>JAOPSE010000010.1:3959999-5276373 GCA_029449295.1 Zea luxurians | reverse complement strand
TTGGCTATTTTAAATACTCCATAATTCCTTATTTGGGCAAAAAATCATAAAACAATTTTTATAAAATACTATAGGAATTTAGGAATATAACAAAATTGGTCTGGTATTTTTAGCATTTTCCTACAATTTTATATGAATTCTCTAATCCTGGAAGAAAAAGAAAAGGGAAAAGTATGAATAGTATTGGGCCAAACTGGCCCAAGTCAGCCCGTGAACAGGCAAACGCGCCCGCGCGCGTGCTCCCGCGATGGACAGTTTGTGCCGGGGTCCTCATGGGTTTGAATAACTAGCGAGGAACCCCACGCTCTATTTGCTTGGGTCACTAACAAATGCAAATAAGCCCTCGAACTTCTATTTCTTCACAGCCTGCGTTCCTCGACGACGAACGACGCTGAACCGAGTTCCGGCGAACCTGTACCGGCCAAGACACGCAATGGCCAGTGCTCTAACTTGGCTGACACCTAATTCAATACCTAATACTCGTTTCCCCTCGATCAATTGCACAATCCAAGCTCTTAATCACACTATCCACGGTGACAGCGCGAACTACGGATGAACAGAGGTGTTCCTGATGATCTAGCGCGGTCTAGCTTAATTGATTGGGTCGAGGAGCATCAGGGGCATGTAAGGGTGCTGAAACAAGAGAGCAGAGGAAAAGATTGGACCTAGAGCGCACTGGCCACGGTGAGAGCTTGTTCACGGTGGCGGAAAACTGATTTGGGGAAGGGGCTTTGGTAAGCAATTCGGGGGCTTTGGTGAGTAATTGGAGGCACGAGCGGGTGTGTTGAGTGCACAATTACATAGCGGAGCCGAGGGTGTGCTCAATTTATAGGGCCCTTGAGCGGTGGCCCATGAATTTGAGATAGCGCGGTGGTGGCCGGAGAGAAGGGGGTGCACTGGCGCAAGCAATTGGTGGCGTTTACCGTGGCAAGCTCACCGGCGATGAACGGGGGGCTATGGTGACTCACTTCGACGTGGTTAAAGCACCAAAGCACGTGGCGCAAGGTCGCGAGGTGGCTAACTCCGATGAGTCTATCCGAAGCGGTCGTGACTCAGGCGGGTACGGTGGCGGGAGTAGAATAGTGGCCGGAGTTCATCCATAGTGTGATATTTCTTGCCCTTCTTCGTTATCCATCTACGCTGGGCACGAATCACCGCGACGGGCGCGAATCCGAGCCCATGGCTCGTCGGCGGCGAGGTTCCAGAGATTGGGATATTTTCAGTGCACTGTACCATTGGATCCTCATTCAGTCATCCTGACAGCGCAACTTGCAGGGAGATTTGCTCCCAATTTCATGTAGTGACTTGATCTGCTCTCTGTGTCAAAGTTGTAGCCCTATGATCCAGCTATAACCTTGCTATAGCAACCATAGCCAAACCAGGACTAGATCACAGTCAAATCCCAGCTCAAAGGTTGCCCAACTTCACTGTCATACAATATTCAGTCTCTGTATTATCTGACAGCCAGACTTCAGACCCATTTGACTCCTAATTTTGTACAATACCAGGGCTTAAGCACTTAATCAAATTTGTACTCCTATAGTAGCTCTATAAGTTTAATGTGTTGGCCCTAGGCAAATTCCTAATATTTTTAGAACTACAGAGCTCCAAAGTCAGCCCTGTTCACTGGGTTTCAGACTTAGTCACATGAGAGGTATAGAGTGGCTTTTTGCAAATAAGCCCAAATCTCATCCTTTGACTTGGAAATCCTCAAATGTGTGAAGCACATGATTTGAGGTGCCCTAATACCTTGTTTTTTTGCACTTGGGTCCAAAAGTGTGCCAAATTTACATATAACCCCCTAGGGTTTCAACTCAGGGTTTTCCAGGGGTCTTTTATGGTTTTTGGCACTTCTAGGGTTTGAATGCCACTCAAGTCCATTAAATGTGATATCTTATGATTATTTCTCATGAGTTTTGAAGTGTTCTCATGCTTGGGCTTTATTATCACACCTAGGCCTGGTTTAGGGTTAAATACCCTACCCTAGGGTTACTCACATATCAAGTCACACCAAAACAACTTGTTTGAAATTTTTGCCTAGTGAATGCATTCTAAGTGTAACAAACACATGATATGCTAATGCCCATGATGTTATGCTCAATTTTTAATGGCAGTAACACCAGGGGTGTTACATCCTTCCCCCCATAAAGAATCTCGTCCCGAGATTTAAAAGTCCTAGGGCAAGTAATGGAAAAGGAAATATGTCATATTTTTATTTCCTTATTTCTTGTACAAGGCAGGGGGTGGTATGGGGTCTACTCCTCTATTACACGATGGTACATATCTCACAAGTTACATGAAGCTAAAAAGCCTTGGAAATTCTTTTCTAAAAGTCTTGAGCTTTCCATGTAGCTTCATCTTCCATGTGTAGGTTCCATTGTATCTTATAAAATTTGAGAGTTCTCCTTCGGGTAATCCTGTCCTTTTGATCCAGGACTCGAATAGGATGTTCTGAATATGTCAAGTCTGGTTCTAAGGCAACATCCGTCACTTCAACGGTTCGATCTGGAACCCGAAGACACTTCTTCAATTGGGATACGTGGAACACATTGTGCACTGCAGACAATGTTTCAGGTAGTTGGAGTCGGTATGCCACTGGTCCACATCTTTCAAGGATAGGAAAAGGACCAATGTACCCGGGTGTAAGCTTCCCTTTTACCCTGAAACGAGATACACCCTTCATTGGTGAGACTTTCAGGTAGACATAATCTTCAACTTGAAAGTACAAGGGTTGGTGTCGTTTGTCTGCATAACTCTTTTGGCGAGCTTGGGCTTCTTTCAAATTATATATAATTCGTTGAACCTTCTCCTCCATTTCTTTTACCATATCTGGCCTCAAAAACCATCTCTCTCCTGGTCCAGACTAATTTAATGGAGTATGGCACTATCGTCCATATAAAGCTTCAAAAGGTGCCATCTTGATACTTTCTTGATAACTATTGTTGTATGAGAATTCTGCCAATGGTAAACAATCATCCCATTTCTGCAGAAACTCTAAAACACATGCTCGCAACATGTCTTCAAGTATCTGGTTCACTCTCTCAGTCTGCCCACTGGTTTGAGGATGATAGGCCGAACTATGGAGCAACTTAGTACCCAGAAATTTGTGGAGTTCTTCCCAGAATTTGGATACAAATTGAGGTCCACGATCCAACACTATTGTCTTTGGAACACCGTGCAAACTGAGAATATGAGCAATATATAGCTTCACATATGTGGCCACTGTATACTTTGCCTTGACTGGGAGAAAGTGGGTGATCTTTGTAAGTCGATCAATGATAACCCAGATGGAATCAAACCCTTTTGCTGTCCTAGGTAATCCCACAATGAAGTCCATACTAATGTCCTCCCATTTCCAAGTCAGGATAGGCAAAGATTGTAGTGGACTAGCAGTCTTCATGTGTATGGCCTTGACACGTCTACAAGTGTCGCATCTTGCCACATAGCGTGCAATTTCAATCTTCATTTTCGTCCACCAATAATGTTGCTTTAGATCATGATACATCTTAGTGCTTCTGGGATGAATGGAATAGCGGCTAAGATGAGCTTCATCCAAAATTTGCTGGCGGACCTCATCATTCTTGGGCACAACTATGCGGTTATTAAACCATACAATGCCTTGATCATCTTTTCTAAAACAGTTTGCTTTACTGGCCTTTATTTTCTCATAAATGTTTTTCATACCCATATCACTTCTTTGCGCATCAATAATCTTTTGCAGAAGAATTGACTCAAGCCTTAATTGATTTAAGGTTCCATGTTGAATCATTCCCAGGTTTAATTTCTCCATTTCTTGGCATAATGTGATGTCAGAAGTTTTTACTGTAAGACAATGGTAGGACGCCTTGCGACTTAGTGCATTTGCCACCACGTTGGCCTTGCCTGGGTGATAATGAATTCCCAATTCGTAATCCTTAATCAGCTCAAGCCATCTCCTCTGTCTCATATTTAGTTCTGACTGGGTAAAAATGTACTTCAAGCTTTTATGATCTGTATATATATGACAGTTATTTCCCAGCAGATAATGACGCCATATTTTCATGAACCACAGCAGCTAATTCTAGGTCATGAGTTGGATAATGTTCCTCATGCCGGCGCAACTGTCTTGAAGCATAGGCTATAACTCGGCCCTCTTGCATCAAGACATAGCCTAAACCACTGCCTGATGCGTCACAATACACATCAAAAGGTTTTTCAATGACTGGTTGAGCTAATACCGGAGCAGTGGTCAATAACACCTTCAGCTGCTCGAAGGCTTCATTGCATCCTGAGGACCAGTTAAATTTTGTATCGTCCTTCAATAAACTTGTGATTGGCTTCACAAGCTTGGAAAAATCTAGGATAAACCAGTGGTAATAACCAGCCAGTCCAAGGAAACTTCGGACTTGATGTACAGTGGTTGGCGGTTTCCACCCTAAAATATCCTTGACCTTGCTGGGATCAACCGCAATCCCCTTAGCAGACAATACGTGTCCCAGAAATTGGATTTCTTCCAGCCAAAACGTGCACTTGCTGAATTTAGCATATAGTTGATGTTCCCTTAAGCGCGTTAATACGATCCACAGATGCCGAGCATGCTCCTCTTCATTCTTGGAATAAATCAAGATATCATCAATGAAGACCACTACAAATTTGTCCAACTCGAGCATGAATACCGAGTTCATTAGATAGGTGAAGTGGGCAGGAGCATTTGTTAATTCGAAAGACATAGCCAGATATTCAAATTATCCATACCGCATAGTAAATGCGGTCTTGGGTATATCTTCGGGTCGGATACGGATCTGATGATAGCCCGAACTGAGGTCAATCTTGGAAAATACTCGAGCTCCGGTAAGCTGATCAAATGAGATATCAATCCGGGGAAGAGGGTACTTATTCTTGATTGTGACCTCATTGAGGGGTCTGTAGTCCACGCACATTCGAAGTGTTTGATCCTTTTTCTTGACAAAGATTGCTGGACAACCCCAAGGTGATGCGCTAGGTCGGATGAATCCCTTCTCTAGTAGATCTTGTAATTATGTCTTGAGCTCTGCCAACTCATTTGGAGGCATTTGGTATGACCTTCTAGAAACAGGAGCCGTACCAGGCTTCAATTCAATCACAAACTCTACATCTCTTTCTGGAGGTAATCCAGGCAGATCTTCTGGAAAGATGTTCGAAAACTCACACACTACCGGAATATCTTGGATTTCTGGTATGATAGCTTCATAGACTCTGCCAAATGGTTTAGCTAGAATAGCTACAGGGATGGACAGAGAACCTCTTCCTGGCCATAGCTCAACCTGATGGTTCTCAAATCAGTGTTGAGAATAGCTTTATGCTAGGCTAACCAATTCATGCCCAGAATTACATCTATATCTTGGCCTTTCAGAACAATCATATTTGTGGGAAGTCCCGTTCAGCCAATGTTAAGGGCACATGGAAAGCCACTTCTTTAGTGAATATTTGTCCCCCAAGCGAATGAATAATAAACCCTTCCCTTGATTCGATGCAAGGAATGCAATATTTCTCCACAAATTTCTTGCTTATGAATGTATGCGAAGCACCAGAATCAAAGAGAATGACTGCAGGGTGATTGGCCACGAGGAACGTACCCATCATTTTACATACTAAGATGTAATGATACAGACTCAATGTACAACATGACTTCATTACCTATTTTACATTAGCATTATTTCTAAACTATTCTACTCTAGTATTTATCATCTTTAGTTGCTTCACTGTCGGTTGTAGGGGATCGTTCGTCAGCCAGGTTCATAGGAGGGGACTTGAAAAGGTCCAGTTCCCCACCAAGTGCTTCACCTGCTGTTCCAGAAGGTCCGACTCCTATTCCAACAGGGTTGTCAGGTACGTCTGGGTGCAGTCGCGAATACAATTCATGAACTTCCTCATGCAATGTATTGCAGTACACCTGCAAGTTGTCAACGGTCGTGCTAAGCTCCTCCACATGGGCTCGAGCTTTGGATTCCCGGTCCCAAGCAATGGAACGTGAATTGATAGCCCAATCGATTGCCAAATCCCGTTCGGCAAGCTCGTCTTGCAGATGTCGGATGTCAGCTCTTAACTCATTTATACGCTGACCATCTTCTACCCACACCCTGTTTCTGTGACGTAGCTCCATTCAAAGCTGCTCCACCTGGGCTTCTAGGTCTCCAATGGGTCATTACTGCCTCTGCTGCTCTCCTCATGCCTTGGAGCCAGCTGATGCAGAGGCACGCCAATCGGTCCAGTGGACTTACGCGCGG
The DNA here is from genome assembly GCA_029449295.1 of Zea luxurians. Lineage (NCBI taxonomy): Eukaryota > Viridiplantae > Streptophyta > Magnoliopsida > Poales > Poaceae > Zea > Zea luxurians. Next base: position 5,270,128 of record JAOPSE010000010.1, on the reverse strand, counting down.
TTTTCCTCATGCACGGCGGCATATCTCCATAAGGGGGAAAACTTTATTAGTATAGTTTTTAACATGATGCATGCATAATTACAGAATCAACTTTCGTTGATTCACAACCTTCTATACTTTGCACTCTGCTACCTGGTCTTATAAGATAGGTACTTCAGAAAGTAGTAAGATAAGAATGAAAGAAAATTTCTTAGATAAGTCTATGAAAATTCTTTTTGAAATGTCATAATCTAAAGAGATGGGCTTCGCTCCGATACCAGCTGTGACAGAACCTCCCAAGTCATTAGGCCCACCTATAGTTTCCTTGTCCATTGGACCTCGGACAATCCTGCAGATGCACCTGATCACTTGACAAGTTCGGTATCTGAATTCTTTACTTTGCCCAAGACATTTCACCCGTCACGCAGATATTACAACACATCAGAGGAACGAATATGCGGAAGCAGTTACAACACTTATTTTATATTAAAGTATAGAAAGAGTATTATTATTACAGACCAGTAATATATAAGAGTGCAGGAGTAATATTATTACAAACCCGGGAGACAAAAACCCCTCCCTTAACAGTAAAAATTTTTTAAAGGAGGACACTTCCTCCCGAGGCTTCAGTCCTAATTTTCTTCCTTTGGCACCACCTTGGAACAAAAGCAACAAAATTGCTGCTTCCTCACCTACAACAACATGGGTTCGAAAACCCTGAGTACGAAGTGTACTTTCGCAAGTCTTACCCGTCCAAAATAAAAGACTCTCAAGGATATGCTGGCTTAAGGGAGTCAAGGTAAGGCTTAATCAATAATCAAGACTCTATTTGCAAAATGCTTACTAATAGTGGATCCTTAAAAATCCAGCTTTATTAGCAAGTTAAGTCATTACCTAAATTCTAGAGTTCTTTCTACCCTAGTTCAAGCACATGGCCTATACTAGTCATTTTCTTATCAACCCATCTTGTTTACAGGAATGCTACATGTAGGGTAGTGACCAAGTCTTCATGTCCAAGAAGTAACGGCGATCCGAATCGATTAATTCCCAGCTGGGGATCTCCAATCACACGACATATGTAGCACTTAACCCTTGCATATGTCAACTCGCCACCGGGTTCTTAAGACCAGATCAGGTTCACGCCAACCGAGAGCACAGATACACCAACATCCAGCCTCTTGCCACGGAGGGTACACGCTACTCTCGCCATCTCTCCACTCCCATTGCATGTTGTCTTATTTGATATTAGTCTGCCCGAGGCAAAGCTTACCCATGATGAGGCATGTGACCAGTTTAAAAGGTCCTCGATCAGCAAGCCTACATCGAGACGGTCCTTAATCGCTGAGACCCAAACCGAGACTCTCTCTCGTGCAAGTCACTCGTCCAGTCTCAACTTTATCATTTCAAACCCAAAGTTTGGTACCTATCAGAGGTATATCTTTTCCGATGTTGAACCCATCATGCCATGATGGATCCACCATCAAGTTTCATTTTTGAAAAACATCCCATCCCACTTGAAGCATCATCTTTCGTCAAAACAAACATTTTGTTTTTTCTAGATCAAGATTAAGCATAAGAAAAAACCTTTTTATAAAACAGGTGATCAAGAAAGGGTAATCAAACTTCCAAGGAAGGAAATGCATCAACGGTTTAAGCACACAACTCCTCTCACCTAATGCATCAAGCAAGTGACAAAGGTTTTAAAACAGGAAGGAGGTGGCAAATGCACCGGGGCTTGCCTTGTGTTATAGGAGAGTCGGGCTCTGCTCCACAAATGTCAAAATAAAAGCAGTTCCTCGCAGGTGGGTCTTCAGGTGGTGGTGTAGCTCTTGCTTCTTCAACCTCTACTTCTTCTTCATTTTCTATATAGCCATATGTAATCATGAATGCTCATGTAATGCTTATGAAAATGTAAAGATAATAAAGATACATTATCTTAGGTCTTGAATACAATTTTCCTTCATGGGACTCCAGGAAACTAGGGTTTTTGAAGTCAGTAGTGTAGTTCATAGGGCAGGCATCACTAAAAGATTAGGGTTTTGGGGTTTAGGTACCAAACATTGCCCAAATCATTCCAAACTTTACCAAAGGCTTCTAAATAACATTTAAAGCTTATCCAAAAAGTTTAGTGATTTTTGGAGTTATTAATCAATTTCTAAAATTCCAGGAATATAGGTTTTGGCTATTTTAAATACTCCATAATGCCTTATTTGGGCTAAAAATCATAAAACTATTTTTAGAAAATACTATAAGAATTTAAGAATATAACAAAATTGGTCTGTTATTTTTAGCATTTTTCTACAATTTTATATGAATTCTCTAATCCTGGAAGAAAAGAAAAGGGAAAAGTATGAATAGTATTGGGACGAAACTGGCCCAAGTCAGCCCGTGAACAGGCAAACGCGCCCGCGCGCGCCCGCGATGGACAGTTTGCACCGGGGTCCTCAGGGGTTTGAATAACTAGCGAAGAACCCCGCGCACTATTTGCTTGGGTCACTAACAAATGCATATAAGCCCTCGCACTTCTTTTTCTTCACAACCTGCGCTCCTCGACGGCGAACGGCGCTGAACCGAGCTCCGGCGAACCTGTACCGGCCAAGACACAAAATGGCTGGTGCTCTAACTTGTCTTACACCTAATTCAACACCTAATAATCATTTCCCCTCGATCAATTTCACAATCCGCTCTTAATCACACTGTCCACGGTGACAGCGCGAACTACGGATGAACAGAGGTGTTCCCGATGATCTAGCGTGGTCTAGCTTAATTGAACGGGTCGATGACCATCAGGGGCATGTAAGGGTGCAGAAACAAGAGAGCAGAGGACAAGATCAGACCTAGAGCGCACTGGCCACGGTGAGAGCTTGTTCACGGCGGCGGAAAACTGATTTGGGGAAAATGAGCAATTCGGGGGCTCTGGTGAGTAATTGGAGGCACGAGCCGGTGTGTTGAGTGCACAATTACATAGCGGAGCCGAGGGTGTGCTCAATTTATAGGGCCCTTGAGCGGTGGCCCATGAATTTGAGATAGCGCGATGGCGGCTGGAGAGAAGGGGGTGCACTAGAAGCAATTGGTGGCGTTTACCGTGGCAAGCTCACCGGCGCTGAACGGGGGGGGGGGGGGCTAAGGTGACTCACTGCGACGTGGTTATAGCACCAAAGGACGTGGCGCAAGGTCGCGAGGTGGCTAAGTCCGGTGAGTCTATCCAAAGCGTCCATGACTCAGGCGGGTACGGCGGCCAGAGTAGAATAGTGGCCGGAGTTCATCCACGGTGTGATATTTCTTACCCTTCTTTGTTATCCATCTGCGCTGGGCACGAATCACTGTGACGGGCGCGAATCCGAGCGCACGGCTCGTCGGCGGCGAGGTTCAGTGGATTGGGATATTTTCAGTGCACTGTACCATTGGATCCTCATTCAATCAGCATGACAGCGCAACTTGCAGGGAGATTTGCTCCCAAATTCATGTAGTGACTCGATGTGCTCTCTGTGTCAAAGTTGTAGCCCTATGATCTAGCTATAACCTTGCTATAGCAAACCATAGCCAAACATGACTGGATCATAGTCGAATCCCAGCTCAATGGTTGCCCAACTTCACTGTCATACAATATTATGTCTCTGTATTATCTGACAGCCAGACTTCAGACCCATTTAACTCCTAATTTTGTACAATACTAGGGCTTAAGCACTTAATCAAATTGTACTCCTATAGTAGCTCTATAAGTTTGATGTGTTGGCCCTAGGCAAATTCCTAATATTTTTAGAACTACAGAGCTCCAAAGTCAGCCCTGTTCACTGGTTTTCAGACTTAGTCACATGACAGGTGTAGAGTGGCTTTTTGCAAATAAGCCCAAATCTCATCCTTTTGACTTGAAAATCCTCAAATGTGTGAAGCTATTGATTTGAGGTGCCCTAATACCTTGTTTTTTTTGCACTTGGGTCCAAAAGTGTGCCAAATTTACATATAACCCCCTAGGGTTTCAACTCAGGGTTTTCCAGGGGTCTTTTTAGGGTTTTTGGCACTTCTAGGGTTTGAATGCCACTCAAGTCCATTAAATGTGATATCTTATGATTATTTCTCATGAGTTTTGAAGTTTTCTCATGCTTGGGCTTTATTATCACACCTAAGCCTGGTTTAGGGTTAAATACCCTACCCTAGGGTTACACACATATCAGGTCACACCAAAACAACTTGTTTGAAATTTTTGCCTAGTGAATGCATTCTAAGTGTAACAAACACATGATATGCTAATGCTCATGATGTTATGCTCAAGTTTTAGTGGCAAGTAACACTAGGGGTGTTACAATGGTCATCCCATTTTGTGCTCCCGAGGTTGCGCACTTGATTTCACCAAGGTTTTGAGCCGGTTGTACATGGCTTGTGGCTCCTCTCCTTGGTTGAGGACGAATCGACCGAGCTCCCCCTCGATTGTCTCTCGTTTGGTGATCTTGGTCACCTCATCTCCCTCGTGCGCGGTCTTGAGCATGTCCCAAATCTCCTTGGCACTCTTCAACCCTTGCACCTATTATACTTCTCTCGACATAGAGAGGCGAGGAGTATAGTAGTGGCTTGAGAGTTGAAGTGCCGGATTTGGGCGGACCTCATTCAAATCATATCCTTCATCCCCTATGGATGGTACCTGCGCTTCAAACTCAACAATATCCCATATGCTTGCGTGGAGTGAGGTTAGGTGATGCCTCATTTTATCACAACACATACAATAGTCCTCACCATCAAAACCGGTGGTTTGCCTAATGGGACGGAAAGTAAAGGAGTGTGTTTAGAAATGCGAGGATAGCGTAGGGGGATCTTACTAAACTTCTTGCGCTCATTGCGCTTAGAAGTGAAGGATGGCGCGTCGGAGCCAGATGTGGAGGGCGACGAAGAATCGTTCTCGTAGTAGACCACTTTCTTCATTTTCTTCTTCTTGTCGCCACTCCGGCGCGACTTGACGCTGGGAGGTGATTCCTCCCTTCCTTTGGCGCTGGACTCCTTGATGGAGCCTTCCCGTGGCTTGTGCCCGTTTCCATCTCCCTCTTAGCGGATTCTCCCGTCATCACTTCGAGTGGTTAGACTCTAATGAAGTATCGGGCTTTGATACCAATTGAAAGTCGCCTAGAGGGGGTGGATAGGCAAAATCTGAAAATTATAAACTTAAACACGCACTAAGGTCGGGGGTTAGCATTAGAGTTAAACTCAAGTCGCAAGGAGAGGGAAAACGAATCAACCAAGAAATAAAGCGGATGAACATGGTGATTTGTTTTACCGAGGTTCGGTTCCAAAGAACCTAGTCCCCGTTGAGGAGGTCACAAAGACCGAGTCTATTTCAACCCTTTCCCTCTCTCAATCGGTCACTTAGACCGGTTGAGTGCTTCTTCTTAAACTCACGGGTCACTAAGACCCCGCAAGGATCACCACACAATTAGGTGTCTCTTGCAAGCTTTACAATTCACTTAGAAGGTTGAGAAAGGGATGAAGAAAGCACGATTGCAAAAACCAAGCAACAAGAGCGACAAATAACACACGGATCACTCTCTCTCTCTCTCAAGTCGCTAATCACTAATGATCACTTGTCTCAATTGTGGAAATTGGAGAGATTGGAAGCTTTGATTGTGTCTTGGAATGGATTGCTAGCTCTTGTATTGAATGTGAAAGATTGGAGTGCTTGGGTGTAGTGAATAGAGGTGGTTGGGGTTGTATTTATAGCCCCCAATTACTTCCTAGTCGTTGCTCCCTTTCTGCCGACCGCGGACGGTCCGCGCCCCTGGTCCGGATGGTCCGCCCCTGCACATCAATGGCTGAAATCGCAACAGTCAGCAGTAACAATTATTTCAATGACTACTATGCATTAAATGCGTCGTCAGATGTCAGGTACCGCTGTCGCGGATGGTCCGGTCGTGCACCCTGGACGATCCACGAGGACACTTATAATTCATTTTACCAAACCTGTTACCTTCGGGTTTTTCTGGTTTTTCACCGACCGGACGGTCCGCGCCTGAGGACGGACGGTCCGCCCTTGGTCTAGGACGGTGTTCGCTTTTCTATCGGACGGTCCGTAGTGTTGACTTGCTTTTATGCAGTGTTCCAGTCCGAGGGTCACCCTGGTGTCGCGGACGGTCCGCCACAAGGGCCCGGATGGTCTACCCTTAGGTGTTTTTCCAAAAAAGCTTCTCTTGTCCAGAATAATCTACGGTATTCCGGACAGTCGAGTTAGAATGGTTGTAGATGAACTTATGCACCCGTGAAATGATCAACTAGGCAAACTAGTTAGTCCAAAAGGTTTGTGATGGTCGTCAAACACCAAAATCGATTATAGGAAATGTTTGAGACTATTTCCCTTTCACTTTTCTTGTGATCAACTTTGTAAGGGTGAGAGGCTCCAACTTGTGGAGATTCCTCACAAACGGGAAAATAAGTATAAGGAAGAAAACCGTGGTATTCAAGTGGATCATTGATCACTTGAAAGGGGTTGAGTGCAAACCTCGTCCATTGGGACGCAACAACGTGGAAGTAGGCAAGTGTTTTACTTGGCCGAACCACGGGATAAAATCACTGTGTCTCTTGTGTCGCTTTTCTTTGTGATTGGTTTCTTCTCAAGAGTTCTCGCTATAGCAACGTGGATTTAATCTTACTAACATTTTATAACCAAGTTGTGCTATTAAGTGTTGAATTTTACAGGATCACCTATTCACCCCCCTCTAGGTGCTCTCAATTGGTATCAGAACCATACTCTTCATTTAGGGACTAACCGCCCGAAGAAGATGGATCCTAAGGGTAAGGGGGATGGTGATCAACGACAAGGAGAAGGGGTCCCTCTTCAACAAGCCAAGAGATGACAAGCCCACTGACTCAGGCTCAAGTCACAAGAAGGACAGGAAGAAGAAGAGGTGCATAAAGAAGATCATCTACTACGACATCGACGCCTCCTCCTCTTCACCAAGGGATGATGACGAGAAGACTCTTCTTCAAAAAGAAAATGGTTAATCAAAACTATTCCTTTGATTACTCTCGCATCCCTTATAATTTGAAAGCCCATTTACTTTCTATTCCACTCGGAAAACCCCCACACTTTGTTGGAGAGGACTATTCATTTTGGAGTCATAAAATGCATAGTCACCTATTTTCCCTCCATCCTAGTATTTGGGAAATTGTTGAAAATGGAATGCATTTTGATAGTACTGACATCCTCGTATTCATAAATGAGCAAATACATAAAAATGCCCAAGCCACTACTGTCTTGCTAGCATCTCTATGCAGGGATGAATACAACAAAGTGAGCGGCTTGGACAATGCTATGCAAATCTGGGATACCCTCAAGATCTCTCATGAGGGGAATGACACCACCATGATCACCAAAATGAAACTGGTGGAAGGCGAGCTGGGGAGATTCACTATGATAAGGGGAGAAGAGCCAACCCAAATGTACAACTGGCTCAAGACCCTTATCAACAAAATCCGAAGCTACAGGAGTACAAGATGAACGGATCATGACATTGTCCGACTCATGCTTAGGTCATTTACTGTTATTGATCCTCATCTTGTAAACCTTATTCGTGAGAACCTTAGGTACACCAAGATGACACCCGAGAAAATCCTCGGAAAATCTGTAAGCGGGCGTACGATGGTGAATGAAGCAAGATACGTGGACGACGCGTTAAACGGACCGCTTCCTCTCTATGAGCCGCAGCCCGTTGCTCTCAAGGCAACTAGCAGCAAAGAGGCGCTACCTAGCAAGGTAGCACAAGTGGAGGCTGCCGGGCTCAACGAGGATGAAATGGCGCTCATCATCAAGCGCTTCAAGATTGCTTGAAGGGACGCAAGGAGTTTCCCAACAAGAATAAATCAAGGGGAAAGCGCTCCTTCTTCAAGTACGGTAAGTCTGGTCATTTTATTGCACAATGCCCCAATAATGACAATGACCAGGCACAAGAGAATTAAGGTAGGAAAGAAAGAAAGAAGAACAACAGGAAGGCGAAGGGAGAGGCACACATTTGAAAGGAATGGGACTCCGACTGTTCTTCATCCGACTCTGATGATGAAGGACTAGCTGCCTCGGCCTTCAACAAGTCGTCTCTCTTCCCCAACGAATGCCACACGTGCCTTATGGCTAAATAGAAGAAGGTACGTATTCGAGATACTCCTAAGTATTCTTCTTCTAGCGATGAGGAATCCTCTGATGATGAAATAGATTATAGTAATTTATTTAAAGGATTAGATAGATCTAAGGTAGAAAAGATAAATGAATTAATTGATGCTCTAAATGAAAAAGATAGACACCAAGAAAAGCAAGAAGATATACTCTATGCGGAACACGATAAGTTTATTAGTGTTCAAAAATATCTTGCTCTAGAAATTAAGAAGAATGAACTGTTGTCTTCTGAATTATCTACCTGTCATGAATCTATCTCTAGCCTAAAGAATTTAAATGATGATTTAAATGCTAAGTTAGAAGAAGCAAATTCTGTTAGTTCATCCATAGAGCATGTTATTATTTGCAATATGTGCAAATATTTTAATGTTGATGCTTGTAAAGAACATGCCTCTACCATTCAGAAATTAAACAATGATGTTGCAAGTCTTAATGCTCAAATTAAGACTTGCAAATATAGTCATGAGAAACTCAAATTTGCTAGAAATGCCTACACCATTGGTAGATACCCCTCAATTAAGGATGGACTTGGTTTCCAAAAAGAAACCAAGAACTTAACAAGCCAAAGGACTTCCAGTCTCAACAAGGAGAAAGGGAAGGCTCCTATGGCTAGTAGCTCATATTCTTCACATGATCAAAAGAACCATGCTTATCTTTATGCTCATGTCAAGAAAATTTCTAATGTTGCTCATCATGATAAGTGTTGTAATCATGCTGCTTTCCCTACTTATCATGATTCACATGCTATGTTTGCATCTAGCTCCACATATGTTCATGGTACAAGTAGGACTAGGCGTAATCATATTGTTTCTCATGCACGCAGGAAAGTATACACTGGTCCAACTACTATGTAGCAAACATGTAATGCTTCTTTTGTATTGTCATGTAAAAATGCCAAAGTAGTTGCTAGAAAATTGGGATCTAAATTCAAGGGAGACAAAACTTGCATTTGGGTTCCAAAATTTGTTGTAACTAACCTTGTAGGACCCAACAAGAGTTTTGTACCTAAAATCCAAGTTTAATTACCTTGCAGGTTTATGCATCTGGGGGCTAAAGCTGGATTATCGATAGCGGATGCACGAACCACATGACGGGGGAGAAGAAAATGTTCACCTCCTACGTCAAGAACAGGGATTCCCAAGATACTATCATCTTTGGAGATGGGAACCAAGGCAAGGTTAAGGGCTTAGGCAAAATAGCCATCACGACCGAGCATTCAATTTCAAATGTGTTTTTAGTAGAATCACTCGGGTATAATTTACCGTCTGTAAGTCAATTATGTCACATGGGCTATAATTGTTTATTTACAGATATTAATGTATCTGTCTTTAGAAACAGTGATGGTTCATTAGCCTTTAAGGGTGTATTAGACGGCAAGCTCAATTTAGTTGATTTCTCAAAAGAGAATGCCGATCTAGGTGCATGCTTAATAGCTAAGACTAATATGGGCTGGCTCTGGCACCGCCGTCTAGCACATGTTGGAATGAAGAACCCTCATAAGCTTCTAAAGGGAGAACATGTGTTAGTACTAACCGATGTCTGTTTTCAGAAAGACAGACATTGTGCAGCATGCCAGGCAGGAAAGCAGGTGGGACGCACTCATCAAAGAAAGAATGTGATGACAACAACAAGACCACTGTAACTCCTACACATGGATTATTTCGGGCCCATTACTTATCTCAGCATCGGGGGAAGTATGGTCTTGTTATAGTTGATGATTTTTCTAGCTTCACTTGGGTGTTCTTTTTGCAGGATAAATCTGAAACCTAAGGAACACTAAAACGCTTCTTGAGGAGTGCTCATGTAATACTCCAAGTTGTATACCAAGAATAATAGAGAGTTAGCCTCAATTCTATGTGCCTCATTTGCATCATAAGAAAAGAGCACACACATAATTTAGAGATTAAGTCAAACAAATGATAAAAAAATGCCTCATGCTGGAGTTTTTATGTTTGTGCATTAAATAAAATAATAATAATAATAAGGATAATAAGAGAATAAATACTAGAAGTTAAATCAAACCCTAAATTAAAACTAGGGTTTTTGAAAATAAGAAGAGAAATGGTTTAAAAATATAAATAATATAATTATAATCCTAAAATTGGTATTTTTAATTCCACAATATGATTTGAGAATAAGTTTGACACAAATCTGAATTCAAAACTCGAATTCTAATTTGAAATTAGAAATAGAGAAAATAAGATAAAAGATAAAAAGAAAAAGAATTAAAAACCAGTTGGGCCGCCTCCCCTCAATTCTGGCCCACCTCCTCTTTCTCCCCCATGCGGCCCAGATTACTCCACCGCGCGCGCCTGCGTTGCTTCCTGCCGCGCCGTACTCACAGCACCTTCTCTGGCTGTGGGTCCCACTGGACAGCGCTTTCCTCTCTGCTGCCGATCGCTTAGCCCTCTGGAGCTCGGGCCCGCGCGTCAGTGCGTTCGCCTACATCGCAACGGAAGGCGAGAATTCCGCCGCCATGACCGGGAACGTGGCTCAGCTCTGTTCCCCTCCTCTGACCCGGAACTGGGAGGATAAATGGGAAGCCAGTAGGGGGGAATCCGCCACGGGAGCTCCGCCGTGGATCTTGACCTTCGCAGACACTGGGAGCAAGAAGGCTCATCGCATAGCTTCATCAAGCCCTTGGGATTGTTCGCGTATCTGTGCCTTGGGGGAAATTGCGTCTGGAGAACCCGTAATTCCTCGCCGGGCGTGAAGACTGCGCGGGCGCCGTCGAGTCACGGACCCGGGCATCGCAGTCCTAGCGCCTCCGCCGTAGGAAATCACGACGCCGCCATACCACGTGGTCGGGTGTCCCTAGGCCAAAAGCACCGGTAAAAACCCTACCTATCAATTCGTTGTTGTATCCGCATCATATAGCGCCCTTCGATTAGGAAATTTGTGCTCTGGCGAGTCGGGTCTGCTATCACCGGTGAGGTTCGCCGCCGCGGTTGGTGCTGGGCACCGGCGTCCGTCTCGAGCAGTCGGTAGAAGATGGCTAGGAGACGACCTAGACAGGGAGTTGGGGCGATGAAGGTTCTGCGCCGTTTATCGGGGGCTCGGATGGCGAGCTCGGCGGTGGGGGAGCAGGGCGCCGCCGTAATGGCCAGGCCATTGCTGTGGTCCGTGTTTTGAGGAAGAAGGTCCCTGATCCACACATTTCACGATCAACGGCTGTGATTAGAAGTTGGGGATTGAGTAGTGCTAGCCGTTGATCTCCTCCCAGACAGCTAGGATTAAATAACACATAGCCCTTTCGCACGACTGATTTTGGCCGTTGATCTTGATCCTACGGCTCAGATCTATCCCTAGCCCAGCCTCCACTTGATCCATTCTGGGCCGTGTAGATCTAATCGAACGGTCCAGCCAACTTCATACCCCTTCGTGGGTACATTTTTCTAAAGAGACCCTATACTTTACTAGAATCAACCCGCCATCCTGATTTACTGTTCCCTGAGTCTTAGGAATCTTACGCCAGGGCCCCTGACCTTTCTGTCAAATGAGGCCCAGTCCAGAGGTGTTTAAAAACAGAGAAATAATTATAGAAATTCATTTTTAATACAAAAACAAATCTAGAAACTTGTAAAATGCATAGAAAATTCATTTTAACTCCAAATTTAGCCATTCCAATTTCTAAAATTTTGTAATAATATTCTTTATCATTTAGTATCACTGTTTTGACATGAAAGCAGTAATAAAATTAATTTGTCATTTAATTCTATTTTAAGCACATTAAACCTTAGGAAATTCATAACTTGAAATCTATAACTCCAAAATTAATGATTCTGGTTACTAGGTCATTTTAATGTGTAGATTTTTACTGCATATTTTATTTACATGTTTGATGTAATGTTAATTTATGCTATACTATGTATGTATTGTGTTGATGCGAGTAGACGAGCAAGCCACTGTGGAATCTGAGGTTCAACAAGTAGAGATAGCTGAGCAGGAGCTCATTGAAGGCAAGTTGTGTCCTTGATCACTTACTTTTCCCAGCCATGTTTTTATTAATTTTAATGATCTGCATAGGTTAATTTTGATGGGATCCTTTATGTTACCCCAGTTTTGATTACCTCTATACCTTGTTCACCCCTGAAATATTTTTGGGTAGTACTTGCTATTGCTTTATGTGGATTGGGTATGGAGATACACTACTCATGATTATCCTATTATTATCTTGTTATTATTACTGTTCATGTTAAGATCATTAAATTAATGGGAACATGGAGCGACCACCCGGGAAAACAGTGCTACCACAAGGGTTTAATGGGACGCCCTTGGCTGATTAACTAGGAAAGCTAGTGGAGGTCTTCCTTACCCGAAAGGGGCAAGGGCAGTAGGGGAGTGGTCAGTGTAGGGAGGTCCTTGGGTTGATTTTGCTGCGATGGCGGTCAGGCAAGAACCCTGCACTGGAGCTTCCTATAAACTGTAGCGGGATTTCTGAAGCTAGTGGAACTTTGTAAAGGCCTCGTAGTGTTACCCTGCCTCGCCTCCTCGGTAGAGGTGTATGGGATTGGCCGTCTCTTGGCAGATGGGTAACATGACTTGTGGGTAAAGATGCGCAACCTCTGCAGAGTGTAAAACTAGTATACTAGCCGTGCTCACGGTCATGAGCGGCTCGGACCCTCACATGATTAAATATGGAACTTAAATTTAATTTGACATTCGCATCGCATTTGGGATTATTTTACTATTACTGTTCTTTATTATTATTAAGGTTTGGTATTTACTTACACTTAGTAACTGCTAATAAAAGTTTGACCAACTTATAAAAGCAATGCTCAGCCTCAGCCTTTATTTCTTTGATCAGCCTTACACTACATGAACTCCCACCTTTGGTGAGTTCATGCCACATTATTCCCCACAACTTGTTGAGCTATGAACGTATGTGAGCTCAGTCTTGCTGTCTCACACCCCCCCACAGGAGAAGAACAGGTGGTCGAAGAGGAGCCGCCTAACACTGAGGCATTCGACTTGATTTAGGTGGCGTTTCTCAGTCGACATTGGCGCCGTCGATCCTTAGTTCGTTTTACATTTATTCCTTTGTTTTGTAATAAGTCTTCCGCTATGTAATAATTACTCTGATATTTTGTGACATTTATCTCTATACACTCTGTTATTATATATGTTGTCTTCTTGGCGCATGTATGAGATGCACCCGGCTTTGTTCCTTAAAACCGGGTGTTACAGAAGTGGTATCAGAGGAAATGTTGACTGTAGGACGAAACCTAGATAGAAATGGACAAAACCCTTACCTACTTATCTTATTCTGATTCATTCTACACTTACCTCACTCTGATTCTTTCTACACTTATCTTGATCCTGTCTCACCTTCTACTGTTCTACTCTGATCATTCTTACCTTTTCTACTCTTAGTCAAGATGGATTTCACACCTTGGAATCCCTACCCCTATGACATTTTTAGGAGATAGGGAACCTAAGACGAAATTAAAATTATTTTCTCTATTAAAAATGTTGGTTGTTTGTTCTGATGATCAATGCCTGATTTGCTTCTTTGATTGATTGAAATCGTATAAACGGGCATCTTAGCATGTACCACCATACTGAATGAATTAACTTTAGTAGGTGACACACTAATCTACTTAGCTAATAAATCCCCTGCAGTGACATTTCTCATAATTACTCGCCTTGTCTACAATTCTTCCTTTCTTATCCTGTGTTTCTAACCCAGATGGGCTACCCCTATACTGTTAGAAGAGAGCAGTATAGACTTCATCCTTGGTATGTCATGGTTAAGAAAGGCAAAGGTAGTATATACACTGTGCGAAGGGACCCGTAGAACTCACCAGTTCCAAAGGAGAAAGATTTGAAGTTGAAATTGCAGTAACTACCACCACCAGACTAGCGTCATTCTTAGTAGATGAGAAGTTGATGGGTGATAACATCCGTGTGGTTAGAGATTTTTCGGATGTCTTTCTAGAGGAGTTACCAGGGATGCCACCAGATAGGGAAGTTGAGTTTGTTATTGATCTCTTACCTGAAACCGCCCCTATTTCTAAACGGCCATATAGGATGTCCGTAGAGGAGTTGAAGGGACTGAAGAAGCAGTTAACTGAGTTACAAGAGGCTGGGTACATTCGTCCGAGTTCCTCACCTTGGGGAGCGCCAGTTCTAGTTGTACATAAGATAGAAGGATCACAAGGAATGTGCGTGGACTATAGATCACTCAATGATGTCACGGTGAAGAACAAGTATCCATTACCCCGAATTGAGGATTTATTTGATCAGATGAGAGGAGCCAGGGTATTCTCGAAGATTGATCTCCGATCGGGTTACCATCAGATGAGGATTAGGCCATCGAATATTCCCAAGACGGATTTCTCGATCCGATATGGTTTATATGAGTTCACCGTTATGTCATTTGGACTAACTAATGCACCAACCTATTTTATGGATCCGAAGAATAAGGTGTTCATAATCTGGACAGATTCGTCGTGGTTTCGTCGACGACATTTTTTATTTCAAGAGTGGTAGTGATCATAAGGAACATCTGAGATTGGTGCTACAGAAGTGATGAGATAATCAACTCTATGCCAAGTATAGCAAGTGCGAGTTTTGGATTGACAAGGTGTCATTCCTTGGTCATATTATTTCTAATGGAGGAATAGCAGTGGATCCTGCTAAAGTGAATGAGATAATGGAGTGGAGAGTGCCCACTACAGTTACTGAGATTCGGAGTTTCTTGGGACTCGCAGGATATTATCGGAGATTTATTGAAGGATTCTCTAAGATTGCCAAGCCTATGACCTCGCTTTTGGAGAAAGGAAGAGAATTCAAGTGGGATGAGAAATGCCAAGAGAGCTTTGATCAATTGAAGGAGAGATTGATGTCACCGCCAGTATTGATTATGCCAGATCTGCAGAAGGGATTTGACATTTATTGTGATGCATGTGGCCAAGGAATGGGATGCGTGCTCATGCAGGAAGGATATGTGATTGCCTATGCGTCTCGTCAGTTACGGAAACATGAATTGAACTACCCCACTCATGACTTGGAATTGGCAGCCGTTGTGCATGCGCTTAAGATCTGGAGACATTATATCATGGGGACCAAGTGCCAAGTATATACGGATCATAAGAGTTTGAAGTATATATTCACTCAGAAGGATCTCAACCTTAGGCAATGCCGTTGGTTGGAGCTCATTAAGGATTATGATTTGGAGATTCACTATCACCTGGGCAGGGCAAATTTGGTTGCAGATGCCTTGAGTCGAAAGGAGCATGTTCATTCAGCTATTGTTGCCCAGCTACCCGACGAGATTGTTGAGGATTTCAGGAGGCTCAACCTGGGAATCGTTACACATACGGAAGGAGTTACTATTGAATTGGAACCTACCTTGGAGCAAGAAATCCGCAAAGGACAGATTGGTGATGCCAAAATCCAGGAGATCAAGGATCTGATAACAGAAGGTAGAGGCCCGGAATTCATAGAGGATGAGCAAGGCACGATATGGTTCAAGAATCGGATTTGTGTTCCTGATATTGATAGTCTTCGGGAAACCATATTGAAGGAGGCACATGATTCAGTTTATTCTATCCACCCTGGTAGCACTAAGATGTATCAAGATTTGAAGCAAAAGTATTGGTGGTATGGACTGAAAAGAGATGTTGCTGCACATGTGGCTAAGTGTGATATATGTCAAAGAGTCAAGGCTGAACATCAGAGACCAGCTGGATTATTGCACCCATTAAAGATGCCCGAGTGGAAATGGGAAGAAATTGGTATGGACTTCATTGTTGGATTACCCCGCACGTCTGCTGGATATGATTCTATATGGGTGATTGTGGACAGGCTAACTAAAGTAGCCCACTTTATTCCAGTTAAGACCACGTATTCAGGAGCCAAGTTGGCGGAGTTGTACATGGCACGGATTGTATGCCTACATGGTGTGCCAAAGAAGATTGTGTCCGACCGGGGATCACAGTTCACCTCTCGGTATTGGAAGAAGTTGCACGAATCATTGGATACGAGATTGAATTTTAGTTCGGCTTACCATCCACAGACTGATGGGCAGACTGAGAGGACTAACCAAGTACTGGAAGATATGTTAAGAGCTTGTGCTCTTAAGCATGGTGGAAGTTGGGATAAGAGTTTGTTGTATGCGGAGTTCTCTTACAATAATAGCTATCAGGCCAGTTTGAAGATGTCACCGTTTGAGGCTTTGTATGGCAGAAAGTGCAAGACTCCACTATATTGGGATCAAACTGGTGAAAGGCAGTTGTTTGGACCTGAGATTATACAGGAAGCAGAAGAACAAGTCCAGCAAATAAGGGAGAATTTGAGAACTGCGCAGTCAAGACAAAAGCTATGCTGACACCCGGAGAAGACTGCTTGAGTTTAAAGAGGGAGATTATGTCTATTTGAAGGTGTCACCACTCCGGGGTATGAGAAGATTTAAAGTCAAAGGAAAGTTGTCCCCTCGTTTTATTGGACCCTTCTTAATCTTAAAGCGAGTGGGAGAGGTTGCATATCAATTGGAGTTACCGGATCATCTCGCGGATGTTCACGATGTCTTTCATGTATCTCAGCTTAAGAAATGTCTCAGGGTGCCTGAAGAACAATTACCAATGGAGGACCTTAGTGTTCAAGAAGATTTGACTTATGCTGAGTACCCCATCAAGATTTTGGATACTTTGACTCGAGTTACGAGGAATAAGGTTATAAAGATGTGCAAAGTGCAATGGAGCCACCACGGTGAAGATGAAGCAACTTGGGAAAGAGAAGAAGAGCTTCGTATAGATTTTCCCCACCTTTTTTCCTAGATCTACCTAAATCTCGAGGACGAGATTATTTTCAAGGGGGGTAGGATTTGTAATACTCCAAGTTGTATACCAAGAATAATAGAGAGTTAGCCTCAATTCTATGTGCCTCATTTGCATCATAAGAAAAGAGCACACACACAATTTAGAGATTAAGTCAAACAAATGATAAAAAAATGCCTAAT
The DNA here is from genome assembly GCA_029449295.1 of Zea luxurians. Lineage (NCBI taxonomy): Eukaryota > Viridiplantae > Streptophyta > Magnoliopsida > Poales > Poaceae > Zea > Zea luxurians. The sequence continues at coordinate 5,253,038 of JAOPSE010000010.1, read as the reverse complement.
GCTGTTGTTTTTATGTTTGTGCATTAAATAAAATAATAATAATAATAAGGATAATAAGAGAATAAATACTAGAAGTTAAATCAAACCCTAAATTAAAACTAGGGTTTTTGAAAATAAGAAGAGAAATGGTTTAAAAATATAAATAATATAATTATAATCCTAAAATTGGTATTTTTAATTCCACAATATGATTTGAGAATAAGTTTGACACAAATCTGAATTCAAAACTCGAATTCTAATTTGAAATTAGAAATAGAGAAAATAAGATAAAAGATAAAAAGAAAAAGAATTAAAAACCAGTTGGGCCGCCTCCCCTCAATTCTGGCCCACCTCCTCTTTCTCCCCCATGCGGCCCAGATTACTCCACCGCGCGCGCCTGCGTTGCTTCCTGCCGCGCCGTACTCACAGCGCCTTCTCTGGTCGTGGGTCCCACTGGACAGCGCTTTCCTCTCGGCTACCGATCGCTTAGCCCTCTGGAGCTCGGGCCCGCGCGTCAGTGCGTTCGCCTACATCGCAACGGAAGGCGAGAATTCCACCGCCATGACCGGGAACGTGGCTCAGCTCTGTTCCCCTCCTCTGACCCGGAACTGGGAGGATAAATGGGAAGCCAGCAGGGGGGAATCCGCCACGGGAGCTCCGCCGTGGATCTTGACCTTCGCAGACACTGGGAGCAAGAAGGCTCATCGCATAGCTTCATCAAGCCCTTGGGATTGTTCGCGTATCTGTGCCTTGGGGGAAATTGCGTCTGGAGAACCCGTAATTCCTCGCCGGGCGTGAAGACTGCACGGGCGCCGTCGAGTCACGGACCCGGGCATCGCGGTCCTAGCGCCTCCACCGTAGGAAATCACGGCGCCGCCATACCACGTGGTCGGGTGTCCCTAGGCCAAAAGCACCGGTAAAAACCCTACCTATCAATTCATTGTTGTATCCGCATCATATAGCGCCCTTCGATTAGGAAATTTGTGCTCTGGCGAGTCGGGTCTGCTATCACCGGTGAGGTTCGCCGCCGCGGTTGGGGCTGGGCACCGGCGTCCGTCTCGAGCAGTCGGTAGAAGATGGCTAGGAGACGACCTAGACAGGGAGTTGGGGCGATGAAGGTTCTGCGCCGTTTATCGGGGGCTCGGATGGCGAGCTCTGCGGTGGGGGAACAGGGCGCCGCCGTAATGGCCAGGCCATTGTTGTGGTCCGTGTTTTGAGGAAGAAGGTCCCTGATCCACACATTTCGCGATCAACGGCTGTGATTAGAAGTTGGGGATTGAGTAGTGCTAGCCGTTGATCTCCTCCCAGACAGCTAGGATTAAATAACACATAGCCCTTTCGCACGACTGATTTTGGCCGTTGATCTTGATCCTACGGCTCAGATCTATCCCCAGCCCAGCCTCCACTTGATCCATTCTGGGACGTGTAGATCTAATCGAACGGTCCAGCCAACTTCATACCCCTTCGTGGGTACATTTTTCTAAAGAGACCCTATACTTTACTAGAATCAACCCGCCATCCTGATTTACTGTTCCCTGAGTCTTAGGAATCTTACGCCAGGGCCCCTGACCTTTCTGTAAAATGAGGCCCAGTCCAGAGGTGTTTAAAAACAGAGAAATAATTATAGAAATTCATTTTTAATACAAAAACAAATCTAGAAACTTGTAAAATGCATAGAAAATTCATTTGAACTCCAAATTTAGCCATTCCAATTTCTAAAATTTTGTAATAATATTCTTTATCATTTAGTATCACTGTTTTGACATGAAAGCAGTAATAAAATTAATTTGTCATTTAATTCTATTTTAAGCACATTAAACCTTAGGAAATTCATAACTTGAAATCTATAACTCCAAAATTAATGATTCTGGTTACTAGGTCATTTTAATATGTAGATTTTTACTGCATATTTTATTTACATGTTTGATGTAATGTTAATTTATGCTATACTATGTATGTATTGTGTTGATGCGAGTAGACGAGCAAGCCACTGTGGAATCTGAGGTTCAACAAGTAGAGATAGCTGAGCAGGAGCTCATTGAAGGCAAGTTGTGTCCTTGATCACTTACTTTTCCCAGCCATGTTTTTATTAATTTTAATGATCTGCATAGGTTAATTTTGATGGGATCCTTTATGTTACCCCAGTTTTGATTACCTCTATACCTTGTTCACCCCTGAAATATTTTTGGGTAGTACTTGCTATTGCTTTATGTGGATTGGGTATGGAGATACACTACTCATGATTATCCTATTATTATCTTGTTATTATTACTGTTCATGTTAAGATCATTAAATTAATGGGAACATGGAGCGACCACCCGGGAAAACAGTGCTACCACAAGGGTTTAATGGGACGCCCTTGGCTGATTAACTAGGAAAGCTAGTGGAGGTCTTCCTTACCCGAAAGGGGCAAGGGCAGTAGGGGAGTGGTCAGTGTAGGGAGGTCCTTGGGTTGATTTTGCTGCGATGGTGGTCAGGCAAGAACCCTGCACTGGAGCTTCCTATAAACTGTAGCGGGATTTCTGAAGCTAGTGGAACTTTGTAAAGGCCTCGTAGTGTTACCCTGCCTCGCCTCCTCGGTAGAGGTGTATGGGATTGGCCGTCTCTTGGCAGATGGGTAACATGACTTGTGGGTAAAGATGCGCAACCTCTGTAGAGTGTAAAACTAGTATACTAGCCGTGCTCACGGTCATGAGCGGCTCGGACCCTCACATGATTAAATATGGAACTTAAATTTAATTTGACATTCACATCGCATTTGGGATTATTTTACTATTACTGTTCTTTATTATTATTAAGGTTTGGTATTTACTTACACTTAGTAACTGCTAATAAAAGTTTGACCAACTTATAAAAGCAATGCTCAGCCTCAGCCTTTATTTCTTTGATCAGCCTTACACTACATGAACTCCCACCTTTGGTGAGTTCATGCCACATTATTCCCCACAACTTGTTGAGCTATGAACGTATGTGAGCTCACTCTTGCTGTCTCACACCCCCCCACAGGAGAAGAACAGGTGGTCGAAGAGGAGCCGCCTAACACTGAGGCATTCGACTTGATTTAGGTGGCGTTTCTCAGTCGACATTGGCGCCGTCGATCCTTAGTTCGTTTTACATTTATTCCTTTATTTTGTAATAAGTCTTCCGCTATGTAATAATTACTTTGATGTTTTGTGACATTTATCTCTATACACTCTGTTATTATATATGTTGTCTTCTTGGCGCATGTATGAGATGCACCCGGCTTTGTTCCTTAAAACCGGGTGTTACAGCTCAGAATGAATTTGAGCTAAAAGTTAAGATGATAAGGAGCGATAATGGATCTGAGTTCAAGAATCTTCAAGTTGAAGAATATCTTGAGGAGGAAGGCATCAAGCACGAATTCTCCACTCCCTACACACCACATCAAAATGATGTAGTAGAGAGGAAGAATAGGTCGCTAATTGATATGGCAAGGACGATGATTGGAGAATACAAGACACCTGAGCGGTTTTGGTCAGAAGCTGTGAACACAGCTTGCCATGCCATAAACCGGCTCTATTTGCATCGCCTCATCAAGAAGACCTCATACGAACTCCTAACTGGTAACGAACCCAATGTTTCTTACTTTCGTGCATTTGGGAGCAACTGCTACATTTTGGTAAAGAAAGGTAGGCATTCAAAGTTTGCTCCCAAAGCTGTAGAAGGGTTTTTACTAGGATATGACTCAAATACAAAGGCGTATAGGGTCTTCAACAAATCATCAGGATTGGTTGAAGTCTCTAGCGATGTTGTATTTGATGAGACTAATGGCTCTCCAAGAGAGCAAGTTGATCTTGATGATGTAGATGAAGATGAGGTTCCGACGGCCGCAATGCGAACAATGGCGATAGGTGATGTGCGACCACAGGAACTACGAGAACAAGATCAACCTTCTTCCTTTACGGTGGTGCATCCCCCAACTCAAGACGATGAACAGGTACCTTAAGAAGAAGGGCAGGATCAAGGGGGAGCACATGAAGAACAGGATAAAGAGGAAGAAGCATAACGGGTCCCTCCAACTCAAGTCCGAACGACGATCCAAAGAAATCATCTAGTGGATCAGATTCTGGGTGACATCAGTAAGGGAGTAACAACTCGCTCACGATTAGCTAATTTTTGTCAGCATTATTCATTTGTTTCTTCTATTGAGCCTTTCAAGGTAGAAGAAGCCTTGTAGGATCCGGACTGGGTGTTGGCCATGTAGGAAGAGCTCAACAACTTCAAAAGAAATGAAGTTTGGAGCTTGGTGCCACGTCCAAAGCAAAACGTTGTGGGAACCAAATGGGTGTTCTGCAACAAGAAAGACAAACACGGAGTGGTGACAAGAAACAAGGCTTGACTTGTGGCAAAAGGTTATGCTCAAGTCGCAGGTTTGGATTTTGAGGAGACTTTTGCTCTAGTGGCTAGGTTAGAATCAATTCGAATTTTATTAGCCTATGCTGCTCACCACTCCTTTAAGCTGTTCCAAATGGACGTGAAGAGCGCTTTCCTCAATGGACCAATCAAGGAGGAGGTATACGTTGAACAACCCCCTAGCTTTGAGGATGACAGGTATCCCGACCACGTCTACAAGCTCTCTAAGGCGCTCTATGGACTTAAGCAAGCCCCAAGAGCATGGTATGAATGCCTTAAAGATTTTCTTATTGCTAATGCTTTCAAGGTTGGGAAAGCTGATCCTACTCTATTCACAAAGACTTGTAATGGTGATCTTTTTGTATGCCAAATATATGTCGATGACATTATATTTGGTTCTACTAATTAAAAGTCTTGTGAGGAATTTAGCAGGGTGATGATGCAAAAGTTTGAGATGTCGATGATGGGCGAGTTGAACTACTTCCTTGGATTTCAAGTGAAACAACTCAAGGAAGGAACCTTCATCTCCCAAACAAAATACACTCAAGACTTTCTCAAGAGGTTTGGGATGAAGGATGCAAAGCCCGCGAAGACACCGATGGGAACGGACGGACATCTGGACCTCAACAAAGGAGGTAAGTCCGTTGATCAAAAGGCATACCGGTCAATGATAGGATCATTACTTTATCTTTGTGCTAGTAGGCCGGATATAATGCTAAGTGTATGCATGTGTGCTAGATTTCAATCCGACCCCAAGGAGTGTCACCTTATGGCTGTTAAGCGAATTCTTAGATATTTAGTTTTTATGCCTTGCTTCGGGATCTGATATCCAAAGGGGTCTACCTTTGACTTAGTCGGATACTCAGATTCCAATTATGCCGAGTGCAAGGTTGATGGGAAGAGCACATCATGGACTTGTCAGTTTCTAGGAAGGTCCCTGGTGTCTTGGAGCTCTAAGAAACAAACATCCGTTGCCCTATCCACCGCTGAGGCTGAGTATGTTGCTGCAGGACAGTGTTGCGCACAACTACTTAGGATGACGCAAACCCTCCGGGACTTTGGCTACAATCTGAGCAAAGTCCCACTCCTATGTGATAACGAGAGTGCAATCCGTCTAGCGGATAATCCTTTTGGACACAGCCACACTAAGCACATAGACATCCGGCATCACTTCCTGAGAGACCACCAGCAAAGGGGAGATATCGATATCTATCACATTAGCACCGAGAACCAGCTAGCCGATATCTTCACCAAGCCTTTAGATGAGAAAAGGTTTTGCAGGTTGCATAGCGAGCTAAATGTCTTAAATTCGCATAACTTGAATTGATCTATAGCATACATGTGTTCTATGCCATTGATTATGTTACTTTAAGCATTTATATCATTATTTGCTTATTTGTGGTGCTCAAGTTGTACAAGTCATCCTCGGACATCACAAGTTCCTATGCAAATGATGCACATGTTTAGGGGGAGATGTGCTACAACTTGACTCTCTTGAGACTAACTTGTTTGTTTAAGTTGTGGCAGAACCTCCCAAGTTATTGAGCCCACATGCACCTATCCTTGTCTCGAAGACCTCAGATGGCTATGCATGTGCACCGGATAACTTAACAGGATCCGTCCCAGTGTCCCAAGGACCCCGGATAAACCACTTACAACCAAAATCGCAAGATTAAGTAAACACAAATCACACACCAAAATTTTTGCAGCGGAATTTCTTTATTACAAAAGGTTACAAGTTACAACAAATTTACATTATGTTTATCGGAGTGGTTACTGTTGGAGACTTGTTCTCAAATGCTATGAATTAAGAACAAGGCAACACAAAAATGTTAAGTATAAATGCCCTTCGTCCGCTGAAGCATTATCTCCCCAAGGATTTAATGAGCTTCGGACGAAGGGCAAGAGTAAAATATTACGAAGATTTCACTCTCGAAATCATACTCGTAAAACAATAAATAATGAGAAATGAAATATAAAGTATAAAATATATTCACATGTTTTATTATATGACCATATGAGTATTAGAACATAACGTTTGAGTACAATTATACCTTCGTCTTGGCGGAAAGCAATAATTCAAGGGTAATGAGCCAGAGATTACAAGATCGCGTGAACAGTGCCGGCATACTGTTCACCTATTTATAGGCACAGGGTGCAACCTGCGTAAAATTACATTTAAACCCTTTACAATTGATTACAATAATGACGCAAACATCATGGGTCTTTGAGTCAATCCATCTTTAAGTCGGTTCAGCCCTTCGTCTTAAGATTTATCATTGTGCCGAAGCTCTCTAAGTAATATCTTCGGTGCCTGCTCCTGGGAGTGTCTGTCGAAGGTGTTCTCTTTCTTTAGGATCTTCGGCTACTAAGCACACCCCCAACAGTAGCCCCTTCGCGGTGCTAGATCATTTTTTGTCCAGTTCCCTTCAGCTTTTCTGGCAGCTTCCTGACTCCCATGAATAGCAATAGGTCCCTAATCCGAAGGTATCTTCATGCAGAGATATGCTAGATGAAGAATTGCTTCAAAAGCATTAAGTGTTCCACGACCAATGATTGCATTATAGGGGTACTCCATGTCAACAATATCAAACACAACTTGCTCAGTTCTGGTGTTGTTAACAAATCTGAAGGTCACTGGCATGGTGATCTTGCCAAGTGCTACAATCTGTCTTCCTCCGAAGCCACAGAGAGGGTGTGTAGCATCATGAATCTTGTCTTCTGGCTCTTGCATTTGTCTGAAGGCCTTAGCAAATATGATATCAGCTGCACTGCCTGTATCAACCAAAACATTGTGGACTAGAAACCCTTTGATAACACAAGAAATAACCATAGCATCATTGTGAGGGAAATCCTTGAGCTGAAGATCCTCTTGGGAGAAGGTAATTTGAATGTGAGACCATCTTGACTTGATGAAGGGTCCCTGCACCCCGACATGTTGTACCCTTCTCTGTGCCTCCTTCTTCTGTTTCTTGTTGGCCGGCTCTGACCATGAACCGCCTGTGATCGGGAGGACAAGCTTCGAAGCCGAAGCAGTTGCAGCCTGGTTCTTGAACGAAGCCATCAACTCAAAAAGTGGAAGTGAGTTCACCGGAGGTGGGCGCCAATGTTGGGGACTTGTTCTCAAATGCTATGAATTAAGAACAAGGCAACACAAGAATGTTAAGTATAAATGCCCTTCGTCCGCTGAAGCATTATCTCCCCAAGGATTTAATGAGCTTCGGACGAAGGGCAAGAGTAAAATATTACGAAGATTTCACTCTCGTAATCATACTCGTAAAACAATAAATAATGAGAAATGAAATATAAAGTATAAAATATATTCACATGTTTTATTATATGACCATATGAGTATTAGAACATAACGTTTGAGTACAATTATACCTTTGTCTTGACGGAAAGCAATAATTCAAGGGTAATGAGCCAGAGATTACAAGATCGCGTGAACAGTGCCGACGTACTATTCACCTATTTATAGGCACAGGGTGCAACCTGCATAAAATTACATTTAAACCCTTTACAATTGATTACAATAATGACGCAAACATCATGGGTCTTTGAGTCAATCCATCTTTAAGTCGGGTCAGCCCTTCGTCTTAAGATTTATCATTGTGCCGAAGCTCTCTAAGTAATAGCTTCGGCGCCTGCTCCTGGGAGTGTCTGCCGAAGGTGTTCTCTTTATTTAGGATCTTTGGCTACGAAGCACACCCCCAACAGTTACAAAAGTGGTTCAACGAATAAACTTTGGAATTTTATAAATTATTTTTAAGTTTGGAATATATGCTAGCTTAAGTGACCATCCTCAATAAGAAGTATAGAAGAGTTACTTAGACTTATAAGAAGGTCGTGCCCACCAGCGCTTAACACCAATCATAATCAAGTGACTCGTAACCTGCAACAACAATGGGAATAAAACCCTAAGTACGCAAGTACTCAGCAAGACTTACCCGACTAAAGAAAAGACTCTCAAGGGTATGCTGGTTTTAAAAGGATTCAAGGTAAGGCTTATCAAGAATCAAGGACTCTATTTGCAGAAAAGCTTACTATGAGTGAATCCTTACTTTCAACATTTTAATGCTAGACTAAGTATTAATAGACCTTGTTTGCATCTAGTCTAATTTCATCATCACATTAATCCATACAACACGATTTTTGCTCATTATGATTCCATCCATGACTTAGATTGCAAGTCAGTGACCAAGTCTTCATATCCGAGAAGTAACAGCAATCCTGAATCGATTAATACCCAGCTGGGGATCTCCAATCACATGACATATGTAGCACTTGACCATTGCATATGTCAACTCGCCACCGGGTTTCTTAAGACCAGATCGGGTTCATGCCAACCAAGGGCACAGATACACCACCGTCCAGCCTCTTGCCACGGAGGGTACACGCTACTCTCGCCATCTCTCCACTCCCATTACGTGTTGGCCTTTCTGGTATTAGTCTGCCCGAGGCAAAGCTTACCCATGATGAGGCATGTGACCAGTTAAAAGGTCCTCGGTCAGCAGGCCTACATTCTCTATAATCCTTAATCAACCTGGGTAGAACATCACCTGTTCCTAGCCCAAGTCTCGATTTAAGTACTTCCACCCTTAGGATTGTTTGTGTTCCTTAGGATGAAAAGAGCCTTAAAGGGAACTTTGCAGTAAGATCCCACCATGCTCTTAATGAAAATATTCTTGCAGGCAGAAGTCATCCTTCCTCAGGATAACCCCTGAGCTAGGCATTAGTGCAAAGGACAAACTCTATCCGCAAGATTTACCTCTAGGCAGGGCTAAGCAATTTTGTAAATCATATTTGATACTTCACCAGAAGCATCTATAAAAGGAATGGATTTCAAGGTAGCCAATGCATCAAAGGGTTTCCAAGCAACTCCTATAAACCTAATGCACATTTCACTAGCTTAAAGTGTGTAAAAATTATTTAAAAACACAAGGAAGGGGTTGCATGCACCGGAGCTTGCCTGGAATAACACTAGGTTAGTGTTTGTTAGGTGACGACCACTTGCCGATCAGCCTTTTGTGTTGGCACTCGTTTAGATTATCCATCTTCAGGTTCGTCCATCAGCTTCACCATGTGGAATAGTCCACCCGTTACGTCATCTTGGGGTCGACTTGGGTTGTCTTCCGCATCACGTGATTAATTATCGTACCTAAATGAAATGCATTATGCACATGAATGCATATCAAGACGAATATCGCAAGATAATACTACGATTTTACACAATAAAAAATTAAACACTTAATGGTAAGGCATCACGACATTTCATAGGCAACCAGCATGGATCTAACGATATCACACAACGTAATATAACTAAACAACTCAAGTCCGCGAGGACGACGACAAATCCAGTCCGATCAATCCACCGAATACTTGGCGAACGTCGCATGGATCATACTTCATCAAAGCAAAGGTCCCCACAAAAACATAACCTTAACAGTCTAACGTATTTATACAATTTTAGTACATGGCTTCTCAGATTTCGATTGAAATTAGCTCACCGACGCCACTCGTTTCCAAATAATTTTGAGCTACGACCCACATTTATCCTAGAATATCGACTTAAGTGATCAGCATTCGTTTATGACACCTAGCCAATTAACAACATAATACGACACTGTTAAAGAAAATCATTACTTCACCACTACTATTCAGGTAGAAACTATTGGCTGGCTGATTAAAATCCCAAACCTATTTTACATATTATGAACTAGCCAAAATATAGCATATATGTCTATCAATATCTTCAACATAATTAACATCTCAAATATATTTTTATTCCTAGCTTTTTATTAACTCTTTAAACTGTGTATCTTAATTAACTTGATTTACCGATTTATCTAAATCGAACATCACAATATACGTATGCTAAATTAATAACAATTATTGCGACCAACAATTCTATTTAATCTATTTATATACCTAGTTGACTGGAATAACGAATCAACTTACCATCATTAAATCTGACTTGAAACCACGAAATCGACGACGCCTTTCAGCTCTAGCATTTCACCGAGCACAGGGTGAGTGCTACGTCGAATCGCACTTCTTCTTCATCCACATCAAGAATTCTCCGGCCGCGTACTGATTTATTTCCTTCTGCGCCTAATCTTCTCGGATCTTTGGTGTAGACGAGGATGACGATCGACGACTTGTTTGAGCTTTTTGTCGAGCACTTGGAGAATATCACGCTGCTAGCTTCGTCTTCACCCGACTCTTGGGATTTCTTGATGACGTACAGAATGACGACGTGATCGAGTCTGGAGCGAGCTGGCGAGGACATGAATCCAGTGAGGGCTCCGATGACGGCGAGGTCACGAGGTCTAGCGACATAGGGTCAAGTGGCGAGCGTGTTCGGTGTGCATACGCAAGCCAAACCGAAGGCGAGGAATCGATGAAACAAAGTTCGTCGACAGGCACCATGGAGGAATCAGCGATGTTGCTGCACCCACGATGTGACGACGAACGACAACAACCAACATGGAGACCCGACGAGACTAAGGAAGGGGTTCGACGGTTCGTCGACACCGACGAGGTCAACGACGAGCCGACCAAACAAAACTCCACGACACCGACCGGCACACGGACCAGAGAACGATGGCTACCGAAATCCAAGCTAGGGAAAATGGCGTGAGTTGGAGCTAGATGCAGGGACGTGGCCCAACGAGTGGCAGCGGATAAAGACCACCAGAGCTCGACGCCGACCGAACTTGCTAGAGAGAGGGACTGGGCAAGCATAGTAGCAACGCAAAGTTGTGGCCGACGACACTATGGCGCGGACTGCTCCACGGCCAGAACGGCTGCCGCGACACGCACGATGTCGCCACGCCACAACACCACCACGGCTGGGCCCACGCCGACCATCGCTGAACCACGGGAGCAGCGCGCCGTCCGCTGAGGTCGACAGGGCTACCAGAGCACCCGCAAGGAAGCGCATGGCCGGTGAGCAGAAAACAGGGGCGCGCGCACAGAGCTCAGGGAGATGGGCGCTGAGTGTAGGATCCGAGCCAGGGGTGAGGTCGCGTGGAACCAGGGAGGGAGGTCGGAGCTGGGGGAGGGAGTCGCGGCGCTGGGAGTAGGGCGCCGAGCGCCATGGGCATCAGCGAGCCGGACTGCCGGACTACTGGGCGCCGAGCAGGAAGCGGGAGGGAGCTACGGGCTGGGCGAGAAGGGAGGGAGAAGACCCGGGCGCGCGCCAGGGAGCCGCTCGGCTGGGCGCTAGCTGCTGGGAAGAAGAGGGCAGACGCACGCGCGCTGGGAGATGGCATCGGCCTATTGTAGAGAAAAAAAGAAGGGCGCAGGGGATAACGACGGCTGGAGAGAAGTCTGCGCGCGTGAAAAATCAAGGAAATGGCGGCGGTGACAAAATCTGAGGAGAACGGCGGTGGTAGATAGGGATGAACGAGGATATTTTTCTTTTTTCATTTTATTCTCTTTTTTTACTCGAAAATTTGAATAAAAATACAAATATCAGCTAGAGATTGAGGCTTGAATTTGGAAAGGTGTAAGAGGACCAATTTAAAAAAATGATTTTAGTTACAATGTTTTAATCGGTGTTAGATTTAATTGAAAGAAGACGAATTTCTCCCGCTATCCGAATATTCGATCAGAGAATAATTCGACAATGAGCTAGCGCATCATTTTTTCGGACAACATGTAAATAGACAGATTCAATATAATACTGGTTTCAATACTTCAGATGATACTTGATGCAGCTGAAATCTGACAAAGTCAGAGGACTGAACTCAGTTTCTAAATTCGACTTTGCGCGAGCAATGAATTTAAATAATCACCAAACTCGCCGATTTTTTGGAACAACTATGTTCCGAACAACGGTCGGCAGCGCGATCAACGGGCGTCACATGGCCTGAGCCAACGGTCACTTGGTCGCACCGGACTATCCAGTGTGCACCAGACAGTGTCCGGTGTGCCAAGGGGACCAAAGGCTAAATGGTCAGCTTCACCAGATAAGGAAAGAGATCGGGAACCGGACAAGAACTGTTCATGTCCGATGGTGCACCGGACTGTCCGGTGCGCCACCCGATAGAAGGCAAGAATTGCCTTCCAAATGGAATTCCAACGGATCCTAGCTGCCTTGGGGCTATAAAAGGGACCCCTAGGCGCATGGAGCACAACACCAAGCATTCTTTAAACATCCTAAGACGCCTAGACTCCAGAAATACACATTTGGATCATCGTGACTGAGATTTGAGCACTAAGTGTGTTGTGAACTTGTGGCATTGTTCTTATGTGCTCTCTTCTTGACTTATGTGCGTATTGTTGCTGCGATTCTAGTCTTGTGTGTGTTTCTTTCCCTCCCCTACTCTTGTGCTTTTCTTGTGATCAACTTTGTAAGGGTGAGAGGCTCCAACTTGTGGAGATTCCTCACAAACGGTAAAATAAGTATATGGAAGAAAACTGTGGTATTCAAGTGGATCATTGGATCACTTGAAAGGGGTTGAGTGCAACCCTCGTCCATTGGGACGCCACAACGTGGAAGTAGGCAAGTGTTTTACTTGGCCGAACCATGGGATAAAATCATCGTCTCTTGTGTCGCTTTTCTTTGTGATTGGTTTCTTCTCAAGAATTCTCGCTATAGCAACGTGGCTTTAATCTTACTAACATTTCATAACCAAGTTGTGCTATTAAGTGTTGAATTTTACAAATCACCTATTCACCCCCCTCTAGGTGCTCTCAAAAATAGAGTTACCAAGTGATAAATAATATTAATACAATATTATTGCAACTGGAATGGACTAAAAAGGAGCTAAATTAAAGAAGATATGGATTTTACAAGATTGGTGGATTTATTTTCATCTCTATAGTCATTTCCTTTATTTATTTCGAGTACCTCTAATTATTCTGGACCGAAGGCCTATTTACTAGAGACCTAGGGTTTTAGGCGCAAATAATCTGGACCCAATTGTTGTTCAATTTAGCCAGACAGGGACGGCAGGTTGGTACTAGTAAAACCGAGTGGCTCTTCTACAAGTTTTCCAGGCCGAAAGGGTATGAGCTGTTCTGAGCCGTCCGATCATAGCTGATCGGCACAGATTAGACTCTAGGTTACTTGGACTGCGACTGCCATATTGGTAAAGGTTAGGGTTAACTTTTAAGTTCTAGGGCCTGACCACGATGATCTTATAACAACTCAGGATCGCGGGCTAAATCAGACAAAAATCGTGGACTCATGTGTCAAATGGGGCTAGCGAAGGGGTATTGGCCAGATTTGGCCATCTAAATTAGATCTCACGGCCCGGGTATGTCTTCCCATAAAACTAATCGGTATACTGCGGGGATCATCGGATCCCAATCCAACGGTTCGATAGATCCCGAATCCTCGAGCGCTCTCGTCCCTCCGATCGACGATCCACGGTTACAGCTTACCACGGCCGAAACAGTTCACCCGAGTCAATCACCACCGTCCGAAGCACATCTAACGGGGAATACCCCTCAAATTCCTCGCTCGGACAACCAATGGCGGCGCTGGTCCAGTAGCGTGGAGTGCTCCGACTTTTGACTTGATGAGGAAGAGGGTTGCGGAGGTTGGCGACTGTAACACCCCTGGTGTTACTGCCACTAAAACTTGAGCATGACATCATAAGCATTGGCATATCATGTGTTTTTCAGACCTAGAGTGCATTCACTAGGCAAAAATTTCAAACAAAGTTGTATTGATGGGACATGTTTAAAGTAAAACCCTAGGATATAGTGCTTAACCCTAGATTGGGCTTAATAGAGCAAACAAGGCCTAATAAGAGAAAACTTCAAAACTCAATTGAAATAGTCATAAAATGTCACCATGAATAGACTTAAATGGCATCCAAACCCTAGAAGTACTAAAAACCCTAAATGGAACCCTGGAAAGTCCTAGACTAAAACCCTAGGGGCTAAGTGCAAAACTAGCGCACACTTTGGGCCTAAGTGCAAAAACCATGGAAATAAGGTACCTTAGGTCATATGGTTCACATATTTAAAGATTTGCAAATGAAACCATAAGTTTTGGGCCTATTTGCAAAAAGCCACATTTGGGCTCCATATGTTAAGTCTGAATTTCAGAAGATTGGCTCAACTTTGAAGCCCTATATCTCCCAGATTATGAAGATTTTGCCCTAGGTCAACACATCAAAATTGTAGAGCTATGTAAGGAGAATAACTTTGCTATAGAGATTAAACCATGGTCACATGAAGAATTGGGAGTAAAATGAGCCGAAAGTTGGGCTGTCAGACTGTCTTAAGTCTGAATTCAGGCTGACAGTGAGATTAGAGGAACTTTGGGCTCAATTTTAAACTTGATCATGTGGCTGTTTGAGGGTGCACAATGTAGCAAAGTTGGAGCTGGTATTTTAGGCTATAACTTTGCTGTAGAACATTGACCAAGTTATCACACAAAATTGGGAGAAAATCCACCCCAAACCTGGTCTGTTAGGCTGACTGAAGAGCATTCCCATGGTACAGTAACCTGATAAGATCAGTTTCCGATTCCCCTCGCCGTTGGCGATCTCTGCGGTTGGATTCACGCTGCCATTATGATTTGTGCTCACCAGTAATGGATAACACTCCCTAGTGAAAGATCCTGGTGATGGATAAACTCGGACCCGATCGATGGGGAGTTCACCGCACCCGCTCGGATTGCAGTCAGCCGAATTGGTCCTCGCCGGCGTTAGCCATTTACCGCCATGCGCCACGTGCCCGAGCACCTTACCACGTCGTACTTAGTCATGTTAAGCGTATTCGGTGATCGCCGGAGAGCTTGCACGGTAATAGACACCAATCACGCGCGCCAGTGACCTTCTATTTCTCCGACCGCCGCGCGTCTTCGTCCAATTCCCCGGCCACCGCTCATGCCTACTATAAATTGAGCACGCCGTGAGCTCCATAGGGTAATCACCCATCCATAGCACCAACGCTTGTCTTCAATCGTCCACCAGAGACCACGAATCACTCATTTCCCCCAATCTTTGTTTCCGCCAATATGAAAGAACCCTCGCCGTGGCCAGCGCATCTCAGGTCCGTTCATGTCCTTTGAGCCATCGTTTTAGTGTTCTTGTGTGTCCCTGATACTCCCCGACCAACTCAATTGAGCTAAGCTACCCTAGAACGTCGGGAACGCGGTTGACTGTCCGTCTTGCCCGCTGTCGCCGTGGACAGACCATGTTAGAGCCCTATTGATGAAATTAGTTGAGGGGCAATACTCAGTAGGGCTGGAATTAGGTTTAAACCAAAGTAGAACACCAGCCATCAAGTATTCTAGCCGGTACAAGCTCGCCGGAGCTCGGCCTGGTGCCGTTCGCTGTCGTGGGCCTCAGACTGTGAAGATATAGAAGTGCAGGGACCTTTCCGCAAGTGTCAGTGACTCAGTTAAATAGTGCGCAGGATCCTTCTATAGATATTCAAACCCCGGAGGGCTCCAGTGTAAAACTGCCCCGCGGGCGCGGGCGCGCGTGGGTTTCTCCCCTGCTTTAGGCTAGTTGGGCTGAATTCAGCCCAACACTATTCATTGCTTTTCCTTTTCTTTTTCTTCCTAGATTAAAGAATTCCTAGAAAATTGTAGAAAAATGATAAAAATACCAGACCAATTTTGCTAGACTTCTAATTTCCTATAGTATTTAATAAAAATAATTTTATGATTTTTAATTCCAATAGGGAATTTTGGGATATTTTAAACAGTTAAAATACATACTTCTAGAATTTTATAGAGTAATTTATAATCCCAAAATTCACCAAACTTTTTAGGTAAACTTTAAATATTGTTTAGAAGCTTTGGGTAAAATTTGGTATGTTTTGGACCATGTTTGATACATAGAACCCAAAACCCTAGCCCCCCGCTCTATGAACTTCACTATAGACTCCGAAAACCCTAGTTTCTCGGAGATCCGTGAAGGAAAGTTGTATTCAAGTTATTAGATAATAAACTTTTATTATCTTTTCATCCTCATGAGCATTACATGAGCATTCATTATTAATTATGGCTATATTTAGAAAACGAGGAGGAAGTAGAGGTCGAAGAAGCAAGGACTTCACCACCACCACCACCTGAAGAACATCAGGCAGGAACTGTTTTTATTTTGATATCTGCGGAATAGAGCCTGATTCACAAGTAACACAAGGCAAACCTCGGTGCATTTGCCACCTCCTTGTTATTTTAAATCTTTCTCACTTGCTTGATGCATTAGGTGATAGGAGTTGTGTGCTAAACCAATTCCTGCATTTCCTTCCTTGGAATTTGATTACTTCTCCTTAAATTCCTATTTTACAAAAGGTTTTTCTTATACATAGCTTTGCTCTAGAAAAACAAAATGTTTTGTTTTCACAAAAGATGATGCTTCAAAGTGGGTGGGATGTTTTCAAAAATAAAACTTGATGGTGGATCCATCATGGCCATGATGGGTTCAACATCAGAAAAGATGTACCTCTGCTAGGTACCAACCTTTGGGTTTGAAATGATAAAGCTGAGACCGGGCGGGTGACTTGCACGAGAAGAGAGTCTCGGTGTAGTGTCTCCATCTGAGTCGATTAAGGACCTTGTCGATGTAGGCTTGATGATCGAGGACCCTTTAACTGGTCACATGCCTTGTCATGGGTAAGCTTTGCCTCGGGCAGACTAATACCAGAATAAGATAACACAAAATGGGAGTGGAGAGATGGCGAGAGTAGCGTGTACCCTTGGTGGCAAGAGGCTGGACGGTGGTGTATCTGTGCTCTCGGTTGGCGTGAACCTGATCTGGTCTTAAGAACCCCAATGGCGAGTTGACATATGCAAGGGTTAAGTGCTACATATGGCATGTGATCGGAGATCCTCAAGTGAGTATAATCGATTCGGATCGCTGTAACTTCGCGGATATGAAGACTTGGTCACTGACTTACACATAGCAATCCAGTGAATATGAGGGGTTGATAAGAAATTGGCTAGTATAGGTCAAGTGATTGAACTAGGGTAGAAAGAACTTTAGAAGTAGGTAACCTTACTTAACCTAACAAGTAAAACTGGATTTTTAAGGATCCACCATTAGTAAGCATTTCTGCAAACAGAGTCTTTGATTATTGATAAGCTTTACCTTGATTCCCAAAGGCCAGCATATCCTTGAGAGTCTTTTATTTTGATGGGTAAGACTTGCGAAAGTACACTTCATACTCAGGGCTTTGTCTCATGTTGTTTTAGGTGAGGAAGCGGCAATTTTTTGCTACTTTTGTTCAAAGGTGGTGCCCAAAGAAGAAAACTAGGAGTAAAGCTTCGGGAGGAAAGGATCCTCCGTTAAAAACTTTTGTTTGATGTTTATCGGGAGGGGTTTTTGCCTCCCAGTGATGTAATAATAATACTTCAGCACTCTTATATTTTAAATCTGTTCTGTAATAAATACTACTCATCCTTACTTCAATATAAGGTATGTTATTGTAATTGCTTCCGTATTTTCATACCTTCGATGTATTGTAATATCTGCGTGACGGGTGAAATGCTCTTGGGAAAGGTAAGGAATGCAGATACCGAACTTGTCAAGTGATTCAGGGGCACCTGCAGGGCTGTCCGAGGTCTGTTGAACAAGAACAACTGTAGGTGGGCCTAATAACTTGGGAGGTTCTGTCACAGCTGGTATCGGAGCGAAGCCCATCTCTGCAGATGTTATGAGGCATTTTCAAAAAGAATTTTCAAAGACTTATCTAGAAAATTTCTTTCTTTCTTATCTAATTACCTTCTCTACTTCAAGACCAGATAATAGAGTGCACTGTATAGAAGGCTGTGAATCAACTAAGGTTCATTATGTAATTATGCATGCATCATACTACAACTATTTTAATAAGATTTTCCCCCTCAGAGAAATGCCGCCACGCACAAGAAAAACTGTGCGCAACTCTACCAGACCAATTGGCGTGCCTCACCATCAACTAGCTCCAAGGCATGAGGACAGTAGTAGTGGTAGCAATGATCCTATCAGAGATCTGGAAGCTCAAGTAGAGCAACTTCGATCGAAGCTCCGTCATAGGAACGAAGTATGGGTTGAGGATGGTTAGCGAATAAACGAGTTAAGAACTGACATCCTGTAATACCCACTTTGTAAGAAAAAAAGGGGAAAAATTAAATCCCTTTGTATACATGAGTGTGTCATCTCCATCTATCATTTCATGGGAACACATTGCTTACACAAATAAACCATTAACAAGAGACACCAAAATAAATTGTGCATCATGCTGGAGTTTATGTGATTGTGCATCTGTAGATAATAAAAATAAAAATGCTAATAACAATTTATAAATGGGTCCATAGAATTTGATCCCTAATTTGAAAACAAACCTTGAAAATTGGAGAAGAAGAAACAAAGGTACAAGAAAATATACAAAATAAATATTATAAAGGTAGTAATAGTATGTGCAAAATTATATTCTTAATCTGGGGAAGCCTGACCACAGTGTAAATTTGAATTTTGGATTTTGAATTGCAATCTCAAAGGGGAAAAACAAAACAAATATAAAAAAATAAAAAAGGGGATAGGGAAGACCGCGCCTGGGCCGGTTTAACCCAATTCAGCCCACGTAGAATCCACACCGCGCGCCCCGGTGTTGCCCCGCGTCCTCGCCATCCCTCTTGCGCGGTCTCTGGCCGAAGGGCCCCACTGGACAGCGCTCTTCTCCCCCTCTCGGCTGCCGATTGCTCAGCTCTCTAGAAAAACTTGAGTCGTTGACGAATGGGGCCTACGCACTAACCGCGCTACTCGCTCGCTGTTCCTGTGGACTACCTTGTCAGGCAGACTCTCCCAGTTGCAACGACCCCCACGGATCACGGACGCCGTTGAGGTCCGCCGCACCTGGTGGATGGCCTATAAGTGGGGCGCTGGACGTTTCCCCTCCTATTCCACCTCTCTAGAACTTTCGTGGGCGGGCAGTGCGAGCTACTCACAATCTGGAGCTCGGCGGATCCACCGTCGCGGTGTCGTCTGCACTGCTTCATGGCTGGCATGCTGCAGGACGATTCACCGTTGGATTCCTCAGAATGCGGTCTAGATTAGTCTAGGAGTAGCTCTTCGCGTTTTTGTTCTGGTCCAGAGATCGGGGATCGGACGGGCGCGAGCATCTTGCCATTCTTTAAATTCCGCATCGTTGGATTCTGATCCATGGGTGGTAGTTGGATACCGGTTCGCGGGAACTAGGATTTGATCTGATCCCTTGATCTTGGAACGGACGGCGCAGAGCGCGCGAAACCTTTCGTCGAGGCATTTTTACGTAAGTGTCCCTAGCCATTATAAAAATTCAACCCGTCCATAGCTGTGGCGCGCGGAGTCTTAGTGATTTTTATACCAGGCCCCCTAGATTTACCAGAATTGGAGGGCCAGTCTAGTGGCGTGATAAAATGAATAAATGAATTAGAAAATAGGTTTTTATTATATAAATGAGTGCTAGAACTTCAATAATTCATAGAAAATTCATATGAGTTCCAAATCACTTCATTCTAGTTTCTAAAATTTTGTAAAATTATTCTCTACCATTTAGAGTCTCTGTGTTGTCATGAAAATAGTAAGAAAGATAGTTTCTCACTTAATCCTATTTTAAACACATAAAACCTTTGGAAATTCATATTTTAAAATATATAACTCCAAAAATTATGATTCCTGTTCCTAGGTTTTTATTTTAATGTGTAGATTATTATTGTGTATTTTGTTTACATGTTTGGTGTGATGTTAATTTCCTCTATATAGTGTGCTTGTTTGTATTATGGCGAGTAGAAGAGCCCGTGACTGAGGATCCTGGTGAGCAGCATATAGAAGTAGCTGAGCAGGAGCTCATTGAAGGCAAGTTGTGCCCTTGACCACTTTTTACCCAATAATGTTCTTTAATATCATTTATTCATGCATACGTTAATTTTGATGGGACCCAATAGGTCACCCTAGATTGTTTATCTCATTACCTTGTTTACCCCTGAATCACTTGGGTAGTTTGCTATTGCTTTACGTGGTTTTGGGATAATCATTTATTACATCTATGTACCAATTCTTTTGTTATTCTATTTATGTTCATGTCAAGATCATTAATGTTAATTGGAACATAGAGCTTAACTTGAGAAACACGTGCCACCACAAGGGAGGAATGGGACCCCTTGGCTGACTAATTAGGAAAGCTAGTGGAAGACTACCTTACCCGAACGGGGCAAGGGCAGTAGGGGAGTTGCATGCAAGGAGGTTCTCGTGTTGATTTTGCTGCGATGGCGGTCAGACGGAGGATTCTTGCAAGTGCTCTTCCCATAAACTGTAGCGGGTTTTCGGAAGCTAGTGGAACTTTGTAAAGGCCTCGTAGTGTTGCCCTGCCTCGCCTCCTAGGTAGAGGTGTATGGGAGTCGCGACCCCTTGGCAGATGGGTAACATTACTTGTGGGTAAAGGGTACAACCTCTGCAGAGTGTAAAACTGGTATACTAGCCGAGCTCACGGTCATGAGCAGCTCAGGACTCTCTGATGATTAAATTATGGAACTTAAATTCAATTTGTCATTTGCATATGCATGGGATTATTAATTTTATTCTAATACTTTATTTAAGGTTTGGTATTTACTTACACTTAGTAACTGCTAATAAAATTTGGACCAACTAATTAAAAGCAATGCTCAGCTTTAACCCATGTTGTTAATTAGCCTTACACATCACATGAACTCCCACCTTTTTGAGTTCATGTCCACTAGTTCCCCACAACTTGTTGAGCTATGATCATGTGTGAGCTCACCCTTGCTCTCTCACACCCCCCCACAGGAGAAGAATACGTTGTTCAGGAGGAGCCACAAGGTGAGGAGTTTGATCTGATCTAGGTGGCGTTTCTCAGTTGACATTGGCGCCAACGATGATCCTTAGTTCATTTTATATATTTATCTTTTATTTTGTAATAAGACTTCTGCTATTAATAATACTCTGATGTTATTGTGACATTTATCTCTATACACTCTGTTATTATATATGTTGTCTTTTTGGCGCATGTATGAAATGCACCTGGCTTTGTTCCTTAAAGCCGGGTGTGACAGAAGTGGTATCAGAGCAAATGTTGACTGTAGGACGAAACCTAGATAGAAATGGACAAGACCCTTCACTACTTACCTTATTCTAATTCATTCTATACTTATCTCATCTTGGTCTTGTCTCACCTTTTACTTTTCCACTCTAATTAATCTTATCTTTTCTACTCTAAGACAAGATGGATTTCACACCTTGGAATCCTACCACTATGATCTTTTTAAGAGATAGGGAACCTAAGACAAAATTTAAAACTATTTTCTTTATTTAAAAATGATTGGTTGATTGTGCTGATGATAAATGCCTGATTTGCTTCTTTGATTGATTGAATTATTATAGATGGACATCTTAGCATGTACCACCATAAGGTATTGAGTTAGCTTTAGTAGGTAAAACATTAATCTGCTTAGCTAATAAATCCCCCAAAGTAACCTGATTTGTAAATACTTGCCTTGTCTACTACTCTCTCTTACTATATGTATCTAACTCAGATGGTCAATACTAGGCGGGGTGGTGGAATTGATTTGCCTCCTAATCGACACACTCGGTGGATATATAGACAACCCCACCCACAGCCAGTAGAGATGAATCCTCCTAATCCTCCACCCGGCGGAGTTGACCCACTGATTGCAGCACAGATGAGGATGATGCAACAAATGGCGGACACTATGGTAGATATGCAGGCTCAGATGCAGCAAGAACGCTAGGAGATGCGCCAGGAACGAGAAGAGATATGCCAGGAATTGCGCCAGGAGCGAGAAGAGATACGCTAGGAGAGAAGGGCGCAACAGCAGCTGCAACAGCAACTGCAACAACAACTGCAACAGCAGCAACAACAACAAGTACCACTGCCTCCACCTCCACCACCACCCCGTGATAAGCATAGGGAGTTCATGAGTCATAAGCCACTGATGTTTGCAAGCTCTCTGATCCACTGGACGCGGATGATTGCCTGAAATCCGTAGAGAAGATGTTGAACATTGCTCAATGCACTGACCGGGAGAAGGTTTTATATGCTTCCGGACGTCTAACAGGTCCTGCTGCTGACTGGTGGGATTCATATACTGCTGCCCACGATGCTGCTGATACTATTACTTGGGTAGAGTTCAGCACACATTTCAGGAATTATCATATACCTGCTGGATTAATGAAGATTAAGAAGAAGGAATTTCTATCGCTGAGGCAAGGAAGTATGTCAGTCAGCAAGAACCGCGATAAGTTTATCCAGCAATCGATGTATGCTCTAGATGAGGTTGTTGAAGATGAGAGGAAGCAGGAGCATTTTATTAAAGGACTTAATGGAACTCTACAATATGCTCTAGTGGCACATACATTCCCATCATTTTAGAGGTTGCTTGATAAGGCTCTAGCTATTGAACACAAGCGTGTTTAGCTAGGAGATTCGAAGAGGAAAGCTATATCTCAAGGACAAGGAAGCAGCAGTGTTTGTCCTCACTACATTTCGCCCTAGGGTACACCAGTTCGCACTGGTAGAGGCCAGCGCCCAGTTCAGCAATCACCTCAGAGGACTCCACCGCCTCGTCAGGCTACCCCCACTGGCACCCCGACGAAGTTTTCAGGGCAGAGTGCAGACACCACTTGTTTCAAGTGTGGGAAGACTAGTCATTATGCAAATGTTTGCCCATAGAGGATGGCTACTACTCCAGTTCAGAATAGACAGCAAACTCCAGGATCTGGCAAGGGATACTCTATTGCCAAGGTTAATCAAGTCAGCGTTGATGCTACTCCGGATGGTGCTAACATCGTACTTGGTATGTTTTACATTAATGCTATTCCTGCAACTATATTATTTGATTCTGGTGCTACACATTCATTCATGTCTGCTCAATATGCCAACACAAATGAGATACCCCTGCTAAATATGAGAAAACCAATGATAGTAATTACACCTAAAGGGCCTGTTGAGGCAAATCAAATGATACGTAGATTGACATTAACAATTATGGGAAGAGAATTTGGAGCTACTGCTATAATATTAGAGGCAAGCAGTATAGATCTGATCCTTGGTATGTCATGGTTAAGAAAGGCAAAGGCCATTATAGCATGTGGTAGAGGTACCGTAGAACTCACCAACCCTAAAGGAGAAAGATTCCAACTTAATATTGCAGTAACCACCTCATCCAAACGTGCAATGTTCTTTATACCTAAGGAGTTTGTTGGTGACAACATCTGTGTGGTTAGAGATTTTCCGGATCTTTCGAGAGGAGTTACCAGGGATGCCACCAGATAGGGAAGTTGAGTTTGTAATTGATCTTCTACCTGGAACTGCCCCCATTTCTAAACGGTCATACAGGATGTCTGTGGAAGAATTAAAGGAGCTGAAGAAGCAGTTAACCGAGTTACAAGAGGCTAGGTACATTTGTCCGAGTTCCTCACCTTGGGGAGCATCGGTTCTGTTTGTACAGAAGAAGGATGAATCACAGCGGATGTGTGTGGATTATAGATCACTTAATGATGTTACTGTGAAGAAAAAGTATCTGTTACCCCGTATTGAGGATTTATTTGATCAGATGAGAGGTGCGAGGGTATTCTCGAAGATTGATCTCCGATCGGGTTACCATCAGATGAGGATTAGACCATCAGATATTCCCAAGACGGCTTTCTCGACTCGATATGGATTATATGAGTTCACTGTTATGTCGTTTGGATTAACCAATGCACCAGCTTATTTTATGAACTTGATGAATAAGGTATTTATGGAGTATTTGGATAGATTCGTTGTGGTATTCTTCGACGATATTCTTATTTATTCCAAGAGTGATAGTGATCATGAGGAACATCTGAGATTGGCAAGTTTAGCAAGTGCGAGTTTTGGATTGGCGAGGTGCCATTTCTTGGACATATCATTTCAAATGGAGGAATATCAGTGGATCCTGCTAAGGTCGAGGAGATAATGGAGTGAAGAGTACCCACTACAGTTACTGAGATTCGGAGTTTCTTGGGACTAGCAGGATATTATCGGAGATTTATTGAAGTATTTTCTAAGATCGCTAAGCCTATGACCTCACTTTTGGAGAAGGGCAAAGAGTTTAAGTGGGACGAGAAGTGCCAAGACAGCTTTGATCAATTAAAGAAGAGATTGATGTCACCACCAGTGTTGGTTATGCCAGATCTACAAAAGGGATTTGATATTTATTGTGATGCATGTGACCAAGGCTTGGGATGTGTGCTCATGCAAGAAGGACATGTGATTGCCTATGCTTCTCATCAATTGCGGAAACATGAATTGAACTACCCCACACATGACTTAGAACTGGCAGCCGTTGTGTATGCGCTTAAGATATGGAGACATTATATCATGGGTACCAAGTGCCAAGTGTACACGGATCATAAGAGTTTGAAGTATATATTCACTCAGAAGGATCTCAACCTTAGGCAACGCCGTTGGTTGGAGCTTATTAAGGATTATGATTTGGAGATTCACTATCACCCGGGCAAGGCAAATTTGGTTGCAGATGTGTCACACCCGTTTCTAAAGGACAGAGCCGGGTGCATAGCATATGTGTGCCAGGATCTATTTCCACACATATGTTGACGTCACAAGTGTAATATATCAAAAGAACAATGCATAAAAGCGTAAATAACGATTACATTAACATGTTACACTTTGAACAGACATAATGTCTTAACCTTTATTCGTCAAAGTACAGCGAAACAAGGACATCCATCCACAGGAAGATGACCGGGGGTATCACTAGACTAGCATCCATGGAGCTCAGCATCATAACTTCATCTGCAAACTTCTGATCAAAATTAAGCAAGGGTGAGCTCACTTATGGTCGGGGCTCAGCAAGTGGGGGAAAACTAATGCAGGTATAACAAGGTGAGGCTAAGGTTGAGCAGTAAGCATTTTAGTTGGTCAACATTTTATTAACAACACCTGTCTTACTAATAAGTGTGAATCCCAAGTATTCCCATTAAGCAAAGGTATATGAGTATTTCAAAAACACTAAAGTGAAACCACTTAAGCAAAACCATTGGCAGATCATCGGATCTCGATTTATTTCCATCTTTAAGTTCAATTATCATGTGAGGAGTCCAGGCCGCTCATAACCGTGAGCACGGCAGATATATCAGTTTTACACTCTGCAGAGGTGGTACAACTTTACCCAAAAGCCGTGTATCCCCTCTAGCCTGGGTCGGCCAAAACCCGTAAACACTTCTGAGGTGAGTGGCTAGGGATCCACTATGAGGCTTTCACAAAATACACTTAACACGAAGCAACCCGCTAAGGTTTCTAAAGACGATGGTGGAGGCCCCCTGGGTGAGGTACCTTAGCCAAGAATACGTCCCCATGTTGACGTGGGCTGCCAACACCTACCGCTCCCCCTCTTGCCCATATTTCAGGTAAGGTTGCCAAGCACTAAGCATATAAAGCTAATTACCAAAGCCAGAGCCATGATAGCACTCGTGGTTGCACTGTTTTCCCGGTTGGTCACTCCATGTTCCAATTAATATGCAATAATCTTGTTTAACCATCGGGTTAACAACAATAATGTAAACTTACCATTTTGGAACATTAATATCATAAGCGGGAGTGACTGCATAAAGTTAAGTTGTAGCAATAGCATAGCTACGAAGGTAAAGTATAATTCCCAGGTTTGATTAAGGAATAAGGTTGGAAAGGTTATCTAAATAGGTAACCCGTCAAATTATGCATATATATCCAAAAGAATAAACTTTATTAAATGTATTGTTTGAGATCAAACAGAGTATGCTGAGGGAGAAGTCCACTTGCCTTGCTTATAGAAATCTTAAGATTCTTCCTCAAAATAGATATTGATTCTTAACTACTGGATCAATATCTAAACATCACATAGCAAACAAAAAGAAACAAACACCACTCAGTAACATACAACAATCATCATAAATCAAGATAAAAGGAAAATATAACAAAAGATCATTTACTTTAAAAATATCACAAATGAGGGTTATAATGAAAGCTTTTCTTTTTGAAAAGGTCTGATCTATAGTTGATAAAATAAGACATAATATTAAAACTATCTTGATTATAAATATATAAATATTAGGTTTACCATTTATCTTTTATAAAGTCATATGTGGTGTGTCTAAGATTAAGGATTCATAAGGTTATGAACACTATAAAACATTAATTTTATGAAAAGCTAATAAACAGCTTAAACAAATTTTATGTGAAAAGATCATAATCATATTATTAAACACCTATTTATAAAGAGCTAGAATACATGCCTTAAGTGGATTTTTATACAAAAGATAATGAACAAATAACTATATTTTAATTTTATTAGAAAACACATAGTCTATACTTTTAAAAAAACTACATTCATAACTAACATTTTAATTATAGAAAGAACATGAACACTAATTTCTTTATTTTATCATTTAGTAAAAACTAAGTGATATGTATAATGTGGATTAAATTCTATAAAATGATTAATCATGTCATATATCTAGTTATGCACAAATTGGCTATAGGTTTGATTAATAAATTATGAGAAAGGATAATTAATCTATTAATTCTATTTAGTTCTAAATTAGGAACAAATAATCTAATTCATTAAAAAGGAAACTATGTTGAACGATATTAATCTATCATTTTAGTTATGTGGGTGAATCAAGCTATATTAATATTATTAGAAATCCCTATCTAATATACACATATTTAAATATGAAATACTTGAATATAAATCTAAATCATAAAAAGGTAATTATATAATTATTTATCTAGTACGTTTGACTAAGTAAAGGTGAACTATATTTGTTTTTAACTTCATAATTATTAAACTACACAATACAACAAACATAATGTAATATAATTTACAAAAACTTGTAAATTGTTGCAACTATAAATTTAAACGGATTAGCACTAACACAAAGTTAACAAAAAATATTTAATTTATTTGAATATCAAATATGTTTTCTAAATGGAAAATACAATCATGTGGATAAATTCTCTATTATGCGTAGACGGAAAGGGGTAGATCGCAAATCAACTTGTCTTCTACCTCCGGTCACGACGCAGTAGTAGGAGAAGAACATCAGGGGCTCTGGCGGCGTCGCAGCACAGGAAACTCCGGGCTCGGGAGAACAGCGGTGATTAGCATGGGCTCCAGTGTGGAGAAAATTCCGGCGGAAAGCGCACAGCTCCAGCGAGGACCACCACCGGCGACGAGGGAGAAGGGAAGCTGCAGGGTGAGTCGGGCTGGGCAACAAGCGAAATAAGGCATGGACGGCTTAAGCACAACGACAGCGAGCTGCATCGGCAAAGGCATGCGGCGTGGGCAATACGGCAGGTACCGGTAGGATGTTTAGCGAGCGTAACAGCACGATGTGGTGTAGACACGGGCGAGTAGCCAGTGCAGGGTAATAGCAATAGAGAAGGGCGTGAGCAGGGAATTATGGCAGCACGGTGGTGGAGCTTCGGCGAGGGCTCGGCACCGGTGAGGGAGAAACGACGATGGACATGCTGAGCGATGCGCGGCACAGCGCACGAGGATACCCTGGCGACGGCGCGACAAAGAATGGCGCTAGCTGAACAGAAATGAGCAGAGAGCGAGGCAGCATGCGAGTGGGGAAGGCACGAGCAACAATGGGGAAGGAAAGTACAGGCTCATAGGATGATGCTTTATAGGCTGGAGACATTAGCCGAGGCGTCGGTGCAGGGAGCAGAGGAAAGGCCAGCCAATAATGGCGCCGAGCGCATGAATGCGGGAGTGGGGAGAGAAAACGACGCTGTCCAAAATGGTGGATGAAGGGAAGGAGATGAGTCAGAGGTAGAGTTTACTTCGGGAGACGAGGCTGCTTCACCGCATGGAGGCGAAACGGCGTGGCGACGAGCATCCAACAGGCGGCTGCGCTACTCTGCCTGAACGGAAGAAATAGAGGAGAGAAGATGAATGGGGCATAGGAGGGACCCACATGTCATTGGATATAAGAGAAGGCTGACAATCTAGGCCATATAGCTAGACCGAGCACCCTGGTTCGTACGTGTGGTTTAGTTTTTAGGTTTTTTTCTTTTCTTTTTAAATAGAAAATGTTATATATATATATATTCTAAAATTTTAAGTAAATACAAAATATTATTAGCCAAAAAAATAAAAAAATAAAATACATGTTCTCAGAAAAAATATTATTCAATAACTTATTATATTTTTTATAACAAGTTTCCACACAAGAAATAAAGCCAAATAATACATAAACTTATATATATTTCTGAAAACAAAATAATCTCAAAACTATTATATGCAAATCGAAATGCATACTCTCTAAAAATATTGTTTCTAATCATTCATTACTATTTTATAAGATATTTCTCATAAACTTCAATCCACGATCTAATTTAAAAATCTGATCAAAACATATACTTCGTCATGAATGCATAAAACGCTTGGTAATATTTTATTTATTCAGGAAATTGTTTTTATTTATATCACCATTTTTATTTTTTGAAAACATAAATATTTTTTTTTCATTTCTACTGAAAATTAATATTATAAACTAGTTACTTTTAGGTGATGGATTTAGGGTGTTACAAGATGTCTTGAGTCGGAAGGAGCATGTTCATTCAGCTGTTGTTTCCCAGCTACCCGATGAGATTATTGAGGATTTCAGGAGACTTAACCTAGGGATAGTTGCTCGCAGTGAAGGAGTTACTATTGATGTGGAACCTACTTTGGAGCAAGAAATTCGCAAAGGTCAGGTTGGAGATGCTAAGATACAAGAGATTAAGGATCTGATTACTGAAGGTCGAGGTCCGGAATTCACAGAAGATGAGCAAGGCACCATATGGTTTAAGGACAGGATATGTGTTCCTGATATCGAAATCCTTCGTGAGACTATTTTAAAGGAGGCCCATGACTCGGATTATTCTATTCATCCTGGTAGTACCAAGATGTATCAGGATTTGAAGCAAAAGTATTGGTGGTATGGATTGAAGAGAGATGTGGCTGCACATGTGGCTATGTGCGATGTATGTCAAAGAGTTAAGGCTGAACACCAGAGGCCAGCTGGACTAATGCACCCACTAAAGATACCCAAGTGGAAGTGGGAAGAGATTGGTATGGATTTCATAACTGGGTTGCCTCGCACCTAGAAAGGATATGATGCTATATAGGTGATTGTGGATAGATTGACTAAAGTGGCTCACTTCATTCCTGTAAAGACTACTTATAAAGGTTCTCACCTCGCAGAGTTATATATGGCTCGGATTGTGTGTTTACATGGAGTACCAAAGAAGATCGTGTCAGATCGAGGTTCACAGTATACCTCAAGATTTTGGAGAAGCTTCCATGAGAATATGAATACGAAGTTGAATTTTAGTACAGCTTATCACCCTCAGACTGATGGACAGACTGAAAGGACTAATCAAGTTTTGGAAGATATGTTAAGAGCTTGTGCCCTTCAGCATGGAGGAAGTTGGGATAAGAGTCTACCTTATGCTGAGTTCTCTTATAATAATAGCTACCAGGCTAGTCTGAAGATGTCACCTTTCGAAGCTTTATATGGTAGGAAGTGCAGAACTCCTTTATATTGGGATTAGACTGGAGAAAGACAGTTCTTTGGGCCTAAACTGATTCAAGAAGCAGAAGAACAAGTTCGTATAATTTGGGAGAATTTGAGGGTGGCTCAAACTAGGCAAAAGAGCTACGCTGATAATAGAAGGAGACCACTGGAATTTGAAGAAGGAGATTATGTGTACCTCAAGGTGTCACCACTTCGTGGAATGAGATTCAAAGTTAAGGGCAAATTGTCCCCTCGCTTTATTGGACCATTCTTGATCTTTAGGCGAGTTGGGGAGATGGCTTACCAACTTGAGTTACCTGCTAGTCTATCAGATGTGCATAATGTGTTCCACGTATCTCAACTTAAGAAGTGTCTCCGTGTCCCTGAGGAACAGTTACCAATGGAAGAGCTCAGTGTTCAGGGTGATTTGACTTACACGGAGTATCCAATCAAGATTCTTGATACATTAACTTGAGTTACAAGAAATAAGGTGATAAAGATGTGCAAAGTGCAATGGAGTCACCATGGAGAAGATGAAGCAACATGGGAAAGAGAAGAAGAGCTTCGCATAGATTTTCCCCACCTTTTCTCTAGATCTTCTTAAATCTCGAGGACGAGATTCTTTTTAAGAGGGGAAGGATTTGTAATACCCACTTTGTAAGAAAAAAGGGGAAAAAGTATATCCCTTTGTATACATGAGTGTGTCATCTCCATCTATCATTTCATGTGAACACATTACTTATACAAATAAACCATTAACAAGAGACACCCAAATAAATTGTGCATTTTGCTGGAGTTTATGTGATTGTGCATCTGTAGATAATAAAAATAAAAGTGCTAATAACAATATATAAATGGGTCCATAGAATTTGAACCCTAATTTGAAAACAAACCTTGAAAATTGGAGAAGAAGAAAGAAAGGTATAAGAAAATATACAAAATAAATATTATAAAGGTAGTAATAGTATGTGCAAAATTATATTCTTAATCTGGGGAGGCCTGACCACAGCGTAAATTTGAATTTTGGATTTTGAATTGCAATCTCAAAGGGGAAAAACAAAACAAATATAAAAAATAAAAAAAGGGGATAGGGAAGACCGCGCCTAGGCCGGTTTAACCCAATTCGGCCCACGTAGAATCCACACCGCGCGTTCCGGTGTTGCCCCGCGTCCCCGCCATCCCTCTTGCGCGGTCTCTAGCCGTAGGGCCCCACTGGACAGCGCTCTTCTCTCCCTCTCGGCTGCCGATTGCTCAGCTCTCTCGAAAAACTTGAGTGGCTGACAAATGGGGCCTACGCACCAACCGCGCTACTCGCTCGCTGTTCCTCTGGACTACCTTGTCAGGCAGACTCTCCCGGTTGCAACGACCCCCGCGGATCACGGACGCCATTGAGGTCCGCCACACCTGGTGGATGGCCTATAAGTGGAGCGCTGCACGTTTCCCCTCCTACTCCACCTCTCTAGAACTTCCGTGGGCGGGCAGTGCGAGCTACTCGCAATCTGGAGCTCGGCGGATCCACCGTCGCGGTGTCGTCTGCACTGCTTCGTGGCTGGTGTGCTGTGAGACGATTCACCGCGCCTCCATTGCTGGTATGTGACCCTAGGCCTTCACCAATCACCGGTGTAGCGTAACGCGTTAAGGGCGGGGTTTGGGGACCTGTCCACCTTGGGGAATTTGGTGCTGCCGCCATGGTGGTGTTGTGCACCATGGACAGTGAGGTTAGAAATGAGATTTGGGGTTTATGTCGGTATGCTTGGTGTTGGGGGCTTGTTCTCAAATGCTAAGAATTAAGAACAAGGCAACATAGAAAATGTTAAGGGTTAAAGTCCTTCGTCTTTCAAGACATTATATCCTCTCGGGATATAAGGAATTTCGGACGAAGGTTACGAAGGACGTACCTTCGTAAACATAATAGCAAGGAACGAAGTATTCATACAGATCATAAGGTATGAAATAAACAATTAAATATTATCATAGAATCATCTCCATCTTTATTATCATGGACTAATATAAATGACTTCGAATTAAAAATGTACCTTTGGTCCTGAGGAAAACAAAAGTACAGGTGTGATGCGAAAGCAAATGGCAGGTTCGCGTGAACAGTATAGAGGTACTGTTCATCTATTTATAGATACAGGTCACAGCCTGTGACAAATTACAATTATGCCCCTTACAAAAGTTTACAACATTGACTCAGACCTCTATGGATGAAAAGGTCATTCTATCTCTATGTCGGTTTGTAACGCCGAAGCTCCATGAAAAGGAACCTTCGGCCATCTCCTGGGGACAACTTCAGCCGAAGCTGCTTCTTCGTGCAAGACCTTCGGCGCAACGAAGCATGACCCCAACAGTAGCCCCTTTCGCGGTGCTAGATCGTTTTTCGTAACGAGCTTGACCCGTGAAAAAAGCCTCTTCAGCTTCGGGAAGCCGAAGGTCCAAAAAACACCTTCCCTGAGCTCGTTGCTGAGAAACGATCCGGTTTCCGAGCGCGTGCCAGGCCCACCTTGCAGAGTTACTGTTTGATCTTTGCGGTCCACTGCACAGCGAGTACAAGTGACTGCCCGCCTGGTGTAAAAATCCTGCCGCTTCGCCTTCTTACCTGCAGCACTATATAAACAGACGAGTAGGTGTGAAGTTACCACAGCATTCATTGCTATTTGCACTGTTCTGCTGCCAAAATTTTTAACTATAGCCGAAGCTTGATTCTCAGAATCGAACGAAGGTCCATCTCGACGTCTGCTTCGTCGGAAAGAAAAGCTTCGGAAGAAAAGAAAAAGTATCTAACTTCCCCAAATTCAGAATCAAATGGCCAGAGTACGATCTACTGCCAGAGTTGCACGTGAAGGAGACGAAGCCGAAGGTTCGAATACTGTGCCCATCTCCGAAGCGATGCAACGTTCCGGACTGGTGACTGCGGAAGAAATGCCTGCTGCTGAAGCAAACCCGACAACTGCCGAAGGAGAAGAAGAAAACATTGAAGGGACTGATCCCGAAGATGACTACCGTATTGCCATGCCCAGCAAGCCCAGTCACCTAGATTTCGGAAAGTCGACTGTTTCAAAGGCTGATCTTTCCAAGATGGTGAAAGCAGGTTATTTCATTGAAAATCAGAAGAAGCTACTTCGCTTCGGGGGAGAAGAAACCACCCCGAAGCCAGAGAAGGACGAGATTGTCATCTTCAAGAGCTTTTTAAAGGCTGGGCTGAGATTCCCTCTTCACGAGATTATTGCGGAGATACTGAAGAGGTTTGGTATCTACCTTCACCAGTTAACTCCTAACGCTATCGTTAGGCTTAGCGTTTATATTTGGGCCCTCCGAAGCCAAGCAGTGGAGCCATTTGCCGACAGTTTCTGTCGAGTTCATGAGTTACATTATCAAACAAAGGCCAGAAAAGATGGGCTGCATGATAACTTCGGTTGCTACAATTTTGCCTACCGGAAAACCGCAAAGTTTCCTGTAATCAGCTACCGAAGCAAATGGCCGGCAGGCTGGAAATCAGAATGGTTCTATGTCAAGGTTGATGACGACAAGGAGAAGCTTGTGCAAAGTCCACTCGAGCTGATCTTCGGAGAAACCCGACCCCGCTGCAACATGACACCAGAGGGTCAAACACAACAGGCAATGGATGAATTCAGTATTATTACAGAGCATATCGGTACCAGGGATCTGGTTCAAGAATTCTTGGCATTCAGAGTCTTCCCTACTCTGAAAGAATGGGAAGTGCCAAAGTTAAAGGGGGAGAAGAAGGAGGGGGAACTTGTCCGGCTTCCTTATCACTTCAAATTCAAGAAATACTTTAAGAAGCCCTGCCAAGAGTGGCTGGACACAGTTGAGATAATGTGTAATGAAATTCTTGGAAATTATTCGAAAAAAGAAGATCAACTGATGACAGCAGCCTTCGGCACCCGTCCGAAGCGAAAGCTAAACCGAGTGTTTGATGCCCTGGGCTTCGAATACCCTGACTATGAGCAGTTGAGCAAGGGTGCTGAGGGCCAAAAAAGAAAAAGAGTGGCCGAAACTCTGAACAAGGATGAAGAAAGACCATCAAAAGAGAAGAAAATTCCCAAGAAAAGAAAAATATCAACTCCGAAGCGAAAATTATCCGAAGAAGAGGGGACCCCCACACCACCTTCTACCAGCGACGTGGAGGAAATTTTAAAGGTAATGACTTAACCCGTGCCCACGAAGCTAAGCCCATTAGGGCCTCAACTGACGAAGCTTTTTCGAAAGGTGGAAGAGCCGGAACAAACGAAGATAACCAAACCAAAGCGGCAAAGAATTATTGCAGTGACCGAAGTTATCGATAAGACGCCGCCGAGGGCGTCAATTCAGAAAACGGCAGCTGCTGAAGACACAACAAACGTCGAAGTTGCACCTTCGGAGGTCGCGGCTACCGAAGCCGCTACAGCCGAAGATGTGAACTTAGAAACTACCATTGAGGACATCGACAAAATTTTGCAAGACATGGCTGCAGAAGAAGCTGCTGAAGAAACCATGGCCACAGTGCCTGGGAAGGGGAAAGAGATAGCCGAAGACACTTCGGACGACGAAGCCTACGCATTTCAAAATTTAGTTGGGCAGAAGCTGACGAAGGCCGAAATAGGAGAGCTCAAGGACTATGCCAAATCTTGCGGATACAAGCCAGGAGCTCTTCTATTTGGAGGCATTGATGACGAAAAATTGGGCTGCATTCGAGACCAAACTGGAGCTAAGGTCATCGGTACTTTATCAAAAAGTATCGGTTTTCCGAAGCTAGAAACAGATATCAGCCGCTACCGACGACAACATATCGTCGGCAGCTTATTTTATTCCAATTTCAAGGTAAACAACTTTTCTCTGACTTCTATTGTTTTTAATAATGGAAATATTCCTGACAAAGGTTGTTTATTTGCAGAGCATGCTTCTGAGCAAAGCTCTGAGGATGCAGCAAGACTTGGAGGACAAAAAACACGAAGCTATAATTGAGAATTTAGAGAGCAAGATAAAAGAACAATCAGCTATTATTGAAAAGAAAGACTTCGAGCTCCAATCAACCGAAGGCTTGCTGGCAGAGACTGAAGCTAAAGTATCAGAATTGAATTCGAAGCTTATCGGCCAATCAAAACAATTTGAACAGGAGAAGCTAGAGCTTAATTCAAAACTTGAAGCCGAAGTCCAAGCCAACTCAGACTTGAAGAAATCATTAACAAGCCTTCAAGACAAATGCTTGAAATTTAGCAATAATTGTATTGGACGATTAAAAAAGATATTTTACTCTGTTGGAGCCAGCAGCGGGAAGT
Organism: Zea luxurians; assembly: GCA_029449295.1. Taxonomy (NCBI): domain Eukaryota; kingdom Viridiplantae; phylum Streptophyta; class Magnoliopsida; order Poales; family Poaceae; genus Zea; species Zea luxurians. The sequence goes on along the minus strand of JAOPSE010000010.1, from coordinate 5,217,910 downwards.
TTAACCCTTCAGCGGAAAATTTACCACAAGCCTTCGATCATATTGAAGCTGAAATCGAAGAACTTGACGAAGTTATAGCCGGGCACGGTGACTTCTGTGCCTGGGTAGCTTCTCGGGGTACCGCTGCAGCGTTCCTGAAGGCCGGCTGCGAGCATGGAAAAATCGTCAACAGGCCCAACTTCACCTTGTCTCCATCAATCCTGGACGATATTCCTGACCTCGCCCGAAGCATCTCAAATAGATTTATAAAAATGATATGGACAAAAGGCAGGCGAGAGAAGGCTGGAGACGAAGCTCGAAGTCATCTTGATCCAGTAAGAAATCATACTTTGTACTTACCTTCTCCTTCACGCTTGATTTTTACTCGCGATACCTTGATTCATGTAGGATGACGAAGGTGAAGATGATGCTTAAAATATATCGCCGAAGCCGTCACCGAAGCTGAAGCTTAGTGAAGATCAGTAGAAGTATACTATAGAAAAAACTCAGGATACTTTTGTAACAACTTTTGTAAATACAATTAAACTGTTCTCAAGGAACTTTGTACATACCTTGTAACATATTCTTACCCTTCTACTGAGGCGCTTTGATGTGGACGAAATCAGTATTTTGAGCCGAAGGCGAAAAAACACCTTCCCTTCTTTTCGTACACAACGAAGCATAGAAGACCACTTCTTCTTTTTGCCGAAGCTTTTCTTTTTCGTACATAACAAACCATAAGAGACCACTTCTTCTTTTTGCCGAAGCTTTTCTTTTTCGTACATAACAAACCATAAGAGACCACTTCTTTTTGCCGAAGCAACCACTCAGGAACACAAATGCTATGAATGAATGTTTATGAATGCAGATGCTATGATGTAATGTAATGTGCGAATGAATGTCCAAAGCATATGTCCGAAGCCACACTCTCAGCCATTATTTCCTTAGAAACAACCACACATCAGCTCTGCATTCCCTTAGGAACGACTTTGGAGCTTCTTCGCCTTTTACTTAGACGATATAAGCTCTGCATTCCCTTAGGAACGTCTTTGGAGCTTCTTCGCCTTTTACTTAGGCGGTATAAGCTCTGCATTCCCTTAGGAACGTCTTTGGAGCTTCTTCGCCTTTTACTTTCGGCGGAATCAGCGTTGACTTTTCGCTGTGAGCTCTGCATCCCCTTAGGGACGTCTTTGGAGCTTCTTCTCTTTTTCAGTTTCGGCACTCGATGGTGCGTTCTCAGCTTTTACATTTACATTCTTTGGGGGATTTTGCTCTTATAAAACTAAAAAGGAAATTACATATGATGGCCCCATTAAAAACCTTTCTCCCCCTTTAGAAAGGAAAAGGGTGCCATGAAAAAAGAAAAGAAAAACATAAAAAGTTACATCAAGTTATACATAAAATCGCCGAAGCTCATCCGCATTCCAAGATCTTGGAATTTCGTTGCCATCCATGTCCTTCAATCTGTACGATCCAGGCCTTGACGAAGATACTACTAAGAAAGGTCCTTCCCATTTCAATTGTAGCTTGCCCACTGTGACTGGGTTGGCTACTCTCCGAAGCACCAAGTGACCCGGCTCAATATTTTTTAACCGGACCTTTCTATCTCGCCACCTGACTGTTTCAGCTTGATATTTATTGATATTCTCCACGGCCTGAAGCCTGATCCCCTCTAAAGCATCTTTTTCCACAAGGCAAGCATCTTCGGGACCTGATTCTGCCGAAGCTACTACCCTTATTGACCCAGCTTTAGCTTCTTCCGGAGTTATTGCTTCGTCACCGAATAATAATTTGAATGGGGTAAAGCCTGTAGACCTTGATGTTGTTGTATTGTGGCTCCACACCACTTTGGTTAACTGATCTGGCCACTTTCCCCTGGGTTGATTGAAGATTAACTTCATTATTCCTATCATTATAATGCCGTTGGCCCTTTCAACGAGCCCATTCGACTCCGGATGCCTGACTGATGCAAAATGGATCTTCGTTCCAATTTGATCACAGAAATTTCTGAAAGCTTCGGAGTCGAACTGCGTTCCATTATCCACAGTGATGGCCTTCGGTACTCCGAAGCGACAGACAATGTTCTGCCAGAAAAACTTTTGGACAGTGGCCGAAGTTATTGTGGCTAATGGCTTCGCCTCAATCCATTTAGAAAAATACTCCACAGCCACTATAACATATTTTAGATTCCCCTGAGCCGGTGGTAATGGACCTAACAAATCAAGGCCCCACCTTTGCAATGGCCAGATGGGTTGTATCAGCTGGGTCAAAGACGAAGGTTGCTTTTGATCTCTTGCACATTTCTGGCAACCTTCGCACTTTTGAACTAATTCCGCTGCATCCGAAGCTGCCTTCGGCCAATAAAACCCTTGGCGGAAAACTTTTCCAAGTAACGGCCTAGATCCGATGTGGGATCCACACAGGCCTGCATGTATCTCTTTCATTAACTCTATACCTTCGGTTCTAGACAAGCACTTGAGCAGCGGGGCACAAACTCCATGTTTGTATAGTTCCCCTTCTATCATGACATACGGACGAGCTCTTGCCTCTATCCTTTTATTGTAAGCTTCATCATCTGATAGGAAGTTACCCTGAAGGTAAGAGATTATTTCAGTTCTCCAATCTTCGCTGTAAACAGGAGAAATGTTGAGGACTGCTCTTTCAAGGAGCTCTACTGAAGGTGCCTTTATTGTTTCGAAGAACACATCCGAAGGTAACGGCAGCCCCTGTGCTGCAGACTTGGCTAGCAAATCAGCATGCTCATTTTGCCCTCGAGGGATATTCTTGACAGAAAATCCTTCGAAGGAAGCTTCGATCCTTCGGACCGTGTATAAGTATTTTTCAAGCTTCGGGTCTTTAGCCTTGCAACTTTTGTCAATATGACCCGAAACAACCTGGGAATCAGTTTTAAGAATCGCCCTTCTGATTCCCATTGCCTTTAGTTTCCGAAGACCCAGGAGCAGGGCTTCGTACTCAGTAATATTATTTGTGCAGCTGAAGTCAAGTCTTGCTGCATAACAAGTTTTAACCTTGGATGGTGAGACCAACACAGCAGCTGCACCTGCTCCGAAGGTTCCCCAAGAGCCATCACAAAACACTGTCCACACTTCGGCATCTTTATTTGCTTCTTCATCCTGAGCCCCTGGCGTCCAGTCGGCAATGAAATCTGCCAATGCTTGAGACTGGATCGAGGATCTATGCACATAATCAATGTAAAATTCATTGAGCTCCGCAGCCCATTTTCCAATCCGTCCAGTAGCTTCTCTATTTCTCATGATATCCTTCAGCGGCTGCGAAGAAGGAACAATAATGTTGTATGCCTGAAAATAATGCCGAAGCTTCCTGGATGCCATTAAAACGGCATACAATACCTTCTCCAGCTCTGTATAATTTTTCTTTGAGACACTAAGGACCTCAGATACAAAATACACTGGAACTTGCTTCTTGACTTGGCCATCAAACTTCTCCTGGACAAGTGCCGCACTTACTGCTGAGTGCGAAGCTGCCACATATAACAACAGAGGAGCCCCTAGCGTTGGTGGAGTTAATGATGTGAGATCTATCAAGTATTGCTTCAGCTCTTCGAAGGCTTTTTGTTGGCTTGGGCCCCATTGAAAGACTTCAGCTGACTTCAGCACCTCGAAAAATGGTAAGTTTCTTTCTGCTGATCTGGATATAAATCTGTTGAGAGATGCCAGCCTTCCTGTCAATCTTTGGGCTCCCTTTCTTGTGGTTGGTGGCTCCATTCGAAGTATAGCTTCGATTTTATTTGGATTAGCTTCGATTCCCTTTGTTGAAACCAAGCATCCAAGAAATTTACCCTTCTTTACTCCGAAGACACATTTTTCTGGATTCAGCTTCAGACCAGCTTGTCTGAAGCTGGCGAAGGTCTCCTGCAGATCAGCAATATGATTTTCCTGCTTCGTGCTTTTTACGATAATGTCATCAACATAGGTCAACACATTTCTGCCTATCTGAGACTGGAGAACCTTCGCAGTCATTCTGCTGAAACTCCCTCCAGCATTCTTGAGCCCCTCAGGCATCCGAAGATAGCAATATGTGCCACTTGGGGTTATGAAGCTAGTTTTCGGCTCATCTTCCTTCTTCATCCAAATTTGATGATAGCCTGAGTAGCAGTCTAGGAGACTCATGAGCTCTGAAGAAGCTGCTGCATCGACTAAAGAGTCTATCCTTGGCAGCGGGAATTCGTCCTTCGGACAAGCCTTGTTGAGATCTGTGAAATCGATACACATTCTCCACTTGCCATTGGCCTTCTTCACCATAACAGTGTTAGCTAGCCACTCTGGATACTTCACTTCTCTGATAACTCCTGCACTGAGGAGTCTTTTTACTTCATTGCGAGCCCCTTCGGCCTTGTCATCAGACATTTTCCGAAGCCTCTGCTTTCGGGGTCTGAAGGATGGGTCAACATTAAGCGAATGTTCAATAACATCCCGATTTACTCCACAGAGATCATTGGCTGACCATGCAAAAACATCTTTGTTGTTGAATAAAAACCTTATCAAGGTTTTCTCCTGGTCTTCAGATAATTGGGAGCCCAACAGCACCTTCTGCTCTGCTATATCCTCACACAATAGCATGGGCTTCGGCTGATCTGCTGAAGCTGCTTTCTCCCTTCTAAATTTGTACTGTTCACAAGCTTCAGCTCCATCTATGTTATGGATTGCTTTGGAATCAGTCCAGCTTCCTTCGGCCCTTCTAGCAGCTTCCTGGCTTCCATGAATAGCAATAGGCCCTTGGTCCGAAGGTATCTTCATGCAAAGATAAGCTGGGTGAAGAATTGCTTCGAAGGCATTAAGAGTACCGCGACCAATGATAGCATTGTAAGGATACTCCATGTCAACAATATCAAACACAATTTGCTCAGTCCTTGTGTTGTTAACAAATCCGAAGGTTACCGGCATGGTAATCTTCCCAAGTGCTACAATCTGCCGCCCTCCGAAGCCACAAAGAGGGTGCGTAGCATCATGAATCTTGTCTTCAGGCTCCTGCATTTGTCTGAAGGCCTTAGCAAATATAATATCAGCTGCACTGCCTGTATCAACTAGGACATTGTGGACCAGAAATCCTTTGATCACGCAAGAGATGACCATGGCATCATTGTGAGGATAATCCTTAAGCTAAAGGTCTTCCTGAGAGAAAGTAATTGGAATGTGGGACCATTTTGACTTGATGAAGGGTCCCTGCACTCCAACATGCTGCACCCTTCTCTGAGCCTCCTTCTTCTGCTTCTTGTTAACTGGCTCTGAGCAAGAACCGCCTGTTATCGGGAGCACCAGCTTCGAAGCCGAAGCAGCTCCAGCTTGATTGTTGAACGAAGCCATCAGCTCAGAAAAGTGGAAGTGAGTTCACCGGTGGTGGGCGCCAATGTTGGGGGCTTGTTCTCAAATGCTAAGAATTAAGAACAAGGCAACATAGAAAATGTTAAGGGTTAAAGTCCTTCGTCTTTCAAGACATTATATCCTCTCGGGATATAAGGAATTTCGGACGAAGGTTACGAAGGACGTACCTTCGTAAACATAATAGCAAGGAACGAAGTATTCATACAGATCATAAGGTATGAAATAAACAATTAAATATTATCATAGAATCATCTCCATCTTTATTATCATGGACTAATATAAATGACTTCGAATTAAAAATGTACCTTTGGTCCTGAGGAAAACAAAAGTACAGGTGTGATGCGAAAGCAAATGGCAGGTTCGCGTGAACAGTATAGAGGTACTATTCATCTATTTATAGATACAGGTCACAGCCTGTGACAAATTACAATTATGCCCCTTACAAAAGTTTACAACATTGACTCAGACCTTTATGGATGAAAAGGTCATTCTATCTCTATGTCGGTTTGTAACGCCGAAGCTCCATGAAAAGGAACCTTCGGCCATCTCCTGGGGACAACTTCAGCCGAAGCTGCTTCTTCGTGCAAGACCTTCGGCGCAACGAAGCATGACCCCAACACTTGGGTTCGGGGTTTCCTCTGTATCTTGTAGCGAGTCTCGGTGTCGAGGATGAACGCTGGCATCAGATACTTCAGTATCCGGCCATGGTGCTGCCGGTCTAGGGCGAGTGCGGCGCCGCTCTGGCGAGTCGGGTGTGGAAGAAGATGGGGCACCGTTGGATTCCTGAGAATGCGGTCCAGATTAGTCTAGAAGTAGCTCTTCGCGTTTTTGTTCTGGTCCAGAGATCGGGGATCGGACGGGCACGAACATCTTGCCATTCTTTAAATTCCGCATCGTTGGATTCTGATCCATGGGTGGTAGTTGAATACCGGTTCGCGGGATCCAGGATTTGATCCGATCCCTTGATCTTGGATCGGACGGCGCAGAGCGCGCAAAACCTTTCGCCGGGGCATTTTTACGTAAGAGTCCCTAGCCATTATAAAAATTCAACCCGCCGTCCATAGCTGTGGCGCGCGGAGTCTTAGAGATTTTTATACCAGGCCCCCTGGACTTACCAGAATTGGAGGCCCAGTCCAGTGGCGTGATAAAATGAATAAATGAATTAGAAAATAGGTTTTTATTATATAAATGAGTGCTAGAAATTCAATAATTCAAAGAAAATTCATATGAGCTCTAAATCACTTCATTCCAGTTTCTAAAATTTTGTAAAATTATTCTCTATCACTTAGAGTCTCTGTGTTGTCATGAAAACAGTAAGAAAAATAGTTTCTCACTTAATCCTTTTTTAAACACATAAAACCTTTGGATATTCATATTTTAAAATATATAACTCCAAAAATTATGATTCCTGTTCCTAGGTTTTTATTTTAATGTGTAGATTATTACTGTGTATTTTCTTTACATGTTTGGTGTGATGTTAATTTCCTCTATGTACTGTGCTTGTTTGTATTGTGGCGAGTAGAAGAGCCCGTGACTGAGGTTCCTGGTGAGCAGCATATAGAAGTAGCTGAGCAGGACCTCATTGAAGGCAAGTTATGCCCTTGACCACTTTTTACCCAATAATGTTCTTTAATATCATTTATTCATGCATAGGTTAATTTTGATGGGACCCAATAGGTCACCCTAGATTATTTATCTCATTACCTTGTTTACCCCTGAATCACTTGGGTAGTTTGCTATTGCTTTACGTGGTTTTGGGATAATCATTTATTACATCTATGTTCCAATTCTTTTGTTATTCTATTTATGTTCATGTCAAGATCATTAATGTTAATTGGAACATAGAGCTTAACTTGAGAAACACGTGCCACCACAAGGGAGGAATGGGACCCCTTGGCTGACTAATTAGGAAAGCTAGTGGAAGACTACCTTACCCGAAAGGGGCAAGGGCAGTAGGGGAGTTGCATGCAAGGAGGTTCTCGGGTTGATTTTGCTGCGATGGCGGTCAGACGGGGGATTCTTGCAAGTGCTCTTCCCATAAACTGTAGCGGGTTTTCGGAAGCTAGTGGAACTTTGTAAAGGCCTCGTAGTGTTGCCCTGCCTCGCCACCTAGGTAGAGGTGTATGGGAGTCGCGACCCCTTGGGAGATGGGTAACATGACTTGTGGGTAAAGGGTACAACCTCTGCAGAGTGTAAAACTGGTATACTAGCCGAGCTCACGGTCATGAGCAGCTCAGGACTCTCTGATGATTAAATTATGGAACTTAAATTCAATTTGTCATTTGCATATGCATGGGATTATTAATTTTGTTCTAATACTTTATTTAAGGTTTGGTATTTACTTACACTTAGTAACTGCTAATAAAATTTGGACCAACTAATTAAAAGCAATGTGTTGGCACTTGCTTTCCCAAGCGAGTGGATCCAACAGGGGAGTAAAAGTGGTGTCAACTGGGCTACAACACGAGATGGCAATAGCTCTGTTAACCTAGCCTCTCAAGGGCACTGTGCGGGGGTATTTATAGGTATCTGAGTGCCCAGCGTCCCGTGTTAAGGACGCATGTGCCCTCAGGCACCTAGGTTATCCCCGAAATATTCCCATAAAGCAGGGTTATAGACCGTAATTACAGGGAGACCTTTACAAATTAGGCCCATAATGCGCAGCGGCCACGCAGGGCCTGTTACAATGGGCCGGATCATACGTGGGCCTCCATGTTGAGCGAGGTCGCAGGATGAGATGACCTCGTCACAAGCCTTCGTCCGGCGACGTGTGGGGCGAAGGGTAGGTCTGCCCGTCGTCTTGCCTTCGTCGGTGCAGCGAGGTCGGCGAAGACTTCGAGCGAAGGGTGGCGTCTTCGCCTTCGCCCCAACATTTGCCCTCCGAGGGACCAGTTCGACTAAGTCATTTGGTGCCGAAGACGTCGCTAGATGGTGGAGTCGCTGCCCTCGCTCAAAGTGGTTCCGCAGGGGTTTTTGACATGACCGTTGATTGACGTCGTACTGTTGGATTGCGGGTTTCCCGAAGCGCCGCGCTCTGTGTATAAAACGGGGCGGGGGCGGCGCGTTTTGGACTTTGTCTTTCCGCGCTCCACGAAAACCCTAGCCGCCTTTTCAAATCGCTCGCTGCTCGTCTGCCCTCCTTGCTCTTGCTCGTCGGAGATCTGGCCCGTGTGAAGCAGACCGCCCACCGCCGACGATGGTACGTAGCGATGTCGTCCTCTTCTTCTTCTGCTGCCACTACGCCGCCGGCTGGCGCGTCGTTCGGGGAGACACTGAGCGATGTGGCGGCGGAGGAGTTGCGCGCCGGTGATACAGTGGAGTTCGGCGTGTCGCGGATGTCCTCGGTCCGCGTGCAAGACATGCAACAGCTTGGTTATTTCGGCGGCGGAGTGGCACGTGTCCCGAGGACGGAGGAGGTCCCCGAGCCAGAAGGCGAGTTGGTTGTGTTCAAGGCTTTTTTCACTACTGGCCTTCGCCTGCCCGCACATCGATTTGTGGGAGAAGTCCTGCGTAGGTTCAACGTCCAGGTCCACCAGTTGACGCCAAATGCCGTGGTGGCTCTGGCGAAGTATGTCTGGGCGACGACCTCGTACGGCGGGTAGCCCTTGGTTGAAGTCTTCGCGAAGTATTATTGTCTGCACTGGCAGAAAAGGAAAATCAGAAATAAGATTGCCCAATTTGGATCTTGCACGTTTACGCGGAAGACGGGCAAAACTTCGATGGAAGTCGTTGAGTTGGTTCCCTGTGCCCGCAATAAATGGGGCAACTGGTGGGATTTTTGGTTCTATGTTGTCGAAGGGACAGTCGAATACCATCCGGGGCTCCCGGTGGCCAAGATGTGCTCGCATTATTATTCAGCATACCCGCGGTTTCAAGTTGCGGAGGAGGATGCGGACGAAGGGGCCTTGCGGTGCGCGGCCGGCCTGAGTAGCGGGCGCGATCTGGTTGAGGAGTTTGTCGCGTATGGCGTGTGGCCCTTGGCGCATGGTTGGGCACTGGGCGAAGTATGCCCTCACCAGATGCCTTCCCGTGGCGGGATGCTGGTGCGGAGTCCCTCCTTCGCACTGGATTTGCATGGACGAGACCCTGCCGCATTCGTGTGTGAGGCGGAGGATGGGGCGGCGCGGATAATTGGTCGCTACGTGCCAAAGACGGAGGGCCAGCGTAGTTGGGATATACGCGGATCCAACGATCGCTTCAATAGGGTCTTCGAGTTGAACCGTCTGCCGTATGGCGGTTATCCCGGGCAAGACGATGTCGATCGCCGCGGGAAGAAACCGGCGATAGAGACTGAAGACGACCCCGCGCCGGCGGCCGCCCCATCCACTAAGAAGAGGAAGCTAGGTACTGTGATGGGAGGACTGGGGGTCTCCGATAGTTTTGCTGTGGAGCTGATGGGGACATGCGTGGCCCCCGGGGGAAGGATGTCTTCGCCCGAGCTCCGGGAGTCTTTGGCGCGGATGCTGAAGGTTACCGGGGGTTGGTGGCCTAAGAATGTTCCTGTCCCCCGTGCGGTCGGCGAAGACTTTTTTACATCTCGCATGGTTCGTGACTTGAAAGTGTTTCCTTATGGACGGAATATTGCGGCTGTTCTGTCGGCAGTGATGGACAAGGATCGTCAGGAGGCTGCGCAAAAGCGCCGGGCGGTCATCAGGTTGCCCGAGGCTAGGCCGAAGAGGGCGTGAGGGACTGTGAAGGCTGCCGCCTCCGGCGGTTGCCAGCCGACGCTGGCGGCGAAGTCGGCCGCCCCTGGGTCCAGCAAGGTGCCTGATGTGGTGAAGGCAGCTGGCGTCGACGTGGCCAAGTCTGCCTCGGCTAGAGCCGCGAAGGTCCGAGACTTGCCTTCGTCGGCGAAGCGTGTTGCCGATTTCGGCACTGATATTAGTGTGGAAGATTATCTCGTTGGTAAGTCATTGGTCCGGTTTTTTTTTTGACTGTTTATACTTTGCAGGATCGGGCGAGGGGCAACTTGCTGTTGTTCCGCCTGCGGTGGCGACCACGGTGTCTGCCACAGTGCCTGGGGCGAAGGGTAGCGCCCTCAGCGCTGGCGGTGAGATTTCGGCACTCACCGTCGTCAAAGACGAAGCGGGCGTTGTGTCCCGCCGGCTGAGGGAGGCGTCGCAGCGGCTGAGTCAGGTAGTTGGGCTAGACTTTGGTTTTTACCGCTTTCGTTGGGATTGTGGACTTATGTTTGTCTTGTAGGTGGCTGACTTCACCGATCGCGTGGCGTCGGGGACCTTTACGGCAGTTGTGTCTGCCGAAGTCGAGAGACTTCGGGCGCAGCATGCTGACGCTGTTCGGGAAAAGTCGGCCACTGATAGCAAGTGCCGCAAGTTGACGGAGAGGGTGGCCGCGCTGGAGGGCGAGAGGACTGACCTCCGGCGCTAGCTGACGGAGGAAAGGAGGGAGGCTAATGAGGCCCTCGCCAAGGCGCAGTCGGCGCAGGCGGTGGCCAATCTGGCGTGGGCGGAGGGTAGCCTCACCAGCCAGCGCGCCGAGGAATGGGAAACGCGGTTCAACGCTCTGCAGGCCCGCGTGGAGAGGGCCGAGGCCTCGATGCGCTCGAAAGTTGAGCGGACGCACAAACAGCTCATGGACTCATACCGCGAGCTGGGCGCGCGGACTGCTGACTTCGAAGTGCCCGACCGAGAGTCGGGCCTTCGCTGCCTCAAGTGGCTGCAGGAGGAGTTGTTGGCGCTCCCGACCATTGTGGAGGGATTTATGTCCTTTGCCTCCCTGGTCACCTGCGAAGGGGCGATGAACGCGTTGTCTCGCGAAGGGTGCAGCCACTATGAGGTCTTCGACCGATCTGATGAGGATTTCGAGCGCGAGATTTACAAGGTCGAGGACCCTGTGGTGAAGGAATCCGCGGGAGCCCTCTTCGACCGGATGTGGGGCCCCCACGGTCGGGAGGTGGTGAGGGAGCGGGCTGACCGGGCGAGGGGTCAGGTAATGTTCATCTTTTGTTTGGTGTTGTTGGATGTGGGTTATACGTGGGCTTGCTGAATCGGTGTGCTGTGTTGCAGGCGGCGCGTGATGAGACAGTGGAGGACTTCGGAGCTTTGAACAGCGCGCAGCCTGAAGCGGAGTCGGGCCCGGTGGCACCGCCCCCGGAAACCGCTGAAGGCTCCTTCGCTGCCCCTGCGGCTGCTGTGTCTGGTGGTGGCTCGTCGCTGGCCGCAGTGCCGAGGGCTGAGGATCCCCCGAAGACGGCGACGGAGCCGGCAGCGGAGGACCCCACGGCGGCTGGGCCTTCGCAGGTGGCTTAGTGGGTGTGGGTAGTTAGGGAATTTTGTATATGTTGCTGAACCTTGGTTGCTGCGCAGGTTCAAGGTTTTGGGCCTGCGCACGCAACCGTCACTGCTAATTTTTTGGCGGCTTCGACCGTGGATGCTGGGAATGAATCGGATGAGTCTGCTTCTAAGTTTTCTGAGTTTGGTGGCTCTGGGAGTTCGGTTGAGTGGACAGAGGAGTCGTCGGATGAGGACTTGGATTACTTTGCGGCCTTGGATGTGGCAGCGGCGGAGTCTTCGCCGTGCGCTGCGAATGCTGAAGTTGTGCCTGGTCCGAGCGCTGGGCGCAGGCGGCGAATGGCGGTTGCAAAGCGTAGAGTGAGTGAGGCGGACGACAGTCGGCTTCGTGTGGACGGGGCTGGCAAGCAGGAATTGTTGTCCTTGCCGGCCTTTGTGAGTATAGGTGAGGGTGAGTTGCGAAGTCTTTTTGAGGGTGAGGAGCTTAGGATAATGCTATTTAACTATAGGGAAATGGGGATCATTCGGAAGGTTGAACCGATGTAAGGTGTGATGCCCTCGCTGTACATATGTAATTATAATTTGTATGATGAGGTTATGCGCCTGCGCTATGTTTGTAAAAGGCGTTATGCGCTTGGTCTAGTATGTTTATTATGTCGGTCTGGCGCGCCTGTGGTCAGTCCTGGCGCGGACAGTTTGGTGTAGGGTTTAGCATGGGTAGACTTTTGAGGAAGACTTCGAATTTGCGCACTTGTTGTGCTAGTCCGGCTGCACCCTTGGGCGGCTTTTGCACGAATAGTCTTTTTGAGAAGACTTCGAATTTGCGCACTTGTTGTGCTAGTCCGGCTGCACCCTTAGGCGACTTTTGCACGGATAGTCCCTTTTAGGAGACTTCGCATTTACGCGCTTGTTGTGCTGGTCCGGCTGCACCCTTAGGCGACTTTTGCACGGATAGTCTTTTCGAGAAGACTTCGAATTTACGCACTTGTTGTGCTGGTCCGGCTGCACCCTTAGGTGACTTTTGCACGGATAGTCTTTTCGAGAAGACTTCGAATTTACGCACTTGTTGTGCTAGTCCGGCTGCACCCTTAGGCGACTTTTGCACGGATTGTCGCACGCGAGGGGTGGCCATCGCTGCCCCTCGCGGTGACTTTTCTGTCGGTCGAATGTCGAAGACCGTTTAGTCGGTCTTTTTCGACGTAGTTTTTGCAAGGGATTTTTCGCGTGTATATTACATGGCTCCGCCTCGTTAAAAACCTCACCCCCTGGGAGGAAAAGAGTGCGGGCCAGCTGAAAACTGTTCTGCGGATTACAAGGGCGAATTAGCCCTGAGGAGTTAAACAAAAAATTTGCGAAGATTATCAATGTTCCAAGAATGTTCTAAGTCTTTGCCGGATGGAGTTGTGAGTCTGTACGAACTGGGGGACGCCTTTGTCTTGACGATGAAAGGGCCCTCCCACTTTGGCTCCAACTTGCCCCGGGACTCTGTCCGAGCTGTCCGGACGAGTACGAGGTCTCCTTCGTTGAACTCCCTCGGGATGACTGTGTGGTCGCGCCATGCTTTTGTCTGGGCTTGGTATTTGTCCAGAGCCTGTAGGGCGAAGATGCGGTCTCCATCGATGAGGTCCTTCGAAGTCGGCTCGTCTACGTTGGGGACGGCCGACGCGGCTGTCCGAGGCGACCCATGTTTTATTTCTTGCGGAGACATGGCCTCCGATCCGTATAATAGGCGGAAAGGGGTGAACCCAGTCGCCCTGAACTCAGTTGTGTTCAACGCCCAGACCACTTCGGGTAACAGGTCGGGCCACTTGCCTTTTTTGTCGTTGAGGAGCATTTTCTTGACGGCTGTGAAAATTTTGCCGTTGCCGCACTCCATGACTCCGTTGGACTGGGGGTGGTACACGGAGGCGAAGGCAAGCTTGGTGCCGATGGAGAAGCAGAAATCTTTGAAATCTTGGTTGTCGAACTGCTTGCCGTTGTCGACCATGAGTTCGGACGGTACTCCGAAGCGGCAAACAATATTTTGCCAGAAGAATTTCTGGGCTGTCTTCGATGTGATAGTGGATACTGCCCTCGCTTCAATCCATTTGGTGAAGTATTCAACGACGACGAAGGTGAACTTGAGGTTCCCCTGAGCCGTGGGCAGGGGCCCGACAATGTCCAGGCCCCAGCGCTGAAGGGGCCACGTGTGGGCGATCAGCTTCGTGAACTGCGAGGGGCGTCCCGAGCGTGGGGAAAATTTCTGACAGGCTTCGCAGGATCTCACGACCCGATTTGCGGCGTAAATCATGGCGGGCCAGTAGAAACCTTGGCGAATCACCTTTGCCGCTAGGGCCCTAGGCCCTGCGTGGGAGCCACAAGTCCCGTTGTGGACTTCGCGCAGAATTTGGATGCCTTCGGTCTCGGTGATGCACTTAAGCATCGGTTGACTGACCCCCTTCTTGTAAAGTTGGCCCTCGATCAGTGCGAAGTCCCGGCTTCGGTGTTTGAGGCGCTTGGCCTCATTGCTGTCGGTTGGGTGATAGTACCCCTGCAGGTACACGGTTATTGGTGCCCACCAGTCCTCGGTCATGATGAGGTTGACTATGCGGTGGCCCTCGCTGTCGTTGGTTATTTGGAGCCCTTCAGGGCTGCGGACGGCTGGCGTGTCGATGACGTGGTAGAACACGTCGGAGGGTAGGGCTTCGCCCCTGGCGGCTGCCTTGGCTAAAGCATCGGCTTCCTCATTCTTGGCTCGGTCCACGTGCTGTAGCGTGAAGCCCTTGAATTGCCTTTCGAGGCTGCGGATGGCCGCGAGGTACTGCATGAGTGCGGGGTCCCTCGCTGCATAGTCTTTGTCGACCTGGCCAGCGACTACCTTGGAGTCTATTTTGATGATGCAGGTGGTGACGCCGAGTGCCCTTAGCTTGCGAAGGCCGAGAATGACAGCTTCGTACTCTGCTATGTTATTGGTGCACTTATCAGACTCCAACGCAAAGCTGAGGCGCGCTGCGTATTTATGCTTGATCTCGGTGGGCGAAGTAATAACTGCAGCGGCGCATGCCCCCGCATGGCACCATGCGCCGTCATAATGGATTGTCCACATTTTTTCTGCTGACGGCTCCGGTTGCGTTATTGGACCAGTCCAGTCTACTACGAAGTCTGCCAGGACTTGCGACTTGATGGTTGTCCTGGGTTCGAATGTGATGTGGTAGCCAGAGAGTTCGGCTGCCCACTTGGCGATCCGTACTGACGCCTCCGGGTTTCTAAACAGCTCGCCGAGTCCTCTGTCTGAGGTAACCCGGACCTTGAATGCCTCGAAATAATGGCGCAATTTGCGCGAGGCCATCACGACTGCATAGGCGATCTTTTCCAGCTCTATCATGTTGCATTTTGATGTTGTGAGCACTTCAGAGACGTAATAAACTGGATGCTTCTTGGTTGTGCCCTCTCTAGTCTGCTCTTGAACCAGTGCTGCACTGACCGCATGTGGCGAAGCCGCGACATAGAGCAATAGGGGTAGCGAAGGGTCGGGGCTCGTGAGAGTCGCTAGCTCCGACAAGTACTGTTTTAGTGCGGCGAAGGCCGCCGCCTGCTCTGGCCCCCATGCGAAGTCTTTTGCGCCGCGGAGTGTTTTGAGGAACGGGAGACTCCGCTCCATGGACTTGGAGATAAATCTATTAAGGGCGGCCAACCTGCCCGTCAGTCGTTGCACTTCTTTGGCTGACTGCGGGGGTGTCATATTGATGATTGCCTGGATTTTGGTTGGGTTGGCCTCAATTCTGCGGTGTGATACCAGGTAGCCCAAGATCTTTCCCTAGCGGACCCCAAAAACACACTTCTCAGGGTTGAGGCGAAGTCGTGCGGCTCGCATGCTTGCGAACGTTTCAGCGAGGTCGGCCAGGTGGTCTGCCTTGCTTCTGCGGGCAACGATGATGTCGTCCACATATGTGAAGATGTTTCTGCCGATCTGGCTCTCGAGCACCGTTTTGGTGAGTCGAGAGAAAGTGGACCCGGCATTCTTGAGTCCCTCCGGCATTCTGATGAAACAATATGTGCCGAAGGGTGTTATGAAGCTGGTGCTTGCCTTGTCCTCCTCCTTCATATATATTTGGTGGTAGCCGGAGAAGCAGTCGAGGAGTGACATGACCTCGCACCCGGCTGCGCTATCGACGATTTTGTCGATTCGGGGCAGCGGGAAGTTGTCCTTGGGGCAGGCCTTGTTAAGACTGGTGAAGTCTATGCACATCCGCCATTTGCCGCTCTTTTTCTACAGCATTACCACATTGGCGAGCCATGTGGGGTAGGCAATCGGCTCGATGAACTTGGCTTCGAGCAGGCGATGCACCTTGGCCTTGGCGGCTTCTGTCTTTTCGTCAGACATCTTGCGCAGCCATTGTTTCTTCGGCCTCACCGAAGGGTCAATTCCTAGGCTATGCTCGATGATGGAGCGACTGACTCCGACCAGGTCGAGGGCGGACCAGACGAAGACGTCTTTATTCTTGGATAGACAGCAGAGGAGCCGCTCTTCGTCGTGCGAAGTGAGGTCTTCGCTGATGGTAACCATCTGCTGGGGCGTTGCATGGTCGAGGGGGACGGTCTTGGTCCCGTCGTTGCTCTGTAGTTGTGCCTTTTCATGCCCCTTGGCGGTTGGATTGGCAGGCTCGGGACTTCGCGTTGGGTCGTGAGGCAGTGCACGTTTCTTTTCCGGGGACGAAGTCTCTTTCTATGTTACGCGCAACCTGCTGGTTGCCATAAACTGTGATGGCGCCTCCGGGACCCGGGATCTTCATGCACAGGTAAAGTCCGTGGATAGCTGCCTGAAACTTTTTGATGGAGCCCCGGCCCATTATGGCGTTGTACGGGCACACTATGTCGACAATGTCGAACGTGATCTGCTCGCTTCGGGCATTGGGTGCTACACCGAAGGAGAGGGGCAACTCTATTTTGCCGACGGGAAAGGTGCCCTTGCCGCCGAAGCCGTACAGGGGGTTGTCCGAGGGCTAGAGCAGGCTGTGGCTTATGCCCATGCGATCGAAGGCATGGAGGAAGATGATGTCTGCCTGGCTGCCATTGTCGACCAAGACTTTGTGCAAGTCCCAGCCTGCCACGCTACAGTTGATGACCATGGCGTCGATGTGGGGGGCGCTGCTGTTGGGACCATGCTTCGTTGCCGAAGGTCCTGCAGAAAGAAACAGCTTCAGCTGAAGCTGCTCGTACGTGACGCCGAAGGCATCATTCATGAAGCTTCGGTATTGTAACATATCCAAAGATGAAGGGTCGAACCGACTTAAAGATAGAATAACCTTTTAGCCTATAGGGGTCTGAGTCATTGTTGTAAACTTTTATGAGGGGCATGATTGTAATTCCTCACAGGCTGTGTCCTATGCCTATAAATAGTGAACAGTATTCCTTTACTGTTCACGGATTCCTGTAATTGCTAACGCTTCATTCGGGAATCGTTGTTTGTCAAGGCAAAGGTATAAATGTACCCAAAAACGTTGTATTCAAATATCTTAAATTCATATAATAAGATATGTGAATGATGTTATTTATTTTTGATGTATTTATCTTTAATGCTTTACTTTATTGCGTATCATCTTTACAAGTTTAATTACGAAGGTGAAACCTTCTTAATATTATGCTCGTGACCTTCGTCCGAAGTTCATTAAATCCTTATGGAAATAATGCTCCGGCGGACGAAGGGCATTAATATTTAACATTTTATGTTGCCTTGTTCTTAATTCATAGCTTTTGAGAACAAGTCCCCAACATTGGCGCCCACCTCCGGTGAACTCACTTCCACTTTTTTGAGCTGATGGCTTCGTTCAACAATCAAGCTGGAGCTGCTTCGGCTCTGAAGCTGGTACTCCTGATAACAAGCGGTTCATGCTCAGGGCCAGCCAACAAGAAGCAGAAGAAGGAGGCACAGATAAGGGTACAGCATGTCGGGGTGCAAGGACCCTTCATCAAGTCAAGATGGTCTCACATTCCAATTACCTTCTCCCAAGAGGATCTTCAACTCAAGGATTACCCACACAACGATGCTATGGTTATCTCTTGTGCGATCAAAGGATTTCTGGTCCATAATGTTTTGGTTGATACAGGCAGCGCAGATGATATCATATTTGCTAAGGCCTTCAGACAGATGCAAGAGCCCAAAGACAAAATTCATGATGCCACACATCCCCTTTGCGGCTTCGGAGGAAGGCAAATTGTAGCACTCGACAAAATCACAATGCTAGTGTCCTTCGGATTTATCAACAACACAAGGACTGAACAAGTTGTGTTTGATATTGTTGACATGGAATACCCTTACAATGCAATCATTGGTCGTGGTACTCTCAATGCCTTCGAAGCAATTCTTCATCCAGCTTATCTTTGCATGAAGATACCTTCGGACCAAGGGCCCATTGCTATTCATGGAAGTCAGGAAGCTGCCAGAAGGGCCGAAGGAAATTGGACAGACTCAAAAGCAATCCATAATATAGATGGAGCCGAAGCTTGTGAGCAATACAAGTTCAGAAGAGAAAAAGCTGCTTCGGCTGATCAGCCGAAGCCCATGCTCTTATGTGAGGATATAGCAGAGCAGAAGGTGCTATTGGGATCTCAACTGTCCGAGGAACAGGAAAAAACCTTGATAAGGTTTTTGTTCAACAATAAAGATGTTTTTGCTTGGTCAGCTAATGATCTCTGCAGAGTTAACAGGGATGTTATTGAGCACTCGCTCAATGTTGATCCATCCTTCAGACCCAGAAAGCAGAGGCTTTGGAAGATGTCTGATGACAAAGCCGAAGGTGCTCGGAATGAAGTAAAAAGACTCCTCAGTGCCAGAGTTATCAGAGAGGTAAAATACCCAGAATGGTTGGCTAACACTGTTATGGTGAAGAAGGCCAATGGTAAATGGAGAATGTGTATCAATTTTACTGATCTCAATAAGGCCTGTCCGAAGGACGAGTTTCCATTGCCAAGGATAGATTCCCTAGTCGATGCAGCAGCTTCATCAGAGCTTATGAGTCTGCTGGATTGCTATTCAGGCTATCACCAAATTTGGATGAAGAAGGAGGATGAACCGAAAACCAGCTTCATAACCCCTAGTGGAACGTATTGTTATCTTCGGATGCCTGAGGGGCTTAAGAATGCTGGAGGAAGCTTCAGCAGAATGACAGCGAAGGTTCTTCATTCCTAGATAGGCAGAAATGTGCTAACTTATGTTGATGATATCATTGTGAAAAGCACGAAGCAAGATAATCACATTGCTGATCTGCAGGAGACCTTCGCTAATTTTAGACAGGCTGGTTTAAAGTTGAACCCAGAAAAATGTGTCTTCGGATTAAATAAAGGAAAATTTCTTGGCTGTCTAGTCTCAACAAAAGGGATTGAAGCTAATCCAAACAAAATCGAAGCTATCCTTCGAATGGAGCCACCAAGTACAAAGAAGGGGGCTCAAAGATTGACAGGAAGACTGGCATCTCTCAACAGATTTATATCTAGATCAGCAGAGAGAAACTTACCATTTTTCGAAGTACTGAAATCAGCTGAAGTTTTTCAATGGGGACCAGTTCAGCAGAAAGCCTTCGAAGAGCTGAAGCAATATTTAATAGACCTAACAACACTAACTCCACCAATGCCAGGGGCTCCTCTGTTATTATATGTGGCAGCTTCGCACTCAGCGGTAAGTGCAGCACTCGTCCAGGAGAAGCTTGAAGGCCAAGTCAAAAAGCAAGCCCCAATATACTTCGTATCAGAAGTTCTGAGTCTATCAAAGAAAAATTATACGGAATTGGAGAAAGTACTGTATGTTGTTTTGATGGCCTCCAGGAAGCTTCGACATTATTTTCAAGCTTACAATATAATTGTTCCTTCTTCACAACCATTGAAGGACATCATGAGAAATTAAGAAGCTACTGGAAGGATTGGAATATGGGCTGCAGAGCTCAATGAATTTTGCATTGATTATGTGCATAGGTCTTCGATTCAATCCCAAGCGTTGGCAGACTTCATTGCTGACTGGACGCAAGGAGCTCAAGAGGAAGAAACAAATAAAGATGCCGAAGTATGGACAGTGTTTTGCGATGGATCTTGGGGAACCTTAGGAGCAGGAGCAGCTGCTGTGTTTGTTTCACCTTCCAAAGTTAAAACTTGTTATGCGACAAGACTTGATTTTAGTTGCACAAACAATATTGCTGAGTACGAAGCTCTGCTTTTGGGTCTTCGGAAGTTAAAGGCAATGGGAATCAGAAGGGCAATCCTTAAAACTGATTCCCAAGTTATTTCTGGTCATATTGACAAAAGCTACAAAGCAAGAGATCCGAAGCTTGAAAAATATTTAGATACAGTCCGAAGGATTGAGGCTTCCTTCGAAGGATTTTCTGTTAAAAATATTCCTCGTGGAGAAAATGAATATGCTGATCTACTATCCAAGTCAGCAGCACAGGGGCTGCCCTTACCTTCGGAAGTATTTTTCGAAACAATGAAAGCACCTTCGGTTGAGCTTCTTGAAAGAGCAGTCCTCAACATATCCCCTGTTTATAGTGAAGATTGGAGAACTGAGATCATCTCTTTTCTTTAGGGCAATTTTCTTTCAGATGACGAAGCTTATAACAGGAGGATAGAAGCAAGAGCTCGACCATATGTCATAATAGAAGGGGAATTATACAAGCGTGGGGTATGTTCCCCGTTACTCAAGTGTTTATCCAGAGCCGAAGGCATAGAATTGATGAAGGAAATACACGCAGGCCTGTGTGGATCTCACATTGGATCTAGGCCTCTGCTCGGAAAAGTCTTTCGTCAAGGATTTTATTGGCCAAAAGCAGCTTCGGATGCAGCGGATTTAGTTCAAAAATGCGAAGGTTGTCAGAAATGTGCAAGAGATCAAAAACAACCTTCGTCTTTAACTCAATTAATACAACCCACTTGGCCGTTGCAAAGGTGGGGTCTTGATTTGCTAGGTCCATTACCACCAGCACAGGGGAACTTAAGATATGTTGTAGTGGCAGTGGAATATTTTTCTAAGTGGATTGAGGCAAAGCCTTTAGCCACAATCACTTCGGTTACCATTCAAAAATTTTTCTGGCAAAATATTGTTTGTCGCTTCGGAGTGCCGAAGGCCATTACTGTGGATAATGGGACACAGTTTGATTCTGAAGCTTTCAGAGAATTTTGTGATCAAATTGGCACGAAGATCCATTTTGCATCAGTTTGACATCCGGAGTCAAACGGACTTGTTGAAAGAGCTAATGGGATCATAATGATAGGGATAATGAAGCTAATCTTCAATCAGCCCAGGGGAAAGTGGTCAGAAGAATTAATCAAAGTGGTGTGGAGCTATAACACAACAGTGTCAAGGTCAACAGGTTTTACGCCATTCAAACTATTGTTTGGTGACGAAGCAATAACCCCGGAAGAAGCCAAAGCAGGATCAATAAGAACAGTAGCTTCGACAGAAGGTGAAGATGCAGTTGATCACTCTGTGGAAAAAGATGCTATAGAAGGGATCAGGCTTCAAGCTATGGAAAACATCAACAAATATCAAGCTGAAACAATAAAATGGCGTGACAGAAAAGTTAGGCTGAAGAACATTGAGCCAGGACACTTGGTGCTTCGAAGAATAGCCAACCCTGAGACAATAGGCAAATTACAGCTGAAGTGGGAAGGACCTTTTTTGGTAGCATCTTCGTCAAGACCCGGTTCCTACAGATTGAAGGATATGGACGGCAACGACTTTCCTAGATCATGGAACGTGGATGAGCTTCGGTGATATTATGTTTAGTTTGATGTAATTTCCTTTTTTCTATTCTTTTTTGTGGCACCCTTTTCCTTTCCAAAGGGGGAGAAAGGTTTTTAATGGGGCCACAACATGTAATTTTACTTATTTCAATTCTATAAGAGTGATATCCCCCAGAAATGTAAATGTAAATGCAAAGGAAAAAGAAAAGAAAACAGGGAGAAGCTCAGAAGTCGTTCCTAAGGGAATGCAGAGCTTATAGCGAAAAATAAACGCTGATTCCGCTGAAAGTAAAAGGCGAAGAAGCTCCTAAGGGAGGCTTATAGCGAAAAGTCAACGCTGATACACCGAATAGTAAACGGTGAAGCCGAAAAGTAAACGGCCAAAAGATTTGAATCATTCCCAAGGGGATGAAGGGCTATGATTATGGTTTTTGAATATGTGTTTTGATATTCATTTGCACGATACATTACATCATGTCATTTGCATTCATAAACATTCATTTAGACATATATAGAATCATCATCATACCACACAAAAAAGACAGATGCTTCGGCAATGAGCAAAAATTTCGAAGAAAGAGAAAATTTTTCGTGCTTCGTTGTGTACGAAAAGAAGGGAAGGTGTTTTTCGCCTTCGGCTCAAAAAGAGAAGTTTCGTCCACAGCAAAGCAGATTGTACACGGATAAAGGAGACAAAATATATTACAAGGTATGTACAAATTTACATAAGTTTTTTCCATAATGATATTACAAAGATCCCTTCAGAATTTTTTGTAGGAAAGTCTATTATAGCAACTATCAAGCTTCAGCTTCGTCATACTTCAGCTTCGTCATCCTGCACATATTAAGGAGCAGAATAAGAAAGGTGCAAATTTCAAGGAGAAGGTAAAAGTAACAAATATAAGTTTTTTACCGGCTTAAGGTGACTTCGAGCTTCGTCACCAACCATCCTTCGCCCGCCATTTACCCAAATCTGGGTCATAAATCTATTTCCGATGCTTCGGGCTAGGCTCGGGATATCAATCAAGTCTGTTGCTGACAAGCTAAAGTTTGGTCTATTCACAATTTTCCCATGAGTACAGCTGGCCTTCAGAAAAGCGGCAGCTGTGCCTCGAGAAGCTACCAGGGCGCAGAAATCGGCATGCCCACCAATAACTTCGTCAAGAGCATCAACCTCGCCTTCAATATGTTCCAAGGTGCTGGGCAGGTTTTCGGCTGAAGGTGAAAATTTTTCAGAACTGGCTCCGATAGAGTGAAATACGTCCTTCAGCCGCTGCACGCATCGACTGCCGAAATTTAGACATTTCTCTTGGAGATCCTTCAATGATTTTTGCAAATTTGAATTTTTCTCGACCTCAGTCTTGAGACTTGCTTCAAGCTTCTCCTTTTCTTGCTCATATTTTTCCGATTTTTTGAGTAATTCATTCTTTAAACTGTCATTTTCGGCTTGGACCTCAGCCAAGGAGCCTTCCATAGACTGAATAATAAAGTCTTTCTTTTCTAAAGCACCTTCGTGTTCTTTAGCCATAATTTCAAGATCTTGAATGGCAAAGTCCTTCTTCTTCAGAACAGCTTCGTAGTTTTCAACTTTTTTTTCTAAATCTTTGATGATGGCTTTGTTCTTCTCCTCTTCAAGATCTTGTTGCATTTTCAGCACTTTACTTAATAATATACTCTGCCAAAACAACCTTCGTCAGAGAAAGACATAAAAATAATAATAATAAAATAATAATAATATTTTTACCTTAAAATTCGCGTAGAGCAAGCTGCCAGCGACATGATGTCGCTGGTACCTGCAGAGGTCTGCTTCTATCTTCGGCAAGCCAACGCTTTTGGAGAGGGTTCTAACAATTTTGGCCTCGGTGCGGTTCCGAAGGCATCTTAGCTTTTTTTCGTTGACCCCACCAAATAGCATAGCCCCTGATTTATATCCGCAAGATATGGCATATTTTTTCAACTCTTCTTTCTCGGCGTCTGTTAACTCTTGTCCAAGCAAATCTTTAAAGTTAAAATCTCTTTCCTCCGAAATTTCATCAATCTGCTCTTTCCCCTTTTCAGTTGCCGTGTTCACCGCAGCCATAACAGCTTCTTCTTCAGCCATTTTCAGGAGTATATTGTCAATAACCTCAAGTGTGGTTTCCAGGTTCGACTCTTCGGTGGTCCTGGCTTCGGACCCGGGAGCTTCGGCTTCCGCCCCAGGAGCTTCGGCTTCCGCCCCGGTAGCTTCGGCTTCGCCGGTTTCAGCTTCAGTGGTTTCCACTCCGGTAGCTTCGGCTGCGACGCCTTCGGCTTCGGCAGTCTCGACAAAGATAATTTTTGACACCGTCGCCGATGGCGGCGTCTGATGGATCACATCTGTCACTTGAATGATTCTCCAGTTTTTCGGCTTCGCAGGACTTTCTGCTGCCGAAGTTTTTTTGTCCTTCTGAAAAAACTTTGTCAGTTCCGGTGCCAGCGGACTTAGCTTGACAGGCAAAGATTCAGTCATTACCTTCAAAATTTCTTCTACTTCGGCAGCAGAAGGTGTCACAGACACTTCCTCATCTCGGACCAATCTCTCTGGTTCTGGAGATGCAGGCTTCGGAGATGCAGCTTTTCTCTTTCTTGGAGCAACTACCTTCGGTTCAAGCTTTTCTTTCTTCTTTTTTGGTTGATCTTCGTCGTCTTTAATTAAAGTGCTAGCCACTCGTTTTCTTTTCTGCCCTTCGGCACCCTTGTCTAGCCGTTCGTAGTCAGGGTATTCAAAGCCTATAGAATCAAGCACTCTGTTTAGCCTTCGTTTCGGCCGGGTGCCGAAGGCTGCTATCACAGTTGATCTTCTTTTTTAGAATAATTCCCAAGAATTTCAGTACTCATTACTTCGATTGTTTCGAGCCATTCTTGGTAGGGTGCTTTAAAATACTTCTTGAACTTATAGTGGTAGGGCAGGCAGACAAGTTCCCCCTCTTTCTTCTCTCTTTCGAGCTTCGGCATAGCCCATTCCTTCATAGTTGGAAATATTTTGAACGACAGAAATTCCTGCACAAGATCACTAGTGCCAATGTGCTCAGAAATAATCCTGAATTCAGCCAACGCGATTTGAGTTGGACCCTCTGGTGTCATATTGCAGTGGGGTCTGGTCTCTCCGAAGATCAATTCAAGCGGACTCTGTACTAGCTTCTCCTTGTCATCGTCAACTTTAACGTAGAACCATTCCGATTTCCAGCCTGCTGGCCACTTGCTTCGATAGCTGATCACAGGAAATTTTGTAGTCTTCCGATAGGCAAAATTATAACAACCAAAATTTTCATGTAGCCCATCCTTTCTGGCATTAGTTTGATAATGTAACTCGTGTACCCGGCAGAAACCTTCAGCGAATGGCTCCACCCCCTGGCTTCGGAGAGCCCAAATGTAAACACTAAGCCTAACAATAGCATTAGGAGTTAGTTGATGAAAATAGATACCAAACTTCTTTAGCACATCGGCAATCATCCTATTCAAAGGAAATCTCAAACCAGCTTTGAGGAAACTCTTGAAAACCACTATTTCATTTTTCTGTGGCTTCGGGGTAGTTTCTTCTCCACCGAAGCGAATCACCTTTTTCTCATCTTCGCTAAAGTAACCCGACTTTACCATCTTCAGGAAATCAGCCTTAGAGATGGTTGACTTTCTGAAATCCAGGTGGCTAGGCTTGCTTGGTATTGCGATATTGTGATCATCTTTAGAATCAGTCTCTTCAATATCTGCCTGTTTTGCTTCGGCAGCAGGGGTGTTCTCCAATGTCACCAACCCAGATCGCCTCATTGCTTCCGAGATAGGGACAGTTTCCGCAGCTTCGGCTTCGTCTCCTTCGCGCTCAGCTCTAGCAGTAGAGCGCACTCTGGCCATTTGATTTTGAATATCTTGAAAATTGCTCAAAAATTAATAACCTTTCTCCCGAAGCCCTTCTTCTGACGAAGCAGACGCTAAACCGGAGCTTCGTTTGAATGCGAAAGTCAAGCTTCGGCTATGGTTAAAAATTTTGGCAGCAAAACAGTGCAATAGCAATGAATGCTGTGGTAACTTCACACCTACCCGTCTGTTTATATAGTGCTGCAGGAAAGAAGGTGAATCATCAGGATTTTTACACCAAGCAAACAGTTGCTCGCACCCGCTGAACGGTGGGCCGCAAAAACCAGAATAGTGAACCTGCATGGTGGAACCGCTACGCGCTCGAAAACTGTATCGTTTCTCGACAACGAGCTCAGGGAAGGTGTTTTTCGGACCTTCGGCTTCCTGAAGCCTAAGAGACTTTTTTCACGGATCAAGCTCGTTACGAAAAACGATCTAGCACCGCGAAGGGGCTACTGTTGGGACCATGCTTCATCGCCGAAGGTCCTGCAGAAAGAAACAGCTTCGGCTGAAGCTGCTTGTACGTGACGCCGAAGGCATCATTCATGAAGCTTCGGTATTGTAACATATCCGAAGATGAAGGGTCGAACCGACTTAAAGATAGAATGACCTTTTAGCCTATAGGGGTCTGAGTCATTGTTGTAAACTTTTATGAGGGGCATGATTGTAATTCCTCACAGGCTGTGTCCTGTGCCTATAAATAGTGAACAGTATTCCTTTACTGTTCACGGATTCCTGTAATTGCTAACGCTTCATTCGGGAATCGTTGTTTGTCAAGGCAAAGGTATAAATGTACCCAAAAACGTTGTATTCAAATATCTTAAATTCATATAATAAGATATGTGAATGATGTTATTTATTTTTGATGTATTTATCTTTAATGCTTTACTTTATTGCGTATCATCTTTACAAGTTTAATTATGAAGGTGAAACCTTCGTAATATTATGCTCGTGACCTTCGTCTGAAGTTCATTAAATCCTTATGGAAATAATGCTCCGGCGGACGAAGAGCATTAATATTTAACATTTTATGTTGCCTTGTTCTTAATTCATAGCTTTTGAGAATAAGTCCCCAACAGCTGTGCAGATCGACGTCTCGGGCGTCGAAGGTCAATGGCACGTGGGACCACTTTGTCTGCATGACCGGACCGGTGACGGCGACGTGGTTGATGCTGCGGTAGTGGTCCCTCTTCTGCCGCTTTGTGTCGAAGTCGGCGCTGGACCCCCCGGTAATCATATGGATGACTCCGCGATACGGTTGATCAGGGAAGTCCTCTTGCTTTGGTGCTTGAGGGTGGTTGGGGTGGTGGATGTTTTGCTGTTGGTGGTGTGGTGGTGGGGGTGGGGGAGGCACGATTTGTACCTCCTGGTGGTGTTGGTATGCGTGGTGCGGTGGAGGCGGAGCGGGGCCGTGGTTGAATGGTTGAGGGGGTTGCTGGTATGCGTGCGCGACAATTCTAGGGTTGTCGGCTAGCTGTGCCCGTGCCATTCTGTCTCTGGTGGCCTTCGTCTCTGGGCAGTCCTTTGCGGGATGCGCGCAGTCTTCGCTGTGGAACAGGCAGTAAAATCTTCGTGGCTGCTGCACACGCCCCCGCCCTCGACCGCGAGTTCCATTTCCTCGGCCCTGGGGGGGGATACTCCTGGCGGCGGGGGGCCTCACCAGCGGGGGGCTGGTTGGCGATATTGTGCACCTGCTGCTGATTACGGCCGTCTCGGCCGGAGTCTGTCTGCGAGGACCTCGTCCAAGTGCGGCTAGACTGCGGGGTGTCTTTGGGCTTCCTCTGAGACTCGACTTTGCGCTGGTGGAGCTCTTCGGATCTAGCATATTTCTCGAACAGCTGATACAGCTCCTGGAGGTTCCTGGGCGGGTCCCTGATGCAGTGGCTATAGAGGACGCCGGCCCGAAGGCCACTGATGGCGTAGTGGATGGCGATCTAGTCATCGACCGAAGGCAGTTGTGACTTGAGGGTCAGGAATTTGCGGTAATATTCTCGCAGAGTCTCTCGTTCCAGCTACTTGCAGAGTGAAAGTTCAGCCAAGGCGTCGGTGTCTGGGCGGTACCCTTGGAAGTTGAGCAAGAATTTGTCCCGGAGACTTCTCCAGGAGTCGACGGACAGTGGGGGCAACCTGGTGTACCAGGTGAGGGCTGGGCCTTCGAGGGCAATGATGAATGACTTGGCCATCGTGGCGTCGTCCCCTCCAGATGATGCAACGGTGACTTGATAGCTCATGATGTACTGCGCTGGGTCGGTGCTGCCGTTGTATTTGGGGTAGGTCCCTGCCCTGAAGTTGGCGGACCACGGTGTCACTTGCAGGTGTGGTGCCAGGGGGCTTCGCTCGTCAAGGTAGTTGACGCCTTGGAAAGCTGTGGCGCGAGGGATGGTGTGTCCATGCTGAGGGATGAACAGGTCTTCAATTTGTGTGCACTGTTGGTGGGGTGGGCCGTGATGCAGGTCGAGTTGGCCTTCGCTCTGCATGAGCGTGATCTCTTGCTCGAGCTCCTATGCCTTCTGCTCCTCGTCGCGTATCATCTGTCGCACCTTGGCTTGTGCAGACACACGTTGGCGCTTGGCCTCGAGGATCTCTTTCTGCTTTTGGAGGTTGCGGTTCTTGATGCACAGGGCGCGCAGCTGTAGCTGATCTTCGGCCGAGACGCCGATGATTTCGCCGTCCTCGGTCGCGTCCGCGCCCTCTGGTGGGGCGAAGCCTGGGGGAGGCTGCTGTGGTCCTCCAGAGCTGCATGTGCGGAGGCTGCCTTCGGTGGTGGGTTGTTCATTGCGCTGCTTCTTGCTGTTTGCGTCGTCTTCACAGGGCTCTTGGAGAGTGTTGTCGACGAGGGCCTTGCCCTTTTTCTCGGCCAGCAGTGCCGCCTTCGCGGCTTCGTTAGCCTTCGACGAGGTTCTCTTGGGTGCCATCACGGGTGGAGTTTTCGTAGCACGAACGGTGGGCGCCAAATGTTGGCACTTGCTTTACCAAGCGAGTGGATCCAACAGGGGAGTAAAAGTGGTGTCAACGGGGCTACAACACAAAATGGCAATAGCTCTGTTAACCTAGCCTCTCAAGGGCACTGTGCGGGGGTATTTATAGGTATCTGAGTGCCCAGCGTCCCGTGTTAAGGACGCATGTGCCCTCAGGCACCTAGGTTATCCCCGGAATATTCCCATAAAGCAGGGTTACAGACCGTAATTACAGGGAGACCTTTACAAATTAGGCCTGTAATGCGCAGCGGCCACACAGGGCCTGTTACAATGGGCCGGATCATACGTGGGTCTCCATGTTGAGCGAGGTCGCAGGATGAGACGACCTCGTCACAAGCCTTCGTCCGCCGACGTGTGGGGCGAAGGGTAGGTCTACCCGTCGTCTTGCCTTCGTCGGTGCAGCGAGGTCGGCGAAGACTTCGAGCGAAGGGTGGTGTCTTCGCCTTCGCCCCAACACAATGCTCAGCTTTAACCCCTGTTGTTGATTAGCCTTACACATCACATGAACTCCCACCTTTGTGAGTTCATGTCCACTGGTTCCCCACAACTTGTTGAGCTATGATCATGTGTGAGCTCACCCTTGCTGTCTCACACCCCCCACAGGAGAAGAGCAGGTGGTTTAGGAGGAGCCACAAGGCGAGGAGTTTGATCTGATCTAGGTGGTGTTTCTCAGTTGACATTGGCGCCAACGACGATCCTTAGTTCGTTTTATATATTTATCTTTTATTTTGTAATAAGACTTCCGCTATGTAATAATACTCTGATGTTATTGTGACATTTATCTCTATACACTCTGTTATTATATATGTTGTCTTCTTAGTGCATGTATGAGATGCACCTGGCTTTTTTCCTTAAAGCCGGGTGTGACACATCCGACACTTGAAAGACCAAGTTGCCGAACGAGATTTAGCGCTCGATTGGGTTGTTAACTCCCGTTCACTTGCTTGGGCCAAGGAAGCCAAAGCTCAAGCCCGTGTGGAGGAGCTTAGCACAGCCGTGGACCACTTGCAAGTGTATTGTAATACACTACATGAGGAGGTTCATGTGTTGTATTCACAACTACACCCGGACGTACCTGCAGATCCTGTCGGAATGGGAGCCGAACCTTCTGGAGTAGCGGGAGAAGCACTTGGTGGCGAACTAGACCTTTTCAGGCCTCCTCCCTCTATGAAGCTGGGTAATGAATGGTCTCCTACGCCCGAAAGTGAAGCTACCAAAAGTGATAAGAAGCTAGAATAATGTAGTATATAAAGAGTGGTAATGTGTAATAGGTAATGTAATCCTATTGTAAATTCGAGTCTGTATCATTACCCTTTTTAGTAATGTAAAATGGATGATTTGCTTTGGCATATTATATTTTTTCCAAATGTTCTTTGCCTCAGATGTCGTCTGTTGGGGCCATGCTTCGGTGCGCCGAAGGTCTTACACGAAGAAGCAGCTTCGGCTGAAGTTGTTCCCAGAAGATGGCCGAAGGTTCCTTTTCATGGAGCTTCGGCATTACAAACCGACATAGAGATAGAATGACCTTTTTATCCATAGAGGTCTGAGTTAATGTTGTAAACTTTTGTAAGGGGCATAATTGTAATTCGCCACAGGCTGTAACCTGTGTCTATAAATAGATGAACAGTACCCCTGTACTGTTCACGCGAACTTGGTATTTTGCTTTCGCATCACGCTTGCACTTTTGCCTCCCTCAAGACCGAAGGTACATTTGTAATTTGAAGTCGCTTATATTCATTCATGATAATAAAATGGAGATAATTCTATGATAATATTTAAATGTTTATTTTATACCTCATGATTTGTATGAATACTTCATCCCTTGTTATTATGCTCACGAAGGTACGTCCTTCGTGTGGCGGAACCGCCCGAATTATTCCAACTTAAGTGCCTAAGCCCCGCCTTAGAGGCTAGACCACACTTAAAGGGGAATAACCCGTCAGTCCCTCGGATCTAGTCCGACACGGCCACTGATCCAGGATCGAATACCACTAGCTCACTCGAAGGTGAGGCACAGAGAAATACAATAAAACATAATACCACAAGTTTAATAAGTGTCATTAGTGATTACATTATCGGAGTTTCAGAAATAATAACCATAAATTTTAATGCAGCGGAAATAACTAACGGAGAAGAACCGAGCAACATGGCGAAGCCTAGCCACGCTACTCCTCCTGGTCCTCTCCTGCGGAAGCAGTAACCCACTCGACCATCTATCCCGGTGGCAGGGATGGAGGCCAAGTCACACCAGCAACAAATCATCCTAAGGAGTACCTGCAAAAATTGTGCCACAAGCAAGGCTGAGTATACTAATACTCAGCTAGACTTACCCGGTGTGAGGAGTCTACTCCTCTACCTCTAGACATGCAGCTGTTTGGCTGTGGGGTTTGGTTTGCCAAAAGCACTAGCTGAGTCTAAAAACAAGTTTTAGCTTTTCAAGATTTAGTATGATCCTTTTAACTAGATGTGTACCTAGCTATTCATCCATGGTATCAAACATTTTATCAATCAACATCATTTTGCCAGTCACCTCATTTCCACTTATTACTCAATGTAGCAGCATGGATCAAGCAGTCTCATTAGCTGCGAGAAGCAGACGATTCGAATCGAGTTTTTATCCTTGCAAGGTAAACCTAAACACACGACGTGGCGAGGCACTCCGTCCCCACACACATCAACCGTCCCCATCGATTCCCTGGCAACAGATCAGGTCTCACCGCCTTGGCGTACAATGCCTCACTGACCCCGACTGGCCCGTCGTGCAGTGACCGCACTTGTACCCACCATAACCGGAATGGGAGACTACGTCTCAGGTCGCGTGAGGAGGTATGTCTGCGGGCAGGTTCACTCAGGTACTAGGCTTACCGATTTACCATATTTCTCGGCATATGTTTAGTACGTTCAAACGCTTGACTCACGGTACCACACCTTAATCCTTAATCAACTTTTTATCCCGTGAACAACCAATCCCCATGGATTGTTGCCCACAAACCAACATCGATATGATAGGAAAGTGGATACAGCCAATTCCTGACCTCGCGCGAGTGCTAGAAAAATCACTCGACTTCTACCGAGATCCTAATTAATAAAGCAGCTACTCGACCTAGCATACTAGTATCCATCTCAAAGGGGAATCCTGAGTTCATGCAACTAAGGTTCCAAACAACTCCTACACTTAAGTGCACAGTACAAGCCTACAAACATTAAGTGTAGTAAAATAGCATATATAAACGGTTATGCATAAAACCGGGGCTTGCCTTTATTTTAACACTTAGATAGTGTTTGCTGGGGGAGGGGTACTCGCTTGGCGAGCATCCACTGGTTATGTCCATTCCTCAGGTCGTCCACCAACGGCATCTTGTGGTTGGCACCACACCACTTGCACGATCGTCACCTCTCAGTCCTAAATGAGATGCAAGATGCATATGTATGAATATAATGAAAGTAGCACAAAAATAGCACAAGATATAAAAAGATACCGTGGCGAACTAAACATTAAAGTGGAAGACGCCGCAGACAACCACATGTTAGCTTTACTTATCTACACGTCCTCGGGCATACGTAGCTACTACCACTGGAAAGACGACGACGCTTACTTTACTTAACCAATACAAGCATGACCACACAAGCATGACCACAAGTATTTACAATGTTGACGTTAATCATCCATTAGTTACCTAACATTAAATTAGTTAAGTACACAAGTTCGCCATGACTTATATATAGATAGACTTAGTTGAAAAGGAACTAGATACTTAATTGGGCTTTAAAATTATTCACTAGGCAACACTTATTAGACCCGCACTAATTAGGTTCACTAACTTAGCGGGATGTATACTTGTTACTTATATAATTAGGAACAATTGTATTAGTTATATTATCAGCACTGCAGGTTCAACCAATCATCAAACGAAGAAAACAGTCGACTCGAGTCAAACACAACAGAGTAGAGCATTCACCAAACATAACAAATTCAGGACAGCAGCACAGCACTTGTTTGTTTCAGTCATAACTCTTCAAATATTAATCCAAAAATAGTAAACTAGGACTTTCTGGAAAGCTTAGAAAGTGGACTACAACTTTGGTATTTTCATCACAACATGATCCAACACTTAGCAAGGTCAAAACGTGCTAATACAACTGCGCTGTCCAGATTTGGACAGATTCAGGTTAGCAACTTCAAAAATTCACAACTGAAAATTCAGACATCCAAATAAGGTGATCCTAGACTTTCTGAAAAGCTAATTAAATGTTCTACAAATTGTTTATAAACATCACAGGGTGATTCAACATTTAACTAAGCGTAAATATCACTAAAAGACCTTGCTGTCCAGAACTGGACAGATTCAGTCTTCATAATTGTAACATTCATAACTTAAGCTTCAGACCACCAAAAATAGTGATCCAAGACTTTTTGGAAAGCTTGGCAAAAGCACTACACAACTTTTTTAATCACCAAGAGGTGATTCCAGGTTTAACTAAATCAACCATTTCAGTCTTCGAAATCTGTTCTGTCAGTGGACAGAACACAGCAAGCAGTTTGCAAAATTCATAACTCTCAAACCGTCAGGCCTATAGTTATGAAATTTTAACACAAGCAAGATCCGAAGAGCATCTACAACTTTCTTATAACAACCATGAACAGATTGCAAAATTAAATTGAGCAAACAGTACAGTTTCTGAAATCTGTACAGAATTTAGACAGATTCAGTTACTGAATTTGCAACAGGCATAACTCCTAAACTGTTAGACCTATGGCTGTCAAATTTTAACACAAGTAAGATAAGAGAGTTGTCTACAACTTTATTGTGAACACCAATAACTGATTTCAACATTAACTCAATCAACCATTGCAATTTCTGAAATCTGTTCAGAAATTCGACAGATTCAGATGCTGGGCTTGCGAAAAACACAACTCCTAAACGATCAGGCTTATGGCTGTCAAATTTTTGTACAAGCAAGATAATCATGTTATCTACAACTTTTCTATAGCACATATCTACAGAAAACATAATTTAGTTCACCAAACAAACAGCACAATGAAAACAGTGTGTGCAGTCCAAAACAGCAATCATTAACTTTCAGCTTCTCTATAATTCCAGAATTAGTCGTGTTCTAGAGACTTAAATTATTCTAACATTGCGACAATTGTTAGAGTTGAAATAACTAAGTGAGAACTAACATGTAGACTTACTAATTTTTATACAAATTATGTCGCGCACTAAAAGTATCATACTTAATTAACAATGCGTTTTCTATAACAATCAATATCGAAGCGCTTTTCACCAATAGTTTGCATTTTAACTTAGACATCATATGAGCACTAATACTTTTCATCCGCGACCGTAACCATATGCATTTAGAATACAACAAGCAATTTACCGTGACTATAAGCTTAACTAAAGTCATCTAAGAGTCGGTTAGCTAGAACAACGGCACCGCCCGCTAGACAGCATACACGTCGGCTTGCCTATTATTATCACAATTCGAGACACACATATATAACAATCACTTAACACAATCAACTCCTACCTAACATGAGTTGGCTAATGACGTGACTATTTCCCAATCACCATCACACGCCACCTCTCGCCATTTTTAGATGACCGGCACTACACAGCTATTTGCGATACATCTCAAGTTTATTCAGCCCATCAGTGGAGCACTAGCGCATTTCAGAAAATTTCCTAAGACTACGACGACAAGGCATCGATTTTATCATGTTCATACAAGCATTACAAGTGTGTTTACGAAACCTATCGGTTAACTTAATCGACACACTACCCATGTTCTTTGCCTTTCAAATTGTATCGCACACAAGAATCATCCCCATCGAGCACACCTTATTTTACCATGTCTCGCATACAACCATATTGTGGTGTGCACTCGAGACACTTCAATCAACGTGGCGCGACCACTAATATATGAACTCCGACACTCATGTATTAATAATTCGTCCTCCACGCAAATTAGCATTGTCTAAACTACTCGTCACATTAGCAATTATATCCCCTATATAATCACGAATCCCATCACATTGCATAAAACAAATACACTTTTCACATAAACACATATCGATGCATTTCCCAAAACAAAATCCGCATTTTGTAACTTAGTTTTCGCATCAAACAACGCATCGCATATTTTTTTCTACCAAAATATAAAAACATCCGAGTTTCTTTCTACTTTGTTTTCTTTCGCCACAAAATTCAATCCATACCAATACAATTTTTAAACATGCACCACATCGACCAATTTATACGAATCGACAACCACCAATCTCTAACTCGAAATCATGAACACAACCATACTACGATCTACCGCCGAAACATTTAAATCACATCTATATAATTCATTTATCGAGTCAATCGAGAGCGACATGCATCGGCTCACCATAAACAAACCCAATCGGCGTTTGCAAGAACTACGGTGATTCCAATTTGTGCATCGCTTCGAACGTCGACGAGCGTCGAACGACTTGCCTTCTCCCCGCAAAACACGGGGTTCGTCTCCTCCACAAAACAAAACAAGCAACACATACACAATTAATCACCGGAGAATAATGTCGATGTGAAATTAAACAAGAATTGTCGTGGTCTCACCGGGGTGAATGACGACGATATTGGGGCTGCGCAAAACAGCGAACACACGGCGGACATCGACGGCTGTTTGCTGCACAGCACAAAGCAGCGAGCCGCGCGGAGACGTCGGAGCTGCTGCGCAAAACATCGAACATGTAGCGCGCGACTTCTTGTTGCAGACCATGGCCACGGGGAGGCTGCTACGCGCTGTCCTTGGGAGGCAGTCGCAGCAAGGAAAAGCTCGCGGCCATGGAGAAATGGAGCTGCGCATTTTGTCGAGCACCTACGGCGCGTCGATTTGGTGGGGCTGCGGGGAAAAGGAGATAGGGGCGCTGCTTCTTGCTGCTCAAGGTACAAGGGGCGAGCAGAGCTGCTGGCCACCTGTGCGTCAGCCATGGAGAGGCTTCTTGCAGCCATGGAGCAGAAGGGGGCGCTGGGAGGGGATGAGCTGCTGTTGGAATTCCTGGGCGTCGTGGACAGGGAGCTGGGCGACCATGGAAGTCGAAAAGGGAGCTGCACGGCTGGGAAAACAGGGGTGCTGGTCATGGGAAGGAGCAGCGAAGGGGCGAGCTCGGAGAGGGGTGCTGCGCAGGCTTGGGCGCCATGGCTGAGTGCGCGAAAATCTGGGCGCCGTCCATGGGAAGTGGAGGCCGGCCATGGCTGCTGGCTTCGTGTGTGCCGGCCATGGAGAGAAAGGAGTGGTGCTGGGCAAAGGATGGAGTAGAGAGCGTCAGCCATGGGCGACGGCGAGCTCACAGCTCGAGCTAGGGCCGGTCCGGCCATGGCAGGGCTCCTGCCGGCACCCCCGCGCACGAGTAGAGAAGGCCGCGACCAAGGGAAGAGCAGGGGGCGGCGCCATGGTTGGAGCAGAGGGAGGGACTCGCGCCCATGGAGCAGGGAGAGCGCTCGGCCATGGAGGTTGCTGCCCTGGCGCTAGCGTGCTGCGGTAGTGAAACAGGGAGGAAGAAGACAGCGTGGGGAGGGAGAGAATTGTTGTTGGCGGCTGTAGTTTCTCTAGGGGTGGGAGTGCAAAAATGCCTCCACTTGCAAGGAGATGGCTCCTATTTATAGAGAGGCACTAGGGCTAGGGTTTTCTTAGTGGGCTGGGCCGGATTTGGCCCAAATACGTACTCGGGCCGCGCTAATTTATTTTACGGAATAAAATGCTTCCGCAAAATTTATCTGTACACAGAACAGAGCGAAATAGATTTTGGCGAACGGACGATTGAGCAATTAATTCGGCCGAGAGTTTGACTTGAATTCGCTCGGAAATAATTCCCTACGCGTGATTCGGAAATAAATCGTCCTGAGATTTTTAGTCGGAGAAATCGGATCGGGACATTTTAAAATTGTCGTCGATGCGGGGTTTTGAGTTCGGTTTAGACATGAGATGCTTGGCCGAGTCGAGTAAGAATAAATTAGAGGACGACATATTTGAGTATTCCGTCTGAGTGTACGGAGTCGGATTAATTTTTTTGGACATAGATCGAAGTTCAAGAATTAGATGCGGGCTCAGACCAGATAATAGTCGTCGAGAGTTTGATTTAGAGAGCTTCAGATGAGATTTAAAATTCGATAATGATCTTCGAGTCTGCATGAGTTCCGAAAATTAAAAGTTTTAACACGCTCCAAAATTGGTTGTTTCTCGCGATCGATTAACTCTGAATTCGGTGAACTTCCGAGAGAAAGCCTGATAAACAGAGATAGGCACGATCGAGAAATAGGAATTTTCACTGAGCATCCGAGATTAGGATTAATCTCCCTACGTAACACGAAACTGACACCTGGGGTGTCACAGCCTTCCCCCCTTAAACAGAATCTCGTCCCGAGATTCGAATGAGGGCCTTCAAGGGTGGAGAAGCATGTAACTCCCAGGCTAGAGATAGATGCAAATTCATGAGATGTGATCTGACAAGATAGTGAAGATAGATTCAGATAGAATATCGCGGCATGCTGAGACAAAATGGAGCGATCACTCTGAGAGAAAGTTCACAAAAGATAGCACATCAGTATAGTTTCGTAAGGGATCACGACTATTAACCACGATACCATCGCGTGCCGAGCAGCTCAACCATGTGTGCACCATAGTAGGCCCTCGGTTTCGTCGCGGCACCA
The DNA here is from genome assembly GCA_029449295.1 of Zea luxurians. Taxonomy (NCBI): domain Eukaryota; kingdom Viridiplantae; phylum Streptophyta; class Magnoliopsida; order Poales; family Poaceae; genus Zea; species Zea luxurians. The sequence goes on along the minus strand of JAOPSE010000010.1, from coordinate 5,181,065 downwards.
TCGGTCGTTAGTCATAACACCATTACCAAACGTAACCAATGAGAATTCCACATAGCATAAATAGATGGAGCCCATGAGAGTATGGCTTAGAAAATGTGATCAGAGTTGAAGCAGAGATTGCTGGCAAAAAGAGCATCACATGAGAATTTTCATTTAACTCAAGAACCATTTTATGATCAACATGGAGATTATCAGATCAGATATTAGCACGAGATTTGATATGAGGATGAACCGACCATGAGATCAAAATAGATTGTTGAGCTTTTAGAGACATGAGAGAACCAAGGACAACAACAACATCCATTGAACCAAATGGATACGTTGCATAAAGATAAAATTTGATAAAACAATGTCATGATCCTCGAAGAAGGGGGTATGAGACTGACCAGAAATGAGAGATTTAGGCAGATCAACATCCGGTACTTGAGAACGAGTTATAGCAGATAACCAGATAACGGGGCAGAATCATTAAAGGATCCAGGGATTCGGATGATAAAGCCACGACATGACTCACAAGGAGGAAGATTACCAGATCCAAGCGAAAGGAGAGGTAGGCAAATAGGATCAGCTAGGATGATCAACAGAAATGCTATGAAGTTTTGGATTAAGGATTTACGGAAAGAAACATGGCCTTGATAAGGTTTGCGCAACTAGACATCAAACAACAATTTTTTTGACACAACAAGTGCACAAGGAGACTGGGGTTAGTCTGGCGGTCCAGCTGTGGGGGTCTATAAGCTGTGCAGGTGTAACTTCAAGCGTAAAACACACAAGGGCTAGAAACACCAAAACAAGCACGTGATTTGATTTTTTTTAAAGAGTTTCACTAGGGAACCACTAGATTATTTGGGGAAGGGGGTCTTTTTATGGGCCAAACAGGCAACATTTTTTTTTTGGTTAGAGGCAAAATGGACTGAACAACTATCGTACCTTCTAGAAAGCAAGGCAAGAGAAACACATATCACGACCTAGTCAAGACTTACCAATCCGACACAAGGTAAAGCATTTCTAACATAGCAGCACATCACATTATTCACAAGTTCTTATTATTGGAATAAAGGTGAGAGAAGCATGTTGATGCACAAGAGACAATGATGCGACAATCATGATGCATGCTCATTCTAGTCGTCTTCTCAGACCTAACTAATTTTTTCGGGTGCTTCTATAGCATCCCAATAGTAGTAGTAGTAGCCTTTATGGCCTATATAAATAGCCACCTAGCTACCCATCTATTCCTAGAGCTTCACGTCCTAGGTCTATCCTAATCGTCCTGACAATCTATCCAACATTGGTTTCTAGCAAGTTTTACTTTTAGAAAAGGTTGGTAATCATGACTTATTGACTTCTCTGTACTGGTATTCGCTCCGATACCAGCTGTGGCGGAACCGCCCGAATTATTCCAACTTAAGTGCCTAAGCCCCGCCTTAGAGGCTAGACCACACTTAAAGGGGAATAACCCGTCAGTCCCTCGGATCTAGTCCGACACGGCCACTGATCCAGGATCGAATACCACTAGCTCACTCGAAGGTGAGGCACAGAGAAATACAATAAAACATAATACCACAAGTTTAATAAGTGTCATTAGTGATTACATTATCGGAGTTTCAGAAATAATAACCATAAATTTTAATGCAGCGGAAATAACTAACGGAGAAGAACCGAGCAACATGGCGAAGCCTAGCCACGCTACTCCTCCTGGTCCTCTCCTGCGGAAGCAGTAACCCACTCGACCATCTATCCCGGTGGCAGGGATGGAGGCCAAGTCACACCAGCAACAAATCATCCTAAGGAGTACCTGCAAAAATTGTGCCACAAGCAAGGCTGAGTATACTAATACTCAGCTAGACTTACCCGGTGTGAGGAGTCTACTCCTCTACCTCTAGACATGCAGCTGTTTGGCTGTGGGGTTTGGTTTGCCAAAAGCACTAGCTGAGTCTAAAAACAAGTTTTAGCTTTTCAAGATTTAGTATGATCCTTTTAACTAGATGTGTACCTAGCTATTCATCCATGGTATCAAACATTTTATCAATCAACATCATTTTGCCAGTCACCTCATTTCCACTTATTACTCAATGTAGCAGCATGGATCAAGCAGTCTCATTAGCTGCGAGAAGCAGACGATTCGAATCGAGTTTTTATCCTTGCAAGGTAAACCTAAACACACGACGTGGCGAGGCACTCCGTCCCCACACACATCAACCGTCCCTATCGATTCCCTGGCAACAGATCAGGTCTCACCGCCTTGGCGTACAATGCCTCACTGACCCCGACTGGCCCGTCGTGCAGTGACCGCACTTGTACCCACCATAACCGGAATGGGAGACTACGTCTCAGGTCGCGTGAGGAGGTATGTCTGCGGGCAGGTTCACTCAGGTACTAGGCTTACCGATTTACCATATTTCTCGGCATATGTTTAGTACGTTCAAACGCTTGACTCACGGTACCACACCTTAATCCTTAATCAACTTTTTATCCCGTGAACAACCAATCCCCATGGATTGTTGCCCACAAACCAACATCGATATGATAGGAAAGTGGATACAGCCAATTCCTGACCTCGCGCGAGTGCTAGAAAAATCACTCGACTTCTACCGAGATCCTAATTAATAAAGCAGCTACTCGACCTAGCATACTAGTATCCATCTCAAAGGGGAATCCTGAGTTCATGCAACTAAGGTTCCAAACAACTCCTACACTTAAGTGCACAGTACAAGCCTACAAACATTAAGTGTAGTAAAATAGCATATATAAACGGTTATGCATAAAACCGGGGCTTGCCTTTATTTTAACACTTAGATAGTGTTTGCTGGGGGAGGGGTACTCGCTTGGCGAGCATCCACTGGTTATGTCCATTCCTCAGGTCGTCCACCAACGGCATCTTGTGGTTGGCACCACACCACTTGCACGATCGTCACCTCTCAGTCCTAAATGAGATGCAAGATGCATATGTATGAATATAATGAAAGTAGCACAAAAATAGCACAAGATATAAAAAGATACCGTGGCGAACTAAACATTAAAGTGGAAGACGCCGCAGACAACCACATGTTAGCTTTACTTATCTACACGTCCTCGGGCATACGTAGCTACTACCACTGGAAAGACGACGACGCTTACTTTACTTAACCAATACAAGCATGACCACACAAGCATGACCACAAGTATTTACAATGTTGACGTTAATCATCCATTAGTTACCTAACATTAAATTAGTTAAGTACACAAGTTCGCCATGACTTATATATAGATAGACTTAGTTGAAAAGGAACTAGATACTTAATTGGGCTTTAAAATTATTCACTAGGCAACACTTATTAGACCCGCACTAATTAGGTTCACTAACTTAGCGGGATGTATACTTGTTACTTATATAATTAGGAACAATTGTATTAGTTATATTATCAGCACTGCAGGTTCAACCAATCATCAAACGAAGAAAACAGTCGACTCGAGTCAAACACAACAGAGTAGAGCATTCACCAAACATAACAAATTCAGGACAGCAGCACAGCACTTGTTTGTTTCAGTCATAACTCTTCAAATATTAATCCAAAAATAGTAAACTAGGACTTTCTGGAAAGCTTAGAAAGTGGACTACAACTTTGGTATTTTCATCACAACATGATCCAACACTTAGCAAGGTCAAAACGTGCTAATACAACTGCGCTGTCCAGATTTGGACAGATTCAGGTTAGCAACTTCAAAAATTCACAACTGAAAATTCAGACATCCAAATAAGGTGATCCTAGACTTTCTGAAAAGCTAATTAAATGTTCTACAAATTGTTTATAAACATCACAGGGTGATTCAACATTTAACTAAGCGTAAATATCACTAAAAGACCTTGCTGTCCAGAACTGGACAGATTCAGTCTTCATAATTGTAACATTCATAACTTAAGCTTCAGACCACCAAAAATAGTGATCCAAGACTTTTTGGAAAGCTTGGCAAAAGCACTACACAACTTTTTTAATCACCAAGAGGTGATTCCAGGTTTAACTAAATCAACCATTTCAGTCTTCGAAATCTGTTCTGTCAGTGGACAGAACACAGCAAGCAGTTTGCAAAATTCATAACTCTCAAACCGTCAGGCCTATAGTTATGAAATTTTAACACAAGCAAGATCCGAAGAGCATCTACAACTTTCTTATAACAACCATGAACAGATTGCAAAATTAAATGGAGCAAACAGTACAGTTTCTGAAATCTGTACAGAATTTAGACAGATTCAGTTACTGAATTTGCAACAGGCATAACTCCTAAACTGTTAGACCTATGGCTGTCAAATTTTAACACAAGTAAGATAAGAGAGTTGTCTACAACTTTATTGTGAACACCAATAACTGATTTCAACATTAACTCAATCAACCATTGCAATTTCTGAAATCTGTTCAGAAATTCGACAGATTCAGATGCTGGGCTTGCGAAAAACACAACTCCTAAACGATCAGGCTTATGGCTGTCAAATTTTTGTACAAGCAAGATAATCATGTTATCTACAACTTTTCTATAGCACATATCTACAGAAAACATAATTTAGTTCACCAAACAAACAGCACAATGAAAACAGTGTGTGCAGTCCAAAACAGCAATCATTAACTTTCAGCTTCTCTATAATTCCAGAATTAGTCGTGTTCTAGAGACTTAAATTATTCTAACATTGCGACAATTGTTAGAGTTGAAATAACTAAGTGAGAACTAACATGTAGACTTACTAATTTTTATACAAATTATGTCGCGCACTAAAAGTATCATACTTAATTAACAATGCGTTTTCTATAACAATCAATATCGAAGCGCTTTTCACCAATAGTTTGCATTTTAACTTAGACATCATATGAGCACTAATACTTTTCATCCGCGACCGTAACCATATGCATTTAGAATACAACAAGCAATTTACCGTGACTATAAGCTTAACTAAAGTCATCTAAGAGTCGGTTAGCTAGAACAACGGCACCGCCCGCTAGACAGCATACACGTCGGCTTGCCTATTATTATCACAATTCGAGACACACATATATAACAATCACTTAACACAATCAACTCCTACCTAACATGAGTTGGCTAATGACGTGACTATTTCCCAATCACCATCACACGCCACCTCTCGCCATTTTTAGATGACCGGCACTACACAGCTATTTGCGATACATCTCAAGTTTATTCAGCCCATCAGTGGAGCACTAGCGCATTTCAGAAAATTTCCTAAGACTACGACGACAAGGCATCGATTTTATCATGTTCATACAAGCATTACAAGTGTGTTTACGAAACCTATCGGTTAACTTAATCGACACACTACCCATGTTCTTTGCCTTTCAAATTGTATCGCACACAAGAATCATCCCCATCGAGCACACCTTATTTTACCATGTCTCGCATACAACCATATTGTGGTGTGCACTCGAGACACTTCAATCAACGTGGCGCGACCACTAATATATGAACTCCGACACTCATGTATTAATAATTCGTCCTCCACGCAAATTAGCATTGTCTAAACTACTCGTCACATTAGCAATTATATCCCCTATATAATCACGAATCCCATCACATTGCATAAAACAAATACACTTTTCACATAAACACATATCGATGCATTTCCCAAAACAAAATCCGCATTTTGTAACTTAGTTTTCGCATCAAACAACGCATCGCATATTTTTTTCTACCAAAATATAAAAACATCCGAGTTTCTTTCTACTTTGTTTTCTTTCGCCACAAAATTCAATCCATACCAATACAATTTTTAAACATGCACCACATCGACCAATTTATACGAATCGACAACCACCAATCTCTAACTCGAAATCATGAACACAACCATACTACGATCTACCGCCGAAACATTTAAATCACATCTATATAATTCATTTATCGAGTCAATCGAGAGCGACATGCATCGGCTCACCATAAACAAACCCAATCGGCGTTTGCAAGAACTACGGTGATTCCAATTTGTGCATCGCTTCGAACGTCGACGAGCGTCGAACGACTTGCCTTCTCCCCGCAAAACACGGGGTTCGTCTCCTCCACAAAACAAAACAAGCAACACATACACAATTAATCACCGGAGAATAATGTCGATGTGAAATTAAACAAGAATTGTCGTGGTCTCACCGGGGTGAATGACGACGATATTGGGGCTGCGCAAAACAGCGAACACACGGCGGACATCGACGGCTGTTTGCTGCACAGCACAAAGCAGCGAGCCGCGCGGAGACGTCGGAGCTGCTGCGCAAAACATCGAACATGTAGCGCGCGACTTCTTGTTGCAGACCATGGCCACGGGGAGGCTGCTACGCGCTGTCCTTGGGAGGCAGTCGCAGCAAGGAAAAGCTCGCGGCCATGGAGAAATGGAGCTGCGCATTTTGTCGAGCACCTACGGCGCGTCGATTTGGTGGGGCTGCGGGGAAAAGGAGATAGGGGCGCTGCTTCTTGCTGCTCAAGGTACAAGGGGCGAGCAGAGCTGCTGGCCACCTGTGCGTCAGCCATGGAGAGGCTTCTTGCAGCCATGGAGCAGAAGGGGGCGCTGGGAGGGGATGAGCTGCTGTTGGAATTCCTGGGCGTCGTGGACAGGGAGCTGGGCGACCATGGAAGTCGAAAAGGGAGCTGCACGGCTGGGAAAACAGGGGTGCTGGTCATGGGAAAGAGCAGCGAAGGGGCGAGCTCGGAGAGGGGTGCTGCGCAGGCTTGGGCGCCATGGCTGAGTGCGCGAAAATCTGGGCGCCGTCCATGGGAAGTGGAGGCCGGCCATGGCTGCTGGCTTCGTGTGTGCCGGCCATGGAGAGAAAGGAGTGGTGCTGGGCAAAGGATGGAGTAGAGAGCGTCAGCCATGGGCGACGGCGAGCTCACAGCTCGAGCTAGGGCCGGTCCGGCCATGGCAGGGCTCCTGCCGGCACCCCCGCGCACGAGTAGAGAAGGCCGCGACCAAGGGAAGAGCAGGGGGCGGCGCCATGGTTGGAGCAGAGGGAGGGACTCGCGCCCATGGAGCAGGGAGAGCGCTCGGCCATGGAGGTCGCTGCCCTGGCGCTAGCGTGCTGCGGTAGTGAAACAGGGAGGAAGAAGACAGCGTGGGGAGGGAGAGAATTGTTGTTGGCGGCTGTAGTTTCTCTAGGGGTGGGAGTGCAAAAATGCCTCCACTTGCAAGGAGATGGCTCCTATTTATAGAGAGGCACTAGGGCTAGGGTTTTCTTAGTGGGCTGGGCCGGATTTGGCCCAAATACGTACTCGGGCCGCGCTAATTTATTTTACGGAATAAAATGCTTCCGCGAAATTTATCTGTACACAGAACAGAGCGAAATAGATTTTGGCGAACGGACGATTGAGCAATTAATTCGGCCGAGAGTTTGACTTGAATTCGCTCGGAAATAATTCCCTACGCGTGATTCGGAAATAAATCGTCCTGAGATTTTTAGTCGGAGAAATCGGATCGGGACATTTTAAAATTGTCGTCGATGCGGGGTTTTGAGTTCGGTTTAGACATGAGATGCTTGGCCGAGTCGAGTAAGAATAAATTAGAGGACGACATATTTGAGTATTCCGTCTGAGTGTACGGAGTCGGATTAATTTTTTTGGACATAGATCGAAGTTCAAGAATTAGATGCGGGCTCAGACCAGATAATAGTCGTCGAGAGTTTGATTTAGAGAGCTTCAGATGAGATTTAAAATTCGATAATGATCTTCGAGTCTGCATGAGTTCCGAAAATTAAAAGTTTTAACACGCTCCAAAATTGGTTGTTTCTCGCGATCGATTAACTCTGAATTCGGTGAACTTCCGAGAGAAAGCCTGATAAACAGAGATAGGCACGATCGAGAAATAGGAATTTTCACTGAGCATCCGAGATTAGGATTAATCTCCCTACGTAACACGAAACTGACACCTGGGGTGTCACACTTCGCAACCTTCGTCCGAAATTCTTTATATCCCGAAGGAATATAAAGTTTTGGAGGACGAAGGACTTTAACACTTAACATTTTCTATGTTGCCTTGTTCTTAATTCTTAGCATTTGAGAACAAGCCCCCAACATTGGCGCCCACCTCCGGTGAATTCACTTCCACTTTTCTGAGCTGATGGCTTCGTTCAACAATCAAGCTGGAGCTGCTTCGGCTTCGAAGCTGGTGCTCCCGATAACAGGCGGTTCTTGCTCAGAGCCGGCTAACAAGAAGCAGAAGAAGGAGGCCCAGAGAAGGGTGCAGCATGTTGGAGTGCAGGGACCCTTCATCAAGTCAAAATGGTCCCACATTCCAATTACTTTCTCTCAGGAAGACCTTCAGCTTAAGGATTATCCCCACAATGATGCCATGGTTATCTCTTGTGTGATCAAAGGATTTCTGGTCCACAATGTCTTAGTTGATACAGGCAGTGCAGCTGATATAATATTTGCTAAGGCCTTCAGACAAATGCAAGAGCCCGAAGACAAGATCCATGATGCTACGCACCCTCTTTGTGGTTTCGGAGGGCGGCAGATTGTAGCACTTGGGAAGATTACCATGCCGGTAACCTTCGAATTTGTTAACAACACAAGGACTGAGCAAATTGTGTTTGATATTGTTGACATGGAGTATCCTTACAATGCTATCATTGGCCGTGGTACTCTTAATGCCTTCGAAGCAATTCTTCACCCAGCTTATCTCTGCATGAAGATACCTTCGGACCAAGGGCCTATTGCTATTCATGGAAGCCAGGAAGCTGCTAGAAGGGCCGAAGGAAGCTGGACTGACTCCAAAGCAATCCATAACATAGATGGAGCTGAAGCTTGTGAACAGTACAAATTCAGAAGGGAGAAAGCAGCTTCAGCAGATCAGCCGAAGCCCATGCTATTGTGTGAGGACATAGCAGAGCAGAAGGTGCTGTTGGGCTCGCAATTATCTGAAGACCAGGAGAAAACCTTGATAAGGTTTTTATTCAACAACAAAGATGTTTTTGCATGGTCAGCTAATGATCTCTGTGGAGTAAATCGGGATGTTATTGAACATTCGCTCAATGTTGACCCATCCTTCAGACCCCGAAAGCAGAGGCTTCGGAAAATGTCTGATGACAAGGCCGAAGGGGCTCGCAATGAAGTAAAAAGACTCCTCAGTGCAGGAGTTATCAGAGAAGTAAAGTATCCAGAGTGGCTAGCTAACACTGTTATGGTGAAGAAGGCCAATGGCAAGTGGAGAATGTGTATCGATTTCACAGATCTCAACAAGGCTTGTCCGAAGGATGAATTCCCGCTGCCAAGGATAGACTCTTTAGTCGATGCAGTAGCTTCTTCAGAGCTCATGAGTCTCCTGGACTGCTACTCGGGCTATCATCAAATCTGGATGAAGAAGGAAGATGAGCCGAAGACTAGCTTCATAACCCCAAGTGGCACATATTGCTATCTTCGGATGCCTGAGGGGCTCAAAAATGCCGGAGGAAGTTTCAGCCGAATGACAGCGAAGGTTCTCCAGTCTCAGATAGGCAGAAATGTGTTGACTTATGTCGATGACATCATTGTAAAAAGCACGAAGCAAGAAAATCATATTGCTGATCTGCAGGAGACCTTCGCCAGCTTCAGACAAGCTGGTCTGAAGCTGAATCCAGAAAAATGTGTCTTCGGAGTAAAGAAGGGGAAATTCCTTGGATGCTTGGTTTCAACAAAGGGAATCGAAGCTAATCCAAATAAAATCGAAGCTATACTTCGAATGGAGCCACCAACCACAAGAAAGGGGGCCCAAAGATTGACAGGAAGGCTGGCATCTCTCAACAGATTTATATCTAGATCAGCAGAAAGAAATTTACCATTCTTCGAGGTGCTGAAGTCAGCTGAAGTCTTTCAATGGGGCCCAAGTCAGCAAAAAGCCTTCGAAGAGCTGAAGCAATACTTAATAGATCTAACAACATTAACTCCACCAACGCCAGGGGCTCCTCTGTTGTTATATGTGGCAGCTTCGCACTCAGCAGTAAGTGCGGCGCTTGTCCAGGAGAAGTTTGATGGTCAAGTCAAGAAGCAGGTCCCAATATATTTTGTATCTGAAGTCCTTAGTATATCAAAGAAAAATTATACAGAGCTGGAGAAGGTATTATATGCCGTTTTAATGGCATCCAGGAAGCTTCGGCATTATTTCCAGGCATACAATATCATTGTTCCTTCTTCGCAGCCGTTGAAGGATATCATGAGAAATAGAGAAGCTACTGGACGGATTGGAAAATGGGCTGCAGAGCTCAATGAATTTTACATTGATTATGTGCATAGATCCTCGATCCAGTCTCAAGCATTGGCAGATTTCATTGCCGACTGGACGCCAGGGGCTCAGGATGAGGAAGCAAATAAAGATGCCGAAGTGTGGACAGTGTTTTGTGATGGCTCTTGGGGAACCTTCGGAGCAGGTGCAGCTGCTGTGTTGGTCTCACCATCCAAGGTTAAAACTTGTTATGCAGCAAGACTTGACTTCAGCTGTACAAACAATATTACTGAGTACGAAGCCCTGCTCCTGGGCCTTCGAAAATTAAAGGCAATGGGAATCAGAAGGGCGATTCTTAAAACTGATTCCCAGGTTGTTTCGGGTCATATTGACAAAAGTTGCAAGGCCAAAGATCCGAAGCTTGAAAAATATCTAGACACGGTCCGAAGGATCGAAGCCTCCTTCGAAGGATTTTCTGTCAAGAATATCCCTCGAGGACAAAATGAGCATGCTGATTTGCTAGCCAAGTCTGCAGCACAGGGGCTGCCGTTACCTTCGGATGTGTTCTTCGAAACAATAAAGGCACCTTCAGTGGAGCTCCTTGAAAGAGCAGTCCTCAACATATCTCCTGTTTACAGCGAAGATTGGAGAACTGAAATAATCTCTTACCTTCAGGGTAAGTTCCTTTCAGATGACGAAGCTTACAATAAAAGAATAGAGGCAAGAGCTCGTCCGTATGTCATGATAGAAGGGGAATTATACAAACATGGAGTTTGCGCCCCGCTGCTCAAATGCTTGTCTAGAACCGAAGGAATAGAGTTAATGAAAGAAATACATGCAGGCCTGTGTGGATCCCACATTGGATCTAGGCCGTTACTTGGAAAAGTTTTCCGCCAAGGGTTTTATTGGCCGAAGGCAGCTTCGGATGCAGCGGAGTTAGTTCAAAAGTGCGAAGGTTGTCAGAAATGTGCAAGAGATCAAAAGCAACCTTCGTCTTTGACACAGCTGATACAGCCCATCTGGCCATTGCAAAGGTGGGGCCTTGACTTGCTGGGTCCATTACCACCGGCTCAAGGGAATCTAAAGTATGTTATAGTGGCTGTGGAGTATTTTTCCAAGTGGATTGAGGCGAAGCCATTAGCCACAATAACTTCGGCCACTGTCCAAAAGTTTTTCTGGCAGAATATTGTCTGTCGCTTCGGGGTACCGAAGGCCATCACTGTAGATAATGGAACGCAGTTCGACTCCGAAGCTTTCAGAATTTTCTGTGATCAAATTGGAACGAAGCTCCATTTTGCATCAGTCAGGCATCCGGAGTCGAATGGACTCGTTGAAAGGGCCAATGGCATTATAATGACAGGAATAATGAAGTTAATCTTCAATCAACCCAGGGGAAAGTGGCCAGATCAGTTAACCAAAGTGGTGTGGAGCCACAATACAACAGCATCAAGGTCTACAGGCTTTACCCCATTCAAGTTATTATTCGGTGACGAAGCAATAACTCCGTAAGAAGCCAAAGCTGGATCAATAAGAGTAGTAGCTTCGGCAGAATCAAGTCCTGAAGATGCTTGTCTTGTGGAAAAAGATGCTTTAGAAGGAATCAGGCTTCAAGCTGTGGAAAATATCAATAAATACCAGGCTGAAACAGTTAAATGGCGAGATAGAAAGGTCCGGCTAAAAAATATTGAGCCAGGACACTTGGTGCTTCGGAGAGTGGCCAACCCGGATACAGTGGGCAAGTTACAATTGAAATGGGAAGGGCCTTTCTTAGTAGCATCTTCGTCAAGGCCTGGTTCGTACAGATTGAAGGACATGGATGGCAATGAAATTCCAAGGTCTTGGAATGCGGATGAGCTTCGGCGATATTATGTATAACTTGATGTAACTTTTTATGTTTTTTCTTTTCTTTTTCATGGCACCCTTTTCCTTTCTAAAGGGGGAGAAAGGTTTTTAATGGGGCCATCATATGTAATTTCCTTTTTAGTTTTATAAGAGCAAAATCCCCCAAAGAATGTAAATGTAAAAGCTGAGAACGCACCATCGAGTGCCGAAACTGAAAAAAAAGAAAAAGCTCCAAAGACGTCCCCAAGGGGATGCAGAGCTCACAGCGAAAAGTCAGCGCTGATTCCGCCGAAAGTAAAAGGCGAAGAAGCTCCAAAGACGTCCTTAAGGGGATGCAGAGCTTACAGCGAAAAGTCAACGCTGATACCGCCTAAGTAAAAGGCGAAGAAGCTCCAAAGTCGTTCCTAAGGGAATGCAGAGCTGATGTGTGGTTGTTTCTAAGGAAATAATGGCTGAGAGTGTGGCTTCGGACATATGTTTTGGACATTCATTCGCACATTACATTACATCATAGCATTTGCATGCATAAGCATTCATTCATAGCATTTGGGTACCTAAGTGGTCGCTTCGGCAAAAAGAAGAAGTGGTCTTTTATGATTCGTTATGTACAAAAAAGAAAAGCTTTGGCAAAAAGAAGAAGTGGTCTTCTATGCTTCGTTGTGTACGAAAAGAAGGGAAGGTGTTTTTTCGCCTTCGGCTCAAAATACTAATTTCGTCCATATCAAAGCGCCTCAGTAGAAGGGTAAGAATATATTACAAGGTATGTACAAAGTTCCTTGAGAACAGTTTAATTGTATTTACAAAAGTTGTTACAAAAGTATCCTGAGTTTTTTCTATAGTATACTCCTACTGATCTTCACTAAGCTTCAGCTTCGGCGACATATTTTAAGCATCATCTTCACCTTCGTCATCCTACATGAATCAAGGTATCGTGAGTAAAAATCAAGCGTGAAGGAGAAGGTAAGTACAAAGTATGATTTCTTACTGGATCAAGATGACTTCGAGCTTCGTCTCCAGCCTTCTCTCGCCCGCCTTTTGTCCATATCATTTTTATAAATCTATTTGAGATGCTTCGGGCGAGGTCAGGAATATCGTCCAGAATTGATGGAGACAGGGTGAAGTTGGGCCTGTTAACGATTTTTCCATGCTCGCAGCCGGCCTTCAGGAACGCTGCAGCAGTACCCCGAGAAGCTACCCAGGCACAGAAGTCACCGTGCCCGGCTATGACTTCGTCAAGTTCTTCAATTTCAGCTTCAATATGATCGAAGGCTTTTGGTAAATTTTCCGCTGAAGGGTTAAATTTTCCGCTGCTGGCTCCAACAGAGTAAAAGATCTTTTTTAATCGTTCAATACAACTATTGCTAAATTTCAAGCACTTGTCTTGAAGGCTTGTTAATGATTTCTTCAAGTCTGAGTTGGTCTGGACTTCGGCTTCAAGTTTCGAATTAAGCTCTAGCTTCTCCTGTTCAAATTGTTTTGATTGACAGATAAGCTTCGAATTCAATTCTGATACTTTAGCTTCAGTCTCTGCCAGCAAGCCTTCAGTTGATTGGAGTTCAAAATCTTTCTTTTCAATAATGGCTGACTGCTCTTTTATCTTGTTCTCTAGATTTTCAATTATAGCTTCCTGTTTCTTATCCTCTAGATCTTGTTGCATCTTCAGAGCTTTGCTCAGTAGCATGCTCTGCACAGAAACAACTTTCGTTAGTAACATTTTCATTATTAAAAGCAATAAAAGCCAGAGAAAAGGTCGTTTACCTTGAAATTGGAATAAAATAAGCTGCCGACGATATGTTGTCGTCGGTAGCGGCTGATATCTGTTTCTAGCTTCGGAAAACCGATACTCTTTGATAGAGTACCGATGACCTTAGCCCCAGCCTGGTCACGAATGCAGCCCAATTTTTCATCATCAATGCCTCCAAATAGAAGAGCTCCTGGCTTGTATCCGCAAGATTTGGCATTTTCCTTGAGCTCTTCTATTTCGGCCTTCGACAGTTTTTGCCCAACTAAGTTTTGAAATGTGTAGGCTTCGTCGTCCGAAGTGTCTTCGGCTATTTCTTTCTCTTTCCCAGGCACTGTGGCCATGGTTTCTTCAGCAGCGGTAGCAGCTTCTTCTGCAGCCATGTCTTGCAAAATTTTGTTGATGTCCTCAATGGTAGTTTCTAAGTTCACATCTTTGGCTGTAGCGGCTTCGATAGCCGCGACCTCCGAAGGTGCGACTTCGACGTTTGTTGTGCCCTCAACAGCTGCTGTTTTCTGAATTGACGCCCTCGGCGGCGTCTTGTCGATAACTTCGGTTACTGCAATAATTCTTTGCCGCTTTGGTTTGGTTATCTTCGTTTGTTCCGGCTCTTCCACCTTTCGAAAAAGCTTCGTCAGTTGAGGCCCTAATGGACTTAGCTTCGTGGGCACGGGTTCAGTCATTACCTTTAAAATTTCCTCCACGTCGCTGGTAGAAGGTGGTGCGGGGGACCCCTCTTCATCGGATAATTTTCGCTTTGGAGTTGATATTTTTCTCTTCTTGGGAATTTTCTTCTCTTTTGCTGGTTTTTCTTCATCCTTGTTTAAAGTTTCGGCCACTCTTTTTCTTTTTTGGCCCTCAGCACCCTTGTTCAACCGTTCATAGTCAGGGTACTCGAAGCCCAGGGCATCAAGCACTCGGTTCAGCCTTCGCTTCGGACGGGAGCCGAAGGCTGCTGTCATCAGTTGATCTTCTTTTTTGGAATAATTCCCAAGAATTTCATTGCACATCACCTCAACTGTGTCCAGCCACTCTTGGCAGGGCTTCTTAAAGTATTTCTTGAATTTGAAGTGATAAGGAAGCCGGACAATTTCCCCCTTCTTCTTCTCTCCCTCTAGCTTTGGCATTTCCCATTCTTTCAGAGTAGGGAAGACTCTGAACGCCAAGAATTCTTGAACCAGATCCCTGGTACCGATATGCTCTGAAATAATTTCAAACTCACCCAGTGCAGCCCAGGTGGGACCCTCCAATTTCATGTGGCATCGCGGCCTTGTTTCTCCGAAGATTAAATCGAGAGGGCTTTGTACCAATTTTTCTTCGTCTTCGTCAACTTTCACGTAAAACCACTCAGATTTCCAGCCTGCTGGCCATTTGCTTCGGTAGCTAATAACAGGACACTTTGTTGTCTTCCGGTAGGCAAAATTTTAGCAACCGAAGTTATCATGTAGCCCATCTTTTCTGGCCTTTGTTTGGTAATGTAACTCATGAACTCGACAGAAACTGTCGGCAAATGGCTCCACTGCTTGGCTTCGGAGGGCCCAGATATAAACATTAAGCCTAACGATAGCGTTAGGAGTCAATTGATGAAAGTAAATACCAAACTTTTTCAGTACATCTGCAATAATTCCATGAAGAGGGAATCTCAGCCCAGCCTTTAAAAAGCTCTTGAAGATGACAATCTCGTCCTTCTCTGGCTTCAGGGTGGTTTCTTCTCCCCCGAAGCGAAGTAGCTTCTTCTGATTTTCACTGAAATAACCTGCCTTCACCATCTTGGAAAGATCAGCCTTTGAAACAGTCGATTTCCCGAAATCCAGGTGGCTGGGCTTGCTGGGCATGGCAATGCGATAGTCATCTTCGGAGTCAGTCTCTTCAATGTTCCCCTCTCCTTCGGCAGTTGTCGGGTCCGCTTCAGCAGCGGGCATTTCTTCCGTAGTCACCAGTCCGGAACGCCGCATTGCTTCGGAGATGGGCACAGTATTCGAACCTTCGGCTTCGTCTCCTTCACGTTCAACTCTGGCAGTAGATCGCACTCTGGCCATATGATTCTGAATTTGGGGAAGTTAGATACTTTTTTCTTTTTCCTTTTCTCCCGAAGCTTTTCTTTCTGACGAAGCAGACTTCGAGATGGACCTTCGTTCGATTCTGAGAATCAAGCTTCGGCTATAGTTAAAAATTTTGGCAGCAAAACAGTGCAAATAGCAATGAATGCTGTGGTAACTTCACACCTACTCGTCTGTTTATATAGTGCTGCAGGTAAGAAGGGAAGCGGAAGGATTTTTACACCAGGCGGGCACTCACTTGTACTCGCTGCGCAGTGGACCGTAAAGATCAAACAGTAACTCTGCAAGGTGGGACCGACACGAGCTCGGGAATTGAATCGTTTCTCGGCAACGAGCTCAGGGAAGGTGTTTTTTGGACCTTCGGCTTCCCGAAGCTTAAGAGGCATTTTTCACGGATCAAGCTCGTTACGAAAAACGATCTAGCACCGCAAAAGGGGCTACTGTTGGGGCCATGCTTCGGTGCGCCGAAGGTCTTACACGAAGAAGCAGCTTCGGCTGAAGTTGTTCCCAGAAGATGGCCGAAGGTTCCTTTTCATGGAGCTTCGGCATTACAAACCGACATAGAGATAGAATGACCTTTTTATCCATAGAGGTCTGAGTTAATGTTGTAAACTTTTGTAAGGGGCATAATTGTAATTCGCCACAGGCTGTAACCTGTGTCTATAAATAGATGAACAGTACCCCTGTACTGTTCACGCGAACTTGGTATTTTGCTTTCGCATCACGCTTGCACTTTTGCCTCCCTCAAGACCGAAGGTACATTTGTAATTTGAAGTCGCTTATATTCATTCATGATAATAAAATGGAGATAATTCTATGATAATATTTAAATGTTTATTTTATACCTCATGATTTGTATGAATACTTCATCCCTTGTTATTATGCTCACGAAGGTACGTCCTTCGCAACCTTCGTCCGAAATTCTTTATATCCCGAAGGAATATAAAGTTTTGGAGGACGAAGGACTTTAACACTTAACATTTTCTATGTTGCCTTGTTCTTAATTCTTAGCATTTGAGAACAAGCCCCCAACATCGTCCAAGACTCATGCACAGGATAGTGCAGGAACCTCCCATGGGAGGGAAGCAACTCCTAATCCGCCCCTAGTACCTCCAACATTAGCTGAGGCCATCGCTGCCTTAGTTAATGCTACGGCCGACAACACCCGCTTTCTGCGGGAAATGGCGGGACAACAAATGCAACAGCAAGGTGGGTGAGCGTATCTGCAAGGACCCCACGAAACTTCCTATTTGGATTTCTCCGAGACACGTCCTCCGTTATTTGTCAAGGCTGAAGATCCTCTTGAGGCAGATGAGTGGATCCGGGTTATCGAACAAAAATTCGGGCTTCTCCGATGTACGAAGACTCAAAAGCCCTTATTTGCGGCACAGCAGTTGCAAAGCCCTGCCAGTACCTGGTGGGGAAATTATGTGGCTATTCAACCGGCTGGTCATCAAATTACCTGGGACGAATTCAAGCTGGCTTTCCGGGAGCACTATATTCCTGAAGGAGTGCTCCATATGAAACAGGAGGAGTTTATGAAGCTTAAACAAGGTGGGGATACTGTCACCCAGTATCTCAATAAGTTCAACCACTTGTCCCAGTATGCCATCAATCAGGTCAACACTGACCTGAAGAAGAAAAATTGTTTTATGAGGGGCCTCAGTGACCGGCTGCAGCAAAAAATGGCCACCTGCCTCGACCTCACTTATAGCCGGGCTATCAGCACGGCACTGTCAGTCGAAGCCAAATATGCAGGCCCAGGAAAATCTAAAGGCTATGGTGGCAACAGGCCCATCCAAGGGCCTGAGAAAAGACAAAGGTTGGTGATCCGACCATTTAATCTGAATCGCTCTTCACCACGTCCACCCTCCTACCCTTTCAAGCAACCAGTTTTTATCCGTCCTGCTACTGCCCCCACCTCAACCACTCAGCTGGGTGCCACTGGTACTCATTTCCCTGCCCTCCCAAGCTCTTCAACAGGCTGCTTTAATTGTGGAAAGTCTAGACATTTTATCAAGGACTATCCATACTCGATGCAGAGCCGATCAAATAATCAGCAAAGTTCAGGGAATTCCGCTTAAGGCAAGGGAAATGCGGCGAACAATACCGCGGCCAAAAATATGAAGAAAACTGGGCAAATTTATTATACGCAAGTGGCCACGACACCGGAAGGAGAACCGGTTATGATGGGTACGTTTCTCGTGGCTAATCACCCTGTAGTTATTCTTTTTGATTCTGGCGCTTCACATACATTCATAAGCAATAAATTTGTGGAGCAACATTGCATTCCATACCATGAATCAAGGGAAGGGTTTACTATTCATTCGCCTGGGGGACAAATATTCACTAAAGAAGTGGCTTTCCAAGTGCCCGTAACCTTGGCTAAACGGGACTTTCCTACAAATATGATTGTTCTCAAAGGCCAAGATATAGATGTAATTCTAGGCATGAATTGGTTAGCCCAACATAAAGCTATCCTCAACACTGATCTGAGAACCATCAGGTTGAGTTATGGCCAAGAAGAGGTTCTCTTGACCATCCCCGTAGCTATTCCAGCTAAACCAATTGGCAGAGTATATGAAGCTATCATAATAGAGATCCAAGATATTCCGGTAGAATGTGAATTCCTAGACGTCTTTCTAGAAGATTTGCCCGGATTGCCTCCAGAAAGAGATGTAGAATTTGTAATTGAATTGAAGCCCGGTACGGCTCCTATTTCTAGAAGGTCATACCGAATGCCTCCGAATGAATTGGCAGAGCTCAAGACCCAATTACAAGATCTACTAGAAAAGGGATTCATCCGGCCAAGCTCATCGCCATGGGGTTGTCCAGCCATTTTTGTTAAGAAGGATCAAACACTTCGGATGTGCGTGGATTATAGACCCCTTAATGAGGTTACCATCAAAAATAAGTACCCTCTTCCACGGATTGATATTCTATTTGATCAACTAACTAGAGTGAGGGTCTTCTCTAAGATTGACCTTAGATCGGGTTATCATCATATCCGTATCTCGCCCAAAGATATACCAAAGACCGCATTCACTACGCGGTATGGATTATTTGAATATCTGGTTATGTCTTTCGGACTAACAAATGCTCCTGCCCACTTCACATATCTTATGAACTCAGTATTCATGCTCGAGTTGGATAAATTTGTAGTGTTATTCATTGATGATATCTTGATATATTCTAAGAATGAAGAGGAGCATGCTCGACATTTACGAATCGTATTAACGCGCTTGCGGGAGCACCAATTATATACTAAGTTCAGTAAGTGCGCGTTCTGGCGGGAAGAAATCCAATTTCTGGGACATGTATTATCTGCCAAGGGGATTGCGGTGGATCCCAGCAAAGTCAAGGATATTTTGGAGTGGAAACCCCTAACCACTGTACATCAAGTCCGAAGTTTCCTTGGACTGGCTGGTTATTACCACCGATTCATTCCAGATTTTTCTAAGCTTGTGAAACCAATCACAAGTTTATTGAAGAATGATACTAATTTAATTGGTCCTCAAAGTGTAATGAAGCCTTTGGGCAGCTAAAAGTATTATTGACCACTGCTCCGGTATTGGCTCAACCGGATAATGAAAAGCCCTTTGATGTGTATTGCGATGCATCAGACAGTGGTCTCGGTTGTGTTCTAATGCAAGAAGGTCGAGTAATAGCCTACTCTTCAAGGCAGTTGCGCCGGCATGAAGAGCATTATCCAACTCATGACCTGGAATTAGCCGCTGTGGTTCATGCCCTAAAAATATGGCGTCATTATTTGCTGGGGAATATCTGTCACATCTATACAGACCATAAAAGCTTGAAGTATATCTTCACCCAATCAGAGCTGAATATGAGACAGAGAAGATGGCTTGAGCTTATTAAGGATTATGAACTAGAAATTCATTATCACCCAGGTAAGGCTAATATAGTGGCAGATTGTTTGACGGTGAAGACTTCTAACATTATGTTATGCCATGAAATGGAGAAGTTGAACCTGGGAATGATTCAACAGGGGACTTCAAATTACTTAAAGCTTGAGTCAGTCCTCCTGCAAAGAATAATTGACGCACAAAGAAATGATGTGGGTATGAAACACATTTATGAGAAAATGGAGGCCGGAAAAGCCAACTGCTTCAGAAAGTATAATCCAGGTGTTGTATGGTTTAATAACCGCATAGTTGTGCCCAAGAATGATGAAATCCGCCAGCAAATATTAGATGAAGCACATCTTAGTCGCTATTCTATTCATCCCGGAAGCACTAAGATGTATCATGATCTAAAACAGCATTACTGGTGGACAAAGATGAAGATCGAAATTGCACGCTATGTGGCAAGATGTGACACTTGCAGACGTGTCAAAGCCATACATATGAAGACTGCTGGTCCATTGCAATCTTTGCCTATTCCAACATGGAAATGGGAAGATATAAGCATGGACTTTATTGTGGGATTGCCCAAGACCACAAAAGGGTATGATTCTATTTGGGTTATAATTGATCGGCTTACGAAAATTGCTCATTTTCTACTAGTCAAAACATATTACCCGATCCTCACATATGCGTAACTGTACGTTGCTCGCATTCTCAGTTTGCACAGTATTCCGAAGACCATAGTGTCGGATTGTGGACCTCAATTTGTATCCAAATTCTAGGAAGAACTTCACAAATCCTTAGGTACTAAATTGCTCCATAGTTCGTCCTATCTTCCTCAAACTAGTGGGCAAACTATAAGAGTAAATCAGATACTTGAAGATATGTTGCGAGCATGTGTTCTGGAATTCCCATAGAAATGGGATGATTGTTTACCATTAGCGGAGTTCTCGTACAATAATAGCTATCAAGAGAGCATTAAAATGGCACCCTTTGAAGCTTTGTATGGACGACGGTGTCGTACTCCGTTAAACTGGTCTGAACCAGGTGAAAGAAGTTTCTTCAGGCCTGATGTGGTAAAGGAGACAGAAAATAAAGTTCAACGAATAATTCATAATTTGAAAGAAGCTCAAGCTCGTTAGAAGAGTTATGCAGACAAGCGACGAAAACCCTTATACTTTCTAGTTGGAGATTATGTTTACCTAAAAGTCTCACCAGTGAAGGGTTTATCACGTTTCGGGGTAAAAGGGAAGCTTGTGCCCCGGTACATTGGTCCTTTCACTGTTCTTGAACAATGTGGACCAGTGGCATACCGACTCCAGTTACCCAAAACATTGTCTGTGATACATAATGTGTTCCACATGTCTCAATTAAGTGTCTTCGGGTTCCCGATCGAACTATTGAAGTAACGGATGTTACCTTAGAACCAGACTTGACATATTCAGAGCATCCTATTCAAATCTTGGATCAAAAGGACAGGGCTACCCGAAGGAAAACTCTCAAATTTTACAAGATATAGTGGAACCAACATTTGGAAGATGAAGCTACTTAGGAAACACAAGACCTTTTAGATAAGAATTTCCTAGGCTTTTTAGCTTCGTGTAAATTGTAAGGTGTGTGCACATGTTGAATAAGGAATGAACCCTATACCACCCCTGCCTTGTACCAAAAATAAAGAAATAAAAATATGATGTGTTTCCTTTTCCATTATTTGCCCTAGGACCTTTAATCTTGGGACGAGATTCTTTTATGGGAGGAAGGATGTAACACCCCTGGTGTTACTGCCACTAAAACTTGAGCATGACATCATAAGCATTGGCATATCATGTGTTTGTCACACCTAGAGTGCATTCACTAGGCAAAAATTTCAAACAAAGTTGTATTGATGGGACATGTTTAAAGTGAAACCCTAGGGTACAGTGCTTAACCCTAGATTGGGCTTAATAGAGCAAACAAGGCCTAATAAGAGAAAACTTCAAAACTCAATTG
Organism: Zea luxurians; assembly: GCA_029449295.1. NCBI lineage: Eukaryota > Viridiplantae > Streptophyta > Magnoliopsida > Poales > Poaceae > Zea > Zea luxurians. The sequence goes on along the minus strand of JAOPSE010000010.1, from coordinate 5,159,414 downwards.
AAATAGTCATAAAATGTCACCATGGATAGACTTAAATGGCATCCAAACCCTAGAAGTACTAAAAACCTTAAATGGAACCTTGGAAAGTCCTAGACTAAAACCCTAGGGGGCTAAGTGCAAAACTAGTGCACACTTTGGACCTAAGTGCAAAAACCATGGAAATAAGGTACCTTAGGTCATATGGTTCACATATTTAAAGATTTGCAAATGAAACCCTAAGTTTTGGGCCTATTTGCAAAAAGCCACATTTGGGCTCCATATGTTAAGTCTGAATTTCAGAAGATTGGCTCAACTTTGAAGCCCTATATCTCCCAGATTATGAAGATTTTGCCCTAGGTCAACACATCAAAATTGTAGAGCTATGTAAGGAGAATAACTTTGCTATAGAGATTAAACTATGGTCACATGAAGAATTGGGAGTAAAATGAGCCCAAAGTTGGGCTGTCAGACTGTCTTAAGTCTGAATTCAGGCTGACAGTGAGATTAGAGAAACTTTGGGCTCAATTTTAAACATGATCATGTGGCTGTTTGAGGGTGCACAATGTAGCAAAGTTGGAGCTGGTTTGTTAGGCTATAACTTTGCTGCAGAACATTGGCCAAGTTATCACACAAAATTGGGAGAAAATCCACCCCAAACCTGGTCTGTCAGGCTGACTGAAGAGCATTCCCATGGTACAGTAACCTGATAAGATCAGTTTCCGATTCCCCTCGCCGTCGGCGATCTCCGCGGTTGGATTCACGCCACCATTATGATTCGTGCTCACCAGTACCGGATAACGCTTCCTGGTGAAAGATCCTGGCGACGGATAAACTCGGACCCGATCGACGGGGAGTTCACCGCACCCGCTTGGATTGCAGTCGGCCGGATTGGTCCTCGCCGGCGTTAGCCATTTACCGACCATGCACCACGTACCCGAGCATCTTACCACGTCGTAGTTAGTCGTGTTAAGCGTATCCGGTGATCGCTGGAGAGCTTGCCACGGTAATAGACACCAATCACGCGCGCCAGTGACCTTCTATTTCTCCGACCGCCGCGCGTCTTCATCCAATTCCCCGGCCACCGCTCATGCCTACTATAAATTGAGCACGTCGTGAGCTCCATAGGGTAATCACCCATCCATAGCACCAACGCTTGTCTTCATTCGTCCACTAGAGACCGTGAATCACTCATTTCCCCCTATCTGTGTTTTCGCCACTACGAAAGAACCCTCGTCGTGGCCAGCGCATCTCAGGTCCGTTCATGTCCTTTGAGTCCTCGTTTTAGTGTTCTTGTGTGCCCCTGATACTCCCCGACCAACTCAATTGAGCTAAGCTACCCTAGAACACCGGGAACACGGTTGACTGTCTGTCTTGCCCGCTGTCGCCGTGGACAGACCATGTTAGAGCCCCATTGATGAAATTAGTTGAGGGGAAATACTCAGTAGGGCTGGAATTAGGTTTAAACCAAAGTAGAGCACCAATCATCAAGTATTCTAGCCAATACAAGCTCATCGGAGCTCGACCCGGTGCCGTTCGCCGTCGTGGGCCTCAGACTGTGAAGAAATAGAAGTGCAGGGACCTTTCCGCAAGTGTCAATGACTCAATTAAATAGTGCGCAGGATCCTTCTATAGATATTCAAACCCCGAAGGGCTCCAATGTAAAACTGCCCCACGGGCACGGGCGCGCGTGGGTTTCTCCCCTACTGTAGGCTGGTTGGGCTGAATTCAGCCCAACACTATTCATTGCTTTTCCTTTTCTTTTTCTTCCTGGATTAAAGAATTTCTAGAAAATTGTAAAAAATGATAAAAAATACCAGACCAATTTTGCTAGACTTCTAATTTCCTATAGTATTTAATAAAAACAATTTCATGATTTTTAATTCCAATAGGGAATTTTAGGATATTTTAAATAGTTAAAATACATACTTCTGGAATTTTATAGAGTAATTTATAATCCCAAAATTCACCAAACTTTTTAGGTAAACTTTAAATATTATTTAGAAGCTTTGGATAAAATTTGGTATGTTTTGGACCATGTTTGATACTTAGAACCCAAAACCCTAGCCCCATGCTCTATGAACTTCACTATAGACTCCAAAAACCCTAGTTTCTCGGAGATCTGTGAAGGAAAGTTGTATTCAAGGTATTAGATAATAAACTTTTATTATCTTTGCATCCTCATGAGCATTCATTATTAATTATGGATATATTTAGAAAACAAGGAGGAAGTAGAGGTCGAAGAAGCAAGGACTTCACCATCACCACCACCTAAAAAACATCAGGCAGGAAACTATTTTTATTTTGATATTTGCGGAACAGAGCCTGATTCACCAGTAACACAAGGCAAGCCTAGGTGCATTTGCCACCTCCTTGTTATTTTAAAATCTTTCTCACTTGCTTGATGCATTAGGTGATAGGAGTTGTGTGCTAAACTAATTCCTGCATTTCCTTCCTTGGAATTTGATTACTTCTCCTTAAATTCCTGTTTTACAAAAGGTTTTTCCTTATACTTAGCTTTGCTCTAGAAAAACAAAATGTTTTGTTTTCACAAAAGATGATGCTTCAAAGTGGGTGGGATGTTTTCAAAAATAAAACTTGATGGTGGATCCATCATGGCCATGATGGGTTCAACATCAGAAAAGATGTACCTCTACCAGGTACCAACCTTTGGGTTTGAAATGATAAAGCTGAGACCGGGCAGGTGACTTGCACGAGAAGAGAGTCTCTGTGTAATGTCTCCGTCTAAGTCGATTAAGGACCTTGTCGATGTAGGCTTAATGATCGAGGACCCTTTAACTGGTCACATGCCTCGTCATGGGTAAGCTTTGCCTCGGGCAGACTAATACCAGAATAAGATAACACGCAATGGGAGTGAAGAGATGGCGAGAGTAGCGTGTACCCTCCGTGGCAAGAGGCTGGATGGTGGTGTATCTGTGCTCTCGGTTGGCATGAACCTAATCTAGTCTTAAGAACCCCGGTGGTGAGTTGACATATGCAAGGGTTAATTGCTACATATGCCGTGTGATCGGAGATCCTCAGCTGAGTATAATCGATTCGGATTGCCGTAACTTCACGGATATGAAGACTTGGTCACTGACTTACACGTAGCAATCCAGTGAAGATGAGGGGTTGATAAGAAATTGGCTAGTATAGGTCAAGTGATTGAACTAGGGTAGAAAGAACTTTAGAAGTAGGTAACTTTACTTAACCTAACAAGTAAAACTGGATTTTTAAGGATCCACCATTAGTAAGCATTTCTGCAAATAGAGTCTTTGATTATTGATAAGCTTTACCTTGATTCCCAAAGGCCAGCATATCCTTAAGAGTCTTTTATTTTGACGGGTAAGACTTGCGAAAGTACACTTCGTACTCAGGGCTTTGTCCCATGTTGTTTTAGGTGAGGAAGTGGCAAATTTTTGCTGCTTTTGTTCAAAGGTGGTGCCCAAAGAAGAAAACTAGGAGTAAAGCTTCGGGAGGAAAGGATCCTCTGTTAAAAACTTCTATTTGATGTTTATCGGGAGGGGTTTTTGCCTCCCAGTGATGTAATAATAATACTTCAGCACTCTTATATTTTAACTCTGGTCTGTAATAAATACTACTCTTCCTTACTTCAATATAAGGTATGTTATTGTAATTGCTTCCGCATTTTCGTACCTCCGATGTATTGTAATATCGTCGTGACGGGTGAAACGCTCTTGGGAAAGGTAAGGAATGCAGGTATCAAACTTGTCAAGTGATTCAGGGGCACCTGCAGGGCTGTCCGAGGTCTGTTGGACAAGGACAACTATAGGTGAGCCTAATAACTTGGGAGGTTCCGTCATAGCGACGGCTCCAACTTATAAGCAGGGCGGGGTCCCTGGACCCAGGCGCTCATGCAGAGTATCCCGCGCGGTCCCCGGAGAGTGTGGCCGATTCGGTTGGAGAATAATCCGACTTCGCGACCCCACGCATTAGCCACAGCGCAAAAGAAGTGAAACTGCTACGCGGGCCCGCTAGTCAGTGGAACACGGCAGAGCTGGTGCGTGCAGAGAGACTGGGTTGGGGACCCCACTTGTAACCTGGCACACACGATGCTGGGCGCGCGTGCACACGCGGAGTGGTGCTGGCTGGTAGTGGGCCGACCTATGGAGGATTTGTGCGAATTGGGTCGTGGGAAAAGAAAATGGAGCCCGGCGCAGGTGCTTTCTTTCTCTTTTTATTTTCTATTTTGTTTTCCTTTTATTGTTTAAAGTTCAGATTTGAATTCAAATTTGATTGTGAACTTGCACTCATATTAAATGTACAAATTGAACATACTAGTATGCAAGGATTTTATTTATTTATATATTTATTTTTCTATATTTTGTATAATATTTTTCCTTCTCTTTCTCCAAATTCTAAATTGCAAATTAGGTTCTAATCCCAATATCAACATTATTATATTTTATTACTATTATTATTAAATGCACAAACAAATAAAATCCAACATGGTGCATCAATTGTTTATGTGTCATTAGTTAATTATTCTCTTTATACATGGTTATTCACATGTTCTAATAAGTAGAGAGCAATACATATAAGGAGATCAACTATTTTCTTATTATTTACAAATTGGGTATAACAGTTGATCAAAAGGCATACCGGTCTATGATAGGTTCTTTACTTTATCTTTGTGCAAGTAGACCGGATATCATGCTTAGCGTATGCATGTGTGCTAGATTTCAATCCGACCCCAAGGAATGTCATCTTGTGGACGTGAAGCGAACTCTCAGATATTTAGTCCATACGTCTTGCTTCAGGATCTAGTATCTAAAGGGGTGTCTACCTTTGACTTAAATGGATATTCAGATTCCGACTATACCGGGTGCAAGGTTGATAGGAAGAGCACATCGAGGACTTGTTAGTTTGTAGGAAGGTTCCTGGTTTCTTGGAGCTCTAAGAAACAAACATCTCTTGCCCTATCCACCGCTGAGGTCGAGTATGTTGCCGCAGGACAGTGTTGCGCGCAACTACTTTGGATGAGGCAAACCCTCCGGGACTTTGGCTACAATATGAGCAAAGTCCCACTCCTATGTGATAATGAGAGTGCAATCCGCTTGGCGGATAATCCTATTGAACACAGCCGCACTAAGCACATAGACATCCGGCATCACTTTTTGAGAGACCACCAGCATAGGGGAGATATCGATGTTTGCCACATTGGCACCAAGAATCAGCTAGCCGATATCTTCACCAAGCCTTTAGATGAGAAAAGGTTTTGCAGGTTACGTAGTGAGCTAAATTTCTTAGATTCGTGGAACTTGGGGTGATCTATAGCATACATGTGTTTTATGCTTTTGATCATGTTCTTTAAACATTTCTGTTTTTACTTTTGGTGCTCAAGTTGTAGAAGTCATCCTCGGACCTCACATGATGCACATGTTTAGGGAGAGGATGTACTACAACTTGACCCTTTGAGACTAATATGTTTGCTTGAGTGATTCTGATATAGACTCAAAGATGGATTGAAAGGGAATAAGTGGACTTCGACAAAGAACAAGTCTTCTACTGCATTCTGGTATCAATGTATCTTGTTCCAAGCCACTATTTGTGTTTTCCTCATTACCCTGGGTTTTCCTTGAAATTTTTGTGATGCAATGAGGTTAACAGGCCAAATAGTTCTTCTGTTTTGGTGATTAATGCCAAAGGGGGAGAAATTAAGGCCAAAGCAACTGCATCAGCTACCACTTATGAATTCTTCAAAAGTTGCAAAAAAAGCTCTCTTATGGGGGAAATTTTGATTATGGGAAAAAGGGGGAGTTTTTGGTGTTTGATCAAAACTAGTCTTGAAAGACATTTTGATTGCCAAAACAAGTGTTTTTGACATAGAGATAGGACAATGAATTTGTTTTGCGAAAACAAACCAAGTGGTGACAAAAGTGATCCAAATATGCATAATCCTATAATGATCTTGGTGGTCTTCAATTTGACATCAAGTTGCACCATTTAGCTCACATTTGAAAATATTGTTGCATTTTGAGTTGCTTTTGATGTGTTGGCATGAATCACCAAAAAGGGGGAGATTGAAAGGGAAATGTGCCCTTGGGCCATTTCTATTATGTTTTGGTGATTAGATGCTTAACACATATTGTTTTGTCCAAATATAAGCTAAGAGCTAAAGAGATGCAAATGGAAAAGCAAGGTATGATTCTAGCCTTAGTAAATTGTTTTTGGTACTAACATTATTCTACTAAGTGCTAGGAATCTTCTCAAATGAGAGAAATCGAATTGGAGAAGTTTGGCTAAAGCAAGCCAAACTTGCACCAGCCTGTGGTGCACTGGACTGTTTGGTGTGCACCGGACAGTGTCCTGTGCCTAGGCTGGCGCCCCGGCGAACTGGTTGCTCTCGGGAAAAGATGAGGGAGCCACAACTAAAATTCACCAGACTATCCGATGTTCACCGCACTGTCCGGTGTGCCAACGATCGACCGCGTGATCCGCGGGCGCCACGTGGCTCAGCCAACGGTGAGCAGGTGGCACCAAACTATCCAGTGTGTCAACGGACTATCCGGGGTGCCAAGGGGCCAGTAGCTAGCAACGGTCGTCTTCGCCAAACAAGGAAGGGAATCGCGCATTGTTCACTGTCCGGTGGTGCATCGGACTGTCCGGTGGTGCACCGGACTATCCGGTGCGCCCATGGACTGAAGGCAACCAAAGCTTACCAAATGGAGCTCCAACGGCTCCTAGCTCCCTTAGGGTTATAAAAAGAACACCTAGGCGCATGGAGCAGAACACCAAGCCTCCATTGAACATCCTACAACGCCTAGACTTCGCAAGCACGCATTTGTTTCATTGTGATAGAGATTTGAGCATCTCTTTGAGCTGTAACTCTGCTGCGTTGTTTTGTGTGCTCGTTTCTTGACTTGTGTGCGTGTTGTTGCTACGACTCTAGTTCTTGTGTGTGTTTCTATTCCCTCCCTTACTCTTGTGGTTTACTTGTGATCAATTTTGTAAGGGTGAGAGAATGCAAATTGTGGAGATTCCTCACAATGAAAAAACTTGAGATAAGGAAGAAAACCGTGGTACTCAAGTTTGATCTTTGGATCACTTAAGAGGGGTTGAGCGCAACCCTTGACCAAAGGAGGTCACCACAACATGGAGTAGGCATTGGCCGAACCACGGGATAAAATCATCATATCACTTGTGCATCTTTCTCTCGTGACTGTTTTCTTCCATAGAGTTCTCACGTATACACTTGCATTATTCTTCCTTAGTTTAATACATATCCTAAAGGAATAATAAAGTGAAGAGTTTTATTCTCTCTACCTCTATTCATATCACCTTGGTTGTTTAGAGTTGGTTATTGCAGGATCACCTATTCACCCCCCCTCAAGGTGCTCTCAACTAAGCCTCACGATAGAAATATCACTAATATAGTTAGATTTTCGTAGTACCTCAATATGACCCCTCCCTATGGTTGTCACACCCGGATTTAGGGGCCAAACCCAGGCAGGAATCAAATGTGTGCTAGGATCAAGTCTCACACATATGACAACTCATGGTACAGAAATGAATGTCACATCTCTAATATATAATGGAGTTCTATGCAAAATAGTTAAATAATTACATCATACGAAGACAACGATCTAGCAACCAAAGTTGACTGGGAGACGACAGCCTAGACCTCTCATGAACTCATCATGACATACTTCATGCTCCTCATCCTACGGTACCTATTCTTGACCTGGGAAGATGTGAGTACAGCATGGGTGAGCTCACATACATTCATTGCTCGACAAGTTGTTGGGAATAATGTGCATGAGCTCACATATAGTGGGGCTCATGTGAAGTTTAAGGCTTACCAAAGGAGATGGTTAAAGCTGAGCATTGCTTTTAAAGTTGGTCAAAATTTTATTAGTAGTTACTAAGTATAAGTAGATACCAACACAAATAAATAAGAGATCACAATTAATAATAACACCCACAATGCAATGCAAATGACATATTAAGTTAAATTCCATAATTTAATCATGTGAGTGTCCGAGTCGCTCATGACCGTGAGCACGGCTGATATACCAGTTTTACACTCTGCAGAGGTTGTGCATCTTTACCCACAAGATGTGTTTCTCGATTAGCCAAGGTTAGTGTTGGGGGCCTACTTCTTCGCCGAAGGTCCTCCAAGCAAAAATACCTTCGGCAGTATGATATGTGAACTGACATAGCATGAAGGTACAAGTCGAAGCTACAATCTAGAGAGCTTCGGTATAATAACATGTCTTGAGACGAAGGTCTGCACTGACTTAAAGAGGAAAAGACCGATCAATCCTTGATAATTTGTGTCACGCTTATAGTTTGTTATCAAGGACATGAGTGTAATTTCGACCGGGCTGCGTTTTGTGCCTATAAATAGATGAACAATAACCCTATACTGTTCACGCTGACTTGTATTCACTCGCACGTCACACTTGGATTTTCACCTTCTGTCAAGACGAAGGTATAAATGTAACTCAATATCGTTCACGTTTATTCATGATAATATAATATAAATGTTCTGATGATGTCATATGATTATTCATGTTATTTTCCATGTTTCATATGCTTCTACTTTCATTATTATATACTGAGATGATGAAGGTACATCCTTCATAACCTTCGTCCGAAGATCATTATATCCTAAGGGAGATAATGCTTCGAAGGACGAACGTCTTTAACTATTAACATTTTGTGTTGCCTTGTTCTTAACTCATAGCATTTGAGATCAAGTCCCCAACATTGGTGCCCACCTCCGGTGAACTCACTTCCACTATTGAGCTGATGGCTTCGTTCAACAACCAAGTTGTAGCACCTTCGGCTACGAAGCTGGTGCTCCCAATCACGGGTGGTTCAAGTTTAGAGCCAGCCAACAAGAAACAGAAGAAGGAAGCGCAGAGAAGAGTGCAGCATGTTGGGGTGCAAGGACCCTTCGTTAGGTCCAAGTGGTCCCACATCCCAATCACCATCTCCTAGGAGGATCTTCAGCTAAAAGACTATCCTCACAATGATGCTATGTTCATATCCTATGTCATCAAGGGATTTCTGGTCCACAATGTTCTGGTTGACACAGGCAGTGCAGCGGATATTATATTTGCAAAGGCTTTCAAGCAGATGCAAGAACTAGAGGATAAGATTCATGATGCTACACACCCGCTTTGTGGCTTCGGAGGACGGCAGATTGTGGCACTTGGCAAAATCACAATGTTAGTTACCTTCGGTTATGTCCACAACACAAGAACTGAGCAAGTTGTTTTTGACATTGTCGACATGGAATACCCATACAATGCAATCATTGGTCGAGGAACACTTAATGCCTTCGAAGCAATAGTTCATCCATCATACTTATGCATGAAGATATCTTCGGAGCAAGGGCCCATTGCCATCCATGGAAGCCAAGAAGCTGCCAGAAGGGTCGAAGGGAGTTGGACAGATTCAAAGGCAATCCACAACATAGATGGAGCCGAGGCTTATCAACGATATAAGCACAAAAGAGAGAAGGCTGCTTCGGCAGATCAGCCGAAGCCTATGCTCCTATGTAAAGATATAGCAGATCAAAGGGTATTGTTGGGATCTCAGCTATCTGATGAGCAAGAAAAAACTCTGATAAGGTTTTTATTCAACAACAAAGATGTCTTTTCTTAGACAATCAATGATCTTTGTGGTGTCAATAGAGATGTCATTGAACATTCACTTAATGTGGATCCATCTTTTAGGCCAAGGAAGCAAAGACTTCGGAAGATGTCTGATGATAAAGCTGAAGGTGCTCGGAACGAAGTGAAGAGACTTCTCAGTGCTGGTGTTATCTGTGACACCCCAGGTGTCTATTTCGGGTTATGTCGAAGGATTTATCCTAAACTTGGATGCTCAGTAAAAATTTCTATTCTCGATCATGCCTATCTCTGTTTATCAGGCTTTCTCTCGGAAGTTCACCGAATTCAGAGTTAATCGATCGCGAGAAACAGCCAATTTCGGAGCGTGTTAAAACTTTTAATTCTCGGAACTCATGCAGATTCGAAGATCATTCTCGAATTTTAAATCTCATCTGAAGCTCTTTAAATCAAACCCTCAACGACTGTTATCTGATCTGAGCCCAAATCTAGCTCCTCGAACTTCGATCTATGTTCGACTATTTTATCCAGGTCCGTTTTCTCCAACGGGATACTCAGTACGTCGCCCTCTAATTAATTCTTATCCGACTCGACTTCATACCTTTGTGTTCGATCCCGATTTAAAAATCGACATCGGCGATAATTTTAAACGTCGCGGTTTGTCTCCTTCAATCAAAAATCCGAAAGCCGACCATATCTCAAGGCGATTTATTTTCGAATCACACGTAGGTAATTATTCTCGAGCGAAATCAAATTAGACTCTTGGCCGAATTAATCGCTCAATCTTTCGTTCGTCCGAACTCCAGCTCGCTCTGTTTTTACACAGACGACTTCCGCGAGAGCATTTTTATTCGGAAAAATAATTTAGCGCAGCCCGATTCGTGTTTTGGGCCAGCCCAACCCAGCCCATTTGAAACCCTAACCCTAGGGTTTCTCTATAAATATGGACCCCTCTCCCTTGCCCTTGGCTGTTTTACATTCCCACCCCTCTAAATTTTTCAGCCGCCACTCTCTTCCTCCTTCTCCCTCGCGCAGGTCTGCTCCAGCCGACTCCCTGTCTTCTCCCCCACGGCGGCCAGCAGAGAGCTCAGCCAGCAGCCATGGCATCCTCCCCTTCTTCCCCATGGAAGCCGGCTCCATCTCCATGCTCCCTCCCTAGCCGAGCACCTCCAGCAGCCATGGCTGAGTTTCTTTCCCCCCTGATGTTCCTCTGCGCGCGGGAGCTCCCTGGGCCGACCTCGGCGAGCTCCATGTCCATGGGCGATGCAGCAGCTCCATTTCCTCCATGGCCATGGCGCCCCCCTCTTCCCTGCCAGCGGCCAGGAAATGCCCAGGAACAACACCCTCCTCTGCCCAGCGCCCTTTCTGCACGGCGTTCGGCAGCAAAGAGTTTTTTTTCTTTTCCTTCCCTGCGCGCAGGAGCTCATTAGGAGCATGCCGACGCCCCTCCTCTCTGGTTTTGCTTGAGCAGGGTGCTGCCACTCCATGGCATTTTTTCCTCCCTCCTCGCTGTCCAAATTTTAGAGCCACATCGGGATGCCGTGGTGCCTCTCTAGCTCCTCCTTAAGCGCCCAACAGCCCCCTCCATGCAATCCATGGTCGACCCTTGCAGCAGCGTTTCCCTGCAGTCCTGCGCTGCGCACGCTCTGCAGGTGCTCGACAAAATGCCTGTGAGAGGCTTGGTGTCGTAGACAGCCCCGCCCGTGACGCCGTCGACCCTCGGTGAGAAACCAGCTGTCCTCGCTGTTCTTTCGGTGTTTATGGTGTTCGATGAACTGTCGTCAACAAATTTTTGTATTATCGCAGCCACCATCAAAGTCGCGCTCCGCGCCTTGCAGTTCGACAAAATGCCGAGCCATGTGGACAGTCCATGCGGCTAAATCCCGACTCGTTCAGGTTGAATCCATGTGATTGACTTACTTGCACATTTGTCATTGTCATGTAGATATATGTGTGTGAATATGTTGTATGCGAATTAAAATTCCTGGACGGGAAAGTGGTATGCGTAGTTGTGTTTGCGATTGGAATGCCAACAAGTGTTGTGTGCCTGCAATGGTCCATTTGTGCGTCGTAGGGATTGGTCGTGGATGTATTAATTGTTTGATTAAACACATCGTCGTAAAGTAGTGTGTTAGCTGTGGTAAATTTAATAAAGCGTAAAACATGCTGGGTAATTTCTGCGGTCGGCCAATGAGTTAGTCTAAGATAATGATATTTTATGTATTCATCGTTGGTGAAGGTTAGAGTGGGTTGAAAATGTAAACTATGCGACATGTTATTGGTGTTTGAAGACGAGATGTGCAAATAATCAGTTTGGTGTTTCACTCGTCTAGTCGATAAATGTTGTTATAAATAATTGCGCTAAAACTTGGTCATAAGAGTGCAGTGGGCACGTGGTGTAGGTTGGATGTGATAAGTAGATTGGAAGTGTGTGTTTGTCGAGCACTGTATTTTTGAAAGGGTATATCGAAGTGCATGGTAGTGGTAATTGCATAAAGTTAATCGGTAGTGTCTCGAGTGCACGCTGCCACATGGTGGTATGCGGGACGGGAAAATATAAGGTGTGCTCGACACGAAAGTTCGGTCGGTGTAGGTAGAAATTGTTTTTGCTTAACTAGAGAGGTGGTGACACGCCAAAGTAGTCATCGCTTTCTCGATATTTATAAGTCGAATAGAGTCGATACATATTATGTGTTCGTTAAGTTATGCTTCACATATAATGTGTGATTGTGCTCACGGATTCGAGTAGACACTTCAAGCAAGTCAAGTAGGTTTGTGGTGTAAGTTGTGTAATGGAGTTAATTGTTTTAGGATAATTATTGAAATGCTCTGTTCGTATGATAAACATGTATGTGTTCATGATTGGGAAGTAAATGCATGGTGATTGTGAGTTGGAGACTAGTAGTTTACGATTCGTATGTTTTGGTCGGTGTGCGAAAATACTTGTGAATATGAATGTTTATAAAAATGTTGTAGTGTATGTGGTGTCTCGGATTTTGATAATAATAGACAAGCCGACGTGTATGTTATTTAGCGGGCTATGTCGTTGCTCTAGTTAGCCGAATTGTTAGATATGTTGGTTAAGCTCGTAATCGAGGAATTGCTTGTTATGGCCTAAATGCGCATGGTTACAGTTGCGGGTAAAAATTAGTAGTGTTCATGTGATGCCCAAGTTAAACTGCGAAATTACTATGTGAAGAGCGCATCGATAAACACATATATGTCGGGTAAGATTATTGTGGTAGATGCGTTGCTAATTGTGTATGACAATTCTAGTGCACAAAATGAATTGTATAAAATTGGTAAGTCTACTTGTTGGTCCTAATTTGATTGTTTCAACTTTAACAAATGGTAAGGTGTTAAAATAATTCAAGTCTCTAGAACGCTGCAATTTTTAAGTGAATAGGAGCTGAATTTTATTAGTTGTTGTTTTGGGCTGCACGTACTATTTTCGTCGCGCTGTATGTTTGATTGGCTAAATTATGTTTTCTGTAAAAACGTTACATAGAAAAGTGGTAGATAACTTTATTATCTTGCTGGTGTTAAAATTTGACAGTCATAGGTCTAACGGTTTAGGAGTTGTGCTTTTTACAAATTCAGTGACTGAATCTGTCCAAATTCTGTACAGATTTCAGAGACTGTACTGTTTGCTTAAGTTAATGTTTGAATCAGTCCTTGTAGATTATAAGAAAGTTGTAGATGCTTTTCTTATCTTGCTTGTGTCAAAATTTCATAACTAAAAGCCTGACGGTTTAAGAGTTATGAATTTTACAACTTGGTTGCTGTGTTCTGTCCACCGTCAGAACAGATTTTGAAAACTGCGTTGTTTGATTCAGTTAAGCACAGAATCACTTCTTGGTGATTATAAAAGTTATGTAGTGCAATTGCCAAGCTTTCCAAAAAGTCTTGGATCACTATTTTTGGTGGTCTGAAGATTAAGTTATAGATGTTTAAAGTCTGAAGACTGAATCTGTCTAGTTTTGGACAGCACAGCCTTCATAGTATATTTTACCCTTGATACATGCTAAACCAGCCAGTGATGTTGATAAATAATTTGTAGAACATTTAATTAGCTTTCCAGAAAGTCTAGGATCACTTTGTTTGTATGTCTGAATCTTCAGTTATGAATTTTTAAAGTCATAAGTCTGAATCTGTCCAAATCTGGACAGCGCTGTTGTATTAGCACGTTTTAACCTTGTTAAGTGTTGAATCATGTTGAGGTAAAAATACCAAAGTTGTAGTTCACTTTTAAATCTTTCCAGAAAGTCTTAGTTTGCTATTTTTGGATTAATATTTGAAAAGTTATGATTAAAACAAGTGACTGCTGTATTGCTGTCCAAAAATCTGCAAGTGCCCATTTGATGATTGAGTTCACCCTTTTGGCTAAAAATGCTTAGTTAGCACTTAGCGGACATAGACTCGTAATGGCTAAACATAGGCTAACATGTGTTCTATGATTAAGGTGCTTGCTTGCTATAGTTGATTGTGATAGATGAGTCCATCGACATTGATGCATCGGTCCTCTGTTAAACATGTGTTGTGATGCTTTTGTGTGATCAATAGAACTAATGCAAAGTCGTAGCAATTAAATAAATGTGTGTACCTGTGATATCGTATTTGTGTTGTGTAAATAAATAAAATATGGTCGTCTTATTAATGGTGTTAATGATGAACGCTGATAACGTACGAATAGCTAGCGCTTGCGTATAGTCGTTGCGGTGTCTTACTACTTGGTGTTTAGTTCGCTACCGTGTATTGTATATCTTGTGATAACTTTTCATTATATTCATACATATGCATCTTGCATCTCATTTAGGACCGAGAGATGATGATCGAGACAGTGATGTGGTGACAACCACAAGATGCAGTTGGTGGATGACCTGAAGAATGGTGGACATGACCAGTAGATGCTCGCCAAGCGAGTACCTCCCCAGCAAACACTCCCTAAGTGTTAAATTAAAGGCAAGCCCCGGTTTTATGCATAACCTGTTCTATATGATATTTTACTACACTTAATGTTTGTAGGCTTGTATTGTGCACTTAAGTGTAGGAGTTGATTTAAACCCTAGTTGCATGATCTCAGGAATCCTATTGAGATGAATACTAGTATGCTAGGTCGAGTAGCTGCTTTATTAATTAGGATCTCGGTAGAAGTCGAGTGATTTTTCTAGCACTCGCGCGAGGTCAGGAATTGGTTGTATCCACTTTGATAACAGAATGGTGATGGTCTGTGGACACGGGTCCATGGGGACGCGTGGTCTACGAGATGAAAATTGGAATAAGGATTAACGTGCGGATACCTGTGTCAAGCGTTTGAACGTACTAAACATATGCCGAGAAATATGGTAAATCGGTAAGCCTAGTACCTGAGTGAACCTGGCAGTGGACTTTACCCCTCACGCGACCTGAGACGTGGTCTCCCATTCCGGTTATGGTGGGTACAAGTGCGGTCACTGCACGACGGCCAGTCGGGGTCAGTGAGGCATTGTACGCCAAGGCGGTGAGCCCTGATCTGCTGACGGGGAATCGATGGGGACGGTTGATGTGTGTGGGGACGGAGTGCCCCTACATGTCGTGTGTTTAGGTTTACCTTGCAAGGATAAAAACTTGATTCGAATCGTCTGCTTCTCGCAGCTAATGAGACTGCTTGATCCATTGTACTGCATTGAGTAATAAGTGGAAATGAGGTGACTGGCAAAAGATGTTAATTGATAAAATGTTTGATACCATGTATGAATAGCTAGGTACATATCTAGTAAAAAGGATTATACTAAAACTTGAAAAGCTAAAACTTGATTTTAGACTCAGCTAGTGCTTTTGGCAAACCAAACCAGCCAAACAGCTGCATGTCTAGAGGTAGAGGAGTAGACTCCTCACACCGGGTAAGTCTAGCTGAGTATTAGTATACTCAGCCTTGCTTGTGGCATAATTTTTGCAGGTACCTCCTTGATTTGGTTGATGGTGTGACTTGGCCTCCATCCCCGCCACCGGGATAGATGGTCGAGTGGGTTATTGCTTCCGCAGGAGAGGACCAGGAGGAGTAGCGTGGCCAGGCTTCGCCATGTTACTCGGTTTTCTCCGTTAGTTATTTTCGCTGCATTAAAATTTATGGTTATTATTTCTGAAACTCCGATAATGTAATCACTAATGATACTTATTAAATTTGTGGTATTATGTTTTATTGTATTTCTCTGTGCCTCACCTTCGAGTGAGCTAGTGGTATTCGATCCTGGATAAGTGGCTTTATCGGACTAGATCCGAGGGACTGACGGGTTATTCCTGTTTAAGTGTGTTGCTGCCCTTAAGGGTGCGACTTGGGCACTTAAGTCGGAATAATTCGGGCGGTTCCGCCACAGCTGGTATCGGAGCGAATACCAGTACAGAGAAGTCAATAAGTCATCATTACCAACCTTTTCTAAAGTAAAACTTGCTAGAAACCAATGTTGGATAGATCGTCAGGACGATACGGATAGATCTTAGACGTGAAGCCTTAGGAAATAGCTGGGTAGCTAGGTGGCTATGTATATAGGCCATAAAGGCTACTACTACTATTAATAGTGATGCTGTAGAAGCACCCGAAGAATTAGTTAGGTCTGAGAAGACGACTAGAATGAGCATGCATCATGATTGTCGCATTATAATTGTCTCTTGTGCACCAACATGCTTCTCTCACCTTTATTCCAATAATAATAACTAGTGAATAATGTGATGTGCTGCTATGTTAGGAGCTATAAGAAGTGCCTTGTCCGGTGTTGTTATGATAGTCTTGATTAGGTTGTGTTATGTGTTCTCCTTGCCATGTTGTCTAGGGGGTATGGTAACTATTTAGTACATTTTGCCTCTAACCAATAAAAATTGTTGCCTGTTTGGCCCATAAAAAGACCCCCACTTTAACCAGCCTAGTGGTTGGCATGTGAAACCTCTTTAAAAAGAAAATCCTGCTTGTGTTGGTATTTTATGGCCCTTGTGTGTTGCACTATTGAATTTACACCTGCACAGCTTAGAGAACCCCATAGCTTGACAGCTAGACCAACCCAAGTCTCCTTGTGCACTTGTTACGTCAAAAAAAAATTTGTTGTTGGGTGTCTAGTTGCGCAAACCCGATCAAGGCCATGTTTCTTTCCGTAAATCCTTGCCCCTAAAACTCCATAGCATTTCTGTGGCGGAACTGCCCGAATTATTCCAACTTAAGTGCCTACGCCCTGCCTTAGAGGCTAGACCACACTTAAATGGGAATAACCCGCCAATCCCTCGGATCTAGTCCGACACGGCCACTGACAGGATCAAGTACCACAATCTCACTCGATGGTGAGTCACAGAGCAAATACAATAAAGCATAAAACCAGGCATGGAAGAGTATTAAATTATTACATCACCATTGTCACCATCGGAGTTTTCGCAAAAGTAACCATCATTGTTTTTGAAGTGCAGCGGAAATAAACTAACGATACATAAATGGAGAGATGGGGAAGCCTATCCCATCACTCCTCATGCTCCTCCTCAGCCGAGGCAGGGTCCCACTCGACGGTCCAACCCGGTGGCAGGGTGGATGGCCAAGTCACTCCAGCAACCATGTCCTCCAGAGAACCTGTAAAATTATGCCACAAGCAAGGCTGAGTATACTAATACTAAGCTAGACTTACCCGGTGTGAGGAGTCTATACTCCTCTACCTCTAGACATGCAGCTGTTTGGCTGTGGGGTTTGGTTGCCAAAAGCACTAGCTGAGTTTCTAAATCAAGATTTTAACTTTGTCAAGATTAAGTGTGACTCTCTTAAGGCTAAAAGTGTACTATCTAATCATACATAGTTGCAAACATCTTTAGCAATCAACGTCTTGTATCATCTCATCACAGTTTCACTTGTTACTCAATACAGCAGCATGGATCAAGCAGTCTCATTAGCTGCGAGAAGCAGACGATTCGAATCGAGTTTTTAAACCTTGCAAGGTAAACCTAAACACACGACATGTAGGGGCACTCCGTCCCCACACATATCAACCGTCCCCATCGATTCCCTGTCAGCAGATCAGGGCTCACCGCCTTGGCGTACAATGCCCCACTGACCCCGACTGCCGTCGTGCAGTGACCGCACTTGTACCCACCATAACCGGAATGGGAGACTACGTCTCAGGTCGCGTGAGGGGTAAAGTCCACTGCCAGGTTCAATCAGGTACTAGGCTTACCGATTTACCATATTTCTCGGCATATGTTTAGTACGTTCAAATGCTTGACTCACGGTACCACACCTTAATCCTTAATCAACTTTTTATCCTGTGAACAACCAATCCTCATGGATTGTTGCCCACAAATCAACATCAATATGATAGGAAAGTGGATACAGCCAATTCCTGACCTCGCGCGAGTGCTAGAAAAATCACTCGACTTCTACCGAGATCCTAATTAATAAAGCAGCTACTCGACCTAGCATACTAGTATCCATCTCAAAAGGGAATCCTGAGTTCATGCAACTAAGGTTCCAAACAACTCCTACACTTAAGTGCACAGTACAAGCCTACAAACATTAAGTGTAGTAAAATAGCATATATAAACGGTTATGCATAAAACCGGGGCTTGCCTTCCAAAGCAGTGGCAGGCAGGTCCTCTGGTGCAGGCTCTGGTGCTGGGTCTGGGGCAACCTCCTGGGCAGCTCCTTGCTCCGGCACGAGGATGTACTCTCCGTCCGCAAGATTACAGTCTATCGAATGCAATGAAAATGTATGTTATGATTATGCAAGATTTAAGAATATCAAACTATAGAATTTAAATCAAGAATTAGCTTAGGGTTCACTGGCTATGTGGGTCTTCTGGTGTACATATAGACTTATTACCTTTTTGGTTTAGGTTTTCCTTTAGGATAACATGTTGGATTTGTATTGCCTTTATGGATTTTAGTGGACAAGTAATAAAGGTCTTAGGAGGACATTAAATTCCATCATCCATTTTCTTTTCCTTAATTTCCATCTAGGGTTTCTAGTACAGGTTTGAACTATGACAGGGTTTTAATAATTTCCAAAAATGCTATAAAAATTACAGTGAGTTGTCACTGGCTACTCTAGCTTGTTTTAAGAATTTGAGGCTTAAAGTACAAAAGCTAGCCTTTAAACAAAAATAACAATAGTTAGGCAAAATGGGCCACTTTACACTACAAGTCTTTTATTAAAGTGGTTTCTGACCTAATGGTTATTTTTGCTGGCCTCTAACAGTGATGAAAAACTCTTGTACCAAAAGTGACAGAGAGCTACATGATGGTTAATTAATGATGGATTTTTAAAGTTGGGTGCAAAAAGAGTGATTAGAACTAACTTGTCCTTTGAAAAATATCAAACAACAGATTTCAGATTTTTCTTAAGTTCTTATTATCAACACATTAGTTATCCTAGGGTTTGGGGAGGTTTCACCTTAGGGGTATTTTTGTAGGGTTTTTCTAAGTTATCCCTATTTTCTTCATTTAAAAGGTATCTTTCTTATCTTACACTACAACAGGGTATGATACATTTTCCAGTGAACTACATTGACTAAATATCTCAACAAAAATAGGGGTGCTCTCTGGTTCATTATTTATATCACTTTTTCTATTTTCCTTAAACTTAAGCATATTATAGAATAAGGGGTTAAAACTATCTTAATGTAATGGGCAGAGAGGTTTAACATTTTTAACTAGGTCAGTAGGTAGACAATAACTTCTCTAAATTTTTCTAACTTTAGTTAAATAGTGCAACCATTTTTCTTGCTATTATTAAGCTTTTGGCCAAAACTGAAAATAAATCAGAACCTTATATTTTTCTCTAATGCTTATGGGGTTTTATATTTTTCTTAGACAGGTTATCTTATTTAGAGTCTGGCAAAATTAGTTTGACCAAATTTGGATAAACCAAACAGAAGTTATGGGTTTTTAAAGTTTCTGTTTGAATTTAAATCAGGTTTTACTTAAGTTTTTCTGGAAAAACAGTTTGCGCCGAGGCCCTTGAGTTTAATCTGAATCCAACCTCACAGATCTGCCCTTACGCCACTATTCATTTGAGTCTCTGGCTTTTCACTTAACCCCCTGGATTCCTCTCCCTCACACCCGCGGTCCCTCCCCTAAACAAAACAGTAGCCGCAGGAAAGAAAGGGCGGCGCGGCTTACCGGCGGCGAGGGAGGTCCGGCGAGGTGGTCAGCGATGTTCAGGAGGTTGCGACGGTCACGACGATGTGCGGGTCATCGCCGGAGGTGGTCGGAGTCACACTGGCCACGAGCGCAGGCGGCGGAGGTCGACGGCGATGCCTGCTCCGGCCAAACCATGGCGGCAAAGTTCAATCAAAGGGCACGAGGAGCTTCACGGGATGACGCAGAGGCCATACACGCAATGAATCGGGAAATGGTGAAGGGGTTTACCCGGTCCACGTGCGCCGGCGGGTTCGTGAACTCCGGTGAGCGTGATTCGGCTACTCCAGCGATGCAGGCCCTCGGTTCAAGCTTGAGCAAGGCTTACGGCTTCACCAGGAAGCTAACTGAGGGCTTGGATTGAACGGAGGGGGCTGGAGAGGGGTTGGCCACGACGGTGGCTTTCGGTCGGCACTGGCGGGTCGCGGGGAGGTCGCCGGAGGCGATGGCTGGCTCGGGCGAGTCCGATGAGGTATGGAGGAGGCACTGGGGAAAGCAACCGAGCACTGGGGTGGGTTTTATAGGCGCGGACGCGGCCGAGGCGCCGGCTTGGCTCGGGCGCGGCGCGGGGCGCGCGCGGGCGTGCTCTGGCGCGGCAGAACGCGTCGAACACGTGGCGGTTTGTTTCTTCCAGTGTTCAAACGTCGACAGAGGTCGCAAACGTGCGAATCTTTGCAAAGGTTCGGCGCAGACCTCTTCCTGGCACCTAGGGCTGTCACTCAACTGTGAGGAGTCGGGGCAGATACGGCCTAGGGAGGGAGATCTTTGAATGCCAAAACAGGTGTGTCACACTGGGCACTTCGCGACAAAAGCCATGCCATGGCATGTCAAACGTCCGAGTCTCGGGCTCAACTTTTTCCAGTAGGTGCCCTAGGTAGTATGCCACATTTTTGGTATAGATCACAAGTAGATTTGATGCCATCTTCAAGGTGAACACGGCTGGCCCTTAAACTAGGGTTAAAAATGGACTTAGAGAGGCATAGAGAGCTCTAGCTCTCTCTCCACTTAGTGATTTGATTTGGGGTTTTACCAGGGGCCTTTTTGCAATATTTCCTTCCCCTAAATGCTGGTTACAAAGTCACTTAAGGTTTGGGTAAAAGTTACTCATGTTTTGCACACTTGCTCACTCTCTTTTCCCTCCTTAACTAGGGTTTTGGGAGATAGGGTCTAAGAGAGGTCTAGGTTTCTTCTCCCCTCTCATCCAAGGTAGTAAGTGTGCAAGGATTAGAGTAATGCTTTTGGTTGCTCACAATCCTTGGTTAACCTCTAACTTTCCAAGGCCCTTATGCTTCTATTCATTAAGTTCTTCCACAGGGGGTCATACCTTTTAAAAACAAAGTGGGCTCTAGCCATGGTAACACCTGGGGTGTTACAATTTCTGTTGATCATCCTAGTCGATTCTGTTTGCCTACCTCTCCTTGGTCCGAATCTGGTAATCATTTTCCTTGTGAATCATGTTGTGGCTTTATCATCCAAATTTCCGGATCCCTTATTGACCCTGTTCCGTTATCTGGTTATCTGCTATAACCTGTTCTCAAGTATCGGATGTTGATCTTGCCTAAATCTCTCATTTCTGATCATTCTCATACCCCTTCTCTAAGGATTATGACATCATTTTATCAACTTATCTCTGAACGGCATATCCACGTGGATTAAAGGATGTTGCGGTTATCTTTGGATCTCTCATGTCTCTAAAAGCTTATCAGTCTCGATCTCATGGTTGGTTCCTCCTCATGTCAAATAACATACTAGTCTCTTGCCTGATAATCCCCATGTTGATTATAAAATAGTTCTCTGAGTTAAAGAAAATTCTCATGTGATGCTCTTTTGTCGGTAGTCTCTGCTTCAACTCTGATCAATTCTTATTTTCTGAGCCATACTCTCATGGGCTCCATCTATCTGTGCTATGTGTTTTCTCATTGGTTGCGTTTGGTAATGGTGTTATGACTAACGACTGATGGTGCCGCGACGAGACCGAGAGCCTACTATGGTGCACACATGGTTGAGCTGCTCGGCACGCGCTGGTGTCATGGTTAATAGTTGTGATTCATTATGAGACTATACCGATGTGCTATCTTTTGTGGACACTCTCTCAGAAGGATCGCTGCATTTTGTCTTGATATGTCGAGATATTCTATCCAAATCTATCTTCAATACCTTGTCAGATCTCATCTCATGAATTTGCATCTATCTCCAGCCTGGGAGTTACATGCTTCTCCACCCTTGAAGATCCTCATTCGAATCTCGGGACGAGATTCCTTTTAAGGGGGGAAGGCTGTGACACCCCAGGTGTCTATTTCGGGTTATGTCGAAGGATTTATCCTAATCTTGGATGCTCAGTAAAAATTTCTATTCTCGATCGTGCCTATCTCTGTTTATCAGGCTTTCTCTCGGAAGTTCACCGAATTCAGAGTTAATCGATCGCGAGAAACAGCCAATTTCGGAGCGTGTTAAAACTTTTAATTCTCGGAACTCATGCAGACTCGAAGATCATTCTCGAATTTTAAAGCTCATCTGAAGCTCTTTAAATCAAACCCTCAACGACTGTTATCTGATCTGAGCCCAAATCTAGCTCCTCGAACTTCGATCTATGTTCGACTATTTTATCCAGGTCCGTTTTCTCCAACGGGATACTCAGTACGTCGCCCTCTAATTAATTCTTATCCGACTCGACTTCATACCTTTATGTTCGATCCCGATTTAAAAATCGACATCGGCGATAATTTTAAACGTCGCGGTTTGTCTCCTTCAATCAAAAATCCGAAAGCCGACCATATCTCAAGGCGATTTATTTTCGAATCACGCGTAGGTAATTATTCTCGAGCGAAATCAAATTAGACTCTTGGCCGAATTAATCGCTCAATCTTTCGTTCGTCCGAACTCCAGCTCGCTCTGTTTTTACACAGACGACTTCCGCGAGAGCATTTTTATTCGGAAAAATAATTTAGCGCAGCCCGATTCGTGTTTTGGGCCAGCCCAACCCAGCCCATTTGAAACCCTAACCCTAGGGTTTCTCTATAAATATGGACCCCTCTCCCTTGCCCTTGGTTGTTTTACATTCCCACCCCTCTAAATTTTTCAGCCGCCACTCTCTTCCTCCTTCTCCCTCGCGCAGGTCTGCTCCAGCCGACTCCCTGTCTTCTCCCCCACGGCGGCCAGCAGAGAGCTCAGCCAGCAGCCATGGCATCCTCCCCTTCTTCCCCATGGAAGCCGGCTCCATCTCCATGCTCCCTCCCTAGCCGAGCACCTCCAGCAGCCATGGCTGAGTTTCTTCCCCCCTGATGTTCCTCTGCGCGCGGGAGCTCCCTGGGCCGACCTCGGCGAGCTCCATGTCCATGGGCGATGCAGCAGCTCCATTTCCTCCATGGCCATGGCGCCCCCCTCTTCCCTGCCAGCGGCCAGGAAATGCCCAGGAACAACACCCTCCTCTGCCCAGCGCCCTTTCTGCACGGCGTTCGGCAGCAAAGGGTTTTTTTCTTTTCCTTCCCTGCGCGCAGGAGCTCATTAGGAGCATGCCGACGCCCCTCCTCTCTGGTTTTGCTTGAGCAGGGTGCTGCCACTCCATGGCATTTTTTTCCTCCCTCCTCGCTGTCCAAATTTTAGAGCCACATCGGGATGCCGTGGTGCCTCTCTAGCTCCTCCTTAAGCGCCCAACAGCCCCCTCCATGCAATCCATGGTCGACCCTTGCAGCAGCGTTTCCCTGCAGTCCTGCGCTGCGCACGCTCTGCAGGTGCTCGACAAAATGCCTGTGAGAGGCTTGGTGTCGTAGACAGCCCCGCCCATGACGCCGTCGACCCTCGGTGAGAAACCAGCTGTCCTCACTGTTCTTTCGGTGTTTATGGTGTTCGATGAACTGTCGTCAACAAATTTTTGTATTATCGCAGCCACCATCAAAGTCGCGCTCCGCGCCTTGCAGTTCGACAAAATGCCGAGCCATGTGGACAGTCCATGCGGCTAAATCCCGACTCGTTCAGGTTGAATCCATGTGATTGACTTACTTGCACATTTGTCATTGTCATGTAGATATATGTGTGTGAATATGTTGTATGCGAATTAAAATTCCTGGACGGGAAAGTGGTTTGCGTAGTTGTGTTTGCGATTGGAATGCCAACAAGTGTTGTGTGCCTGCAATGGTCCATTTGTGCGTCGTAGGGATTGATCGCGGATGTATTAATTGTTTGATTAAACACATCGTCGTAAAGTAGTGTGTTAGCTGTGGTAAATTTAATAAAGCGTAAAACATGCTGGGTAATTTCTGCGGTCGGCCAATGAGTTAGTCTAAGATAATTATATTTTATGTATTCATCGTTGGTGAAGGTTAGAGTGGGCTGAAAATGTAAACTATGCGACATGTTATTGGTGTTTGAAGACGAGATGTGCAAATAATCAGTTTGGTGTTTCACTCGTCTAGTCGATAAATGTTGTTATAAATAATTGCGCTAAAACTTGGTCATAAGAGTGCAGTGGGCACGTGGTGTAGGTTGGATGTGATAAGTAGATTGGAAGTGTGGGTTTGTTGAGCACTGTATTGTTGAAAGGGTATATCGAAGTGCATGGTAGTGGTAATTGCATCAAGTTAATCGGTAGTGTCTCGAGTGCGCGCTGCCACATGGTGGTATGCGGGACGGGAAAATATAAGGTGTGCTCGACACGAAAGTTCGGTCGGTGTCGGTAGAAATTGTTTTTGCTTAACTAGAGAGGTGGTGATACGCCAAAGTAGTCATCGCTTTCTCGATATTTATAAGTCGAATAGAGTCGATACATATTATGTGTTCGTTAAGTTATGCTTCACATATAATGTGTGATTGTGCTCACGGATTCGAGTAGACACTTCAAGCAAGTCAAGTAGGTTTGTGGTGTAAGTTGTGTAATGGAGTTAATTGTTTTAGGATAATTATTGAAATGCTCTGTTCGTATGATGAACATGTATGTGTTCATGATTGGGAAGTAAATGCATGGTGATTGTGAGTTGGAGACTAGTAGTTTACGATTCGTATGTTTTGGTCGGTGTGCGAAAATACTTGTGAATATGAATGTTTATAAAAATGTTGTAGTGTATGTGGTGTCTCGGATTTTGATAATAATAGACAAGCCGACGTGTATGTTATTTAGCGGGCTATGTCGTTGCTCTAGTTAGCCGAATTGTTAGATATGTTGGTTAAGCTCGTAATCGAGGAATTGCTTGTTATGGCCTAAATGCGCATGGTTACAGTTGCGGGTAAAAATTAGTAGTGTTCATGTGATGCCCAAGTTAAACTGCGAAATTACTATGTGAAGAGCGCATCGATAAACACATATATGTCGGGTAAGATTATTGTGGTAGATGCGTTGCTAATTGTGTATGACAATTCTAGTGCACAAAATGAATTGTATAAAATTGGTAAGTCTACTTGTTGGTCCTAATTTGATTGTTTCAACTTTAACAAATGGTAAGGTGTTAAAATAATTCAAGTCTCTAGAACGCGGCAATTGTTAAGTGAATAGGAGCTGAATTTTATTAGTTGTTGTTTTGGGCTGCACGTACTATTTTCGTCGCGCTGTATGTTTGATTGGCTAAATTATGTTTTCTGTAAAAACGTTACATAGAAAAGTGGTAGACAACTTTATTATCTTGCTGGTGTTAAAATTTTACAGTCATAGGTCTAACGGTTTAGGAGTTGTGCTTTTTACAAATTCAGTGACTGAATCTGTCCAAATTCTGTACAGATTTCAGAGACTGTACTGTTTGCTTAAGTTAATGTTTGAATCAGTCCTTGTAGATTATAAGAAAGTTGTAGATGCTTTTCTTATCTTGCTTGTGTTAAAATTTCATAACTAAAAGCCTGACGGTTTAAGAGTTATGAATTTTACAACTTGGTTGCTGTGTTCTGTCCACCGTCAGAACAGATTTTGAAAACTGCGTTGTTTGATTCAGTTAAGCACAGAATCACTTCTTGGTGATTATAAAAGTTATGTAGTGCAATTGCCAAGCTTTCCAAAAAGTCTTGGATCACTATTTTTGGTGGTCTGAAGATTAAGTTATGGATGTTTAAAGTCTGAAGACTGAATCTGTCCAGTTTTGGACAGCACAGCCTTCATAGTATATTTTACCCTTGATACATGCTAAACCAGCCAGTGATGTTGATAAATAATTTGTAGAACATTTAATTAGCTTTCCAGAAAGTCTAGGATCACTTTGTTTGTATGTCTGAATCTTCAGTTATGAATTTTTAAAGTCATAAGTCTGAATCTGTCCAAATCTGGACAGCGCTGTTGTATTAGCACGTTTTAACCTTGTTAAGTGTTGAATCATGTTGAGGTAAAAATACCAAAGTTGTAGTTCACTTTTAAATCTTTCCAGAAAGTCTTAGTTTGCTATTTTTGGATTAATATTTGAAAAGTTATGATTAAAACAAGTGACTGCTGTATTGCTGTCCAAAAATCTGCAAGTGCCCATTTGATGATTGAGTTCACCCTTTTGGCTAAAAATGCTTAGTTAGCACTTAGCGGACATAGACTCGTAATGGCTAAACATAGGCTAACATGTGTTCTATGATTAAGGTACTTGCTTGCTATAGTTGATTGTGATAGATGAGTCCATCGACATTGATGCATCGGTCCTCTGTTAAACTTGTGTTGTGATGCTTTTGTGTGATCAATAGAACTAATGCAAAGTCGTAGCAATTAAATAAATGTGTGTACCTGTGATATCGTATTTGTGTTGCGTAAATAAATAAAATATGGTCGTCTTATTAATGGTGTTAATGATGAACGCTGATAACGTACGAATAGCTAGCGCTTGCGTATAGTCGTTGCGGTGTCTTACTACTTGGTGTTTAGTTCGCTACCGTGTATTGTATATCTTGTGATAACTTTTCATTATATTCATACATATGCATCTTGCATCTCATTTAGGACCGAGAGATGATGATCGAGACAGTGATGTGGTGACAACCACAAGATGCAGTTGGTGGACGACCTGAAGAATGGTGGACATGACCAGTAGATGCTCGCCAAGCGAGTACCTCCCCAGCAAACACTCCCTAAGTGTTAAATTAAAGGCAAGCCCCGGTTTTATGCATAACCTGTTCTATATGATATTTTACTACACTTAATGTTTGTAGGCTTGTATTGTGCACTTAAGTGTAGGAGTTGATTTAAACCCTAGTTGCATGATCTCAGGAATCCTATTGAGATGAATACTAGTATGCTAGGTCGAGTAGCTGCTTTATTAATTAGGATCTCGGTAGAAGTCGAGTGATTTTTCTAGCACTCGCGCGAGGTCAGGAATTGGTTGTATCCACTTTGATAACAGAATGGTGATGGTCTGTGGACACGGGTCCATGGGGACGCGTGGTCTACGAGATGAAAATTGGAATAAGGATTAACGTGCGGATACCTGTGTCAAGCATTTGAACGTACTAAACATATGCCGAGAAATATGGTAAATCGGTAAGC
Organism: Zea luxurians; assembly: GCA_029449295.1. NCBI lineage: Eukaryota > Viridiplantae > Streptophyta > Magnoliopsida > Poales > Poaceae > Zea > Zea luxurians. The sequence goes on along the minus strand of JAOPSE010000010.1, from coordinate 5,132,254 downwards.
CTAGTACCTGAGTGAACCTGGCAGTGGACTTTACCCCTCACGCGACCTGAGACGTGGTCTCCCATTCCGGTTATGGTGGGTACAAGTGCGGTCACTGCACGACGGCCAGTCGGGGTCAGTGAGGCATTGTACGCCAAGGCGGTGAGCCCTGATCTGCTGACGGGGAATCGATGGGGACGGTTGATGTGTATGGAGACGAAGTGCCCCTACATGTCGTGTGTTTAGGTTTACCTTGCAAGGATAAAAACTTGATTCGAATCGTCTGCTTCTCGCAGCTAATGAGACTGCTTGATCCATTGTACTGCATTGAGTAATAAGTGGAAATGAGGTGACTGGCAAAAGATGTTGATTGATAAAATGTTTGATACCATGTTTGAATAGCTAGGTACATATCTAGTAAAAAGGATTATACTAAAACTTGAAAAGCTAAAACTTGATTTTAGACTCAGCTAGTGCTTTTGGCAAACCAAACCAGCCAAACAGCTGCATGTCTAGAGGTAGAGGAGTAGACTCCTCACACCGGGTAAGTCTAGCTGAGTATTAGTATACTCAGCCTTGCTTGTGGCATAATTTTTGCAGGTACCTCCTTGATTTGGTTGATGGTGTGACTTGGCCTCCATCCCCGCCACCGGGATAGATGGTCGAGTGGGTTATTGCTTCCGCAGGAGAGGACCAGGAGGAGTAGCGTGGCCAGGCTTCGCCATGTTACTCGGTTTTCTCCGTTAGTTATTTTCGCTGCATTAAAATTTATGGTTATTATTTCTGAAACTCCGATAATGTAATCACTAATGATACTTATTAAATTTGTGGTATTATGTTTTATTGTATTTCTCTGTGCCTCACCTTCGAGTGAGCTAGTGGTATTCGATCCTGGATAAGTGGCTTTATCGGACTAGATCCGAGGGACTGACGGGTTATTCCTGTTTAAGTGTGTTGCTGCCCTTAAGGGTGCGACTTGGGAACTTAAGTCGGAATAATTCGGGCGGTTCCGCCACATTATCAGAGAAGTAACATATCTAGAATGACTAGCTAACACTGTTATGGTGAAGAAGGCTAATGGCAAATGGAGAATGTGTATCGATTTCACAGATCTCAACAAAGCATGCCCAAAGGACGAGTTCCCATTACCAAGAATAAACTCCCTTGTAGATGCAGCGGCTTCTTCAGAACTCATGAGTCTATTGGACTGCTATTTAGGCTATCATCAAATTTGGATAAAAAAGGAAGATGAGCCAAAAACTAGCTTCATAACTCCTAGTGGCACTTATTGCTACCTTCGGATACCTAAGGGGCTCAAGAATGCTAGAGGAAGTTTCACCAGAATGACAGCCAAGGTCCTTCATTCTCAAATAGGCAGGAATGTGCTGACTTATGTTGATGACATGATAGTAAAGAGCACGAAGCAAGAGAATCATATTGCTGACTTGCAGGAGACATTTGCCAATTTTAGGCAAGCTGGTCTGAAATTAAATCCATTAAAGTGTGTTTTTGGAGTAAAGAAGGGCAAGTTCCTTGGTTGTCTAGTATCAACGAAGGGAATCGAAGCTAATCCAAAATAAAATCGAAGCTATCCTTCGGATGGAGCCACCAAATACGAAGAAAGGGGCCCAACAGTTGGCAGGAAGGCTGGCATCATTAAATAGATTTATATCCAGATCAACAGAAAGAAATCTACCATTTTTTGAAATACTGAAGTCAGCCGAAGTTTTCCAATGGGGTCCGGCTGAGCAAAGGGCTTTCGAAGAATTAAAGCAATATTTAATAGACTTGAAAACCCTAACTCTACCTTCGCTAGGGGCTCCATTACTTTTATATGTAGCAGCCTCTCACTCTGCAGTCAGTGCAGCGCTTGTACAAGAAAAGCAAGACGGCCAAATCAAAAAACAAGCGCTAATATATTTCGTCTCCGAAGTTCTGAGTTTATCAAAGAAAAATTATACAGAATTGGAGGAGGTGTTATATGTTGTATTGATGGCCTCAAGGAAGCTTCGACATTATTTTCAAGCATATCATATAATTGTCCCTTCGTCACAACCTCTGAAGGACATAATGAGGAATAGAGAAGCTACTGGGAGGATTGGAAAATGGGCTGCTGAGCTCAATGAATTATCTATTGACTATGTACACAAATCCTCAATTCAGTCTCAAGCCTTAGCGGACTTCATTGCTGATTGGATGCCAGGGGCTCAGGAAGAAGAAGTAACAAAAGACGCCGAAGCATGGACAGTCTTCTGTGATGGTTCTTGGGGATCCTTCGGCACAGGAGCGGCCGCTGTCCTAGTAGCGCCCTCTAAAGTCAGAACATGCTATGCAGCAAGGCTGGACTTTAGTTGTACAAATAACATTGTTAAATACGAAGCCCTTCTGCTGGGGGCTTCGGAAGCTAAAGGCAATGGGAATAAGAAGGGCGATCCTTAAAACTGACTCCCAAGTCATCTCTGGCCATGTAGATAAAAGCAGCAAGGCAAGGGATCCGAAGCTTGAAAAATATTTGGACACAGTCCGAAGCCTAGAGGCCTCTTTCGAAGGTTTTTCTATAAAAAATATTCCAAGAGGGGAAAATGAGCATGCAGACCTACTAGCCAAGTCAGCAGCATAGGGGCTCCCTCTACCTTTGGAAGTATTCTTTGAAACAATCAAAGCACCTTCGGTTGAACTTATGGAAAGAGCAGTGCTCGCAATATCACCTGTACATAGTGAAGATTGGAGGGCTAAAATCATATCTTTCCTCCAAAGTAATTGTCTTTCGGATGACGAAGTTTATAATAAAAAAATGGAAGCAAGGACAAGACCATATGTCATGATAGAAGGGGAGTTATACAAACATGGAGTGTGCTCTCCACTTCTCAATTGCTTATCTAGAACCGAAGGTATAGAGCTAATGAAGGAAATACACGCAGGTCTGTGTGGATCTCACATTGGGTCTAGGCCTTTGCTGGGAAAGGTTTTTAGGCATGGATTTTATTGGCCGAAGGCAGCTTCGGATGCAGCAGATCTGGTTCAAAAGTGCAAAAATTGTCAAAAATGTGCAAGAGACCAGAAACAACCTTCGTCGCTAACTCAGTTAATACAGCCAACCTGGCCATTACAAAGATGGGGCTTAGATTTGTTTGGCCCACTCCCACCAGCACAGGGCAACTTGAAGTATGTTGTAGTTGTACACCCAGCCCAGGTGGGGTTGGCCGAGGCCCAACAAATTAGGGTTGCCCGGAGCCCAACAGTTTATTAAGCACACCCAACTCAGGGAAAGGCCCAATCACCCCAAAAGACTAGTCCAATGGGGGAAGGGTGGCTCTCCCTTTTAAAGTGGCTTCCTCCTCCCAAGTTAAGCGAGGTGGGATAATTCTGAGGCTCACACGGTCGCTGTTCGACTACAATTGGTCCAACTGGGCCAATTGCGTCTTTGCCAACGGGTAATAGTGGAGGTTGTCCTCATCATTCCCACCTTCTTAAAATGAGCCCTAGCTCCGATACCAGATGATACACCTAGCCCAGGTGGGGTTGGCCGAGGCCCAACAAATTAGGGTTGTCCGGAGCCCAACAGTTCATTAAGCACACCCAACTCAGGGAAAGGCCCAATCGCCCCAAAAGACTAGTCCAATGGGGGAAGGGTGGCTCTCCCTTTTAAAGTGGCTTCCTCCTCCCATGTTAAGCGAGGTGGGATAATTCTGAGGCTCACACGGTCTCCGTCCGACTACAATTGGGCCAACTGGGCCAATTGCGTCTTTGCCGACGGGTAACAGTGGAGGATGTCATCATCATTCCCACCTTCTTAAAATGGTCCCTAGCTCCGATACCAGATGATACACCCAGCCCAGGTGGGGTTGGCCGAGGCCCAACAAATTAGGGTTGCCAGGAGCCCAACTGTTCATTAAGCACACTCAACTCAGGGAAAGGCCCAATCGCCCCAAAAGACTAGTCCAATGGGGGAAGGGTGGCTCTCCCTTTTAAAGTGGCTTCCTCCTCCCAAGTTAAGCGAGGTGGGATAATTCTGAGGCTCACACGGTCGCCGTCCGACTACAATTGGGCCAACTGGGCCAATTGCGTCTTTACCAACGGGTAATAGTGGAGGATGTCCTCATCAGTAGTGGCAGTAGAATATTTTTCCAAATAGATTGAGGCGAAGCACTTAGCTACAATAACTTCAGTCACGGTCCAAAAAAATTTCTAGCAAAATATTGTTTGTCGCTTCGGTGTGCCGAAGGCAATAACCGTGGACAATGGTACACAATTTGATGCCGAAGCATTCAAAGATTTTTGTGACCAAATTGGTACGAAGATCCATTTTGCATCAGTTAGGCATCCAGAATCAAATGGGCTGGTAGAAAGGGTAAATGGTATTATAATGATAGGAATAATGAAGCTAATCTTCAACCAGCCCAGAGGAAAGTGGCCAGACGAGGTGATTAAAGTGGTGTGGAGCCACAACACAACTGTGTCAAGGTCAACAGGATTTATACCCTTCAAGCTCCTATTTGGTGACGAAGCAATAACCCCAGAAGAAACAAAGACAGGGTCAATAAGAACAATAGCTTCAGTAGAAGACGAAGCTGATTATCAAGTAACAAAAGATACTATAGAGGGGACCAGACTTCAGGCTATAGAGCACATCAATAAACATTAGGCCAAAACAATAAAATGGCGTGACAGAAAAGTTCGATTTAAAATATCAAGCCAGGACATCTGGTGCTTCGGATAGTGGCCAATCCAGACACAATGGGTAAGTTGCAACTGAAGTGGGAAGGTCCTTTTCTGGTAGTATCTTCGTTGAGGCCTAGTTCTTATAGATTGAAGGATATGGACGGCAACGACATACCTAGATCTTGGAATGCGGATGAGCTTCAGCGATACTATGTGTAATGTGATGTAATCTTTTTTCATTTTTTCCTATGGCACCCATTTCCTTTCAAGAGGGGAGAAAGGTTTTTAATGGGGCCATAATTTGTAATTTTTCACTTATTTAGTCCTACAAGGGCAGAATCCCCCAAAAGATGTAATATGTAAAATCCGAGCATGCACCATCGAGTGCAAAAAAGAAAAATAGGAAGAAGCTCAAAAGACGTCCCCAAGGGGATGCAGAGCATGATGAAGCTGCAAAAAGTCATTCCTAAGGGAGCGCAGAGTAAGTTTTCTGCTCAAAAGTCGTTCCTAAGGGAATGCAGAGCCAAAAGCAAGATGAAGTTGCAAAAAAGTCGTTCCTAAGGGAGTGCAGAGTAAGTTTTCTGGTCAAAAGTCGTTTCAAAGGGAATGCAGAGCCAAATACCACCGAAATAGAAGGTGAAGAAGTACAAAAGTCATTCCTAAGGGGATGCAGAACTTAAATGCCACCGAAATAGAAGGTGAAGAAGCTCAAAAGTCGTTCCTAAGGGGATGCAGAGCTTAAGACTCAAAAGTCGTTCCTAAGGGGATGCAGAGTCCGGGTGTGGCTTCGTGTGCGTGTTTGGGACATTCATTTGCACGTTACATTACATCATTTATTGCATTCATACACATTCATGTAGACATTCGTAGGATCATCATCATCATAAGAACAAATAGATACTTCAGCTTCGACAACAATGCTTCGATGAGCATGAAGAAGCAAAGATATGCTTCATTGTGTACGAAAAGAAGGGAAGGTGTTTTTCACTTTTGGCTCAAAAGATACAAGTTTCGTCCATAGCAAAGCAATTTACACATGGAAGACAAGGTAAAAATATATTACAGGTATGGACAAATATACAGAGTAATGTTCAATTCTCGATTACACTGTCTTTTACAGAGATAATACAAATGCTTCTAAAGATCTATGCAGGCAGGCCTAAAAAACAGCTTCGGCGGCCCTTTGGAATCTGCTTCGGATTATCAATCTTCGGCATCATCATCCTACACATGACAAAGCCATATAAGGTAAAGAGTAATCACAAGAAAAGGTAAGCAACAGGTATAAGTTTCATACCGGTTTAAGCAAGCTTTGAGCCTCGTCAACAGCCAAATCTCGACCACCCTTCGCCAAAATTTGAGTTATAAATCTGCTCCCTATGCTTCGGGCCTCGCTGGGAATGTCAACCAAATCTGTTGAAGATAGACTGAAAGTTGGTCTATTAACAATCTTCCCGTGCGTACAGCTAGCTTTCAGAAATGCTGCAGCTGTGCCGCGAGAAGCTAGCAGGGCGCAGAAGTCACCGTGCCCCGCTATTACTTCGTCAAGCGCTTTGACTTTGCCTTCAATGTGTTTGAAGGTGCTTGATATATTGCCGGCCGAAGGAGTAAACTTTTCAGCACTGGCTCCAACTGAGTTGAAAACCATTTTTAATCGCTGAACATAGCGGCCGCCAAAACTCAGACACATGTTACGAAGCTCCTTCAAAGATAGTTGTAGCTTCGTATTCTCGGCAGCTTCGGCTTCGTACTTCGTCTGCAAGATGTTTCTCTCTTGATCTAAGCTCTCTGATTTTTTGAGAAGCTCCCTGTTTAGTCTAGCATTTTCGGTTTGCGCTTCTGCAAGGGAACCTTCCATTGCTTGGAGTAGAAAATCTTTCTTTTCAAGAGAAGCTTCGTATTCTTTAATCTTGTTCTCTAAACCCTCGATTATAATTTCGTTCTTTTTATCCTCGAGGTCTTGTTGCATTTGCAGTGCTTTGCTCAGCAGCATACTCTGTACAAATAGACCTTCATCAGCAAACTTGCTTCGTCGCAAAAATAAAAAAATAAAATTTTGCTTCATCACAAGAATTTTACCTTAAAGTTGGAATAAAACAAACTACCAACGATATGTTGTCGTCAGTAGCTGCTATTATCGGCTTCGAGCTTCAGAAAACCGACAGTTTTCGATAGAGTGCCGATTACCTTCGCCCCGATACAGTTGCAAACGCATCCCAAGGCCTCTTCATCGATTCCACCAAAGAGCATGGCTCCTAGCTGGTAGCCACAGGAAATGCCATATTCCTGTAGCTCCTTCTTTTCGGCCTCAGATAGTTCTTGTCCGACCAGGTTCCGAAGATCGAAACATTTTTCTTCCGAAACAGCTTTGGCAATTTCCTTCCCTTTGTCAAGCACTGGGGCCATGACCTGTTCTGCAGCCACAGCTATTTTTCTGTAGGCATACCCAGTATCAATTTATCAATTCTAGATAGGGTGGCCTCTAGGTTGGTAGCTTCGATGGCAGCTGTAGCTTCAGCAGAAATGTTTGCTTCGGCACTGGCCGAGGCCGATGGTGGTGTCCGTTCAATTGCTTCCATTACGGTGCCGATCCATTGCTTTTTCTGCCCATCCACCTTCTTTGTAGTTGAGGGCTCTCCTTCTTCTATAAAAGCTTCGTCAGTTCCGGTCCCAGCGGACTTAGCATCTTGATAGGTAAAGATTCAGTCATTACCTTTAAAATCTCTTCTACTTCGGCAGCAGGAGGTGTTGAAGGAGTTTCCTCTTCTACCTCAGTCATCTTCGGCTCTAGAGTTGCAGCTTTTCTTTTCTTCAAAACTGCCACCTTCGGCTCAGGACTGGATTTCCTCTTCTTTAAAATTTTCTCATCTTCCTTCACCATTCTGGCAGCTTGTCTGCTCAGAACACTAACAATCCTTTTCCTTTTCGTCCCTTCGGCACCCTTGTTGAGTTGCTCGTAATCAGGATATTCAAATTTTAGAGCGTTCATTACCCGGTTTAACCTTCGTTTTGGCCGGGTGCCGAAGGCTGCTGTCATTAATTGGTCTTCTTTTTTGGTGTAGTTCCCTAAAATCTCATTACACATAGTTTCAATCATTTCTAGACATTCTTGGCAAGGTTGCTTGAACTATTTTTCAAATTTGAACTTATAAGGTAGTTGAACAAGGTCATATTTTTTCTTTGTTCCCTTCATCTTCGGCATCACCCAATCACTGGACGTTGGGTACGTTCGGTTAGCTAAGTATTCCTGTACTAAGTCCCTGGTGCTGATCTGTTCAGCCACTACTCTGAATTCTACCTTGGCCAACTGGCATGCTAACCCTATATGCATGTTGCATAGGGGTCTAGTCATTCCAAAGCTTAATGTCAACAGGCTCATGACCATCATCATCAGTTTCCCCCTCTTCTTCTCATCGGCCTTGATATAAAACCATTCACTCTTCCAGCCGGTTGGCCATTTGGTGAGATAGCTGAGTACCGGAGCCTTCATATCCTTGCGATACTCAAAATTGTAGTAGCCAAAATTTTCATGCAGACTGTCTGCCCTGGCCTTGGTCTGGTAGTGCAACTCGTGCACTTGGCAAAATGCTTCGGCATCCGGGCTCATCCCTTGGCTTCGGAGGGCCCAGATGAAGACACTAAGCCTAAAAATGGCGTTAGGGGCAAGCTGATGGAGATATATTTTGAAATTTTTTAAGACTTCCCCTATCATCTCATTCAGAGGAAGTCGAAGTCCTGCTCTGAAAAAACTCTTTAAGACTACCACTTCATCATCCTTCGGCGCTGGGGTGGATTCTTGTTCGACAAATCGAACAAGTTTCCTTTCAGCTTCGCTAAAGTAGCCAAGCTTCATCATCATTGGCATGTCAGCTTTAGACACAGTAGACTTTTCAAAATCTAGATGGCTCGGCTCTGATGGGGACAAAATATTGTAATCTTCTTTGTCCTCTTCAACATCTTCTTCTTCAGCAATGGCCTGTTCAGATTCGGCAACAGGGGCACCTTCGTCAGTAGTTCCCTCTATTACAACTAAACCCGACTGTCTCATGAATTTGAAAATTGGAGCTATCTTGGTGGCCTCGGTCTCCTCTCCTTCACGAGTCACCCTTGCAGTCGAGCGTACTCTGGCCATCTAATGGATTTTTTGCGGTTTTTACGAAATCGATGTTTTTTGCAGTTTTGACGAAGCTCTCTTTTTTGATGAAGTTAACTCTAAATGATAGTGTTCGCTTGAGTGCAGTGAAAAAGCTTCGGCTATGGCTAAATTTTTTAACAGCACAACAGTGCAATGGCAATGAATATTGTGGTAACTCCACACCTACCTGTCTATTTATATAGTGCTGCAGGTGGGAATGTGAATCGCCAAATCACCCACACCCACTGAACGGTGGACCACTCGGCGCCTAGAAGGTGAATCGCCAGATCGCTCGTATCCGCTGAGCGGTGGGCCACCCGGTGCTTGGAATATTTTAATCGTTTCTCGGCAACGAGCTCAGGGAAGGTGTTTTTTGGACCTTCGGCATACCGAAGCCTTTGAGATTTTTTCGCGGATCGAGCTCGTTACGAAAAACGATCTAGCACCACGAAGGGGCTACTGTTGGGGGCCTGCTTCTTCGCCGAAGGTCCTCCAAGCAAAAACACCTTCGGCAGTATGATATGCGAACTGACATAGCATGAAGGTACAAGCCGAAGCTACAATCCAGAGAGCTTTAGTATAATAATATGTCTTGAGACGAAGGTCTGCACTGACTTAAAGAGGAAAAGACCGATCAGTCCTTGATAATTGGTGTCACGCTTATAGTTAGTTATCAAGGACATGAGTGTAATTTCGACCGGGCTGCGTCCCGTGCCTATATATAGATGAACAGTAACCCTGTACTGTTCATGCTGACTTGTATTCACTCGCACGTCACACTTGGATTTTCACCTTCTGTCAAGCCGAAGGTATAAATGCAACTCAATATCGTTCTTGTTTATTCATGATAATATAATAAAAATGTTCTGATGATGTCATATGATTATTCATGTTATTTTCCATGTTTCATATGCTTCTACTTTCATTATTATATACTAAGATGATGAAGGTACATCCTTCATAACCTTCATCTGAAGATCATTATATCCTAAGGGAGATAATGCTTCGAAGGACGAAGGTCTTTAACTATTAACATTTTGTGTTGCCATGTTCTTAACTCATAGCATTTGAGGACAAGTTCCCAATAGTTAGCTATACCCTTAGACACTTCCAAGGTGAATGGCTAGGGATCCACTGCGAGGCCTTCCAAAGTTCCACTAGTTCGAGATAACCCGCTACGGATTTAGGAAGTAAGCATATGAATCCCTCGTTCGAAATGCCATCACAGCAGTTCGACCCGAGAACCTCCCTATACTCTACAGCGATGCCTCCCCGCTTGTCTTTTGGGTAAGGTAATCTCTCCCTAGCTTTCCTAATTACTTAGCCAAGGGTGTCCCATTCCACCCTTGTGGTAGCAATGTTTTCCTGGGTGGTTCTCCATGTTCCAATTAACATGATGATCTTATCATGAACAATAATTAAAACAATAACATAATTGGAACATGATTATAATATAACATTAATTTCCCAAAACTAGGTAGAGCAATAGCAAATCTACCCAATAGTTCTTTTGTTTGCAAGGTGTGGAATAAACAATGCTAGGGAGACTTGTTGGGTCCAATCAAATTAACCTGAGCATGTCACAGTGATTAACAGGAACATTATTAGGTAAAGAGAAAAGTGATCAAGGGCACAACTTGCCTTAGACTTGAGTTTCCAGGTACTTCACCAAGTTGGTCTTCGAGTTTCTCGTGGCCTCACTGCTACTCGTAGCAATACATACAAATGACAAGGTGTACATAAAAATAACAGTACACCAAACATGAGAAAACAACTGCGTACTAATATTCTACGCGTCGCTCCGAGATCACAAGGTCGAGAACCACTAAAATCGGAGTTACGATTGAAAAAATATAGTTTTCGAAAGATCCACAAGTTTAATTATGAAAAGTATGCTCTATGTGTATTAATAAAACTCATATGAGAAAGATATTCTAAATAAATCACTCTTTCTATTTTAATCCAAGATATAACTTTATTATAACACATATTTTAATTAAATTATAACTAGGGATTGATTAACTTTGAATAGAGAGGTTATAATATAGATTAAACGAATATCTAAATATAAAAGTCTGTGATATGACATAAATAGTGTTATTACGGTGTAGGACATTTTATTATGAAGCTAACGCAACTAGAACGGAGTTAAACGGAGTTAAATCGCAAAAGTTATGAATTATCTATGTTTTAGAGTTGTTTTTATACCTAAAATCATTTATTTTATATCATCTCAAAAATCTGGGTGGTGGCTTTTAATACCCAAGAGTTTGGGGTCTTCTGTGCAAATGTTAGGAATGATTTGTAATGTTCTTTATATTGCACATGATCGCATGTTGAAATAGAGAAAACAGAGGGTCTCTTTTGTAAATCTGCTCGGTTGAAGGGGTATTGGCAATCGTGAGTCATCAGATCTGTATCGGACCACCTAGATTAAATCATCTATTATGTGAACCGGTATGCACCCACTGCCACAGGATTCCTAATCTATGGCCAAGAACGTGCCACGCCATGATAAACCCTGAGCCCTCGGATCCGATCCCAACGACCCTAGTTTAATCAGGCTAAACGAAGTATGTTTGAGCTAATCTACGCCGTCCACGGATTGATTGACGGCCAGGATTTAAAACATCAAAGCGGTACCTTTACTTCGAATCTCAGTCGTCCATTATGAACACAATGATCAAGATTTAATGAAAACATGATCTGATCTAGTCGTTAGTCCCAGATCCAACGACCACAGGTTCATCGTCTACCCCTCGCCATTGCCCGACGGCACTGGTGTTAACAGAGGCGATCTTACACCGACAGCAGTGAACTGGACACCCCAACACTCTAATCCTACTTCAATAACATGCTAAGCGAAAAAGAAACAAAGCAGAACAATGGGAGGTCTCACCATTGGCAGAGGCAAGGACAGGGCTGGTCGTCGGCATAGTGAAGCTCCCCACGAGATGTAAGCTACAGTGATCAATCCATCGAACCCTAACTACCTCCTTCGCACGATTAGCCCACTGCTCGCCTCGACATGCACTACAGCATCCCCTGGGTGAATTCCAGGGCCGGGTCGTGACGCGTCGTCGTACCTCCCGTGGCTTGCTAGAGCCCCAGCGCACAGACGAACTCCCCGCCAACCACCAGGACCCGAATGCAACGGCACCCGATCCTCACTATTCGTCGGCGTGGTGGCTTGGGATCATGTTTGGTGCTTGTTATCTTCATCTCCATGTCTCGAGGCATGGTAGCCACATATATATGCATGAGGTCATGAGGAGATCGACCAAGGAGAGGAGCTCTTGGGGTTTGTTATGGGCACCGCGTGAGTTTGTTACAGGAAGAGGACTCTAGGATGTAGGCCCGGCCGATCATTGAAGTGAGCTGCAGCAGGTAGTAACTTGTGTGTGGCAGAACCACCCGGATTATTCCAACTTAAGTGCCTAAGTCCCGTCGAAGAGGCTAGACGACACTTAAATAGGAACAAACCGTCAGTCCCTCGGATCTGGTCCAACAAGGCCACTAACAGGATCAAGTACCACATACTCACTCGAAGGTGAGGCACAGAGCAAATACAATAAAGCATAAACCATAAATTAAAGAAGTACTTAAGGTTATTACAACATCATCGAAGTTTTGCAAAAGTAGTAATCATTGTTCTTGATGCAGCGGAAATTAACTAACGGTAAATAAAAGGGAGGATGGGGAAGCCAGGCCCATCTCTCCTCATGCTCCTCTCCTGCTGTGGTAGGGTCCCACTCGACTGTCCAACCCAGTGGCAAGGTAGACGGCTAAGTCACTCCAGCAACCATATCCTCCAGAGAACCTGTAAAAAGTTATGCCACAAGCAAGGCTAAGTATACTAATACTCAGCTAGACTTACCCGGTGTGAGGAGTCTACTCCTCTACCTCTAGACATGCAACTGTTTGGCAGAGGGGTTTGGTTTGCCAAAAGCACTAGCTGAGTCTAAAATCAAGTTTTAACTTTTCAAGTTTTAGTAGAATCCTTTAGACTAGATGTGTAACTAGCTAATCATACATGGTATCAAACATTTTTACCAATCAACATCTTTTGCCAGTCACCTCATTTCCACTTATTACTCAATGTAGCAGCATTGATCAAGCAGTCTCATTAGCTGCGAGAAGCAGACGATTCAAATCTAGTTTTTATCCTTGCAAGGTAAACCTAAACACACGACGCGGTGAGGCACTCCATCCCCACACATATCAACCGTCCCCATCGATTCCCTGGCAATAGAACAGGGCTCACCGCCTTGGTGTATAATGCCTCACTGACCTCGACTACCGTCGTGCAGTGACCGCACCTGTACCCACCATAACCGGAATGGGAGACCATGTCTCAGGTCGTGTGAGGGGTAAAGTCTATGGGCAGGTTCACTCAAGTACTAGGATTACCGTTTTACCATATTTCTCGGCATGTGTTTAGTACGTTCAAACGCTTGACACACGATACCACACTTTAATCCTTATTCCAATTTCTCATCTCGTAGACAATGCATCCCCATGGATCATTGTCCATAGACCATCATCATTCCAATATAAAAATGGATACAACCAATTCCTGACCTCGCGCGAGTGCTAGAAAATCACTCGACTTCTATCGAGATCCCTGAAAGCTCTCTTGTGGGTTTTGGTGTTTGGATGACAACCCAATTAAAGGACTAACAAGTGTGTTAAGTGTTGAACAGGTGCTGAATGCAAAGCTAACAGGGTTCAACACAAGTAAACAGGTGTGATGGTCCAAAGACTGGATTATCTATAGATAATGGACATCACAAGTAAGATGGACATTGCTTAAGTGAGACTCGGTGTGCGTAACTCAGAGACAACCGATCAAGCCAAGGATGGAGGCAAGAAGAGCTTCGAGGTACCAAGTGCACGGGAGAAGGTCAAGGAGACCAGGAACCCAAAGCCAAGGGTGAAGAAGAAGACTTGCAAAGTCAAGGTTGATCGAGTTAAGAAGAGTTATGGTGCATCAAGGATCACTACATAAGGACATGACTTACAACCAATGAGGTAACATCTACAATTATGTGGTGTAAGTCATAAGGCTCAAGATCAAGCTCGAGAAGTGAACGGGGGTTAGATATGTCAATCTAGATCAAATCAAGTTGACTTGATGGTTTAGAGTCCAACATCAACCTCAAACAAGCCAAATTGGGTAAAACGATGAAAAAGGTTAAGTATGTAAGGTTTGAGTGTTCAACCATTTTGCATACACCTCTTACTACAAGTTTGGTGCTTTGGTTTGCTCTCTAACTCTTTCTGTAGAGAAAGTACCATTCTGAGCTCTGGTGGAGGAGAAATAGAAAAGCTAGGAGAAGAACAAGAAAGATGTAAGTTTCTAGGACTAAATCAATTGGATTATACTCTAAATGTGTTTGTTTAAGTCTCAGGAAAATCCTCCCAAAAGTTGAAGTCAAACGGAGAAAGAACGGAGGAAAAAGCACTTAGTGTGCCGTTGGCTGGTGCACAGGACAGTGAATAGTAAATGTTCGGTGCACAGGACAGTGAATAGTAACTCTGTCCGGTGCACAGGACAGTGAATAGTGACCTGTCCGGTGCACAGGGTAGTGAATAGTAGCTGTGCCCGTGCACAGGACAGTGAATAGTAACCTGTCCGGTGCACCAACGGTTAGCTGTTCCAGAGAAGGAAATTGTCAATCAGATCCGTTACTGTTCACTGTCCGGTGCGCCACCGGATAGTCCGGTGCACCTGCAACCAGGGAAGGCTGGGAGCTTCCAAATGAAGCTCCAACGGCTCCTAGGCCCTTTGGGGCTATAAAAGGGACCCCTAGGCGCCTCAAACAATAACACAAGTGCAGCCAACAATTGTATACATCACTCGGATCGATTCTCTCTCTCACTCTCGTGTATATCTCTCTAATTTGTGTGAAGGCAAAGTTATAAGCCTTTAGAGAGTGGAGAGGTGCTGCAAAGAGCTAAAGCAAAGTCTTAAGCACATTGTTACTCTGCCGGAGTGCTGTCAAGAAGATTGTAAGCAGCCGCGGCTTTGTTGTAACCCAACTCAACATAGTGGAAGGCTCTATCTGTCATACTGACAGATCTGAGCAAACGGAGGAAGGAGTTGAAATAGACTCCAAGCCCAGGTGTGGCTAACTCCAACGAGGACTAGGCAAGCATTTCAGGCTTGGCCGAACCTCGGGATAAATCCCTGCGTCTGTGTGCTCTGCTCTGTGCGGTGTATTGATTCTCTGTTTTACTCACTTGTTATATCTGCACTTCAATACTTATGTGTGGTACAAGCAATATTTGAAGTGCAGGGTATTTCCAAGACAGGAACTTCTATTCCGCTACAACCTACTCGAAGGGTCTTTCATTCCACTGCGATCTGGTCTTCGAGTAGAGTAAGAACTAAAGTTTTAAAGTGATAATTTTTATTCGCCTATTCACCCCCCTCTAGGCGACATCTAGATCATGTTCCCGGGCAAAGGGAACTTTCAATCCCTAATTAGTAAAGCAGCTACTCGACCTAGCATACTAGTATCCATCTCAAAAGGAATCATGAGTTCATGCAACTAGAGTTTTAGTAAACTCCTACACTTAAATGCACAATACAAGCCTACAAACATTAGGTGTAGTAAAATAGCATATATAATGGTTATGCATAAAACCGGGTCTTGCCTTCAAAAGCTGGGGCAGGCAGGTCCTCAGTAGTAGGCTCTGGTGCTGGCTCCGGGACTACCTCCTGAGCAACTCCTTGCTCCGGAATAAGGATGTACTCTTCATCAGCGAGATTACAATCTATCGAATGCAATGAATAAGATACATGTATATTAATGATATGTCAATTTAGTAAATACTATGTATGGTGAAACAATATTACAACAGTGGGTAAACTAGGGTTTCTTTATCGGATAGTGCTCTAAGTGTTCTATACACACCTATTTTAGGGTCTTGAGTGAACTTAATAATTTTATTCTTTCCTTCATGTTGTATTGGAAACTTAGAGAGATCTAGTGGGACAATATTAATTCCTCCCACTATTCCTCTCATCAATTTCTATTTATGCTTTTGAGTGCCTTGAACTACCATAGTGATTTAAAAATTTCCTAAAATGTTGCAAAAATTATAGTGGGCTAACATTGAGCATTGTAGTCTGTTCTACAAATTTGAGGTTAAGGCTAATTAGGATAAACTGTAGGCAACAATAACAAAAGTGAGGGTGGATGGTCACTTTGCACTACAGCTCTAATTTAGGTGGGGGTTCTGCACTAAAAATTATTTTTGCCAACATCTATGGGTAATGACCGGCCTTAGTGCCAAAAATCACATAAAGTGACTTAGGGGTTATTTAGTTGTGAATTTTCTAAAGTCTAATGTCAAAAGGGCACTTATAACTAACTTGTCATTTGAAAAATATCAAACAACAGAACTTGTATTTTTCCTAGATTTATACTAGTATAATAGTAGTTATCCCAAGGATTGGGGTGGTTCCTCCTTAGGGTTATTTTCTAGGATTTTTCTAAGTTCTTACTGTTTTTATCAAATAAAATATGGTGCATTTCTTTTGTACTAACAGAGTGTTCAACAAAATTTTCTTATGAACCATATCACTTAAGCAAGCTAGGAAAAAGGTGATTGCCTTCTAGTTCTTATTTTAAATCCCTTTTTTCATTTTCTTAAGGTTTGGGCCAATACAAGTTTTAATGGTTAATCCCTCCTTAATCAAGTATACTGGGAAGCTTAACATTTTTAAACAGGGTAGTTAGTAGTTAAGTATGTCTCTAATTTTTCTTACCCTCAATCCAAAAGTATTTCTATTTTTCCTCTATTTATTTAGTTTTGGGCAGTATGCTTATCTAAATTGAAACTCTAAAAGTATTGCAGGAATTAGGATGTTTATTATTTTTCCTAAACAGTTCATAATATTTAGGACCTAGCAAAATTGGTTTGACCAAATTTGGTTGGATAAAACTCAAGTTATGAATTTTTCAAGTTTTGTACTTATTTAAAAGAATAAACCTTAAAGGTTTAAGGAAAACAGTTTTGCACCGGGGCCCTGGGTTTTTCTTTAACTAAACCATTTAAACTGTGCCCCTACGGAACTGTTCCACTGGGTCACTGACATCGCGAAAACCCCTGGCCTTTCTCTTTCTTATCCCGAGCTCCCTCCTCGCCGGAACAGTAGCCGCAGAGAGGAAAAAGAGTGGCGCCGCTTACCGGCGGCGAGAGAGGTCTGGTGGAGGGCCGAGTGAGGCTTAGGAGGTCCTGGCGGTCACGTCGAGGGGCGGATCGCTGGCGGTGATGGCCGGAATAGGGCTGGCCACATGCGTAGGCGGTCGGGCTTGTCGGTGGCGTGTGCTCCGGCCTGCTCACGACGGTATAGTTCAATTAAATGGCACGGGGAGCTTCACTGGAGGTCAAGGATGTTGTAGGCATGAGGAATCGACGAATGGCTTACCGTGTAGCTCGGTCTACGTGCGACGGCGGCTGGTTGAAGTCCGGCGACGTCAATCCGGTGTCTTCGGTGAGGTGGTGTTCGGTCTGCGGGCTCAGGGAGCTTCACTGAGCTTCGAGGAAGCTAGCCAAGGGGTCAGACAGGGTGGAGGAGGGCTGGAGTGGCCGGTCTACCGTGGCCGGGTCTTGCACGGCCGTTGGCATGCCGATCACTGGGCAAATGCCGGTGAACTTGTGCTTGGGCAGGGTTGGGAGCACGCAGGGGTGTACGGTCGAGCCTGTGGTTGGCTTTATAACCGTGGGCGCGGGGTTGACGCGGCGCGGCGCGGCGCGCGCGAGGCCAAGCGCCGGGGCGTGCTCTGGCGTTGCCAGGGCGTGTCGAACACGTGGCCATGTTTATCTGTCCGAGTTCTTGCGCCTGCCGAGCACCCAAACGTGTGAATCTTGCCATATGACTTGTGTAAGATTTCTTCCCTGCACCTAGAGCTATCTAGTTCATGTGAGTTCCAAGGGGAGATCGGGTCTAGCTTGGAAGATATGGTGGCGCTAAGTCTTGTCTGTCTGCACTGTTCACCCCGCGACAAAATAGATGCCAAACTGTGTCAAACGACCCTGGTTTGGTTTCAAATTTTTCAAGGATGTGCCTTGGGTAGTTTGGCTACTTTTTGTTATTTGGACCATGTAGTTTTGGCGCCAGCAAAAGGGTGAACACTTCTGATCTTTAGATTAGGGCTGATTTTTTACTTAGAGAAAAATGGATTGCTCTAGGGTGCTCTCCACTTGGGGGCTTGATTTGGGGTTTTTGTAGGACCTTTTTGTAATATTTCCCTTCCTATTTCTTGTACTTCAACTTTGGTAAAGGGTTTAAGTCAAGAATTGGTCATTTGCATAGTTCTCCCCTTAATCCAATGCTTGGGGGTCTAATGGCTCAAGAGGGGGAACTAGGGTTTGAGCATCTTTCTCTAAGGTGAAGATACATGAAAAGCTAGGGTATTCCTTGTATCATGATAATGACTTAGCTAAGCCATGGTTCCTAAAGTTTTGGTGCCCTTTCTTCCCATCTAAACACATGTGATAATAGGCCATAGGTGCATAGATTGAGTCAGGGCCTTGGGTAACCCCTGGGGTGTTACAGCCCTCCCCCTTAAAGGAATCTCGTCCCGAGATTTGGGTAGGGATCCTTTAGAGGGGTGCTAAGATGTCATCCTTTAGAGTCAGGGCCACATGTGTTTTCTTTGGTCATGGTTTCCTAGTAAACTGCTCTTCGAATGTCATCCTCTTTGCAACTTCAGAAGGAAGTCCTTTTAGATTTAGTCTCACAGCTTACTCAGTTCTTGTTAACTCTGTTTCTCTTATACTTAGATTCAAAGGGCGGGTGGGGGTTTTGGATTTTGGGTTACGTACCTATTCCTGTTGGGGACATGTTCTCAAATGCTATGAGTTAAGAACAAGGCAACACAAAATATTAATGGTTAAAGCCCTTCGTCCTCTGAAGCATTATCTCCCTTAGGATATAATGATCTTCAGACGAAGGTCATGAAGGACGTACCTTCTTCATCACAGTATATATTAATGAAAGAAGAAGCATATGAAACATGAGAGGTAATATGAATAATCACATAACATCATTAATATAACTTTATTATATCATCATAAATGAACATGAACGATATTGAATTACATTTGTACCTTCGGCTTGATAAAAGGCAAAAGCTCAAGCGTGACGCACGAGTGAATACAAGTCAGCGTGAACAGTACGGGGGTATTGTTCATCTATTTATAGGCACAGGGCGCAGCCTATGTAAAATTACATTCATGCCCTTTATGTTTACTATTGACTTAATGACAATCCAATGAGGACTAGATAGCCTTTTCCCCTTTAAGTCGGTTCCTTTTTTCTATCGTTGAGCCGAAGCTTCCTTGTGCATAGCTTCAGAACTAGTTCAACCTTCGTCCCGACCATGCTTTTCATATTGTGTACAGCTTTATTCCGAATCCGAAGGTTCCTGTACATATATTACACTTGGGAAACATTGTTAGTCATGTTTTTGAGGACCTTCGAAAGACGAAGGCCCCCAACAGTAGCCCCTCGTAGTATTAATTTGTTATAACAACGAATTCAGACGGCGACATGAACGAAGGCCTTAAGCCGAAGGTCCAAAAAAACACCTTCCCTTTGCTAGAATAGCAATAGTCAATGATAGACAGGGCCCACCAAGTTGCAACGCACTAGGCGTATAAATATAAACCATAGCGGCAGCATTTGATACGCCATTTCCACCATTTGCGTTATTTTCTCAAACTTTTTAGCTGTTGCTCACTAGCTCTCGCCTGATTTTCAAGCTTTTCGAGCTTCGGTTTAAGGACGTGTTCTCACCATGTCTAGGAAGAAGATGACTGAGGAAAAGAAAATGACTGCAGAAACGAAGGTAACTGAGGAGACGAAGTTGTTTAAAGAAAAGAAAACAACGGATCCTTTAATCATCGGTTTGTTGAGTCTATGTCAAAAACAAACACAGAGAAGATTACTAAAGAGATTCTAGAAGGTTTGTCTAAAGATACTGATGATAGAGATAGTTATGATGTGGAGAGTGGAGACGAAGATTCTGAAGATCGGCCCTGGTGACCAAGCCATACTGTCTTCAGAAAATCAACTATTAAAACAAAGTCATCTTGACAACATGAGAGGAAGGTACTTTCGTGACATGTCTATCGTGAGAGCTGGCGAAGACAACACTGCCCCTGCCCCTGAGGAAAATGAAGTTGTTATCTACCGAAGCTTTTTTAAGGCTGATCTCCGGTTCCCTTTGAGCAAGTTTGTGGTTGAAGTGCTGAAGATATACCAGATCTTCCTTCATCAGATCACCCTCGATGCTATTATTAGGATTGGAATTTTCGTCTGGGCTGTAAGAAGTCAGGGGCTGGAGTCAAGCGCAAAGTGTTTCTGTAGTATGCAGAAGCTTTTATATGAGACGAAGGCCACTGGCAAAGAACAGTATCACAACAACTTCGGTTGTTACGGATTTGTTGCTCGCCCCAACGCAAGCCACCCGATGCCAACATTCCAGAAGAGATGGCCCGGAGCCTAGATGGAGGAGTGGTTTTATGTTAAAAATGATTTAAAGGCAAGGGAAGACATCAAAGAAATCATCCAGCGCCCCATCTGGTCTCGCTTCAGCCTCCAAAGGCCGAAGGTGGAAATTGATGACGTTGTTGAAGCATGCTAGAGGGCTTTTAGCACTGTTTGTGCCTTCATTGGCACAAGGGATTTGATTCAAGAGCATATATCATTCAGGGTATGGCCACTTGTGGAAAGCTGGTATATGCCAAAGGAGACCACCACCGATTCTAGTGATGGTGGTCTGGTCCGACTGAAATATACCTTCGGAGAAGTTTGATGAGCCAAACGACGACTAGTTGAAGTGTATTGAAGCTACCAGTGATGAGCTACTTGGAGCTTACTCCAAGGCCAAAGATAATGCTTTGTCCGCAGTCTTCGGAGGCCCGGGGAAGAAAAGACTGAACAGGGTCTTTGATGCAATTGGCTTCATATACCCTGATTATCGCTTCCCGCTGCGAGGGCAAGAAAAAAAGAGGAAGGCTGCCGCTTCGGCCACCACAGTTGTGCCAAAGAGCAAAAAGGTGAAGGTTCTGACCCACCGGCCTCGTTATATTGAACCGGCTGTGGTGCCTGATTTTGCCGAAGGAGCCTCTTCAACTGCTGAAGCAAGACAAGCTGCTTCAATTACACAGAGCGTTGAAAAACCAACTGTAATGCCGAAGACGCATACAGTCAAGCCAGTCGAAGATAAAGTTTATAAGGCTGAAGAGCCAAAGGTTGAAGAAATAATAAAAATGCCAAAAATTCTGAGCCCTCCGACAGAGGCAAAACTGCCGAAGGTGCAAAAGGCTTCTGCCGCAACTCCCAAGAGGAGGAGGATGGCCAACGTGCTGGATGCTGTGCTAGAGACTGCAAAGGCCTTGAGCCCTGCTCCTACAAAGAAAATTGTTGAAGCTACCAAAACACAAGCCGAAGCCGAAACTGGGCAAGTAGAAACCGAAGGTACGCAAGCTCAGGCTGAAGCCGAAGCTGGGCCTTCAGTGCCCACTGAGATGGAGCTTGCCACGCCTGAGGAAAGAACGACAGAGCAGATTGCACCTAAAAAGATCGAAGCTCCTGCTCCCGAAGCTTCGAACAAAAACGTTGACTACATCATTCGTTATGCTTCGAGAAAGAAACTATCCCAAGAAGAAATACTAGAAGCCAGATACTACGCCCAAAGATTGAAATATCCGAAGGGGGCCTTAGTGTTCAATGGTAGTAACGAAGAAGATTTTCTGTACTGTCTCCCAGATAACAAAGAAATATCCGTTTGCCGGGAGATAGGTAAGAGCATAGGATTCCTGAAGCTAGAAGACGGCCTTTCAATTTTGTCGAAGGATGAACTTGCTGACAGCCTAGCATACAACAGTATAAAGGTATAGAAGTTGACTTTGAATTTTAGAATGGAATATTTTATTTGCCATGCTCAATTCTTTCCTCCTCTTTGCAGGGCTTAATTCTTAGTAATGCCCTGAGGGCGCAAAAGAATATTGAAGAGGAAGGCTATACAATGGCCCTTAATAACCTTCGTTTAGAAGTGATTGAACTAAGAAATGAAGGTCTAGAAAAAGACAAAGTCTTAATTTCACTAGCAAACAAAGTAAAGGAAGACGAAGCTAACTTCAAGGCTCTGGCCGAAGCCCAGAAAACCGAAATTGAAGACCTTCGGAGACAACTGGCCGAAGCTAAGGAAAACTGCGCACTCGCACAGGCTAATCAAGAAATCAGCGAATATTGGAAAAATCATCTAGAGAAAAATGTTGAAGAACTTCGCAAATCCAAGGAAAGGTGCTTCGAGAAATCCTTGGATTGTGTGAAGAAATTGAAAACTAGCTTCGCCAAAGTGGGTGCCTACTCTGTTGAAGAAAACTTCATACGAGGCGAACCCCAGGGCGTCGTTGAATGGATAAGTGGAGAGGCCGAAGCCTTTGAAGAAATTTTGAGTGATCACAGGGATGTTTGCGTGTTTTCTGGTGCGCGAGGAATTTCAGCCATCTTGGAGAAGGCTAGATGCAACCATGTTAAAACCATGGCCCAGGCCGAAGCTGCCTTCTCCGTAGATGATACGAAGGATCCTTCAGCCGAAGCAACCTTAATGGGCGGGAAATTTTATAATGATATCTGGGTGAATGGTGGCCAAGAGATGGCCCATGAGATTATAAAAAAGAGTGAAAAAGACACCCACGACGCCAGAGCAGAAGCAAAGCGAGCTGAAGAAGCTGCAGAACGCGAAAGGCGTATAGGTATTATTTTTTGGGTTTTTTAGCTTCGGTACTTGCTTTATGGCTTCGAACTAATCAATTTTTCCTACTTCAGCTGAACTATCTCCGCCGCCGGAACCACATGATCCCCTAGCTGATCCAAAAATGAAGGAAGCGCTGGACATCATAAACATGGTTGAATCCATTGTCGACGAAGTTGTTAACAAATTACTGAACGAAGTTGCAGAGAAAGTTCTTAAAGAGGAATAGGTTTTATTGTAATAATAGCTAGAATGTATATACCAATTTAAGTAAAATTAAGCTTCTATTGTAACAAAACTATGTGACATTTGACGTATGTAACATTGAATCGAATATGTAAATTATTGTAATGTATTTCTTTATGATGCATGAAACTTACACACATACCGTTTTTGAGCCTTCGGCGAAAAAACACCTTCCCTTCTTTTCATTCTTTGTAAAGAAATAGATCCCTTCTTGTGACAAGGCTGATAAATCTGTATTTCCCGAAGCTTACTTCGTGCCTTAACACATTTTCATTTGACGAAGCATGTACCGAAGATTGGCTTCGTATTCGATTCTTGTGTAGTTGATGCAATATGATGTATGATGTAATGTTATGCAAAATGATGTGATGATATGATGCAAAACGATGAGGACACCGAAGACACACACCCACACGCCCAACACTGGAACACACAAGCTCTGCATCCCCTTAGGAACGACTTTTGAGCTTCTTCACCTTCTATTTCGGTGATATAAGTTCTGCATCCCCTTAGGAATGTCTTTTGAACTTCTTCGCCTTCTATTTTGGCAGTATAAGTTCTGCATCCCATTAGGAATGACTTTTGAACTTCTTCGCCTTATATTTCGGCGGTATTTGGCTCTACATTCCCTTTGGAACGACTTTTGAGCAGAAAACTTACGCTGCGCTCCCTTAGGAACGACTTTTGTAGCTTCGGCAATTTTGGCTCTGCATTCCCTTAGGAACGACTTTTGAGCACAAAACTTACGCTGCACTCCCTTAGAACCGACTTTTGTAGCTTCGGCAATTTTGGCTCTGCATTCCCTTAGGAACGAATTTTGAGCTTCGTAAATCTGTGAAGAAGATATATTTCATTCTGATAGAAACAAAATCATTACAAGAAATTAAAACTAAGTTTTCATTGCTTGTTCCTTATTCAAAAAGCAAAAATAACCTAGAACATAAAAGTATTTAAGAAGCAGGATATTGGTCAGTATATGTGCTTTGATTCTGGTACAGTACTATTGACTGTTCGAGCTTCGGACTCCTCCCTGAAGTCACGTTGTTGTTGGGAGTGTTGGCGCCCTTCTGGCTGCTGGCTTCGGGAATAAGTAGGTTGTAGTGGTGGTGGCAGTGGAATCTAAGGCCAAGGAGCCTGTGAATGGCTTGTCGAAGCAACAGAGGCGGCAGGTTGATTGCCCACGTATTCTGGTATGCAAGGAGAGTGGCACAAAGCAGTGTGTAAGACCTGCTTCGGCTGATTCTGCCGAGCTTCTGCTTCGGCAATCTCCTTTTGCTTCAGAATAGTGATTTGGCACGTTCTTGTAGTGTGGCCCTTATCCTCACCACAGAATAAACAATAAATTTTTCTAGGCCGATCCCCATATCTTCCTCTGAAGCCCCTGTCGCCTCTGGCCCTTGGAGCTGGTGGCCTGAAGGAGCTTTGCTGCTGTCCCGAAGACTGTGAGGTGTGCTATGGCCTCTGAAGCTGGCTTTCTTTGTCATCATTCTGACTAGAGTTGTGGATTGATCTAACATGCCTAGGGTGGATTCTTCCTTCGAAGCCCCTAGTCATCTCAGAGAATCTGTAAGCTTCCTCCCTTCTTTGGCGGAAGTCGTTGTCAGCACGGATGTACTCATCCATTTTCTGAAACAGCTTCTCCAGAGTCTAGGGGGCTTCCTAGCGAAGTATTGAGTCGTAGGCCCTGGCCAAAGACCTTTGATCATGGCCTTAATGACGATTTCATTGGGCACTATAGGCGCTTGTGCTCTCAGGCGCAGGAACCTTCGGACATATGCCTGAAGGTACTCCTCATGGTCTTGAGTGCACTAGAACATGGCCTGAGCAGTGATTGGCTTCATCTGAAACCCTTGAAAACTGGTGACCAGCATGTCCTTAAGCTTGTGCCATGACGTGATTGTCCCTGGCCGGAGAGGGGAGTACCATGTCTAGGCCACGCTTCGAACTGCCATGACGAAGGACTTCGCCATGACTGCAGTATTGCCCCCATACGAAGATATAGTTGCTTCGTAGCTCATCAGAAACTGCTTTAGGTCTGAGTGCCCATCATACATGGGGAGCTGAGGTGGCTTGTACGATGGGGGCTATGGGGTAGCCTACAGTTCTACTGATAGAGTGGAAGCATCATCAAAAGCAAAATTTCCATGATGGAAATCATCATACCAATCATCATCATTGTAGGAATTATCTTGACGAAGCTCTCTTTGTGGAGGTCTTCGGTCCTGGTCATCTTGAGTAAGATGACGTATTTCTTCAGCAGCTTCATCGATCTTCTTCTGAAGATCGAAAAGACAAAGCATCTTCTCTCTCTTCCTTTCGACCTGCTGATGGATAGCTTTGAGATCCCTTATCTCTTGGTCTAGCTCCTCCTCTTGGGGTGTTGAACTTGTAGCCTTCCTCTTTTGAGTTCGGGCTTCGCGCAGCGTGTCCTGGTTGACGTCCAGTGGCTGCAGTGTAGCCCCTAGCCCTGAAGCTTTCTTCGGTGGCATGACGAAGGTCACAGCTTGCCAAAGGTGGTCGAATGAGTTCACCGAAGGTGGGCGCCAATGTTGGGGACTTGTTCTCAAATGCTATGAGTTAAGAACAAGGCAACACAAAATATTAATGGTTAAAGCCCTGTTGAGGACTTGTTCTCAAATGCTATGAATTAAGAACAAGGCAACACAAAACGTTAAAGGTTAAAGCCCTTCGTCCTTCGAAGCATTATCGCCCTTAGGATATAATGATCTTCGGTCGAAGGTAATGAAGGATGTACCTTCATCATCAGTATAGATTAATGGAAGAAGCATATGAAAGAAAGAACATAACATGAATAATCATATGACTTTATTCATATGTCTTTTATATATTAAAGTGAATGAACATAAACAATATTGAATTACATTTATACCTTTGACTTGACAGAAGGTGTAAAGTCCAAGCGTGACGTAACAGGGAATACAGGTCAGTGTGAATAGTATGGGGGTACTGTTCACCTATTTATAGACATAGGGTGTAGCCTGTACGAGTTTACATTTATATCACTTATAACTGGTTACAATCATGACACAGATTATCATGGGCCGATCGGTCTTTGCATCTTTAAGTCGGTGCAACCCTTCGTCTTAGGGCATGTTACTGTGCCGAAGCTCCCTGGATGGTGGCTTCGGCGTTGCTTCCGTGTTGATCTTCCAAAGGTGCTTCTTCTTACAGGACCTTCGGCGACGAAGCAGAACCCCAATAGTAGCCACTTCGCGGCACTAGATCATTTTTCGTAACGAGCTTGATCCGTGAAAAATTCTCCTAGGCTTTGGAATGCCGAAGATCTAAAAAACACCTTCCCCGAGCTCGTTGCCGAGAAACGATTAAAATATTCTGAGTACGAGGTGACCCCACCATGTTGCGGGTACGAGCGATCTGGCGATTCATCACCCACGTAGCGTGGTCCACCGTTCAGTGGGTGTGGGTGACTGTTCAGCTGGTGCAGGCGATTTGTCGATTCACCTTCAAACCTATAGCACTATATAAACAGAGGGATAGGTGTGAAGTTACCACAGCATTCATTGCCATTGCACTGTTGTGCTGCTGAAAAATTTATCCATAGCCAAAGCTTTCTCATCGCATTCTCAAGCAAAGCACCATTTTGATTTAGCTTCAGCATAAGAGGGAGCTTCATCAAAACTACAAATATTATCAACATTCGTAAGAATTGCAAGAAATTCAACACCTGATGGCCAGAGTACGTTCAACTGCTAGGGTGACCCATGATGGAGAGGAGGCCGAAGTCACTGAAACAGCCCCAATTTCCGAAGTTATGAGGCAATCGGGATTAGTTGCAATAGAAGCCATCGAACAAGATGTACCTGGTGCTGAAACTGAACAAGATGTTGAGGGAGAAATCGCTGATGAAGAAGAAGAAGAAGAAGACTATAGCATTCTGGTCCCGTCAAAACCTAGCCACTTGGATTTTAGAGAATCTACCATTTCTGAAGCCGATATGCCCATGATAATAAAGCTAGGCTATTTCAGGGATACTGAGAAGAAGCTGATTCATTTTGCTGGGGATGAAACCACTCCGACACCAAAAAGTGATGAGGTGGTAGTTTTCAAGAGTTTCTTTAGAGTGGGATTGCGGTTTCCCTTAAATGAGATGATTGGTGAAGTTTTGAATAATTATGAAATCTATCTTCATCAGCTGACTCCTAACGCTATCGTTAGGCTTAGCGTTTTCATCTGGGCACTCCGAAGCCAAGGAGTGGACCCGAATGCCGAAGCTTTCTGCCGAGTGCATGAGCTTCATTACCAGACGAAGGCTAGAGAAGATGGGCTGCATGAAAACTTTGGATGTTACAACTTCACATACCGTAAGGACATGAAGGCCCCGGTGCTTAGCTATCGCACTAAGTGGCCAACTAGCTAGAAAAGCGAGTGGTTTTATGCCAAAGCTGATGAAAAGAATAGGGAGAATGTCACAGCTGGTTTTAAGGAACAAAGCCGGGTGCATCTCATACATGCGCCAAAGAAGACAACATATATAATAACAGAGTGTATAGAGATAAATGTCACAATAAAATCAGAGTACTTATTACATAGCGGAAGTCTTACAAAAATAAAATATGAATATCGCAGGAACTAGACTTTATCCTTGGCGCCAGAAAGCTGACTCGGAGACGCCACCTAGATCAAGTCGAAAGCCTCAGTGTTAGGCGACTCCTCTTCGACCACCTGTTCTTCTCCTGTGGGGGGTGTGAGACAGCAAGAGTGAGCTCACATACGTTCATAGCTCAACAAGTCGTGGGGAATAATGTGACATGAACTCACCAAAGGTGGGAGTTCATGAAGTGTAAGGCTGATCAATGAAATAAAGGCTGAAGCTGAGCGTTGCTTTTATAAGTTGGTCAAAATTTTATTAGAAGTTACTAAGTGTAAGTGAATACCAAACCATAGTAATAATAAGTAAAAGTAATAATAAAATAATCCCAAATGCAATGAGATGACAAATTAAGTTTAAGTTCCATAAATTAATCATGTGAGTGTCTGAGCCGCTCATGACCGTGAGCACGGCTAGTATACCAGTTTTACACTCTGCAGAGGTTGCGCATCTTTACCCACAAGTCGTGTTACCCATTTGCCACGGAGTTGATCAGACCCCATACACCTCTACCAAGGAAGCGAGGCAGGGTACCACTACGAGGCCTTTACAAAGTTCCACTAGCTTCAGACTACCCGCTACAGTTTATAGGAAGCTCCAGTGCAGGAATCCCTCGCCTGACCGCCATCGCAGCAAAATCAACCCAACGACCTCCCTACACTGACCACTCCCCTACTGCCCTTGCCCCTTTTGGGTAAGGTAGCCATCCACTAGCTTTCCTAGTTAATCAGCCAAGGGCGTCCCATTAAACCCTTGTGGTAGCACTGTTTTCCCGGGTGGTTCTCCATGTTCCCATTAACATAATGATCTTAACATGAACAGTAAGGAATAAAACAGATAATAAAGAGTGTAATCATGAGTAATAAATATCTCTATACTCGAATCCACATAAAGCAATAGCATGTACTACCCAAAAATTTAGTAGTAAAACCAGTGGTGAAACAAGGTATAAAGATAGTCAAATCTAGGGTATCCTATTGGGTCCCAGCAAAATTAACCTATATAGATCATTATGATTAATAAGAACATGAATGGGTAAAAGAAGTGATCAAGGGCACAACTTGCCTTCCACGAGCTCCTGCTCAGCAGTCTCTACCAGCTGAACCTCAGAATCCTCTGTAGCTTGCTCGTCTACTCGCATTAACACAATACATACATAGTATAGCAAAAATTAACATTACACCAAACATGTAAATAAAATACACAGTAATAATCTAGACACTAAAATGAGATCATAGGAACTGGAATTATTAATTTTGGAGTTATATATTTTAAGTTATGAATTTCCAAAGATTTTATGCATTTAATATAGGGTTAAGTGAGAAATAAATTTTAATGTGTATTTCTTGTAAAAACAGTGGTACTATTTGATAGAGAATGATATTACAAAATTATAGGAACTGGAATGGTCCAATTTGGAGTTCATATGAATTTTCTACAAATTAAACAAGTTCTAATAATTATTTTTGTATTAAACATGCATTTCTGATTTATTTTCTTTGTTTTTCGAGTTTTCTGGACTGGGCCTCATTTTCCAGAAAGGTCAGGGGGTCTAGCGCAAGATTTTCACAGACACAGACTACTATACATTAGACTGCGGGTTGATTCCCATTTTCCTTGAGGGCTCTTTAGTGAGATGGCCATCGCAAAGGGGTAAGCTCAGGTCCTAGCCGTCCGATCTCTGCCTAGCGGCCTAGATTAAAACCCCCCAACAAGGATGCGATACGCAACCAGGGCGGTTGGATCAGCGATCCACGGCCCGCGTCAACCGAGCCCACAGATCAATCCTACGTCGTCCGATCTCATCTAACGGCCCGGACGACGTCTTCCCTACCGCGACTCCCCTTTCCCCCGACGGAGCCCCACGGCGCAGCCCAAATCCAGCACCGCCGGTGACGGCCAATGTGGCGTGCCATAGCGCCAAACTCAAATTACACGATACTACACGAAGCCCTAGCAATTGCGAGTCGACTGAGGTGCTTCATACCGAAAGAGGTGGTAGTAGAAGCGTGATCCGCAGCGATGAGCGGCCCGACGGAGATCCTTCGGCCACGGCAAGGAATTCCCCCAGGCACAGCGGTCCTCCTCGGTCGAGGCTATCACGGCCGCCCCACTGATGTCCCAGTGAAGGTCTTAACCGAACTCCAGGGTCCCGGTGGCAGCGTACGCGATTTGACCCGGCGGCGATCTCACCCTCTACTCACGGTGGTAATGGTGATTTCTTGGTCGGCGCCGCGAGATGGTTCGGTCCAAGGTTTTGAAGGGGGGTCTGCGTGGTTCAGAGCGCTAGGCCGCGCGTGACTCGGGCGTTCGGCGCGCACAAATTGGGTGTTAGGTAGCCCAGCTGCGGCTGGTCATGTCGGCATTCCGTTGAGCTCACACGTGCGGGATGACAACTGGGACCCAGCAGCAGTGGCCACGTACGGCATTGGTGACCGAGGCGAGACAGCGTAAGGCTAGGAGCGTGCCTGTCAAGAGGGCCCCACCGGTAAGTGACCCAGTGCGCGGAGAACCTGCCCGACCCGTAGGGTCCACCTGTCATAGTCGCCAGGGTGCGCGCGGTTAAGGTGGGTCACCTGGTGGTAAGGGCCGGCGCAGGGGTGAGAAAGGTTCCATGGGCCAGAAATGGAGTAGTGAGCCCATTTAGGTTAGTTTCATTTTATTCTTTTCTAGTTATACTCTAGTTTCTTTTCTCCATTTCCAAGTTAAATTTGAATTCAAATTTCAAATTCCACCATGTGGTAATTCATCCCCAGATTAAGAATATAATTTGAACATATTTCTATTACCTTTATTTATATTATTCATTTTGTATATATATTTCCTTTTCTCTTCTTGGTTTCAATTCTAGAATTTCTTTTAGGGTATAAATTCTAATTTGGGTACTATCATTAACATTATTATTTTATTTAATGCACAAACATATAAACTCCAACATGATGCATTTTTTATCATTTGTTTGAATTAATCTCTAAATTTTGTGTATGCTCTTTTTATGATGCAAGTGAGGCACATAGAATTGAGGAGATCTCTCTATTATTCTTTGTATACAATTTTGAGTATTACAAATCCTACCCCCCTTAAAAATAATCTCGACCTCGAGATTTAGGAAGATCTAGGGAAAAGGTGGGGATAATCTATGTGAAGCTCTTCTTCTCTTTCCCAAGTTGCTTCATCTTCTCCATGGTGACTCCATTGTACCTTGCACATCTTTATCACCTTATTTCTTGTAACTCGAGTCAAAGTGTCCAAAATCTTGATGGGATACTCTACATAAGTCAGGTCATCTTGAACACTAAGATCTTCCATTGGTAGTTGCTCCTCAGGTACCCTGAGACACTTCTTCAGCTGAGACACATGGAATACATCATGTACATCTGACAGATGATCGGGTAACTGCAGTTGATATGCAACTTCTCCCACTCGCTTTAAGATCAGGAAGGGTCCAATAAAGCGAGGGGACAACTTCCCTTTAACTTTAAATCTTCTCATACCCCGGATCGGTGACACCTTCAGATACACATGATCACCCTCCTTAAACTCCAGTAGTCTTCTCCTATTATCAGCATAGCTCTTTTGCCTGGATTGTGCAATTCTCAAATTTTCTCTTATCATTCGAACTTGTTCTTCTGCCTCTTGAATAAGCTCAGGCCCAAAGAACTGTCTTTCTCCGATTTGATCCCAATACAGTGGAGTCCTGCACTTTCTGCCATACAGAGCCTCAAATGGTGACATCTTCAAACTGGCCTGGTAGCTATTATTATAAGAGAACTCAGCATAGGGTAAGCTCTTCTCCCAACTGCCACCATGCTTGAGAGCACAAGCTCTTAACATATCTTCTAGCACTTGATTAGTCCTCTCTGTCTGTCCATCAGTCTGAGGATGGTAGGCTGAACTAAAATTCAACTTTGTATCCAAGCTCTCATGCAACTTCTTCCAAAACCGAGAAGTAAACTGTGATCCTCGATCAGACACGATCTTCTTAGGCACTCCATGTAGGCAAACTATCCGAGTCATATACAATTCTGCTAGCTTGGCTCCCGTGTAATTGGTTCTCACTGGTATGAAATGAGCCACTTTTGTCAATCTGTCCACAATCACCCAAATAGAGTCATACCCAGCAGGGGTGCGGGGTAGTCCAACAATGAAATCCATACCAATTTCTTCCATTTCCACTCGGGTATCTTCAATGGGTGCAATAATCCAGCTGGTCTCTGATGTTCGGCCTTGACTCTTTGACATACATCACACTTAGCCACGTGTGCAGCAACATCTCTTTTTAGTCCATACCACCAGTATTTCTGCTTCAAATCCTGATATATCTTAGTGCTACCAGGGCGGATTGAGTAATCAGAATCATGAGCTTCTTTCAATATAGTCTCACGGAGGCTATCAATCTCTGGAACACATATCCGATCCTTGAACCATATAGTACCTTGCTCATCCTCCGTGAATTCCGGAACTCGACCTTCCGTAATAAGATCCTTAATCTCTTGAATTTTAGCATCACCAACCTGACCTTTATGAATCTCTTGCTCCAAGGTAGGTTCCGACTTGATGGTAACTCCTTCAGTGTGTGTAACAATTTCCAAGTTGAGTCTCTCAAAGTCTTTTGCTAATTCATCGGGTAGCTGGACAACAAAAGCGGAATGAACATGCTCTTTCTGACTCAAGGCATCTGCAACCAAATTCGCCTTGCCTGGGTGATAGTGAATCTCCAAATCATAATCCTTAATAAGCTCCAACCAACGACGTTGTCTAAGGTTGAGATTCTTCTGAGTGAATATATGCTTCAAACTCTTATGATCCGTGTACACTTGACACTTAGTTCCCATAATATAATGTCTCCAAATCTTAAGCGCATGCACAACTACTGCCAGCTCCAAGTCATGAGTGGGGTAGTTCAATTCATGTTTCCGCAACTGACGAGACGCGTAGGCAATCACATGTCCTTCTTGCATGAGCACACATCCCAATCCTTGGCCACATGCATCACAATAAATGTCAAATCCCTTCTGTAGATCTGGCATAATCAATACTGGTGGAGACATCGATCTCTCCTTTAATTGATCAAAGCTTTCTTGGCATTTCTCATCCCACTTAAATTCTCTTCCTTGCTCCAGAAGCGATGTCATAGGCTTGGCAATCTTAGAGAATCCCTCAATAAATCTCCGATAATATCCTGCAAGCCCCAAGAAACTCCGAATCTCAGTAACTGTAGTGGGCACTCTCCACTCAATAATCTCCTTGACCTTAGCAGGATCCACTGCTATTCCTCCATTAGAAATAATATGTCCAAGAAATGGCACCTTATCAATCCAGAACTCGCATTTACTGAACTTGGCGTAGAGTTGATTATCTCTTAGCTTCTGTAGCACCAACCTCAGATGTTCTTCATGATCACTTTCACTCCTAGAATAAATAAGAATATCGTCGATGAACACCACGATGAATCTGTCCAGATACTCCATAAACACATTATTCATCAAATTCATAAAATAAGCTAGTGCATTGGTTAATCCAAATGACATAACAGTGAACTCATATAATCCATATCGGGTCGAGAAAGCCGTCTTGGGGATATCTGATGGTCTAATCTTCATCCGATGGTAACCCGATCGGAGATCAATCTTCGAGAATACCCTAGCACCTCTCATCTGATCAAACAAATCCTCAATGCGGGGTAATGGATACTTGTTCTTCACTGTAACATCATTAAGAGATCTATAGTCCACACATATCCGTTGTGAACCATCCTTCTTCTGTACAAACAGCACTGGTGCTCCCCAAGGTGAGGAACTCGGACGAATGTACCCGGCCTTTTGCAACTTGGTTATCTGCTTCTTCAGCTCCTTTAATTCTTCCACAGACATCCTGTATGGCCGTTTGGAAATGGGGGCAGTTCCAGGTAGAAGATCAATGACAAACTCAACTTCTCTATCAGGTGGCATCCCTAGTAACTCCTCTGGAAAGACATCCGGAAAATCTCTAACCACACGGATGTTGTCACCCACAAACTCCTCAGGTATAAAGAACATTGCACGTTTGGATGAGGTGGTTACAGCAATATTAACTTGAAATCTTTCTCCTTTAGGGGTAGTGAGTTCTACGGTACCTCTACCACATGCTATAATGGCCTTTGCCTTTCTTAACCATGACATACCAAGGATCAGATCTATGCTGCTTGCCTCTAATATTATAGCAGTAGCTCCAAATTCTCTCCCCATAATTGTTAATGTCAATCTACGTGTCATTTGATTTGCCTCAATAGGCCCTTTAGGTGTGATTACTATCATTGGTTTTCTCATGTTTAGCAGTGGTATCTCATTTGTGTTGGCATATCGAGCAGACAAGAATGAATGTGTAGCACCAGAATCAAATAATATGGTTGCAGGAATTGCATTAACATAAAACATACCAAGTACAATGTCCGCACCATCTGGAGTAGCGTCAACGCTGACTTGATTAACTCTGGCAATAGAATATCCCTTGCCAGGAGTCTGTTGCTTGTTCTTAGCTGGTGTACCAGAATTTCCCATCGGACAAGCATTAGCATAGTGCCCAATCTGACTGCACTTGAAACATGTAGGGCCGGTCTTCTGTCCTGTAGGCCTCGTCGGGGTGCCAGTGGGAGTAGCCTGACAAGTAGGAGGTGTACGTGGAGACCCCTGTGGAGCATACTGAACTGGGCGTGGTCCTCCTGGTCGAGTCGGTGTACCCTGTGGTGAAACGTAACGGGGACGAACACTGCTGCTACCCTGTCCCTGTGAGATAGCCTTCCTCTTCAAGTCTCCCAGTTGAACACGCTTGTGTTCAATAGCAAGAGCCTTATCCAGCAGCCTCTAAAATGATGGGAATGTGTGTGCAACCAATGCATATTGTAGGGGTCCATTAAGTCCTTCAATAAAGTGCCCTTGTTTTCTCTCATCCTCAGCAACCACATCCGGAGCATATCTCGACAGCTGAATGAATTTATCTTTGTACTCGCTGACAGACATATTGCCTTGCTTCAATGATAGAAACTCCTTCTTGATCTTCATCAAACCAGCTGGAATGTGGTAGTTCCTGAACTGTGCACTGAACTCTGCCCATGTAATAGTATCAGCAGCATCATGGGCAGCAGTATAAGAATCCCACCAGTCAGCAGCAGGACCTGTCAGACGACCTGAGGCATAAAGAACTTTCTCCCGGTCTGAGCATTGGGCGATGTTGAGCATCTTCTCAATTGACTTCAACCAATCATCTGCATCAAGTGGATTTGGCGAACTGGCGAAGGTCGGTGGCTTATGACTCATAAATTCCCGGTGCTTATCACGAGGTGGAACTGGTGGTGGTGGTGGAGGCAATGGTACTTGCTGCTGTTGCTGTTGTTGTTGAAATTGCTGTTGCAGCTGCTGTTGCGCCCTTCTCTCTTGACGTATCTCTTCTCGCTCCTTGCGCAACTCTTGGCGTATCTCTTCTCTTTTCTGACGCATCTCCTGGCGTTCTTGCTACATCTGAGCCCGCATATCTGCCATAGTGTCCACCATTTACTGCATCATCCTCATCTGAGCTGCAATCAGTGGGTCAACTCCGCCTGGTGGAGGATTAGGAGGATTCATCTCTGCTGGTTGTGGCTGAGGTTGTCTACATATCTACCGAGTGTGTCGATTAGGAGGCAAATCAATTCCACCACCCCTCCTGGTATTGACCATCTGAGTTAGATACATATGGTAAGAGAGAGTAGTAGACAAGACAGTAATTACAAAACATGTTACTTTGGGGGATTTATTAGCTAAGCAGTTTAATATTTTATCTACCATAGCTAGTTCATTACCTTATAGTGGTACATACTAAGATGCCCATATATAATATTTCAATCAATCAAAGAAGCAAATTAGACATTTATCATCAGAACAATCAAACAACATTTTTAAATAGCGAAAATAGTTTTAATTTTGTCTTAGGCCTCCTATCTCCTAAGAAGGTCATAATTGTAGGATTCCAAAGTGTGAAATCCATCTTGTCTCAGAGTAGAAAAGGTAAGAATGATCAGGGTAGAACAGTAGAAGGTGAGACAAGATCAAGGTAAGTATAGAAAGAATAGAGTAAGGTAAGTAGATAAGGGTTTTGTCCATTTCTATCTAGGTTTCGTCCTACAGTCAACATTTCCTCTTATACCACTTCTGTCACACCCGGTTTTAAGGAACAAAGCCAAGTGCATCTCATACATGCGCCAAAGAAGACAACATATATAATAACAGAGTGTATAGAGATAAATGTCACAATAAAATCAGAGTACTTATTACATAGCGGAAGTCTTACAAAAAATAAAATATGAATATCGCAGGAACTAGAATTTATCCTTGGCGCCAGAAAGCTGACTAGGAGATGCTACCTAGATCAAGTCGAAAGCCTCAGTGTTAGGTGGCTCCTCTTCGACCACCTGTTCTTCTCCTGTGGGGGGGTGTGAGACAGCAAGAGTGAGCTCACATACGTTCATATCTCAACAAGTCATGGGGAATAATGTGACATGAACTCACCAAAGGTGGGAGTTCATGAAGTGTAAGGCTAATTAATGAAATAAAGGCTGAAGCTGAGCATTGCTTTTATAAGTTGGTCAAAATTTTATTAGCAGTTACTAAGTTTAAGTGAATACCAAACCATAGTAATAATAAGTAAAAGCAATAATAAAATAATCCCAAATGCAATGAGATGACAAATTAAGTTTAAGTTCCATAAATTAATCATGTGAGTGTCCGAGCCGCTCATGACCGTGAGCACGGCTAGTATACTAGTTTTACACTCTGCAGAGGTTGCGCATCTTTACCCACAAGTCGTGTTACCCATTTGCCACGGAGTTGATCAGACCCCATACACCTCTACCAAGGAAGCGAGGCAGGGTACCACTACCAGGCCTTTACAAAGTTCCACTAGCTTTAGACTACCCGCTACAGTTTATAGGAAGCTCCAGTGCAGGAATCCCTCGCCTGACCGCCATCGCAGCAAAATCAACCCAAGGATCTCCCTACACTGACCACTCCCCTACTGCCCTTGCCCCTTTCGGGTAAGGTAGCCATCCACTAGCTTTTCTAGTTAATCAGCCAAGGGCGTCCCATTAAACCCTTGTGGTAGCACTGTTTTCCCGGGTGGTTCTCCATGTTCCCATTAACATAATGATCTTAACATGAACAGTAAGGAATAAAAGAGATAATAAAGAGTGTAATCATGAGTAATAAATATCTCTATACCCGAATCCACATAAAGCAATAGCATGTACTACCCAAAAATTTAGTAGTAAAACCAGTGGTGAAACAAGGTATAAAGATAGTCAAATCTAGGGTATCCTATTGGGTCCCAGCAAAATTAACCTATGCAGATCATTATGATTAATAAGAACATGAATGGGTAAAAGAAGTGATCAAGGGCACAACTTGCCTTCCACGAGCTCCTGCTCAGCAGTCTCTACCAGCTGAACCTCAGAATCCTCTGTAGCTTGCTCGTCTACTCGCATTAACATAATACATACATAGTATAGCAAAAATTAACATTACACCAAACATGTAAATAAAATACACAGTAATAATCTAGACACTAAAATGAGATCATAGGAACTGGAATTATTAATTTTGGAGTTATATATTTTAAGTTATGAATTTCCAAAGATTTTATGCATTTAATATAGGGTTAAGTGAGATAAATTTTAATATGTATTTCTTGTAAAAACAGTGGTACTATTTGATAGAGAATGATATTACAAAATTATAGGAACTGGAATGGTCCAATTTGGAGTTCATATGAATTTTCTACAAATTAAACAAGTTCTAGTAATTATTTTTGTATTAAAAATGCATTTCTGATTTATTTTCTCTGTTTTTCGAGTTTTTTGGACTGGGCCTCATTTTCTAGAAAGGTCAGGGGGTCTAGCGCAAGATTTTCATAGACACAGACTACTATACATTAGACTGCGGGTTGATTCCCATTTTCCCCGAGGGCTCTTTAGTGAGATGGCCATCCCGAAGGGGTAAGCTCAGGTCCTAGCCTTCCGATCTCTGCCTAGCGGCCCAAATTAAAACCCCCCAACAAGGATGCGATACGCAACTAGGGCGGTTGGATCAGCGATCCACGGCCCGCGTCAACCGAGCCCGCAGATCAATCCTACGTCGTCCGATCTCATCTAACGGCCCGGACGATGTCATCCCTACCGCGACTCCCCTTTCCCCCGACGGAGCCCCACGGCGCAGCCCAAATCCAGCACCACCGGCGATGGCCAATGTGGCGTGCCACAATGCCAAACTCAAATTACACGATACTACACGAAGCCCTAGCAATTGCGAGTCGACTGAAGTACTTCATACCAAAAGAGGTGGTAGTAGAAGCGCGATCCGCGGCGATGAGCGGCCCGACGGAGATCCTTCGGCCACGGCAAGGAACTCCCCCAGGCACGGCGGTCCTCCCCGGTCGAGGCTATCACGGTCGCCCCACTGATGTCCCAGCGAAGGTCTTAGACCGAACTCCAGGGTCCCGGTGGCAGCGTACGCGATTTGACCCGGCAGCGATCTCACCCTCTACTCACGGTGGTAATGGTGATTTCTTGGTCGGCGCCACGAGATGGTTCGGTCCGAGGTTTTGAAGGGGGGTTCGCGTGGTTCAGAGTGCTAGGCCACGCGCGACTCGGGCGTTCGGCGCGCACAAATCGGGTGTTCGGTTGCCCAGCTGCGGCCGGTCATGTCGGCATTCCGTTGAGCTCACGCGTGCGGGATGACAACTGGGACCCAACAGCAGTGGCCACGTATGGCATTGGTGACCGAGGCGAGACAGCGTAAGGCTAGGAGCGCGCCTGTCACGAGGGCCCCACCGGTAAGTGACCCAGTGCGCGGAGAACCTGCCCGACCCGTAGGGTCCACCTGTCATAATCGCCAGGGTGCGCACGGTTAAGGTGGGTCACCTGGTGGTAAGGGCCGGCGCAGGGGTGAGAAAGGTTCCATGGGCCAGAAATGGAGTAGTGAGCCCATTTAGGTTAGTTTCGTTTTGTTCTTTTCTATTTATACTCTAGTTTCTTTTCTCCATTTCCAAGTTAAATTTGAATTCAAATTTCAAATTCCACCATGTGGTAATTCATCCCCAGATTAAGAATATAATTTGAACATATTTCTATTACCTTTATTTATATTATTCATTTTGTATATATATTTCCTTTTCTCTTCTTGGTTTCAATTCTAGAATTTTTTTTAGGGTATACATTCTAATTTGGGTATTATCATTAACATTATTATTTTATTTAAAGCACAAACATATAAACTCCAACATGATGCATTTTTTATCATTTGTTTGAATTAATCTCTAAATTTTGTGTATGCTCTTTTTTATGATGCAAGTGAGGCACATAGAATTGAGGAGATCTCTCTATTATTCTTTGTATACAATTTTGAGTATTACAGAGAAGCTGAAGACGCTAGTGCTAAGCCTGTTGAGTTTGAAATTCAGGTTGACTAGGCCTCTGTGCCGCATGACGCCTGGATCACCATGTCAACAAGCTATGGCAGAATTTAGGGTGGTAGCCGAACAGATCAGCACGAGGGACCTAGTTCAAGAATATTTGGCTAACAAAACATCTCTGACTTTGAGCGAATTTAGCATGCCAAAATTAAAAGGAACGAAGAAGGGACTTGAGCTTGTGCGACTTCCTTATCAGTTTAAATTTGAAAAGCAATTTAAAGAACCTTGCCAAGAGTGGATGGAAATGATTGAAGCAGTGTGCAATGAAGTGTTGGGAAATTACACTAAAAAAGAGGATCAACTGATGACTGCGGCCTTCGGCACCCGACCTAAGCAAAGGTTAAATCGGGTGATGGATGCCTTGAATTTTGACTACCCTGACTATGAGCGTTTGAACAAGGGTGCCAAAGGGCAAAAGAGAAAGAGGGTTGTTAGTGTTTTTAGTAGACAAGCTGCTAGGATGGTGAAAGAAGATGAGGAGGTTGCGAAGAAGAGAAAATCCAGCCCTGAGCCGAAAGTGGCTGCTCCTGTGTCAAAGAAGAGGAAATCCGCAGCTCTGAAGCCAAAAGCAACTGAGATAGAGGAAGAAACTCCTTCAACGCCTTCTGCTGCTGAATTAGAGGAAATTCTAAAGGTAATGACTGAATCCCTACCTATCAAGATGCTAAGTCCTCTTGGGCTGCAACTGACAAAGCTTTTACAGAAGAAGGACAATCCTTTGGCGACAAAGAAGACAGCTGAGCTAAAAAGGTGAAGGATTGTCATTGTTATGCAAGCTATTGAGAAAACACCGCCATAGGCCTCAGCATCAAAGATAGTACCATCTGCCGAAGCTACCAGCGCCGAAGCTGCCACTACCGAAACCGCCAATGCCGAAGCTGCCACTGCTGAGGCTGCCAACTTAGAGAGTACGTTATCTAATATTGATAGAGTGCTCTTGGATTTGGCAACGGAGGAGGCTACTGCTTCTGCAGAAGAAGTGTTGGCTATAGTGCCGGAAAAAGGGAAGAAGATTGCCGAAGATACTTCGAAAAAAGAAGAATTCAATTTTCAAAATATAATTGGTCAAGAATTGACCAAGGCTGAGAAAAAGGAACTTCAGGAGTACGCCATATCCTGTGGCTATCAACCGGGGGCCTTGCTTTTTGGTGGTGTTGAGGAAAAAGCCTTAGGGTGCATCCGAGATCGTACCAGAGCAAAGATTACCAATACCCTAACGAAGAGTGTTGGCTTTTTGAAGCTTGAAGCCGACCTTAGTAGGTACCGGTGACAGCATATCGCCGGTAGCTTATTCTATTCTAATTTTAAGGTAAAATTTTCTCAACTTTTTATTGTTTTAAGATAAAGGTAATTTCTTATGAAGGTTATTTTTTCCAGAGTCTGCTGCTGAGTAAAACCTTGAGGATGCAACAGGATCTCGAGGATAAGAAAAATGAGATTATAATTGAAGGCTTGGAAAATAAAATCAAAGAACATGAAGCTGCTCTTGAAAAGAAAGATTTTGATCTTCAAACAACGGAGGGCTTGCTGGCAGAAGCCCAAGCCGAAATTGCTAGACTAAATAGTGAACTTGTCCTAAAATCAAAAAGCTTCAAACAAGAAAAGAAGGACTTTGATATAAAGCTTGCATCCGAAGTTGAGAGAAGTTCAAGCTTTCAAAAATCCTTGAAGGAGCTTCAGGACAAATGCCTAAACTTTGGCAACCGGTGCGTGCAACGGCTGAAGCAAGTTTTCAACTCAGTTGGCGCTAGTTCTAAACAATTTGAACCTTCGGTCGAAGACCCGTCAAGCACCTTTGAACACATTGAGGGCGAAGTTGAGGCACTTGACAAAGTTATAGCTGGGCATTGTGACTTCTGTGCCCTACTGGCTTCTCGAGGAACAGCTGTCGCATTTATGAAGGCTGGTTGCACTCAAGACAATATTGTAAATAGGGCAAATTTTACTTTGTCGCCAGCTGACATGGCCAATATACCCAGCCTGGCTCAAAGCATCGGGAACAGGTTTATAACTCAAATTTGGATGAAGGGTGGGCGAAACTTGGCTGGTGACGAAGCACGAAGCCATCTTAAGCCGGTATTGAACTCATCCATTATTAACCTTCTCCTGAGATCACTTTTTACCTTTTTGCCTTATTACTTTGTTGCGTACAGGATGACGATGCCGAAGATCAGTGATTTGAAGATTAACGACTCGAGGCTTGATAGGTAATGATGAATCTGCATGGAGCTTTGATAACACTTGAATTATCTTTGTAACAGATATCGTAGTTTAGGAATCAAACATTACTTTGTAAATTTGTCCATACCTTGTAATATATTTTTACCTTTCCATCCGTGCATGAATTGCTTTGATGTGGACGAAACTTATATCTTTTGAGCCGAAGGTGAAAAACACCTTCCCTTCTTTTTGTACACAACGAAGCGTAGATTTGCTTCTTTTCTTGCCGTTAGATCCGAAGCAACTGCCTGTATACTATGATATGATGATGATGATGATCCTCCGAATGCCTAAATGAATGTGTATGAATGTAATGAATGATGTAATGTAATATGCAAATGAATGTCCAAACACACGCTTACGAAGCCACACCCATACTCTGCATCTTATTCACCGTTTATTTTTCGGTGTTCACCATTGACTTTTTGGTGTAAGTTCTGCATCCCCTTAGTAACGACTTTTGAACTTCTTCGCCTTCTATTTCGGTGGTATCACCGTTGACTTTTTGGTGTAAGTTCTGCATCCCCTTAGGAATGTCTTTTGAACTTCTTCGCCATATATTTCGGCAGTATTTGGCTCTTCATTCCCTTAGGAACGTCTTTTGAGCAGAAAACTTACGCTGCGTTTCCTTGGGAACGACTTTTTTGTAGCTTCGTCATGCTCTGCATCTCCTTAGGGACGACTTTCGAGCTTCTCCCTGGTTTTTTCTTTCTCTGCACTCGATGGTGCATGCTCAGATTTTACATTTTACATTCTTTCGGGGGATTTTCTCTCGTAGAGCTAAATAAGGAAGGAAAATTTACAAGCCATGGCCCCATTAAAAACCTTTCTCCCCCTTTGGAAAGGAAAAGAGTGCCATAGGAAAAAATGAAAAAAGATTACATCAAATTACACATAATATCGTCGAAGCTCATCCGCATTCCAAGATCTAGGAATGTCGTTGCCGTCCATATCCTTCAATCTGTAAGAACCAGGCCTTGATGAAGATACCACCAGAAAAGGTCCTTCCCACTTTAGCTGTAGTTTGCCTACTGTGTTCGGATTGGCCACTCTCCGAAGCACCAAATGCCCTGGCTTAATATTTTTCGTCGAACTTTTCTGTCACGCCATTTTATTGTTTCGGCTTGATATTTATTGATATTCTCCATAGCCTGAAGTCTGGTCCCTTCTATAGTATCTTTTGCTACATGATAATCAGCTTCGTCCTCTGTCGAAGCTGCTGTTCTAATTGACCTCGCTTTAGCTTCTTCTGGGGTTATAGCTTCGTCACCAAACAATAACTTGAACGGTGTAAAACCTGTTGATCTTGATATGGTTGTATTGTGGCTCCACACCACTTTAATCAACTCATCTGGCCACTTTCCTCTAGGCTGATTGAAGATTAACTTCATTATTCCCATCATTATAATGCCATTTGCTCTTTCAACCAGGCCGTTTAACTCCGGGTGCCTAACTGATGCAAAATAAATCTTCGTGCCAATGTGATCGCAGAAATCCTTGAAAGTTTCGGCATCAAATTGTGTTCCATTGTCAACAGTTATAGCCTTTGGCACGCCGAAGCGACAAACAATATTTTACCAGAAGAATTTCTGGACTGTAACCGAAGTTATTCTAGCCAAAGGCTTTGCTTCAATCCACTTAGAAAAATATTCTACAGCCACCACGACATATCTCAAATTGCCTTGCGCTGGTGGAAGTGGGCCTAACAAATCCAGGCCCCATCTTTGCAACGGCCAAGTGGGCTGTATTAACTGAGTGAGAGATGAAGGTTTTTTCTGGTCTCTTGCACATTTTTGACAATTTTCACATTTTTGAACCAACTCTGCCGCATCCGAAGCTGCTTTTGGCTAGTAAAATCCTTGTCTAAATACTTTTCCCAGCAATGGCCTAGGCCTAATATGAGATCCACACAGTCCTGCATGTATCTCCTTCATTAACTCAATACCTTCAGCTCTTGATAAACACTTGAGAAGTGGAGAACAGACTCCATGTTTATATAATTCCCCTTCTATTATTACATACGGTCTTGTTCTTGCCTCCATCCTCTTATTATAAGCTTCGTCATCTGAAAGGCAATTACCCTAGAGGAAAGATATAATTTCAGTCCTCCAATCTTCACTGTGTACTGGAGAAATGGTAAGCACTGCTCTCTCCATGAGTTCAACCGAAGGTGCCTTTATTGTTTCAAAAAATACTTCAAAAGGTAAAGGGAGCCCCTGAGCCGCTGATTTGGCTAGCAGATCTGCATGCTCATTTTCGCCTCTTGGAATATTCTTGACGAAAAAACCTTCGAAAGAAGCCTCCAACCTTCGAACTGTATCCAGATATTTTTCAAGCTTCGGATCTCTTGCCTTATTACTTTTGTCCACATGGCCAGAAATGACTTGAGAATCAGTTTTCCGAATGGCCCTTCTTATTCTCATTGCCCTTAACTTTCGTAGCCCCAACAGGAGTGCTACGTATTCAGCAATATTATTTGTACAACTAAAGCCAAGCTTGGTTGCATAACATATTCTAATTTTTGAAGGTGCTACTAGAACAGCAGCCGCTCCTGCACCGAAGGTTCC
Source organism: Zea luxurians (assembly GCA_029449295.1). Classification (NCBI taxonomy): domain Eukaryota; kingdom Viridiplantae; phylum Streptophyta; class Magnoliopsida; order Poales; family Poaceae; genus Zea; species Zea luxurians. The sequence continues at coordinate 5,088,556 of JAOPSE010000010.1, read as the reverse complement.
CCAAGAACCATCGCAGAACACTATCCAGGCTTCGGTGTCTTTGTTTATTTCTTCTTCCTGAGCCCCTGGCATCTAGTCAGTGATGAAGTCTGCTAACGCCTGGGACTGAATTGAGGATCTATGCACATAGTCAATGGTAAATTCATTAAGCTCTGTGGCCCATTTTCCAATCCTTCCAGTAGCTTCTCTATTCTTCATAATGTCCTTCAGAGGCTGTGACGAAGGAACAATTATGTGGTATGCTTGAAAATAATATCGAAGCTTCCTAGAGGCCATTAATATAGCATACAACACCTTCTCCAATTCCGTATAATTTTTCTTTGATGCACTTAAAACTTCGGAGACGAAGTACACTGGAGCTTGCTTTTTAACTTGACCATTTAGCTTCTCCTGTACCAGCGCCGCACTCACTGCAGAATGTGAAGCTGCCACATATAATAGCAATGGAGCCCCTAGCGCAGGTGGAGTTAATGTTGTTAAATCAATCAAATATTGCTTCAACTTTTCAAAGGCTTTTTGCTATGCCGGGCCCCATTGAAAGACTTCGGCTGACTTTAGTATTTCAAAGAATGGCAGATTTCTTTCTGCTGATCTGGATATGAATCTGTTTAATGATGCTAGCCTCCCTTCTTTATGCTTGGCGGTTCCATCCGAAGAATAGCCTCAATCTTACTTGGGTTGGCTTCAACTCCTTTAGTTGACACCAGACAGCCAAGGAACTTGCCCTTCTTTACCCCAAAAACACACTTCTCTGGATTCAACTTCAGACCAGCTTGCATGAAGTTAGCAAATGTCTCTTGTAAATCAGCAATGTGATTTTCTTGCTTCGTGCTTTTCACTATGATATCATCAACATAGGTCAGTACATTCCTGCCTATTTGAGAATGGAGGACCTTGGCTGTCATTCTATTGAAGCTTCCTCCAGCATTCTTGAGCCCCTCAGGCATCCGAAGATAACAATATGTGCCACTGGGGGTTATGAAGCTAGTCTTCGGCTCATCTTCCTTCTTCATCCATATTTGATGATAGCCGGAATAACAATCCAATAGACTCATGAGCTTCGAAGAAGCTACTGCATCCACTAGGGAGTCTATTCTTGGCAATGGGAACTCGTCCTTCGGACAAGCCTTGTTAAGATCTGTAAAATCAATGCACATTCTCCATTTGCCATTGGCCTTCTTCACCATAACAGTGTTGGCTAGCCACTTTGGGTATTTCACCTCTCTGATAACACAAGCACTAAGAAGTCTCTTCACTTCATTCCGAGCACCTTCAGCTTTCTCTTCAGACATTTTCTGAAGCCTTTGTTTTCTTGGCCTAAAGGATGGATCCACGTTGAGTGAGTGTTCAATGACATCTCTGTTGACACCACAGAGATCATTAGCGGACCAAGCAAAGACATCTATATTGTTGAATAAGAATCTTAGCAAATTCTTCTCTTGTTCTTCAGATAGCTGAGACCCCAACAATACCCTTTGTTCTGCTATGTCTTCACATAGGAGCATAGGCTACGGCTGATCTGCCGAAGCAGCCTTCTCTCTTTTGTATTTATACTACTCACAGGCTTCGGCTCCATCTATATTATGGATTGCCTTTGAATCTGTCCAATTTTCTTCAGCTTTTCTAGCAGCCTCTTGACTTCCATGGATAGCGATAGGCCCCTGCTCCGAAGGTATTTTCATACATAAGTATGTTGGATGAAGTATAGCTTCGAAAGCATTGAGTGTCCCTCGGCCAATGATTGCATTGTATGGATACTCCATGTCAACAATATCAAAAACAATTTGTTCAGTCCTTGTGTTATGAACGAAGCCGAAGGTTACTGGCATTGTGATTTTGCCGAGTGCTACAATTTGCCTTCCTTCGAAGCCATAGAGAGGATGTGTAGCATCATGAATCTTATCCTCTGGCTCTTGCATTTGTCTGAAGGCCTTAGCAAATATGATATCCGCTGCATTGCCTGTGTCAACCAGAACATTATGGACCAGAAACCCCTTGATGACACAAGATATGACCATAGCATCATTATGGGGGTAATCCTTAAGCTGAAGATTGTGGCGGAACCGCCCGAATTATTCCAACTTAAGTGCCTAAGTCCCGCCTTAGAGGCTAGACCACACTTAAATAGGAATAACACGTCAGTCCCTTGGATCTAGTCCGACGAGGCCAATAACAGGATCAAGTACCACGTACTCACTCGATGGTGAGGCACAGAGCAAATACAATAAAGCATAAAACCATACATTGAGGAGTATTAAATTTATTACATCATCATTGGAGTTTTAGCAAAGGTAGTCATCATTGTTCGGAATGCAGCGGAATAAAACTAATGATAAATAAACAGAGAGACGGGGAAGCCTGTCTCATCACTCCTCATGCTCCTCCTCTGCCGAGGTAGGGTCCCACTCGACTGTCCAACCCGGTGGCAAGGTGGACGGCCAAGTCACTCCATCAACCATGTCCTCCAGGGAACCTGTAAAAAATTATGCCACAAGCAAGGCTGAGTATACTAATACTCAGCTAGATTTACCCGGTGTGAGGAGTCTACTCCTCTACCTCTAGACATGCAGCTATTTGGCTGAGGGGTTTGGTTGCCAAAAGCACTAGCTGAGTCTATAAATCAAGTTTTAGCTTTTTCAAGTTTTAGTGTGACTCTCTTAAGACTAATTGTGTACTATCTACTCAATCATGGTATCAAGCAAATTAGCAATCAAATATCTTTTGCCAAAACATCACATTTCCACTTGTTACTCAATGTAGCAGCATGGATCAAGCAGTCTCATTAGCTGCGAGAAGCAGATGATTCGAATCGAGTTTTTAAACCTTGCAAGGTAAACCTAAACACACGACGTGGCGAGGCACTCCGTCCCCACACACATCAATCGTCCCCATCGATTCCCTAGCAACAGATCAGGGCTCATCGCCTTGGCGTACAATGCCTCACTGACCCCGACTGCCGTCGTGCAGTGACCACACTTGTACCCACCATAACCGGAATGGGAGACCACGTCTCAAGTCGCGTGAGGGGATATGTCTGCTGGCAGGTTCAATCAGGTACTAGGCTTACCGATTTACCATATTTCTCGGCATATGTTTAGTACGTTCAAACGCTTGACTCATGGTACCACACCTTAATCCTTATTCCAATTTCCACCTCGTAGACAATCAATCCCCATGGATTGTTGTCCACAGACCAACATCATTATGCTATGAATGTGGATACAACCAATTCCTGACCTCGCGCGAGTGCTGGAAAAATCACTCGACTTCTACCGAGATCCCTAATTAGTAAGCAGCTACTCGACCTAGCATACTAGTATCCATCTCAAAAGGAATCCTGAGTTAATGCAACTAGGGTTCTAGGCAATTCCTACACTTAAGTGCACAGTATAAGCCTACAAACATTAAGTGCAGTAAAATAGCATATATAGAACTGGTTATGCATAAAACCAGGGCTTGCCTTCCAAAACTGGGGCAGGCAGATCCTCTGGGGCAGGCTCTGGTGCTAGATCCGGGGCTACCTCCTGAGCAACTCCATGCTCCAGCACGAGGATGTACTCTTCGTCAGCGAGGTTGCAATCTATCGAATAAAATGAATAAGAATATGTATGCTATGACTATGCAGGATTTAGTAATCATTATGCTAAGTGAAGAAAAACTAAGTTAGTTAATAACTTAGGGTTTCCTGGTTATAAGAGGCTCTTAGTGGTTTATGCTTATTAAATTAGGTTTTGAGGCTTTGCCTAGAGATAAACATAATGAATTAAGACTTGGATTGCTCTTTAAAGGTTTTAGTAGGCATTCAAGGGGTTTTGCTAGTTTGGTTCAGTCTCCACTATTAATTCCCCCTTTTCATTTTCTAATTAGGATTTAAGGGTGGGTTTCAACTACAACAGTGATTTAAATTTTTCCAAAACTTCTGTAAAAATTACAGTGGTTTACTATTGGTCAATGTAGTTTGTCCTACAAATTTGAGGTCTAGAAGAATTAGAATATGCCTTGGACAAAAATAACAAAAGTTGGGGCAAAAGGGGTCACTTTGTAAGAGTGGGTTCTATTCTAAGAGTCATTTTTACTGGTATCTATAGGTAATAACATGCTTCTGTGCCAAAAATCATAGAGGGATACTTAGTGGTTATTTAGTTATGATTTTCTAAAGTTTAATGCTAAAAAGACACTTACAACTAACCTGTTATTTGAAAAATATCAAACAACAAAACTCATAATTTTTCTATGTTTATCATAACAAAACATTAGTTATCCCAAGGTTTGGGGTGATGTCTCCTCATGGTTATTTTTCTAGGGTTTTTCTAAGTTTTCCTTGTTTTCCAAAAATAAAAGGTATCTCTTTATTTTTATACTAAACAAAGGTCAAACAAAATTTTCTAGTGAACCATACTGAATAAGTAAGCTAACAAAAATGTGGGTGCTTCCTGGTTTTCATTTTACAATACCTATTATATTTTCTTTAACCTTAAGCTAAAAATGATTTAAATGGCAAACTCTACATTAAATGGGTGTACAAAGGGGTTTAGTATTTTTAAACAGGTTAGAAAGTGATTAAGTACTTCTTTGAATTTTCTTAACCCCAGTCTAATAGTGTAGCTATTTTTCCCTGTTTCATTTAGCTTTTGACCAGATAATCAATTAAATCATAACTTTGATGTTTTCTGCAGTACTTGGGGGTTTTATATTTTTCCTAAGTAGTTTACAATATTTAAGATCTGGCAAAATTGGTTTGACTCGATTTGGGTAAACAAAATTGAAGTTATGAATTTTTCAAGTTCTGTTTGGATTTAAATCAGAATATTAAAAAGGTTTTCTGGAAAACCACTTTGCATCGAAGACCCTAGGTTCTTTCTAAACTAATCCCTTCAGTTATACCCCTACGCCACTATTTTCTTGAGTCGCTGACAGCGCACAAAACTCCCTGGCCTTTACTTCTTCTTCCCCGAGGTCCCTCCCCTAACTTAAATAGTACCCGCGGGAGTAAAAAGGGCGGCGCGGCTTACCGACGGCGAGAGAGGTCCGGCGAGGGGCGGGGTTGGCTCCGGGAGGTCCTGGCGGTCACAGCGAGGTACGGCTCGACGGCGGGGGTGGCCGGAATCAGCCGGTCCACGTGCGCAGGCAGGTGAACTCGTCGGTGGCGAGAGCTCCGACCTAACCACGACGACATAGGTCAATCCAAGGGCACGGGGAGCTTCACGGGGTGACGTAGAGGCTATGCGTGCAGTGAATCGGAAAATGGTGCAGAGACTCACCCGGTCCACATGCGTCGGCGGGATTCCGAACTCCGGTGAGCATGATTGCGCGTTTCCGGTGGCGGGGGTCCGTGGTTCAAGCTCTGGCAAACTTCACGGCCTCCCAGGGGATCTATCTAGGGGCTTGGATCGAGTGGAGGAGGGCGGGAAATGGTTCGGCCACGGTGGTTGCCCTCGGGTGGCTCTAGCGGGTCGCGGAGAGGTCGCCGGAGCTATTGGCGAGCTCCGGGGAGTTTGGCGCGGGACAGAGGGTGCAACAGGGAGGATAGCCAGGCACTGGGGCGGGCTTTATAGCCGCGGCGCGGGCGTGGTCACGGGGCGGCCGCGGGCGCGCGGGGGTTCGCGCACGGGCGTGCTCTGAGCGCGCCCCCGAGTGTCAGCCCTCGTCGAACACGTGTGTGTTTGCTTCTGCCATGGTTCAACGGCCGATTGGGGCACCTTGGCGTGCAGATCTTGGCAAAACACCCGTGTACGATCTCTTCCCTGCACCAAATCCTAGCTTTTTGATGTGAGTCCCAAGCAAGGATACGGTCGGGGTAGGGAGATATAGGTGTGAGAAGTTGCCTTTGTCCTAGCTGTCCAAACTGATACAAAAGCTATGCCAAGTCGTGTCAAACGACTTAGGGTTGGGTTCAAACTTTTCCAGGGTGTTCTAGAGGTATTTTGGCGCCACTTTGTCAATTGGGCCAAGTGGTTTTGAGTTTGGGATCAAGGTGAACATGTTTGATCTTTGCAAGAGGGTTGGTTTTGGACTTAGAAAAATTCTGGTTTTCCTTTTGTGCTCAACCCTTTGGTGAACCTTTTGGGGTTTTTCTGAAATCTTTTTGGGGTCACTTTCTTACTATTATTTGTAGGGTATTAAGTGTACTACAACTTTTATAATTGGCCCAAGTCATGATCATGTGGTTTTCTTAACCTTTTGGTCATACTTACTTCTAGGGCTCCAATTGTCCAAAGGGGTTTGCATTCGGGTTTGGGCATGTCTCTCCACTATATGTACATGATGTGGCCAAGTCATGACATCTAAGGTGGATTGCACTTACTTAGGATTTTGAGTTCCAAGTTTGAAGTCCTTCACTCAATTTAAGTCTTATGTGATGATGGGCTTACTTTGTAGTCTTGAGTGAAAAACCCCAAGTAACACCTAGGGTGTTACAAATATCCTCCTGGGAGAAGGTAATTGGGATGTGGGACCATTTGGTCTTGATGAAGGGTCCCTGCACCCCAACATGCTGCACCCTTCTCTATGCTTCTTTCTTTTGCTTCTTGTTGGCTGGCTCTGAGCATGAACCGCCTGTTATTGGGAGCACCAGCTTTGTAGCCGAAGGTGCTACAACTTGGTTGCTAAATGAAGCCATCAGCTCAAAAGTGGAAGTGAGTTCACCGGAGGTGGGCGCCAATGTTGGGGACTTGTTCTCAAATGCTATGAATTAAGAACAAGGCAACACAAAACGTTAAAGGTTAAAGCCCTTTGTCCTTTGAAACATTATCTCCCTTAGGATATAATGATCTTCGGTCGAAGGTAATGAAGGATGTACCTTCATCATCTCAGTATAGATTAATGGAAGAAGAAGCATATGAAAGATAGAACATAACATGAATAATCATATGACTTTATTCATATGTCTTTTATATATTAAAGTGAATGAACATAAACAATATTGAATTACATTTATACCTTCGACTTGACAGAAGGTATAAAGTCCAAGCGTGACGCAACAGGGAATACAGGTCAGCGTGAACAGTATGGGGGTACTGTTCACCTATTTATAGACACAGGGCGCAGCCTGTACGAGTTTACATTTATATCCATTATAACTGGTTACAATCATGACACAGATTATCATGGGTCGATCAGTCTTTGCATCTTTAAGTCGATGCAACCCTTCGTCTTAGGGCGTGTTACTATGCCCAAGCTCCCTAGATGGTGGCTTCGGCGTTGCTTCCGTGTTGATCTTCCGAAGGTGCTTCTTCTTACAAGACCTTCGGCAATGAAGCAGACCCCCAACAAGCCCTTCGTCCTCTGAAGCATTATCTCCCTTAGGATATAATGATCTTCAAACGAAGGTCATGAAGGACGTACCTTCTTCATCACAGTATATATTAATGAAAGAAGAAGCATATGAAACATGAGAGATAATATGAATAATCACATAACATCATTAATATAACTTTATTATATCATCATAAATGAACATGAACGATATTGAATTACATTTGTACCTTCGGCTTGATAGAAGGCAAAAGCTCAAGCGTGACACACGAGTGAATACAAGTCAGCGTGAACAGTACGGGGGTATTGTTCATCTATTTATAGGCACAGGGCGCAGCCTATGTAAATTACATTCATGCCCTTTATGTTTACTATTGACTTAATGACAATCCAACGAGGACTAGATAGCCTTTTCCCCTTTAAGTCGGTTCCTTTTTTCTGCCGCTGAGCCGAAGCTTCCTTGCGCATAGCTTCGGAACTGGTTCAACCTTCGTCCAGACCATGCTTTTCATATTGTGTATAGTTTTATTCCAAATCTGAAGGTTCCTGTACATATATTACATTTGGGAAACATTGTTAGTCGTGTTTTTGAGGACCTTCGGAAGACGAAGGCACCCAACAATTCCTTCGGGCAGAAAATCGGGGTAGTAAGAGCGCAGAAAATCCTTAGTTTCTCATGTAGCTTCTTCTTCTGAATGGTTGCTCCACTGAATCTTATACATTCGGATTGACTTTGCTTGAGTTGACCTTTCCTTTTGGTCCAATACTTTAATGGGGTGCTCTTGATATGACAAGTCTGGTTCTATCTCCAATTCAGGCTCGGGTAGCACTTCTGTTGGTAAGCGGACACACTTCTTCAGTTGAGACATATGGAACACATCATGAATTGCAGACAAGTGAGGTGGCAACTTCAACTGGTATGCTATAGGTCCACAAGTCTCTTTGATTTCATAGGGCCCAATATAGCGAGGAGCTAATTTGCCCTTGATACCAAATCTCTGAACACCTTTAGTGGATGACACTTTGAGATACACATGATCCCCCACTTCGAATTGTAGAGGCTTCCTTCTTTTATCATAATAGCTCTTCTGTCTGGCCTGAGCAACTTCCAAGTTCTTCTTAATGACTCTGACTTCATCCTCGGCTTCAAGCACTAGGTCAGGTCCAAATATTTTCCATTCTCTAGCTTGTGACCAATTTAGCGGTGTTCTACACCTTCTCCCATACAAGGCCTCGAAAGGTGCCATCTTTAGGCTGGATTGGTAGCTGTTATTGTAAGAGAATTCTGCCAGAGAAAGGAACTTATCCCAATTCTTGCCATAGTGTAACACACACGCTCTCAACATGTCCACAAGAATCTGATTTACTCTTTTCGTTTGGCCGTCAGTTTGAGGATGGTATGCTAGGCTTCTTATCACATGGGTTCCAAGTGACTTCTGCAGCTGTTCCCAGAAACGTGCGACAAAAGGTGCTCCTCTATCTGACATAATAGTCCTTGGGATTCCATGCAAGCGCACTATTTGGTCAATATAGATTTCTGCATATTTTTCTGCCCTGTGGGTGGTATGCACTGGCAAGAAGTGAGCTGTCTTGGTTAGCCTATCCACAATGACCCAAATAGAATCGTGGTGTCGGGAGGTATTTGGCAATCCCATAATGAAGTCCATGCTGAGGTCCTCCCATTTCCAAGATGGTATAGGGAGTGGCTGCAAGGTACCTGCTACCTTCCAATGGCTTGATTTAATCCTTTAGCAAGTGTCGCACTCAGATACATACTTAGCAATTTCTCTCTTCGTCCTGGTCCAGCAATATAAGGATCTGAGATCATGATACATCTTGTTACTCCCGGGGTGCATGGAAAACTTGGAAAGATGAGCTTCGTCCAAGATTTTCTTCCTGAGTTCTACGTTTTTGGGAACAACCAGTCTGTCTTCAAACCATAGAACACCATTGCTGTCCTGACAAAAGCATTTATACTTATCCACTTTTTGATTGAGCATTTCCTTAATGACTTGAACACCCTTGTCACTAATCTGTGCCATGATTATCTGCTCTTGTAAAGTTGGCTCAACTGAGATATAACCCAAGGTACCTGGGGAAACAACTTCCATGTTTAGCTTGCGCAACTCGTCACACAGGGCGACGATCTTAGAGTCCATGGTTATATAGTTGCACTGGGCTTTTCGACTTAAGGCGTCTGCCACAACATTAGCCTTGCCTAGATGGTAATGTACTTCTAGATCATAGTCCTTGATCCATTCCAACCATCTCCTCTGCCTCATATTAAGTTCAGCCTGAGTGAAAATGTACTTGAGACTCTTGTGGTCAGTATAAATATTACAATGGGCTCCCATTAGATAATGTCTCCATATTTTCAAAGCATGAACTACCGCTGCTAACTCTAGATCATGTGTGGGGTAATTCTGCTCATGAGGCCTGAGTGCCCTAGATGCGTAGGCAATAACTCGGTTGTCTTGCATTAAAACACAACCTAGTCCAGTGCCCGAAGCATCGCAATATACATCAAATGATTTGGTGTTGTCAGGCTGTGCGAGCACGGGTGCTGTTGTCAAATGTCGCCTTAAGGCATGAAAGGCATCTTCACATTTCTGATCCCAATCAAATTTCACTCCTTTCTTTAACAACTCAGTCATTGGTTTAGCAATCCTGGAGAAATCCGGAATGAATCGCTGACAGTATCCTGCCAAACCCAGGAAACTCCGAATCTGTCGCACGGTGGTAGGAGGCTTCCAATCCATCACTTCTTGTACCTTCTCGGGAACAATGGATATCCCATCCTGAGAAATGGTGTGACCCAAGAACTTGATATCCCGTAGCTAGAAATCACATTTGGAGAGTTTGGCATACAAGCGATGATCGCGTAGCCGCTGAAGTACAGTGTGCAAGTGCCTTGTATGCTCGTCTTCACTTTTTGAATATACCACAATATCATCAATGAAGACCACCACAAATTTGTCCAGCTCTGGCATAAACACTGAATTCATCAAATACATGAAATATGCTGGCACATTGGTTAGCTGGAAAGACATTACCAAGTACTCATAAAGTCCGTATCTGGTGGAGAAAGCTGTCTTCGGAATATCACTGGCCCTGATCTTGATTTGGTGATATCCAGAGCGAAGGTCTATCTTGGAAAATACCTTGGCTCCAACCAATTGATCAAACAAAACATCAATGCAAGGTAAAGGATACTTGTTTTTAATAGTTACCGCATTGAGAGGGCGGTAATCAACACACAATCTCAGACTCTCATCCTTCTTCTTTACGAACAAGGCTAGACATCCCCATGGTGAAGTACTTGGGCGAATGAAGCCCTTGTCCAACAACTCTTGTAACTGCTTCTTTAGTTCTGCTAACTCTACTGGAGGCATCCTATATGGCCTTTTAGAAATAGGTGCGGTCCCTGGTTGCAATTCGATGGCAAACTCTATGTCTCTGTCGGGTGGCATCCCTGGCAATTCATCTGGGAAAACATTAGGGTACTCACAGACTACTGGAATCCTCTCTACAGGTGACTCTATCAGGGCGAGTGCACAAGAATGGGTACAGCCTTGGTCAGGTAGGTACAAGGTGATTTCCCCACAAATAGGTGAGTGTATTTCAATGGCTCTTGTTGCGATATCAATCAATGCATGATGTCGTGATAACCAGTCAGTTCCCAAGATGATATCCATGCTCTCTAACCCCATGATAAGAAGGGTGGTTTTAAATATAAGACTACCCAATTTTATGGGCACATGCCGGTTGAGTTGATAGGTGGCAACCTTGCCTCCCGGTGTTGCAATCATAATACCCCCATTTGTGTGGTGGAAAGGTAGTTGACATCTTGCACTAAATTTTGTGCTGATGAAGCTGTGTGATGCACCAGAATAAAAAAGAATGACTACAGGGTAATTCAAAATAGAAAAGATACCAGTCATGACGGGTGGTCCCTCCGGAATGTCAGCCAATGTGGTGAAGTTCAGCGTGCCTTGCCTCACTTGCACCCTCTGCCTCTTGCCTTGGTTCTGATTTACATTCTGACCCTGCCTCTGCTGGTTTCTGGGGAAATTCTTAGCATAGTATCTGGTGCTGCCACAAGTGAAACACTTGTTATCATTGCTCTGACGGTACTGCTGCTGTGGTTGGTTGTTGTTCCTCTGAGCAGGAAACTGGGAGCGTTTGGGTGCCTGCTATTGCTGCTGCTGGGGTCGGATCACCCATCGCCCCTGCTGCTACTGAGGTCCTCTGCTCTGAGTGTCAGACATAATCCTGAAGCGCTGAGGCTGTGCTAATGGTCCTGCCATAGGGGTCTTTCTCTTCTTCTCTACCTGATGGGCTGTGATGCAATCCTCCGAAGAGATGGCCATGTTGACTAACTCATTGTAGCTATTGGCCTTGACTGTGTTGAGACGATCACGGAGCTTAGTGTTGAGGCCCCTCCGGAATCAGTCTCTCTTCTTCTCATCAGTGTCAGCATGGTAGCTTGCGTACTGACACAGGTCATTGAAAGCTTGGGCGTACTACAACACAGTATGACTTCCCTGAGTGAGTGCCAGAAACTCATTGAGCTTGCGGTCCATGATGCCTGCTGGTATGTGATGCCCTCTGAATACTGCCTTGAACTCTCCCCACTCAACCATGTGGTCAGCCAGCTGCATAGCGAGAAAATGGTCCCACCATGTCCGAGCAGGCCCACGAAGCTATTGGGTGGCGAAACAGACCTTGGCCGCATCTGAACAATCTCCATTAAGTAGTGGGAATTTGGATTCCACCACCCTGAGCCAAACATCAGCATCAAGTGGATCTTCCGCCCTGGTGAACAATGGCGGTTGAGTACTGAGAAACTCTTGGTAGGTGGCCGCTGCCGGGGCACACTGGTGGTGATCACCACCCCCATAGTGCTGAGGCGGTGGCTGACGCTGAGTGAGCTACTGCAGAATCTCATTCTGCTGAGCCATCAGCTCCTGCATGGTAGGAGGCTGCGGCGGTGGGGGAGGAATGCGCTCATTCTGTCCACGGCGTGCCCTTCTTGCCATCTGAAATTTAGGAGGTTCTGTTGTTATACTTAAAATCCGCAATTGTGTACAATAAAGGAACTTAAACAGCGAGGTTTGCAAGGACCCAAGTTTGCCTCGCCTTTGGTACCAACAGGATACAATTTCATTCATAAACTTAAAACAAGAACCATTTATCATTCATCTTGTCAAAAGAGTTTCTAACAGTTACAGCAGTGCCCAAAATACTCAACTCTCTAGCCTAGTACATCCAAGTTGCAAAAGCTAAGCTAGTTTCGAGGAGATCTACTGCTGCACACTTCTACCCTAACTCTGAAATCTAATGAGCAAACGAGGCAATGCTAGACTCGGGGGAAGGTGGTCTTCCTGAGCCAGTAGTGTCTAAGCTAGATGTAGGCTCCGGCTCCTCGCCTCCCTTGATATCTACATCCTCATCGGCCCCTTCTGCCTCCATATTCTTAATCTCTTGATGGTGCAGATCCAAATGTTGGTTGACTTCCTCAAGCTGTTGCTAGGTGGTCTAGAGCTGATCTTCTAGAACCTCAATGGTGTTTTCCCTGGCTTCCACCTGATCCTCAAGCTCCTGTATGTGGTTCGCTGTGGCAGAACCGCCCAAATTCTTCCAGCTTAAGTGCCTAAGTTACGCCTTAGGGGCTGCAACACAATTAAATCGGAATAACCCGTCAGTCCCTCAGATCTAGTCTGATAGAGCCACTTAACTAGGATCAAATACCACAAACTCACTCGAAGGTGAGTCACAGAAGAAGTACAATAAAACAGGAAACCTCAAATTAAAGTACTAGAGTTATTACATAAATCGGAGTTTTTCAAGTAGCTGACATAAGTTTACAAAATAAATTGCAGCGGATAATCGATATTGTCGAAAGCGAGGAATAGGGCAAGGCCTAGCCCACTACTCCTCCTGCTCCCCTCCTGTCGGAGCAGCATCCCACTCGGTCGTCCAACCCGGTGGCAGGGTGGTAGGCCAAGTCACACCATCAACCATATCCTGTAGCGTGCCTGCAAAAATTATGCCACAAGCAAGGCTGAGTATACTAATACTTAGCTAGACTTACCCGGTGTGAGGAATCTACTCCTCTATCTCTAGACTATGCAGCTGTTTGGCTGAGGGGTTTGGTTTGCTAAAAGCACTAGTGAAAGGGAATTAGGCTTACACCTAGTTCCTAAATAATTTTGGTGGTTGAATTGTCCAACACAAATATTGGACTAACTAGTTTACTCTAGTGCATAAGTTATACAGGTGCAAAAGGTTCACACTTAGCCAATAAAAAGACCAAGTATTGGATTCAACAAAGGAGCAACAGGGCAACCGAGGGCACTTCTGTCTGGAGGCACCGGACTGTCCGGTGTGCACCGGACATGTCCGGTGCGACCAGAGGACTCCAACTCCAAACTCTTCGTCCTCGGGATTTCTCGAAAGCCGGCGCGCTATAATTCACCGGACTGTCCGGTGTGCACCGGACATGTCCGGTGCTCCAAGGAAGCGCGGTCTCCGGAACTCGCCAGCCTCGGGTTCGCGCGGCAGCCGCTCCGCTAAAATTCACCGGACTGTCCGGTGTGCACCGGACTGTCCGGTGTGCCAGCGGAGCAATGGCTCCCTGCGGCGCCAACGGCTCCCTGCGGTGCATTTAATGCGCGCGCAGCGCGCGCAGACGTCAGGATCGCCCATACCGGTGCACCGGACATCAAACAGTACATGTCCGGTGTGCACCGGACACCCAGGCGGGCCCAGAAGTCAGAAGCTCCAACGGTCAGAATCCAACGGCAATGGTGACGTGGCAGGGGCACCGGACTGTCCGGTGTGCACCGGACTGTCCGGTGCGCCATCGAACAGACAGGTTCCAGCAACGGTCACTTTTGGTGGTTGGGGCTATAAATACCCCAACCACCCCACATTCATTGCCATCCAAGTTTTCCACTTCTCAACTACTACAAGAGCTCTAGCATTCAATTCTAGACACACCAAATAGATCAAGTCCTCTCCAAATTCCACACAACACCATAGTGACTAGAGAGAGTGATTTGCTTGTGTTCTTTCGAGCTCTTGCGCTTGGATCGCATTCTTTTCTTTCTCACTTGTTCTTGAGATCATCACTCAATTGTAACCAAGGCAAGAGGCACCAATTGTGTGGTGGCCCTTGCGGGGAAGCTTTGTTCCCGGTTGATTGAGAAGAAGAGAAAGCTCACTCGATCCGTGGGATCGTTTGAGAGAGGGAAGGGTTGAAAGAGACCCGGCCTTTGTGGCCTCCTCAACGGGGAGTAGGTTTGCGAGAACCGAACCTCGGTAAAACAAATCCTCGTGTCACACTCTTATTTGCTTACGATTTGTTTTGCGCCCTCTCTCGCGGACTCGTTTCTTTATTACTAACGCTAACCCGGCTTGTAGTTGTGATTATTTTTGTAAATTTCAGTTTCGCCCTATTCACCCCCCCTCTAGGCGACTATCAATTGGTATCAGAGCCCGGTGCTTCATTAGAGCCTAACCGCTCGAAGTGATGTCGGGAGATCACACCAAGAGGGAGATGGAGACCGGCGATGACAAGCCCACTACAAGCCAAGGGAGCACTTCATCGGAAGAGTCCCGCACCAAGAGAAGAGAGAAGAAGAAGAACTCCTCCAAGCGGAAGGAGAAAAGATCGTCCTCTTCTCACCACAAGGAGAAGAAGGAAAAATCTTCTTCTCACAAGCCGCATCGGAGTGGGGACAAGCACAAGAGGATGAGGAAGGTGGTCTACTACGAGACCGACACTTCATCGACATCTACCTCCGGCTCCGACGCGGCGTCCGTCACTTCTAAACGCCAAGAGCGTAAGAAGTATAGTAAGATCCCCCTACGCTACCCTCGCATTCCTAAACATACACCTTTACTATCCGTCCCATTAGGCAAACCACCAACTTTTAATGGTGAAGATTATGCTATGTGGAGTAATTTGATGCGATTTCATCTAACCTCTCTCCACAAAAGATTATGGGATGTTGTTGAGTATGGTGTACAGGTACCATCCGTAGGGGATGAGGACTATGACACGGACGAAGTGGCCCAAATCGAGCACTTCAACTCTCAAGCCACAACCATCCTCCTTGCCTCTCTAAGCAAGGAGGAATACAACAAAGTACAAGGGTTGAAGAACGCCAAGGAGATTTGGGACCTACTCAAGACGGCGCACGAGGGTGATGAACTCACCAAGATCACCAAGCGGGAAACGATCGAGGGGGAGCTCGGTCGCTTCCGTCTTCGCCAAGGGGAGGAGCCACAAGACATGTACAACCGGCTCAAGACCTTGGTGAACCAAGTGCGCAACCTCGGAAGCGCAAAATGGGATGACCACGAAGTGGTTAAGGTTATTCTAAGAGCCCTTATTTTCCTTAACCCCACACAAGTTCAATTAATTCGTGGCAATCCTAGATATACACAAATGACCCCCGAAGAAGTCATCGGGAATTTTGTTAGTTTTGAATGCATGATTAAGGGCTCCAAGAAGATCAACGAGCTTGACGAGCCTTCCACATCTGAGGCGCAACCGGTGGCCTTCAAGGCAACGGAGGAGAAGAAGGAGGAGTCTACACCAAGTAGACAACCAATTGACGCCTCCAAGCTCGACAACGAGGAGATGGCCCTAATCATCAAAAGCTTCCGACAAATCCTCAAGCAACGGAAGGGGAAGGATTACAAATCCCGTTCCAAGAAGGTTTGCTACAAGTGTGGTAAGCCCGGTCATTTTATTGCAAAATGTCCTATGTCTAGTGATAGTGACAGGGGCGACGACAAGAAGGGCAAGAGGAAGGAGAAGAAGAGATACTACAAGAAGAAGGGCGGCGATGCCCATGTTTGTCGGGAGTGGGACTCCGACGAAAGCTCAAGCGACTCCTCCGACGACGAGGACGCCGCCAACATCGCCGTCACCAAGGGCCTCCTCTTCCCCAACGTCGGCCACAAGTGCCTCATGGCCAAGGATGGCAAAAAGAAGGTAAAATCAAAGTCCTCCACTAAATATGAAACATCTAGTGATGAGGATGATGATAAAAATGAAGAGGATAATTTGCGTATTCTTTTTGCCAACCTTAACATGGAACAAAAGGAAAAATTAAATGAGCTAATTAGTGCCATCCATGAAAAGGATGATCTCTTGGACTCCCAAGAGGACTTCCTAATCAAGGAAAACAAGAAACATGTTAAGGTTAAAAATGCTTATGCTCTAGAAGTTGAAAAATGTAACAAATTATCTAGCGAGCTAAGCACATGCCATGACACTATTGCCAATCTTAGAAATGAAAATGTTAAATTAATTGCTAAGGTTGATTCTCATGTTTGCATTGATCCTAGAAATGATAATGTTGATTTGCTTGCTAGGATTGATGAGTTGAATGTTTCCATTGCTAGCCTTAGAAATGAAAATGAGAAATTAATTGCTAAGGCTAAGGATTTTGATGTTTGCAATGCTACTATTTCCGACCTTAGAACTAAAAATGATATGTTGCATGCTAAGGTTGTTGAACTTAAATCTTGCAAACCCTCTACATCCAATGTTGAGCATGTTTCCATTTGTACTAGATGTAGAGATATTAATGTTGATGCTATCCATGATCACCTAGCCTTAATTAAAAAACAAAATGATCACATAGCACAACTTAATGCTAAAATTAGAGAGCATGACTTAGAAAATGAAAAATTTAAATTGGCTAGAAGCATGCTCTATAATGGGAGACGCCCTGGCATTAAGGATGGCATTGGCTTCCAAAGGGGAGACAATGTCAAAATTAATGCCCCTCCAAAGAACTTATCTAACTTTGTTAAGGGCAAGGCTCCCATGCCTCAGGATAACGAGGGTTACATTTTGTACCCTGCCGGCTATCCTGAGAGCAAGATTAAGAAAATTCATTCTAGGAAGTCTCACTCTGGCCCCAATCATGCTTTTATGTATAAGGGTGAGACATCTAGATCTAGGCAACCAACCCATGCCAAGTTGCCTAGAAAGAAAATTCCTAATGCATCAAACGATCATGCCATTTCATTTAAAACTTTTGATGCATCTTATGTTTTAACTAACAAATCCAGCAAGGTAGTTGCCAAGATTGTTGGGGGCAAACACAAGGGCTCCAAGACTTGTGTTTGGGTACCCAAAGTTCTTGTATCTAATGCTAAAGGACCCAAAACCGTTTGGGTACCTAAAATCAAGAACTAAACTTGTTTTGTAGGTTTATGCATCCGGGGGCTCAAGTTGGATACTCGACAGCGGGTGCACAAACCATATGACAGGGGAGAAAAGGATGTTCTCCTCATATGAGAAAAACCAAGATCCCCAACGAGCTATCACATTCGGGGATGGAAATCAAGGTTTGGTCAAAGGATTGGGTAAAATTGCTATATCTCCTGACCATACTATTTCCAATGTTTTTCTTGTAGATTCCTTAGATTACAATTTGCTTTCCGTATCCCAATTATGTCAAATGGGCTACAACTGTCTTTTTACAGATATCGGTGTTACTGTCTTTAGAAGAAGTGATGATTCAATAGCTTTTAAGGGAGTGTTAGAGGGTCAGCTATACTTAGTAGATTTTAATAAAGCTGAACTCGACACTTGCTTGATTGCTAAGACTAACTTGGGTTGGCTCTGGCACCGTCGACTAGCCCATGTTGGAATGAAGAATCTTCACAAGCTTCTAAAGGGAGAACACATTTTGGGACTAACCGATGTTCATTTTGAGAAAGACATGATTTGCAGCGCATGCCAAGCCGGGAAGCAAGTTGGCATACATCATCCGCACAAAAACATCATGACTACCGACAGGCCACTGGAGCTCCTACACATGGATTTATTCGGCCCGATCGCTTACATAAGCATCGGCGGTAGTAAGTATTGCCTTGTAATTGTGGATGATTATTCTCGCTTCACTTGGGTATTCTTTTTGCAGGACAAATCTCATACCCAAGAAACTTTAAAGGGATTCTTGAGACGGGCTCAAAATGAGTTCGGTTTAAGGATCAAGAAAATTAGAAGCGACAATGGGACGGAGTTCAAGAATTCCCAAATTGAAGGCTTTCTTGAGGAGGAGGGCATCAAGCATGAGTTCTCTTCTCCCTACACTCCACAACAAAATGGTGTAGTGGAGAGGAAGAATCGAACTCTATTGGACATGGCAAGAACCATGCTTGATGAGTACAAGACACCGGATCGGTTTTGGGCCGAGGCGGTCAACACCGCCTGCTACGCCATCAACCGGTTATATCTTCACCGAATCCTCAAGAAGACATCTTATGAACTCCTAACCGGTAAAAAGCCCAATATTTCATATTTTAGAGTTTTTGGTAGCAAATGCTTTATACTTGTTAAAAGAGGTAGAAAATCTAAATTTGCTCCTAAAACTGTAGAAGGCTTTTTACTAGGATATGACTCAAACACAAGGGCATATAGAGTCTTTAACAAGTCCTCAGGACTTGTTGAAGTTTCTTGTGACGTTGTGTTTGATGAGACTAATGGCTCTCAAGTAGAGCAAGTTGATCTTGATGATATAGGTGAAGAACAGGCTCCATGCATAGCGCTAAGGAACATGTCCATTGGGGATGTGTGTCCTAAGGAATCCGAAGAGCCTCCACATGCACAAGATCAACCATCCTCATCCATGCAAGCATCTCCACCAACTCAAGTTGAGGATGAAGCTCAAGATGTTGAACAAGAAGATCAAGAAGATGAGCCACCTCAAAATGACGGCAACGATCAAGGGGGAGATGCAAATGATGAAGACAAGGAGGATGAACAACCAAGACCGCCACACCCAAGAGTCCACCAAGCAATACAACGAGATCACCCCGTCGACACCATCCTCGGCGACATTCATAAGGGGGTAACTACTCGATCTCGTGTTGCTCATTTTTGTGAACATTACTCTTTTGTTTCCTCTATTGAGCCACACAGGGTAGAGGAAGCACTTCAAGATTCGGATTGGGTGATGGCGATGCAAGAGGAGCTCAACAATTTCACAAGGAATGAGGTATGGCACTTAGTTCCACGTCCTAACCAAAATGTTGTAGGAACCAAGTGGGTCTTCCGCAACAAGCAAGACGAGCATGGTGTGGTGACAAGGAACAAAGCTCGACTCGTGGCCAAGGGGTATTCACAAGTCGAAGGTTTGGATTTTGGTGAAACCTATGCACCCGTAGCTAGGCTTGAGTCAATTCGTATATTATTGGCCTATGCTACTTACCATGGCTTCAAAGTCGGCAAGGCCGATCCTACTTTATTCACTAAGACTCTTGACAATGATTTGTTTGTATGCCAAATTTATGTTGATGATATCATATTTGGGTCTACTAACAAATCTACATGTGAAGAATTTAGTAGGATCATGACACAAAAATTCGAGATGTCAATGATGGGGGAGTTGAAGTATTTTCTAGGATTCCAAGTCAAGCAACTCCAAGAGGGCACCTTCATCAGCCAAACCAAGTATACTCAAGACATTCTAAGCAAGTTTGGAATGAAGGATGCCAAGCCCATCAAGACACCCATGGGAACAAATGGGCATCTCGACCTCGACACGGGAGGTAAGTCCGTGGATCAAAAGGTATACCGGTCGATGATTGGTTCATTGCTTTATTTATGTGCATCTCGACCGGACATTATGCTTTCTGTTTGCATGTGTGCAAGGTTCCAAGCCGACCCTAAGGAATCACACCTTACGGCCGTAAAACGAATCTTGAGATATTTGGCTTTTACTCCTAAGTTTGGGCTTTGGTACCCTCGGGGATCCACTTTTGATTTGATTGGGTATGCGGATGCCGATTGGGCGGGGTGTAGAATTAATAGGAAGAGCACATCGGGGACTTGCCAGTTCTTGGGAAGATCCTTGGTGTCATGGGCTTCAAAGAAGCAAAATTCGGTCGCTCTTTCTACCGCCGAAGCCGAGTACATTGCCGCAGGTCATTGTTGCGCGCAATTGCTTTGGATGAGGCAAACCCTGCGGGACTACGGTTACAAATTAACCAAAGTCCCTTTGCTATGTGACAATGAGAGTGCAATCAAAATGGCCGACAATCCCGTCGAGCATAGCCGCACTAAGCACATAGCCATTCGGTATCATTTTCTTCGGGATCACCAACAAAAGGGGGATATCAAGATTTCTTACATTAATACTAAAGATCAATTAGCCGATATCTTTACCAAGCCACTTGATGAACAATCTTTTACCAAACTTAGGCATGAGCTCAATATTCTTGATTCTAGGAATTTCTTTTGCTAGTCTTGCACACATAGCTCATAAATATACCTTTGATCATGTCTCTTTTATATATGCTATGACTAATGTGTCTTCAAGTAAATTTCAAACCAAGTCATAGGTATATTGAAAGGGAATAGGAGTCTTCGGCGAAGACAAAGGCTTCCACTCCGCTCTACTACTCATCCTTCGCCGTCGCTCCGCATCATCTCTCCAACTTTGGTATAATCTTCACTCATTCATTTCATGACCAAAGGGGGAGAAAGTACTTCGTTGGGCTCTAATGATTCCGTTTTTGGCGATTCATGCCAAAGGGGGAGAAAATATGAGCCCAAAGCAAAAGGACCGCACCACCACCTTATTTTATAAATTTGATGATTTTAAATTGGTAAATTTCAAAATTGGTATCTCTTTGTGTTCTAAAGGGGGAGCAACTAGTATTTTAAAAAATTGATGTCTTAAAACCCTCTTGAACACTAAGAGGAGACCTTATTTGAGGGGGAGTTTTGTTTAGTCAAAGAAAAAGCATTTGAACAAAGGAAGAAAATCTCAAAACTTGAAAATGCTTTGCAAAATCCTATTCATTTACCCTTGACTATCTTGCAAAATGACTTTGAAAAGAATTTACAAAAACAAAACTCTTGGTGCAAATGAGGTCCAATATGTCAAAAACAAAGAATCAATCCATGCGCATCATGAAAGTATATTTATTGGCTCAATTCCAAGCAACCTTTGCACTTACAATAAGTAAACTAGTTCAATTATGCACTTCTATATTTGCTTTGGTTTGTGTTGGCATCAATCACCAAAAAGGGGGAGATTGAAAGGGAATTAGGCTTACACCTAGTTCCTAAATAATTTTGGTGGTTGAATTGTCCAACACAAATATTGGACTAACTAGTTTACTCTAGTGCATAAGTTATACAGGTGCAAAAGGTTCACACTTAGCCAATAAAAAGACCAAGTATTGGATTCAACAAAGGAGCAACAGGGCAACCGAGGGCACTTCTGTCTGGAGGCACCGGACTGTCCGGTGTGCACCGGACATGTCCGGTGCGACCAGAGGACTCCAACTCCAAACTCTTCGTCCTCGGGATTTCTCGAAAGCCGGCGCGCTATAATTCACCGGACTGTCCGGTGTGCACCGGACTGTCCGGTGTGCCAGCGGAGCAACGGCTCCCTGCGGCGCCAACGGCTCCCTGCGGTGCATTTAATGCGCGCGCAGCGCGCGCAGACGTCAGGATCGCCCATACCGGTGCACCGGACATCAAACAGTACATGTCCGGTGTGCACCGGACACCCAGGCGGGCCCAGAAGTCAGAAGCTCCAACGGTCAGAATCCAACGGCAATGGTGACGTGGCAGGGGCACCGGACTGTCCGGTGTGCACCGGACTGTCCGGTGCGCCATCGAACAGACAGGTTCCAGCAACGGTCACTTTTGGTGGTTGGGGCTATAAATACCCCAACCACCCCACATTCATTGCCATCCAAGTTTTCCACTTCTCAACTACTACAAGAGCTCTAGCATTCAATTCTAGACACACCAAATAGATCAAGTCCTCTCCAAATTCCACACAACACCATAGTGACTAGAGAGAGTGATTTGCTTGTGTTCTTTCGAGCTCTTGCGCTTGGATCGCATTCTTTTCTTTCTCACTTGTTCTTGAGATCATCACTCAATTGTAACCAAGGCAAGAGGCACCAATTGTGTGGTGGCCCTTGCGGGGAAGCTTTGTTCCCGGTTGATTGAGAAGAAGAGAAAGCTCACTCGATCCGTGGGATCGTTTGAGAGAGGGAAGGGTTGAAAGAGACCCGGCCTTTGTGGCCTCCTCAACGGGGAGTAGGTTTGCGAGAACCGAACCTCGGTAAAACAAATCCTCGTGTCACACTCTTATTTGCTTACGATTTGTTTTGCGCCCTCTCTCGCGGACTCGTTTCTTTATTACTAACGCTAACCCGGCTTGTAGTTGTGATTATTTTTGTAAATTTCAGTTTCGCCCTATTCACCCCCCCTCTAGGCGACTATCAACTAGCTGAGTCTAAAGTCCTTTTTTAGCTTTTTCCAATTCTAGCATAATTAATTTAGCTAAGTTTGCTCCTTCTAAGCATACATGGTAGCAAGCATTTAGTACAATCAACAAGTTAACTCATATAAAACCTCATTTCACTTCTTACTCAATGTAGTACAAGGGGTCAAGCAGTCTCATTAGCTGCGAGAAGCAGACGATTCGAATCGACTTTTAAACCTTGCAAGGTAAACCTAAACACACGACATGTAGGGGCACTCCGTCCCCACACACATCCACCGTCCCCATTGATCCCCTGTTCGCGGCCAGGGCTCACCGCCTTGGCATACAATGCTCCACTGACCTCGGCTGCCGCCGTGCAGTGACCGCACTTGTACCCACCATAGCTAGCATGGGAGACCCAGTCTCAGGTCGCGTGAGGCGTAAAGTCCGTGCCTGGCTTCACTCAGGTACTAGGTTTACCGGTTACCATATTTTCCGACATGTGTTTAGTACGTTCAAATGCTTGACTCAGGTATCCACACATTAATCCTTAATTCCTTTTCCCGTCTCATGGACAAGGCATCCTTCCTAGATCCAAGTCCACAGACCATCATAGATCCCGTAATCAAGATGAATACAATCAATTCCTGACCTCGCGCGAGTGCTAGAAAAATCACTCGACTTCTACCGAGATCCTAATTAGCATAGCAGCTATTCGACCTAGCATATTAGTATAGATCTCAAAAAAGGAATCCTGAATTCATGCAACTAAGGTTTCAAGCAACTCCTACACTTAATTGCACATTACAACCCTACAAAAATTAAGTGTAGTAAAGTAGCATATATAAACGGTTATGCATAAAACCGGGGCTTGCCTTCAATTGTTGGGGCTATAGGGAGATCCTCGATGGCAGTCTCGGAAGCTTGCTCCTGATCTTCCTCTTGGACAGCTCCTTGCTCAGGGATGAGCACGTACTCTCCGTCAAAGAGATTGCAATCTAATGAATGCAATGAGTAAGATACATGCATGGCATGAAATGAAATTTAGCAATTACAATTTGATGGGGGATGATCAATTTAATACAATGGAGCTTGTTCTTACTATTGAAGATTTTTGTGATACACTCAGCAAATTAGGGTCAAGCTTGGTTAAGCTAATTGGTAAGTTCATTTTGGTGTTCCACTAATTTCTATTCAATATCTTAGTGAGAGTTTTATTAAGATTCCTAGTTGAATTTATTGGGGTGAGATTCATTATTCTTTCTACTTTATCTCTATTTCTCTTCTGCTTTTAAGGTGGGTTTGAACTACAAGGTAGCTTAATAAATTTCCAAAAAATCTGCAAAAATTACAGTGGCTTTTCACTGGTGTATAACTCTCTGTCTCAAAATTTGAGGCTCAAAAAGTGAGTGGTCTTCTCTGTATAAAATTATCAAATATTAGGGCAGAGAGGATGTTTTGAACTACAACTCCCCTTTTACAGTGGGTTGTTCTCTAAGACTTATTTTTGCTGGTATTTAGATGCTATAACATGACATTGTACAAATTTTCAGCCACTAACACTTGTTAGTTATTTTGCTATGATTTTCTAAAGTTTCTAGCCAAAGGGGTGCTTTCTACTACCACTATATTTGAAAAATATCAAACAACAGATTTCTAATTTTTCCTATCTTCTTTGTGCAAGAGCAATCATTCTAAATTTTGGTAACTTTTTGCTTAAGGGAGAGGGTGGTAGGGGTTTGTTGAATTTAATGGCCTTTTTCATAAAGTATTGGCAATGGGTATTACTTTGTAGGTTTGAATAGGTTTTATATTTTTCTCTAGTGGTTTATTCCCTTACTAATCTGATAAAAATTTATTTGTCCACTGTTGCACACTTCTTGGCTTACTTATGATTTAATTGAAATATGGCTCAATATCAAGTTCTATTTGTTCAACCTACTTAAAATGATGGGCTAGGGTGTTTACCATTTTTAAAGTGGTGTCCTAGTGGTTACAAGTCTACTTAATTTTTCTTACCAATTTTGGAATTATGCTTATATTTTTAATAATGGCCTTTCTGGTTTTATTAGTGCCTAATAAAATATTTCACCTTGAATTTGTTCTGGACTAGGGTCCCTTTATTTTTCCTAGGTTCCTTATTACTCAAGTGGACTACGAAAAATATTGACATCCAATGTTCATTATTTTCTAATACCTTTCTCATTTTCATAAGTTTTGGGCAAATATGGCTTTAAATAAGTAACTTTGCTTAAATCTTCAATACTGGGGTGCTTACTATTTTTAAACAGTGTCTAAGTGGGGTTTATACTTCTACAAATTTTCTCAAGTTCAGCACAGAAGCATAAAAAATTTTCTTCCTTTAAATAAGGTTTGGGCAGTTCCTTTATTTAATTCTAAACTCTAA
Source organism: Zea luxurians (assembly GCA_029449295.1). Classification (NCBI taxonomy): domain Eukaryota; kingdom Viridiplantae; phylum Streptophyta; class Magnoliopsida; order Poales; family Poaceae; genus Zea; species Zea luxurians. The sequence continues at coordinate 5,063,632 of JAOPSE010000010.1, read as the reverse complement.
AAATCAATACAAAAACCATAGGGTTTAGCATTTTTATTTGATAGTCCATATTATTTAAAATCCAGCAAAATTGGTTTGGCTCAATTTGGTGGAATATTTCTCAAGATATGAATTTTCTAAGTTTTTTGCTGAGTTTAAAAAAAGAATAAACAGAAAATGGATAAAGGAAAAAGGGTTTTGCACTGGGGTCCCTGGCGAAAGGTTTCAAGTTTCATTGCAGACAGGTCCTCGGGTTACTATTCACATGAGTCTCTGATTACGCAGAAAACCCCCTAGGATTCTGCTAAATCCAACCTGCGGTCCTTCTCCCAAATAAACAGTAACCGCGGCGGAGGAAAGGGCGAAGGGGCTTACCGGCGGCGAGATTGCTCCGGTGAGGGGTCGGGTGAGGTCCAGGAGTCTCTGGCGATCACGTCGAGGTGTGGATCGCCGGCGATGGTGGTCGGAGTAGGTCGATGCACGTGCGCAGACGGGGAAGCTCGTCGGCGGTGAGCAATCTGGCCTAACCAGGGCGCAATAGATCAATTAAATGGGTCAGGGAGCTTCACCAGAGATCAAGGAAGGTGTGAGCGCGAGGAATTTGAGAATGGCTCACCGAATTGCTCGGTCTACGCGCGGTCGCGGGCGACCGAAGTCCGGCGAGGACGATTTTGGGTCTCCGGTGAAGTTCTGCCGGGTCCGAGAGCTTAGAAAGCTTCACGGGCCACTGGCGAAGCTAACAGAGGGACAGACACAGCTTGGACGTGGCTGAAGCGAACTGGCCACGGTGGCCGAGGCTTGGGCAGTGATGGCGGGCGGAGGAGAGCTCATCGGAGCTAAGGGAGGGGTGTCTGGCCAGCGAGGGTGAGCGCGAGGTGAGGTGAGGCGCGCTCGGGGGAGGTTTTAAAGGCGTGGGTGAGTGCGGCCGAGGCGAGGCTCTAACAAGCGCTCGGGGCGTGCGCGGGCAAGCGCCAGTGCGCGCTCTGGCGTCTGGCACAGCGTCGAGCACGAGGCAGCGCAGAGAGAGGTCGTGTTCAAGCGCGGATTGGCTCCAAATCTTTGAGATTATGGCCATGAAACTATTGAGAGATCTCTTCCCCTGACATTCCATTGTCGTTTGTGTGTGGAGGCTTGCAGGTTTCGCTGACTAGTTCAAGAGATATGGGGGGGTCAAGTTGGGTTTGTCTCACTGCCGAGCACAGAGAGAAGATCCCGGGTTTGATGTGTCCAGAGCACGCATCAATGCCATCTTCTGGTATGAGGTAGAGGGGTTAGTTAGACACATTTTTGTCAATGGGAGCTTAGAGTTTTGAGATAGAGATCAAGGTGAACACGCTCAGTTTTGGTTCAAAGGCTGAAAATTCATAAATCTGAATTTCAGATTTCCCCATTAAACCTCCACTTGAATGGCTTGCTTGGAGTTTTTAACAAACTATTTTGGCCAAACTTTTATAATCTTTATTGTAGCTTAGTTAGTGTATTTCAATTTTTATAATTGGCCTAAGCCACGATTTCATGTTTTTCATGGTCTTTTATCCCTTTTCTCCCTTTCTACTTAAGTGGCTTATTTAGGGTTGGTATTAGGGTTTCAACATTTTTCCCCCTTTTTTGAAAACCTCATTTGTTTTAGACATGATTCTTTAGATATAAACTTAGTGGGTCTTTTATTCTTAAGTTGATTTGGTGCTTCTTGCTCAATTTGGCTTACATGAAATGATGGCACTAGAGTTAGTATTGAGAAGAACCCTAGGTGACACTAGGGTGTCACAGCCTTCCCCCCTTAAAGGAATCTCGTCCCGAGATTCGGGTTGGAGTCCTCCCGGGGTGAAGTAAGGGTTAAATCTTTCTTGATGTGGGTGATTTATTCATTAAGGTTCTTCTTAGTAAACTGCTCTTCGAATGTCATCCTCTTTGCAACTTCAGAAGGAAGTCCTTTTAATTTTAATCTTATCATTAACTCATTCTATTTTAAGATCATTTTTCTCATGTTTTGATTCAAAGGGCAGGGGAGGGGTTGGGCATGATTACGTACCAATTCCCTTAGGTAGACAATCGGGAAGTTGAAACGCAGAAATTCCTCATTCTCCCAAGTAGCCTCTTCCTCTGAGTGATTACTCCATTGGATCTTATACATCTTGATCGATTTAGCCCGAGTTGATCTTTCTTTGCAATCCAGAACCTTGGAAGGGTACTCTTGGTACGATAGATCTGGTTCTATCTCCAATTCTGGTTCTGCTATGATATCGGTCGACAATCGAACACATTTCTTCAGCTGGGATACATGGAACACATTGTGGATGGCAGACATTTTTGGAGGTAACTTCAACTTGTATGCCACGGGTCCACATGCTTCTATGATCTCATAAGGTCCAATGTAACGAGGGGCTAACTTGCCTTTGATTCCAAACCTCTGCACTCCTTTGGTGGGTGATACCTTCAAATATACGAAATCTCCCACTTCAAACTGGAGAGGTTTCCTTCTCTTGTCATGGTAACTCTTCTGCCTGGCCTGAGCAGCTTCTAGATTCTTCCTGATTAGTTTGACTTTCCTTTCGGCTTCAGTCACTAAGTCAGGTCCGAAAACTTCTCTTTCTCCAGACTGAGACCAATTGAGGGGTGTTCGAGACCTTCTTCCATAAAGAGCTTCGAAAGGTGCCATCTTTAGGCTAGATTGATAACTGTTGTTATAAGCAAACTCTGCCAAAGAGAGGTGTTTATCCCAGTTCTTGCCACAATTGATCGCACAAGCTCTCAGCATATCTTCCAGAATTTGATTTACCCTTTCGGTCTGACCATCAGTCTACGGGTGGTAAGCTGAACTTCTGATTAGCTTGGTTCCCAAGAATTCTTGTAGTTGTTCCCAAAATCTGGCAACAAATTGGGCTCCTCGGTCAGAAACAATGGTCTTGGGAAATCCGTGCAAACACACGATTCGGTTAATGTACAGCTCTGCATACTTCTGAGCCTTATCAGTGGTGTGCACAAGAAGAAAATGTGCCACTTTTGTCAATCGGTCCACAATAACCCAAATTGAATCATGATGACGAGAAGTGTTGGGAAGACCCACAATAAAATCCATGTTGATGTCATCCCATTTCCACGAAGGTATAGATAGGGGTTGCAAAGCTCCAGCTAATTTCAAGTGGCTTGCCTTTACCCTCTAACATGTGTCACATTCTGATACATATTGGGCTATCTCCCTCTTCATTCTGGTCCACCAATACAAGGGCTTCAGGTCATGATACATTTTGGTGCTCCCTGGATGCATGGAGAATTTGGAGAGATGGGCCTCATCCAAGATTTTACTTTTGAGATCTTTATTTTTAGGAACCACCAATCTGCTTTCAAACCATAATATACCCTTTCCATCTTGGCGGAAATATTTATACTTCTCTATCTTTTGATGGAGGTTCTCCTTGATGATTTGTACTCCCTTGTCACTGAGTTGGGCCATAATGATCTGGTCTTGCAAAGTTAGCTCAACGGAAATGTGAGACAAGGCACCAGAAGGAATCATTTCAATCTTCATTTTGCTCAACTCATCACACAGGGTGTTGATGAGAGAATTCATCATAATACAGTTGCATTGCAATTTCCGACTCAAGGCATCTGCTACCACATTGGCCTTCCCTAGGTGATAATGTACCTCCAGGTCAGTCCTTGATCAGCTCTAGTCATCTTCTCTGCCTCATGTTGAGATCAACATGAGTAAAGATGTACTTAAGGCTCTTATGATCAGTGAAGATGTTGTAGTGGGTTCCCATTAAATAGTGTCTCCACATTTTCAATGCATGGACCACGGCTGCTAACTCCAAGTCATGAGTGGGATAATTTTGCTCATGAGGCCTGAGTGCTCTCGATGCATAAGCAATGACTCGGTTGTCTTGCATCAAGACACAACCCAGTCCAGTGCCAGAGGCATCACAGTACACATCAAATGGCTTGCTGTTGTCGGGTTGCGCTAACACTGGTGCTGTGGTCAGATGTTGCCTCAATGTATGAAAGGCATCTTTGCACTTCTGACCCCAAACAAACTTGGCTTCTTTCTTCAACAATTCAGTTATGGGCTTCGCAATTCAAGAGAAATCTGAAATGAATCTTCGATAATAACCAGCCAATCCTAGAAAACTTCGAATCTGACGGACAGTCGTTGGCGGCTTCCAGTTCATCACCTCTTGCACCTTATCAGGATCAATAGCTATGCCTGCCTGAGAGATAGTGTGACCCAAGAATTTGATTTCTTTTAGCCAAAAAACACATTTTGACAATTTGGCATAAAGACAGTGCTCTCGCAGACGTTGAAGTACTATATGCAAATGACCAGCATGTTCTTCTTCGTTCTTTGAGTACACCAAGATATCATCGATGAAAACCACTACAAACTTGTCCAGTTCAGGCATGAAAACATAATTCATCAGATACATGAAGTATGCTGGTGCATTAGTCAGCCCGAAAGACATCACCAAAAATTCATATAGCCCAAATCTGGTCGAGAAGGCAGTCTTCGGAATATCACTTGCTCGTATCTTGATCTGATGGTAGCCGGAGCGAAGGTCTATCTTGGAAAACACTTTGGCTCCGACCAACTGATAGAAAAGAACATCAATACGAGGCAAAGGATACTTGTTCTTGATAGTCACCGCATTAAGTGGGCTGTAATCTATGCATAGCCTCAAGCTTTCATCCTTCTTCACAAACAATGTTGGACATCCCCAAGGCGAAGTACTTGGGCGGATGAAACCCTTGTCCAGCAATTCTTGCAATTGCTTCTTCAATTCTGCCAACTCAGCGGGTGGCATCCGGTAAGGCCTCTTGGAAATAGGCGCCGTTCCCGGTTGCAACTCGATGGCGAATTCAATATCCCGGTCCGGTGGCATTCCTGGTAATTCATCAGGAAAAATATCTGCATACTCATAGACCACTGGAATCTTCTTCAGGGGTAACTCTGTCATAGCAAAAGCACATGACCGAGTAGAATCTTGGCTAGGCAGAAACAAGCTGAAACTCCCACAGATTGGGGAATTGATTTCAACGATGCGGCTAGCTACATCAAGCACTACTTGTTGTTGAGTCATCCAGTCGGCTCCGAGAATGATGTCCACATTTTCCAAACCTAAAACAAGGAGGGTGGTTTGATAATGTGGCTTCCCAGTTGAATAGGCACACTTCAGTTTAATTGGTTGGTCGCAATTTTACCTCCAAGTGTGGCTATCATAAATGACCCTTTTGCATGGTAGAAAGGCAGTTGACATTTAGCACTGAGCTTCTGGCTAATGAAACTATGAGATGCACTAGAATCAAACAGAACTAATGCAGGTTGATTAAAAACTAAAAAGATACCAGTCATGACAGGGGCTCCCTCAGGTAACTCTTCTAGACTAGTGAAGTTGAGCTTCCCTTGCTTGACTTGTACCTTCTGCTTTCTTCCCTTGTCTTGATTTGGTGCTGGCATCCGCTTCTGCTGATTTCTTGGGCAATTCTTGGCATAGTGGCCCACATTGCCACAACTGAAGCACTGGTTCCCATTTCCCTGGCGGAACTGCTACTGCGGAGGCTGATTGTTCCTTAGGGCGGGGGCTAGAAAACGAGTGGGTGCTAGCTGCTGCTGCTGAGGTGGCCTGATCACCCATCTGCCTGCCTGCTGCTGAAATCCCCTGCTCTGATTGTAGGAAACAATCTTGAACCTCTGGGTCTGAGCAGAAGGTGCTGCCATCGGTGTCTTTCTCTTCTTCTCTGCCCGGTGAGCTATAATACAATCCTCCTAGGAGATAGCCAGGTTGACCAACTCATTTAAGCTATCAGCCCGGACAGTGTTGAGACGCTCACGCAACTTGGTATTGAGACCCCTGCGGAAGTTGTCTCTCTTCTTCTCATCGGAATCAGCATGATAACCTGTGTACTGGCACATGTCGTTGAAGGCCTGAGCATATTGCAATATCGTGCGGGTTCCTTGATTGAGTGCCAGAAATTCATTCAGCTTGCGATCAAGAATTCTAGCTGGGATATGGTGCCCTCTGAAAGCAGTCTTGAATTCCTCCCAAGAAACTTCGTGACCAGTAGGTAGCATAGCACGGAAGTGGTCCCACCAAGTTCGAGCAGATCCGCGAAGCTGCTGCGCGGTGAAGCGAGCCTTAGTGTCATCAGGGCAATCTCCTGTGAGGAGGGGAAACTTGGACTCCATGACGCGTAACCATACGTCGGCGTCTAACGGATCCTCTGCCTTGGTGAACAAGGGCGGCTGTGTACTCAAGAACTCCTGGTAAGTTGCTGCTGCCGGAGGTCGCTGCGGCTGGCCTCCACCATACTGCTGAGGGTGGGGCTGGCGCTGCAAAAGCTATCGCAGAATCTCGTTCTGCTAGGCCATCAGCTCCTGCACTGTGGGAGCTAGAGGAGGTGGCGGGGGAACTTGCTCGTTATGCCCATGACGCTGCCTAGCTGCCATCTAAAAACAGAGATTGTTGCCATTGTTATCCCAATTCACAATTTCGAACATCATGTTATCTTCTCATATGGAAGGAAATTGCCATAATTATAACATTAAGTTCAAATGAAGATATCATGGTTACAAACATCCCATAGATCTCAAAAGTTCTCAAGGGTTACATCAGCTAGGGGAAGGTACCCATAAGCCTAGTCCAAAATCTGTCATTACTAAGCTCACGTGGGTTTCTATCCTCCTAAAACGTCGAAACGACTCATCAATTCTGAGTAGTGGAAGCAACACTGGATGCTGGTGAAGGGGGCATCGCGGAGGCAGTCATACTGGCACCAGGGGCTAGTCCTAACTCCTCAGGAGCCTCTTCTCCCTCGCTTCCGGCCTCATTGGCCTCCATCTCCAAGTGGTGCATGTCCAGGTGGTCATTAGCGTCTTCAAGTTCTTACTGCATGTCATGGAGCTAGTTCTCCAAGACATCAATGGTGTTGTCTCGGATCTCCACCTGCTGCTCCAAGGTGGCGATGCACTGGCTCAGCCTCTCCACCTGTAGGTCCTTCTCTACCAACTCGGAGGACAAGTCGACCACAAAGTCTTCTCGGCTATCGAGGGTGAGCTTGGTGGTTTGAGCGAGGTTAGCAAGGTGTGCCATAGCGTCGCTCTACAGGGCCTGAAGGCGGTACAACGCACTCATGCACCGAACAGTGACCCTCCCAACCAAGTCAGGATACATTGCCCATACGTCCTTCACATGGCTCACACGGTTGCACCACATGGGGTCATCCTTCTTCTCAGCAGGGAAGAGTCCTAGTGGGTGCATCACCATCTCCAGGGGATGGTAGCCACAGAAAGTCGTCAGGGTCTTCATCGCTGCCGCTTCAGTGGTGTCATCCGTCCTAAATCCAATCGTCTCGGAGTCAAGAGAACGCTAACCCGGCTGAAGGGGATGAGCCTCCAGAGTCATCCAGAATCGGCAACGTGGCACCTGATGCTCCTCATACAGCTGCATTGTGTACAAGGGGGTGTAGGGTAACCGGCGGAGCTAAGCACTTCCCACAAGATGGAAGGAAAGCCATCGTGAGAAAGGAAATCAGAGCTGAAACGAGTGTCTCCTCCACTAGCGAGGGTAGGCGAGGTCATCTACGGAAGGGTAGCAGATGTGAAGATTATGGTGGAAGAAGGAAATAAAGGAACCTGAGTGTTTTAAAAGGAAACGGGTAGCTCAAATTTTTACTCCTTTAGCTTTTAGTCTCTTTAGTTCTTATAATGCATGCACGCTGGAATAACGCCTCCTCTTCGAATAAAAGGGTGCTCTTAGGGCATCCTTTAAAAATCTAAAGACTAGTCCACAGGGCCTACTTAATTAGCCACCTATTTCTCCCACTATTCCTAAGGCCTTTCGTCCTAGGTCTAGCGGTCTAGTCCTGACGATTCATACTAGTTTCTAAGCAAGTTTTAGATTTTTGAAAATTGGTATTCATGGTTTATTGTTCTTCTCTGTGGTAGCATTTGCTCCGATACCAGCTGTGGCAGAACCGCCTAAATTATTCTCGCTTAAGTGCCTAAGTTATGCCTCAGGGGCTGCAACACACTTAAGTCAGAATAACCCGTCAGTCCATCAGATCTAGTCTGATAGAGCCACTTAGCCAGGATCAAATACCACAAACTCACTCGAAGGTGAGTCACAGAAGAAGTACAATAAAACAGGAAACCTCAAATTAAAGTACTAGAGTTATTACATAAATCGGAGTTTTTCAAGTAGCTGACATAAGTTTACAAAATAAATTGCAGCGGATAATTGATATCATCGAAAGCGAGGAATAGGGCAAGGCCTAGCCCACTACTCCTCCTGCTCCCCTCCTGTCGGAGCAGCATCCCACTCGACCATCCAATCCCGGTGGCAGGGTGGTAGGCCAAGTCACACCATCAACCATATCCTGTAGCGTGCCTGCAAAAATTATGTCACAAGAAAGGCTGAGTATACTAATACTTAGCTAGACTTACCCGGTGTGAGGAATGTACTCCTCTACCTCTAGACTATGCAACTGTTTGGCTAAGGGGTTTGGTTTGCCAAAAGCACTAGCTGAGTCTAAAGTCCATTTTTAGCTTTTTCCAATTCTAGCATAATTAATTTAGCTAAGTTTGCTCCTTCTAAGCATACATGGTAGCAAGCATTTAGTACAATCAACAAGTTAACTCATATAAAACCTCATTTCACTTCTTACTCAATGTAGTACAAGGGGTCAAGCAGTCTCATTAGCTGCGAGAAGCAGACGATTCGAATCGAGTTTTAAACCTTACAAGGTAAACCTAAACACACGACATGTAAGGGCACTCCATCCCCACACACACGTCAACCGTCCCCATTGATCCCCCGTTCATGGCCAGGGCTCACCGCCTTGGCATACAATGCTCCACTGACCCTGGCTGCCGCCGTGCAGTGACCGCACTTGTACCCACCATAGCTAGCATGGGAGACCCAGTCTCAGGTCGCGTGAGGTGTAAAGTCCGCGCCCGGCTTCACTCAGGTACTAGGTTTACTGGTTACCATATTTCCCAACATGTGTTTAGTACGTTCAAACGCTTGACTCAGGTATCCACACATTAATCCTTAATTCCTTTTCCCGTCTCATGCACAAGGCATTCTCCCTGGATCCAAGTCCACAGACCATCATAGATCCCGTTATCAAGATGAATACAATCAATTCCTGACCTCGCGCGAGTGCTAGAAAAATCACTCGACTTCTACCGAGATCCTAATTAGCATAGCAGCTATTCGACCTAGCATACTAGTATCCATCTCAAAAAAGAATCCTGAATTCATGCAACTAAGGTTTCAAGCAACTCCTACACTTAAGTGCACATTACAACCCTACAAACATTAAGTGTAGTAAAGTAGCATATATAAACGGTTATGCATAAAACTGGGGCTTGCCTTCAATTGCTGGGGCTATAGGGAGATCCTCGATGGTAGTCTCGAAAGCTTGCTCCTGATCTTCCTCTTGGACAGCTCCTTGCTCAGGGATGAGCACGTACTCTCCGTCAACGAGATTTCAATCTAATGAATGCAATGAGTAAGATACATGCATAGCATGATATTAAATTTAGCAATTACAATTTGATGGGGGATGATCAATTTAATACGGTGGAGCTTGTTCTTACTATTGAAGATTTTTGTGATACACTTAGCAAATTAGGGTCAAGCTTGGTTAAGCTAATTGGTAAGTTCATTTTGGTGTTCCACTGATTTCTGTTCAATGTCTTAGTGAGAGTTTTATTAAGATTCCTAGTTTAATTTATTGGGGTGAGATTCATTATTCTTTCTACTTTATCTCTATTTCTCTTCTGCTTTTAAGGTAGGTTTGAACTACAAGGTAGCTTAATAAATTTCCAAAAATTCTGCAAACATTATAGTGGCTTCTCACTGGTGTATAACTCTCTGTCTCAAAATTTGAGGCTTAAAAGGTGAGTGGTCTTCTCTGTATAAAATTATCAAATATTAGGGCAGAGAAGGTGTTTTGAACTACAACTCCCCTTTTACAGTGGGTTGTTCTCTAAGACTAATTTTTGTAGCATTTAGATGCTATAGCATGACTTTGTACAAATTTTCAGCCACTAATACTTGTTAATTATTTTGCTATGATTTTCTAAAGTTTCTAGCCAAAGGGGTGCTTTCTACTACCACTATATTTGAAAAATATCAAACAACAGATTTCTAAATTCTATCTTCTTCTTTGTGCAAGAGCAATCATTCTAAATTTTAGTAACTTTTTGCTTAAGGGAGAGGGTGGTAGGGATTTCTTGAATTTAATGGCCTTTTTCATAAAGTATTAGCAATGGGTATTACTTTGTAGGTTTGAATAGGTTTTATATTTTTCTCTGGTGGTTTATTCCCTTACTAATCTGATAAAAATTTATTTGCCCACTGTTGCACACTTCTTGGCTTACTTATGATTTAATTGAAATATGGCTCAATATCAAGTTCTATTTGTTCAACCTACTTCAAATGATTGGCTGGGGTGTTTACCATTTTTGCAGTGGTGTCCTAGTGGTTACAAGTCTACTGAATTTTTATTACCAATTTTTGAATTGTTCTTATATTTTTAATAATGGCCTTTCTAGTTTTATTAGTGCCTAATAAAATATTTCACCTTGAATTTGTTCTAGACTAGGGTCCCTTTTATTTTTCCTAGGTTCCTTATTACTCAAGTGGACTAGAAAAAATATTGACATCCAGAGTTCATTATTTTCTAATACCTTTCTCATTTTCCTAAGTTTTGGGCAAATATGGCTTTTATTAAGTAACTTTGCTTAAATCTTCAATACTGGGGTGCATAGTATTTTTAAACAGTATCTAAGTGGGGTTTATACTTCTACAAATTTTCTCAAGTTCAGCACAGAAGCATAACAAATTTTCTTCCTTTTTATAAGGTTTGGGCAGTTTCCTTATTTAATTCTAAACTCTAAAAATCAATACAGAAACCATAGAGTTTAGCATTTTTATTTGATAGTCCATATTATTTTGAATCCAGCAAAATTTGTTTGGCTCAATTTGGTGGAATATTTCTCTAAAGATATGAAATATCACATGTGTTTAAAAAAGAATAAACAGAAAATGGATAAAGGAAAAAGGGTTTTGCACTGGGGTCCCTGGCGAAAGGTTTCAAGTTTCATTGCAGACAGGTCCTCGGGTTACTATTCACATGAGTCTCTGACTACGCAGAAAACCCCCTAGGGTTCTGCTAAATCCAACCTGCAGTCCTTCTCCCAAATAAACAGTAACCGCGGTGGAGGAAAGGGCGGAGGGGCTTACCGGCGGCGAGATTGCTCTGGTGAGGGGTCGGGTGAGGTCCAAGAGTCTCTGGCGATCACGTCGAGGTGCGAATCGCCGACGATGGTGGTCGGAGTAGGTCGGTCCACGTGCGCAGGCGGGGGAGCTCGTCGACGGCGAGGAATCCGGCCTAACTAGGATGCGATAGATCAATTGAATGGGTCAGAGAGCTTCACCAGAGATCAAGGAAGGTGTGAGCGCGAGGAATTTGAGAATGGCTCACCGGATTGCTCGGTCTATGCGCGGCCGCGGGCGATCGAAGTCCGGCGAGGACGATTTTGGGTCTTCGGTGAAGTTCTACCGGGTCCGAGAGCTTGGAATGCTTCACGGGCCACTGGAGAAGCTAACCGAGGGACAGGCGCAGCTTGGACGCGGCTGAAACGAACTGGCCGCGGTGGCCGAGGCTTGGGCAGTGATGGCGGGCGGAGGAGAGCTCGCCGGAGCTAAGGGAGGGGTGTCTGGCCAGCGAGGGTGAGCGCGGGTGAGGTGAGGCGCGCCCGGGGGAGGTTTTAAAGGCGCGGGCGAGTGCGGCTAAGTGGAGGCTCTAACAAGCGCTCGAGGTGAGCGCCAGTGCGCACTCTGGAGTCTGGCACAGCGTCGAACACGAGGCAGCGCAGAGAGAGGTCGTGTTCAAGCGCGGATTGGCTCCAAATCTTTGAGATTATGGCCATGATCCCATTGAGAGATCTCTTCCCCTGACATTCCTTTATCATTTGTGTGTGGAGGCTTGCAGGTTTCGCTGACTGGATCAAGAGATATGGAGGGGTGAAGTTGGGTTTGTCTCACTGCCGAGCACAGAGAGAAGAACCCGGGTTTGACGTGTCCAGAGCACGCGTCCCAATGCCATATTTTGGTATGAGGTAGAGGGGTTAGTTGGACACATTTTTGTCAATGGGAGCTTAGTTTTGAGATAGAGATCAAGGTGAACGCGCTCGGTTTTGGTTCAAAGGCTGAAAATTCAGAAATCTGAATTTCAGATTTCCCCATTAAACCTCCACTTGAATGGCTTGCTTGGAGTTTTTAACTAACTATTTTGGCCAAACTTTTATAATCTTTATTGTAGCTTAGTTAGTGTATTTCAATTTTTATAATTGGCCTAAGCCATGATTTCATGTTTTTCATGGTCTTTTATCCCTTTTCTCCCTTTCTACTTAAGTGGCTTATTTAGGGTTGGTATTAGGGTTTCAACATTTTCCCCCTTTTTTGAAAACCTCATTTGTTTTAGACATGATTCTTTAGATATAAACTTAGTGGGTCTTTTATTCTTAAGTTGATTTGGTGCTTCTTGCTCAATTTGGCTTACATGAAATGATGGCACCAGAGTTAGTATTAAGAAGAACCCTAGGTGACACTGGGTGTCACATTCGCCATCTGCTCCACCTGGAGATCCTTTTCCACCAGCTCAGTGGACAAGTCGACAACAAGGTCCTCCCGGTTATCCAGGGTGATCTTGGTGGACTCCACTAGGCCCATAAGTTGGGACATCGCCTCACCTCGCAAGGCCTACAAACGATATAGGGCACTCATGCACCGAACCATCAGGTGAGCGGTGTGATCAGGGTAGAGAGCCCACACATCCTTGGCGTGCTCAACCCGATCCTTCCAGATCGGGTCGTCCTCCTTTTCAGCGGGGAACAAGCCAATGGGGTGGGTCGACAACTCAAAGGGGTGAAATCCGCATAAGGTTGTCAGCACATGCAGAGCGGTGGACTCTACCGTGTCCTCTGCCCTGAAACCGAAGGACTCCGAGTCCAAGGAACGCCAGCCTGGCTGCAAGGGGTGAGGCTCCAAGGTCATCCTCACCCTACAGCGGGGTACCCGGTGCTCCTCGAACAGCTGCACCGCGTACTGGGGAGGCGCAGCGTAACCAGCTCCCAGCAGTACTTCCCACAAAATGCGGGGAAAGCCCTCTCGTGCAAGACCGTCCGTGTGGGAATGTGTGTTCCCTCCGTCTATGGGTACGTGAGAAGTCATCTGTGCAAGGGCAAGTGTAAGCGAAAAGAAAAAAAAGAATCCCAAAAATAAAAAGGAAGCTAGTGTAAAGACTAGAAAACAAATCGGAGGACTTGGCTCTTCTAGGGTTAAGTGGAAATCTTCGCTTATAGCTTTCAATTCCTGTTATGGATGTTTCTTTATTTATGTACCTTACTGCGGATAATTACATTTTACTAAGATGATAAACAAGAAAAAGGATGCATGCATGCTCGTCCTAAGCGTTCTCACATCAAGTATAGGGGTACAAAATTCCCTTATCGATATTGTAGTAGCCTGTACGGCATATTTAATCAGCCACCTAGCTACCCATCTAATATCCTGAGGCTTCACGTCCTAGGTCTATCCTTATCGCCCTAACATCTATCCAACTTGGTTTCTAAGCAAGTTTTACTTTTGAAAAGGTTGGTAATTATGATTTATTGATTCCTCTGAGGTGGTACAAGCTCCGATACCAGCTGTGGTGGAACCGCCCGGATTATTACAACTTAAGTGCCTAAGTCCCGTCGAAGAGGCTAGACCACACTTAAATAGGAATAAACTGCCAATCCCTCGGATCTGGTCCGATAAGGCCACTAACAGGATCAAGTACCACATACTCACTCGAAGGTGAGGCACAGAGCAAATACAATAAAGCATAAACCATAAATTAAAGAAGTACTTAAGGTTATTACAATATCATCGGAGTTTTGCAAAAGTAGTAATCATTGTTCTTGATGCAGCGAAAATTAACTAACTGTAAATAAAAGGGAGGATGGGGAAACCTGGCCCATCACTCCTCATGCTCCTCTCCTGCTGAGGTAGGGTCCCACTCGACTGTCCAACCCGGTGGCAAGGTAGACAGCCAAGTCACTCTAGCAACCATATCCTCTAGAGAACCTGTAAAAAAATTATGCCACAAGCAAGGATGAGTATACTAATACTTAGCTAGACTTACCCAGTGTGAGGAGTCTACTCCTCTACCTCTAGACATGCAGCTGTTTGGCTGAGGAGTTTGGTTTGCCAAAAGCACTAGCTGAGTCTAAAATCAAGTTTTAACTTTTCAAGTTTTAGTAGAATCCTTTAGACTAGATGTGTACCTAGCTAATCATACATGGTATCAAACATTTTTACCAATCAACATCTTTTGCCAGTCACCTCATTTCCACTTATTACTCAATGTAGCAGTATGGATCAAGCAGTCTCATTAGCTGGAGAAGCAGACGATTCGAATCGAGTTTTTATCCTTGCAAGGTAAACCTAAACACACGACGTGGCGAGGCACTCCGTCCCCACACATATCAACCATCCTCATCGATTCCCTGGCAACAAAACAAGGCTCACCGCCTTGGCGTACAATGCCTCACTGACCCCGACTGCCGTCGTGCAGTGACCGCACTTGTACCCACCATAACCGGAATAGGAGACCACGTCTCAGGTCGCGTGAGGGGTAAAGTCTGCGAGCAGGTTCACTCAGGTACTAGGCTTACCGATTTACCATATTTCTCGGCATGTGTTTAGTATGTTCAAATGCTTGACACACGGTACCACACTTTAATCCTTATTCCAATTTCTCATCTCGTAGACAACGCATCCCCATGGATCGTTGTCCACAGACCATCATCATTTCGATATAAAAATGGATACAACCAATTCCTGACCTCGCGCGAGTGCTAGAAAATCACTCGACTTCTACCGAGATCCCTAATTAGTAAAGCAGCTATTCGACCTAGCATACTAGTATCCATCTCAAATGGAATCCTGAGTTCATGCAACTAGGGTTTCAGTAAACTCCTACACTTAAGTGCACAATACAAGCCTACAAACATTAAGTGTAGTAAAATAGCATATATAATGGTTATGCATAAAACCGGGGCTTGCCTTCAAAAGCTGGAGCAGGCAGGTCCTCAGTAGTAGGCTTTGGTGCTGGCTCCGGGACTACCTCCTGAGCAACTCCTTGCTCCGAAATGAGGACGTACTCTCCATCAGCGAGATGATATGTTGGGGCATTTTGTGATGGATCCTAGTGGACAAAAGTTGACAAAATGTACCTAGATTTTGCAGAGGATGTGAGGAACATTAGGTTTAGTTTAAGCATGGATGGCATGAATCTTTTTAAGAAATGAGTAGTAGCCATAGCGCATGGTCTAAGACTATATGTTCATACGACCTACCTCCGTAGCTATGTTTGAAGCAAAATTTTATTATGATGATGACACTTATATAAGGCCCAAAGCAATCTAGGATTCACATCAATGTGTACCAAAAATAATTGGTTGAAGAACTGTTATTATAGTGATTTGAAGGAGTATGTATGTCAAATCAGCATGAACGTAAGAAATTTGACCTTTGAGCTATGCTTTTTGTAACCATCAATGGCTGCCCTGCACTGTCAAACAAACTAGATCAGTCGAACAAGGGATTTTAAAGCTTGCACTCATGACTCATTGTTTAGATGAGACTGACAACATGCATTTGGAGCACTATCAGAATGTTGTTTATGTAAGTGCATCAATCCTATTTGTGGGTTTGGGTGAGTAGAAGATGGTGCGTATAAAAAGCTAACAATATTTCATGAGATTTACAGTTACATACAATTGTGAAAATTGCAAATGAAATGTGAAAGCCATCATTTCTAACTTCATGAAAGATGTGGCGCCATTGTTCAATATAAGAGAGGGTTTAATTCTAGTTCATATTTATTTAGTCTTCTCTTAAGTATTAGATGTTGTACTATAAAGAGGGATAAAAAATCATTTTTTTCATGTGTCAAAATGTGCTCAAAACTTTTTACTCATCAACTCCTAACAATCCCAAACCTACTCCAAAAATATCTCATGAAAATCATCTATTAAGAAAAAGTTTCCTTATTATTCATTCATCCTTTCCCTAACTATTTAAAAATTCTGAACACCACCTCAAACTTTAGTCCCCTCCATTTCAGAAATTCTGATATGTTTCTCTTAAACCTTATTTCCTGGTTAATGCCTTCCACTCTCAGAAATTCTAACTCCCTCTTGGTAGTTCCAAGGTGGGAGCCCCATGGTCAATCCTCTTTGTATTTTGCTGTGCGAGCTATCCCCTTGAAAGGAATGTGGGTGCCTAAGAGGGGGTGAATTAGGATTTCTATTTTTGTGCTCTAAACTAGGCCTCTAATTCTATCTCTTAAACAAAACCTATGTGGATAACTAAACAAGCTAGTACAACTAAGGTTTTGTAAGTGTTGCTAATTTTACCACCAAATGGAGTCATGCAACCTAGGTTTCATTCCTACCAACTAGCCTATAATCTATGCTGGAAAACGTAAAGCATACAACCAAAGGAAGAAATATAAATGGCAAAGCTTAACCATAGAGATTCAAACTCCCATTTACACACCTTTATTTTTACCAAGGTATCAATAACCGTGCAAAGTTCTTACTAATCCTCGTTAGTGCCCCTATGCAAAGGGAAGTCGACGCGAGGGCTAAGCACCTCAGACAGGTAACTCTATAGATAGTTATGGGCATTCTACACACACAAGTGGTGCACCGCTTTCAGCCTCTCTCAGACGCTCCCTATCGTCTTCACTATCAAGCTTCCTGTTGAAACACCACGGGCCTTGTTTGCTTCAGTACACAGTGGAAGCCACACCACAAATATGGTTGGTGTATTCTCACAAGACTCTTGCTCCACTTGCTACAAGACGTGCACAAGTGTCAAGGGGTATGAGGGTGTCTAACCTCTTTCTAATCAACTAGGAACAAACCTAGTGCAAGCGCTATGCACTTTTCTGACTAACCTAAGCACTTCACAAATCACCTTCATTAATCACTAGGTGTTTCTATTAAGCAATTGGGTATTTTGATCTTTGAATTGGAGTCTCCACTCACACACTATGTTTCTCAGCTCTCCATACTTGAGTATGGCCTATTAGATGGGTATATATAAAGCCTCAAGCCCAAAAAAGTCATTGGAAGGAAGTGGACATTTCCGTGTCACATCAGATCAGTCTGGTGCACCATCTATGTACACCAGACCGATTTTGGTGCCTTTCATGTCAGCTAGCTTTTTGGAGGCTAGCATACATCTAATAACACACTAGATCTATCCAATGAGTCAATAGTGTACATCAGTCTGGTTCGGTTCTGCCACATCACTTGACCATTGGAGCTAGTCGTTGCCAATCGTTGAGTCTTCAGGGTCCGGTGTGCCACCGGTGCACACCGAACAAGTATAGTGTGCCATGAGGCTCGAGTGTGTTTTGCACCCTCTCTAAGTCCCGAGTTCGGTGCACCACAGGACCGATCCGATGCACCCAGATTCAACCTAGTCTTCTTTTCTTCATGTTTCTTCACTTGAGCTTTTCTTGTCTTATGTCTTGGACTCTTGCATGATGTTGGCAAGACCTCAATGAGTATTCTAATGTCTTACTTGAGGTGTTTCTCGCTCAATGCCTTAGTCCAAGTCCACTCTCCATCCTTTGAGCTATGAATATAAACACTAGGAAACACATTAGTCCAAAAGGTTATGTTGATCACCAAACACCAAAATCACTAAACAATTGGGTTGAGGTCCTATTTGCCTTACACCCCTCTCCAACTTTGAAATTTTGATCCACCCTAGCCAAAATTTCTAAGGGGGTCCTCATGTGTAGCAATGGATGCCTATTCAATATTAAGTATTTATTTTTCACTCTCTTGCTTTTCTCTCTCTCTTAGAATTTCAATTCATTGAACCACTTTATCTTTCACTCCCTCTCACTCTTACAAAAATCCCCATCTTGTTAGTGAGATTGGAGCAAACTCTTCATTAGGTATTGAATTCAAATAGTAAGATGTATCTCTTGAACACTTATGGCACCCACGTGTAATTTGCTTTTGTTTTATAGCTCTTAGGTTCTTTGAGCCAAAGCTGACTAGGTGTTTCCTGGTCATAACCTTGATTTGTGATTGTAAAGGGTGCCCAAGAAGTTTGAATTACTCATTCGTACTAGTTGATATCCTGGCTTGATAATTGTGGTCGCTTATGAAAGTGGAGAATTGGAATAGACCCTTGCATGTTGTAACAACAGGTATGTAGCCAAACTTGTGGTGTGGCCAAAACTCAGGATAATGTGGTTGTTTTCATGTGCTATTAGCTTGTAATAGTATTACTTGTTATGGTGGTGTTAGATCCTGAGGAAGGCCATACCCTCGGCAGGTGCCATGACACGCTCAACAATCCCATCTCAAAAGGTTGATTTTAGCGCCCACCATGAGGGGTTGCTACTATTAGGTCGCCATGGCCTAGGGACCTCCTTTAGCCCATACAAGGAGGGCCCCAAGTCAGTTTATACGGGGGTATCCTCTAAACTAAGTCTTTAGGATCATATCTAAAGAATCAAATCAAACAACTAGAGGGGGTGAATGGGAGCCAATAAAAATTCTTTACACTCAAACATTCTTTAGTTGCTTCCCAATGCTACACACAAACTTCTAATATTCCAAATAACACAAAATAAATTATTAAGCAGTGACTAGTGGTTAGATGTTCTTGGTGATGAACAAAGAACACAATGAAGTGCTCAAAATGGCAAGAAATAAGTTATTAGAAAATCCTCCAAAATTTAAAAATCAAGTCTTAAAATCAATGGAGATGAAAATAATTCTCAAACCAAAAAAATCTTGACCAACTAGTGATTGTATGTTCTAAAAAATTCCCAGAGCATACACTTGCTTCCATCAAAACAAACCGATCGCAAAATGGACACCATAAAGTCTGAAACTTCACAAAACAATGTTGCTCACCCTATTTTTAGTAGCCAGAATCAAAGTTCCAAAATGAAAAATCAATCCAAATGGACTCTAGTTGAGCTGAAATTTTGCACACACCTTCACAAAGAGAGTTTAAAGGTGTCCATAATGTGGCTCCTCTATTACCATGTAATTATTACCGATTGGTAACTAGAATCACTACTAAGGGCACCAGTTAGCATATGGACATATAACTAAGACTTGATCCCAGCACACATTTGAGACACACCTATATTTGTCCTTAAATCCGGGTGTGACACATTACCCTAAGATAAGCATACTTATTTATGAACCGGAGTAAAAGTAAAATACTCACCTTTAAGCTTGTATAAGCTAGGCAATCTTCATGGTCCCGTTTAGGCATGGTCGACAACCAATCTTTGAGCTTTGGGTACCCAATGTTGTCTATTATGGTTCGACATACGTCAACCTCCCTACCATTCGAGCAATAATATAGAAAATCATCGTCCCCGCCATAAAAATAGTTTCTCCTGATGGATACCCTAGCTTTTCGGCATAAGATTGAACTTCGGCATAAGATTGGACTTAGGCAATTTGGTCTGTAGTTAAGTTGTTGCTAGCCATGTGGCGGATTACATATTTAGCAGGCCTAGACCTTGTTGCCCCCTCCAGCAAAGGTGTTCCTCCTTCAAGCATCATGTCTCTTCCTTCCTTTAGACTTTCAGATCCTTCATTACCTTTAGCAATGGTCTCCTATTTAGAGATACTATCCTTGGCCTCGTCCAGCTTCAATTTGCTTCATTCCGCTTTTTCTAAATCTACAATTATAATAATCTTCTTCCTTTAATCTATCTCTCCTTAAAGAGTGGATTGAAGGAACAAAGACCTTGTATCTCTAATTATGTTGTCCTGTTTTGATCCCATGTAATAATTTTAACAGGCTGCCCTGGTCTGGCGCACCGGACAGTGTCCGGTGCACCAGGGAGAATCACTCCGAACTCCTCAGCTTCGGGTTTCTGAAAAATGTTCTCCGCTATAATTCACCGGACTGTCCCGTGTAGCACCGGACTATCCGGTGTGCCAGTGGGAGCAATGGTTAGCGCGCCAACGGTCGTCTGCAAAAGTGAACAGTGAACAGTGAACAGTGCGGACTGCGCGCGCAGAGTCAAAGCAGGCGCTAGAAGGCGCACCGGACAGGGAACAGTGATTGTCCGATGCACCACCGGACTGTCCGGTGGCCCAGTTGTCAGAAGCTCCAATGGTTGAACCCTAACAGTTGGGTGACGTGGCTGGCGCACCGGACAGTGTCCAGTGGCGCACCGGACTGTCCGGTGCGCCCGTCGACAGCAGCCATCCCCAACGGCCACTTTGGTGGTTGGGGCTATAAATACCCCCAACCACCACACTTCAAGGCATCCAAGTTTTCAGCCAACACATTCAATACAAGAGCTAGTGCATTCAATACAAGACACAAATAGATTGAATCAAAATCTCTCCTAGTCCCAATTCCACTCAAAGCAATTAGTGACTAGAAGAGAGAGTTTTGTCGTGTTCTTTTGAGCTCTTGCGCTTGGATCGCTTTTTTTCTTCCCCATTTCTTGCTCCCAAGACATTTGTAATCAAAGCAAGAGACATCAATTGTGTGGTGGTCCTTGTGGGGACTAAGTGTCCCAATTGATTGAGAAGAGAAGCTCACTCGGTCTAAGTGACCGTTTGAGAGAGGGAAAGGGTTGAAAAAGACCCGGTCTCTATGACCACCTCAACGGGGAGTAGGTTTGCAAGAACCAAACCTCGGTAAACAAATCATCGTGGCACACTGTTTATTTGCTTGTGATTTGTTTTTCGCCCTCTGTTTCGGACTCGATTTTAATTCTAACGCTAACCCTGGCTTGTAGTGTGTGCTTAAGTTTATAATTTTCAGATTCCGCCTATTCACCCCCCTCTAGTCAACTTTCAATAACCCATATTTTAGGGCCACAATTATCGAGTCCCAAAAACAAGGTAACAAATAACACAATATATTTTGTTGTATTTGATCTATGTTGTTGACATAATCTTGTTGCCTTAAATGCAGGTGTGGGGGTCAAATTACCAACTGGTCGAGAGATTGATGGCAAGTATCTTGATGAAAATGTTAAGGAGTTTTAGAAGGAGATTGACAAATAGAAGATTGAGTGGAATGAGTTTGGTGCGACTCTAATGTGTGATTCATGGACTGGTCCTACACAAAAGAGCATCATTAACTTTTTGGTGTATTGCAATGGGATGATGTATTTTTAAAGACCGTTGATGCAACTGGAGAGGTCCAAGACCATAAATTCATAATGCAGGTACGTATATTGTACATACTCGTAGTTGCTTCACCCTTTTTTACTGGCCACTCATACATATGTTGATGTAGCAGGAGATCAAAAATGTCTTGAAGATTATTGAACCAGAGAATGTTGTCCAAATTGTAACAGATAATGGTTCCAACTTTAAGAAGGCTTGTAAGATGCTGAGCAAAGAAGCCATAGAGTACAAGCATATAGTATGGCAGCCATGTTTAGCACATACCATTAATCTGATGCTAAAGGACATTGGGAAGTGGGCACATCATGAAGCGATGATTCAAAGCGCCCAAAGGATCTGTAGTTGGATGTACAACTCATCAAGTTTACAAGTATGATGAAGAAAGCCATCAGAGGTGAGTTAGTGAAATGGAATGCTACCAGATTTGGCACTAACTACATGTTCTTGGAAAGTTTCATGAGAAGGAAGGATAAGTTCATGGTATGGTTTATGTCACCAGAATTCAGGCACTCACATTACTTCCTAACTGAAATGGGAAGATATGCTTTCGACAACATCACCAATGTTGAATGGTGGGAGAACATGCAATATGTTTTAGATGAAGTTGAACCTCTGTACGTGTTCCTAAGATTTGCTGATCAGGAGAAAAGTCCAACACTTGGTGAGGTGCTCATGCAATACACAAACACCAAACACACATATCAAAGTAAGTTTGAGAATGACAGCGCCCGCTACAACACGATCATGGATGTGGTTGATGCTAGAATGAACACTGTCATGACAGACACATATGTGCAACCAGCATGTGCCTTACATCCGTATGTGAACTATGTCATGGGGACGACGAACAATCTCATGACAGATCTTTGTAAGGGTGTTGAAAGGATGTTTGATTCAAATACTGCTGCAATGGCACTCCAAGAGTATGACTTCTTCAAGAGGAAGATTGGAGACTTCTCGAGTGAGCTTGCAAGGAGAATGGCCGTTGACCGCGGGACTTCTCCTTCGAGTTGGTGGTCCATGTTTGGATCAGATACGCCAACACTTCAACATGTTGCTAAGCGGCTGCTATCATAGTGTGTTCTTGTCGAGTGGGTGTGAGCGCAACTGGAGTACTTTCGCATTCATCCACACAAAGCTCCGCAACAAACTCGGCTACTTGAAATTGCATGAGCTTGTGTTCGTTAACTACAACCTTCGTCTTCGGATCCAACGAGCAACTGGTACACCAGAGCCTAGTGAGTTTGATCCTGCCTTGGCCTTCATGGATCTATCATTACATAGGCATAATGAAGCCATTAGAGATTGGATGGAAAGAGGAAGATCTAATGCACCTCCAACATTGGATGAAGACTCACCTATCAGTGACACTCCTCTTCCTAGCACGCTGTTTACATCGCTTGTACGTGAACAAGGAGGCACAGAGGAAGTGCAAGAATGGGCCGATGAAACAATTGGCGACACCCACCTTGGTAAGCGGAAGACAATACTTGGTCCATCAGATTTGAAAGGAAAAAGGGTCAAAATCACCGATCAAATCGAGGAGGAAGAAGAGGATGAAGACAGTGATGATAACACAACCGACCCTAGTGCTGGTGATGATGTCAGCCATGGTGATGTTGGATTATATGGTGCAGGAGGGAGTGGTGCAGGAGATTGGAGGTCCACTAGAGGAAGTCGGTTCACCCATTCCACACAAGATTCTTACTATGACACCTCATTCACAGCGAGAGACAATAAGTGGTCGGCATCGTTCGGTTTCATTTCCTGTCCAAGATGGAATCCGTAGCTCAAGTAGCTCCGGTTCTTCTAACTATCCGACTGGACAAGACCCAGTCTATAACCCTTATGCATGGCAATGGCAACCGAGTCAGCGAACCTATGGACCCCCTCCACCATCAGGCGAAGCACCACCATCGATCATGTATGGGTATGGAAACTATGGACCTCCTCCGCCACCATATTTAAATTTATCAAATATGTATCCACCAGGACCACAATATGGGTATGGACAAGTTCCCGCTGCACCAGTTGTTCTTTTACTTTGTGGATAAGTATTTATTTGTCGTTCTTGTTTTCTCATTAATGTATCTCATATCTTTTGTATAGACCTATCACTATCAGTATGACGGATTGGACCAATATCACGACCCTTCCAACATGCCTGAGTACTATCACTATGGCTCGAGTTGAACATGCGAGTATTATGAAATAAGTCGATCTATGTGCCGTTGCCTCGTTGGAGAGGTTAAAAGAACTTGTATTTGAGTATTGCGAAGTTCGCTGGTTGTTTATTGCATGAGAACTGGAGTTTGTGGTTGCATATGTATATTGTATATTATTTTGGTGAACACATGTCGTATGAATCAATTAATATTTACTGTACAATGTGAATTGAGCAAACTACAAATAAATCCTGCCAAAATTTTCATTTTTTCTGCAAAAAATAGTAAAAACCAGTTTGTTTCACGTTCAACCGGCGGTTTCTACCGGTTTTTCGCCGGTTTTGCGTCGGTTTTTCGCCGATAAACCAGTTTGAATTCAAACTGATTTAGTTTGGCCAAACCGACCGGTTTTTACTGGTTTCTACCGGTTTACCGCCGGTAAACCGTTACCGGTGGGAGGCGGTTTTTACATCTCCAATGGTTTTATAAACCATGGTGACAACCCTCCTCCCACAGTTCCACAGGTCGCGGACTATGGTAAACTGGTGACCACCGATGTCGATTGGCTAATACATATGGCAATTTACGAACTACTACAAAGTTTTAAAGGCATCTTAATTTTGATTAATAACATAATACATAGCCATACCTATGTCGTTGTTGTACTATTAGTCAAATTGTTGCACAGGTATTTGTATTTATGTAGTCAAATAAATTCTAGTTTTTTTATAATTCATAGCTCATAGTCGCTTATTATTATCACCTCCGGAAGGCCAAAACCACTCGTCATCCTGTGCCCCCTCCGTCCACTCTCGGCCCCGCGCCTCCATGGTCACCGCCACGACAACCCCGCCGCAATGCTGGCGAGGGCTCCCCGCCTCGGCTCGGGCACCTCCACCCCTCTCCTCTCCTCTTCGGCCGCGTGCCGTAGCGGCTGCGGCTCCCTTCTATCCTCTCAGGCGCCGCATCGCTATTACTACAACCAGAGGAAGGCGAGGCACACTGGACTGTTCCCCCAGGTACCGAAATCCCAGCGTTGAGTCCTCTTGTTGATTTTTTGGTTAGGTTCCTTCTGTATGCTGTGCTCGTGCAGGTGTACGCTGGAAACCGCCGGCCCTGGCTTCGACCCTCTGGGGCTCTACGAGGAGGGGTCTATTTCTCTGTCGCGGTCTCCCCTGTCTACCTTCTTTGGTATCATGGCGCCGGTATTTGGGAGCTCCAGCGGCGGTGGTGCAAGTAGGGAGAAGGCGTCCTATGGGCGAGGAGCAGCAGGTTGCCAATTCAGAGCTATTTCCTTTTCACTTTTATCAGGACTAATACTTAGGAACGATTTTGGTGGATTTTGCAATAATGCTGTGCTATCGCACTAGTTAGTTAGGTTTAGTGGTATGTTTTATTAGCTTCTATACTGGTACTCCCTTGCCCCAAAATGTTAGCAGCACAGGGCACCTGAACACCGGGAAGGATGCTGTGATGGAAGAGGCGGATGCTGAGGTTAAGGAAGCAAAGAGGAGCACTCGGGCTAAAAGGCCGAAAACAAAGTATATAGGAAATGTGTGGATGAATTAGGCCCATGTAACGGGCAGCCCATGGCAGTTATATAAAAGCCTAGGTTGTAATGGAGAAGACAGACTTTGGCTGGCGAAACTGGAACACGAAAGAACCACGTACTTGATCGCGATACGGCTGTGTTGCCGCCACCACTGTCAAAACCCCAGTAGATCCACTACATAGCTAACATTTGGTAATCGGAGCTGGAGCCGCCCCACGACCATCGCACGCGGCTGCAGACGAAGATGGCACCACCGAAGCCGGACGATCCGTTGGCGCAATTCCTGGCGAAAATTGAAGAAGGAAACACATCGGAGGATGGAGTCGATGCAGACTGCGATTAGCAGCATGGAGGCGACGATGAAGGGAGTGCTCACAGAGCAAGGTGATGTTCAGAAGTGGAAGCCGGAGATCGAGAGGAAGGTCACGGAGTTTGCTGAGGTGTTGAAGAAGACTCAAGCCAAAGCTGATCCGATGTCACTGATCGGGGCGTCCAACAACAAGGATCCAGTCGTGGATGGTGCGCTGGGCTCCGTTCATCAGGAGATCCCTTCACTCGAAGCGGCGCACGGGCAATTTCGCCACCGATCTGCTCACCTTTACCGGAGACCGGGTGCCTAGACCGATGAGGTCTGGACACCTTCTCCGGTCGGAGGTACGAACTACCCTCCACAGTTTGGTAACATTCCATGGAGTGCAGGCGGGATGAATTCGATGGGAAATTGGTCCCAGTGTTCAGGATCGGTAGCTCCGAGTATGACCTTTCCAGTGTTTGATGGTAACAACCCAAAATTGTTGCGGCAGAGGTGTGAGACATATTTTGATTTTTATTCAGTAGCCAGGGGGATGTGGATTAGGATGGCTATCATGAATTTTGTGGGAACCGCTACTTTTTGGTTGCAGTCAGTGGAGAATAGGTTGGGAGAGATGAGTTGGGAAGAATTTTGTGGGTGTCTAAATGCTAGATTTGGTTGTGATCAGCATAGCATGTTGATTAGGCAATCTTACCACATACATCAGACCAATTCGGTGAGCGAGTATGTTGAGCAGTTTGATGTGCTATTACATCAATTGTTGGCTCATGAGGGCCAACTTACTCCAGCAATGATTACTGCGAGGTTTTTAGATGGTCTTAAGGAGGAGCCGAGGAGGTTAGGTCTGTTGTTGTTATTCAACGACCAAACAACTTGGATGCTGCTTGCTCCCTCGCCCTGTTGCAGGAGGACGTGCTGATGCATTCGGGACGCCGTGAACATCGGAGGCAAGATGGAGGGGGATTTTCCAAGCCGGTGCAGAAGGGCACAACAATGGCGGGATCATCGTTGTCAGCTACCACTAACAGGGTTGCTCAAGCAGGCTGGAGGACAGTAAATTAACTGCACTCAAGGCATATCGAAGGGCTAAAGGGCTATGCTTCAAATGTGGGGAAAAATGGGGGCATGCACACCGTTGTTCTAACACTGTACCCCTACACCTAGTTGAGGAGATGTGGGCTCTAACAGTTACAGGCGAAGAAGAGGAACAAACGAAGTTAGTGACTGAGGGTGGCGTTGATAGTGATGGGGAAGCAGTGTTGTCCATTTCGGTGAATGCAGTCAGTGGAAGTGAGGGTAATCGAACCGTGCGTCTTTGGGCGTTAATTCAATGCCAACAGCTGCTGGTTCTAGTAGACTCGGGCAGTTCAACGAGTTTTATGAGTGACCATCTGATGGGAAAGGTGACTGGAGTTCAGAGCCTACTTGAACCTGTTCAAGTAAAAGTGGCTGATGGGAGATGTCTTTGGAGCAAATACTTTGTACCTGGCTGCCAGTGGTTGTGTGGAGGGATCACTTTCCATACTGACTTCAAATTTCTGCCATTAAGTGGATATGATATCATTTTGGGAATGGACTGGCTAGAGGCCCACAGTCCCATGAAAGTACACTGGGTTGGTAAGTGGCTGGAGTTTGAATATGAAGCGAGAGTTGTACGCTTACAAGGGGTGGTTCCAAAGTTGAGCACCTGCCATCAACTATCCAAGGTGCAGTTAAATTGGATTCTTAAACAAGAGGCCTGGGAACACATATTGGAGTTGAGCGTGGAAGACAGGGGCCAGTCCCAGAACATACCTTTTGAAATGGCTCAGTTGGTGGAAGAATACCATGAGTTGTTTGACAAACCTGCTGGGCTGCCTCCTCCCAGAGAAGTGGATCACACGATACCACTGTTATCGGGAGCCCAACCATTCAGACTTCGACCGTATCGCTACACCCCCCAACAGAAAAATGAGATTGAAAAGCAGATTATTGAAATGTTGGAGCAAGGAGTCATACAGCATAGCTCGAGCCCGTTTGCCTCTCCTGTATTGTTGGTGAAGAAGGACGGAGAGTGGCGGTTATGTGTGGATTATAGGCGTCTTAACGCCCATACGGTGAAAAATAGGTACCCTATGCCAGTATTTGATGAAATTGTGGATGAGCTATGTGGGGCTAAGATCTTCACGAAACTTGATCATTAGGTCTGGGTACCATCAAATTCGAATTAAAGAAGGTGATGAATTCAAAACAGCTTTCCAGACGCACAACGGACATTACGAGTACCGTGTGATGCCCTTTGGACTGACAGGAGCACCCGCCACCTTTCAGGATTTCATGAATAAGATTTTGATCCCCTTTCTTAGGAAGTGCGCGGTGGTATTTTTGGACGATGTGTTGATCTACAGCAGAGACATGGAGGAGCATGTCCTTCAGGTGAAACAAGTGTTTCAAAAACTAAAGGATCATCAGCTGAAACTGAAACTGTCGAAGTGTCGGTTTGCACAGACCACCCTTGAGTTCTTGGGACACATCATCAGTGCAGAAGGCATTGCCACTGACCCAGAAAAGGTGCAGGTTATTCGAGACTGGCCCATTCCCAACAACGTCAAGGAGGTGAGGAGTTTCTCGGCATGGCAGGGTACTACCGTCGATTTGTTGCTCACTACGGCGTAATCAGCAAACCCCTTACTAACCTGCTCAAGAAGGACCAAATTTTTGTGTGGAATGATGAAGCTCATAAAGCCTTTGAAGCTCTGAAGGCAGCATTGGTGCAAGCACCGGTTCTCTCCATACCAGATTTTTCACAACAATTCGTACTGGAATCCGACGCAAGTGGATCGGGTATTGGGGCAGTTTTGCAGCAAAGAGGCCATCCTATAGCTTACATCAGTAAAACTTTAGGTCCTAAGAACTTGGGATTGTCCACCTACGAAAAGGAATATCTAGCCATTTTATTTGCAGTTGATCACTGGCGCCCTTACCTCCAACATGGAGAATTTTTGATCAAGACTGATCAGCAAAGCCTAACCCATCTGGAAGACCAAAAGTTGTCGACTATCTGGCAACAAAAAGCCTTAACTAAGCTGTTGGGTCTCCAATTCCGCATTATATATAAGAAGGGGGTGGAAAACCGTGTGGCAGATGCTCTTTCTAGACAGCCAAACCTATGCACTGATGGTTCCAAACTGCAACTCAACGTGTTAGCAACTTCGACAGTGGTACCAAGTTGGCTCACCGAGGTGACTAGCAGCTATGAGGAGAATGAGGAAGCTAAGAACATTTTGAGTACACTTGCTGCAGGGGATACAATGGAGCCATTCACTTTGGTATCAGGAGTGATCAAGCATAAAGGAAGGATTTGGCTGGGTAGCAGTAACCAAGTGCAATTAAAGGTGATGACTGCCCTTCATGACAGTCCTATAGGAGGTCATTCTGGGTTTCATGTAACCTATCATCGCATCAAGAAGCTGTTTTACTGGGCTGGCATGAAAGGACAGATCAAGGAGTTCGTGCAGTCATGTGAGATTTGCACAAAGGCCAAGGCCGACAGAAACAGATACCCCGGTCTGCTATTGCCATTACCCATACCGGATCAGGCTTGGCAAGTTATTAGCTTGGATTTTATTTCTGGATTACCTACATCCTGTCGATTCAACTGCATATTGGTGGTAGTAGATAAATTTTCAAAATATGCTCACTTCCTAGCCATGTCCCATCCTTTTACTGCTCTATTTGTGGCCAAGCTATTCCTATCAGAGGTCTACAAACTCCATGGCCTACCATTGTCTATCATCTCTGACAGGGATCCAATATTCACCAGTAACTTGTGGCAGGAATTGTTTAAGTTGGTGGGCACAAAATTATGCCTCAGTAGTGCATATCACCCCCAATCCGATGGCCAAACTGAACGGGTCAACCAATGTGTGGAAGCTTATCTTCGATGCTTTGTCCATGGCTGCCCTAAACAGTGGTCCAATTGGCTATCTCTTGCAGAGTTTTGGTATAATACTTGTTTTCACACTGTACTGGGTCAGTCCCCGTTTGAGGTTTTGTATGGCCACACTCCATCCCAGTTAGGACTGTCAACCATCGAACAATGTCAAAGTGCTGATCTGCAAACATATCTGGCAACCAGACAGCTTATGCTCCAACAGGCCAAGTTACATCTTCAAAGGGCTCAAGATCGGATGAAAAAACAAGCTGACAAAGGAAGATCTGAAAGGGTGTTTCAAGTGGGACAACGTGTATTTCTGAAACTGCAGCCATTTTGTCAGAGTTCGATGGGGAGCAGATTGAACGCTAAATTGTCATTTCGCTATTGTGGACCGTTTCTGATCACAAAACAGGTGAATCCCGTGGCTTATGAACTGGCATTACCATTTTGTCAGAGTGCGATTCATCCGGTCTTTCATGTGTCCCAACTTAAATCAGCCGAAGGAACTCGTATCACAACCGATGCAACCATGCCAGACCTGTTGCAGGAGCTGAAAATACCCACAGAGGTGCTGGAATCTAGGCTGCTTCGCAAAGGTAACAAGGTAATACCTCAACTCCTAATCCGATGGTCTAACTGGCCGGCTTCATTGTCTACCTGGGAAGATGAACACGCCATCAAGCAGCAGTTCCCACGGGCTCCAGCTTGGGGACAAGCTGTCTGTCAAGGGGAAGGGGATGTTAGCAGCATAGGGCACCTGAACACCGGGAAGGATGCTGTGATGGAAGAGGCGGACGCTGAGGTTCAGGAAGCAAAGAGGAGCACTTGGGCTAAAAGGCCGAATCCAAAGTATATAGGAAATGTGTGGATGAATTAGGCCCATGTAACGGGCAGCCCATGGCAGTTATATAAAAGCCTGGGTTGTAATGGAGAAGACAGACTTTGGCTGGCGGAACTGGAACACGAAAGAACCACGTACCTGATCGCGATACGGCTGTGTTGCCGCCACCACTGTCAAAACCCCTGTAGATCCACTACGTAGCTAACACAAAATAACTGATGTTTTATGTTTGTCCTATGTCAAAGCATTTCAAGTTTGACCAAATTTATACAAAATATCAACGTTGAATATACCAGCTAAGTATTATTAAATTTTTATCACTAAATATATTTTCTTATTATATATACCTGGTGTCATAAATATCAATGTTCTGTCCTATAAATTTAGTCGAACATAAAATGGTTTGACTTAAGACAAACATAAAACATCAGTTATTTTGGGGTAGGGAGAGTAGTAAATTTTGAAGTGAATCTTAGTGAAGCAAAACAGTGGTGCTATGCTACTTGCGTTGAAGCATTGCAAAATCATATAATCAAATTAATGTTGTGGATAGATGAAGGAGAAACATACTTCCATGTTAGTTAAGGGAATAGTGCAGTTTAAAGCAAAGGTGATCTATTTGGACTTGACAAGCCCAAATATCCTAAACAGCCTTGAAGACAAAAGTTAGAACCTGTATATTGCATCAATTTGGATGTGGTTCATGATAAGTTTCTTAAAATACCAACATTCTTTTGACGAATCAATAATGTATCTCATATCATGCTTAAATTTTACGATTTTCTTCAAATTTATCTGCTCTAGTATCTTGGCACTGCCTCTTTAACTGCTGATTTTTTTTAAGTTTTTAACAGGTAGGATCAGTTCTGCAGATGGATTTGCTGGAATTCACTTTCTTTAGCCAACCAGTATTTGCTGTTTAAAATGTGTCTCAAATCTCAATCCAAGTACCTTTCCTTTTGAGCAGCTGCAATTGAGGATAGCTCCATTGACATTGGTGACTTCTTCAAGGGCCCTCTACCTGGGAAGTTCCTGAAGCTCCTTGGTTTTTTGGCCTTGTCTCGGCTTGGTGTGTATATACCTTTGGGTGGGGTCAACCGAGAAGCTTTTGCTGGGAACCTTGACCAGAACAGCCTGCTGGGCACTTTAGATTCTTTCTCTGGTGGAGGTATTGGCCGGCTTGGAATTTGCTCCCTTGGCATTGTACCATTTATCAATGCACAGATTGTGTTTCAACTCCTTGCGCAACTCTACCCAAAATTGCAAGACCTTCAGCGGAAAGAAGGGGAAGCAGGAAGAAAGAAGGTTCTTCAGTATACAAGATATGCTTCTGTTGGATTTGCAATTGTTCAGGTTAGGTTCCTTGAAATATTTGAGAAGTGGGATTTTTATGCGAAGATGGCTTAACAGTGAGAACCTTAGATTTTTTCTATATTATGATATTGTTTCAGCAATGAAACTTCTTTGAGCTTTGTTTTAAATGTGAGGTAATTCCGGCAACTGAGTCAAAAGTTAGAACGTGAAGAGCACTATAGGATGCTTGAAGTTTCCTTGCGAGCAGAACTCATCTGTCTAAACCTCTATAGACTTGCACTTTTTACATGCAAAACTGAACTGACTTATACCTGGGAAAATGCTACTATGTGACATAGCTTCAGGTCAAACTACCTGGCAGAACATAAAGGATAGAGGCTGGAACTTGTTTACAGATGCTAACATTAATATGCTTTGAAAAGTTACCTGTATTTTGATTAAGAAAAAGTAAGATTATAGCATACACAGTAACGTTTTGCTTGTCATGTCAGTAAGTTTTTGGAAGCGCTGTAATGCTGTGTCTGAATTGTGTTGTTGTAAGTAAAGATGATATTGTCTGTTTTTTTTACTGCATGTCTTGTCAGTACCCATTTGTTGTGTCACCATGCGATCATTTATGATGTTATTTTACCTTGAATTTATTTGTATATAGTGGGATTGTAAAAAGTATTGTATTTGTTTTTAGGCCATTGGACAAGTTCTTTATCTTCGTCCCTATGTGAATGATTTCAGCACAGAATGGGTTCTAACATCTGTGACATTATTGACACTTGGATCGGTCTTTACTACTTTCATTGGTGAAAGAATATCTGATCTGAAACTTGGAAATGGAACATCACTTCTTATATTTACAAGTATAATATCATATTTGCCTGCATCATTTGGGAGGACAGTTGCGCAGGCATTTCAAGATGGGAATTATGTTGGACTTCTCACAATCATATTGTCATTCTTACTATTAGTCCTTGGGATTGTCTATGTCCAAGTAAGAAAATATTCATTTCAAGGTATATTTACAGATTTTCTTTCGTGTTCTAACTGCCTGGGTGTTTCGATTTCAGGAAGCTGAGCGCAAAATACCCCTCAATTATGCTTCTCGTTACAGCAGTCGAACTGGGGAACTTCAGCGATCTGCATATTTACCATTTAAGGTTTCATACTGAATATATTTTATTTGACTCATGATGTTACAGACATAGGATCAAGAGATGCAGGAATGGAGGGGGGAGGGGGAGGGGACGTTAGGAGAAAAAGAAAGGTAATGGGTACACATGGTACCAAGGGTTGATAGTGGGAGAGCAAGGAGATAGAGGAAATACCATTTATTTTGCAACCTTTACTGATAGCCTCCCCCTCTGTATATTGGAGGAGGTTACTTGTCCTCTAAGCCAACTACCTAGATTATATGTTGACACAATTTAAT
Organism: Zea luxurians; assembly: GCA_029449295.1. Lineage (NCBI taxonomy): Eukaryota > Viridiplantae > Streptophyta > Magnoliopsida > Poales > Poaceae > Zea > Zea luxurians. The sequence goes on along the minus strand of JAOPSE010000010.1, from coordinate 5,030,867 downwards.
CTCGTTGCAGTCATGTCTTAGCGATCCTAATTATAAAAGGAAATACATGAATAAGGGATACTCGTAGGTCCAACGTGGATCCCACACGTCCAACCTTCTGAGGCTAGCGCCTATACTGTGGGCAAACCATGGCACATGACTTTCATATATTTTGCATGTTAAAAAGTGAATTTCCATTTGAAAATTTTGGTTCTTCTGATATGAAATATCAGTGTTTTCAAACTATCATCAGCTTAAATTTGATTAACATTGAGGTTAAGTGTAAATCACTTTTGTTTTACATCATATGTTGCTATGTTTTTATTCTGAACAAGATTTGACCTAAAACTTCATATCGAAACTGTGTTATTGTTTCTTCTTGTTAGAGCTCCAGGGTCAAATTCCTTTTCAGACAAGAGAAATAGTGCTCTCTATTCTAGTCTTAGTGGGGGGTGTACTGGCGCTGTTTTATTTTTCTTCTTAATATAATGTTACGTAGTTCTCCTGCGCGTTCGAAAAAAAAACTATATGTTATTCACAAGCATGGTGTAGCTTGTAGTGGAGGTTATAAGCCTTCATTTTAGAGGTTTGTATTTGACATTAATGATTATATTATACTTTATTCTTGTACATACTGAATTCTGTGTGAGCTGTTGTTGGGGCTATATGTACTAAAAGCTGAGAAGCATATCCCGTCCGTTGCTGCGAAAATTGCGGATTAGTAAATTGTATGGCATGTTGACATGGACAACAAAATGCTTGTGTCTTGCTGACATGGACATTACAATTGCATGTGCTAGTGCGTTCTAATTTCAAGTGATAGTGTATTGCTGAGGTGAACAGCTTGCATGTTGAAATATATAGGTAGTGGGGTTTAAAATTATAAGAGATATAGGTTTGATAAGACAGATGCCATATGTATGAATCAGGATTAGATCAGTTCATGAATGTTCTTGTAGATTTGCCCACGATGATTTGGAGGCTGTTAGGGTCCTCCAAAATAGCATGTTTGCAGCATAAATGAAGGAGATTGAAGAACTTTTATTTTGTTCCTAGGCTCGTAGCCTTTGTTCTATCTTTCAAACTCATAATAAACTTGTTTTTGTGCAACCTTGTAAAATACCGAAGGATGTATTAATTACTTCTATACTGTTATGAGCAGGTCAACAGTTCTGGAGTCATGCCTATCATATTTTCTACATCTTCACTGGCTTTGCCTGGTACTTTGGCACGGTTTTCTGGCTTAGACTTTCTTAAGAAAGCTGCCATAGCCCTTAATCCAGGAGGTAAACTATCTTGATTTCTAGTTCATTGAAATTTCTACTTTTTTCAGGAGAATGCCAAGCTCATGAATTATTTTTTCACAAACTGAGCCGAATTTTAATTTTCTGGTGTAGGTGCTCTCTATCTTCCAACTAATGTATTACTTATAGCCTTCTTCAACTATTATTACACGTTTCTCCAGTTAGATCCTGATGATCTTAGTGAACAATTGAAGCGGCAAGGTGCTTCGATACCACTTGTTAGACCAGGAAAAAGTACAGCTGCTTATATTAAAACAGTGAGTTCTTACACTTCCATTTAAATATACGCTTTTCTTCAATTCTAATGCACATGTTTCAACTAGTTACCTTATTGTTGTAAAATGTGGAAGTTGTCCATCTGCAACTCTATGACATGTTCCCCTCAACAAAAAAAGAACTTGTGAATACAAAATCCTACCTAGCAGGGACTAGGAAATTGTTGGTGGGGCCCTATGACAAGTTTGTATAAGTGATGAAGTAGAAAATATTTGTTGTTTTCTGAAAGAATCTTTTTTTTTGCAAAAAAGATGTGGGTTGGGTGATGCATATTCTCAGGTATAAAGATGTCACAGTTGGACATGGGGCGGGTCGTTGTAGGAGGGGACCGGTGGATCGGGCCGCACATGCCGCTGGTAGACGCAGGCGGGATCAGCGGAGCGAATCGAAGGTAGTTAGAGAGGCGGGGCCACGCGTGGCACGTACAATGGCGATGGGGCTACGCGTTGCACAATCGAGGGTGACGGGGCCGCGCATGGCGTGGAAGAGGTTGTCAAGACCAGGGGTAGGGTAAGAGAGACGTGGACGAGATCGACATCAAGGAGGGAATCAAGGCCATGAGGTGGGGAGGAGCCAGCAATGGGGAAAACATCATTGAAGACAACATGATGAGAGAATAGAGATGAGATACAGTGGGTGAGAGGATCAAGACATCGGTACTCCTTATGATTCGAGGAGTAACCGAGGAAGAGACAATGAGTGGAGCAAGGTGCAAGAGACAATGAGTGGAGCAAGGTGCAAGTTTGTGGGAAGCAGTGGCGGAGGTGTTGGGATAGCAGGCGCAACCAAACACTCGAAGGTATGTATAGGACGATGTGGTGTCGAAGAGGGTGGGAAAGGGAGTGGGATGACTGTTCGCCTTGGAGGGGAGACATTTGAGGAGATGAGTGACAGTAATCAGCGCCTCCACCCAATAGTTGTCGGGGAGAGACACTTGGAAAAGAAGCCAATGAATCATGTTAGTAGTGGTGCGAATTATGCATTTGGCCTGGCCATTCTGAGGGGAGCTGAACCCCGTGAGAAAGGAAGAAAGAGCGAGATAGAGTGGTCGAATTCGCGACCATTGTCGCACTGGATAGCACGAACTAGGCAGCCGAAATGGGTGGATACCCAAGCAAAGAAGTGCGAAAGTAGTGAAAGTATCAGACTTCAATCACTAAGTCCAAAGAAAATGAGAAAAATCATCTAGAGTCACCAAGTAATATTATATCCTGAGAGGCTGAAAACAGGTGATGTCCATAGATCATAGTGAACAAAGATCAAATGCCTGATCGTGCAGGTGGCGGAACTAGAGAAAGGGAGGCGAGCATGGCGGCCTAGCTGACAAGCGTGACACAAACTGTAAAAATGGCCCGTGCTACAAGATATGCAGAGCTGCTAGACAGGTTGGACATGATGTCGGGCCCAGGGTGTCCAAGACAATGATGCCAGGAGGAAGTGGTGCGGTGGAGGATGTAGTAGCCAGAGTGTGCACAACGGCCCTGAGCTATCACTGCGGGCGACAAGAGTCGTGGTAGCCAACATTGTTTTCAGATCGCCTAATCGTGTGATTGATGCCACTGGCGATCAGACGATTAGTCGCGATTAGGCGGCGATTAGGGCGGTTAGTCGCCCCTGATCGACCTTAATCGTCCCCGTGGTCGTCCTGGAGCCATACCAAACAGGCCCTTACTAGACCATGACCAAGAAGGCAACACCTATATGAGATCATCATACAATTGAAGTCTGAAGTCTTAACTGAAGTCTGAAACTATGAACTGAAGTCTGAACCGAACAACAGAATGAACTGAAGTCTGAACCCTGAGTAATTAACGCAACTGAACGCTAACCAGACGACTAATCGCTACATATTGCCGACTAGTCGGACGATATGGACGATCAGATCATCTGATTGAATTGATCCCCCTTATCGAGCACTGAGTACCGATCAACCCGACTAATCGCGACTAATCACGATTAGTTGGACGATCCGAAAACAATGGTAGCCAGATCCTTCATAGATAAACCAAAGTGGTTAAACTCAATGGAACAAGAGTTGTCGGTGGTGAACCGACGAACAGAAAGAAGATTCTGAATAATGTGGGGAGCAACAAGAACGTATTTGAGGTGGAACGATCCCGGAAGAACCGAGCCACCTACTGAGGTAACTGGGAGGGTGTGGGGTGGTGTCAGCTTCATGGTGCTGAACGAGTCGGCAAGGGACGCCTTATCCCAACCTCCACTTCACAGTGACCAAGGGGCCGAGGCAGGGGTCCTCGCGAGCGAGAGGAGAGATGGAGCCATTGACGGGTGTAGAAGAGGGGAGCCATATGCGGTGGAGCATAGTAGGAGGGAGTGGCCAGTAGAGCTGGCTGTTGTGGATGTGGCAAAGCACCTTGGCCGGGCCCGACCACATGGAGATGGTCCCGGTGCAGGGGTTATAGGAGGACGACCACACATGACCGCCTCCGCGACCAGTGGGGTCACCACGGGGAGGGTCGCCGCCCCCGCGACTGCCCTTGCTGGGTCGGCGATCGCCTCTGGAGCTAGGAGCTTGACGAGGAGTTCCAGGAGTAATGGGGGCGACAGAAGGGTGCATAGGGTCGCCCTTGGCGGCTGAGTGCGAGGGGTGATCGACGGAGGACGCGGGGGACTCAACATCCAAAGTGAGCTCCTCGATAAAAAGCTTGTTGTGGATGTCGTGGAAGGAGGGGAATAACACAACACGCTTGATGAGGGCCTTCAGGTGGTCGTTGTGGATGTCGGGGACGGGCTTGCCGAGATCCCATAGGGAGTTTGCCATGCCCTTCATCTGGCAACATTACTCAGTGACAGAGAGGTCCCCCTGGGAGAACCATCGGAAGGAGGCGTCGAGTTGGAGAGCGCGGACCAACCGATTGACGAGGAACTGGGTCTCGAGGGCAACCTAGGCATGGCGAGCGATGCTCCCCGCTCGCGAATGATGTCCTGAAGCTCGATGACGAGCGTGTCAAGGATTCACGAGAGGACCACACTGCCCATCCTGTGCCATGGTGGAAGTAGCTGGAGGGCGGCATCGATGAGGATGTGGTCGTCAAGGGCATAACGTTGAAGGGTGAGGAGCACCTGGTCGCGCTAGCGGGCGCAATGTGTGGACGCGGGGTCGAGGACGATGGAGACAAGCGACTGAATGGTTAGAACACTGGCCGCCTGAGTGTGGAGGTTCACGATGATCGTGGCCTCATACCCGGTGGGAGGGGGTGGCACTAGGGCCATCGAAGAGGGCTCGACGACGGAGAAGCCATGGAGGAGACACCTAGCCTCAGCCAGGTGAGAGCAAGAGCAGGCGAGGACTGCAGCACGTTCGCGATCACGAGCGATGGCCATGGCGGTGGCGAGGGCGACCACCAAGGTGGAGTGGGCGACGGAGACATCGAGGTGGGGGTGTCCGAAGTCGGAGGCTAGAGACGCAAAGGTTGGTGGGTGCAATGTGATGGAGATGGGCGCAAATGGCGTGAGAAGGGAGACGTCAGTGATGACGCAGGAAGACGCATGAGCGTCGGTGCTCGGAGAGGGTAAGGCGAGCGCATTCGCTGTCGTAAGGGCCCATGCCTGGGCGGCCCATTGGGAGAGAGACCAGCCGGGCGTAGGCAGATTGAAGTTGACGTCCGTGGGTGCCAGGACAGGAGGTGTTGGTGTCGTCCAGAGGTTGTTGGCGGTGGAGAGATGTGTTGGCGCGATTCATTGGTGGAGCGTCGAGGGCATAGCGCCATGGAAGTAGGCTGCAGGGGCGTGGAATCTGTGGCATGGGAAGGAGGCCCAGACAATTGGAAGGGAGCGCATGGGGGGAGGAATCTTGGCAGCGCAGAGGAGCTCAGCAGCGGTGGCGTGGTGCCAGGGGAGGGGCCGAGCATCAGCGTGGTACTAGGGTAGGAGTTGAGTGCCGGCATGGGGCCAGGGGAGGGGGAGGTGCTTGGTGGTGGCACGGTGCCAGTGGAGGGGGACACGCCTGGTGGTGTCGGCGTGGCTCCAAGGGAGGTAGATGTGGGCGACGGTGTTGCGCCAGAAGGGGAGCACCAGGGACAGCAACGCCGGCCACCACGACCGACCACCCATGAGGAGGGTGTTATCGGCGTTTAGGTGAGAGAGGGAGGGACAGAGGGGAAGGGAACAGAGATTTCTTGGCTGGATACCATGTTAGGAAGGGAAAACCCTAACCCTAAATCAGGGTAGGCATGTGTATATATATTATGGGCTGGGCCAAACCCCAATTACACAGATAAGGATACAATTATCCAACAGTCACATCTAACTCGCTTGTGGCATGCCCATTAACTCATGTATTGCATTTGGAAGGTTTATGTAAAGTTAGCTGAATTTATAGAAGTGTTAGGTGACAATAGCGTGAATATTGCTTGCATTCAACTGAATAATAGGAGTACAATATATAGACCTCTACTGAGGTTCTTCCTCTACCTGATTTATAGAAACAAGATCATGGAGGAGATCGGAGATCAGACACATAAGGAATGGCTAGGTGGGAATGATTCAACCGCCAGCCACCTAAATAGAGAAGGGGGTCATCTAAACAGGAAAGAAACTCTAGAACACCTCCTGCAGTTAGAACATCCACAGGTTAGATATTAAGATTGGTGTGGAACTCACAAAAAAAAAAAACAGAAGTGCGAAGTCCCTTGGTGAAGATTTAAGCAAAACTAGGATGTCGTCACTCGTCGGGACATGGAGAACTCGAAAATTGCCAATAGCAACATGCTCGCGGGCAAAGTGGAGATCGATCTCGATATGGTTCGTTTGCTTGTGCAGTTATGCTGAATAGGGTTGGTCGATAAGTAGACAACACTAACATTATCACAATAGACAAAGGTGTTCTAACGTGTGAGAATGATGTTTGTTTACCATGATAGATATTGCTGCTTGATAGGTTTTCTTGTTTTTGTTCTTGCAGCTGGGAACTGCTTGCGAATGATGTTTTTACTTGTGTGTTTGTTTGCAACATCTTAACCATGGAACCATGCCATATTTTTAAAAGCAACTGATAATTTTTAAAAGCAACATGAAGTGCCCTGCATTCTGTGCATTGCAGCTTGGTTGCATTTAAGTCTGTGACTTTGCCAACTCCCTTTACCTTATATTTTATTGAGACAATTATGTCATTGCAGGTTCTTAGTCGCATATCTGTCTTGGGATCTGCATTTCTGGCTGTGCTAGCTGCTGGACCATCTTTAGTTGAACAGATAAGTCACTTGACAGCATTCCGTGGATTTGCTGGGACTTCAGTGCTTATCCTTGTTGGATGTGCAACAGACACAGCTCGAAAAGTTCAAGCAGAAATAATTTCCCAGAAATATAAGAATATTGAGTTCTATGATGTCAACCGTTTTGGCCAATAGTTGATCTCACTGGTCATTCTTTTCAACCTGTACTTAGATTTTTATTTGTGTAATTGAATATTGGATCCGTAAGGCCTTAACTAAGTATTTCCTTGTTATTCACTTGGATCTTAATTTTTTTCTACTGTGTATAGTACTTAAATCTGTACATAAGGTACACAAATCATTCATCTGTACGCTAACATGTCAGAGCACTCAAATCTTAAACCTATGAATGCTTATTGTTATTCACAATTCTTGTTGCTGATGATGTAACATGTATTGTTACATTATGATTCCCTTCCATATTTATTGTGTTCAACTTTATTAGATCAACTGAAGAATTGGCTTAATCGTCATGATTTCTATTAGACAAGGTGAGATGTACTGATTAAATATGGCTGGAGAGTTAAACTCAGCTGTTTCATTTTGTACACCACTGTGAACATGCACATCCCATTTTCTCATCTTAGGTGGGTAGTTTCTCTTTTTTGTTTCTGTTTTTTTTTCAGGTTTTTATCTTGTGGTATCAATGATTTTAAGTCGTCCGACTAATCGTGATTAGTTGGTCTAGTCGGTTTTAGTGGAGCGACCAAGGTATCCGACCCGATTAGGTTGACTAATCGTCCAGTCGTTCGATTATTCGTCGACCAAGAGTGATTATGGTCTAGTTAATGTGTGGATGACTAGTTAGGTTTAGTTGGCTGGCGGCTGGCCTGTTTTTGCTTTGTGCTGGACGTCTAGAATTAAGGCCCATTTAGTGTAACCCTTAGGGTTTTAGCTAAATAGGGCTGCTGGTTGCTTGCTCCAATTATCTACTCTACTGTTCCGGCGGCTGATGCGCTGGTCTCTTCCCTTCTCTGGCGGTGGCTCATCGCGGCCCAACAACCTGCCTGCACCCTGCACGGTGGCCCAGCAACCTGCAGCGGGCATTGGCAAGGCGACAACATGAGTTCATCATCCGACGGTACATGCATTGATGCGTTGATCTGTTGTCTACTCTGTTCCGGTGTTCCCACTCTTGAATTCCTCTCAGCTTCCTTCAATTTCTTTCGTTCTTTTCTGAATGTGTAGAGGGGGGTTGGCGCCGTGAACGTGCAGCAGCTGTTGAGGTGATCATGGGAGGCTCGTACATTAGAGAAGAGAGCACTGGTGGTGGTGATGCGACTGCTATTCTAGCCACGACAACATCTGCTGGTGGCAGTACTGGTGCTGGTGGTACTGCTTCATCGGTTGCTCCAGATGTTGCCTCTCCCACTGAAAAGGCTATTGCAGCACTGCCCCCTGCTCTGGCTGCACAAGCTGTTGATTCTAAAAGGAAGGCTCGATCACAAGACCCTAGATGGAATTATGGATGGTGGCCAGATCCCACAAAGAAAGATTTTGTGCAATGTATTTTCTGTCAGAAGGTAGTCCCTGTAGGAATAAAGCGATTCAAACAGCACCTTGCTGGTGGATTTGGTGACACAGTTAAATGTGCAAGAGTTGTGGAATTGGTGTCAAAGGATATGCTTGCTTATCTTAGAATGAATTCAAGGGCTCTTCCTTTGATCAATGTGGATGAAGAAGAAGATGCAACTGAAGAGGTTGCAGCTGCAGAACCTAGTTACGGGACAAAATGCAAGCAAGGTAAGAAGAGAATTGCTCAGAGTACAATGACATCGTTTGTTGTTTCTACAGCAACAAAACCAATTACTCAGAAGCCTTCAAAGTCGATTGCTTCCATGCTCTACAAGACACCAGAAGAGGTAGTTGCAGAGAGGCACAAATCCAAAACGTCTCAATCCACTCTAGAGCACTGCACAAAAAAGGGAAAATAAGCTAAACAAATAGTTGGCGACCATGTAGCTGACTTTCTTTATGAGAATAAGATACCATTGCATGTCGTCAAATCAAGAAGTTGGGAGCTTACGTTGGAGTCTATTGGGCAATATGGTCCTAGATATCGTGGTCCATCATACCATGAAGCTAGGGTGCCTTGGCTTGAGAGGGCTGTTAAGAGGACATCCGAGTTGAGGTCGAAGCATGAAGCGTCTTGGAGGGAATATGGTTGCACGCTTATGTTTGATGGGTGGACCGACACAACACACCATCACTTGATCAATTTTCTAGTAAACAGTCCGGCAGAGACCTACTTTTTAGCTTCTGTTGATGCTTCAAGTGAGGTAGCTAATGCTAACATGTTGGCTGATTTGTTGGAGAAGCAAATTGACAAGATTGGAATAGAGCATGTGGTGCAAGTTGTCACAGACAATGGAGCCAATTTTAAAGCTACAGGGAGAATCTTGATGGTTAGGATCCCCCATTTGTTTTGGACACCTTGTGCTGCCCATTGCTTGGATGTGCTATTAGAGGACATTGGAAAGATCAAGGACTTCAATAGCTGCATCAATATGGCTAAGAAAGTGTCGAGGTTCATCCACAAGCATGGTAGAATTCACAACCTAATGAGAGAGAAGCTAGGTGGTGATCTTGTTAGGCCAGATGTGACACAATTTGTGACCTCATTTCTGACATTGGCGAGCATGCTTAGGCATAGGAATGGTCTAAAGAGTATATTTGTCAGTGATGAGTGGCACCTAACTAAGTTTCCCAACACTGAAGAAGGGAGGCAAATCACAAGATTTGTGCTTTCTATGCCATTTTGAGAAAAAGTGGAAACTGTCTAAGGGCTTCACAACCACTCATTGCTCTAAGGATTGCTGATGGAGATGAGACACCAGCAACCCTAGAAATCATGGCAACAATGGATGTTGCAAAAGCCACCACAAAGGAGTCATTGAAAGATAAGCCAAGATTACAAGCAGATGTACTATCATGCTTTGAAAAAAGATGGGAAAATCAAATGGAGCAAAAACTGTATGAAGCAACCCTATACTTGAATCTGAGCAAGTTCTTTGCTTTAAGGGATAAAGATAGGAGACAAGCTGCTAGACTTAGATCCATGTTCAATGATGTGATGTGGAAGATGATCAATGATGATGATGAGCAAACAAAAATTAGCAAGCAAGCGGATGACTATGAGAGGTCTGAAGGTGAGTGCTTCTCAAAGCAAGGAGCAATAAGAGACAGAGAAAAAAATCCTAGTAAGTTCTTTTTGTATTTCAGTCACACTATATGTAGTTATTGGGTGTTTGCTAATGAATTAACAAAGCTGCCTTTTTAGTTCTTTGGTGGGGAGCTTATGGTGGCCTCGCATATGAACTACAATGCTTAGCAAAGAGGATTGTTAGCCTATGTTGTTCAGCATCTGGATGTAAACGAAATTGGAGTGACTTTGCCCAAGTAAGTATTATTTATGCTTGTGGAGTTGCAGCAATGAGATAGGCCCTATATGAGTAGTATTGTTTCTAATGGTTGCTGATTTCATGTATGCGCATGTGCAGGTCCATACAAAAAAGAAACATATTAGAGCACCAAAGATTGAATAAGTTGGTGTATGTGAGCTACAACCAAAAAATGGAAAATCGGTTTGCAAAAATAAGAGAGCTCGGTTCTAAAGGCAAGAAAAGCAACCCACTGGTGCTTGAAGAGTTTCAATGGGAAAATGAATGGGTTGATGGGCAATATGATAGTGGTAATCTTTGGGCTGGCGTTGATGAAGCATTGGGTGCAATAGAGGGTATCTGAGGCCAAAATGTACCTAGGGCCGCTGGTGGTCTGGTTAGGGGGACCTCTTCTTCTTAGCCTCATCCAAGGACCTACGTTCGAACTAGGAAGCGTCCAAGGAATGCTCAAGATGTTGGAGAAGAAGATGGTAGTTATCATGATGATGAAAATGGTAGTGATCATCCAGCTGAATAGCCAATACAAACTGAAGGAAAAGTGGACGAGGAAGAAGAATCTGAGTCAGGTGGAGGGGCTGCTAGTGATGCTGCTTTTCAATTGGATGAGGCTCTACTGCTTTAGGTCAATAGTAAGTCTGTAGTTATGTACTTGCCTACTTGGCATTTATATACTAGTAAGTCTGCAACTCTACATCATATGTTATGTAGTGAGTAGTGAGTGATGTTCAGTTCTTGTTCTAAAATCTGAATTCTTAATTCTGAAATGTGATCTGAGTGCCTGACAATTCTAGTATTCATAATTTCTATGATGTTCTGAAATCTGAATTGTCCACTCTCCACTGTCCAGTTCTAGTATTCATATTTGTTTTGTTTGGTAATTTGGTTACTTTGATATTGCCTCCTATATGCTATATTGCTATATGCTATGCACACACATATATATATATATATGTATCAATATTACATTATTACACATATATATAATTATATGTATAGGTCCTATACCTGTAAATAGGCAGGAGGACCAGTAGGGACGACCAGGTCGACTAGGACTCGTCGACTAATCGTGATTAGTCGCCTGGTCGCTCAGGTGTCTCGATTAGCTAGCCGGGCGACTTGAAACCATTGTGTGGTATATTATTTTGTGACTAAGTTCTATTTTTTCTCTTCTCAATATCTAGCTTTGACTCATGCAAATAGATCTATATGTTTTAACTAATCTTGCACTTGGAGTTGGCATCAAATTGTTTTGGTGTCTGCAATATTCGTTTCCCTGAACCATTAATCCATTCAAGCATTATGTCAACATCTTTAACAATAAAACAATGCAAGAATGGAACAGGGTCATGGAATTTTAGGAGCCTTAGCTGTTATACATAGAGAGATCATCATTTGTTTGATTCTTAAGTCTCCTCAACCTATTTTGACTTAACGAATGCATGCTATTTACTATTGTTAGACATGCAGAGAAACGAATGCATGCTATCCCAATGGAGTTGTGTTTGATATAAGTGCTTGGAAAAAAGCTATCCATATGCTTGAACTGTGATTATGTCTTTTTTTCCTTTTAGTACTCTCAAAAGCTTTTCCCTTCCCTTTCTCTCTCTTTCCCCTTTTGGTGACATGTAACACACTGAATTTGGGGTTATAAAATTTCTTTCTAAAGATCTACCAAATTTAGGTGTTACTCTTCTCTCTCTAGTTCATCTCTCTCTTTTTATTTTGGGTAGATTTAGCTTAATTAGTGAGGGATTAATTATTTTATTTTGTCAAAACAATATGAGTCATGAAATGTTGCATCATGCTGAGCTCCAAATACTCTTTGAATTGTTGCACATGTTTGATTTAGTTTGAATTTGAAACTTGATTTGAATTTGAATTGAAAACCCTAAGGAAAATAAAATAGAAAAGCACTAGAAATTCCAGGAAAAAGGGAAAAACCAATTCGGCCCAAGCCAGCCCAGTCGGCCCAACCCGCACGCGCGCCTGTCAGCCTATCTCGCACGCGCTCTCTCTCTCTCTCCTGTCCCTCCTGCTGCCCGGTAGGCCAGGCCTGTTAGTGCCGTTTCCCTTCGCGCACGTGCACGTCCTCTTTCGCTGGCCCGTGGACCCCACCCGTCAGGCCTCGTCCGTAACCTACCGCTCGCGCAATCCCACCGTGGACGCGCCCACGTTGCGTGTTTTCCGGCCACCTCCGCAAGCCCCGACCCCCTTTAGAGCCCGCACCCCGCTCGCCCACTTCCCCCTGCTCATTTGCGCCCTCAGCCGAACACCCTCGCCCTCTCTCTCGCCCTGCGCACGCCAAGGAGCTCCGCCGCTGCTCACCGAAGTCAGCCGCCTGTTCTACGGCTGCCGTCGAGCCCCCGCCGCGCCCGTTGCCTTGATGAGTTTCACCTCGCCGTCAGCAACTTGGGACACCCCTCGGTTCGCCCCTAGCCCCTCTGGTTCGCCCGGTCCACGCTCACCAAAGTATTTTCCCGTGCAACCAGAGTCCACCACCGTCGACCCGAGGCTTCCCCGCATCCCTGTCACACCCTGATTTCGGGGGCACCAAGACCCGGGCGCGAAATAATCACCAGGTGTGCTGGGACCAAGTCTCACACATATGATGAATAGTGGTACAGAAACGAATGTCACATTTTACTATATAATAGGAGTTCTGTACAAAATAAATAAATAATTACATCATAAGAAAACATCGATCCAGCAACCCAAAGTTGACTGGGAGACGACGACCTAGACCTCTCACGAACTCATCATCGCATCCTCAAGCGCCTCGTCCTGCGGTACCTGTTCTTGACCTATGGGGGGTGTGAGACAACAAGAGTGAGCTCACATACGTTCATCGCTCAACAAGTTATGGGGAATAATGTGCATGAACTCGCCAAAGGTGGGAGCTCATGTGAAGTGTAAGGCTTACCAAAGAGGATGGTTAAAGCTGAGCATTGCTTTTAAAGCTGGTCAAAATTTTATTAGCAATTACTAAGTATAAGTAAATACCAATCCAATTAAGTAGTAGAACAAAAGTGATAACAACACCTGCGATGCAATGCATATGACAAATTAAATTTAGTTCCATAAATTAATCATGTGAGTGTCCGAGCTGCTCATGACCGTGAGCACGGCTAGTATACCAGTTTTACACTCTGCAGAGGTTGCACATCTTTACCCACAAGTCATGTTACCCATCTACCAAGGGATCGTGACTTTCCATACACCTCTACCGAGTAGGCGAGGCAGGGTAACACTACGAGGCCTTTACAAAGTTTCACTAGCTTCAGAAAATCCGCTACAGTTTCTAGGAAGCTCCATTGCAGGGAGCCCTCGCCTAACCGCCATCGCAGCAAAATCAACCCAAGGGCCTCCCTACACTGACCACTCCCCTACTGCCGTTGCCCCTTTCGGCTAAGGTAGTCCTCCACTAGCTTTCCTAATTAGTCAGCCAAGGGCGTCCCATACCACCCTTGTGGTAGCACTATTTTTCGGATGGTTCTCCATGTTCCAATTAACATAATGAACTTATCATGAATAGTAAATAAGAAACTGATAATAAAAGTAGGATCATGAATAATGTGTATCTCCATACCCAAAACCACATAAAGCAATAGCAGGTACTACCCAAAAATTCAGTGGTAAACAAGGTATAAAGATAGTCAAACTAGGGTAACCTATTGGGTCCCATCCAAATTAGCCTATGCAGATCATTATGATTAATAAGAACATGATTGGGTAAAAATAAGTGATCAAGGGCACAACTTGCCTGGGACTTGAGATTCCAGGTACCAACTTGCTCTTCAGATGACTCGTAACCTCGCGCTAGTCGTAGCAACACAAATAAATAGTGTATATGCAAATTAACATCACACCAAACATAAGAACAAACTGCATAATAATAATCTATGCGTCGCTACGAGATCGTGTGTTTGAGAACAACTAAAATCGGAGCTACGGTTATAAAGTTATAAATTCTTAAAGATTTAGGTGATTTAAATAATAAACTATGTTCTATGTTGAATTTATGTGATAGAGACATTACAAATACATAACTTAAGTGGGTCTCTCTCTAAGTTATAAATTAGTTAGACAACATATCTTGGTTAAATTGTAGCCATATGCTAGATTAAAATATTGTTTTTACTGTAACTAGAGAAGTTAATCAAGTATTAATTTTGAAAGCATGTTACATGATAAAATAATGTTACAAAAATGTAGGTTATAATATTATGAAGCTAATGCAACTGCAATAGATTAAATTGGAGTTAAAATGATTAAGATATGAATTTTCTAAGATCATTTTGATTTGTTTAAATACTGAAAACCAATTTCGGAATTTATTTTATAATTTCCTGGGATCTTCTGGCCAGTGGGCAAAATTTAGAGATGCTTAGGGTCTCTTTTACAAGATTTTGGACTGAACCGTAATTATTCTATAACAGGCAAGGGACGACGGGTTTATTTGTTATAAACCTGAGGGCTCTTTAGCAAAATTTCTAGGCCGAAGGGGTATCGATGCACCATGGCCGCCCGATCCACAACATGCGGCCACGATTAGACTTCAGTGCATGATGAACCCGCACACAACCCGGGCCCTAGGATTTATGATCCATGGCCCCAAATCTCCCTTGCCCCAACTGGATCTGACTCGTTGGTTGTATATCTGACGTCCTATATCTAGAGCGCTGAAGGGTTATCTCCATCAATTCCCCACCGTTGATATCTAATCCAATGGATCCCAATGTGTCTTCCTCCTCACGACGCAATACCGTGGTGCTGCTCTTCCCTTCGCCCACGAAGAGCACGCTGGAGTGCGCCAAATCGATGACTCCGCTTGATTCCTAGCGAATCCAAGTGCTAATTATCGCGGTAACCATGGGGAAGTGCCCGCGAGGCCTCACCGAGACTTGGAGCGCAGATTCACTCGCCCGCGGTGGAGCAAGGTTCCACGATGACTCCTGTGAACCGACCGGAAATTCGATGCCACGGGTTGCCGTCCCGTCGTAGCAAGGCCACATGTATGAGTGGTGCGCACCAGCGGTCACGAAAAGCCGCAATCCGAGCTCCAATTTGGTGGTGTGACGCGATACAGTCTACGGCGGCTCCCTCCAAGTTCTCAGCTGCCGCCGGTTTTGTTCTTCGGATGGACGAGAGGAGGTTCACGGAAGTTAATATAGAGGCAGGAGAGAAAAAAGGTCCGAGCGGACGGCGAAGATCATGGCCACACACAACGATCCGTATCAAATTGCGCGCCCCCCAGATTTTCTCATTGTTTGTTGCCGTGAAGATCGCTTTCGGTGAAGACGACGGACCTGTTCCGCGGCCCCACCAGTTGGAGGAACAAGTTGGTCATGAGGTGTGCTGGTGGGTGGGACCCACACGTTTGTGAGGGGTCGACGCGCAGCGCGGTTCTGCGCAATGACTTGAGCGGGAACGAAGTGGGCTGGGGTGTGTTCGGCCCACTTGGCCGAGGGAAGGCTGGGCCGGGATAAGGAGATGTTGACCCATCACAGGCACATTTTGTTTTTTTTCTATTTCCAATTTTCCATCTTCCCATTTTCAAACCAAATTCAAATTTCTGTTTTCAAATTCTAGGTTCCCAATCTCAAATATGATCCAATCATGAATATAAACTCCACTATTTTCCATATTATTATTTATTCTCCTACCCATTATTTAATTATAGTAATAATTGACTCTATTACAAATCTTTTTTTCTCATTTTATATTTCTTGTTTTCATTTAAATTTTTGAGGTCAAATTTAAGTTATGTTTTCAATAAGATGCCTCACACAAAATTTTAAGCAAGAGATGCATCTTTTCATTATTTATTTGCTGGCTGCTTAACTAATTTAATATTATTAATTGATTATGAATCAGAAATGTCCTACTAAATTCCAAAGGTGTCAACAATTCTTAGGAACACTAACATATATATTTTTATTTCTTTATTTTATTATTTTATGATATTTTTTCTCCTACCAATTTTAGGCTTCACAAATCCTACCCCCTTATAAGAAATCTCGTTCTCGAGATTTGTAAGAAAAAGGATGTATAACCATACTCTCAGAACATATGCACAAACAAGAATCTCGGCATGATGCACGAAACATATGGTCAAATAGACCTTATTATTATTCTTAAAATAGTAAAATACTAACTACTAACTAAAGTAATATTTAGATCTTACAAATAGTAATATATATATATATATAAATATATATATATGTAGCTTGGTGGAGCTGGTGGTGGTGGTCGAGATAGTGGGTGTTGTTGTTGTTGTCTTTCCAACCGTGCTTGCCTCATTTCTTAACGCATCTCCAACCGGTCCTGACGCATTTCCTAGTGTTCTTGCCTTATCTGATTTTGCATTTCGTTCACCATGTTTGTCATTTGTTGTAGTACCAGCATTTGGGCGACAACCACGGGATCAGTTCCAGCCGGTGGAGGATTTGTAGGATTCATTTCTGTTTGATGTATCGAGGTGCTAGCTTGCCCTTGACTCCGAACCTTTTGATTCCTTTGATGGGTGACACCTTTCAAGTAGACATAATCTCCCACTTCAAAACTCAATTCTCTTCTTCTGGTGTCAGCATAGCTTCGCTGCCTGGACCGTGCTGTCTTCAGATTCTCTCAAACCATCTTGATGTTCTCTTCGGCTTCAAGCAGAATATCTGGACCGAACACCTGCCTTTCACCGGGTTGGTCCCAATGCAACAGATTTCTATAGTTCCTCCCATAGAGTGCTTGGAATGGTGACATCTTCAGACTGGCCTGGTAGCTATCGTTGTAGGAGAATTCCGCATACAGTAGCCTCTTCTCCCAACCTAACTTGTCTTGCAATGCACAAGCTCTCAACATATCCTCGAGAATCTAGTTGGTTCTCTTTGTCTGACCATCTGTCTATGGGTGATAAGCTGAACTGAACTTCAAATGTGTGCCCAAAGCTTCATACAACTGCTACCAAAAGTGATAAGTGAATTGGGTATCTCTGTCTGATACTATCTTCTTTGGAACACCATGCAAGCATACAATTCGAGACATATATAGTTCTGCCAACACTGCACTGTTATAGGTGGTCTTGAATGGTATGAAATGGGCCGCCTTTGTCAAACTATCCACTACTACCTAGAGTCATAACCAGCACGAGTGCGGGCCAGACCAACTATAAAGTCCATCCCAATCTCATCCCATTTCCACTGAGGATTCTGTAACGGTTGCAACAAACCTGCGGGTCTCTGATGCTCTGCCTTGATTCTCTGACAACTGTCGCATATAGCCACATACTCTGCTATCTCCCTTTTCATTCCGTATCACCAGAATCTTTTCTTCAGGTCTTGGTACATCTTTTTGCTGCCAAGGTGTATAGAATATGCTGTCTCACGAGCTTCCTTGAGAATTAGTTTCGGATCGATTTGATGTCGGGAATGCATAGTCTATCCTTGAACCATACCACTCCTTCCACGTCTTCATGGAAATCTTTGCCTTTCCCATCCAAGATCAGCTGTCGAATCTCGTTGATTTTCTCATCATCTTTCTAACCCTTCTTGATATCTTGCTCTAGAGTGGGTTCCAGCTCAACTGTCACTCCTTGAATGTTGTTTAGAAATCCGAGACTCAGCTTGTTGAATTCCTTTGCTAGCTTGTACGACATCGGGTGAGCGACCATCATGTTGACTTGGCTCTTTCTGCTTAAAGCATCTGCAACCACATTTGCTTTGCTAGGGTGATAATGTATCTCCAGCTCATAGTCCTTGATTAGTTCCAGCCATCTTCGACGCCTCATGTTTAGCTCTGACTGGGTGAATATGTATTTGAGACTCTTGTGGTCTGTGTAGATATGACACTTCTGCCCATACAAATAGTGTCTCCAGGTCTTTAGTGCATGAACCACTACTGCTAACTCCAGATCATGTGTGGGATAATTCTTCTCATGAATCTTCAATTGTTGGGACGAGTACGCCACTACTCTCCCTTCTTGCATTAACACACATCCCAGTCCGGTGTATGAAGCATCACAATACACTGAGAATGGCCTGTGAACATCTGGCAGAATCAATACCAATGGTGTTGTCAACTTATTTTTCAATGTCTCAAAGGACTCTTGGCACGCTGGGGTCCACTTGAACTCAACATTCTTTGCCAGCAAGGCTGTCATTGGTCTGGCAATCTTGGAGAAACCTTCAATGAAATGCCGATAGTAGCCGGCCATTCCAATGAAACTCTTGATTCCCTGGTCATCTTTCGGTGCTTTCCAATCCAGAATAGTTGCTACCTTCTTTGTATCCACAGCTAATCCATCTTGGTTTCTAATATGAATTAAGAATAGAACTTCACTGATCCAGAACTCGCACTTGCTTAGCTTGGCATACAACTGACAATCTCGTAGACTCTGCAGTACTTTCCTCAAGTGCTCATCATGCTCTTGCTCATTCTGGGAATATACGAGGATATCATCAATGAAAACTACTACAAACTTGTCGAGGTAGTCCATGAAGACACTATTCATCAAGTACATGAAATAAGCTGGCGCATTCGTCAAACCGAATGACATGACCATGAACTCATATAGTCCATACTTGGTGATGAATGTAGTCTTCGGCATGTTCGAAGGTCGGATCCTGAGCTGATGGTAATCTGACCTCAGATCTATCTTCGAGAACACACTGGTTCCCCTCAACTGATTGAATAGATCTTCAATTCTGGGCAGGGGATACTTGTTCTTGGTAGTGACTTCATTCAAAGATCTATAATCAATGCACATTCTCTTTGTACCATCTTTCTTTTCCACAAATAACACTGGAGCGGCCCAAGGCGAGGTACTTGGTCTGATATAGCCTTTCTCTAACAACTCATCAATCTGCTTCTTGAGTTCCATCAATTCTGGTCCGGACACTCAATAGACTCTCTTGGAAATAGGGGCGGTGCCAGGTATAAGCTCTATGGCAAACTCAACTTTTCTTTCTGGTGGCATGCCTGGTAAATCCTCGGGAAACACATCTGGGAATTATGATACTACTTTGATAGCTTCTGATGGCTCGATTTCCTCAATATGGACGGTGATCTGGTGACAGCTTCCTTTCCTTGGTCCAGACAAGACCAACTCCACTAACACTTCCTCTCCTGATAAGGACACTAACTTCATAGTCCTCTTGTCACAACTAAGGCTTGCTTGATACTTGGTTAGTTAATTCATCCCTAGGATGACATCTATGGTTACATCCTGGTTACCCATTACTATTAGATCAGCGGAGAACTCTATCTCCCTTATTTGAACACTAGGGCCAAATCTATCTGTTTGGGTTCTCCCACCAATTGAACTAACCCTCATAGGTGGATACATGGGTGCTACTGGTATATTGTGTGATTCTACCCATGATGCAGTCACAAAAGAATGCGTTGCTCCAGTATCAAATAACACATTTGCAGAATGATATTCAATGTAGAACATACCTAGTGCCACTCCTAGGGTCTCGTGGACTGTGTCGGCCTCTAGGCGGTTCACCTTTCCCATACTGGGCATGAGGCTACCCACGGTTATTGACTCATTGTTGCGATGCATTCTGGCTGGCAGGGGCATTGGGAGCTGGTTGCTGCTGAGCTGCTTTCTTTGGGCAATGATTCGCCTAGTGGCCTAGTTCCCCACAGTGGAAACATCCGCAACCTCCTCCTTGCGCTAGAGCTGTTTGGTTGTTCTAGTTGGTTGCTGGGGCAGGAAGGCAAGGTGCCTGGTTGCTCTGGCGCTCGTACAAATTTCCTCCTTGTTGGTTGTTCTGATGGTACTGCTGCTGGTGCTGACGCTGATGCTGGGGCTGATGACCTTGCTTTAACTGTTGAGGTGGGTTGCCAGAGTAGCAGGGACGGCTGATACTCTCGGCCTTAGATCCACCAATCTTGCGTTTCCCATCTTTCACCTCCCGGTGCTTCCTTTCAGTCATTATGCTCTGTCGATCAAATGCTGGAAGGTAGGGAAAGTGTGGTTCATCAGCTGATAGTGAAGGGGATCAACCAAACCTCTCAGAAAACGGTACTGCCTCTTGGCATCCGTATTGACATCTTTAGGTGCATAACGTGACAACTGCAGAAATTTGTCCCTGTACTCACTGGCAGACAGCGGACCTTGCTTCAATGCTAGAAATTCCTCCTTCCTTACTATCATCAGTCCTTCAGGCACATGGTAGCGATGGAAGTTGTCCCTGAATTCCTCCCTGGTGATGGCTTCAAGGTTGGCATGAGTGGCGAGGTAAGACTCCCACCAAGATTGTGCTGCTCCCCTTATTAGGCGGGGACCATACAAAACCTTCTCACGATCGTTGCACTGAGCAGTGTGCAACTCACACTCCACAGTATGCTGCCAATCTTCGGCGTCCATGGGGTCTGCAGAATGGGCAAAGACAGGGGATGGCCCCTCATGAATTCTGCCCGCTTGTCCCTGAGCATCTGTGGCATCTAAACTTGCATCCAAGGTTGAGGTGGGGGTTGCTGCTACACCTGTTGCATTGCTGCTAAAGTCTGGCCAATAGCTTGAATTGCTTGGGTTTGCATCAGGAACATCTGCTCAATAGTCATTGGGGTGGCAGTGGCAACTGCTGCTGAGGTGACTTCTCCTAGGGTGCGTGCTGCTCCTGTTGAGCACGCCTTCCACCTCTGCGCCTGTTCTCAGACATCTGTAGAAAGCACACACATATCAGATCTGACTCTGCAGTCTTTCAGCATAAGAAAAGATATATGGAAATCTTCATAATACTGAACAACTGATCATCTTCACTGACTCCCAAAATAGCCAAACACAGTTTCTCAGATAAAGAGGAAAGTGGAAATAAAGCGGTTGCCCAACTAAATAACTAACTTTATTAGTAACTACACCAAGTGGTAGGGGATACCCACACCTTGGTGACAATCATTACAAAGATCCAACTTCATTACAAGTTCATCACGACAGACATAGAAGAATATGATAAGCAAACTAACACTAACTAAGACTGACTGAGACTAAGACAGTTCCAAATCTATCTGGGTCCTACAGTCAGGGGTGCTGTAATCAAAGCAACCACGGGGCGGCAAGCGGTAAGGGTGCTGAATCTCGACAGGAGCGGGGAACCACCATCCTGATAGTGGCGTGCTGTGCGCTCAGCACGCAGTTCCACAACCTTCGCCTGAACCTTGCCCAACTCGTCAAGGGCATGGTTTAGCTCGGTGTTGAGCATGACAACTAGGTTGACCATGCTATTCAGCCAAGAATTACCCTACCAACGGGTGAGACAATCACACCTCCAGCGCTGTCGGTCGAACGACGAGGGTAGTACTTAAGGTCGAGGCCATCAGCTACCCTGCTGAACAACAAGCAGTACTGCAAAAGTGCACGCCGTGCAGCATCTTGCATGGCTGCCTCGGCATTATCCCTCTCAGTGATAGAATAAGGCTCTAAGAAGACCTCTGCACCCCGAAGATCATCGTCCGGACGACGCACCAAGCAAGTAGCCTCCCACTGGTCCTGGTATAACCCGCGACGATGCTGGTAGACTACACAGCGGTACTCAATGGACCAAGTGTGTCGGTCGAAGGCCCGACGCAACAAGGTGTCGAGAGCGTCATGGAAGTGACACCCGCAAGCGGCGTCATGAGTGATGTGTCTAGTGATCCATCCATCTGGCTCCTACTCCTTCGAGAGCTCTATGATGTGGCTCGAACTGCCACCTGCGTCGTCGTCGTCTCTGTCTCCATCAGGGTCTCCTCCAGCACAGATGCCCTGTGGTTGTGCAGGGGGCATCTCTGGCTGAGGTGCAGGGGAAGGCTACCTCCCAGACTCCACCTCCTACTGAGGCGAGGGGGAAGAGTCCTGCTGCTCCTGCTCCTGGCGTCAGCGCTCCTGCTCCTTGTGCAGGCGACGATGCAGTCTCTCTAGATGGATGGATTGACCTATCACCGTGCGGCGCAGTGGGTGCTCCGCAAGGCGAGAAGGAAAAAAGAGGATCATTGACTTACGTGCAGTGCATCTAATATAGGCCATCTACAAAAGACATCATAAGCACAAGAGTGAGAGTAGAACTATATGACCAGCAAATAAACCAAAAGTAAAGTGAGATAAACTTTTTTTTTGTAAGATGAGTATATAGATAGCAATATAACATAGAATTGGTCAAGATGACCAACTTTTGAAGTGACACCAAAGGTCAAGGTAAGGGTAGGGGTCTATAGTTCTTAGGGCGACCATTCTAGTCTAGGTTAGCGGTTCTACAGTCAGCAAGGCTTTGATACCACTTATATCACACCCGATTTTGGAAGGCAAACTGAATGCGAACCATGTACGTGCCAGGATAAAAAAAACTCACATACACAGCGATTACATAATTGGACATCATCACACATTGCTCAAAGTAAATAGTGGAAAGGTACTTTATTATATCAAGATGTCCAAGACATCCACAAAATCTTTAACATAACATAGTCATTAACATTATCAAAGTGCGGAAAAGCGAACGTAGCAGATATGACTGTTGGGGGTATGCTTCGTAGCCGAAGATCCTAAAGAAATAAACACCTTCGGCAGATCCTCTCCAAAACAGCGCCGAAGCTATCAACCATAAAGCTTCGGTACAGTGACATGTCTCAAGACGAAGGGGTGAACCGACTTAAAGATGAAATGACTTAAAGACCCATGATATTCTGTGTTATTATTATAGTTCGTTGTAAAGGGTATAAATGTAATTATATACAGGCTGTGAACTGTGCCTATAAATAGGTGAACAGTACCCCTGAACTGTTCACGTGCTTTCCTGTAATCGCGCATTAGGCATTTGCTTTTTCTTCACGCTGGTATTTTCGCTTTCCTTCGAGCCGAAGATATATTTGTAATTCGTTATCATTTTTACAATAATGAAAGAGAAATGAGCTAGTAATAATAATCATGTGTTCAAATTACTTTACATATTTTTTACCCTTCTTCATTATTTGATGTGTTTATGAAGGTATAACCTTTGTAACCTTCGTCCGGAATTCATTATATCCCGAGGGAAATAATGCTTCGAAGGATGAAGTACTTTAGTATTTAACAATTTTTATGTTGCCTTGTTCTTAATTCATAGCATTTGAGAACAATTTTTTTGAGCTTATGGCTTCGATCAAGAATCAAGCTGGAACTGCTTCGGCCCCGAAGCTGGTTCTCCCGATAACAGGCGGTTCATGCTCAGAGCCGGCCAACAAGAAACAGAAGGAGGCACAGAGAAGAGTACAACATGTAGGGGTACAAGAACCCTTCATCAAATCAAGATGGTCTCACATCCCAATTACCTTTTCTCAAGAGGATCTTCAGCTCAAGGATTACCCACACAATGATGCTATGGTTATCTCTTGTGTGATCAAAGGATTTCTGGTCCATAATGTTTTGGTTGATACAGGCAGTGCAGCAGATATCATATTTGCTAAGGCCTTTAGACAAATGCAAGAGCCCGAAGACAAGATTCATGATGCTACGCACCCTCTTTGTGGCTTCGGAGGGCGACAGATTGTAGCGCTTGGTAAGATTACCATGCCAGTGACCTTTGGATTCGTCAACAACAGTAGGACTGAGCAAATTGTGTTTGACATTGTTGACATGGAGTATCCTTACAATGCTATCATTGGTCGCGGAACACTCAATGCTTTCGAAGCAATTCTTCATCCAGCATATCTTTGCATGAAGATACCTTCGGATCAGGGACCTATTGCTATTCATGGGAGTCAGGAAGCCGCCAGAAAGGCCGAGGGGAATTGGACTGATTCAAAGGCAATCCACAACATAGATGAAGCCGAAGCTTGTGAGCAGTACAAGCATAGAAGGGAGAAGGCTGCTTCGGCCGATCAGCCGAAACCCATGCTTTTATGCGAATATATCGCAGAGCAGAAGGTGCTGCTGGGATCTCAATTGTCTGAGGAACAAGAGAAAACCTTGATAAGATTCTTGTTCAACAACAAAGATGTCTTTGCATGGTCGGCTAATGATCTTTGCGGAGTTAACAGGGATGTTATTGAACACTCGCTCAATATTGATCCATCCTTCAGACCCATAAAGCAGAGGCTTCGGAAGATGTCTTATGACAAGGCCGAAGGTGCTCGAAATGAAGTGAAAAGACTTCTCAGTGCCGGAGTTATCAGAGAGGTAAAATACCCAGAATGGCTGGCTAACACTGTTATGGTAAAAAAGGCCAATGGTAAATGGAGGATGTGTATCGATTTTACTGATCTCAACAAGGCCTGTCCGAAGGACGAGTTTCCATTGCCAAGGATAGATTCCCTAGTTGATGCAGCAGCTTCATCAGAGCTTATGAGTCTGCTGGATTGTTATTCAGGCTATCATCAAATTTGGATGAAGAAGGAGGATGAGCCGAAGACCAGCTTCATAACCCCTAGTGGAACATATTGTTACCTTCGGATGCCTGAGGGGCTCAAGAATGCTGGAGGAAGCTTCAGCAGAATGACAGCGAAGGTTCTTCAATCTCAGATAGGCAGAAATGTGCTAACTTATGTTGATGATATCATTGTAAAAAGCACGAAGCAAGAGAATCACATTACTGATCTGCAGGAAACCTTCGCTAATTTTAGACAGGCCGGTTTAAAGTTAAATCCAGAAAAATGTGTCTTCGGGGTGAAGAAAGGGAAATTTCTTGGCTGCCTAGTTTCAACAAAGGGGATTGAGGCTAATCCAAATAAAATTGAAGCTATCCTTCGAATGGAACCACCAAGTACAAAGAAGGGGGCTCAAAGATTGACAGGAAGACTGGCATCTCTCAACAGATTCAAATCTAGATCAGCAGAGAGAAATTTACCATTTTTCGAAGTGCTGAAGTCAGCCGAAGTTTTTCAATGGGGACCGGTCCAGCAGAGAGCCTTCGAAGAGCTGAAGCAATATTTGATAGACCTAACAACACTAACTCCACCAACGCCAGGGGCTCCTCTGTTGTTATATGTGGCAGCCTCGCACTCAGCGGTAAGTGCGGCACTTGTCCAAGAGAAGCTTGAAGGGCAAGTCAAGAAGCAAGCTCCAATATACTTTGTATCTGAAGTTCTTAGTTTATCAAAGAAAAATTATACAGAATTGGAGAAGGTGCTATATGCTGTTTTAATGGCTTCTAGAAAGCTTCAGCATTATTTCCAAGCATACAATATAATTGTCCCTTCTTCACAACCATTGAAGGACATTATGAGAAATAGAGAAGCTACTGGAAGGATTGGAAAGTGGGCTGCGGAACTTAATGAATTCTGCATTGATTATGTACACAGATCTTCGATTCAGTCCCAGGCGTTAGCTGACTTCATTGCTGATTGGACGCCAGGGGCTCAGGTAGAAGAGGCAAGTAAAGATGCTGAAGCATGGACAGTATTCTGCGATGGTTCTTGGGGAACCTTCGGAGCAGGAGCAGCCGCTGTGTTGGTCGCACCCTCCAAAGTTAAAACCTGCTACGCAGCAAGACTTGATTTTAGCTGCACAAATAACATTGCTGAGTACGAAGCTTTACTTTTGGGTCATCGGAAGTTAAAGGCAATGGGAATCAGAAGGGCGGTTCTTAAAACTGATTCCCAAGTTATCTCTGGTCATATTGACAAGAGTTTTAAGGCAAGAGACCCGAAGCTTGAGAAGTATTTAGATACGGTCCGAAGGATTGAAACTTCCTTTGAAGGGTTTTCTGTAAAAAATATTCCTCGAGGAGAAAATGAACATGCTGATTTGCTAGCCAAGTCAGCAGCACAGGGACTGCCCTTACCTTCAGAAGTATTTTTTGAAACAATAAAAGCACCTTCGGTTGAACTTCTTGAAAGAGCGTCCTCAATATATCTCCTGTTTATAGTGAAGACTGGAGAACTGAGATCATCTCCTACCTTAAGGGTAATTTCCTTTCAGATGACGAAGCTTATAATAGGAGGATAGAGGCAAGAGCTCGACCATATGTTATAATAGAAGGGGAGCTATACAAGCGTGGGGTTTGTTCTCCGTTACTCAAGTGTTTATCCAGAGCCGAAGGAATAGAACTGATGAAGGAAATACACGCAGGCCTCTGTGGATCTCATATTGGATCTAGGCCTTTGCTTGGAAAAGTTTTTCGTCAAGGATTTTATTGGCCAAAGGCAGCTTCGGATGCAGCGGAATTAGTCCAAAAGTGCGAAGGTTGTCAGAAATGTGCAAGAGATCAAAAACAACCTTCGTATCTAACTCAATTAATACAACCCACTTGGCCATTGCAAAGGTGGGGCCTTGATTTGTTAGGTCCGTTGCCACCAGCGCAAGGGAACTTAAGATATTTTGTAGTGGCAGTGGAATATTTTTCTAAATGGGTTGAGGCAAAGCCTTTAGCCACAATAACTTCGGTCACTATTCAAAAGTTTTTCTGGCAAAATATTGTTTGTCGCTTCGGAGTACCGAAGGCTATTACTGTAGATAATGGGACACAGTTTGATTCCGAAGCTTTCAGAGAATTTTGTGATCAAATTGGCACGAAGATCCATTTCGCATCAGTTCGACATCCGGAGTCAAATGGACTTGTTGAAAGAGCTAATGGCATCATAATGACAGGAATAATGAAGTTAATCTTCAATCAGCCTAGGGGAAAGTGGCCAGACGAATTAATCAAAGTGGTGTGGAGCCACAACACAACAATATCAAGATCAACAGGCTTTACGCCATTCAAACTATTGTTTGGTGACGAAGCAATAACTTCGGAAGAAGCCAAAGCAGGATCAATAAGAATAGTAGCTTCGGCAGAAGGCGAAGTTGAAGCTGATTACTCTGTGGAAAAAGATGCTATAGAGGAGATCAGGCTTCAAGCTGTGGAAAACATCAACAAATACCAAGCTGAAACAATAAAATGGCATGATAGAAAGGTTAGGTTAAAGAACATCGAACCAGGACATTTGGTGCTTCGAAGAGTAGCCAACCCAGAGACAGTAGGCAAATTACAGCTGAAGTGGGAAGGACCTTTTCTGGTAGTATCTTCGTCAAGACCTGGTTCCTACAGGTTGAAGGATATGGAAGGCAACGATATTCCTAGATCATGGAATGCGGACGAACTTCGGCGATATTATGTTTAGCTTGATGTAATTTTTGTATTCTTTCTTGTGGCACCCTTTTGCTTTCCAAAGGGGGAGAAAGGTTTTTAATGGGGCCACAACATGTAATTTTTCTTTTCCTTATTTTAATTCTATAAGAGTGATATCCCCCAAAGATGTAAATGTAAAAGCTGACAACGCACCATCGAGTGCAATGGAAAAAGAAAAGAAAACAGAGAGAAGCTCAAAAGTCGTTCCCAAGGGAATACAGAGCTTACAGCGAAAAATAAACGCTGATTCCGCCGAAAATAAAAGGCGAAGAAGCTCCTAAGGGAGGCTTACATCGAAAAATAAACGCTGATTCCGCTGAAAGTAAAAGGCGAAGAAGCTCCTAAGGGAGGCTTACAGCGAAAAGTCAGCGCTGATACACCGAAAAATAAACGGTGAAGCCGAAAAATAAGCGGCAAAGGAATATGGCTTCGAATATGTATTTGAACATTCATTTGCACGACACATTACATCATGACATTTGCATTCATAAACATTCACTTAGATATACATAGGATCATCATCAGCATAACATACAAACATGCTTCGGTCCCAAAAGGAAGGCAATTTTATGCTTCGCTGTGTACGCAAAGAAGGGAAGGTGTTTTTCGCCTATGGCTCAAAAGTATTAATTTCGTCCACACCAAAGCATTTCATACATGGATGGAAAAGTAAGATTATATTACAAAGTAAAACTCATATTACATCATATTTTATACAAGTTATTACATGAGTTTTTTGAGCTACTTTTATAAGATTATTCAAGCTTCGACACTATCTCTGGAGCTTCGTTCTTCTACTCTGCAGCTGCAGCTTCAGCCTGGTAAATCTGTACGAAAGTATTATAAGCCAAATTCAAAAATTCAAAGGAAAAGGTAAGCATAAGGTATGATTTTGTTACCAGCTTGAGGTGACTCCGAGCTTCCTCACCAGCTTTGCTCCGACCACCCTTTGTCCATACTAACTTTATAAATCTGTTTGCAATACTTCAAGCCAGATTCGGAACATCATCTAAGTCTACCGGTGACAGGCTGAAGTTGGGTCTATTAACAATCTTGCCGTGTTCACAGCCAGACTTCAAAAAAGCAACAACTGTGCCCCGAGAAGCTGCCAGGGCACAGAAGTCGCTATGCCCAGCTATAACTTCGTCAAGATCATTAATTTCACCTTCAATATGCTCGAAGGCACCAGATAGGTCTTCGGCCGAAGGAGTAAACTCTACACTACTGGCTCCGGCAAAATGGAACACTTGCTTTAGCTGATGAATGCATCGAGTGCAGAACTCCAAACACTTATTTTGAAGATTTTTCAAATATTCTTTCAGTTCCAAGTTTCTTTGAGTTTCGGCTTCAAGCCTTGCATCAAGCTTCAGTTTCTCTTGTTCAAAAATTTCTGACTGGGAAAGAAGCTTCGAATGTAATTCTGTTATTTTTGCTTCAGCATCCACTAATAAACCTTCGGCTGTTTGTAGCTCGAGGTCTTTCTTCTCAATGGCAGCAGATTGCTCCTTTATTTTATTTTCTAAATTTTCAATTATAACTTCTTGCCTTTTATCCTCTAAATCTTGTTGCATTTTTAATGCCTTGCTCAAAAGCATGCTCTGTGGACAAATAGCCTTCGTTAGAAAATATTTTCGTACCACAAGTAATAAGAGTTAGACGCAAAATGTTTACCCTGAAATTAGAATAGAATAAACTGCTGACAATATGTTGTCGATGGTAGCGGCTGATATCCGCTTCAAGCTTCGGGAAGCCGATACTCTTCGATAAAGTACCGACAACCTTCGCACCGGTTTGGTCTCGTATACAGCCTAACCCTTCATCATCAATACCACCAAAGAGAAGCGCCCCCGGCCGATATCCACAAGATAGAGCATACTCTTTTAGTTCCTCTCTTTCAGCTTCAGTCAGCTCCTGGCCAACTAGGTTTCGGAAGTCAAAAGTTTCATCTTCCGAGGTATCTTCGGTTATTCCTCCTTTCTCGGGTTTGGCAGCCGTGGTCTCTTCGGTGGCTGCAGCAGTTTCTTCAGCGGCCATGTTTAGCAGCATTTTATCTATATCAGCGGCTACGCTCTCTAAATTAATACCTTTGGAGTTAGCATCTTCGGCTCCGGCCTCTTCTACGGCAGCCTCCGAAGGTACAGCTTCAGTATTTGTCATGATTTCAATTGCCGGCATCTTCAGAGTTGGAGCTCTTGGTGGTGTTGTTTCAATCACTTCGGTCACGGTAACAATCCTTTATCTTTTTGGCCTAGATGCCTTTGCCTGTGCGGGCTCCTTTTCATTATAAAAAAGCTTCGTCAGATGAAGCCCCAACGGACTTAGTTTGACAGGCAAAGTTTCAGTCATTACCTTTAGAATTTCCTCTATTTCAGCATCAGAAGATGTCGCAGAAGCCTTTTCTTCTTCATCAATTGATTTTTGTTCCGGGATTGATTCCTTTCTTTTCTTCGAAGTTAACACTTTCGATTCAAATTTTTCTTTCTTCTTTTTTGATTGATCTTCGTCGTCTTTGATCAAAGCGCCAGCTACTCTTTTCCTTTTCTGCCCTTCGGCACCCTTGTCGAGTCGCTCATAATCAGGATATTCAAAACCTATAGCATCAAGCACTTTGTTTAGCCTTCTTTTCGGCCGGGTGCCGAAGGCTGCTGTCATCAATTGATCCTCCTTTTTAGAATAGTTCCCAAGAATTTCAGTGCACATTACTTCGATTGTTTCGAGCCATTCTTGGCAGGGTGCTTTGAAATATTTCTTGAATTTATAGTGGTAGGGCAGTCGGACAAGCTCCCCCTCTTTCTTCTCCTTTTCAAGCTTCGGCATAGCCCATTCCTTCATAGTTGGAAATATTTTGTAAGCCAGAAATTCCTGCACTAAATCTCTAGTGCCAATGTGCTCTGCAATAATCCTAAATTCAGCCAACACAGTTTGGGTTGGACCTTCTGGTGTCATATTGCATTGGGGTCTGGTTTCTCCGAAGATCAGTTCAAGCGGACTCTGGACTAGCTTCTCCTTGTCATCATCAACTTTAACGTAGAACCATTCCGATTTCCAGCCTGCCGGCCACTTTCTTCGGTAGCTGATCACAGGAAATTTTGTAGTTTTCCGATAGGCAAAATTGTAACAACCAAAATTTTCATGTAACCCATCCTTTCTGGCCTTGGTTTGGTAATGTAGCTCGTGCACCCGGCAGAAACCTTCGGCAAACGGTTCCACCCCCTGGCTTCGGAGAGCCCAAATATAAACACTAAGCCTAACAAAAGCGTTAGGAGTTAGTTGATGAAAATGGATCCCAAACTTCTTTAGCACATCGGCAAACATCCTATTCAAAGGAAATCTCAAACCAGCCTTGAGGAAACTCTTGAAAATCACTATTTCATCTTTCTGTGGCTTCGGAGTAGTTTCTTCTCCACCGAAGCGAATCAGCCCTTTCTTATCTTCGCTAAAGTAGCCCGACTTCACCATCTTAGGAAAATCGGCTTTGGAGATGGTCGACTTTCCGAAGTCCAGGTGGCTAGGCTTGCTCGACACTGCGATATTGTAATCATCTTCAAAATCGGTCTCTTCAATATCTGCTTGCTCTGCTTCAGCAGCAGGGGCGTCTTCCGGTGTTACCAACCCAGATCGCTTCATTGCTTCCGAGATAGGAACAATTTCCGCAGCTTCGGTTTCGTCTCCCTCGCGATCGACTCTTGCAGTAGAGCGAACTCTGGCCATTTGATTATGACTTGAAATTTTTTCTGAATTGGTTTTTTTTGTCTTTTCCGAAGCTCTTACACTTGCGCCGAAGCAGATTTTGTATGAGCGCAATAATCAAGCTTCGGCTATGATTAAAAATTTGGCAGCAAAACAGTACAATAGCAATGAATGCTACGGTAACTTCACACCTACCCGTCTGTTTATATAGTGCTGCAGGTGGGAAGGTGAATCGGCAAGGTCTCCAACACCGAACAAACAGTCACCCGCCCTCACTGAATGGTGGGCCACATAGCTCGAGAAGGTGAATCGCTGGCAAGAGTGTGATCGGTGCAAGATGGATCGCGCGTCCGACGATTATTTTAATCGTTTCTCGCCAACGAGCTCAGGGAAGGTGTTTTCTGGATCTTCGGCATACCGAAGCTTAGAAGATTTTTCACGGATCAAGCTCGTTACGAAAAACGATCTAGCGCCACGAAGGGGCTACTGTTGGGGGTATGCTTCGTAGCCGAAGATCCTAAATAAATAAACACCTTCGGCAGATCCTCTCCAAAACAGCGCCGAAGCTATCAACCATAAAGCTTCGGTACAGTGACATGTCTCAAGACGAAGGGGTGAACCGACTTAAAGATGAAATGACTTAAAGACCCATGATATTCTGTGTTATTATTATAGTTCGTTGTAAAGGGTATAAATGTAATTATATACAGGCTGTGAACTATGCCTATAAATAGGCTTGTACTGTTCACGTGCTTTCTTGTAATCGCGCATTGGGCATTTGCTTTTGCTTCACGCTGGTATTTTTGCTTTCCTTCGAGCCGAAGATATATTTGTAATTCGTTATCATTTTTACAATAATGAAAGAGAAATGAGCTAGTAATAATAATCATGTGTTCAAATTACTTTACATATTTTTTACCCTTCTTCATTATTTGATGTGTTTATGAAGGTATAACCTTTGTAACCTTCGTCCGGAATTCATTATATCCCGAGGGAAATAATGCTTCGAAGGATGAAGGAGTTTAGTATTTAACAATTTTTATGTTGCCTTGTTCTTAATTCATAGCATTTGAGAACAAGTCCCCAACAATGACCTTCACAGGCAGCTGACTGGGGGTTTGCCACTAACAAAACTAAAACTCATTGTAGTTCTGGAACTCCTCAAAGTCCTCCATGTTGCTTCTATCTCCTCCTGAGCACTGAATATAGTGGGGACAACCTGGGGTGGGACCGTTTTCAAAGCAAGGGTGAGTACACATCAACGTACTTAGCAAAAGTCCCGTTTGGCTAAAGTGGACTGTTGTATGTGGAGTTAAGGTTAAGCAGTTGTTTTTATTTGTCAAGTATTTTTTTACTAATAGTAGAGCCAAGTTTTAGTAATAATCCCAGTTATTACCCAAATGTACTCCCTCCAAGAGGAAATACCAGAGATCATAATTATAACTATCATCATAAAAGTATCCGAAGTTCTTCTAATCAAACAGGATCTCAAGGCTGCTCTTAACCGTGAGCACGGTTGATATACCAGTTTCTAACACTCTACAGAGGCTGCACACTTTACCCACGAATCGTGATTCCCTTTCTATCCGGAGAGCGCTACTCCCCATTGACCACTACCTAGGTGGCCGCCTAGCAGGGTATCACTATGTAGCCTTTACAAAGACTCCTATGTTGCATAGCTGCTCGTTAGGTTTCGCCAATCGTACAAACATAGTACACCTCCCAAAATGATGTTTATGTTATCCAGGCCCAGAATTAGGAGTGTTGCTTTGAAAGTTTTACTCCCTAACTGAATAGGCACATTACGATTTAATTGATTAGTTGCAATTTTGCCCCCTGATGTTGCTATCATAAAAGCCCCTTACGTATGATAGAAGGGCAGTTGGCATTTGACACTGAATTTTGCACTAATGAAGCTATGTGATGCACCAGAGTAAAAAAGAATTAATGATGGTTGATTTAAGACTGAGAAAGTACCTGTCATGACGGGTTCTCCCTCGGGTAATTCCTCCAGGGTGGTGAAATTCAACCTTCCTTGCTTAACATGTACCTTTTGTTTCTTCCCTCTCCCTGGAACTGCAGCTGGCACAGGTCTTGGCTGATTGCGCGGACATTCCTTGGCGTAGTGGTCGGTGTTACCACATGCGAAGGATTGGTTTCCGGTTCCCTACCGGAACTGCTGTTGCGGCTATTGTTGTTGTTGAGGTGGATTGTTCCTCGGAGCAGATGTTGGAGGACTGTTGGGTGCTTGCTGCTGTTGGGGTGGCTTGATCATCCATCTACTTGATCGCTGCTGAAATCACTTGCTCTGATTACTGGAAACAATCTGGAACTTCTAAGGTTGAGCCGAGGATCTTGTCATTGGTGCCTTCCTTTTCATCTCCTCTCGGTGAGCTAGGATACAGTCTTCCTGGGAGATGTCCAGGTTGGCCAATTCATTATAGTTGTTGGCCCGGACGGTGTTAAGATGCTCACGAAGTTTTGTGCTGAGTCCCCTCCGAAAGCGATCCCTCTTGTTCTCATCGTAGTCTACATGATATCCAACATACTAGCACAGGTCGTTGAAGGCCTGAGCATACTGTAGCACCGTACGAGTCCCATGGGTTAGTGCTAGGAACTCATTTAGCTTGCGGTCCAAAATGCCCGCAGGAATGTGATGTCCCCTGAAAGCAGTCTTGAATTCTTCCCATGTTACCACGTGGTCAACAAGGAGCATGGTGAGGAAATGATCTCACCATGTCCTTGCAGGTCCGCGGAGCTGTTGGGCATCAAGGCAAGTTCCCGTGAGAAGGGGAAACTTTGAATCCACAACCCTGAGCCATACTTTGGCGTCTAGCAGGTCCTTCGCCTTTGTGAACAATGGTGGCTGAATCCACAACTCTTGGTATGTAGCTGCCGCTTGCGGGCGCTGCTGTTTCCCACCATCGAAATGTTAGGGCTGGAGCTGGCACTGCACCAACTGCCGTAGAATTTCATTTTGTTGGGCCATTAACTCCTACATTGTTGGAGCTTGGGTGGTGGCGTGGGAACTTGCTCATTTTGCCCGCGGCGTGCTCTTGATGCCATCTAAAAAATAGGAATTTGTCATTGTTATACTCAAGTACCGATTATCACGTAGTGACTTCACATTGTGAGGAGAAAGCGACACGAGACCATTCTGAACCAAAAAGGAAGATTAACATTCATCTTTCCATTACTCATAAAGGTTTTCTAGGTTACAACATATTAGAAGATCCAACTTTCTAACCTAGTACATCATTTCGTGCCAAAAGCTA
This sequence comes from Zea luxurians, assembly GCA_029449295.1. Classification (NCBI taxonomy): domain Eukaryota; kingdom Viridiplantae; phylum Streptophyta; class Magnoliopsida; order Poales; family Poaceae; genus Zea; species Zea luxurians. The sequence continues at coordinate 4,996,645 of JAOPSE010000010.1, read as the reverse complement.
AGCTATGTAGTTTTACATCTTCCTTATATGTTTTTTCCTAACCCATTTAACCTTGAGTACCAGAGGAAGCATTGGCCTCAGGTGAAGGGGGTCCTCTAGAGTGAGCCATGTCCAGGCTAGAAGCTGACTCGATCTCCTATTGTTTTGCTATTGCCCATGATGCAGTCACATGACTCGATCAGCTTTCTAATGATCATAAACCAAAATTTAATGATCATAAAAAGTGGCTAGAGATTAACCTCATCAGCAAAGGATAAAAGAGTCAACTAGATCACAAAAGTAGTCATGATCTACCAACCAGGATGAAGTCTTTCCTTACCCAGTGCTTCTTACCATTATCTATCCTTGCTCTAACCAAATCTCATATTGCCTAAAAAGTGGCTAGGCATAGAAGATACCCATGCTTTCCTAATCACTTTCTAATTAACATGAAACTTCTTATTCTTAAACTAATTAGAAACTAAAAGCTAAACTATAAATAAGGCTTTTTACATCCCTTTCTTACTAATCTCGAGGACGAGATTATTTTTAGGGGGTAGAATTTGTAACACTTCAAAATTCTATTCTAGATAAATTAGGAAAACTCATTTCATGATTTAAATAAATGTGTTGTCAAATAATATATTACCTAAAAGATTCTTATGTGAACTATCCTTTGTGTTAAAGATTTATTCTCAAAAAAAGAATTAAGTTAAACTATCTCTTAATATAGATTTTACATAAGAAATTATATCCTTTTAAATAAATATGTGAAGATTATAAATTTATTTTATTGTACTTCTAAAATATGGCTATGTCTTTGAATTATTTTCTTTAATAATTATTATTGTAAAACATCTTACATGAATTATTCCTACTAATTTTCATTTGCTTAAATAGATAAATTAATTATTAAAAATGCTTTGCATTCATGTGGAGTTTTTGTTTGTTGCAATTTATGCTTAAAATAGAAAATTTAACTCATCTCTAAATTAGACTTGAATTTTAAATTTAAAGTAGAAAGCAAAAAATAGAAATAATAAGCTAATATAATGGATCGATGTATGTTTAGTTGGTTTGTTTGTACATGATGTCCTTTAGGTAAAATTGATACAAATTAGGATATCGCAATAAGATATTTAAGAAAAATACTCCTCTCAGCTCGCGTGTAATACCCAAAAAAGTAATTTAAAATTCTAAGATTTATTTAAATTGAAGGACTAATATGATTAGTACAAATTAACCATAATATTATTAGAATAAAAGAGATAAGTTAGAGTTCCTAATAGACAGGATATGATTGTAACAGATAAGTACCAGATTAGATCTATCATGCAACAATTTTGGTTTCGAGTTTGTTAGAGTTCCTAATATATAGGGTATGGTTGTAACAGATAAGTACCAGATTAGATCTATCATGTAACCACCCACCTCCCAGCCTATATAAATACATGCCACCATAACACCTCAAGCCATCAATCAAAGACTCATCTCATCAATAGCCTCGCAGCAGCCACCGCAGGCAGGATGCCGCAGCCCTGTTCCAGCATGAGCAGGATCATGCGGGGGAGAAACGACCCTAGCCGTCGATCCGGTGATGAGCGCTCACAATTGAATCTCAAATACCCCATCGTGATCGAAAATCGTAGCCATTGATCTCGGATCTGTTGGCCGAGATCAGATCGTGGGATCCTTTAATCTCGAGCGTTGATTTTAGATCCGACCGCTGTGATAGAATAATGGTTCAGGTGAGATAAGTCTCTGATCCCTGCCGTCGGATTTGGATCCCACGGCTAGCAATCCATCGTACCCTTTGACCATGTCTATCTTTATAAAGAGGCCCTCGAGTTTTTCAAATCAACCTATCATCCAACCAGTTAGGAAATAATTAAAACCGAGTCCCCGATATTTATGAATTTAACCCCAAGTTTTCTGGAATTAATGCCCACAGCCCAGAGGTTAAATAAAATGAGTAAATTAATTCAGAAAATGTTTTCTAGTATAGAAATAATTCCAGAAACTTGTTTAATTCATAAATAATTCATTTTAATTCCTTTTTGATCCATTCCAGTTGCATTAATCTCATATTAATATTGTTTATCATCTAGTAACCTTGTATTACCATGAAACCTATGTTTAAAATCTTGTACCTCATTTGTTTTATAGTAGACACTTAAAACTTCGAAAAATCATAACTTTATAACTGTAACTGCGAATTTAGTGATTCTCGAACCTACAACCTCATGTTTGGTGTAATGTTATTTTTATATACCCCTTGCCTGTTTGTATGTATTGCTACGAGTAGCAGCTAGGTTACGAGTCACCGAAGGCCAACTTGGTGAAGTACCAGAAAATTTGAGTTACATGCAAGTTGTGCCCTTGATCACTTTTCTTTACCTAATAATGTTCCACTTATTCATTGTGACATGCTTAGGTTAATTTGATGGGATCTAATAGGCTTCCCTAGCATTGTTTATCCCACACCTTGGAGACAAAAGAACTATTGGGTAGTTTTTCTATTACTCTAGCTGGTTTTAGGAAATTAATGTTATATTATGATCATGTTCCAGTTATGCTGTTGTTACAATTTTGGTTAAATTAGATGACTACAGGGAACCTTTGCTGATGAGGTTTGATGTTCTCTCCGGCTTCAAGCAGAATATCTGGACCTAACACCTGCCTTTCACCGGGTTGGTCCCAATGCAACAGATTTCTATAGTTCCTCCCATAGAGTGCTTGGAATGGTGACATCTTCAGGCTGGCTTGGTAGCTGTTGTTGAAGGAGAATTCCACATACGATAGCCTCTTGTCCCAACCTAACTTGTCTTGCAATGCACAAGCTCTCAACATATCCTCAAGAATCTGGTTGGTTCTCTTTGTCTGACCATCTGTCTGCGGGTGATAAGCTGAACTAAACTTCAAATGTGTGCCCAAAGCTTCATGCAACTGCTGCCAAAAGTGAGAAGTGAATTGGGTATCTCTATCTAACACTATCTTCTTTGGAACACCATGCAAGCATACAATTCGAGACATATATAGTTCTGCCAACACTGCACTGTTATAGGTGGTCTTGACTGGTATGAAATGGGCCACTTTTGTCAAGCAATCCACTACTACCCAGATAGAGTTATAACCAGCACGAGTGCGGGCCAGACCAACTATAAAGTCCATCCCAATCTCATCCCATTTCCACTGAGGAATCTGAAACAGTTGCAACAAACCTGCGGGACTCTGATGCTCTTCCTTGATTTTCTGACAACTGTCGCATATAGCCACATACTCTGCTATCTCCCTTTTCATTCCGTACCACCAGAATCTTTTCTTTAGGTCTTGGTACATCTTTTTGCTACCAGGGTGTATGGAATATGCTGTCTCATGAGCTTCCTTGAGAATCAGTTCTAGATCGATTTGATGTCGGGAATGCATAATCTATCCTTAAACCATACCACTCCTTATACGTCTTCATGGAAATCTTTGCCTTTCCCATCCAAGATCAGCTGTCGAATCTCATTGATTTTCTCATCATCTTTCTGACCCTTCCTGATATCTTGCTCTAGAGTGGGTTCCAGCTCAACTGTCACTCCTTGAATGTAATTTAGAAATCCAAGACTCAGCTTTTCAAATTCCTTTGCTAGCTCGTACGACATCGGGTGAGTGACCATCATGTTGACTTGGCTCTTTCTACTCAAAGCATCTGCAACCACATTTCCTTTGTTAGGGTGATAATGTATCTCTAGCTCATGGTCCTTGATTAGTTCTAGCCATCTTCACTGCCTCATGTTTAGCTCCGATTGGGTGAATATGTATTTGAGACTCTTGTATACCAAAATTAGGGTCCTCCTCCTCACTGTTTTCATCTGCCTCCATCTCTTGGTTCATCTCCTGATGGTGCATATCTAGATGAGCATTGGACTCATCCAGTTCCACTTACATGTCATGGAGTTGATTTTCCAGGACCTCAATAGTGTTGTCCTATATCTCCACCTGCTGCTCCAACTCTCGGGTGCGATTGCCCATCTACTTAATTTGGAGATCCTTCTCCACCAACTCAGAGGACAGATCGACCACTAAGACTTCCCTATCATCGAGGGTAGTCTTGGCAGTTTGAGCTAGCCCAGTCAAATGTGTCATGGCATCACTTTGCAGGGCTTGTAGGTGGTACAATGCACTCATGCACTGGACGGTGATTCTCCCAACCTAGCCAGGATGCATAGCCCACACATCCTTGGCATGGCGCACTTGGTCGCACCACATCGGATCATCCCTCTTTTTAGTGGGGAAGAGTCCAAGCGGGTACATCATCATCTCTAGTGGATGGTATCCGTAGAAGGTCATCAAGGCCTTCAACGTTGCGGCCTCAGTCGTGTCATCCGCCCTAAATCCGACAGTCTCGGAATCCAGCAAACGCCACCTGGGCTACAAAGGGTGGGGCTCCAGGGTTAGCCAAACCCTATAGCGTGTCACCCGGTGCTCCTCATACAAAAGCACCGTGTAAAGAGGGGTGTGGGGTACCCAGATGCGCTCAGTACCTCCCACAGAATAGAGGGAAAACCCTCTCGGGAAAGGTAGTCGAAGCTGAAGCGGGTGTCTCCACCATCGGCGAGGGTAGGTGAAGCCATCTGTGTAAGAGGGGTAAGTGTGAGTGTCGGAAAAACAATAGAAAAGAGAAGGGTGTACTTAGATTTAATTGGGAATAGTTACATGGATTGACTTGTTTTTACTTAGTTAACTTCTATGTTAACAGTCCTTATCCAAAATTTTAGGGCCTTATATTAAAGCAGCTATCCTTCAATACTAAGTAACACAATTCATAATTTATTATGCATGAATGCTCATATGGATGTCCTCTCATCAAGCATAGGGGTTCTCCTAGGGCATCCCTCCTATTTTAGTAATAGCCTGAACGACCTACTTATAAAGCCAGCTAGCTACCCCATTATCCTAGGTCTAGCGGTATAGTCCTGGCGATCTAACCAATACTGGTTTCTTTTAAAAAGGTTGGAATTTATGACTTATTAACTTGTCTGTAATGGTATTCCCTTCGATACCTATGGCAGAACCATCCAAATTATTCCAGCTTAAGTGCCCAAGTCACACCCTTAAAGGCAGCAACACACTTAAACCGGAATAAACCGTTTAGTTCTTCGGATCTTGTTCGATAGAGCCACTTACCAAGGATCGAGTACCATTAGCTCACACGATGGTGAGGCTCAGAGAGAATATAATAAACATGAAACCACAAATTAAAGTACTGGAGTTATTACATAAATTAGAGTTTTATAGAAGATAACAAGTTCTTAATAATGCAACAGATAATCGATAACGACAATACTAAGGAATAGGGAAAGGCCTCGCCCACTACTACTCCTGGTCCTCTCCTGCCGAGGCGGCATCCCACTCAACCGTCTAACCTGGTGGTAGGGTGGAAGGCCAAGTCACACCATCAACCATGTCTTGTAGTGTACCTGTAAAAATATGCCACAAGCAAGGCTGAGTATACTAATACTCAGCTAGACTTACCCGGTGTGAGGAGTCTACTCCACTACCTCTAGACGATGAAGCTGTTTGGGTGAGGGGTTTGGTTTGCCAAAAGCACTAGCTGAGTCTAAAAACAGTTTTAGCTTTTCCAGTTCTAGCATATTTAATTAAGCTAGGTTTGCTCCTCTCTAAGCATACATGGTAACAATCATTTAGTGCAATCAACATGTTATCTCAAGAAACCTCTTTTTACTTTTTACTTGATGCAGTACAAGGGGTCAAGCAGTCTCATTAGCTGTGAGAAGCAGACGATTCAAATCGAGTTTTAACCTTGCAAGGTAAACCTAAACACACGACATGTAGGGGCACTCCATCCACACATATCAGTCGTCCCCATCGATTCCCTGTTCGCGGCCAGGGCTCACCGCCTTGGCATGCAATGCCCACTGACCCTGGCTGCCGCCGTGCAGTGGCTGCACTTGCACCCACCATAGCTAGCATGGGAGACCCCGTCTCAGGACAGGTGAAGGATAAAGTCCACGCCTGGCTTCACTCAAGTACTAGGCTTACCGGTTACCATATTTCCTGACATGTGTTTAGTACTTTCAAATGCTTGACTCAGGTATCCGCACATTAATCCTTAATTCCATTCCCGTCTCATAGACAAGGCATCCACCCTGGATCCAAGTCCATAGACCATCATAGATCCCGTTATCAAGACAAATACAATCAATTCCTGGCCTCGAGCGAGTGCTAGAAAAATCACTCGACTTCTACCGAGATCCCTAATTAGCAAAGCAGCTACTCGACCTAGCATACTAGTATCCATCTCAAAAAGGAATCCTGAGTTCATGCAACTAGGGATTCAAGCAACTCCTACACTTAAGTGCACATTACAAACCTAAAAAATTAAGTGTAGTAAGATAGCATATATAAACGGTTATGCATAAAAATCTAGGCTTGCCTTCTGTTGGGGCGAAGGCAAAGACGCCACCCTTCGCTCGAGGCCTTCGCTGCAGTCGCTGGTCTGACGGAGGCAAAGCAGGCCTTCGTTGCAGTCGCTGGTCCGACGGAGACAAAGCAGGCCTTCGCTCGATACGGCGCCAGACGAAGGCCTGTGACGTCGTCATCCCACCAAGCGGCCTCGTCCAGCTCAGAGGCCCACGTGTGATCCGGCCCATGGGTAACAGGCCCCGCGTGGCCGCTGCGTGTTACGGGCCTAATTTGCAAAGGCATCCCCGTAATTACAGTCTGTAACCCTGCTTTATGGGAATATTCTGGGGATAATCTAGGTATCTGAGGGCACATGCGTCCTTAACGCAAGGCGCTGGGCGCTCAGACACCTATAAATACCCCCGCACAGTGCCCGTGAGGGGGCAGATTAACAGAGCTATTGCCATCTTGCGCGAGAACCCTGTTGACGTCATTGTTCACCCTTATTGGATCCCCTTGCAACTGAGAGCAAGTTCCAACATTTGGCGCCCACCGTTCGTGCTACGAGAAAACCACCCGCGATGGCACCCAAGAGAGCTAACCCGAAGGCTGACGAGGCTGCGAAGGCAGCACTGCTCGCCGCAAGAAAGGGCAAGACCCTCGCCCTCACCCAATCCACCCACCAAGAGCCCACTGAAGACGACGTTCCCCGCACCTGCGAAGACGACACTCTCCACACCTGCGGCCCTGAAGGACAACCGCAGCCACCCTCAGGCTTCGCACCACTGGAGGGTGCGGACCTCACCGAGGACGGTGAAGTCCTCGGCGTCTCAGCAGAAGAACAGCTACAGCTGCGCGCCCTGCGCCTCAAGAACCGCAATCTCCAGAGGCAGAAAGAGATACTGGAGGCCAAGCGCCAGCGCGTGTCCGCACTAGCCAAAGTGCGGCAAATGATACGCGATGAAGAGCAGAAGGCCCAGGAACTCGAGCGGGAGATCGCGCTGATGCAGCGCGAAGGCCACCTTGGCCTGCAGCACGAGCCACCCCTCCAGCAGCGCGCACAACTCGAAGACACGCGCGAAGGCCACCTCGGCCTGCAGCATGGGCCACCCCTGCAACACCGCGCGCAACCGGAAGACCCGCGTTTCCCCCAGCGCGACCACACCTTCCCGCACGCCGCGCCATTCCAAGGGGTCAACTATCTCGACGAGCGAAGTCCCCTGGCGCCACACCTGCAAGTGACGCCTTGGCCAGCTAACTTCCGGGCAGGGACCTACCCCAAGTACAACGGCAGCACCGACCCGGCACAATACATAATGAGTTATCAGGTCGCCGTTGCATCTTCCGGAGGGGACGACGCCACAATGGCGAAGTCTTTCATCATCGCCCTAGAGGGCCCAGCTCTCACCTGGTTCACCAGGTTGGCTCCGCTGTCCATTGATTCCTGGAGAAGTCTCCGGGACAAGTTCCTGCTCAACTTCCAAGGGTACCGCCCAGACACCGACGCCTTGGCCGAACTCTCGCTCTGCAAGCAGCTAGAAAAGGAGACTCTGAGGGAGTATTACCACAAATTTTTAACACTCAAGTCACAGCCGCCCTCAGTCGATGACCAGATCGCCATCCACTACGCTATCAGTGGCCTTCGTGTCGGCGTCCTTTACAGCCACTGCATCAGAGATCTGCCAAAGAACCTCCAGGAGTTATATCAGCTGTTTGAAAAGTACGCCAAATCCGAAGAGCTCCACCAGCGCAAGATTGAGTCCCAAAGGAAGCCAAAAGATGCTCCACAGTCCAGCCGCACGTGGACAAGGACTCCGCAGCCAGACTCCGGTCGAGACGGTCGCAGTCAACAGCAAGTGCACAACATCGCCAACCAGCACCCCGCTACTGATGCCCCTCGTCGCCAGGAGTATCCCCCCAGGGCCGCGGAAATGGAACTCGTGGTAGGGGTCGGGGGCGTGCGCAACCGCCGCGCCGATTCTACTGCCTCTTCCACGGCGAAGACTACGCCCACCAAACCAAAGACTGCCCAGAAACGAAGGCCACTAGAGACAGGATGGCACGGGCGCAACCAGCCGACAACCCCCGAGTTGTCGCACACACTTACCAGCAACCCCCTCCACCATATATCCACGCCCCCGCCCCGCATCCACCGCACCACGCTTACCAACACCATCAGGAAGTACAAATCGTACCTCCCCCACCCCCACCACCACACCAGCAACATCAAAACATCCCCGACGCTCCAAAGCAGGAAGACTTCGCCGATCAACCATATCGCGGAGTCATTCACATGATAACTGGGGGGTCCAGCACCGACTTCGACACAAAGCGGCAGAAGCGGGACCACTACCGCAGCATCAACCACGTCGCCGTCACCGGCCCCGTCATGCAGACAAAGTGGTCCCACATACCGCTAACCTTCGACGCACGAGACGTCGACCTGCGCAGCGCCCCCCACTGCGACGCCATGGTTATCAATTGCAGCGTGGCAGGCTGGGACCTGCACAAAGTCCTAGTTGACAACGGCAGTCAGGCGGACATCATCTTCCTCCACGCCTTCGATCGCATGGGCATAAGCCACAGCCCGCTTAAGCCTTCGGACAACCCGTTGTATGGCTTCGGCGGCAAGGGCACCTTCCCTGTCGGCAAAATAGAGCTGCCTCTCTCCTTCGGTGTAGCACCCAATGCCCGAAGTGAGCAAGTAACCTTTGATATCGTGGATATGGTATATCCATACAATGCCATCATGGGCCGGGGCTCCATCAATAAGTTCGAAGCAGCCATTCACGGACTGTACCTATGTATGAAGATACCAGGTCCGTTAGGCGTCATCACGGTCTTCGGCAATCAACAGACTGTGCGCAACATAGAGCGGGACTTCGTGCCCGGTCAAAGAAACGTGCACTGCCTCACGGCCCAGCGTGAGGTCCCCGCGCCCGCCAGCCCAACCAATAAGCAGCACGACAAGGCACAGCTGCAGAGCAACGACGGGACCAAGACTGTCCCCCTCGACCAGGCCACGCCCAAGCAGACAGTCATTATCAGCGAAGACCTTACTTCGCATGAAGAGGAGAAGCTCCTCTGCTGCCTGTCCAAGAATAAAGATGTCTTCGCCTGGTCAGCCCTCGATCTGGTCGGGGTTAGCCGTTCCATAATTGAGCACAGTTTGGGAATCGACCCTTCGGTAAGGCCGAAAAAACAGCGGCTTCGCAAGATGTCCGACGAGAAAATGGAGGCCGCCAAGGCAGAAGTGCACCGCCTCCTGGAAGCCAAATTCATCGAGCCGGTAGCTTACCCCACATGGCTCTCCAATGTCGTGATGGTGCAGAAAAAGAGCGGGAAGTGGCGAATGTGCATCGACTTCACCAGTCTCAATAAAGCCTGCCCAAAGGACAATTTCCCGTTGCCACGGATCGACAAAATAGTCGATAGCGCGGCCGGATGCGAAGTCATGTCCCTCCTCGACTGCTTCTCCGGTTACCACCAGATATACATGAAGGAAGAAGACAAGGCTAGCACCAGCTTTATAACACCCTTCGGCACATATTGCTTCATCAGAATGCCGGAGGGACTCAAGAACGCCGGTCCACCTTCTCCAGGCTTACCAAAACAGTGCTCGAAGGGCAAGTTGGCAGAAATATATTCACATATGTGGACGACATCGTCGTCGCCAGCAAGAGCAAGGTGGACCATCTCGCTGACCTCACCGAGACATTCGTGAACATGCGAGACGCACAACTCCACCTAAACCCGAAAAAGTGCGTCTTCGGCGTTCGCCAAGGCAAAATATTGGGCTACCTGGTATCACACCGCGGCATCGAGGCCAACCCAACCAAGATTCAGGCCATCATAGGCATGACGCCTCCGCAGTCCGCCAGGGACGTCCAGCGCCTGACAGGCAGATTGGCCGCTCTCAGCAGATTCATCTCCAGGTCCACCGAGCGAAGTCTCCCCTTCCTCAAAACACTCCGTGGTGCAAAAGACTTCGCCTGGGGACCAGAGCAGGCGGCGGCCTTCGCCTCATTAAAATAGTACCTAACAGAGTTGGCCGTCCTTACAAGCCCCGACTCCTCGCTCCCCCTGTTGCTCTACGTCGCGGCTTCGTCGCATGCGGTCAGCGTGGCACTAGTGCAGGAGCAGACAGTTGAGGGCGTGGTCAGGCAGCGCCCCGTTTACTATGTCTCCGAAGTGCTGACACCATCCAAATGCAACATGACAGAGCTGGAGAAGATTGCCTACGCAGTCATCATGTCTTCGCGCAAACTGCGCCATTACTTCGAAGCATTCAAGGTCCGAGTCACCTCCGACAGGGGACTCGGCGAATTGTTCAGAAACCCGGAGGCATCGGCGAGGATTGCCAAGTGGGCGGCCGAACTCTCCGGCTACCACATCACCTTCGAGCCCAGGACAGCCATCAAGTCACAAGTCCTGGCAGACTTCGTCGTTGACTGGACTGGGCCAACAACACAGCCAGACCCGTCCACAGAGAAGGTTTGGACGATCCATTGCAACGGCGCATGGTGCCATGCGGGGGCAGGCGCCGCTGCAGTCATCACCTCACCAGTCGGGGTCAAGCACAGATATGCAGCACGCCTCAGCTTCGCTCTGGAATCCGACAGATGCACAAATAATATAGCAGAATACGAAGCAGTCATCCTCGGCCTCTGCAAGTTAAGAGCCCTCGGAGTCACCACCTGCATCATCAAAACAGACTCCAAGGTAGTTGCCAGCCAAGTCTAGAAAGACTATGCAGCAAAGGACCCCGCGCTCATGCAGTACCTCGCGGCCATCCGAAGTCTCGAGAGACAATTCAAGGGATTCACCTTGCAGCATGTGGATCGGGCCAAAAATGAAGAGGCCGACGCACTGGCCAAGGCTGCCGCCAGGGGCGAATCTTTGCCCTCCGACGTGTTCTTTCATGTCATCGGCACGCCAGCCGTCCGGAGCCCCGAAGGGCTCCAAACAACCAATGACAACGAGGGCCACCGCATAGTCAACCTTATCATGACCGAAGACTGACGAGCACCAATAACCCTGTTCCTACAGGGGTACTATCATCCAGCCGACATCAGTGAGGTCAAGCGCCTCAGACATCGAAGCCGAGACTTCGCACTGATTGAAGGCGAACTCTACAAAAAAGGGGTCAGTCAGCCAATGCTTAAATGCGTCACCGAAGCCGAAGGCATCCAGATCCTACGCGAAGTCCACAGTGGCACGTGCGGCTCACACGCAGGGCCAAGGCCCTAGCTGCTAAGGTGATCCGCTAAGGCTTTTACTGGCCCGCAATGATCTGCGCCGCAAATCGGGTAACAAGGTCCTGCGAAGCCTGCCAGAAGTTTTCTCCTCGGTCAGGCAGCCCCTCGCAGTATACAAAGCTGATCGCCCACACGTGGCCTCTCCAACGCTGGGGCCTGGACATTGTCGGGCCCTTGCCCGCCGCTCAGGGGAACCTTAAGTTCGCCTTCGTCGCTGTCGAGTACTTCACCAAATGGATCGAGGCAAGGGCTGTTTCCACAATAACGTCAAAAACTGCCCAAAAGTTCTTTTGGCAAAACATTGTTTGCCGCTTCGGAGTACCGTCCGAACTAACAGTTGACAACGGCAAGCAGTTTGACAACCAAGACTTCAAGGATTTTTGCTTCTCCATTGGCACCAAGCTCGCCTTCGCCTCAGTCTATCATCTGCAGTCCAACGGAGTTGTGGAACGCGCCAATGGAAAAATCTTCACAGCTGTCAAAAAGATGCTCCTCGATGAAAAAAGGGCAGATGGACCGATTTGTTACCCGAGGCAGTATGGGCACTAAACATGACTGAGTGCAGGGCGACCGGGTTTACTCCTTTCCGCCTTCTATACGGATCGGAGGCCATGACCCCACAAAAAATAAAACATGGGTCCCCGCGAACAGTTCCGTCAGCCGTCCCCGACGTGGACGAGCCAACTTCAAAGGATCTCATTGACGGAGACCGGGTCTTCGCTCTACAAGCCCTAAACAAATACCAAGCCCAGACAAAAGCATGGCGCGACCACGCAATCATCCCGAGGGAATTTAGCGAAGGGGACCTCGTACCCGTCCGAACAGCTCGGACCGAGTCCAGGGGCAAGCTGGAGCCCAAGTGGGAGGGCCCCTTTATAGTCAAGACGAAGGCTTCCCCCAGCGCTTACAGGCTCACAACGCCAAACGGCGAAGACCTGGAGCACTCCTGGAACATCGACAACCTCCGCAAATTTTTTGTTTGACTCATCAGGGCTGATTCGCCCTTGTAATTCGCAAAAACAATCTTATTCTGGTCCGCACTCTTTTCCTCCCAGGGGGTGAGGTTTTTAACGAGGCAGAGCCATGTAATATATGTCTGAAAAATCCCCCGCAAAAACATGCGTCGAAAAAAGACCGCGACGACGGCCTTCGACATTCGACCAATACGAGGTCACCGCGAGGCTCAGCGCTAGCCACCCTCGCATGCGACAAATCCGCGCAGAAGTCGCCTAAGGGTGCAGCCGGACTAGCACAACAAGTGCGAAAAACCGAAGTCTACCGCGAAGACTATCCATGCAGAAGTCGCCCAAGGGTGCAGCCGGACTAGCACAACAAGTGCGAAAAACCGAAGTCTACCGCGAAGACAATCTGTGCAGAAGTCGCCCAAGGGTGCAGCCTGACTAGCACAACAAGTGCGAAAAAACCTAAGTCTACCGCGAAGACTATCCGTGCCGAAGTCGCCCAAGGGTGCAGCCGGACCAGCACAGCATAACAAAACACACCAGACCAAGTACATAACGCCTTCGCAAGCATAGCCAAGTGTGCGGGGGCACACAACCTCATCACACAAGCCTTTACACATGTACAAGCGAGGGCACTGCACTCTACATCGGCTCAACCTTAGGAATAATTCCCATCTCCCTATAATTAAATAACATTATCCTAAGCTCCTCACCCGCAAAGAGACTTCGCAATTCCCCCTCACCCATACTCACGGTGGCTGGCAAAGACAACTGTTCCTGTCGGCCAGCCCTACTCACACGAAGCCGATCTCCCTCCGCCCCACTCACTCTATGTTTCGCAACCGCCCTTCGCCGCCGGCGCCCGGTGCTCGGACCAGGCACATCACCTGTGTCGGCAGCGCGCGGCGAAGCCTCCGCCGCTGCCACATCCAAGGCCGCAAAATAGTCCAAGTCCTCCTCTGTCGACTCCTCAGTCCACTCAACCAAGCTCCCAGAGTCAGCAAAATCAGAAAACTCAGTTGCAGACCCATCACATTTATTACCACCATCCACGGTCGAAGCCGCCGAAAAATTAGTAGTGGCGGTTGCGTGCGCAGGCCCAAAATCTTGAACCTGCGCAGCAACCAAAATTCAGCAACATATACAAAATTCCCTAACTATCTACACCCACTACGCCACCTGCGAAGACCCAGCCGCCGCAGGAGCCTCCGCCGTTGCCTCCGCTGTCGCCTCCGCCGCCACCGTCGCAGGATCTCCAGCCCTCGGCGCAGCGGCTGCGGGGGCATCAGGCGTGCCTTCGGCGGTCTCTAGGGGCAGGTCCCCGCCGACCGCAGCGGATGCGAGGGCATCCGGAGCGCCTTCCACAGGCTCTGGGGGCGCCTCCAGGACGGCCCCGGACACGGCTTCCGCCGGGATCGGCTCCGGGTCAGGCAGCGCGCTGTTCAATGCCCCGAAGTCATCCACCCTCTTGCCACGCGCCGCCTAACACACAGCACACAAATTCAGCAAACCAACACATAGCCCACATCCAGCAAACGCCAAACAAACGCCAAACGTTACCTGAGCCCTCGCCGTCTCGGCCCGCTCCCTGACCACCTCGCAACCGTGCGGACCCCACATCCGGTCATAGATGGCTCCGGCGGATTCCTTCACCACAGGGTCTTCAACCTTGTAGATATCTCGCTCAAAGTCTTCATCAGCTTGGTCGAAGACCTTGAAGTGCCGGCACCCTTCGCGGGAGAGCGCGTTCATCGCCCCCTCGCAGGTGACCAGGGAGGCATACGACATGAACCCCTCCACGATAGTAGGGAGCGCCTGCAACTCCTCCTGTACCCACTCCAGGCAGCGAAGTCCGGACTCTCGGTCCGGCACTTCAAAGTCACCGGTCCGCGCGCCCAGCTTATGGTACGAGTCCATAAGCTGTTTGCGCGTCCGCTCGGCCTCCGCGCGCATCGCGGCCTCGGCCCTCTCCACGCGGCTCTCCAGGGCGATGAGCCGCTCCTACAGCTGCTCGGCGCGCTCCCTGGCAAGATTGCCCTCCGCTCGCGCCAGATTGGCCTCCACCTGCGCAGCCTGTGCCTTGGCGAGGGCCTCGTTGGTCTCCCTCCTCTCCCCCGCCAATTGGCGCCGGAGGTCAGCCTTCTCCCCCTCCAGCGCGGCCACCTTGTCCGCCAGCTTGCGGCACTTGCTGTCGGCGGCCGATTTTTCACGGACGGCGTCCGCGTGTTGCGTCCGAAGTCTCTCGACTTCGGCAGACACAACGTCCGAAGTCTCTCGACGCCGTGCGGTTGGCGAAGTCAGCCACCTGCAGAACACACGTAAGACCGCGGCCTAAAAAAAACGGACTATAGCTCAACGGACCTGACTTAGCGCCTCCGTCACCTCCTTCAGCCGGCGGGACGCAGCGCCCGCCTCATCCCTGATGGCAGCCAGTGCCGACATCTCGCCTCCGGCACTAAGAGCACCGCCCTTCGCCTTCGGCACTACGGCAGCCGCCATGGTCGCCGCGGCAGGCGCTACAATAGCAAACTGGCCCTCGTCCGACCCTGCAACGTATCAACGGATTAAAAAAAAAACGAGCCATGGGCTTGCCACCAAGATAGTCTTCCACGCTAATATCGGTGGCGAAGTCGGCGACGCGCTTGCCCGTCGACGGCAACTCTCGGGCCGCCTTCGCGAGCTCCGACACCCTGCTAGACGGCGGCACAGCCTTCGTCGCTTTGGAACCACCGGCGCCTGCCGCTGCCTCCGACGCCTTGCTAAGTACAGGGCCGCCCGGCTTCCCCGCCAGCGGCGGCTTGCCTCCGCCAGGGGCCACAGCCTTCGCAGCCCCCCGCTGCCTCTTCGTCCGGGCTTCATGAAGCCTGACAACCGCCTAGCGCTTTTGTGCAGCTCCCTGGCGATCCTTGTCCATCACTACCGACACAATAACAGCAATATTCCGCCCGTAAGGAAAGACTTTCCATTCACGAACCATGCGAGATGTAAAAAAGTCTTCGCCGGCCGCGTGGGGGATAGGAACATTCCTAGGCCACCAACCCCCGGTAACCCTCAGCATCCGCGCCGAAGACTCCCGGAGCTCGGGCGAAGACATCCTTCCCCCCGGGGCCGCGCAAGTCCTCATCAGCTCTCTAGCAAAACCATCGGAAACCCCGAGTCCTCCCATAGCAGTACCTAATTTCCTCTTTTTAGAGGATGGGGCGGCCGCCGGCGCAGGGTCGTCTCCGGCCTCCACCACCGGCTTCTTCCCACGGCGGTCCACATCGTCTTGGCCGGGGTAGCCGCCATACGGCAGTTGATTCAATTCAAAAACCCTGTTCAAACGGTCGTTCGACCCGCGGATATCCCAGCTACGCTGGCCCTCTGTCCTCGGCACGTACCGACCAACGAGCCGCACCGCCCCATCCTCCGCCTCACGCACAAAGGCGGCCGGATCGCGGTTTTGCAGATTCAGTGCGAAGGCAGGACTTCGCACCATCTTCCCACCATGGGAAGGCATCTGGTGAGGGCACACTTCGCCCAACGCCCAGCCATGCGCCAAGGGCCATACCCCGTACGCCACAAATTCTTCAACCAAATCGCGCCCACTGCTCAGGCCGACGGCGCACCGAAGGGCCCCTTCGTCCGCATCCCCCTCCGCCACCTCAAAGGACGGGTATGCTGAGTAAAAATGTGAACACATCTCGGACATGGGGAGCCCCTCATGGTCTTCGACGGTACCCTCAGCGACGTAAAACCAAAACTCATTCCAGTTGCCCCATTTGTTGCGGGCGCAAGGAACCAACTCGACTACCTGCATCGTGGTCTTGCCGGTCTTCGGCGTAAACGTATAGGACCCAAACTGGGCAACTTCATCTCCAATCATCCTCTTCTGCCAGTGCAGGCAATAGTACTTCGCAAAGACTTCGACTGATGGCTGTCCGCCGTACGAAGTCGTCGCCCAGACATACTTCGACAGAGCCACCACGGCATTCGGAGTCAACTGATGTATCTGAACGTTAAACCTCCGCAGGACTTCGCCAACAAATCGGTGTGCAGGCAGGCGGAGACCGACGGCGAAGAACGCCTCGAACACAACCAACTCGCCCTCCGGCTCGGGGACTTCCTCCGTCCCCGGGACACGAGCGACTCCGCCGCCAAAGTAACCCAGCCACTGCATATCTTGCACGCGGACCGACGACATCCGCGACACGCCAAAATTCACAGAATCGCCAGCGCGCAACTCCTCCACCACCAAACTACTCTGCGTCTCCTCAGACGAGGCGTAGACCGACGGCGAAGCGACGGTCGGCGGCAAGGCGTCGGCCGGCGGTGTAGCGGCAGCAGAAGAAGAGGAGGTCGGCATCGCTACGTACCGTCGGCGGCGGCGGGCGGTCTGCTTCACTCGAGCCAGATCTCCGGCGAACAAAAGCAAGGCGGGCAGACGAGCAGTAAGACGGTGGAAAAAGGCGGCTAGGGTTTGCACCGAGCGCGGAAAGTGAAGTTCAAAAAGCACCGACCCCCGCCCCCTTTTATAGACAGGGCGCGGCTCTTCGGGAAACCCGCAATCCGACAGGGCGCGGCGCTTCGGGAAACCCGCAATCCAACAGTACGGTGTCAATCAACGGTCATGTCAAAAACCCCCGCGGAACCGCTTCGAGCGAGGGCAGCGTCTCCGCCATCTAGCGACGTCTTCGGCACCAGGTGACTTTGTCGAACTGGTCCCTCGGAGGGCAAATGTTGGGGTGAAGGCAAAGACGCCACCCTTCGCTCGAGGCCTTCGCTGCAGTCGCTGGTCCGACGGAGGCAAAGCAGGCCTTCGTTGCAGTCGCTGGTCCGACGGAGACAAAGCAAGCCTTCGCTCGATACGGTGCCAGACGAAGGCCTGCGACGTTGTCATCCCACCAAGCGGCCTCGTCCAGCTCAGAGGCCCACGTGTGATTCGGCCCATTGTAATGGGCCCCGCGTGGCCGCTGCGTGTTACGGGCCTAATTTGCAAAGGCATCCCTGTAATTACAGTCTGTAACCCTGCTTTATGGGAATATTCTGGGGATAATCTAGGTATCCGAGGGCACATGCGTCCTTAATGCAAGGCGCTGGGCGCTCAGACACCTATAAATACCCCCGCACAGTGCCCGTGAGGGGGCAGATTAACAGAGCTATTGCCATCTTGCGCGAGAACCCTGTTGACGTCATTGTTCACCCTTGTTGGATCCCCTTGCAACTGAGAGCAAGTTCCAACACCTTCAAAAGCTAGGGCTACAGGGAGGTCCTCAGTGGCAGGCTCTGGAGCTGGCTCCTGGACTTCCTCTTGGGCAACTCCTTGCTCGGGTTTGAGCATGTACTCTCCGTCAAAGAGGTTGCAATCTAATGAATGCAATGAATAAGATACATGTATGCTATGATATGCAAATTTAGTAACTATGATGCAAGGTGAAGTAACTAAGTTAGCAAGACAGAGCTTAATCTTACTACTGAAGGCTTTAATAGTAAATTTAGTGATTAGAACCAAGTGTGGCCAAGGACTAGGAGGTTGGATTAATTTAGTACTTAACTAACCTTTAATGTCTTAGTGAAGACTTAACATGGTTTTTGCTGAAGTTATTATGGTAAGATTTATCACTTCACCTAATCCTCCCCTTTTCCCCTTTTTTATTTATACTTTTAGAGTGGATTTGAACTACAATATTGATTTAAAAAATTTAAAAAAACCTGTAAAAATTATAGTGGCTTTCTATTGGCTTACACAAGTCTATCTCAAAAATTGAGGCCTAAATGAGATTGGTTTTCTCTGTACAAATATATTAAAATCTAGGGCAGAGGGGGTACTTTGCACTACAACCCTTGAGTAGAAATGACTTCTGCCCTAATACTTATTTTTGCTGGTGTTTTTGGCTGATAGCATGCTTCTATGCTAAATTTTAGCCAAAGATACCTAATGGTTAATTAATGGTGATTTTCTGAAGTTTGGGGGCTTAGTGGGTGCTTTCTTCTACCACTCTATTTGAAAAATGTCAAACAACAGATTTCTAAATTTTTCTAGTTTCTTCTCGCGCAAGAGCAATCATTCCTAAAGTTGGTTATTTTTACTTATAGGGGATGGGTTGTATGATTTCTTAGAATATACGATCTTTCTCATGAGGTAGGAGGTGGGGTGTATTCCACTATATTTTCACATTAGTTTTATATTTTTCTCTTATAGTAAACATCAATAGTACTTGGGGAAAATAGGGTTGCTCACTTTTCCCACTTTTAGTGTCTCTTTTGATTTATTTGAAGTGTTGACAAAATCCAAGTTTTATTTGTTTAACCCACTTTGATATTCTGGGGTGGCTACTATTTTTATAGTAGTAAAATAGTGGTCAAGGGTCTACTAAATTTTTCTTATCACTTTTGCATATGTCCTCATATTTTTAGTCATTATCTTTCTTAAATACTTAATACCTAAATAAAATCATAAATTCTAGATCAGTACTGGACTAGGGTTTCATATATTTTTCTTATGAACTTTATCACTTAATCATGCTAGGAAAAATAATATTGCTCTCTAGTTTCCATTTTTAGTGTCCTTTTCTATTTTCCCAAGGTTTGGACAGAATTAGGTTTTAGTGAACAAACCTTTCTTAACCTTGTGTACTGGGGTAATTAGTATTTTATTGATGGTGTAACTACATGCTAAGAAACTTCACAAATTTTCTCAGTTCCAGTGTAACTGTTCTTCTATTTTTCCCTCCATTTTCTTGTTTTAGACAGTTTTCAACATTAAATCAAAAGTCCTTAATCAAATACATGAACTACCTAATTTTATATTTTTAACAGGTAGAGCACTTTATTTGTGGTGGAGCAAAATTGGTTTCACAATTTTTGGGCTAGTGTTACTCAAGTTACCAATTTTTGAAGTTCTCTGCTGAAATAAAAGGAAAGTTTAAACGAAAAAGAAAAGAAAAGCAAACTTGCGCTGGGGTCCCTGGGCTTTTCTACTGTTCATATTAAATCTAGGTGCCTAGAGCACTATTCATTCGTGTCACTGACATTGTGGAAAACCCCATGGGTTCTTCCCCTTCTTAACCCGCGCTCCACCCTCGTCGGAACAGTACAACACGAACTCCAGTGAGCGATTGTACCTTACCGGCGGCGGTAGTGAGTCGAGGAAGAGGTCAGGGAGTCTTTGGGGGTTCGACGAACTTGGTGACGATGGCGATTGGTCGAAGGAGGCCGGTGGCGTCCGGTCCTCACGTACAGGCCGGCGGGGAAGGTCTGACGGCGGTGATCTTCGCATCTGGTGGGGGTAGGCTTCCAAGAAGAAGCCTGAGAGCTTCACTAGGCTTTGATCAAGTCGTCCTTGTGCTTCGACTCGGCAATGGTGGCTCGGGTTGGCCGGCCCACGTTCACCGACGGGTGCGCGTCGAGTGGCGGACGGGAGCAGACCTCACCGGTGTAGTGGAGCTCAATTAAACAAGTCAGCGATCT
The DNA here is from genome assembly GCA_029449295.1 of Zea luxurians. NCBI lineage: Eukaryota > Viridiplantae > Streptophyta > Magnoliopsida > Poales > Poaceae > Zea > Zea luxurians. The sequence continues at coordinate 4,976,586 of JAOPSE010000010.1, read as the reverse complement.
ATGGGAAGGTGTTGTGGAGCCGCTGGCGAGCTTAGCTGGGCGTGGGAGTGACTACGGTGAGCTGGCCGTGGTGGTCGGTCTTCGGAGGAGGAGGCGGGTCGCGAGGAGGTCACCGGAGCTGCTGGTTGGCTCGGGAAAGCTAGGCGCGGTGCGGAGGGAGTGACAGGGAGGGTGGCCATGTGTGAGGGCGGGCTTTATAGCTGCTCGCGGGCACGACATGGGCACGGGGCGGGTCGATAGCACGTGGGGGCCCGCTGTCACACCCGGTTTTTGGAAGGCAAACCGAATGCGAACCATGTACGTGCTAGGATCAGAACTCATGTACACAGTGATTACATAATTGGACATCATCACACAATATTCAAAGTAAATAGCGGAAAGGTACTTTATTTACAATAAGATGTCCAAGACATCCACATAGTCTAATACATAACCATAGTCTTCAAGATTAATATCGAAGTGCAGAAAATACGAAACATAGAAGATAAGCCTACACAGGCAGCTGACTGGGGTTTGCCACTAAGGTAAACTAGAACTCATCGTAGTCCTGAAACTCTTCAAAGTCCTCAATGTTGCCAGCATCTCCTCCTGAGCACTGAGTACAGTGGATACAACCTGGGTGGGGTGGTTTGTAAAGCAAGGGTGAGTACACATCAATGTACTCAGCAAATGTCCCGTTTGGCTAAAGTGGACTAGCTATATCTGGAGTTAAGGTTAAGCAGTTGCTTTTGGTTGGTCAAGTATTTATTACTATTAATAGAGCCAAGTTTTAGTAATAACCCAGTTATTACCCAAAAGCACTCCCTCCAAGAGGGAATACCAGAGATCAAAATTATAACCATCATCATAAAAGTAACTAAAGTTCTTCTAATCAAAGAGGATCCTAAGGCCGCTCTTAACCGTGAGCACAGCTGAAATATCAGTTTCTAATTCTCTATAGAGGTCGCACACTTTACCCACAAGTAGTGATTCCCGTTCTGCTCAGAGATCATGACTCTCCATTGATCACTACCAAGGTGACCTAGCAGGGTCTCACTACGTAGCCTTTACAAAGATTTCCCAGAGGTCATAACCACCCGTTAGGTTTCTCCAGTTTGATAAACATAGTAAATCTCCCCAAAGGAAGGGTGACTAACAAAACCAAATCAAAGAACCTCTGCAGCCAGCCTCGGCAGAGCAAGTACTGTGCTCGGACCCCATTGACAGCCCTACGGTGAAGCCAACTACTCGTCTGGTTCCTCTAATTAATCAGCTAAGGGCGTCCCATTCCACCCTCATGGTTGCACTGTTAACCCGAGTTGTCACTCCCCAAACAGGTCCTTACGGAGAGGTACTCAAGAAACAGCCTGAGTCCCCTAAAGTATCACAAGAACATCATCGGGATAACATCATCGTATCATAAGTATTCACATCATGTTCATTGATTAAGGTAAAGCAATAGCATAAAGCTAACCATGATAACCTAAAAGGTAAACAAGTATAAGTAAATACAGACTAGTCAATCCTTATGTTTCAGTAATGTAATGTGGGATGGTAAATTATAAGTATGTAGGACATAATAGGTTAGAGGACACTTGCCTTCACCAGGTTGTTGCTCAGGGAGATCTTTGGCATCACACTTAGAAACCACGGGCTCCTCGTTGTCTAAATAAAGCGAACATATATTCAATACATTTGGAAAGTACATATGAACAGCACATCAAACATGTACAATCAAGTGAACACAAGTATGATAAAACACTAAGAACACATAGGGTAGACTTAGATACTAGGGTTTAACATAATTAGAGATCAGTGATTCCATATATATTATGGACTATTTAGTTTAGTGCCACTAATTTTTAGTGAGACATAAATTATTTTAGAGATCAATTCATGCACAACATTTTACTAATCTCACAAAATTACACATCTAGGTACCCTTAGCATTTCCTTTTTTATTTATTTTCCTAAATAAATAAATCAACTCATAATCTAGCCTATAGCTTAGACAAAAAATTAGAATACACAGACTGTGAATGAACATAATTTATTTGAACAGGGAATATTTCTATGAACAATTTGCAATTTGAACCACTAAATTTGGAGTTCATATGAAAAAGATATGAAATAAAAAGTTTTGAAGTTTAAAATATGAAATTAAGCCTAATTCTGTGATTATTTAAAAGGTTAGGGGTCTGTTTAAAAGAAACTAGGGGCCTGTGCGCTAAAACTCAGGACGGCGGGTTGATTCTCGGAAACCCGAGGGTCTCTTACGCAAAACCGCCACGCGAAGGGGTACGGGGCTATACGGACTGTCCGATCTCCAATCAACGGCCCAGATTAGAAACAGCGAGAGAGGGCGCGGACACGCGGAGAGCGGGCGTCTGACAGACGGACCTTGGTCAAGGCGAGTCGCCGACGCATTGGGCCCACGAGCCAGCAGGTCAGGTGGGTGGCTTGGGCGTAGAGCGAACTGACAGAAGGGCCCCAGCGGAACGGGGCCCTTTGACTAGTGATAGTTCTGGTGCGAGGTACGCGGCACACGATACTAACATGTGGGCCACGGGGCTCCACCGGTCAGCGGCGAAGGGTGAGGAGCGGGCGCAACTTGGCGGGTGGGGTCTACTCGCCAGAGGCTCAGAGGGGAGAGCGAGAGCAGAAGCGCAGGAGAGGCTAGCCCGAGGGTTCTAGGTGTCTGGACCTTTGTCCTCCTCTCGCACGCACACGGCGCGGTGCGCCATGACCGGAATCGGCGAGCGACGAGGGTCAAGGGCGGGTCGGTCGGTGGGGATCGCTCGGGGAACTCGTCTCCTTGGCGTGACACAGCCCCCAGGCGCATACCGGCGACGATAGAGAGGGGAGGGGAGAACGGGCGGGGGATAGAAAAGAGGGAAAGGGATTGGCGGTCCTCTCCCTCGGTGGAGCTCGGCCGAGCAGCTTGACAGAAGGGCGACAGTGCTTCGAGCGTGGCAAGTGCACAGGCGACAGCGGAGGTGATCCTGAGGCTCGGCAATTGTGCGGACGGCGGTGCTCCTCGGCAAACTTCAGCGAGGCACTGCGGGCGAAGGGGAGAGGAATTGGCTAGGGAATGTGGTGAAATGAGGTGAGCAGGAGGAGGAGATGACCGTGGGGGGGGGGGGGTTTATGCCTCGGCTCACCATCGTGACCACGATCCTCGTGGACGTGGGCACGGAGGGCGCGGGGCACGATTGCAGCGAGAAAGGGGGGGAAGGCCTGACAAGCGGGTCCTACATAGCAGCGAGAGCAGAGGGGCGCGCGCGGGCATGCAGTTGTGCCGACTGGGCAGGCCCACCTGACGGCAAGGGCGGGGGGAGGGGTGAGGCGGGCGCGCGGTCGCGGGCCAAATGGGCCGAAAGGCCAGGATAGGGGGACAACTGGGCTTCTTTGGCTTTTCCTATTTCCCTCCAAATTTCTAATTCATTTTCCTTTTATTTTCTCTAGGGTTTTCAATTCAAATTCAAACCAAGTTTCAATTTCAAACTAAATCAAACATGTGCAGCAATTCAAAGAATATTTGGAGCTTAGCATGATGCAACATTTCATAACTCATATTGTTTGGACAGAATAAAATAAATAATCCCTCCCTAATTAAGCTAAATCTACTCAAAAGGAAATGAGAGAGAGAAGCTAGAGAGAGATACAGGAGTAACTCCTAAATTTGATAGATACTTAGAAAGAAATTTTATACCCGCAAATTCAGGGTGTTACAGACCTATCCCCCTTAAAAAGAATCTTGCCCTTGAGATTCAGGGTTTGCTAGAGAAGAGTTCAGGGTAATTGGCTTTCAAATCATCTTCTCTTTCCCACATTGCTTCTTCTTCTGAGTGATGGCCCCATTTGACTTTGCACATCCTAATGGTGCTCCTCCGAGTGACCCGATCTGCTGTCTCCAGAATCTGAGTTGGCCTCTCAATATATGTCAGATCTTCTTGAACTTCAAGGTCCTCCATTGGCAACTGCTCTTCTGACACTCTCAACCATTTCTTCAGCTAGGACACATGGAACACATCGTGCACAGCTGACAGACTCTCTGGTAAGCTGAGTTGATATGCCACTTCTCGATGTCTTGCTTGTATCTGGTACAGTCCGATGTATCGAGGTGCTAGCTTGCCCTTGACTCCAAACCTTTTGGTTCCTCTAATGGGTGACACCTTCAAGTAGATGTAATCTCTTATTTTGAAACTCAGTTCTCTTCTTCGGGTGTTAGCGTAGCTTTGCTGTCTGGACTGCGCTGTCTTCAGATTCTCTCGGACCATTCTGATGTTTTCTTCTACTTCAAGCAAAATATCTGGACCGAACACCTGTCTTTCGCCAGGTTGATCCCAATGCAACTGAGTTCTACAATTCCACCCGTGAAGTGCTTAAAATGGGGACATCTCCAGACTAGCCTGATAGCTGTTGTTGTAGGAGAATTCTGCATATGGTAACCTCTTGTCCCAACCTAATTTGTCTTGCAAAGCACAAGCTCTTAACATGTCTTCAAGAATCTGGTTGGTTCTCTCAGTCTGACCATCTGTCTACAGGTGATAAGCTGAACTAAACTTCAAGTGTGTACCTAAAGCTTCATGTAGGTGCTACCAGAAGTGAGAAGTGAACTGGGTGCCTTTGTCGGATACTATCTTCTTTGGAACGCCACGCAAACACACAATCCAAGACATGTATAATTCTGCCAACACTACACTGTTATAGGTGGTCTTGACTGGTATGAAATGGGCCACCTTTGTTAAACGGTCATAACCAGCTCGAGTGCGGGGCAGACCGACTATAAAGTCCATCCCAATCTCATCCCATTTCCACTGAGGAATTTGCAATGGCTGCAACAAACCTGCAGGTCTCTGATGCTCTGCCTTGATCCTCTGACAACTGTCGCATCTGGAAACATACTCTGTTATCTCCCTTTTCATACCGCACCACCAGAATCTCTTTTTTAGGACTTGGTACATCTTCTCGCTACCAAGGTGTATAGAATATGCTGTCTCATGAGCTTCCTTGAGAATCAGTTCCTGGATCGATTTGATGTCGGGAACGCACAGCCTATCCTTAAACCATACCACTCCTTCTATGTCTTCTTGGAAATCTGGACCTTTCCCATCTATGATCAGCTGTCGAATCTCGTTGATCTTCTCATCAACCTTTCGGCCCTTCTTGATATCTTGCTCTAGGGTGGGTTCTAGCTCGACTGTCACTCCTTGTGTGTTGTTCAGAAATCCAAGACTTAGCCTGTCGAATTCCTTTGCTAGCTCGAAAGACATCGAGTGAGCGGCCAAAATGTTGACTTGACTCTTTCTGCTGAGAGCATCTGCAACCACATTTGCTTTGCCTGGGTGATAATGGATCTCTAGCTCATAGTCTTTGATCAACTCTAGCCATCTTCACTGCCTCATGTTTAGCTCTAACTGAGTGAATATGTAATTGAGGCTCTTGTGATCCGTGTAGATATCACACTTCTGCCCATAAAGATAGTGTCTATAGGTCTTCAGTGCATGAACCACTGCTGCTAGCTCTAGATCATGAGTGGGGTAATTCTTCTCATGGACTTTCAACTGTCGGGACGAGTATGCCACTACCTTCCCTTCCTGCATTAACACACATCCCAGTCCGGTGTACGAGGCATCACAATAAATTGAGAACGACTTGTGAACATCTAGTAGAACCAATATCGGTGCTGTTGTCAATTTCTTCTTCAACATCTCAAATGATTCTTGGCATGCTAGGGTCCACTTGAACTCCACCTTCTTTGCCAGCAAGGCTGTCATTGGCCTAGCAATCTTGGTGAAACCTTCAATGAAATGCCGATATTAACCAGCCATTCCAATGAAACTTTTGATTCCTCTGACATCTTTTGGTGCTTTCCAGTCTAGAATCGTTGCTACCTTCTTTGGATCCACTGCTAGTCCCTCTTGATTTATAATGACCCAATAACAGAACTTCACTGATCCAGAACTCACACTTGCTAAGTTTGGCGTACAACTGGCAATCTCATAATCTCTGAAGCACTTTCCTCAAGTGTTCTTCATGCTCTTGTTCATTCTGGGAATATACAAGGATATCATCGATGAACACCACTACGAACTGGTCAAGGTAGTCCATGAACACACTATTCATCAAGTACATGAAGTAAGCTGGCGCATTCGTCAAACCGAATGACATAACCATGAACTCATATATATCTTTGAGAACACAGTAGCTCCTCTCAACTGATCAAATAGATCTTCAATTCGGGGCAGGGGTACTTATTCTTGACAGTGACTTCATTCAAAGCTCTATAATCAATGCACATCCTCTTCGTACCATCCTTCTTCTCCACAAATAGCATGGGGCTGCCCAAGATGAGGTACTTGGTCTAATGTAGCCTTTCTCCAACAACTCATCAATTTGTTTTTTGAGTTCCACCAACTCTAGTCCGGACACTCGATAAGATCTCTTGGAAATAAGGGCGGTGCCTAGGATAAGCTCTATGGCAAATTCAACATTCCTTTCAGGTGGAATGCCTGGTAACTCTTCAGGGAACATGTCAAGGAATTCCGACACAATTCTAATTTCCTCAATCGGATTGGCCTCCTTGTCATCTACTGATAAATGGTGACAGGCTCCTTCTAGTTTAGGCAAGTACAGCTTAGTCACTACTTCCTTTCCGGATGGGGACATCAACTTGACTGTTCTCTTGTCACAACTAATGGTGGCTTGGTTCCTGTGTAGCCAATTCATCCCTAGGATGACATCTAACCCTTGAGTTCCCATTACTACTAGGTTAGCGGGGAAGTCTATCCCCCTTATTTCAATCCTTAGATTCGGACAAATCCTGTCGGACTGAACTTTTCCCCCAACTGAATTAACTCTTAAAGGTGGAATCATTGGTTCTATGGGGATGTTATGTGCTTCTACCCAAGATGTAGAAACAAAAGAATGCCTGGCACCAGTGTCAAATAATACTTTTGTTGGATAGGATTCGACTGGAAACATACCTACTATCATGTCCTGAGCATCATGGATTGCTTCGGCCTCTAGGTGGTTCACCTTTCCATGGTTGTAGGCCTATCCACGGTGTCCTGGTGCTTGCTGTGGTGCTCCTTGCCTTGCTGGGGTATTGATTGCTGGGGACTGCTGAGCTGCTTTCTTTGGACAGTTCTTTGCCCAGTGGTTTTGTTCTCCACAATAGAAGCATGCATGACCTCCTACTTGCACTGGAGCTGCTTGGTTGTTCAGATTGGTTGCTGGGGCAGGAAGGCGAGCTGTCTGGTTTTTCTGACGCTGGTATTGATTTCATCCCGGTTGAGTGTTCTGACGATACTGCTGCTGCTGAGGAAACTGCCTCTGGTACTACTGCTGTTAGTTCTGACGCTGATGCTGGTGACCTTGAGGGTGTCCTTGCCTGAATTGTTGGGGTGGGTTTCCTGAGTAGCGGGGACGACTACTATTCCTGGCCTGAGATCCACCAATCTTGCGTTTCCTGTCCTCCATCTCTTGGCGCTTCCTTTCAGTCATAATTGCTCTGTCGATCAAGTGTTAGAAGGTGGGGAAAGTGTGGTTCATCAGCTGGTAGTGATGGGGGTCAACCAAACCTCTTAGAAAATAGTACTGCCTCTTGGAATCCATGTTGACATCTTCTGGGGCGTAGCGTGACAGCTATAGAAACTTGTCCCTGTACTCACTAACAGACAGGGGACCTTGCTTCAGAGCTAGAAACTCTTCCTTCCTTACTATCATCATTCCTTCAGGCACATGGTAGCGACAGAAGTTGTCCCTGAATTCCTCCTAGGTGATGGCTTTAGGGTTGGCATGGGTGGCGAGGTAGGACTCCCACCAAGACTGTGCTACTCCCCTTAGCTGACGGGGTCCATACGGCACCTTCTCATGATTGTTGCACTGAGCAGTGTGCAATTCACGTTCCACGGTACGCATCCAATCTTCGACGTCCATGGGATCAGCAGAATGGGCAAAGATAGGGGGATGGCCCCCCATGAATTCTGCCTGCTTGTCTCTAGGCACTTGTGGCATCTGGACTTGCACTTGAGGTTGAGGTGGGGGTGGCTGTTGCTGCACTTGCTGCATCGCTGCTAAGGTCTGACCAATTGCTTGGACTGCTTGGGTCTGCATCAGGAACATCTGCTCAATGGTCATTAGGGGTGGCGGTGGCAACTGCTGCTGAGCTACATCTTCCTGGGGTGCCTGCTGCTCCTACTGAGCACGCCTTGCACCTCGGTGCCTGTTTTCAGACATCTATAGAAAGCACACACATATCATATCTGACTCTGCAGTCTTTCAGCATAAGAAAAGATATATGGAAAATCTTCATAATACTGAACAATTGATCATCTTCACTGACTCCCCACACAACTTCTCAGATAAAGAGGAAAGTGGAAGTAAATAGGTTGCCCAACTAGATAACTGACTTTATTAATAACTACACCAAGTTGTCAGGGATGCCCACACCTTGATGACAATCATTACAAAGATCCAACTTCATTACATGTTCATCACGATAAGCATTCCAACATATGATAAGCAAACTAACTCTAACTAAGACTGACTAAGACTAAGATACTGAATTAAGCATTATTACAGACTCCGACTGTGTCGATCAATGGATCTAAATCTATCCGGGTCCTGCAGTCAGGGATACCATAATCGAAGCGACCATGTGGCGGTGAATGGTAAGGGTGCTGAATCCTGACAGGGGCAGGAGAAACACCATCTAGATAGTGGTGTGCTACGCACTCAGCACGCAATTCCGCAACCTCCGCCTGAACCTTGCTCAACTCGTCAAGGGCATGGTCCAGCTTAGTGTTGAGCATGATGGCCAGGTTGACCATGCTGTTCAGCCTGGGATTGCCTTCACCAACAGGCGAGACAATCACACCTCCAGCACTGCCGGTCGAACGGTGAGGGTAGTACTTTAGGTCAAGGCCATCAGCTACCCCGCTGAACAACGTGCAATACTGCGAAAGTGCACGTCATGCTGCATCTTGCATGGCTGCCTCGGCAGTATCCCTCTCAGTGATAGAATAGTGCGACGCAGTGGACCCTCCCCTAGGCGAGAAGGCAAAAAGGGGATCACTGACTTACGTGCAGTGCATCTAATACGAGCCATGTACAAAAGACATCGTAAGCACAAGAGTGAGAGTAGAACTAAAAGACCAGAAAGTAACTAGAAAGAAAAGTGGGGCAAATATTTTTGAGATAAGTAAATAACATAGAATTGGTCAAGATGACCGACTTTTGAAATGACACTAAGGTGAAGGTAAGAGTAGGGGTCTATAGTCCTTAGGGCGACCATTCTAGACTAGGTTAGCGGTCCTACAGTCAACAAGGCTTTGATACCACTTATGTCACACCCGGTTTTTGGAAGGCAAACAAAATGAGAACCATGTACGTGCCAGGATCAGAACTCACGTATGAAGCGATTACATAATTGGACATCATCACACAATGCTAAAAGTAAATAGCGGAAAGGTACTTTATTTACAACAAGATGCCCAAGACATCCACATAGTCTAATACATAACCATAGTCTTCAACATTAATATTGAAGTGCGGAAATACGAAACATAGAAGAGAAGCCTACACAAGCAGCTGACTGGGGGTTTGCCACTAAGGTAAACTAGAACCTATCGTAGTCCTGAAACTCCTCAAAGTCCTCCATGTTGCTAGCATCTCCTCCTGAGCACTGAGTACAGTGGAGACAACCTGGGTGCGGTGGTTTGTAAAGCAAGGGTGAGTACACATCAACGTACTCAGCAAATGTCCCATTTGGCTAAAGTGGACTACCTGTATATGGAATTAAGGTTAAGCAATTGCTTTTAGTTGGTCAAGTATTTATTACTATTAATAGATCCAAGTTTTAGTATTACCCAAAAGCACTCCTTCCAAGAGGGAATACCAGAGATCAAAATTATAACCATCATTATTAACAATCATCATAAAAGTAACTAAAGTTCTTCTAATCAAAGAGGATCCTAAGGCCGCTCTTAATCGTGAGCATGGCTGATATATCAGTTTCTAATCCTCTGCAGAGGTCGCACACTTTAGCCACAAGTCGTGATTCCCGTTCTGCTTAGAGAGCATGACTCTCCATTGATCACTACCAAGGTGACCTAGCAGGGTCTCACTACGTAGCCTTTACAAAGATTTCCCAGAGGTCATAGTCACCCGTTAGGTTTCTCCAGTTTGATAAACATAGTACATCTCCCCAAAGGAAGGGTGACTAACAAAACCAAATGAAAGAACCTCTGCAACCAGCCTCGGCAGAGCAAGTACTGTGCCCGGACCCCATTGATGACCCTATGGCGAAGCCAACTACTCGTCTAGTTTCTCTAATTAATCAGCTAAGGGCATCCCATTCCACTCTCATGGTTGCACTGTTATCCTGGGTTGTCACTCCCCAAACAGGTCCTTAAGGAGAGGTACTCAAGAAACAGCCTGAGTCCCCTAAAGTATCACAAGAACATCATCGTATCATAAGTATTCACATCATGTTCATTGATTATGGTAAAGCAATAGCATAAAGCTAACCATGATAACCCAAAAGGTAAACAAGGTTAAGTAAATACAAACTAATCAATCCTTATGTCTTAGTAATGTAATGCGGGACGATGAATTATAAGTATGTAGGACATAATAGGTCAGAGGACACTTGCCTTCACCAGGTTTTTGCTCAGGGAGATCTTCAGCAACACAGTCAGAAACCATGGGCTGCTCATTGTCTAAATAAAGCGAACATACATTCAATACATTTGGAAAGTACAAATGAACAGCACATCAAACATGTACAATCAAGTGAACACAAGTATGATAAAACACTAAGAAGATATAGGGTAGACTTAGATACCATGGTTTAATATAATTAGAGATCAGTGATTCCCTATATATTACGGACTATTTAGTTTAGGGCCACTAAATTTTAGTGAGACACAAAATTATTTCAGAGATCAATTCATGCACAACATTTTACTAATCTCACAAAATTACACATCTAGGTACCCTTAGCATTTCCTTTTTATTTATTTTCCTAAATAAATAAATCAACTCATAATCTAGCCTATAGCTTAGACCAAAAATTAGAATACATAGACTATGAATGAACATAATTTATTTTAATAGAGAATACTCCTATGAACAATTTGCAATTTGAACCACTAAATTTGGAGTTCATATGAAAAGATATGAAATAAACAAGTTTTGAAGTTTAAAATATGAAATTAAGCCTAATTCTGTGATTATTTAAAAGGTCAGGGGTCTGTTTAAAAGAAATCGGGGCCTATGCGCTAAAACTCAGGACGACCGGTTGATTCTTAGAAACCCGAGGGTCTCTTACGTAAAACCACCACGTGAAGGGGTATGGGGCTATACGGACCGTCCGATCTCCGATCAACGGCCCAGATTAGAAACAGCGAGCGAGGGCGCGGACACGCGGAGCGCGGGCGCCTGACAGGAGGACCCAGGGCGAGGTGAGTCGCCGACGCATTGGGCCCACGAGCCAGCGGGTCGGGTGGGTGGCTTGGGCGTAGAGCAAACTGACAGAAGGGCCCCAGCGGAATGGGGCCCGCTGACCAGTGATGGTTCCGGTGCGGGGTACGCGACACTTGATACTGACACGTGGGCCATGGGGCTCCACCGGTCAGCGGCGAAGGGTGAGGCGCAGGCGCAACCTAGCGGGTGGGGTCTACTCGCTAGAGGCTTGGAGGCGAGAGCGAGAGCAGAAGCGTGGGAGAGGTTGGCCTGAGGGTCCTAGGTGTCAGGACCTTCGTCCTCCTCTCGCACGCGCACGATGCGGAGCGCCATGATCGGAATCGGCGAGCGGTGAGGGTCAAGGGCGGGTCGTTCGGCCGGGATCGCTCGGGGAACTCGCCTCCTTGGCGTGACACAGCCCCCAGGCACATACTAGCGACGGCAGAGAGGGGAGGGGAGAACGGGCGGGGGAGAGAAAAGCGGAAAAGGGGATTGGCGGTTCTCACCCTCGGTGGAGCTCGGCCGAGCAGCTCGACGGAAGGGCGACTGTGCTCCGAGCGTGGCAAGTGCACAGGCGACGGCGGAGGTGATCCCGAGGCTCAGCAATTGCATAGACAGTGGCGCTCCTCAGCGAACTTCGGTGAGGCATTCCGAGCGATGTGGAGAGGAATTGGCTAGGGAATGTGGCGAAATGAGGCGAGCAGGAGGAGGAGATGACCGTCAGGGGGGGTTATGCCTCGGCTCACGATTGTGGCCATGTTCCTCGTGGACGTGGGAACGGCGGGCGCGGGGCATGATTGCGGCGAGAAAAGGGAGGAAAGGGCTGACAGGCGGGACTCGTCCGTAAGTGTCTATGCGCGAGCGAAGCGCCTGATAGATGGGTCCTACACAGTAGCGAGAGAAGAGGGGCGCGCGTGGGCGTGTGGTTGCGCCGACAGGGCAGGCCCACCTGGCGGCGAGGGCGGGGGGAGGGGTGAGGCGGGTGCCCGGTCGCGGGCCAAATGGGCCGAAAGGCCAAGACAGGGGGATAGCTGGGCTTCTTTGGCTTTTCCTATTTCCCTCTGAATTTCAAATTCATTTTCCTTTTATTTTCTCGAGGGTTTTCCATTCAAATTCAAACCAAATTTCAATTTCAAACTAAATCAAACATGTGCAACAATTCAAAGAATATTTGGAGCTCAGCATGATGCAACATTTCATAAGTCATATTGTTTGGACAGAATAAAATAAATAATCCCTCCCTAATTAAGCTAAATCTACTCAAAAGGAAAAGAGAGAGAGAGAGAAAATAGAGAGAGATACAGGAGTAACACCTGAATTTAGCAGATACTTAGAAAGAAATTTTATACCCCCAAATTCAGGGTGTTTCACCCGCGCTGCAGTGGCCAGTCCGCGCTCTGTCGGCCAGGCAAGGCATCGAGCGCGTGGCAGCGTTCGGTCTGGTCATTTTCAAACGCTAATTGGCCCGTGATCTTCTCATAACTATCTAATATCCCTGCACAAGATATCTTCCTTGTCATTTACCCTTTGTTTCCCATGCAGTGCTCGAGTGGATTTGATCTTGGGTTGGCGAGATACGAGGAGGTGAAGTTGGGTATGTCGCCTAGTTGGAACCCGAGACCAAAGTCAAGCCAAATCATGTCAAACGATTTTGTTTTGATTTCAAACTTCGCCAGAGTGTGCCTAGGATATTTTGGCGCCATTTTGTTATTTGGACCATGTGGTGTTGAGTTTTGGAACAAGGTGAACGCGGTTGATCTTTGTGAGAGGGTTGGATTTCAGAAATCTGAAATCCTGATTTTTATTTGAAGTCCCCGCTTGAGTGGCTTGTTTGAGGATTTTGCAAAACTCTTTTGGGTAAACTTTCTTTCCATATTTTGTAGGTTATTTAGTATACTACAACTTTCTTAATTGGTCCAAATCGTGATTTTGTGTTTCACATAGCCTGTTTACTAGATTTTCTTTTGGTACTCAAATGGCTTAAATAGGGTAGTTCTAGGGTTTGAGCATTTTCCCACTTTGAGGTGCATGATGTGGTTAGGGTATGACCTCTAGGGTGATTAATAATTAGTTAAGACTGGGCTCCACATGTTTGGTGCCTTTTGCTTCAACAAAAACTCATGTGATAATGGTCATAATGTGGGTACTGAGGGAAAAACCCTGAGTAACACCTAGGGTGTTACAATACTAGCTATGGCAGAACTGCCTAGATTATTCCAACTTAAGTGCTCAAGTCACACCTTGAAGGCAACGATACACTTAAATTGGAATAACTTGTCAATTCCTCGGATCTAGTCTAATAAAGCCACTTACTAAGGATCGAGTACCATTAGCTCACTTGAAGGTGAGACTCAGAGAAAAACAATAAAAACATGAAACCACAAATTAAAGTACATGAGTTATTACATAAATCGAAGTTTGACAAAAGATAATATTGTTTGTAATGTTGCAACGGATAATAATTAGCGTCGATAAAGGGGAGTAGGGTAAGGCTTGGCCCACTATCCCTCCTGATCCTCTCCTGCCAAGGCGGCATCCCACTCGACCGTCCAACCCGGTGGTAAGGTGGTTGGCCAAGTCACACCATCAACCATGTCTTGAAGTGTAACACCCCGGGATCCACAAACACCCCTGAATGATACTGAACTACACATCTAACATTCATATATAAAATTTCAGCAGCATCTCCTTTAAAAAATTGCATAAACGAGGGGCAACAATGTATAAACATATATCATGACAAAAAACATACTAAGCATTATTAATCTGCTAGCAAAGGAACGTTAAACATAACGACATGAAGTGAATTAACTAGTGCCCACGACTAGAAAAAAACAAACATCATTTGACATCGAGTTTCTAATTAAATCATGGCTGCAACTGGGCAGTATTATTATAATAGTGAAGGTGGACGTGCTGCTACTTCTCTCATTCCCAACATGAACAAGTACCTGCATTGAGTAATGCAAGAGTGAGATGATACATCTCAACAAGCAAATTGTTTTGACGAGATATTTAAACCACAAATTGAATTAAACAACATTTTAAAGGAATCACAATTGAGATTAGAAATACTTATAGATATAGAACTCAATAGTCCCAATATAACCAATACCATCTCATTTCCTCGAACAACCACAATAGGTTGTATAACACTTCCCTGCGTCAACAATACCTGCAAATATCACTTCAATGTATGCATAGGAATGCAATGTGTAGGTTCTCTACCCTCATACCTCTGAGAGTATAAAACCACATCATCTGCTAATATCACTTCAATGAATGCATATCAATGCAATGCATATGTCCTCTGCCTTCGTACCTCTAAGGGTATGAAGCCGCATCATACCCCTCCTCGGGCAACGTACGATGCTAAGTTGTACCGGTACGGTCGGGCCATTGGTCACGACCAAACTTCAGATGCAAATGAATCATGCAATGCATATGGCATGCTACATTTATCAATATACTTCACTTCCTTCATATACAATACAAACCTCAAATAATATTTCATCTTCCTTTAGGGGTGTAAATTAATCTCATGGGTCATACTCGAACCATAATCATCATCCATATATGATAGAGCATCAATATAATACAATCAAGTAAAACATCATCATAGAGTTCAATTATGAAAGAATCCAATAATTCTGAATATTAGAGTGTAGGCGATAGAAATAACAGGTCAAAACGGTAGCAACCACCGCTACATTCACTTGCCTTCATCGAAGAAGAAAAATGTACTAGGCATGATCCGGAGTGTAGCCACCTTGGACTCCTTTTCTTTCTTTCTTCTTCCTCCCACCAATCCACCAATGGAGAATGCAGCACACCAAAGGAGGAACCAGGGGGCGGCAGGGTTTAGAGGGAGGTGGGTGCAACACCTTGGGGAGGAGAGGAGCGGCTGCAATCCGGAAGAAGGGGGTGGAGGCGGCTGCTGCAAAAATGAGGGAAGGAGGGGGGCGGCTGCTGCTATGCGGGAAAGGGAGGGGCGGCTAGGGTTTTTGAGAAGAGGAGGGAGCGATGCACCCGATGCCCTTGATGCGAAACCGACGGCTCACAACCAAATCCCCCATCCATGCCCCGATTCAGACAAATGAATACTCAAATGATATCGTATAAATGAGATCTTCACATCTGCGGACTCTGAACTTCCAACGGCCCACAACCATTTCCCACATCCACGCACCGAAGATCAACTTTTGGTCAACATTTTTTTTGGGATATTACACTCTACCCCCCTTAAAAAGAATTCGTCCTCGAATTTGACCACTCCCAGCAAAACATCCAAGGTACCCCAAATAGCACCACCATTCAAAACATGGGTCCATTATTGGTATTAATCAACACAAGAACTTCTACCTCGGACTAATGGTCTAAGGAAGCTACACAACCTGACAACAAGCATGAAACAACATGCAATGAAGCTCAAAGCAATTCATAGATGCAATCAACACTACGATTTCACAACATCGAATTTGGATGCAGCCATACATCAGCATCAATGTCTTAAAATGACACTCTTTTATGAAGGGGTAATATGCACTAAGCACAACCCTTACCAACTTCAACAATTCATTTTAATTCAATGGTGAAACATCCACACCAGATGAACGTATAAGAAGATCAAACACCTCACCTCACAGCACCACAAAACAAGTAGTTCTATTAAAACAAAACTCCTAATCTTCCTAAACCCCATTTTTCCATCATGAAAAGATAATCATGTAATCTAACATTCTTTGCACCCCACAAAAGGGAGAAAGTCTACAGAACTAATGGAGCAATAAAGCCGACAAGAAGCCAATAACATTCTGTGTGGCACAGTTCATCGAAGAAATGCCAAAAACTCCACAAAGAGCATTGACAGCACAACAACAACACAATACTTGCTTAACAAATGTCGCTATACTTCATCCAACAACTCAACTAAGAAAAATATCCAAACTAGTAAGGTTAACCTACACATAATATAAGTCTTCATCTAATGTAATTCAGAAACTTACATTTCATTCTATCATACGATGCACTCAAAGTACCAGACATACGAGGTCCATAATAACCCCGTAATCCTTCACACATTTGACAAACATCTCAAGTTGATGTAAAAACCACATCATTTAGGAATAGGTGACTAACCACACACAACCAACTCTAGGCTAGGCAATGACTTCATTCAATCCAATAGATAGGTGGTCCCACAATGGCTCCACAAGCATGCATCAGGGAGAGAACCATCATATCCTCAATGTATTAATACATAATCAATGTATCAAGAAAAACAAAGATTTATTCTACAACTAGCATGACTAACATGCAACCACTTTAAACCACCTTTAGGCTTTATGGCTACTAAAACACACAATAGAAGAGAGACATGTAAGCCATTCTGGCTATGTAAATACTTCCCCAAAATTCATATAAAAGTACCAATATTCATTTCTTTCAGAACTGGTTTCTCGACATAAACAATCATTCTTTGCAAAGATAGTTGGAACTATCCATCAACCGCTCAACAACTTAAATTCAAATTGATGGTTACCTTGTAACCCAAAACACGCAATTCACACTCCTCTTAGGAACATCCTCAATCAAGCATATATAACAACATTATTATAATAAAACTCAACCATGAGAAACATGATGAAAACAACATAGGCATACTTGTATATCACAAGCATAATAACAACTTCAATCTCACAAAAGACCAGCGATATCAATCGCATTAATAAAACAATATAAAGATTTAGAGATAAATCATATTAGGCATTAAGTCATAAACAACTTACCACATCACTATAAAGGAATAGGGAGGGGTGAAATTATTGTCATCTGCACTTCAAAGACACTAATATATGTCAAAGATATTTGAACCCATACCCTTCGTATATGTGCAAGTGTGTCAAATTTATCTTCAAATTGCCAAGAATCTAAAGCCTATGCTTTGATACCAACTATAACACCACGGGATCCACAAACACCCCTGAATGCTACTGAACTACACATCTGACATTCATATATAAAATTTCGGCAGCATCTCCTTTGAAAAATTGCATAAACGAGGGGCAACAGTGTATAAACATATATCATGACAAAAAACATATTAAGCATTATTAATCTGCTAGCAAAGGGAAGTTAAACGTAACGACATGAAGTGAATTAACCAGTGCCCACGACTAGAAAAAAACAAACATCATTTGACATCGAGTTTCTAATTAAATCATGGCTGCAACTGGGCAGCGTTATTATAATAGTGAAGGTGGACGTGCTACTACTTCTCTCATTCCCAACATGAATCAAGACCTGCATTGAGTAATGCAAGAGTGAGATGATACATCTCAGCAAGCAAATTGTTTTGATGAGATATTTAAACCACAAATTGAATTAAACAACATTTTAAAGGAATCATAATTGAGATCAGAAATACTTGTAGATATAGAACTCAATAGTCCCAATATAGACAATACCATCTCATTTCCTTGAACAACCATAATAGGTTGTATAACACTTCCCTGCGTCAACAATACCTGCAGATATCACTTCAATGTATGCAAGGAATGCAATGTGTAGGTCCTCTCCCCTCATACCTCTGAGAGTATAAAACCACATCATCTGCTAATATCACTTCAATGAATGCATATGAATGCAATGCATATTGTCACACCCGGGCTTTAAGGAACAAAGCCGGGTGCTTCTCATACATGCGCCAAGAAGACAACATATATAATAACAGAGTGAATAGAGATAAATGTCATAAAACATCTGTAACACCCAAAATCTTACTTTGAAAGTTTAGTAAAAGTTCTCCAAAGATTTTGATATTGGAATGCCTTCCAATAAAATTTTGTTACATTTAAAACAACATCACTTAAAACAAACACGATCCTAATAAAAGAATCTCTATATTAATTTGTCACCCCTTGGTTGAAATGAATATTTATAATTATTTTCTAAAAGAATTTTTTTATTAGAGATTACATTTCTTAAAATACCCATTCTATGTGATAATATGTATGAATTTTATATTTGAAAGCATTTGATTAAATAATATAATAAATTAATTAATTAAACAAATTATATTCATGCTGGAGTTCTTGAACTGTGCATTCTAAATAAACTTGTAATTTAAAACTGCATTTGAATTGATTTGGGAATGGAAAATAGAGAACAAAAAAAAAAAAATAAGAAAGATCTCCTTGCGCCTGGACCGTAATGCACCCAGCCGGCCCAAATTCCCTACCCCGCGCCAGCCCATCACCATCTGCGCCCTTATTTTTTTTTCTGAGTCATTGACGCGTGGGGCCACTCCTTCAGATCGGTCTTCAACCTCACGGACTCTGCCCCAAATCTCAACTGGACTCCGACCTACACGCGCGGGGATTTCAGACTCTGGTTCGCCGCGCGCCGCTGTTGGGCAGTTGCAACCTCTCCTGGACGGGGTCACCTCGCTCGCTTGTGGAGTGGCAGTCACCGCGCTGTGGGACCGTCCGGTCGGCTTCATCGCTTCCTGTGTTCTCGGTCGAAGTCGTCATAACAGAACCAAACCAAAGCTCGCGTGGATCTCGCCGGCTGTTTCTCACCTCGTACTCTGTCGATCCCTCTATAAAAAATCGCGCGGTCGCAACCCTTTTGGTCGTCCAGCGGCCGGAACAGAGAGAATTCCTCAAGCTTCCTTCCCCAATTCCGAGGCCTCCCTGTTCCCTCCTCCAGTCTGCGCGCATGCCGGGGTGGCCTTCGCTGGATTACCGCCACAGCAGAGAACTCGCATCGCCGCCATAATCCCATCCGCATCGCCGCTTGGTGCCGTTGAAAAGCTCGGGAGCCCCGTTGCATGGAATCGAGGGAGAAGACCGCCACCTCCGTTGAAACTCGAGACGCCTTGGCGCGGGCGTACCATACGCACGAAGAACCGGCCATACGGTCGTCCTACCCTCGGAACGGGCGCTGAGGGCACTGCTGGAGGGTGCTGAAGATTTCTGTGGCCGAACGGTGCGACGATTTGGCGCGGAGTACATCGGGAGCCCTCACCGGACTCTATGGATTCGCCGCGGGCCATACCTCGCCGTGGTCTGCGATACCTGCGCGACAATCCCTGGTGAGAGCTCTACTAACCGAATTGTAGTAGATATCTCGTTATTTCTGCCCATGCGTGTAGAGGATAGCGCTGTGGGGAGTACCCGGCGGCTCGACGGCTATGGCGTCGCCGCACGGTGGGGCGCGGGCCGCCTGTGTGTCGGCCAGGGTGGAGAAGACGACCGGGTACCGTTAATCTAGTGATCAACGGTGGAGATTAAGTGTGTAGCAATGTTTCAGCTATAGCAAATGTGGGCCGATGGATCGTAGGCGAATGGCCGTGATCGGATCTTTGGTATTTGAAATCTACACCGTTGGATTCTGATCTGAGGATCTTGATTGCCTACCGGTTCACAGTTATGAAGATCTAATCGGATCCGTAGGTAGTCAATCCAACGGCCCATATTAACCGATACCTCTTCGCAGGCTACATTTTGTTAAAAAGACCCTGGATTCTTTCATATTAAACCCGCAGTCCATCGACCGTATGCCTGAGTCTTAGGTGTTCTTGCGCAATAGTCCCTGTGTTTCTCTGTTATTGGCGCGCAGTCCAGGGAGTAGTAAAATTAGAGAATTAATTCTGGAAATGGATTTTTAATACAAAAATAAATCCAGAAACTTGTATAATTCATATTAAATTCATCTTAACTCCAAATTAAGTCATTCCAGTTGCAATAATTTTGTTATAATATTGTCTATCACCTAGTGCCTCTATTTAGCCATGAAACTTGAACTAAAAATGTTCATTTGAGAATAATCCATTATAAGTACCTAATAACTTCAGAAATTCATAACTTAAAATCTATAACTCCAAAATTAATGATTCCTATTCCTGTGATCTTATTTCAATATGTAGTTTATTATTATGTATTTTACATATATGTTTGGTGTAATGTTAATTTTGCCGATACACTGTTTGTTTGTATTGAACGGCTAGTACGAGGTTACGAGTCATCTGAAGATCATCCTGGTACCTGGAATCTCAAGTCCCAGGCAAGTTGTGCCCTTGATCACTTCTTTTTACCCACTCATGTTCTAATTAATCATAATGATCTGCATAGGTTAATTTTGATGGGACCCAATAGGTTACCTTAGTTTGATTATCTTTATACCTTGTTTACCACTGAACCTTTCTGGGTAGTACATGCTAGTGCTATATGTGGTTTTGGGTATGGAGATACACTATTCATGATTACACTTTTGTTATCAGTTGTTATTTACTGTTCATGATAAGATCATTATGTTAATTGGAACATGGAGCGACCACCCGGGAAAACAGTGCTACCACAAGGGAGGAATGGGACCCCTTGGCTGATTAATTAGGAAAGCTAGTGGAAGACTACCTTACCCGAAAGGGGCAAGGGCAGTAGGGGAGTGGTCAGTGTAGGGAGGCCCTCGGGAGGATTTTGCTGCGATGGCGGTCCTACAAGGGATTCCTGCATTGGAACTTCCTATAAACTGTAGCGGGTTTTCGGAAGCTAGTGGAACTTTGTAAAGGCCTCGTAGTGGATCCCTAGCCATTCACCTCGGTAGTGTCTAAGGGCCTTGCAAACCCTGGCGACATGGGATACACGACTTGTGGGTAAAGATGCGCAACCTCTGCAGAGTGTAAAACTGGTATACTAGCCGTGCTCACGGTCATGAGCAGCTCGGACCCTCACATGATTAATCTATGGAACTTAAATTCAATTTGTCATATGCATTGCATCGCAGGTGATGTTGTTACTTCTGTTCTACTATTTAATTGGGTTGGTATCTACTTATACTTAGTAATTGCTAATAAAATTTTGACCAACTTTAAAAGCAATGCTCAGCTTCAACCATCCTCTTTGGTAAGCCTTACACTTCACATGAGCTCCCACCTTTGGCGAGTTCATACACATTATTCCCCACAACTTGTTGAGCGATGAACGTATGTGAGCTCACTCTTGCTGTCTCACACACCCCACAGGTCAAGAACAGGTACCACAGGATGATGCGCTCGGAGGATGCTGTGAAGTGTTCGTGAGAGATCTAGGTCGACGTCTCCCAGTCAACTTTGGGTTGCTGGACCGTTGTCTCCGTATAATGTAATTATTTATTTTGTACAGAATTCCTGTTATGTAGTAAAGATATGACATTCGATCCTGTGCCATGATTCATCATATGTGTGAGACTTGGTCCCAGCACACCTGGTGATTATGTTCGCGCCCGGGTTTTGGACCCCTAAAATCCGGGTGTGACAGAAGTGGTATCAGAGGAATGTTGACTGTAGGACGAAACCTAGATAGAACTCGACAACCAATACTTACATATCTTTGCTACTCTGATTCTTTTCTAAACTTCTCTAAATCTTTCTCATCTATTTCCGCTTACTCTGATTATTCTTACCTTTTCATTCTAAAGACAAAAATGGATTTCACACCTTGAAATCCTGTACCTAAAGTGACCTTTAGGAATATGAGACCTACTCTTAGGAACAAAAACAAAACTATTTTTATAGATATCTATGCACATGAATGCTTGTTCTTATGATATTTGTCTGATTTGGATCTTTGATTGAGTGTGATGGGTTGTGGATCATTGTCCACAATTACATCTCCATATATATCTAGACATAAAAAAAATACTTATAAAAATAACTAGACAAACTAGATTATCCATCTTGCCTAACAATATTCATCTCATCTAAAAATATTCGTATTCTACACCCATAGATCCATCTTATCTCAAAAGATTCTACCTTATCTTTATGGATTCATCATGCCCTAATTAGCATATTTATCCCATTCTAGAGTAACAACCATGATCTAATCCAAAGTAATTAGATATTATCTAGTCTAACCTAGTTATACCAATCTGATCTAGATCCCACCTAATCTAACATGATCTAATCCAAATTGAGTTACTTAAATAAGTTAGATAATGTTGGCGACATAAATTAGGCCCTAATTCTGTAAACATATCTTACCCTAAATTAATACCTTGGACTAACTCGTCCGTAAACAACAACCTAACCTACATCATAGGTTGCCTAACTCATTTATTCAAAAAGCAAAGTAAAACTCTGTTCAAACCTACCTACCTCGTGTACCCCGGCTATCCTAACTATATCTCCTTAACTCGGATGGCAACTCCAAGAAGAAATGTCAAAGAAGACCAACCATGTCAAAAAAAGGATAAGCATCAACTCAAGTCTTCAAAGATCAAGTTGAATCGTCAGCGGAATCAAGATCCACAGTTCTGGATGAAGTCTTTCCTTACCATACTCTTTCTTACCTAAACATCTCTATACTTTAAAGACATCTTCTATCCTACATAATAAAGTAGACATACATATATACACCCATGCTTTCCTAATCACCTGCCAATCTGGGTTTAGATTTGAAAAAAAAATCTTTTGGTACTAAAACCACATAGACACTGAAATATAAATTACAAACCAATCTCTCTGTAACCCCTTTTATTACTAATCTCGAGGGCGAGATTATTTTTAAGGGGGGTAGGATTTGTAACACCCAAAATCTTACTTTGAAAGTTTAGTAAAAGTTCTCCAAAGATTTTGATATTGGAATGCCTTCCAATAAAATTTTGTTACATTTAAAACAACATCACTTAAAACAAACACGATCCTAATAAAAGAATCTCTATATTAATTTGTCACCCCTTGGTTGAAATGAATATTTATAATTATTTTCTAAAAGAATTTTTTTATTAGAGATTACATTTCTTAAAATACCCATTCTATGTGATAATATGTATGAATTTTATATTTGAAAGCATTTGATTAAATAATATAATAAATTAATTAATTAAACAAATTATATTCATGCTGGAGTTCTTGAACTGTGCATTCTAAATAAACTTGTAATTTAAAACTGCATTTGAATTGATTTGGGAATGGAAAATAGAGAACAAAAAAAAAATAAAAAAAATAAGAAAGATCTCCTTGCGCCTGGACCGAATGCACCCAGCCGGCCCAAATTCCCTACCCCGCGCCAGCCCATCACCATCTGCGCCCTTATTTTTTTTTCTGAGTCATTGACGCGTGGGGCCACTCCTTCAGATCGGTCTTCAACCTCACGGACTCTGCCCCAAATCTCAACTGGACTCCGACCTACACGCGCGGGGATTTCAGACTCTGGTTCGCCGCGCGCCGCTGTTGGGCAGTTGCAACCTCTCCTGGACGGGGTCACCTCGCTCGCTTGTGGAGTGGCAGTCACCGCGCTGTGGGACCGTCCGGTCGGCTTCATCGCTTCCTGTGTTCTCGGTCGAAGTCGTCATAACAGAACCAAACCAAAGCTCGCGTGGATCTCGCCGGCTGTTTCTCACCTCGTACTCTGTCGATCCCTCTATAAAAAATCGCGCGGTCGCAACCCTTTTGGTCGTCCAGCGGCCGGAACAGAGAGAATTCCTCAAGCTTCCTTCCCCAATTCCGAGGCCTCCCTGTTCCCTCCTCCAGTCTGCGCGCATGCCGGGGTGGCCTTCGCTGGATTACCGCCATAGCAGAGAACTCGCATCGCCGCCATAATCCCATCCGCATCGCCGCTTGGTGCCGTTGAAAAGCTCGGGAGCCCCGTTGCATGGAATCGAGGGAGAAGACCGCCACCTCCGTTGAAACTCGAGACGCCTTGGCGCGGGCGTACCGTACGCACGAAGAACCGGCCATACGGTCGTCCTACCCTCGGAACGGGCGCTGAGGGCACTGCTGGAGGGTGCTGAAGATTTCTGTGGCCGAACGGTGCGACGATTTGGCGCGGAGTACACCGGGAGCCCTCACCGGACTCTATGGATTCGCCGCGGGCCATACCTCGCCGTGGTCTGCGATACCTGCGCGACAATCCCTGGTGAGAGCTCTACTAACCGAATCGTAGTAGATATCTCGTTATTTCTGCCCATGCGTGTAGAGGATAGCGCTGTGGGGAGTACCCGGCGGCTCGACGGCTATGGCGTCGCCGCACGGTGGGGCGCGGGCCGCCTGTGTGTCGGCCAGGGTGGAGAAGACGACCGGGTACCGTTAATCTAGTGATCAACGGTGGAGATTAAGTGTGTAGCAATGTTTCAGCTATAGCAAATGTGGGCCGATGGATCGTAGGCGAATGGCCGTGATCGGATCTTTGGTATTTGAAATCTACACCGTTGGATTCTGATCTGAGGATCTTGATTGCGTACCGGTTCACAGTTATGAAGATCTAATCGGATCCGTAGGTAGTCAATCCAATGGCCCATATTAACCGATACCTCTTCGCAGGCTACATTTTGTTAAAAAGACCCTGGATTCTTTCATATTAAACCCGCAGTCCATCGACCGTATGCCTGAGTCTTAGGTGTTCTTGCGCAATAGTCCCTGTGTTTCTCTGTTATTGGCGCGCAGTCCAGGGAGTAGTAAAATTAGAGAATTAATTCTGGAAATTGATTTTTAATACAAAAATAAATCCAGAAACTTGTATAATTCATATTAAATTCATCTTAACTCCAAATTAAGTCATTCCAGTTGCAATAATTTTGTTATAATATTGTCTATCACCTAGTGCCTCTATTTAGCCATGAAACTTGAACTAAAAATGTTCATTTGAGAATAATCCATTCTAAGTACCTAATAACTTCAGAAATTCATAACTTAAAATCTATAACTCCAAAATTAATGATTCCTATTCCTGTGATCTTATTTCAATATGTAGTTTATTATTATGTATTTTACATATATGTTTGGTGTAATGTTAATTTTGCCGATACACTGTTTGTTTGTATTATTACGGCTAGTGCGAGGTTACGAGTCATCTGAAGATCATCCTGGTACCTGGAATCTCAAGTCTCAGGCAAGTTGTGCCCTTGATCACTTCTTTTTACCCACTCATGTTCTAATTAATCATAATGATCTGCATAGGTTAATTTTGATGGGACCCAATAGGTTACCTTAGTTTGATTATCTTTATACCTTGTTTACCACTGAACCTTTCTGGGTAGTACTTGCTAGTGCTATATGTGGTTTTGGGTATGGAGATACACTATTCATGATTACACTTTTGTTATCAGCTGTTATTTACTGTTCACGATAAGATCATTATGTTAATTGGAACATGGAGCGACCACCCGGGAAAACAGTGCTACCACAAGGGAGGAATGGGACCCCTTGGCTGATTAATTAGGAAAGCTAGTGGAAGACTACCTTACCCGAAGGGGCAAGGGCAGTAGGGGAGTGGTCAGTGTAGGGAGGCCCTCGGGAGGATTTTGCTGCGATGGCGGTCCTGCAAGGGATTCCTGCATTGGAACTTCCTATAAACTGTAGCGGGTTTTCGGAAGCTAGTGGAACTTTGTAAAGGCCTCGTAGTGGATCCCTAGCCATTCACCTCGGTAGTGTCTAAGGGCCTTGCAAACCCTGGCGACATGGGATACACGACTTGTGGGTAAAGATGCGCAACCTCTGCAGAGTGTAAAACTGGTATACTAGCCGTGCTCACGGTCATGAGCAGCTCGGACCCTCACATGATTAATCTATGGAACTTAAATTCAATTTGTCATATGCATTGCATCGCAGGTGATGTTGTTACTTCTGTTCTACTATTTAATTGGGTTGGTATCTACTTATACTTAGTAATTGCTAATAAAATTTTGACCAACTTTAAAAGCAATGCTCAGCTTCAACCATCCTCTTTGGTAAGCCTTACACTTCACATGAGCTCCCACCTTTGGCGAGTTCATACACATTATTCCCCACAACTTGTTGAGCGATGAACGTATGTGAGCTCACTCTTGCTGTCTCACACACCCCACAGGTCAAGAACAGGTACCACAGGATGATGCGCTCGGAGGATGCTGTGAAGTGTTCGTGAGAGATCTAGGTCGACGTCTCCCAGTCAACTTTGGGTTGCTGGACCGTTGTCTCCTTATAATGTAATTATTTATTTTGTACAGAATTCCTGTTATGTAGTAAAGATATGACATTCGATCCTGTGCCATGATTCATCATATGTGTGAGACTTGGTCCCAACACACCTGCTGATTATGTTCGCGCCCGGGTTTTGGACCCCTAAAATCCGGGTGTGACAACATCAGAGTATTTATTACATAGCGGAAGACTTAATACAAAATAAAAGAGTAAACATAAAACGAATTCAGGATCGTCGGCGCCAATGTCAACTGAGAAACGCCACCTAGATCAAGTCGAAAGCCTCGGTGTTAGGCGGCTCCTCTTCGACCACCTGTTCTTCTCCTGTGGGGGGGTGTGAGACAGCAAGAGTGAGCTCACACATGTTCATCGCTCAACAAGTTGTGGGGAATAATGTGGCATGAACTCACCAAAGGTGGGAGTTCATGAAGTGTAAGGCTGATCAATGAAATAAAGGCTGAAGATGAGCATTGCTTTTATAAGTTGGTCAAAATTTTATTAGCAGTTACTAAGTGTAAGTAAATACCAAACCTTAGAAATAATAAATAAGAGTAATAGTAAAAAAATTCCCAATTGCAATGAAATGACAAATTAAGTTTAAGTTCCATAAATTAATCATGTGAGTGTCCGAGCCGCTCATGACCGTGAGCACGACTAGTATACCAGTTTTACACTCTGCAGAGGTTGCGCATCTTTACCCACAAGTCGTGTTACCCATTTGCCACGGAGTTGATCAGACCCCATACACCTCTACCAAGGAAGCGAGGCAGGGTACCACTACGAGGCCTTTACAAAGTTCCACTAGCTTCAGACTACCCGCTACAGTTTATAGGAAGCTCCAGTGCAGGGTTCTTGCCTGACCGCCATCGCAGCAAAATCAACCCAAGGACCTCCCTACACTGACCACTCCCCTACTGCCCTTGCCCCTTTCGGGTAAGGTAGCCCTCCACTAGCTTTCCTAGTTAATCAGCCAAGGGTGTCCCATTAAACCCTTGTGGTAGCACTGTTTTCCCGGGTGGTTCTCCATGTTCCCATTAACATAATAATCTTATCATGAACATAAAATAATGAACAGATAATAACAAGTGTAAAAATGAGTGATGAATATCTCTATACCCAAATCCACATAAAGCAATAGCATGAACTACCCAAAACTTTAGTAGTAAAACCAGTGGTGAAACAAGGTATAAAGATAGTCAAAATCTAGGGCATCCTATTGGGTCCCAGCAAAATTATCCTATGCAGATCATTATGAATAATAAGAACATGAATGGGTAAAAGAAGTGATCAAGGGCACAACTTGCCTTCAACGAGCTCCTGCTCAGCTGTCTCTACTTGCTGAACCTCAGATTCCAGAGTGGCTTGCTCGTCTACTCGCATCAACACAATACATACATAGTATAGCATAAATTAACATCACATCAAACATGCAAATAGAATATACAGTAATAAACTAGACACTAAAATATGATCACAGGAACTGGAATCATTAAATTTGGAGTTATATATTTTAAGTTATGGATTTTCTAATGTTTTATGTGCTTAATACAAGATTAAGTGCTAGATAAATTTTAAATCATCTTTCATGTTAAGACAGAGAAACTAATGGCTAGACAATAATATTATAAAAATTTTGGAACTGGAATGGATCAATTTGGAGTTCATATGCATTTTCTATGAATTAAACAAGTTTCTAGATTTATTTTTGTATTAAAAGTCGATTTCTAATATTAATTTCCTATTTTCAGCTCTCTCTGGATTGGGCCTCAATTTCCAGAAAGCGCAGGGGCTAGCGTGAAAGAGTTCCTATGACTCAGTGCACTGCACAAGGTGGATTGCGGGTTGAATCCCAATAAACAGAAGGGTTCTTTTAAGAAATGTACACGCCGAAGGGGTATGGTTGTATCTGGGTCGTCCGATCAACCGCTAGCGGCCCCGATTAGATCTACCCCCCCCCACGAACCATTACACAATCTGAGCCAATAGATCCGATTCAGACGTTCTAGATTTAAATACCCTAAATTGACTTTCACCCGATCGATCAGAATCGGACGACCCACACTACATCCGACCTAATCGGCATTCACCATTCAATCTGCGCCACTCGTTAACTTATCAACGCCCCTGGACATGTCTTCTTCACGCACGCACCAGACACCGGCGGCAGCTAAGCCCCACGGCGGAGGATCGCTGGCGATTCCATTCCGAGCACGCCCATGGCTAATTCGGTCTACTAACCGGTGCTACACTACCGCACGGACCTATGTTCTGGATTGCTGGGGAAATCTTACCAACGGCGGTGGCGCGGATGCCCTGCTCTCGGCGCGGCGCGGATCAGACACGCCGTGGTTGCTCCGACGAGCGATTCACAGCAGAACCGCCCGCAACTGCGCCCAATAGCGCGACGCGCGGATCCCCCAGGTCGTGGCGAAGCACACACGCTGCTCCACACGACTACCGACGGCGTGAACCAGGGATTTCCCTGCGGCGGCACTCAGCTGGCCGCGAAGGTGGATGACGGTGTGGCGTGATGGTTGTGAGCACCGGCGGATGGGATGAGGGGGAGGTCACGATGGTCGGTATTTATGATCCGAAGAGTAGGGGTCCCGATCGGTGGCCAACCCGAGGTCTCCAGCGGTGGATTTGGCGGGTTCCGTTAGCTTGGCATCACCGTACTGCGAGAGGAAAGGGAAGCTGACGAAGCGGTCCACAAGACAGCGTCCCGGCGATGACCAAGCGCGGGCGGAACGTAGCTGGAGGCGGCTGACAAGGTGGGGCCACGCTGTCTGTGGCAGCGGGTCCGAGCACGCGCGCGCGGAGGCTGGAATGGGCCGCGCGTGTGTGCTGTATGAAGTTGGGCCGAATTCGTGGAAGCCAGCCCAAGTAGGATTTCTTCCTCTTTTCTTTTTTTTTCTTTTTTTTTCTCTCTCTTTTCAAATTCAAGTCATGTTCAAATTTAATTCAAACTCTTGTGACCAAATATTCTCAGATAATATTGTGCCATACACAGTACTACTTTGAAGATATATTATTATTTATATTATTTTTATATCTTTTCTCTTTTTGGTTTCACTTCTAGAATTTCTTTTCCAAACTCTAGAATTTCTTTTAGGATTTTAACTTCCCATTGGGGTATTAACATAATTATTATTATTTTTTTGTTTACCATATTTTTATATCATCACAAAATGCACACAAAGTAAGATCCAGCATGATGCACAGGTTATTTAGGTGTTCTTGGTTCTAATTGCCCACTTTTAACTAGTGTTGATCACATGCAATGAATGGTAGAGGCCACAAACTAATGGGTTTATCTCTATCCACTTTTATTACACTTTTGAGTATTACAAATCCTACCCCCCTTAAAAATAATCTCATCCTCGAGATTTAAGAAGATCTAAGGAAAAGGTGGGGAAAATCTATACGAAGCTCTTCTTCTCTTTCCCATGTTGCTTCATCCTCTCCATGGTGACTCCATTGTACCTTGCACATCTTTATCACCTTATTTCTTGTAACTCGAGTCAAAGTGTCCAGAATCTTGATTGGGTACTCAGCATAAGTCAGATCATCTTGAACACTGAGGTCCTCCAGTGGTAGCTGCTCCTCAGGTACCCTGAGGCATTTCTTTAGCTGGGACACATGGAATACATCATGTACATCTGATAGATGATCGGGTAACTCCAGTTGATATGCAACTCCTCCCACTCGCTTTAAGATCAAGACAGGTCCAATGAAGCGAGGGGACAACTTTCCTTTAACTTTAAATCTCCTCATACCCCGGAGTGGTGACACCTTCAAATAGACATGATCACCCTCCATAAATTCCAGTAGTCTCCTTCTATTATCAGCATAGCTCTTTTGCCTGAACTGTGCAATTCTCAAATTTTCTCTTATCATTCGAACTTGTTCCTCTACCTCTTGAATAAGCTCAGGTCCAAAGAACTGTCTTTCTCCAGTTTGATCCCAATACAGAGGAGTCCTGCACTTTCTGCCATATAGAGCCTCAAATGGTGACATCTTCAAACTGGCTTGGTAGCTATTGTTATAAGAAAACTCGGCATAGGGTAAGCTCTTCTCCCAACTGCCACCATGCTTAAGGGCACAAGCTCTTAACATATCTTCTAGCACTTGATTAGTCCTCTCTGTCTGTCCATCAGTCTGGGGATGGTAGGCTGAGCTAAAATTCAACTTTGTATCCAAGCTCTCATGCAACTTCTTCCAAAATCGAGAAGTAAACTGCGATCCTCGATCAGACACGATCTTCTTAGGCACTCCATGTAGACAAACTATCCGAGTCATATACAATTCTGCTAGCTTGGCTCCCGTGTAATTAGTCCTCACTGGTATGAAATGAGCCACTTTTGTCAATCTGTCCACAATTACCCAAATAGAGTCATATCCTGCTGGAGTGCGGGGTAGTCCAACAATGAAATCCATACCAATTTCTTCCCATTTCCACTCGGGTATCTTCAATGGGTGCAATAATCCAGCTGGTCTTTGATGTTCGGCCTTAACTCTTTGACACACATCACACTTAGCCACATGAGCAGCAACATCTCTTTTTAGTCCATACCACCAATACTTTTGCTTCAAATCTTGATACATCTTAGTGCTTCCAGGGTGGATAGAGTAATCAGAATCATGAGCTTCTTTCAATATAGCCTCGCGGAGGCTTTCAATCTCTAAGACACATATCCGATCTTTGAACCATATGGTACCCTGCTCATCCTCCGTGAATTCCGGAACTCGACCTTTCGTAATTAGATCCTTAATCTCTTGAATTTTAGCATCACCAACCTGACCTTTACGAATCTCTTGCTCCAAGGTAGGTTCCAATTCGATGGTGACTCCTTCAGTGTGTGTAACAATTCCCAAGTTGAGTCTCTCAAAATCTTTTGCTAATTCATCAGGTAGCCGGACAACGAAAGTGGAGTGAACATGCTCCTTCCGACTCAAGGCATCTGCAACCAAATTCGCCTTGCCCGGGTGATAGTGAATATCCAAATCATAATCCTTAATGATCTCCAACCAACGGCGTTGTCTAAAGTTGAGATCCTTCTGAGTGAATATATACTTCAAACTCTTATGATCCGTATATACTTGGCACTTAGTTCCCATAATATAATGTCTCCAAATCTTAAGTGCATGCACAACTGCTGCCGGCTCCAAGTCATGAGTGGGGTAGTTCAATTCGTGTTTCCACAACTGACGAGACGCGTAAGCGATCACATGTCCTTCTTGCATAAGAACACATCCCAATCCTTGGCCACATGCATCACAATAAATATCAAATCCTTTCTGTAAGTCTGGCATAACCAACACTGGAGGTGACATCAATCTCTCCTTCAATTGATCAAAGCTTTCTTGGCATTTCTCATCCCACTTGAATTCTCTTCCTTTCTCCAAAAGCGATGTCATAGGCTTGGCAATTTTAGAGAACCCTTCAATGAATCTCCGATAATATCCTGCGAGTCCCAAGAAACTTCGAATCTTAGTAACTGTAGTGGGCACTCTCCACTCCATTATCTCCTTCACTTTAGTAGGATCCACTGCTATTCCTCCGTTAGAAATAATATGTCCAAGGAATGGCACCTTGTCAATCCAAAACTCGCACTTGCTGACTTTAGCATAGAGTTGATTATCTCGCAACTTCTGTAGCACCAACCTTAGATGTTGTTCATGATCACTTTCATTCTTAGAATAGATAAGAATATCGTCGATGAACACCACGACAAATCTGTCCAAATACTCCATAAACACCTTATTCATCAAATTCATAAAATAAGCTGGTGCATTAGTTAATCCAAATGACATAACAGTAAACTCATATAATCCATATCGAGTCGAGAAAGCCGTCTTGGGAATATCTGATGGTCTAATCTTCATCTGATGGTATCCCGATCGGAGATCAATCTTCGAGAATACCCTGGCACCTCTCATCTGATCAAATAAATCCTCAATACGGGGCAACGGATACTTGTTCTTCACCGTAACATCATTAAGAGATCTATAATCCACACACATCCGCTGCGATCCATCCTTCTTCTGTACAAACAAGACCGGTGCTCCCCAAGGTGAGGAACTCGGACGAATGTACCCAACATCTTGTAACTCAGTTAACTGTTTCTTAAGTTCCTTCAACTCCTCTACGGACATCCTATATGGCCGTTTAGAAATAGGGGCGGTTCCAGGTAAAAGATCAATAACAAACTCAACTTCTCTATCAGGTGGCATCCCTGGTAACTCCTCTGGAAAGACATCCGGAAAATCTCTAACCACCCGGATGTTGTCACCAACAAACTCCTCAGGTATAAAGAACATTGCATGCATGGATGAGGAGGTTACTGCAATATTAACTTGAAATCTTTCTCCTTTATTGGCAGTGAGTTCTACGGTACCTCTACCACATGCTATAACGGCCTTTGCCTTTCTTAGCCATGACATACCAAGGATCAGATCTATACTGCTTGACTCTAATATTATAGCAGTAGCTCCAAATTCTCTACCCATAATGGTTAATGTCAATCTACGTGTCATTTGATTTGCCTCAATAGGCCCTTTAGGTGTGATTACTATCATGGGTTTTCTCATATTTAGCAGTGGTATCTCATTTGTGTTGGCATAACGAGCAGACATGAATGAATGTGTAGCACCAGAATCAAATAATATGGTTGCAGGAATTGCATTAACATAAAACATACCAAGTACGATGTCCCCACCATCCGGAGTAGCATCAACGCTGACTTGATTAACCTTGGCAATAGAATATCCCTTGCCAGGTCCTGGAGTTTGCTACCTGTTCTGGACTGGAGTAGTAGCAATCCTCTGTGGGCCGACATTTGCATAATGACCAGTCTTCCCACACTTGAAACAAGTAGTGTCTGGACTCTGTCCTGAAAACTTCGTCGGGGTGTCAGTAGGGGTAGCCTGTCGAGGAGGTGGAGTCCTCAGTGGTGATTGCTGAACTGGGCGCTGGCCTCCGCCACTGCGAACTGGTGTACCCTGGGGTGAACTGTAGCGAGGACGAACACTGTTGCTTCCTTGTCCTTGAGATATAGCCTTTCTCTTCAAATCTCCCAGCTGAACACGCTTGTGTTCAATAGCCAGGGCCTTATCAAGTAGCCTCTAAAATGATGGAAATGTGTGTGCCACTAGAGCATACTGCAGTGGTCCATTAAGTCCTTCAATAAAGTGCTCCTGCTTCCTGTCATCCTCAGCAACTTCCTCCGGAGCATATCTCGACAGCTGAATAAATTTGTCTCTATACTCGCTGACCGACATGTTGCCTTGCTTCAAAGACAGAAACTCCTTCTTCTTGATCTTTATCATACCAGCTGGAATATGATAATTCCTGAACTGTGTACTGAACTCTGCCCAAGTAATAGTATCCGCAGCATCATGGGCAGCAGTATATGAATCCCACTAGTCAGCAGCAGGACCTGTCAGACGTCTAGAAGCATATAAAACCTTCTCCCGATCAGTGCATTGAGCAATATTCAACATCTTCTCAACGGACTTCAGCCAATCATCTGCGTCAAGTGGATCAGGAGAGCTTGCAAATGTAGACGGCTTATGACTCATGAACTCCCTATGCTTATCTCGGGGTGGAACTGGTGGTGGTGGTGGAGGCAGTGGTACTTGTTGCTGTTGCTGTTGCTGCTGCTGCTGTTGTTGTTGCATTTGCTGTTGCAGCTGTTGTTGTTGCGCCCTCCTTTCCTAGCGTATCTCCTCTCGTTCCTGGCGCAACTCCTGTTGTATATCTTCTCTTTCCTGACGCATCTCCTGGCATTCTTGCTGCATCTGGGCACGCATATCAGCCATAGTGTCCGCCATTTGCTGCATCACTGCCATCTGAGCTGCCATCAGTGGATCAACTCCGCCTGGTGGAGGATTAGGAGGATTCATCCCTGCCGGCTGTGGCTGAGGTTGTCTATATATCCTTCGAGTGTGTCGATTAGGAGGCAAATCAATTCCACCACCCCTCCTGGTATTGACCATCTGAGTTAGATACATAAGGTAAGAGAATAGTAAACAAGGCAGTAATTACAAATCATGTTACTTTGGGAGATTTATTAGCTAAGCAGTTTAATGTTTTACCTACCCTAGCTAATTTATTACCTTATGCTGGCACATACTAAGATGTCCATATATAATACTTCAATCAATCAAAGAAGCAAATCAGACATTTTTCATCAGAACAATCAAACAACATTTTTAAATATAGAAAATAGTTTTGATTTGGTCTTAGGCCTCCTATCTCTTGAAATGTCATAGGGGTAGGGATTCCAAGGTGTGAAATCCATCTTGTCTCAGAGTAGAAAAGGTAAGAATGATCAGAGTAGAACAGTAGAAGGTGAGATAGGATCAAGATAAGTGTAGAAAGAATCAGAGTAAGGTAAGTATAGAATGAATCAGAATGAGGTAAGTAGGTAAGGGTTTTGTCCATTTCTATCTAAGTTTCGTCCTACAGTCGACATTTCCTCTGATACCACTTCTGTCACACCCGGGCTTTAAGGAACAAAGCCGGGTGCTTCTCATACATGCGCCAAGAAGACAACATATATAATAACAGAGTGAATAGAGATAAATGTCATAAAACATCAGAGTATTTATTACATAGCGGAAGACTTAATACAAAATAAAAGAGTAAACATAAAACGAACTAAGGATCGTCGGCGCCAATGTCAACTGAGAAACGCCACCTAGATCAAGTCGAAAGCCTCGGTGTTAGGCGGCTCCTCTTCGACCACCTGTTCTTCTCCTGTGGGGGGGTGTGAGACAGCAAGAGTGAGCTCACACATGTTCATCGCTCAACAAGTTGTGGGGAATAATGTGGCATGAACTCACCAAAGGTGGGAGTTCATGAAGTGTAAGGCTGATCAATGAAATAAAGGCTGAAGCTGAGCATTGCTTTTATAAGTTGGTCAAAATTTTATTAGCTGTTGCTAAGTGTAAGTAAATACCAAACCTTAGAAATAATAAATAAGAGTAATAGTAAAAAAATTCCCAATTGCAATGAAATGACAAATAAAGTTTAAGTTCCATAAATTAATCATGTGAGTGTCCGAGCCGCTCATGACCGTGAGCACGACTAGTATACCGGTTTTACACTCTGCAGAGGTTGCGCATCTTTACCCACAAGTCGTGTTACCCATTTGCCACGGAGTTGATCAGACCCCATACACCTCTACCAAGGAAGCGAGGTAGGGTACCACTATGAGGCCTTTACAAAGTTCCACTAGCTTTAGACTACCCGCTATAGTTTAAGGAAGCTCCAGTGCAGGGTTCTTGCCTGACCGCCATCGCAGCAAAATCAACCCAAGGACCTCCCTACACTGACCACTCCCCTACTGCCCTTGCCCCTTTCGGGTAAGGTAGCCCTCCACTAGCTTTCCTAGTTAATCAGCCAAGGGCGTCCCATTAAACCCTTGTGGTAGCACTGTTTTCCCGGGTGGTTCTCCATGTTCCCATTAACATAATGATCTTATCATGAACATAAAATAATGAACAGATAATAACAAGTGTAAAAATGAGTGATGAATATCTCTATACCCAAATCCACATAAAGCAATAGCATGAACTACCCAAAACTTTAGTAGTAAAACTAGTGGTGAAACAAGGTATAAAGATAGTCAAAATCTAGGGCATCCTATTGGGTCCTAGCAAAATTATCCTATGCAGATCATTATGAATAATAAGAACATGAATGGGCAAAAGAAGTGATCAAGGGCACAACTTGCCTTCAACGAGCTCCTGCTCAGCTGTCTCTACTTGCTGAACCTCAGATTCCACAGTGGCTTGCTTGTCTACTCGCATCAACACAATACATACATAGTATAGCATAAATTAACATCACATCAAACATGCAAATAGAATATACAGTAATAAACTAGACATTAAAATATGATCACAGGAACTGGAAGCATTAAATTTGGAGTTATATATTTTAAGTTATGGTTTTCTAATGTTTTATGTGCTTAATACAAGATTAAGTGCTAGATAAATTTTAAATCATCTTTCATGTTAAGACAGAGACACTAATGGCTAGACAATAATATTATAAAAATTTTGGAACTGGAATGGATCAATTTGGAGTTCATATGCATTTTCTATGAATTAAACAAGTTTCTAGATTTATTTTTGTATTAAAAATCGATTTCTAATATTAATTTCCTATTTTCAGCTCTCTCTGGATTGGGCCTCAATTTCCAGAAAGCGCAGGGGCTAGTGTGAAAGAGTTCCTATGACTCAGTGCACTGCACAAGGTGGATTGCGGGTTGAATCCCTATAAACAGAAGGGTTCTTTTAAGAAATGTACACGCCGAAGGGGTATGGTTGTATCTGGGTCGTCCGATCAACCGCTAGCGGCCCCGATTAGATCTACCCCCCCGCGAACCGTTACACAATCTGAGCCAATAGATCCGATTCAGACGTTCTAGATTTAAATACCCTAAATTGACTTTCACCCGATCGATTAGAATCGGACGACCCACACTACATCCGACCTAATCAGCATTCACCATTCAATCTGCGCCACTCGTTAACCGATCAACGCCCCTGGACATGTCTTCTTCACGCACGCACCAGACACCGACGGCAGCCAAGCCCCACGGCGGAGGATCGCTGGCGATTCCGTTCCGAGCACGCCCATGGCTAATTCGGTCTACTAACCGGTGCTACACTACCGCACGGACCTATGTTCTGGATTGCTGGGGAAATCTTACCAACGGCGGTGGCGCGGATGCCCTGCTCTCGGCGCGGCGCGGATCAGACACGCCGTGGTTGCTCCGACGAGCGATTCACAGCAGAACCGCCCGCAACTGCGCCCAATAGCGCGACGCGCGGATCCCCCAGGTCGTGGCGAAGCACAAACGCTGCTCCACACGACTACCGATGGCGTGAACCAGGGATTTCCCTGCGGCGGCACTCAGCTGGCCGCGAAGGTGGATGACGGTGTGGCGTGATGGTTGTGAGCACCGGCGGATGGGATGAGGGGGGGTCACGATGGTCAGTATTTATGATCCGAAGAGTAGGGGTCCCAATCGGTGGCCAACCCGAGGTCTCCGGCGGCGGATTCGGCAGGTTCCGTTAGCTTGGCATCGCCGTACTGCGAGAGGAAAGGGAAGCTGACGTAGCGGTCCACAAGACAGCGTCCCGGCGATGACCATGCGCAGGCGGAACGTAGCTGGAGGCGGCTGACAAGGTGGGGCCGCGCTGTCTGTGGCAGCGGGTCCGAGCACGCGCGCGTGGAGGCTGGAATGGGCCGCGCGTGTGTGCTGTATGAAGTTGGGCCGAATTCGTGGAAGCCAGCCCAAGTAGGATTTCTTCCTCTTTTCTTTTTTTCTTTTTTTTCTCTCTCTTTTCAAATTCAAGTCGTGTTCAAATTTAATTCAAACTCTTGTGACCAAATATTCTCAGATAATATTGTGCCATACACAGTACTACTTTGAAGATATATTATTATTTATATTATTTTTATATCTTTTCTCTTTTTGGTTTCACTTCTAGAATTTCTTTTCCAAACTCTAGAATTTCTTTTAGGATTTTAACTTCCCATTGGGATATTAACATAATAATTATTATTTTTTTGTTTACCATATTTTTATATCATCACAAAATGCACACAAAGTAAGATCCAGCATGATGCACAGGTTATTTAGGTGTTCTTGGTTCTAATTACCCACTTTTAACTAGTGTTGATCACATGCAATGAATAGTAGAGGCCACAAACTAATGGGTTTATCTCTATCCACTTTTATTACACTTTTGAGTATTACACATATGTCCTCTGCCTTCATACCTTTAAGGGTATGAAGCCGCATCGTACCCCTCCTCAGGCAACGTACGATGCTAAGTTGTATTGGTACGGTTGGACCATAGGTCACGACCAAACTTCAGATGCAAATGAATCATGCAATGCATATGGCATGCTACATTTATCAATATACTTCACTTCCTTCAGATACAATACAAACCTCAAATAATACTTCATCTTCCTTCAGGGGTGTAAATTAATCTCATGGGTCATACTCAAACCATAATCATCATCCATATATGATAGAGCATCAATATAATACAATCAAGTAAAACATCATCATAGAGTTCAATTATGAGAGAATCCAATAATTCTGAATATTAGAGTAGGCGATAGAAATAACAGGTCAAAACAGTAGCAACCACCGCTACATTGACTTGCCTTCTTCGAAGAAGAAAATGTACTAGGCATGATCTAGAGTGTAGCCACCTTGGACTCCTTTTCTTTCTTTCTTCTTCCTCCCACCAATCCACCAATGGAGAATGTAGCACACCAAAGGAGGAACCAGGGGGCG
Organism: Zea luxurians; assembly: GCA_029449295.1. Lineage (NCBI taxonomy): Eukaryota > Viridiplantae > Streptophyta > Magnoliopsida > Poales > Poaceae > Zea > Zea luxurians. Next base: position 4,937,865 of record JAOPSE010000010.1, on the reverse strand, counting down.
GCTAGGGTTTAGAGGGAGGTGGGTGCAGCACCTTGGAGAGGAGAGGAGCGACTGCAATGGGGAAGAAGGGGGTGGGGGGCGGCTGCTGCAAAAATGAGGGAAGGAGGGGGGCGGCTGCTGCTATGAGGGAAGGGGATGGGCGACTAGGGTTTTTGAGAAGAGGAGGGAGCGATGCCCCCGATGCCCTTGATGTGAAACCGACGGCTCACAACCAAATCCCCCATCCATGCCCCGATTTAGACAAATGAATACTCAAATGATATCGTTTAAATGAGATCTTCACATCTGTGGTCTCCGAACTTCCAACGGCCCACAACCATTTTCCCACATCCACGCACCGAAGATCAACTTTTGGTCAACATTTTTTGGGATATTACATGAAGTAAACCTGTAAAATGATGCCACAAGCAATGCTGATTATACTAAGACTCAGCTAGACTTACCCGATGTGAGGAGACTACTCCTTTACCTCTAGACCATGAGGTTGTTTGGTTGTGGGGTTTGGTTTGCCAAAAGCACTAGCTGAGTCTAAAACAAGTTTTAACTTTTGAGGTTCTATTATATCCTTTGAACTAATTTGCTCCTTTCTAAACATACATGGTAACAAAAACTTTAGTGCAACCAACACATTATTTCAAGAACCTCATTTAGCTTCTTACTCGATGCAGTACAATGGGTCATGTAGTCTCATTAGTTACGAGAAGCAGACGATTCAAATCGAGTTTTGTCACAACCGTATTTAAGGGGTAAAGCTGGGTGCGTCGAATATGTGCACCAAAGAAGAACATCACATATAATGACCAAGTGTATAGAGATAAATGTCACAAATATTATTACATAGCGGAAGTATCTTACAAAAATAAATGATAACAATAAAATGAACTAATAATTATTCCTTGGCACCATCAAGCTAACTGGGAGACACCACCTAGATAAGCTCGTACACCTCGTTGTAGACCTCCTCCTGGCTACCTGCTCTTCACCTGTGGGGGGTTTATATATCGCAAGGGTTAGCTCACAAAAGATCATAGCTCAAAATGTTGTGGGGAATAATGTGCATGAACTCACCAAAGGTGGGAGCTCATGTGAAGTCTAAGGTTGATCAACAAATAAGGGTTGAAGCTGAGCATTGCTTTTAATAAGTTGGTCAAATTTTATTAGCAGTTACTAAATGTAAGTATATACCAAACTAGAGCAATAATAGAACAAAATTAATAATAAAACCACAATGAGATGCAAATGACCAATTAAATTTAATTCCATAAGTTACTCATGTGAGGGTCCGAGCCGCTCATGATCGTGAGCATGGCTGATATACTAGTTTTACACTTTGCGAGGTTGCGCATCTTTACCCACAAGTCGTGTTACCCATTTGCCATAGGGTCATGAATCCCATACACTTCTACTAAGGAAGCGACGTAGGGTAACACTACAAGGCCTTTACAAAGTTTCACTAGGTTCAGAAAACCCGCTATAATTTCTAGGGAGCGCAACATAGGAATCCCCCGTCTGAAAGCCATTACAGCAAAATCAACCCGAGAACCTCCCTATACCGACCACTCCCCTACTGCCCTTGCCCTTTTTGGGTAAGGTAGTCCTCCACTAGCTTTCCTAATTAGTCAACCAAGGTCGTCCCATACCACCCTTGTGGTAGCACTATTTTCCCGGGTGGTTCTCCATGTTCCAATTGACATAATGATCTTGTCATGAACAATAAATAACACATTTGTAATAAAACATGATCATGAATGTTGGGGGTCTTTGTAACACCCTAGGTGTTTATATGCTGCTCAACAACGAGTATGGATTTAAGCACGAAATATCAGTGGATGAAACAGATGCTAAATTTTAATCATCTTCGCGTATCGCGATTTTTATATCGCATCTGTTTCATTTGTCGCGAGTGCGACATCACTTTTATTTTCTTTTATCCGGGCTCTTCCTAAATTTTCATGATGTTTGAAACGTCGTTGTTCCGAAAATCGGTGCGTCCGGTGATTAGTTAAAATTCATCGCTCGCGCGAATACGAATTCGTAAGCCCAATCCACTTTGATGATTTTATTCCGAACAAATTAAATTGAACTCGACGATTAAAATGTTCGGGGCAAAATAATTTGTATCGCGCGAAATCGTGCGCGAGGTTAAGATCCAATTTATCCGTCCGCACGCTGTTTGGGCGACAAAATCGCGTATGCATTAGCGGATCTGGTTTTAGCTAATCATGCAGAGCAGATTAAAATACCAAAGTCAAACTCGTTGCAATTTGATCCGTTTACATCATGGCCGGAATAGTCACGAAATTTATCCAAACGAGATTCGGATAGAACCGTCTAAGCTGTTATTCCTCTGACTCTCTCCTTCATGATTTGGAAAATAAAATGTATAGCCGTATTACACGTCGACTCTTTAATCATCACTAAAAATCCCGATCCAAATATCTGCATTTCTCTTTAAAAAAAAGAGAAAAGAGAAAATCTAAAAAAAATCTGTCTCCATCCCTGATCTTTTCCCTGTTGTAGCCTCTCTCTCGCGCCTAAAAAAATCTGGCCGTTCAGCTCGCTCGGCCATCGCTACCCTCTCTCTCCCCCTTGATATTTTTCCAGCCATCGCTCATTTTTGGAGGATAACTCCCGCCGCCCAGCCGCCTAGCCCTGTTCCTAGACACGCGCAGCTTCTTCCCAATCTGCGCTCCACTCCCTGACGTGCTCTCTCTTCCCTGCTCCTCTCGCTCGGCGCCTGGCTCTGCTCGCCCCCTATGCCGCGCGCCCATCTCCGCATCTCCCTGCCCCACGTCGCATCCCCCTTCCCCCTGCTCGGTCGTCTCCCTCCTCCCGAAGCTTTCCCCCATAGTGGCTAGCCCCTGCTCCTCCAGGCCGGCCACGCACCCATCTCCTTCCTCTCCCTGGTGTCCTGCTCGGACTTCCCCGGCGTCCTTCCCGTGGCCACCGCACCGTGCTCCTCAAGCTCGGAGCTCCCTGTCCGTCCGTGTTCCGGCTGACCGCGCTCTCGCCCCAGTCGAGATCCCACCCCTGCGCGCGTGCTGAGCTCGGCGTTCTCTGTTTTCCCCATGGCACGCCCTGCTCTGTTGCTGCCCACCGGAGTTTGCCGATGGCCTGTGTCGTTCCTGCGTGCCGGGGTCATGTGCAACTCGCCCAACTCGGGGCTTTTCCATGGCCGGTTCCCTGCGCGTCGTGGTTTCCCAGCTCGGCAGCACTTGTTCAAGTCGTCTCGGCTCGCTCGGCCGCGGTCTCGTCTTGGCTCTTTGTTGCGCTCTGCGTCCTAGCCATATTCGTGAAACTATCGTGGAGTTGTGGTCATTTCTCTTCGCGTCATGTACACACCACGCCATCGTCTTCGTATTTTTAGCAAGCCCCAACGTGCGCTCATGTTCGCCGTCCCCTGTTCGACCTCGTCATCGAGCTTCGCCTTGCTAGTCATCGATCTGCGCAATCCCGGCTCGACAATCAGTTGTATCTCCGTCAAACTCCTATTCGCCATCACGCCGAGCTCCTTCAACACTGCCCCCAACCTGTTGTCGTTGTTTCGTCGCCTCGCGTTGACGCTAGTCCCTACGTGATGCCTCCGAGTTGGAATCGCGCTGACAAAAGAATCCCCAAGAGGAGATGTTCAAAAGTTGGATGGTGGGGTGCGTGAAGATTCGGATAGTATCCACCAAGCGCTCGACAAATTGCCTGGATCGGAAAATCATTACCGATCTCGTGGATTCGAGTCAGCTGTTGAAACGGTAAGCTGATGAATTATTCAAAATAGTTCGATCGTTGAATAAATTAATGTGCTAGTACGATGCTCATTAGGTGCTCGATAAATGCGTGAGTCACGAAACTCTCGTCAACTTCGCGGTTCTTGCGATTATCGAGCCAGATTCAGTTTTAGCGAGTTATTTCGCTATTCCAGTCAATTAGCTGAAGTAGTGTACCGAGTAGAATATTAGTAGGCCTGTGTGATGATGAAGTATTTTAATCACTTATAAAGATGTTTATATATTTACGATAAAGAAATGTTTGAGTAATTCCTGACATGTAAAAAAATGTGAGGAGTAAAATAAAATTAAAATAGTTATTTGTGAGTGATATAGTACAATTTATAAAACGAAGGATAAGCTTAGAATTTAACTAATTAGCTAATAAGTTGTGTTTAGGCTAATTGTATTAAATGTGTATAATTTGTTGTTTCGTGATGTTTGCGTTAGGTTCGGTTAATCTAGAGAAGCGTAATTATTGCGCTTAGTCGTATATTAATAACTAGTGTTTCTGTGTAAGATTGTACAACGCCTCGCCGCTAGGTGTTTAATTCACTATCGCGTAGCACTATTTAGGTTCGAAATATTCCTGTCTATATGCATTCATGTGCATAATGCATTTCATTCAGGTACGTTAATTAATCACGCGATGCGGAAGACAAGCCAAGTCGACCCCAAGCGCGAGCTACTCCGCATGGTAATGCTGATGGACGAACCTGTCTGATCAAGTGCTAGGACAAGGATGATCGTCAAGTGGACGTCGCCTAACAAACACTAACCTAGTGTTACTCCAGGCAAGCCCCGGTGCATTTGCTACCTCCTTGTGTTTTAAATTTTTATCACCTTGTTTGATGCATTAGGTGATAGGAGTTGTGTGCTAAACCGTTGATGCATCTCCTTCCTTGAAAAGTTGATTACCCTTCCTTGATACCCTTTTTAAAAAGGATTTTTATGATGCTTAGTCTTGCTTTAGCAAACAAAAATGTTTTGTTTTGAAACAAAAGTGATGCTTCAGTGGGTGGGAATGTTTTCGAAAATAAAACTTGATGATGGATCCATCAAGGCCTTGATGGGTTCAACATCGGAAAAGTGTACCTCTGCGAGGTACCAAACTTTGGGTTGAAATTAATAAAGCTGAGACCGGGCGGTTGACTTGCATGAGGAGAGAGCCTCGGTGTAGTGTCTCCGTCTGAGTCGATTAAGGACCTTCTCGATGTAGGCCTGCTGACCGAGGACCCTTTAACTGGTCACATGCCTCGTCATAGGTAAGCTTTGCCTCGGGCAGACTAATACCAGAATAAGATAACACACAATGGGAGTGGAGAGATAGTGAGAGTAGCGTGTACCCTCCGTGGCAAGAGGCTGGACGGTTGTGTATCTGTGCTCTCGGTTGGCGTGAACCTGATCTGGTCTTAAGAACCCCGGTGGCGAGCTGACATATGCAAGAGTTAAGTGCTACATATGTCGTGTGATTGGAGATCCTCAGCTGAGTATTAATCGATTCGGATCGCCGTAACTTCGCGGACATGAAGTCTTGGTCACTGACTTACACGTAGCATTCCAGTGAATAAGAAGGGTTGATAAGAAATTGGCTAGTATAGGCCAAGTGCTTGAACTAGGGTAGAAAGAACTGTAGATGCAGGTAACTTTACTTAACCTAACAAGTAAAAATGGATTTTTAAGGATGCACTCATAGTAAGCTTTTCTGCAAAACAGAGTCTTTGATTCTTGATAAGCCATACCTTGAATCCCTCTAGCCAGCATACCCTTGAGAGTCTTTTCTTTAGTCAGGTAAGTCTTGCTGAGTAATTCCGTACTCATGGTTTTATTCCTTGTTGTTTTTTAGGTTATAGTTTTGTGCTGCTGATGATGGTGTTAAGTGCCAGTGGGCTCGGCCATCTTATAAGTCTAAGTAACTCCCTTATACTTCTTATTGAGGATGGTCACTTGAGCTAGCATATATTTCAAACTTATACTTTAGTAATCACTCCGATAAAATAATGTAAAATTTTTGTAACTTGTAAAATTTGGTAATAAGATTTCTGCTGTAAGAATATTGGTGTGTGTGATTTGTGTTACTTAATCTCGCGATCTTGGTTGTAAGTGGTTTATCTGATGTCCTTGGGGCAATCGGACGTATCCTGTTAAGTTATCTGGTGCACATGCATAGCCGTCTGAGGTCTTTGAGACAAGGACAGGTGCATGTGGGCCCAATAACTTGGGAGGTTCTGCCACAGGCTGGTATCAGAGCAGGATTAAGTATAAACGGTCACATACGTATTTGCAAAACAAAAGTTTTGGTTTCGAAAAACCTATTTTCAACTAAACACATTGTTTGGCTTTGAAAAACAGTTTTGAAAAACTATAATGCTAGCGACATCCTCTGTTAAGCCCTAACCTTAGGACTATCAGGTGCCTTAGTTGAAAACCACTAACCCACAACCGAGGGTATTGCATACATGTGTATTGTTATTTTTGAGGCCATTCAGTTTTGAATAGATTGACGCTCAGGTAAGGTGAGATGTGAGAGCATGACCGAACAAACGTCGGTCTAGGGAAGTGCTTAATTGTGGCGCTTGATTATATACATGTTCTACATATGTATATATGAAGGCTGCGATGTGGAGTATTTACTTTTCTGGGAATTCAGTACCCCATGGATGTGTATGGGTATACAGACATGGGAATACTGAGAAGTGTAATGTACTTGTAACGACGCACCTACGCTTAGGTAAGAAGGTGAGTTACCATAATGAGTTGCCCTATGGTTAAAGTGTGGCAACAACGCCTGTGCGTGTCTCGGCGCTTAATGAAGAGCTGGCCTCCATATAGCAATATATGGAGTATAAACTGTGATAAATTGTCATGTGTGCACTGCATCATGGGAAAATGGGCTGTGATGGAATTTTTCTGCAGGTACACTAACCTCGAAAACGTATGTGTAGCTGACGACTAGCAATATACCATGAGAGTCGTAAGTATGCCACCGATATAGAACGTTATTGCCACAGTATGTTGGCAAAACTCGTGAGGACGAATAGGACGAGCATGCATCCTGATTGTTGCATCATGTATGTCACCTATACACCGAAAATGCTTCTCTCATTTTTATTCCAGTAACCAGTGATTGTAGATAATGTGGTGTAATGCTGTAATATGGACTCCAAAAAAATAGTTGTCCTCCACTCTTTAGGTAATATGTTTAGGTGTTATATGTGCCTGCTCTGGTACTTGATGTGCCGATAGAAGGTTAGTAGTTTGGTTACCTAAACCCAAAACTAGGCTATGTTCTTGTCTAGTGAGCCATGACCCAAAGTTGATTTTTCCATCATCACTCCATGACCAAACACATGAAAATAAATGCCTAGACAATTTCCATATTGGACATAAAGTGTACCCGAGCTTAAAACAAGAATTTCGAGTTGGTACAAGCTGATGTCCCTTATCCAGTTTGCCTGTTTTTAAGGATCGCCATGTTGTTTTATCAACCTAACCTAGGAAAAGCATGTCTGCCCATTTTCTTGAATTTGATGCCTTTGGTTTCCCATCTCTATCGAAGGCATACCAACTTAATCTTATGATTGTTTCCCCTGTATCTAATTAGATACTAATCCTTGACCTTGTAATCTTTGCGATGGGCAAAGAAATATGCTTGGGGCTGAATTAATAGTCTCCCATCATACTCGTTTCATCAAGTTTAGGTTATGGCCATACTTTTTTCATTTCATCGGGCCATGATCTATTTGTCTCTCTACTTGTAATTATTCTTACAGGTGGAGTATCTTCTGTATATAGACATCCTTGTTTAATCCATTTGTGTGGTCTTATTTCTTTTGATCTTGGTAGTGACTACTCATACAAGTTCCCTTTATGTCCTTTGTGTAAAGGTGAAGGCTTGGAGCTTTTTAGTGTTAAGAGATAACTGATTAGCTCTCAAAATGGAGATTGACTTCCCATGCTGCTGAGATGTAGGAGTTGGTTCATTCGCTCTCTTATTTAGTCCATGTATTCCCAAACCAAGTCAGTTCATCTCGCATGGAGAAACGGATGAACAACCAGACCAAATGGATTCCTGCCCAAATGCATGAACAACTGTTAATAAGAGTGAGCTCTCGACCGTTGGCTTACCGATGGTACTGAGAGGACCTGCTCAATGTTAAAAGTAGTTCAGCAAGTTGGTGTTACTAACTTGTAACTACCCAATGAACAAAGATTGAGTTTAGAGATCGTGTTATCGATTTACCTAAACTCATTTTCGTTCGACCCATCTTAAGGAAGTACTTCCAAGAATCGAGATTAAGTCGGCCAGTAACCACCTAGTCATCATTCTAGTCTTGCCTCGATTACCTCACGTGTGCTTTTCTAGCATGTGTGATCAAGTCGAGCCGTGACTAGTGCTAAATAAAATGGACTGGTTGTAAAGTCCGTACCTACAGATCCCTCCGCTGGTGATTTCCTCGAATCTATATCACTTTTCGTGGACTTAGATTTTCTGGCTAACACAAGGTAACTATGATGTTATTCGACATTCACACCCGTCTCATGTGCCATGAACTTATTGTGACCACTTGTTGGTAAACCTCCTTCTGTGTGTTTTACCCAAGATGGTGCATCTGATTCTGTTTGGGTAAAATCGCATATCTACCGCTCGCTCAATAGACTCAGATAGTATAGTGTCATCAGAAAAAGCAAACTGCACATATGGAACCTTATGTGTTCTGCTGGCAGATGTCGTCTCTATTGGTGGACATCTCTAAATCAGCTTACGACGATACATGATACGTCCACTGGAGAAACAACATCCTGAGACACTCACCTTTGCTTGGAGCTGACTTATGATTACTGCTGATATGGAGATGGGTTACGTGCTTCTCTACTCTTAAGAGTCTTTCGCTCCAAATCTCGGGACGAGATTCTTTTAAGGAGGAGGGCTGTAACACCCTAGGTGTTTATATTCTGCTCGACAACGAGTATGGATTTAAGCACGAAATATCAGTGGATGAAACAAATGCTAAATTTTAATCATCTTCGCCTATCGTGATTTTTATATCGCATCTGTTTCATTTGTCATGAGTGCGACATCGCTTTTATTTTCTTTTATCCGGGCTCTTCCTAAATTTTCGTGATGTTCGGAACGTCGTTGTTCCGAAAATCGGTGCGTCCGGTGATTAGTTAAAATTCATCGCTCGCGTGAATACGAATTTGTAAGCCCAACCTACTTTGATGATTTTATTCTGAACAAATTAAATTGAACTCGACGATTAAAATGTTCGGGGCAAAATAATCTGTATCGCGCAAAATCATGCGCGAGGTTAAGATCCAATTCATCTGTCTGCACGCTGTTTGGGCGACGAAATCGCGTATGCATTAGCGGATCTAGTTTCGGCTAATCACGCAGAGCAGTTTAAAATATCGAAGTTGAACTCGTTGCAATTTGATCCGTTTACATCATGGCCGGAATAGTCACGAAATTTATCCAAATGAGATTCGGACAGAACCGTCTAAGCTGTTATTCCTCTGACTCTCTGCTTCATGATTTGGAAAATAAAATGTATAGCCGTATTACACATCGACTCTTTAATCATCACTAAAAATCCCGATCCAAATATCTGCATTTCTCTTTAAAAAAAAGAGAAAAGATAAAATCTAAAAAAAATCTGTCTCCATCCCTGATCTTTTCCCTGCAGTAGCCTCTCTCTCGTGCCCAAAAAAATCTAGCCGTTCAGCTCGCTCAGCCGTCGCTATTCCTCTCTCCCCCTTGATATTTTTCCAGCCACCGCTCATTTCTAGAGGATAACTCCCGCTGCCCGGCTGCCTATCCCTGTTCCCAGACACGCGCAACTTCTTCCCAATCCGCGCTCCGCTCCCTAACGTGCTCTCTCTCATCCCTGCTCCTCTCGCTCGGCGCTCGGCTCTGCTCGCCCCCTATGCCGCACGCCCATCTCCGCATCTCCCTGCCCTGCGTCGCATCCCCCTTCCCTCTGCTCGGTCATCTCCCTCCTCCCGAAGCTTTCCCCCATAGTGGCTAGCCCCTGCTCCTCCAGGCCGGCCAGGCACCCATCTCCTTCCTCTCCCTGGTCTCCTGCTCGGACTTCCCCGGTGTCCTTCTCGTGGCCACCGCACCGTGCTCCTCAAGCTCGGAGCAACCTATCCATCCCTGTTTCGGCCGACCGCGCTCTCGCCCCAGTCGAGATCCCACCCCTGCGCGCGCGTTGAGCTCGGCGTTCTCTGTTTTCCCCATGGCACGCCCTGCTCTGTTGCTGCCCGCCGGAGTTTGTCGATGGCCTGTGTCGTTCCTGCGTGCCGGGGTCGTGTGCAACTCGCCCAACTTGGGTCTTTTCCATGGCCGGTTCCCTGCACGTCGTGGTTTCCTAGCTCGGCAGCACTTGTTCAAGTCGTCTCGGCTCGCTCGGCCACGGTCTCGTCCCGGCTCTTTGCTGCGCTCTGCGTCCTCGCCGTATTCGTGAAACTATCGTGGAGTTGTGGTCATTTCTCTTTGCGTCATGTACACACCACGCCGTCGTCTTCGTATTTTTAGCAAGCCTCGGCGTGCGCTCACGTTCGCCATCCCCTGTTCGACCTCGTCGATCTGCGCAATCTCGGCTCGACAATCGGTTCCGTCTCCGTCAAACTCCTATTCGCCATCACGCCGAGCTCCTTCAACACTGCCCCCAACCCGTTGTTGTTGTTCCGTCGCCTCGCGTTGACGCCTGTCCCTACGTGATGCCTCCGAGTTGGAATCGCGCTGACAAAAGAATCCCCAAGAGGAGATGTTCAAAAGTTGGATGGTGGGGTGCATGAAGATTCAGATAGTATCTACCAAGCGCTCGACAAATTGCCTGGATCGGAAAATCATTACCGATCTCGCGGATTCGAGTCAGCTGTTGAAACGGTAAGCTGATGAATTATTCAGAATAGTTCGATCGTTGAATAAATTAATGTGCTAGTACGATGCTCATTAGGTGCTCGATAATTGCGTGAGTCGCGAAACTCTCGTCAACTTCACGGTTCTTGCGATTATCGAGCCAGATTCAGTTTTAGCGAGTTATTTCGCTATTCCGGTCAATTAGTTGAAGTAGTGTACCAAGTAGAATATTAGTAGGCCTATGTGATGATGAAGTATTTTAATCACTTATAAAGATGTTTATATATTTACGATAAAGAAATGTTTGAGTAATTCTTGACATGTAAAAAATGTGAGGAGTAAAATAAAATTTAAATAGTTCTTTGTGAGCGATATAGTACAATTTATAAAACGAAGGATAACTTTAGAATTTAACTAATTAGCTGATAAGTTGTGTTTAGGCTAATTGTATTAAATCTGTATAATTTGTTGTTTCGTGATGTTTGCGTTAGGTTCGATTAATCTAGAGAAGCGTAATTATTGCGCTTAGTCGTATATTAATAACTAGTGTTTCCGTGTAAGATTGTACAACGCCTCGCCACTAGGTGTTTAATTTGCTATCGCGTAGCACTATTTAGGTTCGAAATATTCCTGTCTATATGCATTCATGTGCATAATGCATTTCATTTAGGTACGTTAATTAATCGCGCGATGCGGAAGACAAGACAAGTCGACCCCAAGCTCGAGCTACTCCGCATGGTAATGCTGATGGACGAACCTATCTGATCAAGTGCTAGGACAAGGATGATCGTCAAGTGGACGTCGCCTAAGAAACACTAACCTAGTGTTACTCTAGGCAAGCCCCAGTGCATTTGCCACCTCGTGTTTTAAAATCTTTATCACCTTGTTTGATGCATTAGGTGATAGGAGTTGTGTGCTAAACCGTTGATGCATCTCCTTCCTTGAAAAATTGATTACCCTTCCTTGATACCCTTTTTAAAAAGGATTTTTATGATGCTTAGCCTTGCTTTAGCAAACAAAAATGTTTTGTTTTGAAACAAAAGTGATGCTTCAGTGGGTGGGAATGTTTTCGAAAATAAAACTTGATGATGGATCCATCAAGGCCTTGATGGGTTTAACATCGGAAAAGATGTACCTCTGCCAGGTACCAAACTTTGGGTTGAAATTAATAAAGCTGAGATCGGGCGGTTGACTTACACGAGGAGAGATCCTCGGTGTACTGTCTCCGTCTGAGTCGATTAAGGACCTTCTCGATGTAGGCCTGCTGACTGAGGACCCTTTAACTGGTCACATGCCTCGTCATGGGTAAGCTTTGCCTCGGGCAGACTAATACCAGAATAAGATAACACGCAATGGGAGTGGACAGATGGCGAGAGTAGCGTGTACCCTCCGTGGCAAGAGGCTGGACGGTGGTGTATCTATGCTCTCGGTTGGCGTGAACCTGATCTGGTCTTAAGAACCCCGGTGGCGAGTTGACATATGCAAGGGTTAAGTGCTACATATGTCGTGTGATTGGAGATCCTCAGCTGAGTATTAATCAATTCGGATCGCCGTAACTTAGTGGACATGAAGACTTGGTCATTGACTTACACATAGCATTCCAGTGAATAAGAAGGGTTGATAAGAAATTGGCTAGTATAGGCCATGTGCTTGCGCTAGGGTAGAAAGAACTCTAGATGCAGGTAACTTTACTTAACCTGACAAGTAAAAATGGATTTTTAAGAATCCACTCATAGTAAGCTTTTCTGCAAAACAGAGTCTTTGATTCTTGATAAGCCATACCTTGAATCCCTCTAGCCAGCATACCCTTGAGAGTCTTTTCTTTAGTTGGGTAAGACTTGCTGAGTAATTCCGTACTCAGGGTTTTATTCCTTGTTGTTTTCAGGTTATAGTTTTGTGCTGCTGATGATGGTGTTAAGTGCCGTTGGGCTCGGCCTTCTTATAAGTCTAAGTAACTCCCTTATACTTCTTATTGAGGATGGTCACTTGAGCTAGCATATATTTCAAACTTATACTTTTGTAATTACTCCAATAAAATAATGTAAAATTTTTGTAACTTGTAAAATTTGGTAATAAGATTTCCGCTGCAAGAATATTGGTGTGTGTGATTTGTGTTACTTAATCTCGCAATCTTGGTTGTAAGTGGTTTATCCGATGTCCTTGCGGCTATCGGACATATCCTGTTAAGTTATCTGGTGCACATGCATAGCCGTCTGAGGTCTTTGAGACAAGGACAGGTGCATGTGGGCCTAATAACTTGGGAGGTTCTTCCACAGTCTTCTTCTCCGCCAAAGGTCCTCTAGGCAAAAACACCTTCGGCAAGACAGAACAAAGGCAGGTGCGACATGAAGATATAAGCCGAAGATGATGCGGACAAAGTCGAAGCTACGATTGAAAGAGCTTCGGCTTGGTATCATGTTAAAGGTGAAGGACGATACCGACTTAAAGAGGAAAAGACTGTATAGTCCTTGATAGTCTATATTATGATCATAAATATTTATTAGGGACATGAATGTAATTTTGTCTGGGCTGCGTCCCGTGCCTATAAATAGATGAACAGTACCCCCTATACTGTTCACGCTGCTTTGTCATCACTCCCGCGTCTCTCACAATATCACCTTCTGTCGAGCCGAAGGTATCAATGAAGTATGAATATTATGAACATTTATTCATCTTTGTGAAATGAAATGAGAATGTAAATATTTTATCTCTATGTTGCCACTATTTACTTTCTTATATGTTTTATGTTTTTTATTTGTATTCATTTGCCGAGATGATGAAGGTACGCCCTTCATGACCTTCATCCAAAAATCATTATATCTGAAGGGAGATAATGTTTCAAAGGACGAAGGTCCTTATCCATTAATAACTGTGTTTCTTTGTTCTTGGTGTAGAGCATTCGAAAACAAGGACCAACATTGGCGCCCACCTCCAGTGAACTCACTTCCACAGTTGTGACGATGGCTTCACACAACAACCAAGTTGTAGCACCTTCAGCCATGAAGCTGGTGCTCCCAATCACAGGCGGTTCAAGTTCTGAACCAGCCAACAAGAAGCAGAAGAAGGAAGCACAAAGAAGGGTACAACATGTTGGGGTGCAAGGACCCTTCATCAAATCCAAGTGGTCTCACATTCCAATTACCTTCTCTCAGGAAGACCTTTAGCTCAAGGATTATTCTCACAACGATGCAATGGTTATATCTTGTGTCATCAAGGGATTTTTGGTCCATAATGTCCTAGTTGACATAGGTAGTGCAGCGGACATCATCTTTGCAAAGCCTTTCAGGCAAATGCAAGAGCCAGAGGATAAGATACATGATGCAACACACCCTCTTTGTGGCTTCGGAGGAAGACAGATTGTGGCACTTGGCAAGATAACAATGTCAGTTACCTTCGGCTATGTCCATAAAAAAGAACAGAATAGGTTGTCTTTGACATTGTTGATATGGAGTATCCATGCAATGCAATTATTTGGTCGAGGAACGCTCAATGCCTTCGAAGCAATACTTCATCCAGCATACCTATGCATGAAGATACCTTCGGAACAAGGGCCCATTGCTGTACATGGGAGTCAAGAAGCTACCAGGAGGGCTGAAGGGAGTTGGACGGATTCAAAGGCTATTCATAATATAGATGAAGCCGAAGCTTATCAGCAGTATAAGCATAAAAGAGAGAAGGCTGCTTCGACAGATCAACCGAAGCCTATGCTTCTCTATGAAGACATAGCAGAGCAAAAAGTATTGTTGGGATCCCAGCTATCTGATGAACAAGAAAGAACTTTGTTAAGATTCCTGTTTAACAACAAAGATGTTTTAGCTTTGACAGCCATGATCTTTGTGGTGTCAATAGAGATGTTATTGAGCACTCACTCAATGTAGACCCGTACTTCAGACCAAGAAAGAAGAGGCTTCGGAAAATGTCCGATGATAAAGCCGAAGGTGCACAAAATGAAGTAAAGAGACTTCTCAGTGCCGACGTTATCAGAGAAGTAACATATCTAGAGTGGCTGGCTAACACTGTCATGGTGAGAAAGGCCAATGGGAAATGGAGAATGTGCATTGATTTCACAGATCTCAATAAGGCATGTCCAAAGGATGAATTCCCTTTACCAAGAATAGATTCCCTTGTAGATGCAATAGCTTTTCAGAACTCATGAGTCTATTGGATTGCTATTCGGGTTATCATCAAATTTGGATGAAAAAGGAGGATGAGCCAAAGACAAGCTTCATAACTCCTAGTGGTACCTATTGCTACCTTCGAATGCCTGAGGGGGTCAAGAATGCTGGAGGAAGCTTCAGCAGAATGACTGCCAAAGTTCTTCACTCTCAAATTGGCAGGAATGTGCTGACTTATGTCGATGACATCATAGTAAAGAGCACAAAGCAAGAAAATCATGTTGCTGATTTGCAGGAAACATTCGCCAATTTCAGGCAAGCTGGTATCAAGTTAAACCCAGAAAAATGTGTCTTCAGAGTGAAGAAGGGCAAGTTTCTCGGTTGTTTGGTGTCAACAAAAGGCATCGAAGCTAATCCAAGCAAAATCGAAGCTATCCTTCGGATGGAGCCACCAAATTCAAAGAAGGGGGCTCAACGGTTGTCAGGATGGCTGGCATCGTTGAATAGATTTATATCAAGATCAGCAGAATTTACCTTTCTTTGAAATATTGAAGTCAGCCGAAGTCTTCTAGTGGGGTTCGGCTCAACAGAAAGCCTTCGAAGAGCTAAAGCAGTATTTGATAGATTTGACAACTCTAACTTCACCCTCATCAGGAGCTCCGCTACTTCTGTATGTGGCTGCTTCCCATGCTGCGGTTAGTGCGTCACTTGTGCAGGAGAAACAAGATGGCCAAATAAAAAAGCAAGCACCAGTATACTTCGTCTCCGAAGTACTCAGCCCATCAAAGAAAAATTACACAGAATTGGAGAAGGTACTGTATGCTGTATTGATGGCTTCCAGGAAGCTTCGGCATTACTTCCAGGCATATCATATAATAGTGCCTTCATCACAACCCCTGAAAGACATAATGAGGAACAGAGAAGCTACATGAAGGATCGGAAAATTGGCCATGGAACTTAATGAATTCTCCATTGATTATGTGCACAGATCCTTAATTCAATCTCAGGCGTTAGCAGACTTCATTGCCGATTAGACGCTAGGGGCTCAGGGTGAAGAAGCGACAAAAGATGCCGAAGCTTGGACAATATTTTGTGACGGATCTTTGGGTACCTTCGCTGCAGGAGCAGCTGCTGTTCTAGTTGCACCCTCCAAAGTTAGAACATGTTATGCAATAAAGTTAGATTTTAGCTGTACAAATAACATTGCCGAGTACGAAGCTCTTCTTTTAGGGCTTTGGAAACTAAAGGCAATGGGAATAAGAAGGGCAATCCTTAAAACTGATTCGCAAGTTATTTCTGGCCACGTGGATAAGAGTAGCAAGGCAAGAGATCCGAAGCTTCAAATGTATTTGGATGCAGTTTGAAGATTGGAAGCTTCTTTTGAGGGATTTTTGTAAAGAATATCCCAAGGGGAGAGAATGATCATGCAGATTTATTGGCTAAGTCAGCGGCACAGGGCCTCCCTTTGCCTTTGGAAGTATTCTTTGAAACAATAAAAGCACCCTCAATTGAGCTCATGGAAAGAGCAGTGCTCACAATTTCACCTGTACATAGTGAAGACTGGAGGACCAAAATCATATCCTTCCTCCAAGGCAACTGCCTTTCAGACGACGAAGCTTATAACAAGAGAATGGAAGCAAGAACAAGACCCTATGTAATAATTGAAGGGGAGTTATACAAACACGGAGTTTGTTCCCCATTGCTCAAATGTCTTTCCAGGAATGAAGGACATGAATTAATGAAGGAAATACATGCAGGACTATGTGGAGCCCACATTGAATCCAGGCCTCTACTGGGAAAGGTTTTTAGACAAGGTTTCTATTGGCCGAAGGCAGCTTCGGATGCAATGGACTTGGTCCAAAAATGCGAAAACTGTCAGAAGTGTGCTAGAGACCAGAAACATCCTTCATCTCTAACACAATTGATTCAACCTACTTGGCCATTGCAAAGATGGGGCCTAGATTTGTTAGGACCGCTCCCACCAGCACAAGGAAACTTAAAATATGTTGTGGTAGCGGTGGAATATTTCTCAAAGTGGATCGAAGCTAAGCCTCTAGCTACAATAACTTCGACCACAGCCCAAAAGTTCTTCAGGCAAATATTATTTGTCACTTCAGTGTGCCAAAGGCTATTACGGTCGACAATGGAACTCAATTTGATGCTGAAACGTTCAAGGTTTTTTGTGACTAGATTTGTACAAAAATATATTTTGCATCAGTAAGGCATCTAGAATCAAATGGGTTAGTAGAGAGAGCAAATGGAATTATAATGACAGGAATAATGAAGTTAATCTTCAATCAGCCCAGAGGAAAGTGTCCAGATGAATTAATAAAATTGGTGTGGAGCCACAACACTGCTATCTCAAGGTCAATAGGTTTTACTCCATTCAAACTCTTGTTCGGTGACGAAGAAATAACACCGAAAGAAGCAAGAACAGGATCAATAAGAACAAAAGCTTCAGCGGAGGATGAAGCTGATTGCCAAATAACAAAAGACACCATAGAAGGGACCAGACTTCAAGCCACAGAGCACATCAATAAGTACTAGGCTGAAACTATAAAATGGCGTGATAGAAAAGTTCGATTGAAAAATATCAAACCAGACCATTTAGTGCTCCGAAGGATAGCCAACCCAGATACAGTGGGGAAGCTATAGTTGAAATGGGAAGGTCCTTTTCTGGTAGTATCTTCGTCAAGACCCGGTTCTTATAGATTGAAGGATATTGACGGCAATGACATACCTAGTTATCGGAATGCGGATGAGCTTCAGTGATATTATGTGTAATTGATGTAATCTTTTTATTTTTCCTATGGCACCCTTTTCCTTTCAGGAGGGGAGAAAGGTTTTTAATGGGGCCAAGTTTGTAATTTTCATTTTTGTTTAGCCCTATGCAATACAAAGACGAAATTCCTCCCAAAAAATGTAATATGTAATATCAGAATCCACACCATCGAGTGCAAAGAGAACAGGGAAAAGCTCAAAAGACGTCCCTAAGGGGATGCAGAGCTGTAATCACCCCCGAAGGTGATGAAGCTACGAAAGTCGTTCCTAAGGGAGCGCAGAGTAAGTTCCGAAGCTACAAAAGTCGTTCCTAAGGGAGCACAGAGTAAGTCTCGAAGCTCAAAAGTCGTTCCTTAGGGAATGTAGAGCCAAATACCACCAAAATAGAAGGTGAAGAAGCTCCAAAGTCGTCCCTAAGGGAATGTAGAGCTTAAATGCCACCAAAATAGAAGGTGAAGAAGCTCTAAAGTCATTCCTAAGGGAATGCAGAGCTTAAATGCCACCGAAATAGAAGGTGAAGAGACTCCAAAGTCGTTCCTAAGGGGGTGCAGAGTATAGGTATGATTTCGTGTGCGTTCGGGTCATACATTTGCATATTTCATCGCATCATTCTTTGCATTCATACAAACATTCATTAGACATTCGTAGGATCATCATTATCATGACATGAAGCATGAACGATAATATGAACAGAAAGAGTTGTTCGGCTTCGGCGACAAAATGCTTCGATGAATATGAAGAAGCTTTGTCTCAAACATGAACACAAGCATTTTATGCTATGAAATGCTTCGATGTGCACGAAAAGAAGGGAAGGTGTTTTTCGCCTTTGGCTCAAAAGTTGTACTTATGGGTTTCGTCCACAGCAATGCAATTCACCCATGGATGGAAAGGTAAAATTATATTACAAGGTATGGACAAATATACACAATTTTGAGTTCAGCTCTCAATTACAATCTTTTGCAAAAATAATGCAAATAGATCCTAAGCTCTATATGGGAAGTCATAAAATGAAGCTTCAGCCCAGCAACCTTCGGAATGCGCTTCGGCTTACTAACCTTCGGCGCCGCCATCGTATAGACAAACGACGGCATAAGGTAAATGCGATGGTAATAAAGAAGAATCAAGGCAAACAACAAGTACAAGTTTCATACCGAATTAAGCAATTTCCGAGCTTCATCTCTGGCTAACTCTCGTCTGCCTTTAGCCCAAATTTGAGTAATAAATCTATTTCCAATACTTCGGGCCTCACCAGGAATATTGACTAAGTCTGATGGTGATAGGCTGAAGTTTGTCTTGTTTACTGTTTTAGCATGCGTGCACCCGGCCTTCAAAAATGCAGCAGCCGTGCCACGAGAAGCTAATAGAGCATAGAAATCACCATGCCCAGTTATTACTTCGTCGAGTGCATCAACTTCATTCTTGATATGATCTAAGGCTTTGGGTATATCTTCAGCCGAAGGGGCAATTTCTTTAGAGCTGGCCCCAACCGAGCTGAAGATTCCTTTTAACCGGCGCACGCAGCGGGTGGCAAACTCCAAGCATTTGATCCGAAGGTCCTTCAGCGAGTCCTGCAACTTCATATTCTTTTCAGCTTCAGCTTCGGATTTCGCTTGCAGTTCTTTTCTTTCTTGCTCGAAGTGCTCTGTTTTCTCTTTCAAAGTTGTTTGAGCTTTGAGAAGTTCCTCATTTAATATAGCATTTTCAGCTTGCAATTCCGCAAGAGAACCTCTGGTTGCTTGAAGCAAAAAATCTTTATTTTCAGGAGAAGCTTCACAATCTTTGATTTTGCTTTCCAAGCCTTCAATAATTATCTCATTTTTCTTATCTTCCAAGTCTTGTTGCATTCTTAATGCTTTGCTTAGCAGCATGCTCTGCAAAAATAAGTTAAGATTAGAATATTTCAACCCATCACAAAGATAACAAGAATCTAGGCAAAGATTTTACCTTGAAATTGGAGTAAAATAGGCTGCTGACGATATGTTGACGTCGATAACCACTAATGTTGGATTCTAGCTTTGGGAAACCAACACTCTTGGATAGAGTGCAGATTATTTTTGCCCCGGCGCGGTCGTGAATACATCCTAGAATTTCTTCGTCGACTCCGCTGAAGAGCATGGATCCCGGCTGATAGCCACAAGATATTCCATATTCTCTTAGCTCCTCTTTTTCTACCTCAGACAATTCCTAACCTCCCAGGCGCTGAAGGTCGAATTCTTTCTCTTCTGATGAAGCACCAACAACTTCTTTCCCCTTGCCAGGCACTACGGCCATGTTTTCCTCTGTGGCCACAACTGTCTCCTCTGCGACCATATCTGATATGAGCTTGTCAATTCCTGACATTGTGCTCACAAGATTAGCAGCTTCAGCCATGGCTTCAACTTCAGCAGCGACTTCAGCTTCAGCACTTGCAGCATGACATTGACAATTCTTTGTTTCTTTGACCTTCAGTCTTCTCCTTTACGACCGAAGGTTGATCCTTCTTCTGTAAAAGTTTTGTCAGTTCCGGTCCCAGAGGACTTAGCAGCTTGATGGGGAAAGATTCAGTCATTACCTTTAAAATTTTTGCTATTTCAGCAGCAGGGGGCGTTGAAGGAGCTTCTTCTCTTGCCTCAGCTATCTTTGGCTCAGTAGAGGGAGTCATGTCAAGCTTCCGCTTTTTGGAAATTGCCGCCTCCGGCTCAGGAGCTGATTTTGCCTTCTTCGAAATATTTTCATCCTCCTTTACTAGCCTGGCAGCTTGTCTGTTTAAAATACTGACAATCCTTTTCCTTTTCAAACCTTCAACACCCTTGTCAAACTTTCATAGTCTGGATATTCAAAATTTAGCGCGTCCATCACGCGATTCAGCCTTCGCTTTGGTCGGGTGCCGAAGGCAGCAGTCATTAACTGGTCCTCCTTCTTGGTGTAGTTGCCAAGGATTTCATTGCACATTGTTTCAATCATTTTTAACCATTCTTGGCATGGCTTTTTGAACTCTTTCTCAAACTTGAAACAGTAAGGGAGTCGAACAAGTTCATGCTTTTTGCCCCCATCCTTCTTCTTGGGCATCCCCCAGCCACTAGATGTCGGAAATACTCTATTTGCCAAGAATTCTTGCACCAGATCTCTAGTGCTGACTTCGGCCGCTACCACTCTAAACTCTACTTCGGCAACTTGGCATGGGGAGCCAAGCTGCATATGGCACAAGGGCCTTGTCATTTTGAAGCTCAATATCAGTGGACTCATGACCATAGTCATCAACTTCTCCCTCTTTTTCTCGTCTGCCTTCATATAAAACCATTCACTTTTCCAACCAGTTGGCCACTTAGTACGGTAGCTAAGAACCGGTGCCTTCGTATTCTTTTGATAGGCAAAATTGTAGCAACCAAAATTCTCATGAAGGCCATCTCCTCTGGCCTTTGTCTTGTAGAGTAGCTCGTGCACCCGATAGAAAGCTTCGGCATTAGGACTCATTCCCTAGCTTTGGAGGGCCTAGATTTAGACACTAAGTCTAACGTTAGCATTGGGTGTCAGTTGATGAAGGTATATTTCAAAGTTCTTCAAAACCTCTCCTATTATATCATATAGAAGGAACCGAAGCCCTGCTCTGAAGAAGCTTTTAAAAACAACAACTTCATCATCCTTCGGCTCTGGAACCACTTCCTCGCCAGCAAAACGAACAAGTTTACTCTCAGCCTCCCCAAAGTAGCCCAATTTCTTCATTATAACCATATCATCTACCATCACAGTAGATCTACCAAATTCAAGGTGGCTAGGTTTTGCTGGGCTCAGGATAGTGTAATCCTCTTCATCTTCGTTATCTCTCCCTTCTCCAACTATGATTTTTTCAGCTTCAGCAATCGAGGTACCTTCGGCAACAGGCTCTTCTGGCACAACAAGACCCGATTGCATCATCACCTCTAATATTAGTGCCGTCTCAGTTACTTTGGCCTCGTCTCCCTCATGAGACACTCCAGCAGTCGATTGTGCTCTGGCCATTTCAATGTTTTCGCTTTTTTGAGACGAAGCTAATCTCAAGTGTTGAAGCATTCGCTCGAAAATGCAATGCAGAAAGATTCGGCTATGGTTAAATTTTTTAACAGCACAACAGTGCAATGGCAATGAATTGATGTAGCTGAGGTGCCCGATCTTTCGGCGAGTAGAGATAATTCCGATTTGGCGGAAGATGACCCTTGCGATCTGACTACGACGAGCAAGCCCGAGGCGCCAATGCAATCGCTGAACCAACTCCCTGTGGTTACCGACCTTGCTGATGCGAGATCGGCCTGATCACGAAGGTCGTTTCCTGTGCGCAATCGAAGAATGAACAAGAAAAAGATGCGAGCAATCTAATCTATTACTCGAGGGTGGAGTTCTGAATACACGAAGACAGCGCAGATTTGCGCGTGTTCGAGAGTAGCTAAAGCTAACGTAAAACAAAACTCAAGAAATAAAGGAGGCGTAGCTCCTGGATAAATAGAGAGGGGGCGCAGCCCCTAGGGGCGGCCAACCCTAGGTCGTCCATTATGGGCCGCAGTTGGGCTGGTCGTCTATTCTTCCGGGCCTTCGTTCTTTAACAGCATGATGTAGTTCAATTCTCTTGCACGGGCCCGAGTCACTGGCCCAGGTGGAAGGGGTGGCGCCTGGACAGGTGAAGATGGCGCCTGGGCTGGAGAAGGTGCTGCTGGTGTAGATGTGCTCGTGTTGGTGTTGATGTCCTCATCATCCTCCCCTTCTTGAACTGAAGTCGTCCTCGACGGCAACTCCTCGTCTTCTCCCGCATACGGTTTCAAATCTGCAACATTAAAACTAGTGGAAACACCAAACTCCGCAGGCAGGTCAAGGGTATAAGCATTATCATTAATCTTGGTTAGTATCTTAAAAGGACCAGCAGCACGAGGCATCAATTTAGAACGGCGCAAAGTAGGAAAACGATCCTTTCTCAAATGCAACCAAACCATATCACAAGGTTCAAAAGTAACTAGTTTCCGGCCTTTACTACCAGTAATCTGATATTTAGCATTAGCAGCAGCAATGTTTTGTTGAGTTTGTTCATGGAGATTAATCATTTGTTCAACATGTGCAAGAGCATCTATGTGTGGGGCGTCCGCAGCATCAAGCGAAAACAAAGCAATAGGCACCCTAGGAATGTAACCATAAACAATTTGAAAAGGGCACATCTTTGTAGAAGAATGAGTTGCATGATTATAAGCAAACTCAACATGAGGCAAACAATCCTCCCAACGTTTCAAATTTTTGTCTAAAACAGCCCTAAGCATGGTAGACAAAGTTCGATTAACTACCTCAGTTTGACCATCAGTCTGAGGGTGACAAGTGGTGCTAAATAGCAATTTAGTTCCCAATTTATTCCACAGAGATCTCCAAAAATGACTCAAAAACTTAGCATCACGATTCGAGACTATTGTATTGGGAATACCGTGCAAACGAATAATCTCTCTAAAAAACAATTCAGCAACATTGCTAGCATCATCAGTCTTATGACAAGGTATGAAATGAGCCATTTTGGAGAATCGATCAACAACCACAAAAATGCTATCCCTCCCCTTCTTAGTTCTAGGCAATCCCAAAACAAAATCCATCGAAATATCAATCCAAGGGGAAGTAGGAACAGGCAAAGGCATATACAAACCATGGTTGTTCAACCGTGACTTAGCTTTCTGACAAGTAGTGCAGCGTGCAACAAGGCGCTCAACATCAGCGCGCATCCGAGGCCAAAAGAAGTGGGCAGCCAACACCTCATGTGTCTTGTAGATGCCAAAGTGCCCCATGAGACCGCCTCCATGTGCTTCCTGTAACAACAAAAGACGAACCGAGCTAGCTGGAACACACAACTTGTTAGCGCGAAACAGGAACCCATCCTGTATGTGAAATTTGCCCCATGGTTTCCCATTAATACAATGGCCGAAAGCATCTTTAAAATCAGCATCATCAACATATTGATCTTTCACAGTGTGCAAACCAAAGATTTTAAAATCTAACTGTGACAGCATGGTATAGCGACGAGACAAAGCATCAGCAATAACATTGTCCTTCCCGTTCTTGTGTTTAATAATGTAAGGAAAGGACTCAATGAATTCTACCCATTTAGCATGACGACGGTTCAGATTTGTTTGGGTACGAATATGTTTTAAAGCCTCATGATCAGAATGGATTATAAACTCACGATGCCAAAGATAGTGCTGCCATGTATGCAAAGTGCGCACTAAAGCGTAAAGCTCCTTATCATAAGTAGAATATTTCAGACTAGCACCGCTTAATTTTTCACTAAAATAAGCAACTGGTTTTCCTTCTTGTAACAAAACAGCACCTAGCCCAATACCGCTAGCATCGCATTCAAGCTCCAACAATTTATTAAAATCAGGCAATTGCAATAGGGGAGCTTGGGTTAACTTATCTTTCAAAGTGCTGAACGCTTCCTCCTGGGAATCACTCCAAGCAAATGGCACATCTTTCTTTGTAAGCTCATGTAGAGGCGCTGCAATGGAGCTAAAATCACGAACAAATCTGCGGTAGAAACCGGCAAGTCCAAGAAAGCTCCGAATTTGTGTGACCGTCGTCGGTGTAGGCCACTCCCGAATGGCAGCAATCTTGCTGCTATCCACCTCAATGCCCTGTGGAGTAACAACATAACCAAGAAACGAGACACGTCGTGTACAAAAGATGCATTTTTCCATGTTAGCAAATAACTGGGCAGCACGCAATGCATCAAAAACAGCACTTAAATGTTCCAAATGCTCTTTCTTAGATTTGCTGTAAATAAGAATATCATCAAAATAAACAACCACAAACAATCCTATGAAGGGCCTTAGAACTTCATTCATCACTCGCATAAAAGTGCTGGGAGCATTAGTCAATCCAAACGGCATAACCAACCATTCATATAAACCAAATTTCGTTTTAAAAGCTGTTTTCCATTCATCACCCAGTTTCATTCTAATCTGGTGGTAACCACTACGCAAATCAATCTTAGTGAAAATAATGGCACCACTAAGCTCATCTAGCATATCATCAAGGCGTGGTATAGGATATCGATAACGAATAGTGATGTTATTAATAGCACGACAGTCTACACACATACGCCATGACCCATCTTTCTTGGGAACATGTAACACAGGAACAGAGCAAGGGCTAAGAGACTCACGAATGTATCCCTTGTCAAGCAACGCCTGTACCTGGCGCTGAATCTCCTTCGTCTCATCCGGATTTGTACGGTACGGTGCGCGGTTCGGAAGCTATGCGCTGGGAATGAGGTCGATCTGGTGCTCAATGCCACGAAGTGGTGGGAGACCCGGTGGTAAGTCTTTGGGAAAGACATCAGCGTACTCCTGCAAAAGGTTAGCAACCATAGGGGGAATAGCCAAAGATGGTGCATCATCAAGTGAAATGAGGACACTAGAGCATATAAGTGCATAGCATGGCAAATGAGCACCGTGTAGATCATCAAAATCAGCACGTGTAGCAAGTAAAACAGGAGCCTTCAACTTGATTTCAGAAGGAACAGAGGGCGATGGATCAAGTTGTTTAGCAGTTATAGCAGCTCGGGCAAGATCATCTTTAACAATTTGTTTAGGTGTCATTGGATGTATAATTATTTTCTGACCCTTAAAAATGAAAGAATAATGATTCGAACGACCATGATGCAAGCTATCAGTATCATATTGCCAAGGTCGACCAAGTAACAAAGAGCATGCTTCCATGGGAATAACATCACAATCAACAAAATCAGAATAAGCACCCATGGAGAAAGGAACGCGCACGGAACGTGTGATTTTTATTTTACCACCATCATTAAGCCATTGAATGTGATATGGGTTTGGATGCTTACGAGTGGGTAACGATAACTTTTCGACCAGCATGGTACTCGCCAAATTGTTGCAACTGCCGCTGTCGATAATGATGCGAATTGACCGCTCCTGCACAACACCCTTTGTATGGAACAGAGTGTGTCGCTGATTCTTCTCGGGCAAAGCGACCTGTGTACTGAGAACACGCTGCACAACAAGACTTTCATACCTATCAGCGTCGCCCGGGTTGACATGTACCTCCGCCTTAGCTGCATGGTCAGTGGCAAGTAGTGCATGTTCAATTTCTTTAGAATCACTAGCAGAAGAGTACTCACCATCGTCACGAATGAGCAAAGTGCGCTTGTTTGGGCAGTCCCGAATCACATGGCCAAATCCTCTACAGCGATGACACTGAATATCCCGTGTACGACCTGTGGGTGGGGCAGTGCTGGCTGGTTTGGTCGTCTTCTCGCGTGGAGTAGTGGTGGACGTGGATGGCGCAGGGGGAACTGGTGCTGAGGTGGATGTCGAGCTTCGTCCTGCAAAAGGGTTAGAATATGGCTTCGAGCGGCGTCCCTGCACTTCACGTTCAGCTTTGCAAGCATATTCAAATAAAGTAGTCATATCATAATATTCCTTATAATCAAGTATATCTTGGATTTCGCGGTTTAAACCACCACGAAAACGTGCCATAGCAGCGTTGTTGTCCTCTAATATCCCACAACGAATCATACCTTTTTGTAACTCCTGGAAATAGTCCTCAACAGATTGAGAACCTTGCTGAAAACGCTGCATTTTATTAAGCAAATCACGAGCATAATACGAAGGCACAAATCGATGTCGCATCGCAGCTTTCAACTGATCCCAAGTGGTTGGAATGGTAGTGGGATGTTTTATTTTAAACTCACGCCACCAAATTAAAGCAAAATCAGTAAATTCACTAATAGCAGCTTTAACCTGAGAATGTGCAGCAATATCATGGCATGAAAATTTTTGTTCAACCTCTAACTCCCAATCAAGATATGCAGCAGGATCATATTTGCCATTAAAAGGTGGAATTTTAAATTTAATCTTAGAAAATAAGTCATTAGGGGGATGACGAACCACACGGCGTGCACGACCACGGCGATCTCCATCTTCCCACTCAGTGTCACCGCCGTAGTCCTGCTCCATCTTTGTGGTCAACGCATCAAGGCGTGCCAGGATGGTGTCGAGTGTGGTGCGAGTCGCCGTTTGAGCAAGGTCAAGCTGGTTGAAACGCTCGGTCGTCGAAGTGACCGTTGAATCAAGCCGTTCATGCATCGTCCTAATGTCATCAGCAAGTCCATCAACTTGTCCCCTTACTTCCAGCAACTGGGCATCCACCGTGTCGTGTGCTCCTGCCATATTTAGCGCAAACACCAAAACACCAAAAGAAGAAGAAAAAAAAACAACGACAAAAAACAGGGGTGTACTGCTCACAAGGCGCTCACACTAGTGCTGTTATCAAATTCTTATCCGTTCTTACCAAGCCACATTGGTGAACTGCAACCAACAGGTGGAACCGGTGAAAGATTGGATGAGCGATTGCCTGGAGAAACAGAAGCCTGCTCGTCGTAGAAATATGTGGAGTTGTGGGTAGGCTGCACTCAAGTCAATGATTAGCACAATCAAACAATAATGCAAAGTTGAATTATAGTGCAGAACACGAAACTATATTGCTGGCCACAAGTGCAAAGGACGGATGGAACTAGCAGAATGGCAGTACCGTAAATATTGTACTAGCGAGCCCACTAGTAGGAATCACAAGTGATTTTGTTTTTCTTTTTTGTATGATTTTTTTTTGATATTTTTCTCAGCACAAGAAGCAACAAAATAGGAGCTAGACGAAGTTTCACCTAAAACAGAGATCAGATGTGGTCTACAGAAAATCAGGAAGTTATCTGAAAAGCGTGCGAGAACTTTGACGGATTTTTTTCTTTATTTTCCTGAATTTTTTGACAATTTTGTCGAAACCCAAACAGACCGAAGGTGAGTTTGGCCGGCCTCAGAATGGTGTCAACTAGCTCCTGTAAAAATTTCAGATTTTTTGGACACCCGAGCGAAAAGTTATGCCCGGTTTAAGGAAGGTACCTCAAGTTATGTTTTCAAACGACCGGGATGAAACAACCGTATCCTTTCTCCTTCGTTGTTTTTTGTTTCTGTTTTTTTTTTGACGTAACCGAAGGAGAAAAACAAGGAAACGATGTTGACTCGGTTTGTTTTTTTTCTGTTTTTTTTTCGTAACCGAAGGAGAAAAACAAGGAAACGGCCGTTGACTCGGTTTGTTTTTTCTGTTTTTTTTACGTAACCGAAGGAGAAAAACAAGGAAACGATGTTGACTCGATTTGTGGCGTGATCAAAGGGGAGATGGTGGCCGCGCTAGGGTTTGAATGGTGGAAGAACACAATGCAACCAGCAACAAATGACGCGAAAGCACACAAATTCAACAGTGCAGATTATTGAAAGAAAGTGCGAGGCTCAAAAGGGTGTTGGGATAAGGTCTAACCTGAATTTTTATGTGGTTTTGTGGACTGTAGGAAAAAAAACACTCGATAAACTCACCGATCAACCTGGAAATCTGATACCAATTGATGTAGCTGAGGTGCCCGATCTTTCGGCGAGTAGAGATAATTCCGATTTGGCGGAAGATGACCCTTGCGATCCGACTACGACGAGCAAGCCCGAGGCACCAATGCAATCGCTGAACCAACTCCCTGTGGTTACCGACCTTGCTGATGCGAGATCGGCCTGATCACGAAGATCGTTTCCTGTGTGCAATCGAAGAACGAACAAGAAAAAGATGCGAGCAATCTAATCTATTACTCGAGGGTGGAGTTATGAATACACGAAGACAGCGCAGATTTGCGCGTGTTCGAGAGTAGCTAAAGCTAACGTAAAACAAAACTCAAGAAATAAAGGAGGCGCAGCTCCTGGATAAATAGAGAGGGGGCGCAGCCCCTAGGGGTGGCCAACCCTAGGTCGTCCATTATGGGCCGCAGTTGGGCTGGTCGTCTATTCTTCTGGGCCTTCGTTCTTTAACAGCATGATGTAGTTCAATTCTCTTGCACGAGCCCGAGTCACTGGCCCAGGTGGAAGGGGTGGCACCTGGACTGGTGAAGATAGCGCCTGGGCTGGAGAAGGTGCTGCTGGTGTAGATGTGCTCGTGTTGGTGTTGATGTCCTCATCATGAATGTTGTGGTAACTCCTCACCAACCCGTCTGTTTATATAGTGCTGCAGGGGGAAGGCGAACCGTCATGTCGCTTGCACTGGCTAAGCGGTGGACGTCCGGCGTCTGGAATATTATAATCGTTTCTCGGCAACGAGCTCAGGGAAGGTGTTTTTAGACCTTCGGCATTCTGAAGCCTTCGTGTTTTTCGCGGAATAAGCTCGTTACGAAAAACGATCTAGCACCACGAAGGGGCTACTGTTGGCGGTCTTCTCCACCGAAGGTCCTCTAGGTAAAAACACCTTCAGCAAGACAGAACAAAGGCAGGTGCGACATGAAGATATAAGCCGAAGATGATGCGGACAAAGCCGAAGCTATGATTGAAAGAGCTTCGGCTTGGTATCATGTTAAAGGCGAAGGACGATACCGACTTAAAGAGGAAAAGACTATATAGTCCTTGATAGTCTACGATCATAAATATTTGTCAAGGACATGAATGTAATTTCGTCTGGGCTGCGTCCCGTGCCTATAAATAGATGAACAGTACCCCTGTACTGTTCACGCTGCATTGTCATCACTCCCTCGTCTCTCACACTATCACCTCCTGTCGAGCCGAAGGTATCAATGAAGTACGAATATTATGAACATTTATTCATGTTTGTGAAATGAAATGAGAATGTAAATAATTTATCTCTATGTTGCCATTATTTACATTCTTATATGTTTTATGTTTCTTTATTTGTATTCATTTGCCGAGATGATGAAGGTACGCCCTTCATGACCTTCGTCCGAAAATCATTATATCCGAAGGGAGGTAATGTTTCGAAGGACGAAGGTCCTTATCCATTAACAATTGTGTTGCTTTGTTCTTGGTGTCTAGCATTCGAGAACAAGGACCAACAATGAATAATGTGTACCTTAATGCCCAAAACCACATAAAGCAATAGCAGGTGCTACCCAAAAGTTCAGTTTTAAACAAGGAACAAAGATAGCCAAACTGGGTGACCTATTGGGTCCCATCAAAATTAACCTATGCAGATCATATGATTAACAGGAACATTATTGGGTAAATAGAAGTGATCAAGGGCACAACTTACCTTCAACGAGCTCCTGCTCAGTATTTTCGACCAACTGAGCACTTGGGTCCTCAATTGCTTGCTCGTCTACTCACAACAAAACAAACAAGCATGGTACAAGAGAAATTAACATCACACCAAACATGAGAACATTTTGCATAATAATATTCTACACATCGTAACGAGATCGTAGGTTCGAGAATCACTAAATTCGGAGTTATAGTTAAATAATTATGATTTTCCAAAGTTTTAAGTGCTTAGTATAAAATAAATTAAGTGGATAAATTTAATCTATGTTTCATGATAAAGTAGAGTTACCAGGTGATAAACAATATTGATACAAACTTAATGCAACTGAAATGGGTCAAAAAGGAGTTAAATTGGATTTTCTATGAATTAAACAAGATTCAGCAATTATTTTTATATAGGAAATTCGATTTCAGTGTTCTTTTTCACTAATTATTAAATTATTTGGACTGCGGGCATAATATTGTTAAAGCGTAGGGGCTAAATCATCAATTTCAGGACCTTGATCTAGTTACTTTATAACTGCTGTGGACGACGGGTTTGTTTTTAAAAAGTCTAAGGTCTCTTTTGCAAAACGTCTATGCCGAAGGGGTATGGAGAGATTTGGCCCGTCCGATCGACAACCCACGATGAGGATTAGATCGGTCCCCTCCCGAACCAGTATTCCACAGAACCCGCTTGATTTGAATCCTACGGTTCGGATTTAAAGCAGCTAAGGCGCAATCTGGGTCGCACATCGACGGTTCCACGGTTCAGGCGAAAAGGGAGTACGCCATCAAATCTCGGCCATCCGACCGAGATCAGACAGTGGGCCACAAACCTCTTACGCACGGCCAACTGGTATGGCGGCGCTGGCGTCTAACGTGGTGGCGTCATGGCCGGACCGCCTAGATCACAACTAAGGCGCACCAAATTCCGATTAAAATATGCCACACATTACTCTACGCTAGGCGAATACAATGGATGGGTACATACCCCACGAGGCACCGCAGAATACCCCGGTGATGGCAAGTGGCGGATTTGCAAATCCGGTTGGTCTCCAACGTTAAATTAGGCCGATTCCAAGCGCTAGATGCCCTGGAACACCACCGCATAGGTTGTCTCAGTCGCGGTGAATCTCAACACGCGACAACCAAGGCATAGAGCAGCGAGAGGGACTACGAAGGTGCCCAACTCTCTCTTCCTAGATCTCTCAAACGACGGCTGGATTTTTTGGCGATTTGGGGCACGTCGAGTGCGACCGAGGGCCCCCTTCCCAGCACTTATATGCGTAGATGATTGCTAGCTAGATTCCTAGGGGAGAACGAC
Source organism: Zea luxurians (assembly GCA_029449295.1). Lineage (NCBI taxonomy): Eukaryota > Viridiplantae > Streptophyta > Magnoliopsida > Poales > Poaceae > Zea > Zea luxurians. The sequence goes on along the minus strand of JAOPSE010000010.1, from coordinate 4,906,960 downwards.
CCACGACGAAGGTTGTTGCGACTCCGATGGTGGGTTGTTAACATGCGCGCGAAGCTCGCTGGTGAGAAGACTCCAGCCAGGGTGGCCCCACATGTCAACGAGGTGCTACGCGCGCGCGATGACTGATGAATGGACCCGACCCGTCAGCGAAAGAGGATCCTACTATCCGGCCCACGCACGGGCGAGCGACTGGCCAGTGGGGCTAACTCGCCGGCACCACTAGACATGCGGAGGGGGTCATGGGCCGAGAATGGAGCTTTGGGCCCAGGACGAGTTTAGATGTCCTTCCAATTTTTCTTCTTTAATTATTTATATTCTTTTTTAAATTACAATTTCAAGGGTTCAAACCAAATTTGAATCTCTGTTTGAACTTCAAAATTCCAAATATAATTTCAATATGAATAATTCTTCCACTGGTTGCCATAATATTATTTATTATGATTACTATTACTATTATTTTTCCCACTCTTTTGCTTCTATATATATAATTTCTTTTCTAGAGTCCAAATTTCATTTCGAAGCTAGATTTTTTAATTATGAGTTTGAGTTTTAATGCACAAACAAAGGAATCCCAGCATGATGCATAAGTTCATGTTTTTATCTGGTATTTATTTAAAAGATCTGTGTCTCAAGAATAAGTCACATAATCAAAAGAGCTTCTTTATTATATCCAATGACAAAAGTCATGGGTATTCTACACTAGGGTTTACAAATCCTACCCCCTTAAAAGGAATCTTGACCTCGAGATTGAGAGGAACTTGGGAAGAGGTGGGGAAATTCTATTCTTAGCTCTTCTTCTCTCTCCCAAGTAGCTTCATCTTCAATGTGATGACTCCATTGCACTTTGCACATTTTGATCACTTTATTCCTCGTAACATGTGTCGAAGTATCAAGAATCTTGATGGTGTACTGCATATAAGTCAGATCATCTTGAACACTCAGTTCCTCCATAGGCAGTTGCTCTTTCGGTACCCTGAGGCACTTCTTCAACTAGGATACGTGAAAGACATCTTGCACATCTGCTAGATGGTCGTGTAGTTCCAGTTGGTAGGCAACTTCCCCTACTTGCTTTAGGATCATGAAGGGTCCAATAAAGCGAGGGGACAACTTCCCTTTAACTTTAAACCTCCTCATACCCCAGATCGATGACACCTTCAGATACACGTGATCATCCTCCTTGAACTCTAACTGCCTTCTCCGGGTATCTGCATAGCTTTTCTGTCTTGACTACGTAGTTCTCAAGTTCTCTCATATCAACCATACTTGTTCTTCTGCCTCTTGTATAACTTTTGGACCAAAGAACTGACTTTCACCAGTTTGATCCCAATATAGAGGAGTCCAACATTTTTTGCCATATAAAGAATCAAATGGGGACATCTTTAAACTGGCCTAGTAACTGTTATTGTAAGAGAACTCCGCATAGGGTAAACCCTTGTCCCAACTGCCACCATGTGAGCACAAGCTCTTAACATATCTTCTAGTACTTGGTTGGTTCTCTCGGTCTGCCCTTGAGTTGGAGGATGGTAGGCCAAGCTAAAATTCAACTTCGTGTCCAAGCACTAGTGCATCTTCTGCCAAAACCGAGAACTGAACTGGGATCCCCAGTCTGACACGATCTCCTTTGGCACTCCATGTAGACAAACTATCCAGGCCATATACAACTCAGCTAGCTTGGCCCCCATGTAATTAGTCCTCACAGGAATGAAGTGAGCCACTTTTGTTAGTCTGTCCACAATCACCCAAATAGAGTCATACCCAGCAGAAGTGCGGGGTAGACCAATAATGAAGTCCATACCAATTTCTTCCCACTTCCACTCGGGTACCTTCAGTGGTTGAATTAATCAGACTGGTCTCTGATGTTCAGCTTTTACCCTCTGGTAAACATCACACACTGCCACATGTGAAGCAACATCCCTTTTTCAGACCATACCACCAATACTTTTTAGATCTTGATACATTTTGGTGCTGCCAGGATGGATGGAGTAGGCTGAGTCATCTGCTTCCTTCAATATGGTTTCACGAAGAATATCAATCTCAGGGACACAAATCCTGTTCTTGGACCAAATTGTGCCCTGCTAATCTTCCATGAAGTTTGGACCTCTACCTTCTGCCATCGGATCCTTGATCTCTTGAATTTTAACATCACCGATCTGACCCTTTCGTATTTCTTGCTCCAAGGTAGGTTCTAGTTCTATGGTAACTCCTTTTGTGTGAGCAACTATTCCTAGGTTGAGCTATTTAAAGTCTTCTGCAAACTCATCAGGTAACTGGGTAACTATAGCTGTATGAACATGCTCCTTCCGACTCAAGGCATCCGCAACCAGATTCGCCTTGCTCGGATGATAGTGGATTTCCAAGTCATAATCCTTGTTGAGCTCCAACCAATGGCGTTGCCTAAGGTTGAGATCTTTCTGAGTGAAGATATACTTTAAGCTCTTATGATCAGTATAGACTTGACACTTAGTCCCCATTATATAATGCCTCCAAATCTTGAGAGCATGCACTAGTTCTAAGTCATGAGTGGGGTAGTTCAACTCATGTTTCCACAACTGGCGAGACACGTAGGCAATGACATGTCCTTCTTGTATAAGAACACATCCCAAGCCTAGGCAACACGCATCACAATATATGTTAAATCCCTTCTGCAGATCTGGCATAATCAACAGGGGGGTGACATCAATCTAAACTTCAGTTGATTGAAACTCTCTTGACATTCATGTGTCCACTTAAACTCTTTTCCCTTCTCCAATAGTGAGGTTATAGGTTTTGCTATCTTGGAGAATCCCTCAATAAAACGACGGTAATATCCTATGAGTCCCATGGAACTCCTGTAACACCCCTGGTGTTACTATAACTAAAACTTGAGCATGGCATCATAAACATTGGCATTGCATATGTTTGACACACCTAGAGTGCATTCACTAGGTAAAAATTTCAAACAAGTTGTATTGTTACAACATTTTGCAAATAGACCCCTGAATAGGGAACTTACCCTAAATAGGGATTAAAGGGGTAAAACCTAGCCCAAGTTGAGAAAACCTAAAAAGCTTTAGGGAAATAGTCATGAAATATTCCCAAAATTAAACTTGAATCACATTTGTACCCCTGAGATACCAAAAACCCTAATTGGAACCCTGGAAAACCCTAAAACCAAACCCTAGGGGCCTATGTGCAAAAATTGGGCACATTTGGACTAAAGTGTAAAAACTACAGTGTTAAGACATATAAAGTCCCATGGTTCACATTTAGGATGATTTGCAAGCCAAACCCTAAGTTTTGGACCTACTTGCAAAATAGACCTCAATTGAGCTCTATACTAAGTCTGAAAAACAGTGTTATTGGCTCAACTTTTGAGCTTTGTAACTTTCAAAATATAGGGTTTTAGCTCTAGGTCACCACATCAATTTTGTTAACCTATTATAGGAGAACAACTTTGATGCAGATATTCTCTTGAGTTGTGACACAAAAATTAGAGAAAAACCTGTTACAAGTTGCTCTGTCAGAATAGTTTCAGAAAACTGAAACTGAACCTAAGGTTAAAACAAGGTTCCAGTGAGGTGAGGTCAAGTTTGATGCGCCATATCTTCGAATCCCCTCGGTTTTGACCCAAATGTCCTGTATAAGGATTGAAGACTGTTAAATCAAGAACAAACCTTATTAAGCAATTTTGCCCGGTTATTCACAAGAATCATGAGAGCTAGTCGGTGGAAGGGGGACGGTTCAGGCGACTGACGAAGATGTGCCATGGTACAGTGCCCCGATGGATCAGACCGCCAGCTAAGCTCGCCGTCGATGATCGCCGTCCGGATTCGTGCACGGTATAGACGGATAACGCTGGGAAAAGGGTGAATCGTATGTGGCGCCATCTCCTGTGCTCGGCCGGAGTGAATCACCGGCGGCCATCGCGTCAATCCTTTCCGCTGCGGTGTCCTCGGCACCGTGATTCTTCCTCACTGTACCAATTCTCTATGTGCTTGGCATGCGCTTGTGATGGTATTCGAGCCGTGAGGTGATCGCCGGACCTCCGCGGCTATAAATAGCCCATGGTTCGCGGCGAGGCTCGGTCATCACACACATACCAGTGAACCAAATCAAGTCTAATTCGCACTACCCTCTCCACCTTTGCCCAAATTGATTGTGGACGGTGAAAGCACAGCCTCTTACGGTCCTTTAGCCCCGATCCCATCTCCCAATTTCGCTTAGAGCCGCCGCGACCCCATTTTTCCCCTTTTCCGTCTCCGGCAAGCACGAAATACCGCGCTCCGTGGCCAGATCACCCTGGTAAGGCTCTACCCAAATCAAATGATGTTTCTGCAACTCCGTTCGCTTGTGAAGCTCATCGTGGCGTCCGATTACTCAATCCGGCCCCGGTTGTGCGGGAACGCGTGCCCGTGGTCACGGTTTTTGCCGTGCACGTGGACATGCCGTTCTCAATGCATTCATGTCAAATTGATGCGTGTTCCAAGGTCACCTATTGTTGGTTATGCTTTCCCGATCATTAGTCCGGCAGTCGTCGCCGGCCATGGCCGGTACAGAGCTCGTCCGAGACGTTCGACCAGCGCGCCGCGGTCAGGGAGCAAGTTGGGGAAGAAATAGAAGTTTAGGGTCATTTCGGCAATGTGTCAGCGACTAAGTGCAATAGTAGATAAACCTGCTTCGAATTAGCTGATAAACCGAGGCCCTCTGTGCGAAATAGCCAGAGCGCGCGGGCGCGCGCAGGCACGCGACCCGGTTTCCTGTAGCGTTGGGCTGTCCTGGGCTAGAAACGGCCCATCATTGTTTTAATCTTTTTCTTTTTCAGTAGAGCTTTGGAAATCTGTTAAAAATTGTAGAAAAATCCTAAAATTGTGAAACTAATTTTCCTAGACTTCTTATTTTCCATAGTATTTAATAAAAATAGTTTCATGATTTTTGGGTTAAATCAGAAATTTTAAGGTTTTTAAAGTAGTTTAAGGTAGTGGTTCTGGATTTTTAGAAAATAAATGGAATTTCCAAAAATGTCCAAACTTTTTATATGAGTCCTATACATTATTTAGAAGCCTTGGGTAGAGTTTGGGTTGATTTGGACCTTGTTTGATAACAAGAACCCAAAACCCCCATCCCTGCTCTATGAACTCCTTTACTGACTCCGGAAACCCTCAGTTTTCGGAGTTCCGTGAAGGAAAATTGTATTCAAGACCTTAGATAATAAGTTTTTATTATCTTTGCACTCTCATGAGCATTACATGGCATTCATTCTTATACATATATGTGGTTATGTTTAGAAAACGAAGAAGAAGTTGAAGTGAGTGAAGAAAAGGCACCACCACCTTCGGACTCTCAGGCAGGATCTTGTCTTTACTTTGACATCTGCGGGCCTGAGCCTAACTCACCTACTAACGAAGGCAAGCCCCGGTGCATTTGCCACCTCCTTGATGTTTTTAAATTTTTCTCACTTGCTTGATGCATTAGGTGAAAGGAGTTGATTGCTAAAACAATTCCTGCATTACCTTCCTTGAATTTGATTACCTTCCTTGATCACCCGCTTTACAAAAGATTTTGATGCTTAGCCTTGCTTTAGAAAAACAAAATGTTTGTTTTACAAAATATGATGTGGCAAAAGTGGGTGGGATGTTTTCGAAAATGAAACTTGATGGTGGATCTGTCAAAGGCCTTGATGGGTTCAACATCTGGAAAAGATGTACCTCTGCCAGGTATCATGTTTGTGGGTTGAAATGATTAAGCTGAGACCGGGCGGGTGACTTGCATGAGAAGAGAGTCTCGGTGTAGTGTCTCCGTCTGAGTCGATTAAGGACCTTGTCGATGTAGGCTTGATGACCGAGGACCCTTTAACTGGTCACATGCCTCGTCATGGGTAAGCCTTGCCTCGGGCAGACTAAGGCCAGAATAAGATAACACGAAATGGGCATGGAGCGGTGGCGGGAGTAGCGTGTACCCTCCGTGGCAAGAGGCTGGACGGTGGTGTATCTGTACTCTCGGTTTGCGTGAACCTGATCTGGTCTTAAGAAACCCGGTGGCGGGTTGATATATGCAAGGGTTAAGTGCTACATATGTCGTGTGATTGGAGATCCTCAGCTGAGTATAATCGACTCGGATCGCCGTACCTTCGCGGTTATGAAGACTTGGTCACTGACTTACACGTAGCAATCCAGTAAAGATGAAGGAAGAATTAAGAACTTGGCTAGTTCAGGATAAGTGTTTGAACTAGGTTAGAAAGAACTCTAGATGTAGGTAAGTTTACCTAACTTGACAATAAAACTGGATTTTTAAGGATCCACTTTTAGTAAGCATTTATGCAACAACAGATTCTTTGATCTTGAGATACCTTACCTTGACTCCCTATAACCAGCATACCCTTGAGAGTCTTTTCTTTAGTCGGGTAAGACTTGCTGAGTAATTCCATATTCAGGGTTTATTCCCTCGTTGTTTTTAGGTGAGGAAGCAGCAGATTTCCGTTGCTTCTGTACCAAGGTGGTTCCTCATGAGGAAAAGCAAGAGTGAAGATGCGAGAGGACATGGTCCTCCATAAGAAAACTTTTATGTAAAAACTTATCGGGAGGAGTTTTTGCCTCCCTTGGTTATGTAATAATACTACGCAGCACTCGTTTATATTTCTGGTCTGTAATAAGCAACTTGATCTCACTTTTAAAATAAATGTAAGTTTATGTAATCACTTCCCCTTTCCGATATCTCCGATGTTCTGTAATGTCTGCAAGACGGGTGAAACGTTCCTAGAAAGGTAAGAAAAGATACCGAACTTGTCAAGTGGTTCAGGAACAACTACAGGGTTGTCTGATGTCTGTTAGACAAGGGCAACTGTAGGTGGGCCTAATGACTTGGAAGGTTCTGTCACAGCTGATATCGGAGCGTAGCCCTTCTTCGCAGATATTATGAGGCATTTTCAAAAGGATTTTCTAAAAAACTCACCTAGAAAGATTTCTTCTATTTTTATCCCCCATATCTGAAGAATCTATATGAAAGACCAGATAGGAGGAGTGCAATGTTTACAAGGTATGAATCAACTAAGGTTGATTCTGTAATTACACATGCATCATGCTAAGAATTATATTAATAAAATTTTCCCCCTAGAGAAATGCCGCCGCGCACGAGGAAGACCGCACGTAAGTCAACAGGCCCAATTGGAGTACCTCGTCATCAACTTGCCCCGCGGGATGAGGATAGTAGTAGCGGAAGCAACGATCCAATTGGGGATCTCGAAGCCCGCGTGAATCAGCTTCAAACGGAACTGCAACGCAGGACCAGTACGTGGGTCGCGGATGGCGACAGGATAAACAAATTAAGGAGTTACATCCGCCGTCTGCAGGATCAGCTTGCTGATCGGGATTTAGCGCTCGACTGGGCGGTACAGTCTTGTTCAGTGGATTGGGCTAAGGCAGCAAAGGCTCGAGCCCGAGTCGAGGAACTTAGTTCTGCCATTGACAACCTGCAGGCGTATTGCAATACCCTACATGAGGAAGTCCATGTACTGTATTCGCAACTACATCCCAGTGCCCCTATGGATCCTGTCGGGTCGGAAGCCGGACCCTCGCACGTTGCGGGAGAAGGGCTTGGTGGTGAGCTAGACCATTTTAGGCCCCCTCCTTCTATGAGGCTGGTCGATGAATGGTCTCCCACACTCGACGACGAGGTTGCCAGGAACAATCAGAAGCGGGAATAGTGGTAGAAATAGAAGTAGTGTATTATAGGTTGTATTATTATATAGTAGGTAATACTATTGTATACTGGGTAATGTATCCTGTTGTAAAATTGAGTCTGTACATTACTCTTTTTGGTAATGTAAATTGGATGGTTTTGTCTTTGGCATATTATATTTGTGTTCAAATGTTTGTTGCCACAGATGCCGTCCAAGACCCGATCCCAGGATGCAGCTGGACCCTCTAGTGGAAGGGAATATACTCCAAATCCACCTCCTGTTCCTCCCACACTGGCTGAGGCGATTGCCGCCTTAGTGAATGCGACCGCTGATAATACCCGTTTTCTTAGAGAGATGGCGGGTCAACAGTTCCAGCAGCAAGGTGGGCAGGGTTATCAATAGGGCCCCCACGAAACTTCTTACCTGGACTTCTCAGAGACACGTCCACCCCTGTTTGTTAAAGCTGAAGATCCGTTAGAAGCCGATGAATGGCTTCGAGTTATTGAGCAAAAATTCGGACTTCTGTGTTGTTCGGAGACCCAGAAGCCTTTATTCGCAGCCCAGCAACTACGCGGCCCTGCCAGCACTTGGTGGGGAAATTTCGTGGCCGTTCAACCGGCCAATCATCAAATAACCTGGGAAGAATTCAAGGTGGCCTTCCGCGAGCATTATATACCCGAAGGTGTTCTACACATGAAGCAAGAAGAATTCATGAAGCTAAAGCAAGGAGGGGATACTGTTAATCAGTATCTCAATAAGTTCAATCATCTGTCACAGTATGCAATCGATCAAGTGAACACTGATTTGAAAAAGAAGAATTGTTTTATGAGAGGTCAAAATGATCGACTGCAGAGAAAAATGGCAACCTGCATAGATCTTACGTATGGAAGAGCTGTTAGTACAGCATTGGCTGTGGAAGCGAAGTATGCAGGTGTCGGAAAATCTAAGAGATTTGGAGGTGATAGGTGTAGTCAGGGCCCGGTAAAAAGGCAACGGTTTGTTCTCCGGCCTTCTAACCAGAATCGTTCACGTGCACCATCCTTCCCTTTCAAGCAGCCAATAATTATTCGTCCCAATAATGCCCCCACTGCCCCAAGTCAGCCAGGTGCCCCAGGCACTCGATTCCCTGCTTTGCCCAGCTGTAATACCCAGTTTGGAAATAATAAGAGAATGGGGTAATCTCATTAGTTGTTTTGTCTTCCACTTATCATCACTTGAGAATAACTATACTAAGTAAGAATAATTTGTTAAAGAGACCAAAGATAATTTGCGCATCATGCTGGATTTTAGTGTTTGTGCATTTAATAATAATAATAAAATTAATAAGGATACATTAATAATGAGAATTAGGCATTAAGCCTAAATTAAATGCTAGAATTGGGAAATAAGATATAGAAGGTGAAGAGGAAAATAGGAAAAACCCTGTATACAATGTAAGGAAAATATATAAATAATTATATTTCCAAAGTAGGTATTCTAAATCCCACAACATGAACTAAGAATAAAATAGGCACAAGTTCAAATTGAAATTCGAAATTTAAATTGAATTTGGGAATAGAGGAAGGGAAATAGAGAATAAAAAAAAGGGAAAAGAATAAAAGCTCCACTTGGGCCAGATCTTTCCTTTTCGGCCCAGCCTAGAATTGCCTCCGCGTGGCCCAGACGCGCGCGCGGCGCTGACGCGTGGGCCCGCCACCTCAGACGCCCCTGCGTATGGACCGCGCGCTCGTCCATTCTCTCGCTCGCGCTCTGTTTCACTGACGTCTGGGTCCCACCGTCATAGGCCACGGCGCGCCAGAGAATTCATTGTTCCACTGACTGATGGGGCCGTTTTGCCAGCTTCGTCTCCCCACCCTGAACAGAACCCACACGTCCTTCGCCGCGCGAACCCAAACTCCGTCAACTCCGCGATTTAGCCGGTTGTGGTTGTTGCGCCTCACCCGGGCTACAAAACCTGGCTCAGCCGAGTCGTGCACCATCCCCTCCCCTCTATTTCTCCTTTTCTTTACCGCGAGTGACGAGAGAGAGACACGGTGGGAGGTGGAAATCGAGCTCCACCGCCACGTGGAACATTGTCGGTGACTGCCTCTCCGGCTGCGTTTACGGTTGGATCGGGTGGTCGCGGCTCTGGTCGTGCGCAGGTGGGCGATTGGTGCAAGGACATCGGCTGGAATTGAGGGAATTCCTCACCAGAGTTGGTTTCTCCGCCGCATATCGCTGTCGTCGTGGTCGACCCCTCTCCATCGCCTCCCAGCTGCGGTACGTGGTCCCACCATGTTTAAGTCACTTCCCCTGTCGTGAATCGTGGCCGGATTGAGATCGGGGAGCGTTGTGGCGCGAAATTGGTGTGCACCAGCGCAGGCTCCGCCGTGCGTGATGGGCGGCGCCGCCGTGCGTGGGTCTCAATTGGGGAAGACGGTTTACAGCGGTCGGATCCTTTTGCTGCGGTGGAGATTAGATCTAGTAGAGTTTCATCCGCGTCCGTTCGTTGGCGATCGGAGGGTCACGAGGGGACCGTGGTAGAATTTAATACGGGCCGCAGATCTCCGATCTGACGGGTTGGTTTACTCGCGGGATTGGTATGCGCCTGATCCAATCGGCGCCGTCCGTTTCTAATCGGATGGCCATGCTCGGCCGATACCCCTTCGTGTTTTCACTTTGCAGAAAACCCCTCATAGTGTTTAAGAATCAACCCGCCGTCCAGCTGGGTTGCGGCCTGTGTCTTAGTTTCTTTTATGCCGTAGCCCCTAAGTTTCCTGGTATTTGAGGCCCAATCCAGAGAACTTTGAAAATTAGAAATTAATATCAGAAATCAATTTTTAGTGCATAAATAAATGTTAAAACTTGTATAATTCATAGAAAATGCATAGTAACTCCAAATTGGTCCATTCCAGTTCCTAAATTTTTGTAATAATATTGTCTACCCATTAGTGCCTCTGTTCTGACATGACAAACAAATTAAAATTATTCTTTCACTTAATCTTGTATTAAGCACATAAAACATTAGAAAATCCATAACTTAAGATCTATAACTCCAAATTTAATGATTCCAGTTCCTGTGATCATATTTTAATGTCTAGTTTATTTCTGTATATTCTATTTGCATGTTTGATGTGATGTTAATTTATGCTATACTATGTATGTATTGTATTGATGCGAGTAGACGAGCAAGCTACACAGGATTCTGAGGTTCAACAAGTAGAAGTAGCTGAGCAAGAGCTCATTGAAGGCAAGTTGTGCCCTTGATCACTTCTTTTACCTATTCATGTTCTTATTAATCATAATGATCTGCATAGGTTAATTTTGATGGGACCCAATAGGATACCCTAGATTTGACTATCTTTATACCTTGCTTCACCACTGGTTTTACTACTAAAGTTTTGGGTAGTACATGCTATTGCTTTATGTGGATTGGGTATAGAGATATTCAGCACTCATTGTTATACTTCTTATTATCTGTTTTATTCTTTACTGTTCATGTTAAGATCATTATGTTAATGGGAACATGGAGAACCACCCGGGAAAACAGTGCTACCACAAGGGTTTAATGGGACGCCCTTGGCTGATTAACTAGGAAAGCTAGTGGAGGGCTACCTTACCCGAAAGGGGCAAGGGCAGTAGGGGAGTGGTCAGTGTAGGGAGGTCCTTGGTTGATTTTGCTGCGATGGCGGTCAGGCAAGAACCCTGCACTGGAGCTTCCTATAAACTGTAGCTGGTAGTCTGAAGCTAGTGGAACTTTGTAAAGGCCTCGTAGTGGTACCCTGCCTCGCTTCCTAGGTAGAGGTGTATGGAGTCTGATCAACTCCGTGGCAAATGGATAACACGACTTGTGGGTAAAGATGCGCAACCTCTGCAGAGTGTAAAACTGGTATACTAGCCGTGCTCACGGTCATGAGCGGCTCGGACACTCACATGATTAAATTATGGAACTTAAACTTAACCTGTCATTTCATTGCATTTGGGATTATTTTATTATTACTTTTACTTATTATTACTATGGTTTGGTATTTACTTACACTTAGTAACTGCTAATAAAATTTTGACCAACTTATAAAAGCAATGCTCAGCTTCAGCCTTTATTTCATTGATCAGCCTTACACTTCATGAACTCCCACCTTTGGTGAGTTCATGCCACATTATTCCCACGACTTGTTGAGCTATGAACGTATGTGAGCTCACTCTTGCTGTCTCACACCCCCCCACAGGAGAAGAACAGGTGGTCGAAGAGGAGCCGCCTAACACTGAGGCATTCGACTTGATCTAGGTGGCGTTTCTCAGTTGACATTGGCGCCGACGATCCTTAGTTCGTTTTATATTTACTCTTTTATTTTGTAATAAGTCTTCCGCTATGTAATAAGTACTCTGATGTTTTATGACATTTATCTCTATACACTCCGTTATTATATATGTTGTCTTCTTTGGCGCATGTATGAGATGCACCCGGCTTTGTTCCTTTAAAACCGGGCGTTACAGAAGTGGTATCAGAGGAAATGTTGACTGTAGGACGAGACCTAGATAGAAATGGATAACCCTCACTTACCTACCTTACTCTGACTCATTCTATACTTATCTAATCTTGATCTTGTCTCACCTTCTGCTACTCTACTCTGGTTAATCTTAACTTTTCTACTCTAAGACAAGATGGATTTCACACCTTGGAATCCTACCACTATGATCTTTTTAAGAGATAGGGAACCCAAGACAAAATTTAAAACTATCTTCTATATTTAAAAATGTTGTTTGATTGTTCTGATGATAAATGTCTGATTTGCTTCTTTGATTGATTGAAATATTATATATGGACATCTTAGTATGTTCCACCATAAGGTAATGAATTAGCTATGGTAGATGAAACATTAATTTGCTTAGCTAATAAATCCCCCAAAATAACCTGATTTGTAATTACTGCCTTGTCTACTATTCTCTTACCATATGTGTCTAACTCAGATGGTCAATACCAGGAGGGGTGGTGGAATTGATCTGCCTCCTAATCAACACACTCGAAGGATATATAGACAACCTCAGCCACAGCCAGCAGAGATGAATCCTCCTAACCCTCCACCAGGCGGAGTTGACCCACTGGTTGCTGCTCAGATGGCGGTGATGCAGCAAATGGCGGACACTATGGCTGATATGCGTGCCTAGATGCAGCAAGAACGCCAAGAGATGCGTCAGGAAAGAGAAGATATACGCCAGGAGCTGCGCCAGGAGAGAGATGAGATACGCCAAGAAAGGAGGGCGCAACAACAGCAACAACAGCAACAAGTGCCATTGCCTCCACCACCACCACCAGTTCCACCTCGTGATAAGCACCGAGAGTTTATGAGTCATAAGCCACCGACCTTCGCCAGTTCGCCAGATCCACTTGATGCAGATGATTGGCTGAAAGCAATTGAGAAGATGCTCAACATTGCACAATGCACTGACCGGGAGAAGGTTTTATATGCTTCTGGACGTCTGACTGGTCCTGTTGCTGACTGGTGGGATTCTTATACTGCTGCCCATGATGCTGCGGATACTATTACTTGGGCAGAGTTCAGTACACAATTCAGGAACTACCATATTCCAGCTGGGATGATAAAAATCAAGAAGAAGGAGTTTCTGTCATTGAAGCAAGGCAATATGTCGGTCAGCGAGTACAGAGACAAATTTATTCAGCTGTCGAGGTATGCTCCGGAGGAGGTTGCTGAGGATGAAAGAAAGCAGGAGCACTTCATTGAAGGACTGAATGGACCCTTGCAATATGCACTGGTTGCACACACTTTTCCATCATTTCAGAGGCTACTGGATAAGGCTCTTGCTATTGAACACAAGCGTGTTCAACTGGGTGATTTGAAGAGGAAGGCTATCTCACAAGGACAGGGTAGCAGTAGTGTTCGTCCTCGCTACAGTTCACCACAGGGTACACCGACTCGACCGGGAGGACCACGCCCAGTTCAGCAATCACCACTGAGGACTCCACCTCCTCGACAGGCTACTCCCACTGGCACCCCGACGTAGTTGGCAGGACAGAGTCCGGGCACTAAATGTTTCAAGTGTGGGAAGATTGGTCATTATGCAAATGTCTGCCCACAGAGGATTGCTACTACTCCAGCTCAGAACAAGCAATAGACCCCTAGCAAGGGATATTCCATAGCCAGGGTGAATCAAGTCAGCATTGATGATACTCCTGATGGTGGTGACCTCGTAATTGGTATGTTTTATGTTAATGCAATTCCTGCAACCATATTATTTGATTCTGGTGCTACACATTCATTCATGTCTGCTAGATATGCCAACACAAATGAAATACCACTGCTAAATATGAGAAAACCCATGATAGTAATTACACCTAAAGGGCCTGTTGAGGCGAATCAAATGACACGCAGATTGACCTTGACCATTATGGGTAGAGAATTTGGAGCTACTGCTATAATATTAGAGTCAAGCAGTATAGATCTGATCCTTGGTATGTCATGGCTAAGAAAGGCAAAGGCCGTTATAGCATGTGGTAGAGGTACCGTAGAACTCACTACCACCAAAGGAGAAAGATTTCAAGTTAATATTGCAGTAACCTCCTCATCCATGCGTGCAATGTTCTTTATGCCTGAGGAGTTTGTTGGTAACAACATCCGGGTGGTTAGAGATTTTCCGGATGTCTTTCCAGAGGAGTTACCAGGGATGCCACCTGATAGAGAAGTTGAGTTTGTTATTGATCTCTTACCTGGAACTGCCCCTATTTCTAAACGGCCATATAGAATGTCCATAGAGGAGTTGAAGGAACTAAAGAAGCAGTTAACTGAGTTACAAGAGGCTGGGTACATTCGTCCGAGTTCCTCACCGTGGGGAGCACCGGTACTGTTTGTACAGAAGAAGGATGGATCACAAAGAATGTGTGTGGATTATAGATCACTTAATGATGTTACTGTGAAGAACAAGTATCCGTTGCCCCGCATTGAGGATTTATTTGATCAGATGAGAGGAGCCAGGGTATTCTCGAAGATTGATCTCCGATCGGGATACCATTAGATGAAGATTAGACCATCGGATATTCCTAAGGCAGCATTCTCGACTCGATATGGATTATACGAGTTTACGGTTATGTCATTTGGATTAACCAATGCACCAGCTTATTTCATGAATTTGATGAATAAGGTGTTTATGGAGTACTTGGACAGATTCGTCGTGGTGTTCATCGACGATATTCTTATCTATTCTAGGAGTGAAAGTGATCATGAAGAACATCTAAGGTTGGTGCTACAAAAGTTACGAGATAATCAACTCTACGCTAAGTTTAGCAAGTGCGAGTTTTGGATTGACAAGGTGCCATTCCTTGGTCATATCATTTCTAATGGAGGAATAGCAGTTGATCCTGCTAAAGTGAAGGAGATAATGGAGTGGAGAGTGCCCACTACAGTTACTGAGATTCATAGTTTCTTGGGACTCGCAGACTATTATCGGAGATTTATTGAAGGATTCTCTAAGATTGCCAAGCCTATGACATCGCTTCTAGAGAAAGGAAGAGAATTTAAGTGGGATGAGAAATGCCAAGAAAGCTTTGATCAATTGAAGGAAAGACTAATGTCACCACCAGTATTGATTATGCCAGATCTGCAGAAGGGATTTGACATTTATTGTGATGCATGTGGCCAAGGACTTGGATGTGTACTCATGCAAGATGGACATGTGATTGCCTATGCATCTCGTCAGTTGCGGAAGCATGAATTGAACTACCCCACTCATGACTTAGAGCTGGCTGCCGTTGTGCATGCACTTAAGATTTGGAGACACTACATTATGGGAACTAAGTGCCAAGTATACACGGATCACAAGAGTTTGAAGTATATATTCACTCAGAAGGATCTCAACCTTAGGCAATGCCGTTGGTTGGAGCTTATTAAGGATTATGATTTGGAGATTCACTATCATCCAGGCAAGGCGAATTTGGTTGCAGATGCCTTGAGTCGGAAGGAGCATGTTCACTCCGCTTTCGTTGTCCAGCTACCTGATGAATTAGCAAAAGACTTTGAGAGACTCAATTTGGGAATTGTTACTCATACTGAAGGAGTTACCATTGAGTTGGAACCTACCTTGGAGCAAGAGATTCGTAAAGGTCAGGATGGTGACGCTAAGATTCAAGAGATTAAAGATCTGATTACGGAAGGTCGAGTGCCGGAATTCACGGAGGATGAGCAAGGCACTATATGGTTCAAAGATCGGATATGTGTTCCAGAGATTGATAGCCTCCGTGAGACTATATTGAAAGAAGCCCATGATTCTGATTATTCTATCCACCCTGGAAGCACTAAGATGTATCAAGATTTGAAGCAAAAGTATTGGTGGTATGGACTGAAAAGAGATGTGGCTGCTCATGTGGCTAAGTGTGATGTATGTCAAAGAGTCAAGGCCGAACATCAAAGACCCGCTGGACTATTGCACCCATTGAAGATACCCGAGTGGAAATGGGAAGAAATTGGTATGGATTTTATTGTTGGACTACCCCGCACTCCAGCAGGATATGACTCTATTTGGGTAATTGTGGACAGATTGACAAAGGTGGCTCATTTATACCTGTGAGGACTAATTATACGGGAGCCAAGCTAGCAGAATTGTATATGACTCGGATAGTTTGTCTACATGGAGTGCCTAAGAAGATCGTGTCTGATCGAGGATCACAATTTACTTCTCGATTTTGGAAGAAGTTGCATGAGAGCTTGGATACAAAGTTGAATTTTAGTTCAGCCTACCATCCCAGACTGATGGACAGACAGAGAGGACAAATCAAGTACTGGAGGATATGTTAAGAGCTTGTGCTCTTAAACATGGTGGCAGCTGGGAGAAGAGCTTACCATATGCTGAGTTTTCTTATAATAATAGCTATCAGGCCAGTTTGAAGATGTCACCATTTGAAGCTCTGTATGGTAGAAAATGCAGGACTCCCCTATATTGGGATCAGACTGGAGAAAGACAGTTCTTTAGGCCTGAACTTATACAAGAGGCAGAAGAACAAGTGCAAATAATAAGAGAAAATTTGAGAATTGCATAGTCCAGGCAAAAGAGCTATGCTGATTATAGGAGAAGACTACTGGAGTTTAAGGAGGGTGATCATGTCTACTTGAAGGTGTCACCACTTCGTGGTATGAGGAGATTTAAAGTTAAAGGAAAGTTGTCCCCTCGCTTCATTGGACCTTTCTTGATCTTAAAGCGAGTGGGTGAAGTTGCATATCAACTGGAGTTGCCCGATCATCTGTCAGATGTACATGATGTATTTCATGTGTCTCAGCTAAAGAAGTGCCTCAGGGTACCTGAGGAGCAGCTACCACTGGAGGACCTCAGTGTTCAAGATGATCTGACTTATGCTGAGTACCCAATCAAGATTTTGGACACTTTGACTCGAGTAACAAGGAATAAGGTGATTAAAATGTGCAAAGTTCAATGGAGTCACCACGGTGAAGACGAAGCTACTTGGGAAAGAGAAGAAGAGCTTCGCATAGATTTTCCCCACCTTTTCCCTAGATCTTCTTAAATCTCGAGGACGAGATTATTTTTAAGGGGGGTAGGATTTGTAATACCCAGTTTGGAAATAATAAGAGAATGGGGTAATCTCATTAGTTGTTTTGTCTTCCACTTATCATCACTTGAGAACAACTATACTAAGTAAGAATAATTTGTTAAAGAGACCAAAGATAATTTGCGCATCGTGCTGGATTTTAGTGTTTGTGCATTTAATAATAATAATAAAATTAATAAGGATACATTAATAATGAGAATTAGGCATTAAGCCTAAATTAAATGCTAGAATTGGGAAATAAGATATAGAAGGTGAAGAGGAAAATAGGAAAAACCCTGTATACAATGTAAGGAAAATATATAAATAATTATATTTACAAAGTAGGTATTCTAAATCCCACAACATGAACTAAGAATAAAATAGGCACAAGTTTAAATTGAAATTCGAAATTTAAATTGAATTTGGGAATAGAGGAAGGGAAATAGAGAATAAAAAAAAGGGAAAAGAATAAAATCTCCACTTGGGCCAGATCTTTCCTTTTCGGCCCAGCCTAGAATTGCCTCCGCGTGGCCCAGACGCGCGCGCGGCGCTGACGCGTGGGCCCGCCACCTCAGACGCCCCTGCGTATGGACCGCGCGCTCGTCCATTCTCTCGCTCGCGCTCTGTTTCACAGACGTCTGGGTCCCACCGTCATAGGCCACGGCGCGCCAGAGACTTCATTGTTCCACTGACTGATGGGGCCGTTTTGCCAGCTTCGTCTCCCCACCCTGAACAGAACCCGCACGTCCTTCGCCGCGCGAACCCAAACTCCGTCAACTCCGCGATTTAGCCGGTTGTGGTTGTTGCGACTCACCCGGGCTACAAAACCTGGCTCAGCCGAGTCGTGCGCCATCCCCTCCCCTCTATTTCTCCTTTTCTTTACCGCGAGTGACGAGAGAGAGACACGGTGGGAGGTGGAAATCGAGCTCCACCGCCGCGTGGAACATCGCCGGTGACTGCCTCTCCGGCTGCGTTTACGGTTGGATCGGGTGGTCGCGGCTCTGGTCGTGCGCAGGTGGGCGATTGGTGCAAGGACATCGGCTGGAATTGAGGGAATTCCTCACCGGAGTTGGTTTCTCCGCCGCATATCGCTGTCGTCGTGGTCGACCCCTCTCCATCGCCTCCCAGCTGCGGTACGTGGTCCCACCATGTTTAAGTCACTTCCCCTGTCGTGAATCGTGGCCGGATTGAGATCGGGGAGCGTTGTGGCGCGAAATTGGTGTGCACCGGCGCAGGCTCCGCCGTGCGTGATGGGCGGCGCCGCCGTGCGTGGGTCTCGATTGGGGAAGACGGTTTACAGCCGTCGGATCCTTTTGCTGCGGTGGAGATTAGATCTAGTAGAGTTTCATCCGCGTCCGTTCGTTGGCGATCGGAGGGTCGCGAGGGGACCGTGGTAGAATTTAATCCGGGCCGCAGATCTCCGATCTGACGGGTTGGTTTACTCGCGGGATTGGTATGCGCCTGATCCAATCGGCGCCGTCCGTTTCTAATCGGATGGCCGTGCTCGGCCGATACCCCTTCGTGTTTCCACTTTGCAGAAAACCCCTCATAGTGTTTAAGAATCAACCCGCCGTCCAGCTGGGTTGCGGCCTGTGTCTTAGTTTCTTTTATGCCGTAGCCCCTAAGTTTCCTGGTATTTGAGGCCCAATCCAGAGAACTTTGAAAATTAGAAATTAATATCAGAAATCAATTTTTAGTGCATAAATAAATGTTAAAACTTGTATAATTCATAGAAAATGCATAGTAACTCCAAATTGGTCCATTCCAGTTCCTAAATTTTTGTAATAATATTGTCTACCCATTAGTGCCTCTGTTCTGACATGACAAACACATTAAAATTATTCTTTCACTTAATCTTGTATTAAGCACATAAAACATTAGAAAATCCATAACTTAAGATCTATAACTCCAAATTTAATGATTCCAGTTCCTGTGATAATATTTTAATGTCTAGTTTATTTCTGTATATTCTATTTGCATGTTTGATGTGATGTTAATTTATGCTATACTATGTATGTATTGTATTGATGCGAGTAGACGAGCAAGCTACACAGGATTCTGAGGTTCAACAAGTAGAAGTAGCTGAGCAGGAGCTCATTGAAGGCAAGTTGTGCCCTTGATCACTTCTTTTACCTATTCATGTTCTTATTAATCATAATGATCTGCATAGGTTAATTTTGATGGGACCCAATAGGATACCCTAGATTTGACTATCTTTATACCTTGCTTCACCACTGGTTTTACTACTAAAGTTTTGGGTAGTACATGCTATTGCTTTATGTGGATTGGGTATAGAGATATTCAGCACTCATTGTTATACTTCTTATTATCTGTTTTATTCTTTACTGTTCATGTTAAGATCATTATGTTAATGGGAACATGGAGAACCACCCGGGAAAACAGTGCTACCACAAGGGTTTAATGGGACGCCCTTGGCTGATTAACTAGGAAAGCTAGTGGAGGGCTACCTTACCCGAAAGGGGCAAGGGCAGTAGGGGAGTGGTCAGTGTAGGGAGGTCCTTGGTTGATTTTGCTGCGATGGCGGTCAGGCAAGAACCCTGCACTGGAGCTTCCTATAAACTGTAGCGGGTAGTCTGAAGCTAGTGGAACTTTGTAAAGGCCTCGTAGTGGTACCCTGCCTCGCTTCCTAGGTAGAGGTGTATGCAGTCTGATCAACTCCGTGGCAAATGGGTAACACGACTTGTGGGTAAAGATGCGCAACCTCTGCAGAGTGTAAAACTGGTATACTAGCCGTGCTCACGGTCATGAGCGGCTCGGACACTCACATGATTAAATTATGGAACTTAAACTTAACCTGTCATTTCATTGCATTTGGGATTATTTTATTATTACTTTTACTTATTATTACTATGGTTTGGTATTTACTTACACTTAGTAACTGCTAATAAAATTTTGACCAACTTATAAAAGCAATGCTCAGCTTCAGCCTTTATTTCATTGATCAGCCTTACACTTCATGAACTCCCACCTTTGGTGAGTTCATGCCACATTATTCCCACGACTTGTTGAGCTATGAACGTATGTGAGCTCACTCTTGCTGTCTCACACCCCCCCCATAGGAGAAGAACAGGTGGTCAAAGAGGAGCCGCCTAACACTGAGGCATTCGACTTGATCTAGGTGGCGTTTCTCAGTTGACATTGGCGCCGACGATCCTTAGTTCGTTTTATATTTACTCTTTTATTTTGTAATAAGTCTTCCGCTATGTAATAAGTACTCTGATGTTTTATGACATTTATCTCTATACACTCTGTTATTATATATGTTGTCTTCTTTGGCGCATGTATCAGATGCACCCGGCTTTGTTCCTTTAAAACCGGGCGTTACACCAGCTCTTCAACCGGATGTTTCAATTGTGGCAAGTCTAGGCATTTCATCAAAGATTGCCCCTATCCCAAGCAGAACCAGTCAAATAATCAGCATGGATCAGGGAATTCATCTCAAGTCAAGGGAAATAATAAGGGCAAAAATATCAAGAAGACGGGACGCGTATATTATACACAAGTGGCCACTACACCGGACGGAGAGCCGGTAATGATGGGTATGTTCCTCGTGGCCAATCATCCTGTAGTCATTCTTTTTGATTCTGGTGCTTTGCATACGTTCATTAGCAAGAAATTTGTGGAGCAACATCACATTTCATGCCATGATTCAAAAGAGGGGTTTAAAATTCACTAACCTGGGGGTCAAATCTTTACTAGAGAAGTGGCCTATCAAGTGCCCATATCATTGGCCGGACGGGACTTTCTTACCAATATGATCGTTCTGAAAGGCCAAGACATAGATGTCATTTTGGGTATGAATTGGTTGGCCAAGCATAAAGCAACACTCAATACTGATAAAAGAACCATCAGGTTGAGTCATAATCAAGAAGAAATTCTCTTGCCCATCCCCATTCTAAACAAAACTACTGGCAGAGTTTATGAAGTCATGGTACCGGAAATCAAGGATATTCCGGTAGTGTGCGAGTTTCCCGATGTCTTTCCCGAGGATTTGCCAGGATTGCCACCTGAAAGGGATGTAGAGTTTGTAATTGAGTTAAAGCCCGGTACGGCTCCCATTTCTCGAAGATCGTACCGTATGCCTCCGAATGAGTTACCAGAATTAAAGATTCAATTACAAGATCTCCTAGAGAAAGGATTCATCCGGCCGAGCTCGTCACCTTGGGGTTGTCCAGCCATATTCGTCAAGAAGAAGGATCAAACCTTACGGATGTGTGTGGATTATCGACCCCTGAATGAGGTGACAAGTACCCTCTTCCGAGGATTGACATTCTGTTTGATCAATTGACCGGGGCGAGGGTATTCTCCAAAATTGATCTCAGGTCGGGCTATCATCAGATCCGTATTCGGCCCGAGGATATACCAAAAACCGCATTCACTACACGATATGGGTTGTTTGAATATCTGGTAATGTCTTTCGGGTTAACAAATGCTCTGGCCCACTTCACATATTTGATGAACTCGGTGTTCATGCCCGAGCTAGATAAGTTTGTGGTGGTCTTCATTAACGATATTCTAATTTATTCAAAGAATGAAGAGGAGCATGCTCAACATTTACGGATCGTGTTAACGCGCCTGAGGGAACATCAGTTATATGCCAAGTTCAGCAAATGCGCGTTTTGGCTGGAGAAAATTCAATTTCTGGGACATGTTCTATCTGCCAGAGGGATTGCGGTAGACCCCAGCAAAGTCAAGGACATTTTGGAGTGGAAACCCCCAATCACTGTTCATCAAGTCTGAAGTTTCCTTGGACTGGCTGGATATTACCGCAGATTTATACCAGATTTTTCTAAGCTTGTGAAACGAATCACAAGTTTATTGAAGAATGATATTAAATTTAATTGGTCTTCTATGTGTAATGAAGCTTTTGAACAATTGAAGACATTATTAACCACTGCTCCGGTATTGGCTCAACCGGACATCACCAAGCCCTTTGATGTATATTGTGATGCATCAAGCAGTGGACTCGGCTGTGTGTTAATGCAAGAAGGCCAAGTAATTGCATATGCTTCAAGGCAGTTGCGCCGACATGAGGAGCATTACCCAACTCATGATCTGGAGCTAGCTGCTGTGGTTCATGCCCTGAAAATTTGGCGTCACTATCTGCTGGGTAATATCTGTCACATTTATACAGATCATAAAAGCTTGAAGTATATCTTCACCTAGTCAGAACTGAATATGAGACAAAGGCGATGGCTTGAGCTTATTAAGGATTATGAACTGGAAATTCATTATCACCCAGGCAAAGCCAATGTTGTGGCAGATGCACTGAGTCGTAAGGTTTCCTGTCACTGTCTTACGGTGAAGACCTCTGACAACACATTATGTCAGGAAATGGAGAAGCTAAACCTTGGAATGGTCCAACAAGGAACCCTGAGCCAGCTAAAGCTTGAGTCAGTCATTTTGCAAAGGATAATTGATGCTCAAAGGGATAATGCGGGTATGAAACACATTCGTGAGAAGATAAGGGCTGGAAAGGCCAAATGTTTCAAAGAAGATGATCAAGGTATTGTATGGTTTAGTGACCGCATAGTGGTGCCAAAGAATGAAGAGGTCCGCCAGCAAATCCTTGATGAAGCGCATCTTAGTCGTTATTCTATTCATCCCGGAAGCACTAAGATGTACCAAGACTTGAAACAACATTATTGGTGGACAAAAATGAAGATCGAGATTGCACGCTATGTGGCTAGATGTGACACCTGCAGACGTGTCAAGGCCATACATCTGAAAGCTGCCGGTCCATTACAGTCTTTACAAATACCAACATGGAATGGGAAGACATAAGTATGGACTTCATTGTGGGATTGCCCAGGACTGCAAAAGGGTATGCCTCTATCTGGGTTATTATTGATCGGCTTACAAAGATTGCACACTTTCTGCCAGTCAAGACATATTACCCGGTTCTTACCTATGCGGAATTATACATTGCTCACATTCTCAGTTTGCATGGTGTTCCAAAGACTATAGTGTCGGATCATGGACCACAATTTGTATCCAAATTCTGGGAAGAACTTCATAAATCCCTGGGTACTAAGCTGCTCCATAGTTCGGCCTATCATCCCCAAACAAGTGGACAGACTGAGAGGGTTAATCAGATACTTGAAGATATGCTACGGGCATGTGTTCTGGACTTCTCACAAAAATGGGATGAATGTTTGCCCTTGGCGGAGTTTTCATATAATAATAGCTATCAAGAAAGTATCAAGATGGCACCTTTCGAAGCTTTATATGGACGACGATGTCGAACTCCGCTAAATTGGTCTGAACCTGGAGAAAGGCACTTCTTTAGGCCTGATATGGTGAAGGAGGCCAAAGAAAAGGTTCAGAAAATAATTCATAATATGAAAAAAGCGCAAGCTCGTCAGAAGGGTTATATAGACAAACGGCGAATGCCCTTATATTTTCTTGAAGGGGACTATGTCTACCTGAAGGTTTCACCAATAAAGGGAGTATCGCGTTTCGGGGTTAAAGGGAAGCTTGCGCCCAGGTACATTGGCCCATTCCCTGTACTTAAGCAATGTGGACCAGTGGCATATCAACTGCAGCTCCCCGAAACTTTGTCTGCTATACATAATGTGTTCCATGTGTCACAATTGAAGAAGTGTCTTCGGGTTCCCGATCGAACCATTGAAGTAAAAGATGTTGTCCTTGAACCGGACTTGACATACTCTGAGCACCCTATTCGAGTCTTGGATCAAAAGGACAGGGTTACCCTGAGAAAAACTCTCAAGTTCTATAAGATACAGTGGAACCAACATTCTAAAGAAGAGGCTACATGGGAAACTCAAGACTTTTTAGATAAGAATTTCCCAGGCTTTTTAGCCTCATGTAATTTGTAAAGTGTGTATAGTTATTGTAATAAAAGAGTGAACCCCACACCACCCCCTGCCTTGTACCAGAAATAAGGAAATAAGAATGTGACACATTTCCTTTTCCATTACTCACCCTAGGACTTTTAATCTCGGGACGAGATTCTTTTATGGGGGGAAGGATGTAACACCCCTGGTGTTACTATAACTAAAACTTGAGCATGGCATCATAAACATTGGCATTGCATATGTTTGACACACCTAGAGTGCATTCACTAGGTAAAAATTTCAAACAAGTTGTATTGTTACAGCATTTTGCAAATAGACCCCTGGATAGGGAACTTACCCTAAATAGGGATTAAAGGGGTAAAACCTAGCCCAAGTTGAGAAAACCTAAAAGCTTTAGGGAAATAGTCATGAAATATTCCCAAAAATAAACTTGAATCACATTTGTACCCCTGAGATACCAAAAACCCTAATTGGAACCCTGGAAAACCCTAAAACCAAACCCTAGGGGCCTATGTGCAAAAATTGGGCACATTTGAACTAAAGTGTAAAAACTACAGTGTCAAGACATATAAAGTCCCATGGTTCACATTTAGGATGATTTGCAAGCCAAACCCTAAGTTTTGGACCTAATTGCAAAATAGACCTCAATTGAGCTCTATACTAAGTCTGAAAAACAGTGTTATGGGCTCAACTTTTGAGCTTTGTAACTTTCAAAATATAGGGTTTTAGCCCTAGGTCACCACATCAATTTTGTTAACCTATTATAGGAGAACAACTTTGATGCAGATATTCTCTTGAGTTGTGACACAAAAATTAGAGAAAAACCTGTTACAAGTTGCTTTGTCAGAACAATTTCAGAAAACTGAAACTGAACCTAAGGTTAAAACAAGGTTCCAGTGAGGTGAGGTCAAGTTTGATGCGCCATATCTTCGAATCCCCTCGGTTTTGACCCAAATGTCCTGTATAAGGATTGAAGACTGTTAAATCAAGAACAAACCTTATTAAGGAATTTTGCCCGGTTATTCACAAGAATCATGAGAGCTAGTCGGTGGAAGGGGGACGGTTCAGGCAACTAACGAAGATGTGCCATGGTACAGTGCCCTGATGGATCAGACCGCCAGCTAAGCTCGCCGACTATGATCGCCGTCCGGATTCGTGCACGGTATAGACGGATAACATCGGGAAAAGGGTGAATCGTACGTGGCGCCATCTCCTGTGCTCGGCCGGAGTGATTCACCGGCGGCCATCACGTCAATCCTTTCCGCCTCGGTGTCCTTGGCACCGTGATTCTTCCTCACTGTACCAATTCTCTACGTGCTTGGCATGCGCTTGTGATGGTATTCGAGCCGTGAGGTGATCGCCGGACCTCCGCGGCTATAAATAGCCCATGGTTCACGACGAGGCTCGGTCATCACACACATACCAGTGAACCAAATCAAGTCAAATTCACACTGCCCTCTCCACCTTTGCCCAAATTGATTGTGCACGGTGAAAGCACAGCCTCTTACGGTCCTTTAGCCCCGATCCCATCTCCCAATTTCGCTCAGAGCCGCCGCGACCCCATTTTTTCCCTTTTCCGTCTCCGGCAAGCACGAAATACTACGCTCCGTGGCTAGATCACCCTGGTAAGGCTCTGCCCAAATCAAATGTTGTTTCTGCAACTCCGTTCGCTTGTGAAGCTCATCGTGGCGTCCGATTACTCAATCCGGCCTCGGTTGTGCGGGAACGCGTGCCCGTGGTCACGGTTTCCGCCGTGCACGTGGACAAGCCGTTCTCAGTGCATTCATGTCAAATTGATGCGTGTTCCGAGGTCACCTATTGTCGGTTATGCTTTCCCGATCATTAGTCCGGGCAGTCGTCGCCGGCCATGGCCGGTACAGACCTCGTCCGAGACGTTCGACCAGCGCGCCGCGGTCAGGGAGCAAGTTGGGGAAGAAATAGAAGTTTAGGGTCATTTCGGCAATGTGTCAGCGACTAAGTGCAATAGTAGATAAACCTGCTTCGAATTAGCTGATAAACCGAGGCCCTCTGTGCAAAATAGCCAAAGCGCGCGGGCGCGCGCAGGCACGCGACCCGGTTTCCTGTAGCGTTGGGCTGTCCCGGGCTAGAAACGGCCCATCACTGTTTTAATCTTTTTCTTTTTCTTTTTCAGTAGAGCTTTGGAAATCTGTTAAAAATTGTAGAAAAATCCTAAAATTGCGAAACTAATTTTCCTAGACTTCTTATTTTCCATAGTATTTTATAAAAATAGTTTCATGATTTTTAGGTTAAATCAGAAATTTTAAGGTATTTAAAGTAGTTTAAGGTAGTGGTTCTGGATTTTTAGAAAATAAATGGAATTTCCAAAAATGTCCAAACTTTTTATATGAGTCCTATACATTATTTAGAAGCCTTGGGTAGAGTTTGGGTTGATTTGGACCTTGTTTAATAACTAGAACCCAAAACCCCCACCCCTGCTCTATGAACTCCTTTACTGACTCCGGAAACCCTCAGTTCTCGGAGTTCCGTGAAGGAAAATTGTATTCAAGACCTTAGATAATAAGTTTTTATTATCTTTGCACTCTCATGAGCATTACATGGCATTCATTCTTATACATATATGTGGTTATGTTTAGAAAATGAAGAAGAAGTTGAAGTGAGTGAAGAAAAGGCACCACCACCTTCGGACTCTCAGGTAGGATCTTGTCTTTACTTTGACATCTGCGGGCCTGAGCCTGACTCACCTACTAACGAAGGCAATCCCCGGTGCTTTTGCCACCTCCATGATGTTTTTAAATTTTTCTCATTTGCTTGATGCATTAGGTGATAGGAGTTGATTGCTAAAACAATTCCTGCATTACCTTCCTTGAATTTGATTAACTTCCTTGATCACCCGCTTTACAAAAGATTTTGATGCTTAGCATTGCTTTAGAAAAACAAAATGTTTGTTTTACAAAATATGATGTGGCAAAAGTGGGTGGGATGTTTTCGAAAATGAAACTTGATGGTGGATCTGTCAAAGGCCTTGATGGGTTCAACATCCGGAAAAGATGTACCTCTGCCAGGTACCAAGTTTTTGGGTTGAAATGATTAAGCTGAGACCGGGCGGGTGACTTGTACGAGAAGAGAGTCTCGGTGTAGTGTCTCCGTCTGAGTTGATTAAGGACCTTGTCGATGTAGGCTTGATGACCGAGGACCCTTTAACTGGTCACATGCCTCGTCATGGGTAAGCCTTGCCTCGGGCAGACTAAGGCCAGAATAAGATAACACGAAATGGGCGTGGAGCGGTGGCGGGAGTAGCGTGTACCCTCCGTGGCAAGAGGCTGGATGGTGGTGTATCTGTACTCTCGGTTTGCGTGAACCTGATCTGGTCTTAAGAAACCCGGTGGCGGGTTAACATATGCAAGGGTTAAGTGCTACATATGTCGTGTGATTGGAGATCCTCAGCTGAGTATAATCGATTCGGATCGCCGTACCTTCGTGGTTATGAAGACTTGGTCACTGACTTACATGTAGCAATCCAGTAAAGATGAAGGAAGAATTAAGAACTTGGTTAGTTCAGGATAAGTGTTTGAACTAGGTTAGAAAGAACTCTAGATGCAGGTAAGTTTACCTAACTTGACAATAAAACTGGATTTTTAAGGATCCACTTTTAGTAAGCATTTATGCAACAACAGAGTCTTTGATCTTGAGATACCTTACCTTGACTCCCTATAACCAGCATACCCTTGAGGGTCTTTTCTTTAGTCGGGTAAGACTTGCTGAGTAATTCCGTACTCAGGGTTTATTCCCTCGTTGTTTTTAGGTGAGGAAGCAGCAGATTTCTGTTGCTTCTGTACCAAGGTGGTTCCTCATGAGGAAAAGCAAGAGTGAAGATGCGAGAGGACATGGTCCTCCATAAGTAAACTTTTATGTAAAAACTTATCGGGAGGAGTTTTTGCCTCCCTTGGTTATGTAATAATACTACGCAGCACTCGTTTATATTTCTGGTCTGTAATAAGCAACTTGATCTTACTTTTAAAATAAATGTAAGTTTATGTAATCACTTCCGCTTTCCGATATCTCCGATGTTCTGTAATGTCTGCAAGACGGGTGAAACGTTCCTGGAAAGGTAAGAAAAGATACCGAACTTGTCAAGTGGTTCAGGAACATCTACAGGGTTGTCTGATGTCTGTTAGACAAGGGCAACTGTAGGTGGGCCTAATGACTTGGAAGGTTCCGTCACAACTCCGGATCTTAGTAACTGAACTCGGTATCTTCCATCCTACTATCTCTCTCACTTTAGCCGGATCCACTAAGATTCCACCATTGGAGATGATATGCCCAAGGAATGGTACTTCATCAAGCTAGAACTCACATTTACTATACTTGGCATGGAGTTGATTATCCCTTAACTTCTGTAGTACCAATCGCAGATGTTCCTCAAGATCACTATCATTCTTGGAATAAATTAGGATGTCGTCGATGAATACCATGATGAACTTATCAAGATACTCAATGAACACCTTGTTCATCAAATTCATGAAGTAGGCTGGTGCATTAGTTAAGCCAAGCGACATGACCGTGAACTCATATAGACCATATCGGGTAGAGAAAGCCGTCTTGGGAATATCATAAGGCCTAATCTTCATTTGATGATAACCCGATCTAAGATCAATCTTAGAGAATAACCTGGCACCCCTCAACTGATCAAATAAATCTTCAATACGAGGTAAAGGATACTTATTCTTAATTGTGACATCATTAAGTTATCTATAATCAACACACATCCTCTGTGAACCATCCTTCTTCTATATAAACAGAACTAGTGCTCACCAAGGTGAGGAACTCGGATGAATGTACCCTGCCTCTTGCAACTCTGTTAGTTGTTTCTTAAGTTCTTTTAATTCATCTACTGACATCAAGTATGGCCTTTTTGAAATAGGAGCGGTTCTAGGTAATAGATCAATAACAAACTCAACTTCCCTATCTGGTGGCATCTCGAGTAACTCCTCTGGAAAAACATATGGGAACTCTCTAACCACACGGATGTTTCTGCCCACAAACTTACCATCTACTAGATATATGGCAGGTCTGGTTGAGGGTGTTATGGTAATCATGACTTCAAATCTTTTTTCTTTTGGACTGTTGAGTTCCATGGTTCCCCTAGCATAATGTATAACTACCTTTGCTTTCCTTAACCATGACATACCAAGAATCAGATATATACTGCTCTCTTATAATACTATAGGCCTAGACTAGAATTCCCTCCCCATGATTGTGATTGTTAATCTGTTGGTCATATAATTTGATTCAATAGGCCCTTTAGGGGTGATTCTTATCAGGGATTTTTGCATAGTTTGAACTGGTAACTCATTTGTATTGACATAGCGAGCAGAAATGAACAAATGCGTAGCTCCAGAATCAAATAATATAGCTGCAGGAACTGAATTAACATAAAACGTATCGATAGCAATATCAGCACCGTCAGCAGTAGCATCAGCACTGACTTGGTTGACTCTAGCAATATTGAACCCTTTGCTGGTAGATGGAGTCTATTGCCTGCCCTAAACATTACTTCGAGCTGGTGTGTTGGGATTCCTCTTCGGACAAGCAATGGCGTAGTGCCCAACCTCACCACACTTGAAGCAAGTTGTGAGTGTAGTAGTACCCTGTCCAGCAGGTCTCGTCGGGGTGCCAGTGGGGGCAGCCCGACGAGTATGTGGAGTCTGCGGAGTTGCCTATGGTGTATGCGGAGCAGGTCGTTGGTAGGACTGTTGCCCTCCTCCAAGACGCGCTGGTGTTCCCTAGGGTGGAACATAGCAAGGACAGATGCTACTGCTCCGCTGTCCCTAGGTGATTGCCTTCCTCTTCATCTCGCCCAGCTAAACATGTTTGTGTTCAATAGCTATAGCCTTGTCCAGAAGCCTCTAGAAAGATGGGAAGGTGTGAGATACCAACTGGCACTTGAGTGGCCCAATGAGTCCCTTCATGAACTACTCCTGCTTCCTTTCATCATCAGCCACCTCCTTTGGAGCATACCTTGACAGCTGAATGAATTTATCACGATATTCACTAAC
This sequence comes from Zea luxurians, assembly GCA_029449295.1. Taxonomy (NCBI): domain Eukaryota; kingdom Viridiplantae; phylum Streptophyta; class Magnoliopsida; order Poales; family Poaceae; genus Zea; species Zea luxurians. Next base: position 4,876,900 of record JAOPSE010000010.1, on the reverse strand, counting down.
TGTCATGTTGCCTTGCTTAAGTGACAAGAATTCCTTCTTCTTAATTTTCATCAAGCCTGCAGGAATGTGATAATTCCTAAACTGTGTAGAAAATTCTACCCAGGTATTAGTGTTAGCAGCAAAAAGGGCAGCACAGTAGGAGTCCCACCAATCAGCAGCGGGGCCAGTGAGACGATACGACACATAGAGCACCTTCTCTCGATCAGTGCATTGAGCAATATTGAGCATCTTATCCACTGACTTCAGCCAATCATCAGCATGTAGAGGATCTGGAGAGCTAGAGAATGTGAGTGGCTTGTGACTCATGAATTCCTGGTGCTTGTCCCAGGGTGGATCTGGTGGTGGTGGTGGAGGTAGTGGTGGTTGTTGCTACCGTTCCAGTTGTTCCTGCCGGAGTTCTGGTCAAATTTCTTGCCACTCCTAGCACATCTCCTGACATTCTTGTCGCATCTAAGCTTGTATTTCAGTCATGGTGTTTGCCATTTGCTGCAACATCTGCATCTTAGCGGTAGCCATAGGATCTGTCCTAGCCAGTGGAGGGTTCGGTGGAGGATCCATCTCTGGTTGAGGTTGGTTAACAATCATCCTGCGACGGTTATTGGCAAGTAGATCGATACCGCCTCCCTTCCTGGTATTGACCATCTGGGTTATAAACACCTGGTAAGATAGAATTGCAGATAAGACGAGTAATTATGAGACATGATCTTTTGGGGTTTTAATTGCGAACACTCTTGACTTGTCCCTTGTGGCTTGGTTGATGACGAGTGATTGTCAACGGGTACCACTCTGGGGTAGTTAGTGGACTAACCAGAGTGTGAGATTATGCTTGTGCAACCATGTCGATCGACTTGTGGTGTGCAGGTGTGGAGCATAGGAATGGTGGTCGGCGGCTGAGGTGAAGGTCATATGGGCTCATGCTTATGGACCGGGTGCGGTGAAGAGCGAGTGCTAGGTCTTGACTGACGGATCAGAGCAGCCAGGTGACCAACTGTGGTGGCTGACACATGGGACACACGCTTGTGCAAGGACATGGTGGAGTTGACCGTGTTTGTAACACCCCAGGTGTTACTAGGGTGCTGGCTTCCTAATGACACATACACCTATTATCACATGTGGTTAAAACTTGGAGGAGAGGGAGCACTTAAGACCATGGAAGCATGAGTGAGTTAAGAAGTGCCAGGGACCAAGGTATTACCCAAGCCTTTAGGCAATGACCACCTAGGGCAAGGGAGGACTGAACTTTGGGCTCTCTCTCTCTTGAAGCCTTTAGCTGAGAGAAAGATTAGGTAAATGCACATTCCATGATTTAAACCCTTAACCAAAGTTTAAGAGTACCAAAATGTTTACAAAAGACAGCAAAGGAGCTTTACAAAAAGACCCCTAAATCAGCCCCAAGTGGAGAACACCAAGGAATCACCCCCATTCTCTCTAAGTCCAAAATCAGCCCTAATCTAGAGATCAGGGGTGTTCACCTAGTTAATGGCACCAAAACCCCAGGGTCTAAATAACAAAAAGGAGCCAAATTATCTAAGGAACCCCCTGGAAGAGTTTGAACCCAAGCCAAGACCTTTTGACACGGGTTGGCACCTATTTTGTCTCGGATTGAACAGTGCAGACAGACAAGACTTGGCGCCACCATATCTCCTAAACCAGACCCGATCTTCTCTTGGAACTTACATGAACTAGGTAGCCCTAGGTGCAGGGAAAAAATCTTGCATAAGCCATAGGGCGAGATTCGCACGCTTGGCTGCTCAGCAGGCGCAAGAACAAGGGCAGAAGGCAACGACCACGTGTTCGACGCGCTCTGGACTCGCCAGAGCACGCCCGCGCGCGCCCCTGCGTGCCCCGCGTCGCGCCAAGGACCAGCCGGCGCCATGGCCCACGCCCGCGCCTATAAAACCCCCAGGGACCTCGACCGTACCCTTCCGCATACGCTCGACCTCACCGGAGCCCAAACCCACCGGCGTTTGCCCTTACACGGCGTGTCCGCGGCCGCCCGATCCCCCTGCCACCGTAGACCGGCCAGTCGAACCCTTCCCAGCCCCGTCCAAACCTCGGAGAAGACTGTGCACACCTCGGTGAAGCTCCCCGAGCGAGGAATCGAAGTTTGCTTCGCCAGAGAGGCCAGTCCACGGTCGCCGGACTCCACCCGACCGCCGGCGAGCGTAGACCGGGTAATCCTCTGCTCCATTCCCCGATTCCTTGCGCACACAGCCTCTACGTCACCCCGTGAAGCTCACTGTGCCATTGGATTGAACTAGGTCGCCGTGGTTTGGCCGGCACACCCGCCGCCGACGAGAGCACCCGCCTGCACACGTGGACCGAGCGATTCCGGCCACCCCCACCGTCGAGCCATACACCGTTGTGACCGCCAGAGCCTCTCGGAGCCAACCCCGCCCCTCGCCGGACCTCTCTCGCCGCCGGTAAGCCGCGCCACCCTTTTCTTTCCCGCGGGTACTGTTTGCATTAGGGGAAGGACCTCGGGGAAGAAGAAGGAAAGGCCGAGGGGGATTTTTGAACTGTCAGTGACTCAGAGAAATAGTAGCGCGGGGGTATAACTGAGAAAGTTGGTTTGGGAATAACCCGAGGACTTCGGTGCAAAGTGGTTTTTCCAGGAAACCTTTAAATAAATCTGATTTAAAATTTAAACAGAACTTGAATAATTCATATCTTCTGTTGTACTCATCCAAATTGAGTCAAACCAATTTTGTCAGATCTTAAATAATATAAACTATTGAAGAAAAATATAAAACCCCTTTGTGCTACAGAAAACTTTAAGGTTCTGACTTAAATACTGATTTGGCCAAAAGATGAATAATAGGAAGAAAAATAGTTGCACTATTTAACTGAGGTTAAGAAAATTTGGAGAAGTACATGACCACCTACTGAGCTATTTAAAAATGCTAAACCCCTCTGTACATCCCATTAAGGTAGAGTTTACCATTTATTTTGCTTTGTGCTTAAGGTTAAAGAAAATAGGAAAGATAAATTAAATAAAGAACCAGAGAGCCCCCATATTTTTGTTAGTCTACTTATTCAGTATAGTTCACTAGAAAAATTTATTATACTCTAGTTTAGTATAAAATAATTGGGATACCTTTTATTTTGAGAAAACAAGGAAAACTTAGAAAAACCCTAGAAAAATAACCCCAAGGCAAAAACACCCCAAACCTTGGGATAACTAATGAGTTGTTATTAAGAACATAAGAAAAATTTGAAGTCTGTTGTTTGATATTTTTCAAATAACAAGTTAGTTATAAGCACCCTTTTGGCATAAAACTTTAGAAAATCACAACTAAATAACCACCGATTAACCTTCTGTGATTTTTGGCACAGAAGCTTATTATTACTGTTAGATGCCAACAAAAATAACCCTTAGGGCAGAACCCACTCCTAGTTAAGAGTTGTAGTATAAAGTGGCCCATTTACACAACCTTTGTTATTTTTTTTGTCTAAAGCATAGCCTTTTTATTTTGAACCTCAAACTCCTAGAATAGACTATATTGACCAATGACAAGCCACTGTAATTTTTACAAGGTTTTTGAAAATTTTGAAATCACTGTTGTAGTTCAAACCCACAACTAAAATTCATAAATAGAAAATAAAGAAGGGAAAAAGAAAGGGAATGATGGAATTTAGTGTGACCCTAAAACCCTTTGTAAAATTGTCCACTGAAGTATATAAGGAGAATTACAAATCCACTATGCTTATCATTAACAAAACCTAAACTTAAAATGATAAGCATAAACTACTAAAAGCCACGTATGACCAAGAAACCCTAAGTTACTAACTAACTTAGTTCTCCTTTCTTTAGCATAAAGTTGTTAAATCATGCATAATCATGACATACATATTCATTGCATTCGATAGATTGCAACCTCGCTGACGGAGAGTACATCCTCGTGCCGGAGCAAGGAGCTGCTCAGGAGGTAGCCCCGGATCCAGCACCAGAGCCTGCACCAGAGGATCTGCCTGCCCCAGCTTTGGAAGGCAAGCCTCGGTTTTATGCATAACCTGTTATATATGCTATTTTACTACACTTAATGTTTGTAGGCTTGTATTGTGCACTTAAGTGTAGGAGTTGATTGAAACCCTAGTTGCATGAACTCAGGAATCCTTTTTGAGATGGATACTAGTATGCTAGGTCAAGTAGCTGCTTTGCTAATTAGGGATCTCGGTAGAAGTCGAGTGAATTTTCTAGCACTCGCGCGAGGTCAGGAATTGATTGTACCCACTTTCATATCATACTGATGTTGGTCTGTGGACACGGATCCATGGGGATGCGTGGTCTACGAGATAAAATTTGGAATAAGGATTAACGTGCGGATACCTGTGTCAAGTGTTTGAATGTACTAAGCACATACCGAGAAAAATGTTAAATCGGTAAGCCTAGTACCTGATTGAACCTGCCAGTGGACTTTACCCCTCACGCGACCTGAGACGTGGTCTCCCATTCCGGTTATGGTGGGTGCAAGTGCGGTCACTGCACGACGGCAGTCGGGGTCAGTGAGGCATTGTACGCCAAGGCGGTGAGCCCTGATCTGCTGCCAGGGAATCGATGGGGACGGTTGATGTGTGTGGGGACGGAGTGCCTCACCACGTCGTGTGTTTATGTTTACCTTGCAAGGATAAAAACTCGATTCGAATCGTCTGCTTCTCGCAGCTAATGAGACTGCTTGATCCATTGTACTGCATTGAGTAACAAGTGGAATTATGATGAGTTGAGACAAGATGTTGATTGCAAAAAATGTTTGGTACTATGTATGAGTAGATAGTACATATTTAGTCTTAAGAGAGTCACACTTAAACTTGACAAAGTTAAAACTTGATTTAGAAACTCAGCTAGTGCTTTTGGCAACCAAACCCCACAGCCAAAAAACTGCATGTCTAGAGGTAGAGGAGTAGACTCCTCACACCGGGTAAGTCTAGCTGAGTATTAGTATACTCAGCCTTGCTTGTGGCATAATTTTACAGGTTCTCTGGAGGACACGGTTGCTGGAGTGACTTGGCCGTCCATCTTGCCACCGGGTTGGACTGTTGAGTGGGACCCCGCCTCGGCTGAGGAGGAGCATGAGGTGTGATGGGACAGGCTTCCCCATCTCTCTGTTTATTTATCGTTAGTTTCATTCCACTGCACTTCAAACAATGATGACTACTTTTGCAAAACTCCGATGGTGCTGTTATAATTTAATACTCCCTAATGTATGGTTTTATGCTTTATTGTATTTGCTCTGTGACTCACCATCGAGTGAGGTTGTGGTACTTGATCCTGTCAGTGGCCTTGTCGGACTAGATCCGAGGAATTGACGGGTTATTCCTATTTAAGTGTGGTCTAGCCTCTAGGGCGAGACTTAGGCACTTGAGTCGGAATAATTCAGGAAGTTCCGCCACAGTGTTGCTAGTGTGGTCGAGGACTGGCGGGTCACGCGTCTGATCGTGGAGGACATGCACGAGGTGCTATGCTCATGGCAGGTCTGGTGGTTTGGGCCTCAAAACCACCCAGTGCTACAGATGGCGGGTTTTGCTAAATTGGGCCTCAAAACTTGGAGGTGGCGATTCTGGAGGGAACTGGTGGTGGCACGAGGCATGACACGGAGGGTGCGTCATGGCGAAGCATCTCCGTGTGAAGGACGTGGTTGTCGGATCGAAAACCTAGGAGTTGGTCCATTTCGCCTCCGGTGGAGTGGATAGGCTCTATGTAAATAGGGTAGTTTAGGAAGTGAGAATAACCCTCTATAAATAGAGGGGAGGGCTGGTTTGTTCAGTATCTCTTGGTTGCCATTTGTTTTGAGCACTCATTCTAGAGCTCCTAGTTTTCTCTCTAGGTAGACACTAGTTGAGTCGAGGGTTTCGTAGCGATTTTGTACTTTGACTGTGTTCTTAATTTTCAAGTTTAATAAGAGGAAGGGTCGCCTGTCTAGCCCACAGGGCTCTTCGGCTTCAAATCTAAGTTTGTACACATGCTAGAATTTCTGAAGTTTTATAGTCTTGGTTTCTCGTTTTCCTCAATCTTGTGTTGTTGGTGAAAAACCTTTGATTCCTTTGAGAGGATTCGGTTTGAGGATTGATTGGTGGTGAGTTGCACTCTTTGGACCACTGCATACACCTAGTTGTTGCAGATTTTGGCCGCGATTTGAGAAAAAATCAGTTTGAACTCATTCTAGAAAACCCCAATTTCTGGCTGTATTTTTAGATCTGCAGGTGATTTACAAGTCCGATTAATCTCAAAATTTAGGGAGATCTTGGAAACGTATTTTCTCAGGTGTGTGTAAAATTTCATCTCAATCAGAGTTTGTTTGGTTTAGTTTTGAATTCAAGAACATAATTTCGTACTCTTGAAAACATCACTTGTTGACGATACTGTATTGGACCGTTTTGGACTTTTTGGTGTCTGATTTGTGATCCGTTTGTTTTGCTGGTCTCATGTGAGTATTAGGAACGTTTTGTAATCATGAGATCTCTCGTTCGTTGATGTGTTCATGGTTTGAGCACTTGCTTCATCTCAATTGAAGTGAAGAGTTCATTTTCAGTGTTTGGAAGCAAAATTCGATTAGCTCTCATTCACCCCCCTCTGGTCACCTTGCCGGTCCTACAATTGGTATCAAAGACAGTTAAGGATTTCCCTTCCCTAATCGGTTTGAAATCCACGTAGGCAACATGGAACGAGGTGTTGGCAAACCTCCATTCTTTGATGGGACCAATTACATGTACTAGAAGATTCGCATATCTGCGTATCTTCAGAGCATCAGTTACCGAGTTTGGGAAATTTGCCTCGATGTGAATTTTGATGCTACAAGTGACCGGATCACTCCAATTCAAATGGAGTTCCCTGATTCGAACAACAAAGCTCGAAATGCTTTGTTCTCATGTCTCTCGCTTGATGAGTTTGAGCGAGTTGGACATCTGACTACGACTCATTAGATCTGATCTACCCTCGAGAGATTCCATGAGGGCAATGATCATGTGAAGGCTAGACTATTTGAGGCGTATAGGATAGAATACGAGAACTTTGCACAATTGGCTGGAGAGACCATTGATTCTATGTTCTCCTGGTTCCAGTCAATTGTGAACAAGATGTGTGCCAACAAGGCACAGCTACCCTATAGTGATCATGAGAGAGCGCTGAAATTACTACATGCTCTAGATCGGAGGGTTTGGGAGGTGAAAGTCTCGGCGATCATCAAGTCACCCAACTACGAGACTCTCACCATGGACAAGCTCTTCAGCAAGCTCAAGTCCATAGAGATTGACCACCAGACTCGAGCCAAGATTTAGAACCCTGGTGCACCCACCATGGCCCTGGTCTCTAGAGGTGGTTCCGCTTCTAAGTCCTCATCTACTATGTTTGCTCTATCTTCTTTGTTGTCCATTACAGAGGAGCAGGTGGAGAGCCTTGGGGATGAGAAGCTAGCACATGTGGCCAGCTAGTTCACTTGGTTCCATAACAACCGTATGAGCCGGCGGTGTGACGGGTCCAAGGACGGATGCTACAACTGTGGCGATCCTGACCACTTCATTGCCAGCTGCCCCAAGAAGGGCAAATCGGAGTCTAGCCTGCGCGACCATCACTCTGGTCGGCGCAAGGGAAAGTACTTCTCTAGCAAGTACAAGTCCAAGGGAGGATTCGACAAGGAGGCAAAGATCAAGGAGTGTGCCTTCCTCGCCTCCCTCAGCGACCTCGACCACGACTCCAACGATGTTGTATCTTCCTTGAGCGACGAGGAGACTGAGAAGAGGTAGAGGACAAGCTGAACGGGTTGTGCTTCATCGCCGACACCGCAGGAGACTTCTGCACCATGGCACTTGGTGAGGACGCGGTCGGCACCGGCGACGACACTACTTCTAAGGTACTACCTTCCGCCGATGATATCGCCGCTGACATAGAAGAGTTGAACGTTGCTTTGGCTAGTCAGGATAAGTTTCTTAGGCAGGCTGCTCATGAGAGGAGAGAGTTTAGATCCAAGTACGAGAGCATGCTTAGGGAACTTGAGTCTACTAGAGATTCAGTTGTGGTGTCTAACAAGACTGAATGTGATGAGTGTGCTCTACACATGTTGAACATCACCACTTTGCAGACCAAGTACTCCACCTTGCTAGATGAGCGCGATGAGATGAGATCTAGGTCTATCCTGTTGGGTGCATGTACCATTTGTCCTAGCTTGCAGTCTAAGCTAGTAGAGAGAGACGCTAGGCTAGCTTTGCTTGAGAAGGCTAGCTCAGTGAGTGCCCCTGCACCTGCGCAGTGTTCACTTTGTGAAGGTTTGCAGTCTGCCCTTGAGTCCTGCAGACACGAGAAGACAAAGAATTGGCGAAGAAAACACATACCTTCGATTTGTCTTGAGTTGGGTGTTGTGCAGTGAGCCCCAGTTAGGCATGATGGTGAGTCAGTTCAAGAGGGGAACTGGCGGACGGGGTTAGGCTTTGCTGCTAAGGATGGAAGTGTCGCTCGATTTGGGAAGGTTGGTGAGTGAAGTGGTTTGACACCTTTAGAGAAACCTTCACCCACTCCCAAGCTTATCAAAACCACCCCTGATAAGTCTATCACCCCTGTGAGAGACGTTGTGATTGATGAACCTACGAGAGCTCCTCCTCAGAAACAAGTGTGGCTTCCAAAACCTAACCATCTCAGGAACACACTTGACATCTTTCCCAACATCTCTAGCAATCCCCTTCCTAGAGCCCCTTAGCCATCCAAAAAGAAAGCCCCCTCCCACAAACAAAATCCACCCAAGAGAGAGGTGAGGTACCATTGTGAGTATTGTGAGAGGGATGGGCTTCTTGCTTCTTTTTGCTTTAGGAGGAAGAGAGATGAGCGACGGGTTTATGAGTCAAGCAGGAAGGACATGAACCGCCCCTCTCATGGTGATCATGCTCAGCCTGTTTAGAGACATCCTGTGAGGCCTAGAGGTGTTTTTCCTCTTGCCGCTAGGCCTCAGGCAGTGAGACCACATGGTGGTCATGCCCGACGGGATGCTGGTCGTTTGCCTTATGGCCAAGGACCATGTGACAGAGGCTTTGGTTCATACTTCCATAGCGGACCACAATTTCCTTCTTGTGGTGATCGCTTCCCTTCGGAACCAGGGATGTTTGGTGTTTTCCCTAACACTTTTCAGGGACAAATGTCGCATCACTAGTGTTGGGGGCTTGTTCTCAAATGCTATGAATTAAGAACAAGACAACATAAAAGTGTTAAATGTTGAACTCCTTCGTCCTTAGAAACAGTATATCCCTTCGGGTATAATGAATCTCGGACGAAGGTTACGAAAGAAAAGACCTTCGTTAGGTTGATAAATGGTTAAACAGGGCAACTATATATAATGTGCGAGTAATAATACCAGCATTATCATCGATATATTTCCATTATTAAATTCATAAAAACGAATTACAAATGTACCTTCAGATTGATGTAAAGTAAAGGTACAAACGTGATGCGAAAAAGCGTATGCCAAGTCAGCGTGAACAGTACGGGAGTACTGTTCACCTATTTATAGGCACGGGACGCAGCCCGTGTAAAATTACATTGATGCCCTTTACATTTATCAATAACTATAGTAATTCTTCGAGGTCCAATTTGGCTTTTCATCTTTAAGTCGGTTCCTCTTTTCTGTTATTGTGCCGAAGCCTTTCTGCACATAGCTTCGTGATCGTCTTATCCTTCGTCATGATCGTTTTTCATTCCAGTCAAGCTTCGTCTTAACCATGCTCTTGTATATTCCCGACCTGACTCCGAAGGTGCCTGTTCACATATTACACTTGGAAAATATTGTGAAACTATGCTTTTGAGGACCTTCGGGAGCCGAAGGCCCCCAACAGTAGCCCCTCGCAATATCAATTTATTGTAAAGATAAATTCATATTGCGACATGGACGAAGGCTTTAAGCCGAAGGTCCGAAAAAACACCTTCCTTTTGCTAGAATAGCAACAGTCATTGACAAGCGGGGCCCTCCAGTTTTCGACATACTGGGTGTATAAATATAAGCTCACCACGAATTTGTTTGGCACGCCCTTTTGCCACCTGCTTTTTACTCACCCAGCTTTTAGCCTGCGCGTGACAGCATTTGCTCGGTCTTAAATTTTTAAGCTTCGGTTTCAAGTCTGGTTTGCCAGCATTCGCGAAGATGTCTAAGGATAAGATAGTTGCTGGTGCTTCGAAGCAAAGCCTTTTTGAGGAAATGCACCTGGGTTTTCTTGAGTCAATGTCGAAGACCAATACGGAAAAGATTGTCAAGGAAACTTTGGAGGGTTTATCTGAAGATACTGGCGACAGTGATAGTTATGATGTGGATAGTGGTGGAGAGGACTCTGAAGATCGCCCGTGGCGGCCTAGTCACTCAAACTTCGGAAAATCAACTATAAAGTAGAGTCACCTTGAAAATATGAGGGGAGATATTTCCGAGATATATCCATTGTGAGGGCAGATGACGGAGAAAAAACTACGCCGACCCCCGAAGATAATGAAGTCGTGATCTTCCAAAGCTTTTTAAAGGCTGGGCTACGATTCCCTCTAAGCAGGTTTGTGGTAGAAGTTCTGAAAATATATCAAATTTACCTTCATCAACTTACCCCTGAGGCAGTGATAAGATTGGGAATCTTCGTCTGGGCCGTGAGGAGCCAGGGCCTGGAGCCAAGTGCAAAAAGCTTTTGCAATATACACGAGCTAGTATATGAGACGAAACCCTGGGGTAAGGAGCAATATCATAATAATTTTGGTTGCTATAGCTTCGGTGCCCGCTCTGGGTCAAGCTGTCCCGTGCCAACCTTTCGGAAGAGATGGCCCGGGGAATGGATGAAGGAATGGTTCTATGTGAAGAACGATTTGAAGGTTTGGGAAGATATCAAAGATATCATCATGCGCCCTATCTGGCAGCGCTTCGGACTCCGGAAACCAAAGGTAGAAATGGACGAAGCAGCAGAAGAATGTCAGAGGGCCTTCGGCGTAGTTTGTTCTTTTATTGGGACCAGGGATTTAATGCAAGAGCACATTGCCTTCAGAGTGTGGCCACTTGCAGATAACTGGGAAATGCCGAAGGAGACCGTTAAAGAAACTGACGAGGGTGGACTAATCAGGCTGAAATATACATTCAAGTACGGAGATAAGTTTGTTGAACCGGATGATGATTGGCTGAAAAGCATTGAGAATGTAAGTGATGAATTGCTTGGGGCATACTCAAAGGCCGAAAACACTGCATTATCAGCGGCTTTCGGACGCCGAAAGAAGAAGAGACTCAACCGAGTATTTGATGCAATTGGGTTTATCTATCCCGACTACTATTATCCAATGCGAGGTCAAAAGAGAAAAAATACTTCTCCTGCAAAGGACACTGCTTCGGCTGCTCCCGGGGAGCCAGCGCCGAAGAGGAAGAAGGTAAAAGTGTTCACACACCCTCCACGCTGTATTGAGCCGGCCATAGTGCCCGAGTTTATTGGCAAGGCCTCTTCGGCCACCGAAGCCAGAGAACCAACTCCAGCGCCAAAATCCGAAGAAATGGCCGAAGCACCAGCAATAGAAAAAACAGGAGAAGAGAGAACTGAAGAAAGAAAAACACTAGATGTTTTAAGTCCTTCATCAAAAGTTGAGGCAGCTAAAAGCTAGAAGGGGCCAGCAGCGACCCCAAAAAGAAAAAGGATGGTTAATGTGCTGGATGTTTTGGAGAAATTAAATCTTCAAGCACAACTCCAAAGAAAACTGTTGAAGTGTCTACTGATGCCTTTGTTGCTGAAACTTCGAAGCAGCAATTTGAAACTGAAGCTGGGCCTTCGGAATCCACCAAGATACAACCTTTGGAGGTCAAAAAAATGTCAAAGGCAAGTTTAGAAACTGAAAAAGCAAAAATAACAGGGCCGATTCTGACTAAGGAAATTGGCACTGCCACCCCCGAAGCATCTTCCAAAATACATGATTATATTGTGCGACATGCTTCGGGGAAGAAACTATCTGAAGAAGAGATTTTTGAAGCCAATCACTATGCCCGAGAACTGAAGTATCCGAGGGGGGCCGTAGTGTTTAATGGGACAAACGAAGATGATTTCTTGTACTGTCTCCCAGACAATAAAGAATTATCCGTGTGCCGGGAGATGGCTAGAAGCATGGGGTTCCCGAAACTCGAAGCTGGCCTTTGCGCCATGATGAAGGATGATCTTGCGGATAGCCTGGCATACAATAGTCTGAAGATACAAAAATTGTGAATTTTGAAGTTTATGAATTTTGAATTAGTTTTTTGCTCTTATGTTAACTCATTCATTCTTTTGAATAGGGCTTAATACTCAGCAATGCCTTAAGGGCTCAGAAGAATGCCGAAGATGAGAGCTGCACCATTGCTCTTAACAACCTTCAAACAGAGGTTATCAGGCTAAGAAACGAAGCCTTGGAGAAGGACAAAATTCTGCTTACATTAGTGGAAAAAATGAAGGAAGACGAAGCTAACTCTAAAACTCAAGCCGAAGCTCAGAAGCGTGAAATCGAAGATCTTCGTAAACAACTAGCCCGAGCCAAAGAAGAACGCATTCTTGAAGAAATAAAATGAGAATTAAGCGATCAATGGGCAGATCATTTGGAAGTAAATGTTAAAGAGCTTCGTGCTTCGAAGAAGAGGTGCTACGATAAATCCATAGAATGTGTTAAGAAAATAAAATCCAGCTTCGCCGGCGTTGGCGCATTCTCTAGTGAAGAAAATTTCACAAGAGGAAATCCAGAAGGCCCGATTGAATGGATTAGTCGCGAAGCTGATGTCTTCGACGAAATCTTGAATAGTCGCGGGGACATTTGTGCTTTTTCGGGCGCTAGGGGAATTGTTACTATTTTAGAGAAGAAAGGGTGCGAGCATGTGAAATCTTTGGCGCAGTCTGAAGCTACTTTATCCTCTGAAGATATCAAAGACCCTTTAGCCGAAGCAAGCCAGGTTGGTGGAAAATTTTTTACTGACATTTGGGACAATGGTGGCCGAAAAATGGCTCAAGAGATCATTCAGAGAAGTGAAAAAAACATCCATGATGCTAGGGAGGTAGCGAGAGATGCTGAAAAAAACACAGGGCCCGAAGGGCAAATAGGTATTAATTAGTGATTTTTATTTTGTTGTAATTTTTGATTTTGAACTTTATTCGTAGTTTGTAATAGTAATATAGTTGTATCCTCTCCTCCCTCAGAACCTGCTGAGGCATCTGCGGACCCTCCCCCGAAGGGAGACGACGAAATTAGACAAATGGCCGAAGCCATCATGGACGAAGTTGTCAATCAGCTGCTAAACGAAGCTGCAGAAGTAGTTCTTAGGGAAGATTAAATGCTATTGTAAAAATACTTGGAACATGACAAGTGTAAAACTTTGTAACTTTGAATGTAATATATAATCTATTTACGGTTCAATTCTTTACGATGCATGAAATTTTTTCATACATACCGCTTTTTGAGCCTTCGGCGAAAAAACACCTTCCCTTCTTTTCATGCTTCGTAAAGAAAATCTTTTATGTGTCACAAGAATTGCCATATTTCTTTGATGAAGAATCTCCAAACTTCATGAAAACATTCTTTGAATCCATAAAAAAGTCTTATGTTGCCTCTCAAATGAAGCTACACTTCTTCTCAATTTATCTTGTGCCTTGGCACGATTTTCTCTTTTTCAAAACATTCTTCGAAGATCAATGCTGTGTCCCCTTCCTGTTCTCCATGCGAAATGATGGATGATGCTTATGTTATGCAAAATGATGTAATGATGTTATGTTATGCAAAATGACATTTATGCTGAAAATACACATATCCCTGCCATAGAGCACACAATCTTTTTATCTCAGCGTTGACTTTTCGCTGTAAGCCTCCCTTAGGAGCTTCTTCGCTTTTTACTTTCAGCGGAATCAGCGTTTATTTTTCGCTGTAAGCCTCCCTTAGGAGCTTCTTCGCCTTTTACTTTCAGCGGAATCAGCGTTTATTTTTCACTGTAAGCTCTGCATTCCCTTTGGAACGGCTTTCGAGCAGAAAACTTACACTGCACTCCCTTAGGAACGACTTTTTATTACTTCGAAAAAGTTAAGGCTCATTCCTTAGAACAAGTTTTCGATAATCCGAAGGTTCTCCGTGCCTCCATAAATTCTTGTGCTTCGGTAACTCAAGCCTTTGGAGGAGATATATTTTCATTATGATAATACGGTAAACTGTTACAAGGATTTGAAAAACAATAAAAAACACTTAAACTCCCCATAATTGTTCTTTACTACGAAGAAAATAAAACTGAAGGTGGAAGCATAAAAAACTGCTGTGGGAGTAGGATATTTTGTCAGTAAATGTGCTTCGACTCTGGCACAGTGCTATTGACTGTGCGAGCTTCGGATTCTTCTCTGAAGTCCCTCTGGGGGTGAGAGTGCTGGCTCCCTTCTGGCTGCGGAGCTCGTTGTATTGGTGGTGGCGGTGGAAGCTGTTGCCAGGAAGCTTGGGGTTGGCTTGCCGAAGCAACAGAGGCTGCAGGGTGATTGCCTACATATTCTGGAATGTAAGGCGAATGATACGAAGCAGTATGCATAACCTGCTTCTGCTGGCTCTGTTGTGCTGCAGCCTCTACTAGCTCCTTTTGCTTTTGAATGGTAACATGACACATTCTGGTGGTATGGCCCTTGCCTTCACCGCAGAATAAGCAGTAAATTTTTCTTGGATGATCTCCAAATCTTCCCCTGAAGCCCCTGGCGCCTCTACCTCTTGGCGCTGGCGGCCGAAAAGAGCTTTGCTGTTGCCCCGAAGCTTGCTGTTGCCCTGAAGCTTGCGAGGAATACTGTGACCTTTGCTGCTGCCTCCCTTTGTCATCATTTTGAGTAGAATTGTGAATTAACCTGACATGCCTCGGATAAAACCTTCCTCCGAAGCCCCTGGTCATTTCAGAAAACCTGAGAGCTTCCTCCCTTCTTTGGCGAAAATCATTGTCAGCTCGAATATACTCGTCCATCTTCTGGAGCAGCTTCTCCAAAGTTTGAGGAGGTTTCCTGGCAAAGTACTGAGCTGAATGTCCTGGCCGAAGCCCCTTAATCATGGCCTCAATGACAATTTCATTGGGCACTGTTGGTGCCTGTGCCCTCAGACGTAGAAACCTTCGGACATATGCCTGAAGGTACTCTTCGTGATCCTGGGTGCACTGGAATAAAGCTTGAGCAGTGACTGGCTTTGTCTGAAAACCTTGGAAGCTGGTTATCAACATATCCTACAGCTTTTGCCATGAGGTGATTGTTCCTGGCCTAAGGGAGGAGTACCAGGTTTGTGCAACGCTCCTGACAGCCATGACGAAGGACTTTGCCATGACCGCTGTGTTGCCACCATACGAAGATATAGTTGCCTCATAGCTCATCAAGAATTGCTTCGGGTCTGAATGACCATCATACATAGGGAGCTGAGGTGGCTTATAAGACTGTGGCCAAGGTGTAGCCTGCAGTTCTGTTGACAGGGGAGAAGTGTCATCAAAAGCAAAATTTCCATGATGGAAATCTTCATACCAGTCATCCTCGTTGTAGAAACCCTCTTGATGAAGCTCTTTGCGCGGGGGCCTTTGATTCTGGTCATCTTGAGCGAGGTGTCGAAGCTCTTCAGAGGCTTCATCTATCTGCTTTTGAAGATCAGCTAGACGAGCCATCTTCTCCTTCTTCCGTTGAACCTGTTGATGGAGCATCTCCATTTTTTGTATTTCTTGGTCCAAGTCGTCTTCCGGAGGCGTTTGACTGATGGCCTTCCTCTTCTGGCTTCAGGCCTCCCTAAGAGAGACGACATCCTGATTGGGGTCCAGCGGCTGCAGAGTGGCAGCCCCTGTCGTTGAAGCTTTTTTCGGCGGCATGACGAAGGTGACGCTTGCCGAAGGTTTTCAAAACCCAAAAAGTGGAAGTGAGTTCACCGGAGGTGGGCGCCAATGTTGGGGGCTTGTTCTCAAATGCTATGAATTAAGAACAAGACAACATAAAAGTGTTAAATGTCGAACTCCTTCGTCCTTAGAAACAGTATATCCCTTCGGGTATAATGAATCTCGGACGAAGGTTACGAAAGAAAAGACCTTCGTTAGGTTGATAAATGGTTAAACAGGGCAACTATATATAATGTGCGAGTAATAATACCAGCATTATCATCGATATATTTCCATTATTAAATTCATAAAAACGAATTACAAATGTACCTTCAGATTGATGTAAAGTAAAGGTACAAACATGATGCGAAAAAGCGTATGCCAAGTCAGCGTGTACAGTACGGGAGTACTGTTCACCTATTTATAGGCACGGGACGCAGCCCGTGTAAAATTACATTTATGCCCTTTACATTTATCAATAACTATAGTAATTCTTCGAGGTCCAATTTGGCTTTTCATCTTTAAGTCGGTTCCTCTTTTCTGTTATTGTGCCGAAGCCTTTTTGCACATAGCTTCGTGATCGTCTTATCCTTCGTCATGATCGTTTTTCATTCCAGTCAAGCTTTGTCTTAACCATGCTCTTGTATATTCGCGACCTGACTTCGAAGGTGCCTGTTCACATATTACACTTGGAAAATATTGTGAAACTATGCTTTTGAGGACCTTCGGGAGCCGAAGGCCCCCAACAACTAGTATTCTTCACAGTTTACTTACCCCAATGTTGTGCCATTTGCTCACTCCATGTCTTACTATTTATGCAGGACGGAGGCCTGGAGAACATGTGGCTCATGGATTCCGGCTGTTAGCGCCACATGACCGGAAGCTCAAAATGGTTCTCCAGCCTTGACCCTATGATTGGTTAGGAATACATCACATTTGGGGATAAGTCAAGAGGTAAGGTTGTTTCTCGTGGCACCGTTCAGGTGAACGAGAGCTTTATTCTCAAGGATGTTGCTTTGGTTTCGAATCTTCATTTCAATCTGCTTTCAGTTTCGCAACTCCTTGAGGATGACTATGAAGTACGCTTCAAAAAGGGCTTGTCTCGAGTTTTGGATGCCTGTGGGGATCTATTTGCCAGATTTCCCCTTTTGGTCGAGTTTTTAGTGCTGGTTTTTCACATTCTTCTCGCCCTTCTCGATGTTTGCAGGCAGGATCTTCCTCTTCTCTTTGGAAGTGGCATAGGAGGCTAGGTCACTTGAGCTTTGATCTTTTGTGTCATTTGAGCTCAATTGACCTCATCCATGGATGGCCCAAATTAAAATTTGAGAAAGATTTTGTCTGTCACCCTTGTCGTCATGGAAAAATGATTGTCGCTTCCCATTCCTCGGTCACCAAGGTGATGACCTCGCATCCTGGCGAATTGCTTCATATGGACAATATTGGTCCAGCCAGGGTTTGCTCTTTTGGAGGGAAGTGGTATGTGCTTGTGGTTGTCGACAACTTCTCTCCCTACTCTTTGGTGTTCTTTATGACGGCGAAGGATGAGGCTTTTACTCATGCTCGAGATTTGATTCTTTGGTTGCAAAATGAGTTTCCTAAAAATGCCATGAGAGCTATACACAGTGATAATGGCATAGAATTCAAAAATAATCAGTTTGCAACCTTTTGTGCTTCTTTGGGACTCGAGCATTAGTTTTCCTTTTCGTATGTGCCCCGGCAGAATGGTATTATTGAACGCAAAAATCGGACCCTTGTTGAGAAGGCGAGGACGATGCTTGATGAGCATAGGACTCCTAGGCATTTTTGGGCCGAAGCGATCAACACTGCTTGCCATGTGTCCAATCGCATCTTTCTTCGGGCTTTTCTGAACAAAACTTTTTATGAGCTACGATTTGGACGGCCACCCAAGGTCAGCCATTTCATGGTATTTGGCTACAGATGCTTTGTGCTGAAATAGGGTAATCTGGACAAGTTTGAGTCCCGGTCTTCTGATGGGATTTTTTTGGGTTATGCATTACATTCTCATGCTTATCGTGTTCTTAACCTAGAGACTAACTGCATTATGGAGACTTGTGAGGTTACATTCAATGAGACTGCACCTTGCCATCCCCTGTCTTTGAGCCTACATGTCCAGATTAGATGGGATAAACCATCTTTGTGGAGGAGGAGCACGACGACGCCGATTGGGTTGCTCTCGAGCCAACTCCATCGGCCGCCCCAGTCGAGCCTGCTTCCACTACTATGGCTGATGGACCCAACCCCACTCCTTCCACCACATGGGGTCCGCTCAAGCCTTCTCCTACTGAGACTGGAGGAGTTGAAGCTGATGTTGAGGGGGAGGCCACTTCCTCAAGGGAGGCTCCACAACATATTCAACTGCGTCACCCACCTCAGCAGATGATCGGGGAGCTTCACGAGCGAGTCACTCGCTCTAGGTCACATCACGTTTCTCATTTTGCT
Source organism: Zea luxurians (assembly GCA_029449295.1). Classification (NCBI taxonomy): domain Eukaryota; kingdom Viridiplantae; phylum Streptophyta; class Magnoliopsida; order Poales; family Poaceae; genus Zea; species Zea luxurians. The sequence continues at coordinate 4,858,637 of JAOPSE010000010.1, read as the reverse complement.
CACTCAGCTTTTGTTGCTACTTTTGAGCCCTAAGATGTTGGACATGCTTTATCTGATCCTAACTTGATTAATGCTATGCATGAGGAGCTTGAAAATTTTGAAAGAAATCAGGTTTGGGTTTTGGTGCCACCTCCTTCTAACTACCGTCCCATCGGTACAAAATGGGTTTTCAAAAACAAACAGAGTGAGGATGGTTTGGTAGTGAGAAACAAGGAGAGGTTGGTTGCCCAAGGGTATTGCCAAAAAGAGGGAATTGATTATTAGGAGACCTTTGCCCCTGTTGCCCGTTTAGAGGCCATTAGGATCATTTTAGCCTTTGCTGCTTCAAAGAGTTTTAATCTTTTTCAAATTGATGTCAAAAGTGCCTTTTTGAATGGGTCTATAGAGGAAGAGATATATGTTAGGCAGCCCCTGGTTTTGTGAGTTCCAAGTTTCCAAACCATGTTTTTAAACTCCAAAAAGCTTTGTATGGTTTGAAACAAGCCCCTAGAGTCTAGTATGAGCGTTTGAAATCTTTTCTGCTTTCTAAGGGTTTTAAAATGGGCTATGTGGACAAAACTCCTTTTTCCTCAAGCATAATAATGACACCCTTTTAGTCCAGGTTTTCGTGGATGATATTGTTGGGGGCCTTCCTCTTTCGAAGGTCCTCAAAAACATGACTAATATGTTTTTCAGTGTAACATGGACTGCTACAGGAGGCTTCGGCTTTGAGATGAAGATATGCGTGACGTGGAGATACGACCTAAAGGCAGGATGAACGGACGCCGAAGCTGTGGCCGAAAGGGCTTCGGTTTAGTATAATGATGAAGGTGGAATATGGAACCGACCTAAAGGGGAAAAGACTACTTAGTCCTTGATAGCTCGCCTTATGATTAGCAGTAAATGTCAGAGACATGAATGTAATTTTGACCAGGTTGTGTCTCGTGCCTATAAATAGATGAACAGTTACATCGTATTATTCACACTGGACGGTAATCGCTCTTGCGTCACTCTCGCATTTTCACCTTCTGTCAAGCCGAAGGTATCAATGTAATATGAATATTTATTCATGTTTATAAAATGGGAATACAAATAAGTTATTGATATACCATTATTATTTATATTCTTTTATATTTCATGTACCTCCATTTATATCTGTTTGCTGAGATGATGAAGGAATGCCCTTCATGACCTTCATCTGAAAACCATTATACCCGAAAGGAAATAATGTGTTGAAGGACGATGGTCTTTAATCGTTAATAATTGTGTTGCTTTGTTCTTTATGTATAGCGTTCAAGAACAAGCACCAACATTGGCGCCCACCTCCGGTGAACTCATTCGACCACCTTTGGCAAGCATCAACTTTCGTAATGCCACCGAAGAAGACAACAGTGCTAGGGGCTGCCCTGCAGCCACTAGACACTAACCAGGAGACGCTGCACGAAGCTAGGAGCCAGAAGAGGAAGGCTACTAGCCCAACACCTCAAGAGGAGGAACTGGATCAAGAGATCAGGGATCTGGAGGCTATGCACCAACAGGTGCAAAGGAAGAGGGAAAAGATGTTTCGGCTCGCTGACCTTCAGAAGAAGATCGATGAAGCCACCGAAGAAATGCGTCATCTCACTCAGGATGACCAAGACCGAATGCCCCAACATAGGGAGCTTCGCTAAGAAAGTCCATTCAATGATGATGAATGGTACGGTGACTTTCATCAGGGAAATTTTGCTTTTGACGATGTTTCTCTCTTGGCAGTAGAATTGCAGGCTACCCCGTGGCCACCGTCATACAAGCCACCTCAGCTCCCCATGTATGACAGACACTCAGATCCGATGCAATTCCTGATAAGCTACGAAGCAACCATATCCTCATATGGGGGCAATACTGCAGTCATGGCGAAATCCTTTGTCATGGCATTCAAGAGCGTAGCTCAAACTTGGTACTCCTCTCTTCAGCCAAGGACAATTACGTCATGGCAGAAGCTAAAGGATATGTTAGTAACTAGCTTTTAGGGTTTTTAAACAAAGCCGGACACTGTCCAAGCTCTCTTTCAGTGTACACAGGACCAGGAGGAGTACTTGCAGGCGTCTGTCCGAAGGTTCTTGAGGCTGAGAGCTAAAGCACCTACAGAGCCCAATGAGATCATCATTGAGGCCATGATCAAGGGGCTTCGGCCAGGACCCATGGTGCAATACTTCGCAAGGAAGCCACCACAAACTCTGGAGAAGCTTCTCCAGAAAATGGATGAGTACATTAGAGCCAATAATGATTTTCGGCAAAGAAGGGAAGAAGCCTATAGATACTCTGAAATGGCTAGGGTCTTTTGAGGGAGATTCCACCCCAGGCATGTCAAGTCAATCCATAATGCTAGCTCAAGTGATGACAGGGGAAACCAAACCCAAAGGCAGCAGCACAGCTCCCAATCATCAGGGGCACAAAAAAGTTCCTTCAGGCCACCATCTCAAAGAGGCAGAGGGGGCAGAAGCTTCAGAGGAAGATATGGAGATCAGCCCAAGAAACTATATTGTTTGTTCTGCGGCGAAGACAAAGGGCGTACCACAAGAAAGTGCGAGGTTACGATTCAAAAGAAGAAAGAGATTGCCGAAGCTGAAGCACGGCAGAATCAACCGAAGCAGGTTCTACATACCGCTTCATGCTACTCCCCTATGTTGCAGAGTATGTAGGCAATCAACAACCTACGGCCTCTGTTGCTTCGGCCAGCCATTCTCAAGCTTCCTGGGCCCAGTTGCCACTGCCACCACCGCTAGCACCTACTTTGGTTCACAGTCAGTAGCCAGAAAGGCATCACCACACTCCGCAACAGCGTGATTTTCGGGAGGAGTTCGAAGCTTGCACAGTCAACAGCATTGTGCCTGAGTTGAAGCACATTTACTAAAGGATATCCTAACCTAATGTATTTTTGTTTTGTTTGTCATTTTATCTTCTTGCATGAAAAACAATTCACGGAGGTTTAATCTCCAACTTGATGTAATAATATTGCGGTCACACTATCGAGTGTAGAATGTCACCCCCCAACAACGCTTCCAAAGCTACGAAGTCGTTCCTAAGGGAGCGCAGAGTATGTTCCGAAGCTACAAAGTTGTTCCTAAGGGAGCGTAGAGTAAGTTCCGAAGCTCAAAAGTCGTTCCTAAGGGAATGTAGAGCCAATATGCCACCGAAATAAAAGGTGAAGAAGCTCAAAAGGCGTTCCTAAGGGAATGCAGAGCTTAAATATCACCAAAATAGAAGGTGAAGAAGCTCCAAAGTCGTTCCTAAGGGGATGCAGAGCTTAAATGCCATCGAAATAGAAGGTGAAGAGACTCAAAAGACGTTCCTAAGGGGATGCAGAGTCTGGGTGTGTTTTCGTATGGGTATGTGTCTTCAGCATAAACATCATGCTGCATCATATCATCGCATCATTTTGTATAGCATTACATCATACATTATGTCGCATCAGCAACAAGATTATGCAGAAGGAAAGTTGCTTCTTTCAAAATATGCGATGAATGAAACAGTGTGCTGGAGCACAAAGTACACCTTCGGCAGTTATAATTTTACATGTCAAGAGAATTTTCGTCGACAACGATATTATACAACAGCTGTGCTACAGAAGGGCTCTTTGTTTATGAAGCATGAAAAGAAGGGAATGTGTTTTTTCGCCGAAGGCTCAAAAATGGTATGAACGCAAATTTCATGCATCGCAAAGAAATATATTACATTAATATACACATAGATATACAATGATTAACTCATGTACAAATATTACATTTCCCAAATACATTTCTTAAGTACATAAGAACTCAGTCCTCTTTTAGAATCTTTTCAACAGCTTCGTTCAGTAGTTTGTTGACAGCTTCATCAACGGCTTCTTCGGCAATCTTTATTGTCGCCAATGCTGCTTTCATGGCTAGATCAGCCTCAGGGTCATAGGGCTCAGGTGGCGGTGAAAGTTCAGCTGTACAAAAGAATCTGTTAATCCGAAGCCAAAAATGAGCACCGAAGCTAAAATTCAGTAATAATACATATACGCCTTGCACATTCAGCAGCCTCTTCGGCTCGCTTGGCTTCTTCTCGGGCATCATGGGATTCTTTTTTATTGTTCTTTATAGCTTCGTTGGCTATTTCGCGGCTGCCTTTCATCCATACATTGGAATAAAACTTCCTGCCCATCAAAGTATCTTCGGCCGAAGTCTCCTTCGTGTCCTCTATGGAGAAGATAGTTTTTGCCTAGGCTGTAGCTTTAACATGGTCACAACCATTTTTCTCCAGAATCGCTGCAACCACTCGAGCACCAGCGAAGGCATAGAAATCCCCACGGTCACTAAGTATTTCGTCCAAAGCTTCAGCTTCTTCGCCGATCCATTCAATGATTCCTTCGGGATCGCCTCTAATAAATTTTTGCTCCGGTGAGTATGCACCCACCATTGCAAAACTATCTTTCAACTTCTTAGCACAATCCAAGGATTTCTCGTAATACCTCTTCTTCAATTCCCGAAACTCGTCTACATTCTTTTGCAATCTTGCGCTAGTCCATTCGCTTATTTCTTGTTTTGCTTTAGCCACTTCAAAATCCTCATTCTTTTCGGAAGCTTTTTCTTTAAGTTTTCAATTTTGGCTCTATGAGCTTCGGACTGTGCAGCAAGATTGGCTTCGCTAACCTTTACTCTGTCTACCAAGAAAAGCAGAATTTTGTCCTTTTCTACGGCTTCATTCCTCAATCTGATAACCTCTGACCGAAGGTTCCCAAGGGCTATTTGGCAACTTTCGTCTTCAGCACTCTTTTGTGCTCTTAAAGCATTGCTCAAGGTTAAGCCCTACAAAAAAAGACGAGAGGGATCAGCACTGTGGTACAAGATACAAAAATAATCTGTTTATAAGCCAAAACATTTTTACCTTCAGACTATTATAAGCGAGGCTGTCTGCAAGGTCATCCTTTGACATTGCAGAGAGGCCAAGCTCGAGCTTCGGAAACCCCGTGTTCCTTGCCATCTCCCGACAAACAGATAACTCCTTGTTGTCTAGAAGACAGTACAGAAAGTCGTCTTCATCAGTGCCATTGTACACCAAGGATCCCTTTGGGTATTTCAAATCCCTGGAATATTGCTTGGCTTCGGTAATCTGCTCTTCCGATAACTGTTTCCCCGAAGCATGTCGTATAATAAAATCTAGTTCTTCAGAAGATGCTTCGGGAGTAGGAGTTTTAACAATTTTGGGTGCGCCTTGTTTTTTCAAGTTCACAGCGGCATCTGAAGGTCCTTGCCCAATTTCAACAGGCCCTATTTCCATGGGAACTAAGGGCCCAACTTGAGCTTCAACAAAAGTTGTAACAGCTTCGGTGGTGTCACACCCGGCTTTAAGGAACAAAGCCCGGTGCATCTCATACATGCACCAAGAAGACAACATATATAATAACAGAGTGTATAGAGATAAATGTCACAATATAATCAGAGTACTATTACATAAAAGATAAATATAGCAGGATCTAAAATCTATCATTGGCGCCAGAAAGTCAACTAGGAGATGACGACCTAGACCTCTCACGAACACAGCGCACATCCACCATGCGCCTCCGCAAGTGATACCTGTTCTTCTCCTGTGGGGGGTGTGAGACAGCAAGGGTGAGCTCACATATGTTCATCGCTCAACAAGTTGTGGGGAATAATGTGACATGAACTCACCAAAGGTGGGAGTTCATGAACTGTAAGGCTAATCAATGACAGGGGTTAAACCTGAGCATTGCTTTTAAGTGGTTGGTCAAAATTTTATTAGAAGTTACTAAATGTAAGTAAATACCAAACCTTAATAAAGTAATAGAACAAAATTAATAATAATCCCATGCAAATGCAAATGACAAATTGAGTTTAGGTCCCATAATTTAATCATCAGAGAGTCCTGAGCCGCTCATGACCGTGAGCTCGGCTAGTATACCAGTTTTACACTCTGTAGAGGTTGTACCCTTTACCCACAAGTCGTGTTTCCCATGTCGCCAGGGCTAGCTAGACCATTAGACACTACCAAGGTGAGTGGCTAGGGATCCACTACGAGGCCTTTACAAAGTTCCACTAGCTTCCAAAAACCCGCTACAGTTTATGGGAAGAGCACTTGCAAGAATTCCCTATCTGACCGCCATCGCAGCAAAGTCAACCCGAGAACCTCCTTGCATGCAACTCCCCTACTGCCCTTGCCCCTTTCGGGTAAGGTAGTCTTCCACTAGCTTTTTTAATTAGTTAGCCAAGGGGTCCCATTCCTCCCTTGTGGTGGCACGTGTTTCTCAAGTTGAGCTCCATGTTCCAATTAACAATAATATAATGATCTTGACATGAACATAAATAGAATAACAAAATAACTGGAACATGGATATAATGAAATATTAACCCAAAACCATGTAAAGCAATAGCATAACTACCCATATGATTTAGGGGTAAACAAGGTAGAATGGATAAACAGACTAGGGTGACCTATTGGGTCCCATCAAAATTAAAACTATGGATTGAATAGTGATAATAAAGAATATTATTGGGTAAACAAAAGTGAATCAAGATACAATTTGCCTGGCACTTGAGATTCCAATTACCAGGGTGATTCTTCAGATCTTCGTGACCTCACTGCTAGTCGTAGCAATACAAACAAACATGGTATAGACAAAATTAACATCACACCAAACATAAGAACAAACTGAATAATAATAATCTACACGTTGCTACGAGATCGCGGAATCGAGAACTACTAAGATCGGAGTGACGGTATGTTGTTATTAAGTACCTAGAATAGAGTAATTCATGTGAATAATTTTAAATCAAGTTTCATGGTTAGGTAAAGGTACTAGGTGATAAACAATACTTAAACAAAATTAATTCCACTAGAATGAATCAATTTGGAGTAATGGATTTTAAGTTACGAATTTCTAAAGGTTTTATGTGTTTGTACAAGATTAAATATGATATAAATTTTATTGTGATATTCATATCAAAACAGTGGTACTAGTTGATAAACAATATTATTACAAAATTATAGGAACTGGAATGAGTCAAAAAGGAGTTAAAATGAATTTTATATGCACCTTACAAGTTTCTAGAATTATTCTTGAGTTAAAAATCAATTTTTATAATCAATTTCCTAAATACTCAATTCACTGGACCGAGCGCATAAAAACTGTAAAGCGCAAGGGTTTCGGTGAAAGAATCCCCAAGACACAGGGCGCTGTTGCACGGACGGCGGGTTTATTTTACTGAAACCCGAGGGCTCTTTAGCAAAATGCTCGGCTGAAGGGGTATCGCAAGATCACAGTCGTACGATCTGCTTCGACGGCCTAGATTAGAACGCCTAAGATTGAATCGGTACGCGATGCCGTTCATCAGATCGTGATCCAACGGCCATCACATGCCCACGTCTTCCTTTATTCTTAGCCCCCGGATAACCGATCGGCATCGCAGATGCAACCCGGCAAAAGGGTACAGCCTCTCTAATCCTAGCCGCTCCAGGCCATACCAACGGTGCTCGCCCATCTTTCCTCACTGGCCGCAACAACGGAGGTGAACAGGGTCTGGCGCGGCGACGCCATAGCCGACCCCCCTAAACCCATGACTCGCATAAACCTTTGATTCAAACGTCGCTACACGGAGCATTGATGAACTCGAGCCCAAAGAAGCAAGTCTCACCGGTTGTCGCGGCGTGGAGAGCACCCAGCCATGGTGCAGCGCGGCCCGCGGTGGAATAGAGTCACCGATGAGCAATTCTGGTGGCTACAGGGTCCTTCCTCGCCCACTGATGCTACCACAAGCTTCTATGCTCGCCGCCGAACCCCACAGTGGCGGTCTTCACAAGCCGAGGTCACACGCATGCGCCGCGGCATCCAGTGACGCGCCTGGTACACCCGTCGGGCCGCGGAGTTGCCCACAGGCGAGATCCGCGTTTGCGACCAAATTTCTAGTTCACTGACTCTCTCTCTCAACAACGGAGCTCCCAAGGGCGGCACTCTCTTCAACCCTGACTCTCAGACCTCTGTGCCATCCGCGAAGGGAGCAAGGAGCGGTGGCCTTCCGTTATTAAGGCACGAGGCGCGGGGTTTGGGGCCCGGGTAGCTAGCAGGGAATGCGGGGAGGTGGTTACAACAACCCACGATGCATAGACTCTGTAGAAGATAAACAGTGCCCGGTCTACGGTTCGTAAGGGAGTGCGGCTGCGCAAGGGGCCCCACTGGCCAGTGCTAGTATCCCCTAGAGCTGTGCCGCACGCAGGAGCACAGGTGGGCCAAAATGCAAGACAAAGGCCCAGCTAGGTTAATTACCCTTTTCTTTTATTCTATTTGAATTTCCCTTTACCAATTTGAATTTGGTTCTCAATTTCCAATTCCTATTAAAATTCATTGTTCATGGCAAATTTGTCTTCACATTTATATGCTCAATTCCTCTGAACATGGTATGGATAAATTTTATTTATTTCTCCATTTATTCTATTTTGCATAGTATTTCCTCATCTTCTCATTATTATTTCATTTTTATTCATATTATTATTGTTTTAAATGCACAACCAAAAATCCATTATGATGCAATGATTTATTTGTGTCTTAGTAAGGTTTTTCTCATTTTTAAACATGATCATTTACATGTGATGATACGTCATGGTCACCAACCATTGAGATCAACTCTATTTTCATTGTTTACATATTTGAGTATTACAGGTGGCCTCCTTTATATTTTTCTCGCTCATGCTGGCCACCTCTACAGAGGTAGAAGTTAGTACCCTTGTCGACTCTAGGACAGTGTCTAGCACGCTAGCCATCCTCCTCCTCTTGGGAGTTATTGCAGGAACTTTGGACACCTTCGGCAACTCCGGCTCTGGTGGTGGGCTCAGTATTTTTGGCAGCCGTGCCGACTCCTCTAGTTCTGGTTCTTCAACCATTTTTTCCTTGGCTTTGGCAAGACACTTCGGCGCTTCGGCCAACTCAGCTTTCTTCTATCCCATTGCTTTTGGCACTTCAACCGATTCTCCCTTGGCACAGGCAGGAGCGGGGTATTCCGGCTCAGCGGCGGAAGAAGTCCCCTCGGCAAGCTTCGGCACCCTAGCCGTTTCAATGTACCTAGGCCGGTGGGTCAAAACCTTGATCTTTTTACCCTTCGATGTAGCAGAAATGGCCGAAGCAGCAGCTTTTCTTTTCTTTCCTGGCTTTCGCGAGGGATAACAGTAGTCCGGGTATACAAAGCCAATTACATCAAAAACTATGTTTAATCTTCTCTTGCCTCTTCCTCTGAAGGCTAGTGTCATGGCATCATCTTCAGCCCTTGTGTAGGCCCCAAGCAATTCGTCACTAGTTGCTTCAACACAATTCAGCCAGTCATCATTTGGCTCATCAAATTTATCTCTGTATCTGAAGGTGTATTTTAGATAGACCAAGCCGCCTTGACTGGACCTGGCAGCAGCTTCCTTTGGCATCTCCCAGTCACTAACAAGAGGCCACATTCTATAAGCAATATGCTCTTGGACTGTCTCTTGTGCCAATAAAGGTGCATACATTGTTAAAAGCCCTATGGCATGCTTCAATTTCATTTCCAAGAGCAGTGGCTGGCCTTCTGATGCCGAAGCGAGACCAAATAGGGTGTTGGATGATCCCCTTTATATCTTCCCTTTCAACTAAGTTATTCTTTACATAAAACCACTCTTCCATCCAGGCTCTTGGCCACCTCTTCCGAAACGTCGCGACTGGATAGCTCACGTCAGAGCGAGGCACGAAGCCGTAACAACCAAAATTATTATGATATTGCTCTTTCCCAGTAGCCTTCGTCTCATAGGACAACTCATGCATGTTACAGAAGCATTTTGCACTCGGCTCTAGTCCTTTGCTCCTCACGGCCCAAATAAAAATCCCCATTCTGATGATAGCTTCGGGGGTAATCTGATGAAGTTAAATCTCAAAAGTCTTCAGAACTTCAACTAAAAATTTACTCAAGGGAAATCGAAACCCTGCCTTTATGAAGCTCCTATAGACAACAACTTCGTCTGCTTCGGGCGCAGGGGTGGTGCTATCTGAAAGGGAAATGTGCCCTTGGGCCATTTCTAAGTATTTTGGTGATCATGTGCCAACACAAATGGTTTAAGTGTGAAACTATGCCAAATGGTGGATGAAGTGAAAATGAACACAAAGGTATGATTGTAGACTTAGTACATTGGTTTTTGTGTACTAACATATTTGTCTAAGTGCTAGAATCAGAGAAAATACAATTGGAAAAAACTTGGCTCGAGCAGCCAAGTGCTCAGCCTGGGTACACCGGACTGTCCCGTGGAGCACCGGACAGTGTCCGGTGCGCCAAGCTGGCGTCTGGTCAACTGGCTGCTCTCGGGTCTCGACGGCAGCATACGGCTATAAATCACCGGACTGTTCGGTGAGTCATCTGCAGCGAAGTCGCTGCTCTCGGGAACCAAGTCAACAGCGTACGACTATAATTCACCGGACTGTCCAGTGAGACACCGGACTGTGCGGTGAGCCAACGGTCTGCCGGGCCAACGGTCGGCCGCGCAATCCGCACGTGACGCATGGCCAAGCCAACGGTCGGATGGGAGCACCGGACTGTCCGGTGCGCCAACGGCTCCAAGTCTTCAACGGTCGGCTGCGCCAGAATAGGAAAGAAATCCGCACCGGACAGTGTCCGGTGGTGCACCGGACTGTCCGATGCGCCAGTCGACAGAAGACAAGAATTGCCTTCCTGGATTGCTCTCAACGGCTCCTAGCTGCCTTGGGGCTATAAAAGGGACCACTAGGCACATGGAGGAGTACACCAAGCATACTTTGAGCATTCTTGATCATTCACACTCCGTCTTTGCGCACTCGTTTGACATTCTTAGTGATTTGAGCTCCGTTCTAGTGAGAACCTTGTGATATTCATTTGAGCTCGAGTCTTGGCCGTGTGTGTGCGTATTGCTGTGGATTTGTGTGTGTTGCTTTCCTCCCTTACTCTATTGCTTTCACTTTGATCCTTATTGTAAGGGCGAGAGTAAAGAAAACGGGAAAGAGTAAAGAAAAGAAGAACACCGTGGTATTCAAGTTGATCATTGGATCACTTGAGATGAGTTGAGTGCAACTCTCGTCCATTGGGACGCCACAACATGGAGTAGGCAAGTGTTCTACTTGGCCAAACCACGGGATAAATCCTCGTGTCTCTTGTGCTTGTTCTCACTGTGTCTATTGTGCTTCACAAGAGCTCTCCTTAGTCACTTGACTTCATTGTGCTAACTCCTAATCAAGTTTTGTGGCTTTAAGTTTCAAGTTTTTACAGGATCACCTATTCACCCCCCGCTCTAGGTGCTCTCAATTGGTATCGGAGTCATTCTCTTCAAGAAAGGGACTAATCGCCCGAAGGGATGGATCCTAAGGGAAAGGGGATGGTGATCAACGACAAGGAGAAGGAGTCCTTCATCAATGAGCCAAAAGACGACAAGCCCACTGACTCAGGCTCAAGTCATAAGAAGAAGGACGGGAACAAGAAGAGGCATATCAAGAAGATCGTCTACTATGATGACAGCGACGAGTCTTCTTCTTCCCAAAAGGACGACGACGACAACGACTACGAGAAAAAGAAGATGGTTAACTCGAACTTTTCTTTTGATTACTCTCGTATTCCGCAAAGTTCCAATGCTCATTTGCTTTCCATTCCCCTCGGTAAACCTCCTCACTTTGATGTTGGAGAGGACTACGGATTTTGGAGTCACAAAATGCGTAGCCACTTGTTCTCTCTCCATCCAAGTATATGGGAGATAGTAGAAAATGGAATGCAATTTGATAGTACGGATAGTCCCATGTTCATCAATGAACAAATTCATAAAAATGCACAAGCTACTACTGTTCTTTTAGCGTCATTATGCAGGGATTAATACCATAAGGTGAGCGGCTTGGATAACACCAAGCAAATTTGGGACACCCTCAAGATCTCGCATGAGGGGAACGACGTCACCATGCTCACCAAGATGGAGTTAGTGGAAGGTGAACTAGGAAGGTTCGCGATGATCAGGGGGGAGGAGCCAACCCAAACGTACAACAGGCTCAAGACCCTCGTCAACAAAATAAGGAGCTATGGAAGCACACGATGGACGGACCACGACGTCGTCCGACTTATGCTAAGGTCCTTCACCGTCCTCGATCCTCATCTTGTTAACTCTATTCGTGAGAATCCTAGGTACACCAGGATGATGCCCGAAGAAATACTTGAGAAGTTTGTGAGCGAGCGAATGATGATCAAGGAGGCGAGATATGTTGATGAGGCGCTAAATGGCCCAATCCATGAGCCTCAAGCCATTGCTCTCAAGGCAACAAGTAGCAAGGAGGCACTACCTAGCAAGGTGGCGCAAATTGAGGCGACCGGGCTCAATGAGGAAGAAATGGCCCTCATCATCAAGCGCTTCAAGACGGCGCTAAAGGGTCGCAAGGAGCATCCCAAAAAGAACAAGACGAAGGGAAAGCGCTCCTGCTTCAAGTGCGATAAGGTTGGACACTTTATTGCTAATTGTCCCGATAATGATAGTGACCAGGATCAAGAAAAGAAGAGGGAAAAGAAGAAGACTTACAAGAAGGCTAAAGGCGAGGCACACCTTGGCAAAGAGTGGGACTCGGATTGTTCCTCGTCTGACTCCGATGACGAAGGACTCGCCGCCACCGCCTTCAACAAATCATCCCTCTTCCCCAACGAGCATCACACCTGTCTCATGGCAAAAGAGAAGAAGGTAAGCACTCGCAATACTAGTACTTACGCTTCAAGTGATGATGAAATAGACTATGCATGTTTATTCAAAGGATTAGATAGAACCAAAATTGATAAGATCAATGAATTGATTGATGCCTTGAATAAGAAGAATAGACTTTTAGAAAAACAAGAAGATCTTTTGTATGAAGAGCATGATAAATTTGTAAGTGTGCAAAATTCTCTTGCTCTAGAAGTTAAAAGTAATGAAATGCTTTCATGTGAATTGTCTACATGCCATGAATCTATCTCTAGATTAAAAAGTATCAATGATGACTTGAGTGCTAAGTTAGAAATAGCTAATAAATCAACCTCTTGTGTAAAACATGTTGTGATTTGCAATAGGTGTAAAGATTTTAATGTTGATGCTTGTAGTGAACACCTAGTTTCCATTTCTAAATTAAATGATGAAGTGGCTAGTCTTAATGCTCAACTTAAGACTAGCAAAAATGAATTTGATAAATTAAAATTTGCAAGGGATGTCTACACTATTGGTAGACACCCCTCAATTAAGGATGGGCTTGGCTTTAAGAAGGAAGCCAAGAACTTAACAAGTCATAAGGCTCCCATCTCCGCCAAGGAGAAAGGGAAGGCTCCAATGACTAATAGTGCTAAAAAAAACCATGCTTTCATGTATCATGATAGGAGTTATTCTAGGAATGTTCATTATGATAAAAGTTATAATGCTTTTGATTCACATACCATGATTGCTTCAAGTTCGTCTATTATGCATGGTAGAAATTTGGCTAGGAAAAATGTTATTCATCACATGCCTAGAAGAAATGTTGTTCATGTACCTAGGAATGAAAGTAATGAACACTCTACAATTTACCATGCTTGCAATGCTTCCTTTGCAATTTGTAGAAAGGATAAGAAAGTGATTGCTAGGAAATTAGGGGAAAAGTGCAATGGAGATAGGACTTGCATTTGGGTCCCTAAGGCTATTGTAACTAACCTTGTAGGACCCAACAAGAGTTGGGTACCTAAGACCCAAGCCTAATTTGCCTTGCAGGTTTATGCATTCGGGGGATCAAGCTGGATTATCGACAGCGGATGCACAAACCACATGTTAGGGGAGAAGAAGATGTTCACCTCCTACGTCAAGAATAAAGATTCCCAAGATTCAATCATATTCGGTGATGGGAATCAAGGCAAGGTTAAAGGCTTAGGCAAGATAGCCATCTCAAATGATCTCCAATGTATTTTTAGTAGAGTCGCTAGGCTATAATCTTCTATCGGTTAGTCAATTATGTAATATGGGATACAATTGCTTATTCACAAATGTAGATGTGTTTGTTTTTAGAAGGAGTGATGGTTCATTAGCTTTTAAGGGTGTACTAGATGGCAAACTCTATTTAGTTGATTTTGCAAAGGAAGAGGCCAGTCTAGATGCATGCTTAATTGCTAAGACTAGCATGGGCTGGCTGTGGCATCGCCGTCTAGCACATGTGGGGATGAAGAACCTTCACAAACTTCTAAAGGGAGAACATGTGTTAGGTCTAACAAATGTGTATTTTGAAAAAGATAGACCTTGTGCAGCTTGTCAAGCAGGTAAACAAGTGGGAAGTGTGCATCACAGCAAGAATGTGATGACCACATCAAGAGCCCTGGAGCTGCTGCATATGGACCTCTTCGGACCCGTCGCCTACCTTAGTATCGGGGGAAGTAAGTATGGTTTAGTAATTGTTGATGATTTTTCCCGCTTCACTTGGGTATTCTTTTTGCAGGATAAATCTAAAACCCAAGGGACCCTCAAGCGCTTCCGAAGGAGAGCTCAAAATGAGTTTGAGCTCAAGGTGAAGAAGATAAGGAGCGACAACGGATCCAACTTCAAGAACCTTCAAGTGGAGGAGTACCTTGAGGAGGAAGGAATCAAGCACTAGTTCTCCGCTCCCTACACACCATAGCAAAATTGTGTGGTAGAGAGGAAGAACAAGACACTCATAGACATGGCGAGGACGATGCTTGGAGAATTCAAGACGCCCGAGCGGTTTTGGTCGGAAGCTGTGAACACGGCTTGCCACGCCATAAACCGAGTCTACCTTCATCGCCTCCTCAAGAAGACGTCATACGAGCTACTAACTGGTAACAAACCCAACATTTCGTATTTTCGAGTTTTTGGGAGTAAATGCTACATTCTGGTGAAGAAAGGTAGAAATTCAAAATTTGCTCCCAAAGCTGTAGAAGGATTTTTGTTAGGTTATGACTCAAATACAAAGGCGTATAGAGTCTTCAACAAATCATCGGGTTTGGTTGAAGTCTCTAGCGACGTTGTATTTGATGAGACTAATGGCTCTCCAAGAGAGCAAATTGAGCTTGATGATGTAGATGAGGATGATGTTCCAGCGGATGCGATTCGTACCATGGCGATTGGAGACGTGCGACCGCTGGAACACAAGGAGCAAGATCAACCTTCTTCCTCAACAATGGTGCATCCCCCAACTCAAGATGACGAATAGGTCCCTCAAGAAGAGGCGTGTGATCAAGGGGGAGCACAGGATGTCCAAGTTGAAGAGGAAGAAGCACCACAAGCCCCTCCAACTCAAGTTCGAGCGATGATTCAAAGGAACCATCCCGTCGACCAGATTTTGGGTGACATTAGCAAGGGAGTAACCACTCGCTCTAGATTAGCCAATTACTGTGAGCATTACTCTTTTGTATCTTCTATTGAGCCTTTCAGGGTAGAAGAGGCCTTACTAGATCCGGACTGGGTGTTGGCCATGCAGGAAGAGCTCAACAACTTCAAGCGAAATGAAGTTTGGACACTGGTGCCGCGTCCCAAGCAAAATGTTGTGGGAACCAAGTGGGTGTTCCGCAACAAACAGGACAAGCACGGGGTGGTGACAAGGAACAAGGCTCGACTTGTGGCAAAAGGTTATGCCCAAGTCGCAGGTTTGGACTTTGAGGAGACTTTCGCTCCTGTGGCTAGGCTAGAGTCGATTCATATTTTGTTAGCCTATGCCGCTCACCATTCTTTCAGGTTGTACCAAATGGATGTGAAGAGCGCTTTCCTCAACGGGCCAATCAAGGAGGAGGTGTATGTGGAGCAACCACCTGGCTTTGAGGATGAACGGTACCCCGACCACGTGTGTAAGCTCTCTAAGGCGCTCTATGGACTTAAGCAAGCCCCAAGAGCATGGTATGAATGCCTTAGAGACTTTTTAATTGCTAATGCTTTCAAGGTTGGGAAAGCCGATCCAACTCTTTTCACTAAGACATGTGATGGTGACTTATTTGTGTGCCAAATTTATGTCGATGACATAATATTTGGTTTTACTAACCAAAAGTGTTGTGAAGAGTTTAGCAGGGTGATGACTCAGAAATTCGAGATGTCGATGATGGGCGAGTTGAACTACTTCCTTGGGTTCCAAGTGAAGCAACTCAAGGACGGCACCTTCATCTCTCAAACGAAGTACACGCAAGACTTGCTCAAGCGTTTTGGGATGAAGGACGCCAAGCCTGCAAAGACTCCAATGGGAACCAACGGACATGTCGACCTCAACAAAGGAGGTAAGTCCGTTGATCAAAAGGCATACCGGTCTATGATAGGGTCTTTACTTTATTTGTGTGCTAGTAGACCGGATATTATGCTTAGCGTATGCATGAGTGCTAGATTTCAATCCGACCCAAGGGAGTGTCACCTTGTGGCCGTTAAGCGAATTCTTAGATATTTAGTCGCTACGCCTTGCTTCAGGATCTGGTATCCAAAGGGGTCTACCTTTGACTTAATTGGATATTCAGACTCCGATTATGCTGGATGTAAGGTCGATAGGAAGAGTACATCAGGGACATGCCAATTCCTAGGAAGGTCCCTGGTGTCGTGGAGTTCTAAGAAACAAACTTCCGTTGCCCTATCCACCGCTGAGGCCGAGTACGTTGCCGCAGGACAGTGTTGCGCGCAACTACTTTGGATGAGGCAAACCCTCCGTGACTTTGGCTACAATCTGAGCAAAGTCCAACTCCTATGTGACAATGAGAGTGCTATCCGCATAGCGGACAATCCTGTTGAGCACAGCCGCACAAAGCACATAGACATCCGGCATCACTTTTTGAGAGACCACCAGCAAAAGGGAGATATCGAAGTGTTTTATATTAGCACTGAGAACTAGCTAGCCGATATCTTTACCCAGCCTTTAGATGAGAAGACATTTTGCAGGCTGCGTAGTGAGCTAAATGTCTTAGATTCACGGAACTTGGATTGATTTACAGCATACATGTGTTTATGCCTTGATCATGTTCCTTATGCTTTTTGTTTATGGTGCTCAAGTTGTACAAGCACTCCCCGGACCTCACAAGTCCATTTGCGAGTGATGCACATATTTAGGGGGAGATGTGCTACAACTTGACCCTTTGAGACTAACCATGTGTTTGAGCTTGCTTGATTTAGTCTCAAAGGTGGATTGAAAGGGAAAGGTGAACTTGGACCATGCAAGACTTCCACTGCACTCCGATGAGAGGGTAACTTACTCCAAGTTCATCTCAATACCCTTATTGCCTTTTTACTCTTATTTGAAGATTTTGGTGAGGCAATGGGGTTTAAGGGCCAAGATTGATCCTGTTTTGGTGCTTGATGCCAAAGGGGGAGAAAATAAGGCCAAAGCAAGAAATGGATCAGCTACCACTTGAGAATTTTGAAAATAATAGAATTAGAGCTTTTGGTTTGTCAAAATACTCTTGGTTTGTCAAAATACTCTTATTGTCTCTTATTGTCAAAAGTTGGTCTCTTGTGGGGAGAATGTTTGACTATGGGAAAAGGGGGAGTTTTTGAATTCTTGATCAATTTCTCTTGGAATACCTCTCTCTATGCCTCAACAAGTGACTTTGACTTAGAGATAGGAAATTGAGTTTGTTTTGCAAAAACAAACCAAGTGGTGGCAAAGAATGATCCAAATATGCCAATTTGAATCAAAATAAATGTGTGTTCTCATTTGCATTGATGTTGCACTTCTTTTAGTTGTTTTTTGTTGTGTTGGCATAAATCACCAAAAAGGGGGAGATTGAAAGGGAAATGTGCCCTTGGGCCATTTCTAAGTATTTTGGTGATCATGTGTCAACACAAATGGTTTAAGTGTGAAACTATGCCAAATGGTGGATGAAGTGAAAATCAACACAAAGGTATGATTCTAGACTTAGTACATTGGTTTTTGTGTACTAACATATTTGTCTAAGTGCTAGAATCAGAGAAAATACAATTGGAAAAGACTTGGCTCGAGCAGCCAAGACTTTGCTTAGTCTAGGTACACCGGACTGTCCCGTGGAGCACCGGACAATGTCCGGTGGTGCACCGGACAGTGTCTGGTGCGCCAGGCTGGCGTCTGGTCAACTGGCTGCTCTCGAGTCTCGACGGCGGCGTACGGCTATAAATCACCGGACTGTCCGGTGGTGCACCGGACTGTCCGGTGAGTCGTCTGCTGCGAAGTCGCTGCTCTCGGGAACCAAGTCAACAGCGTACGGCTATAATTCACCGGACTGTCCAGTGAGACACCGGACTGTCCGGTGAGCCAACGGTCTGCCGGGCCAACGGTCGGCCGCGCAATCCGCGCGTGACGCGTGGCTAAGCCAACGGTCGGATGGGAGCACCGGACTGTCCGGTGTGCACCGGACAGTGTCCGGTGCACCAATAGCTCCAAGTCTTCAACGGTCGGGTGTGCCAGAATAGGAAAGAAATCCGCACGGGACAGTGTCCGGTGGTGCACCGGACTGTCCGATGCGCCAGTCGACAGAAGGCAAGAATTGCCTTCCTGGATTGCTCTCAACGGCTCCTAGCTGCCTTAGGGCTATAAAAGGGACCCCTAGGCGCATGGAGGAGTACACCAAGCATACTTTGAGCATTCTTGATCATTCACACTCCGTCTTTGTGCACTCGTTTGACATTCTTAGTGATTTGAGCTCCGTTCTAGTGAGAACCTTGTGATATTCATTTAAGCTCGAGTCTTGGCCGTATGTGTGCGTATTGCTGTGGATTTGTGTGTGTTGCTTCCCTCCCTTACTCTATTGCTTTCACTTTGATCCTTATTGTAAGGGCGAGAGACTCCATGTTGTGGAGATTCCTCGCAAACGGGAAAGAGTAAAGAAAAGAAGAACACCGTGGTATTCAAGTTGATCATTGGATCACTTGAGAGGAGTTGAGTGCAACTCTCGTCCGTTGGGACGCCACAACGTGGAGTAGGCAAGTGTTGTACTTGGCCGAACCACGGGATAAATCCTCGTGTCTCTTGTGCTTGTTCTCACTGTGTCTATTGTGCTTCACAAGAGCTCTCCTTAGTCACTTGACTTCATTGTGCTAACTCCTAATCAAGTTTTGTGGCTTTAAGTTTCAAGTTTTTACAGGATCACCTATTCACCCCCCTCTAAGTGCTCTCACTATCTCCTCTAGCCCTCACAATAGAAATATCGTGGAAATATCTCCCTTTCATAGCATCAATCTAACTTTGCTTGATGGATAACTTTCTGAAGATAGTATGACTCGGCCGCCAGGGCCGATCTTCGGCATCTTCGTTTCCACTCTCCAAAACAAAGCTTTCGCTATCGCCGGAGTCCTCAGATAACCCAGCCAGCATTTCATTGGTGATTTTCTCTGTGTTTGTCTTCTCCATAGCCTCAAAAAACCTAGCTAATGTAGGGTCAACAACCTTCTTCTCTTCGGCCATGTAGACAGCGCTTGTGCAAATGCCGAAGCTTACAAATTAATCAAAACTTGGCAGAGCAAGAAAATCGAAATGGCTAAAATAGCACAAGCAGTTGAAATGGCACATCAAATGCTATCAATGTGAGTCCCTATTTATATGCACAGCGCATCACAACTTGGTGGGCCCTACATGTCATTTTCTTTTGCTATTTTAGCGAAGAGAAGGTGTTTTTTCGGACCTTCGGCTAAAGGCCTTCGTTCACGTCGCATTCTAAATTTGTTAATATAGAAACAAATTAATACTGCGAGGGGCTACTATTGGGGGCCTTCCTCTTTCGAAGGTCCTCAAAAACGTGACTAATATGTTTTTCAGTGTAACATAGACTGCTATAGGAGGCTTCATCTTTGAGATGAAGATATGCGTGACATGGAGATACGACCTGAAGGCAGGATGAACGGACGCCGAAGCTATGGCTAAAAGGGCTTCGATTTAGTATAATGATGAAGGTGGAAGATGGAACTGACCTAAAGGGGAAAAGACTACTTAGTCCTTGATAGCTCGCCTTATGATTAGCAGTAAATGTCAGGGACATGAATGTAATTTTGACCGAGCTGTGTCCCGTGCCTATAAATAGATGAACAGTAACATCGTACTGTTCACACTGAACGGTAATCGCTCTTGCGTCACTCTCGCATTTTCACCTTCTGTCAAGCTGAAGGTATCAATGTAATATGAATATTTATTCATGTTTATAAAATGGGAATACAAATAAATTATTGATATACCATTATTACTTATATTCTTTTATATTTCATGTACCTCCATTTATATCTGTTTGCTGAGCTGATGAAGGAATGCCCTTCATGACCTTCATCTGAAAACCATTATACCCGAAATGAAATAATGTGTAGAAGGACGAAGGTCTTTAATCGTTAACAATTGTGTTGCTTTGTTCTTGATATATAGCGTTCGAGAACAAGGGCCAACAGATATCATCTTTGGTTGTTCTTCTAATGCTCTTGTGTCTAGATTTTCAGATCTTATGAGCAGGGAATTTTAGATGAGCATGATGGGCGAGCGGAATTTCTTTCTTGGGTTGCAAATCAAGCAGGCTCAAGACGGGACCTTTGTGCATCAAGGCAAGTATACAGAGGATGTCCTGAAGAAGTTCGACATGGGTGAGGGCAAGCCTCTTTCGACGCCCATGTCCACCTCAATGACACTTATCACTTATGAGGATCGTGAACCCGTGGACCAGAAGGAGTACAAGAGCATGATTGACTCTCTCCTGTATTTGACTGCGACGAGGCCAGACATACACTTTGCAGTGTGTTTGTGCGCTCGTTTCTTGGCTTCCCCATGCACGTCTCATAGGAAGGCTGTGTGACACCCCAGTGTCACCTAAGGTCTCTCTCAGTGCTAACCCAAGAATCAACATTTCATGTGAGCCAAAGTGAGCATGAAGCATCAAATTAACTTAAGAATAAAAGATCTACTAAGTATATATCTAAAGAATCATGTTCCAAACAAATTAGATTTTCAAAAAAAGGGAAAAATGTTTAAACCCTAACACCAACCCTAATCAATCTATCTAATTAGAGGTAAAGAAAAGGGGTAAAAGACCATGAAAAAATATAAAATCATGGCTTAGGCCAATTATAAACATTGAAATATACTAAATAAGCTACAATAAAGATTATGGAAGCTTGGCCAAAATAGGTTAATAAAAACTCCAAACAAGCCATTTAAAAGGAAGTTCAATGGGGATTTCTGAAATTCAGATTTCTGAATTTCAGCCCTTGAGCCAAAGACCGAGCGTGTTCACCCTGATCCCTAGCTCAAATCTGAATGACCCCATTGACAAAAATGTGCCTAACTAACCTCTCTACCTCATACCAGAAGATGGCATCGGGACACGTGACTTGGACACGTCAAACCCAAGATCTTCTCTCTGTGCGCGGCAGTGAGACAAACCCGATTTCTCCCCTCTCTATCTCTTGATCCAGTGAGCAAAACCTGCAAGCCACCGCACACAAATGACAAAGGGTTGTCAGGGGAAGAGATCTCTCAACGGGATCATGGCCATAATCTCAAAGATTTGGAGCCAATCCGCGCTTGAACTCGACCTCTCTCTGCGCTGCCTCGTGCTCGACGCCATGCCAGGCGCCAGAGCGTGCACTGGCTTTCGCTCGCGCACGCCCCGAGCACTTGTCAGAGCCTCGCCCTCGACTCTGCCCGCCCGCGCCTATAAAACCTCCTCAGGCATGCCTCACTTCACCCCGTGCTCACCCTCGCTGGCCAGACGCCCCTCCTTAGCTCCGGCGAGCTCTCTTCCGCCCGCCATTGCCACCCGAGCCTCGGGCACCGTGGCCAGTCCACCCCAGTCACTTCCAAGTCGTGCCTGCCCTTCGGTTAGCTTCACCAATAGCTCGTGAAGCTTCCCAAGCTCTCGGACCCAGCAGAACTTCACCAGAGAACCAAGATCGTCCACGCCAGACTTCGGTCGCCCGCCTGCGCGCGTAGACCGAGCAATCAGTTGAGCCATTCTTCAATTCCTCGCGCGCACACCTTCCTTGATCCCTGGTGAAGCTCTCTGACCCATTTAATTGGCTAATCGTGCCCTTGATAGGCCGGACTCCTCACCACCGACGAGCTTCCCCGCCTACGCTCGTGGACCGGCCGACTCCGACCATCTCCGACGGCAACCCGCACATCGCCGTGATCCCCGAGACCTCCCCTACACCCTCGACCACCTCATCGGAGCAGTCTCGCCGCCGGTAAGCCCCTCCGCCCTTTCCTCCGCCGCGGGTACTGTTTAATTGGGGGAAGGACCTCGGGTTAGGTTTAGTGGAACACTAGGGGGTTTTCTGATCTGTCAGTGACACATTTGAATAGTAATCCAAGGACTAGTCTGTAAGGAAAATTGAAAACACCCGCTAGGGACCCCGATGCAAAGTCGTTTTCCATTTAATCATTTCTGTTTAATCATTTTAATGAACAGAGAACTTAGGAAATTCATAACTTGAGAAATACTTAACCAAAAATTGTCAAACCAATTTTGCTGGATTCTAAATATCATAAACTACCAATTAAAAATATTGAACCCCATGCTTTCTGTTTAAAATTTTAGAGTTTGATATTAAATACAGAAACTGACCAAACCTTATTAAATTAAAGAAAATTAGTCATGCTTCTGTGCTGAACCTAAGAAATTTTGTAGATGTTCAAACCCCAATTAAACACTGTTTAAAAATAGTGAGAACCCCAGTATTGAAAATTTAAGTAGGGATATCTATTAATAACCATTTTTGCCCAAATCTTAGGAAAATCAGAAAAGCATTAGGAAATAATGAACATTGAGTGCAATTATTTTTCCTAGTAAGTAACAGAGAACCTAGGAAAAATAAAGGAACCCCTAGTCCAGAATAGAATCAAAGTGAAATGTTTTATTAGGCATTAATCAAACAAGAGAAACAATTATTAGAATTATGAAAACAATTTCAAAATTGTTAATAAAAATCCAGTGGACTTGTAACCACTAAAACTCCACTACAAAAATGATAAACACCTCAGTCCATCATTTTAAGTAGGGCAAACAAATAGAACTTGATATTGAGCCATATTACAATTAAATCATAAGTAAGCCAAAAAGTGGGCCACAATGGGCAAATAAAATGTTGCTAGATTAATAATGAGATAGGCCACCAGAGAAAAATGCAAAACCTAATTGGAAGCTGCAAAATAACACCCATTGCCAGTACTTTATGAATAAGGCCATTAAATTCAAAAAAAATCCTACCACCCTCTCCCTTAAGCAAAAGTTACCAGAAATTTAGAATGATTGCTCTTGCGCAAAGAAGAAGCTAAGAGAAATCAGAAATCTGTTGTTTGATATTTTTCAAATATAGTGGTAGTAGAAAGCACCCCTTTGACTAGAAACTTTACAAAATCATAGTAAAATGACTAAGGGATATTAGTGGCTAAAAATTTGTACAAAGTCATGTCACAACATCTAAATGCTAGCAAAAATAAGTCTTAGAGAATAACTTACTGTTAAATGGTAGTTGTAGTTCAAAACACCCCTTCTGCCCTAATGTTTGGTAATTTTATCCAGAAAGAATTATTCACTCTTTAAGCCCCAAATTTTAGGACAAAGAATTATACACTAGTAAGAAGCCACTGTAATTTTACAGAATTTTTAGAAATTTATTAAAATAACTTGTAGTTCAAACCCACCTTAAAAACATAAAAGAAATAGAGGGAAGGAAATGAAGGATAAACCTCGCTCCATAAGTTCAACTAGAAATCTTGATAAATTCTCAATAAGACATTAAAAAGAGTTCAGTGGAACACCAAAATGGACTTTCCACTTAGTTTAACTAAGTTGACCCTAAATTACTAAGTCTACCACAAAAAGCTTAGTAGCAAGATTAAGCCCTCCCTTATTAAAGTGATCCTTCACCATCAAAGTTTAATTGTTTAAGCACATATTATATCGTGCATGAATCTTACTCGTTGCATTCATTAGATTGTAATCTCGCTGACGGAGAGTATGTGCTCATCCCCGAGCAAGGAGCTGTCCAAGAGGAAGATCAGGAGCAAGCTCCCAAGACTGTCATCGAGGACCTCCCCGCAGCCCTAGCTATTGAAGGCAAGCCCCGGTTTTATGCATAACCGTATTTATATATGCTACTTTACTACACTTAATGCTTGTAGGATTGTATTGTGCACTTAAGTGTAGGAGTTGCTTGAAACCTCTAGTTGCATGAACTTAGGATTTCTTTTGAGATGGATACTAGCATGCTAGGTCGAGTAGCTGCTATGCTAATTAGGATCTCGGTAGAAGTCGAGTGATTTTTCTAGCACTCGCGCGAGGTCAGGAATTGATTGTATTCATCTTGATAACGGGATCTATGATGGTCTATGGACTTGGATCTAGGGTGGATGCCTTATCCATGAGACGGGAAAAGGAATTAAGGATTAATGTGTGGATACCTGAGTTAAGCTTTTGAACATACTAAACACATGTCAGAAAATATGGTAACTGGTAAACCTAGTACCTGAGTGAAGCCGGGCGCGGACTTTATCCCTCACGCGACCTGAGACTGGGTCTCCCATGCTAGCTATGGTGGGTACAAGTGCGGTCACTGCATGGCGGCAGCCGGGTCAGTGGAGCATTGTATGCCAAGGCAGTGAGGCCTGGCCGTGAACGGGGAATCGATGGGGATGGTTGACGTGTGTGGGGACGGAGTGTCCCTACATGTCGTGTGTTTAGGTTTACCTTGCAAGGTTAAAACTCGATTCGAATCGTCTGCTTCTCGCAGCTAATGAGACTGCTTGACCCCTTGTACTACATTGAGTAAGAAGTGAAATGAGGTTACATGAGATAATTTGTTGATTGTACTAAATGCTTGTTACCATGTATGCTTAGAAGGAGCAAACTTAGCTAAGATAATGATGTTAGAAATTGAAAAGCTAAAAATGGATTTTAGAAACAGCTAGTGCTTTTGGTAAACCAAACCCCTCAGCCAAATAGCTGCATGGTCTAGAGGTAGAGGAGTAGTTTCCTCACACTGGGTAAGTCTAGCTAAGTATTAGTATACTCAGCCTTGCTTGTGGCATAATTTTTGCAGGTATGCTTCAGGACATGGTTGATGGTGTGACTTGGCCTACCACCCTGCCACCGGGTTGGACGATCGAGTGGGATGCTGCTCCTGCAGTAGAGGAGCACAAGGAGTAGTGGGCTAGGCCTTGCCCATTTCCTCGCTAACGATGACATCTATTATCCGCTGCATTTTATCTTATGAACTATTTTCATTTACTTGAGAAACTCCGATTTATGTAATAATTCAATACTTTAATTTGAGGTTTCCTGTTTTATTGTGTTTCTTCTGTGACTCACCTTCGAGTGAGTATGTGGTATTTGATCCTGGTTAAGTGGCTTTATAAAACTAGATCTGAGGGACTGATAGGTTATTCCGATTTAAGTGTGTCGCGGCCCTTGAGGCGTGACTTAGGCACTTAAGCTATAATAATTCGGGCGGTTTCGCCATAGCTGGTATCGGAGCAAATACCACCACAGAGAAGAACAATAAACCATGACTACCAATTTTCAAAATCTAAAACTTGCTTAGAAATTGATAAGAATCGTCAGGACTAGACCGCTAGACCTAGGACGAAAGGCCTTAGGAATAGAGGGGGGGATAGGTGGCTAAGTAAGTAGGCCCTGTGGGCTAGTCCTTAGCTTGGAAGGATGCCCTAGGAGCACCCTTTTGTTTCAGAGAGGAGCCGTTATTTTCAGCATGCATGCATTATAAAAACTTGGAGGGGTTAAGAACTAAAGAAGTAAAACTTGAGCTAACCCGCTTCCTTTCATACCATCTAGGCTCTTTTATTTTTCTTCCTTCCATCATAATATTTTCATCTGATCCCCTTCCGCAAATGAATTCACCCACCCCCGCTAGTGGAGGAGACACTCGTTTCAGCTCTGACTTCCTTTCTCATGATGGCTTTCCTTCCATCTTGTGGGAAGTGCTTAACTCTGCCGGTTACCCTACGCCCCCTTTGTACACGGTGCAGTTGTACGAGGAGCATCGGGTACCCTGTTGCCGAGTCTGGCTGACCTTGGAGGTTCATCCCCTTCAGCCGGGTTGGCGTTCTCTTGACTCCGAGACGATTGGATTCAGGACGAACGACACCACTGAAGCAGCAGCCATGAAGACCCTGACAACCTTCTGTGGCTACCATCCCCTGGAGATGGTGATGCAACCCTTGGGACTCTTCCCTACTGAGAAGAAGGATGACCCCATGTGGTGTAACCGTGTGAGCCATGTGAAGGATGTGTGGGCGATGTATCCTGACTTGGTTGGGAGGGTCACTGTGCAGTGCATGAGTGCGCTGTACCGTCTTTAGGCCTTGCAGAGCGACGCTATGGCACATCTTGCTAACATCGCTCAAACCACCAAGCTCACCCTCGACAGCTGAGAAGATTTTGTGGTCGACTTGTCCTCCGAGTTGGTGGAGAAGGATTTGCAGGTGGAAAGACTGAGCCAGCGCATTACCACCTTGGAGCAGCAGGTGGAGATCCGAGACAACACTATTGATGTCTTAAAGAACCAGCTCCACGATGTGCAGTGGGAACTCGAAGAAGCTAATGACTACCTAGACATGCACCACTTAGAGATGGAGGCCAATGAGGCCGGAAGCGAGGGAGAAGAGGCTCCCGAGGAGTTAGGACCAGCCCCTGGTGCCAATGGGACTACCTCCGTGATGCCCCCTTCCTCGCATCCAGTGTCGCTTCCACCGCTTAGGGTTGATCAGTCGTCTTGATGCTTTAGGTGGATAGAAACCTACGCAAGCTTAGTGATGGCAGATTTTGGGACTAGGCTTACGAGTACCTTCCCCTAATTGATGTAACCCTTGAGAACTTTTGAGATCTGTGGGATGATGTAACCATGTTATCTTCATTTCGAACTTAATGTTATGATTATGGCAAATTTCTTTCCATACGAGATAATAGCATGTAGTTTGAGCTGGTGAATTGAGATAACATTGGTGACAATCTCTGTTTTTAGATGGCAGCTAGGCAGCGTCGCAGGCAAAACGAGCAAGTTCCCCGCCACCGCCTCCAGCTCCCACACTGCAGGAGCTAATGGCCCAGCAGAATGAGATTCTGCGACAGCTCTTGCAGCGCCAGCCCCACCCTCACCAGTATGGTGGAGGCCAGCAGCAGCGACCTCCAGCAGCAGCAACCTACCAGGAGTTCCTGAGTACGTAGCCACCCTTATTCACCAAGGTAGAGGATTCGTTGGATGCCGATGTGTGGCTACACGTTGTGGATTCCAAGTTTCCCCTCCTCATGGAAGACTGCCCTGATGCTACCAAGACTCGCTTCGCCGCGCAGCAGCTTCGCGGATCTGCTCAGACTTGGTGGGACCACTTCCGTGCTATGCTCCCCACTGATCATGAAGTGTCTTGGGAGGAATTCAAGACTGCTTTTAGAGGGCACCACATTCCTGCCGGAATTCTCGATCACAAGCTGAATGAGTTTCTGGCACTTAATCAGGGAACCCGCACGGTATTGCAGTACGCTCAGGCCTTCAACGACCTATGCCAGTATGCAGGTTACCATGCTGATTCCGACGAGAAGAAGAGAGACCGTGTTGGGGACTTGTTCTCAAATGCTAAGAGTTAAGAACAAGGCAACATAAAAAGTGTTAGGTGTTAAAGTCCTTCGTCCTTCGAAACATTATGCCCCTTCAGGAAATAATGAGTTTCAGACGAAGGTTACGAGAGACATACCTTCGTAAGTACAACAAGTAATGACGAAGGATTCATATAAAGCATGAGATTTAATATAAACATTTAAGCATTATCATGGAATCATTTCTATTTTATTATCATGGAAAAATAGAAATGATTTCAAATTACAAATGTACCTTCGGCTTGAGGGAAGGCAAAAGTACAAGCGTGACGCAAAAGCAAATGCCAAGTCAGCGTGAACAGTACGGGAGTACTGTTCATCTATTTATAGACGCGGGACGCAGCCCACGTAAAATTACATTCATGTCCATTGCATTTGCCAATGACTTATGAAAATCTGTCAAGGCCCAAGTAGTCTTTTCATCTTTAAGTCGGTTCCCCTCTCTGCTATCGCGACGAAGCTTTCCTGCGCACAGCTTCGGCTATGCACCATCCTTCGTGGAGCTTGATAATCAGCCCGTCCTCCACTTTAATCCCCCTTCGTCTGGTTCAGGCTTCGTCCTGACCGTACTTCATGTTCATAATTCTGAGTCCGAAGATACCTGTTCACATAATCCACTTGGAAAACATTGTCAAATCATGTTTTTGAGGACCTTCGGTGGACGAAGGCCCCCAACAGTAGCCCCTCGCAATATTAATTTGTTAATGATAAATTCAGATTGCGATATGGACGAAGGCCTTGAGCCGAAGGTCCGAAAAAACACCTTCCCTTTGCTAGAATAGCAACATTCACTGACAAGCGGGGTCTTTCAATTTTCAACGCCCTGGGGGTATAAATAAGACCATACCGCAAACTTATTTGGTACGCACACTTGCCATCTGCTTCGGCCCACTAAATTTTTAGCTCTTGTGCACTAAGATTTGCTGATCTTTTTGATTTTGATTAGCGTTTCCGAAGATGTCTGAAGGTAAGAAGATCCCTGCTGAGACGAAGCTGAGTCTCGACGAAGAGAAGAACTTGGGGTTCCTTATAGCAATGGCGGAGACCAATACAGAGAAAATCACCAAGGAGATTCTTGAAGGTTTGTCGGAAGATACTGGTGACAGCGACAGTTATGATGTAGAAAGTGGTGGGGAAGAGTCCGAAGATCGACCATGGCGGCCAAGTCACACGGTTTTCGGGAAGACCACTATTAAGCAGAATCATATTGATAATATGAGGGGGAGGTATTTTCGAGATATATCTATTGTGAGGGTTGATGCTGGAGAAAAGACTTCTCCCACCCCCGAAGAAGATGAAGTCGTAATCTTCCGAAGCTTTCTCAAGGCTGGGCTTCGATTCCCCCTAAGCAACTTTGTTATTGAAGTCCTGAAGACATTTCAAGTCTACCTTCATCAAATTACTCCCGAAGCTATCATAAGGATGGGGATGTTTGTCTGGGCTGCGAGAAGCCAAGGTTTAGAACCAAATGCTAAAAGCTTTTGCAACATTCATGAGTTGTTATATGAGACGAAGCCCTGGGGGAAAGAACAATATCACAACAACTTTGGGTGTTACAGCTTCGGTGCCCGCTCCGGGTCAAGCCGCCCTGTGCCGACCTTTCGGAAGAGATGGCCCGGAGCCTGGATGACTGAATGGTTCTATGTAAAGAATGACTTGACAGCGCAAGAAGATGTGAAGAGTATCATTATGCGCCCCATCTGGCAACGCTTCGGACTTCGAAGGCCGAAGGTTGAAATGGATGAAGCAGCCGAGGAATGCCAAAGAGCCTTCGGCGTAGTCTGCTCTTTTATTGGGTCAAGGGACTTGGTTCAAGAACATATTGCCTTCAGGGTGTGGCCACTTGCAGGAAAGTGGGAAATGCCGAAGGAGACCATCAAAGAGTCCGACGAAGGCGGACTGGTCAGACTGAAATACACATTCAAATACGGGGATAAATTTGTTGAACCTGATGACGACTGGTTGAAAAACATTGAAACATTAAGTGACGAACTGCTTGGGGTGTACTCGAAGGCCGAGAATACTGCGTTATCAGCAGCCTTCGGAGGCCGAAAGAAGAAAAGGCTCAACCGGGTATTTGACGCAGTCGGGTTTGTCTACCCTGACTATCACTATCCGGTGTCGGGTCGCAAAAGAAAAAATACTTGTCCTGCGACAGAAGCTACCACGAGTGCCACTAGCGAGCCAGCGCCGCAAAAGAAAAAGATAAAGGTGCTCACCCACCGAGCGCGTTTTATTGAGCCGGCCACAGTGCCAGAATTTATTGGTGAAGTCTCTTTGGCCTCTGAAGCTACAGAACCAACTCCAGTGCCGAAGATGGAAGAAAAGACCGAAGCGCTTTCAGCAGAAAAAGCAGAGAAACCGAAGATTGAAAAGCCAAAAATATCGGAAATCTTAAGTCCTGCAGCAAATGTCGAAACAATAAAAAATCAAAAGGGGCCGTCGGTGACCCCGAAAAGAAAAAGAATGGTGAACGTGCTAGATGTTTTGGAGACAATTAAGTCTTCAAGCACAACTCCAAAGAAGACTATTGAAGTTGCTGAAGTGTCTACCGAAGCTGTAGTTCCTGAAGCTTCGAAGCAACAACCTGAAGCTGAAGCTGGGCCTTCAGAGCCCACCAAGGAACAATCTTTGGAAACAAAAATATCAGAACCAAATTTGGTTGAAGAAATGGACACTGCCGCCCCCGAAGCTCCTTCCAGCATAAGCGATTACATCGTACGACATGCTTCGGGGAAGAAATTATCTGAAGAAGAGACTTACGAAGCCAACTACTATGCCAAAGAGCTAAAATATCCGAAGGGGGCAGTAGTGTTTAATGGGACAAATGAAGATGACTTCCTGTACTGCCTTCCTGATAATAAAGAACTATCTGTCTGCCGAGAGATGGCTAGAAGTATGGGGTTCCCGAAGCTCGAAGCTGGATTATGTGCTATGACAAAGGAGGATCTCGCGGACAGTCTTGCGTACAATAGCCTAAAGGTATGGGAATTAGACACTTGAAAATTTTTTTAATACATAATTCATTCTTTTATTCTTATATGGATTCTTTTTCGTATAGGGCTTAATCCTAAGCAACGCATTAAGAGCACAAAAGAGTGCCGAAGATGAGAGCTATGAAATTGCGTTCAACAATTTACGTTCAGAAGTTATTAAACTGAGAAACGAAGCTCTAGAAAAAGATAAAATTCTGCTTACATTAGTAGACAAAATAAAAAAGGACGAAGCTGCTGCAAAGGTTCAGGCCGAAGCTCAGAGACGCGAAATTAAAGATCTTCAGAAGCAATTGGCCCGGGCGAAAGAAGAACGCATACTTGAAGAAACAAGACGGGAATGCAGCGACCAATGGGCTGATCATTTGGAAGCAACCGTGGAAGAGCTTCGGTCTTCTAAGAAAAAATGCTACGAAAAATCCGTGGAATGCGTAAAGAAAATTAAAACCAGCTTCGCCAACGTGGGCGCATTTTCCAGTGAAGAGAATTTCTCAAGAGGCAATCCCGAAGGTCCAATAGAATGGATCAGTCACGAAGCAGAGGCCTTCGAGGAAATCCTGAGTAGCCGCGGTGACATCTGCGCTTTTTCGGGCGCCAGGGGAGTTGCTACTGTCTTGGAGAGGAAAGGTTGTGAACATGTAAAATCTTTAGCTCAGTCCGAAGCTGCCTTATCCTCCGAAGACATCAAAGACCCCTCGGCCGAAGCAAGCATGGTTGGTGGCAAATTCTTTACTGATGTCTAGGACAACGGCGGCCGAGAAATGGCGCAAGAAATTATTCAAAGGAGTGAAAAAGGCATCCATGATGCTAGGAAAGTGACAGAAGTTGCCGAAGGGCAAATAGGTATTAATTAGTCGCTCTTATTGTGTTGTAATTTTTATTTCAAACTTTGCTCGCGGTTTGTAATAGTAATGCAAAAATATTCTCTTCCCTCAGAACCTGCTGGATCGTCTATTGACCCTCACACAAAAGGAGATGACGAAATCAAACAAATGGCCGAAGCTATCATGGATAAAGTTGTTGAACAACTTCTAAATGAGGCTGCCGAAGTAGTATTAAGAGAAGACTAGGTGTTATTAGAAAAAACATTTGAAGTGTAATCTATGTAATATTTTGTACGTTTGAATGTAATATACAAGTCTCTTTTCATTATTCAATTCTTTACGATGCATGAAATTCTACATACATACCTTTTTTGAGCCTTCGGCGAAAAAACACCTTCCCTTCTTTTCATGCTTCGTGAAGAAGACATTCTCCGTTAAAACTATTCTGATGACTTACGTCCACGCTTCGTGAAAACATTCTCCGAAGCTGTGCAATTTTGATATTACTCTGATGAAGCACGTCCATGCTTTGTGAAAACATTCTCCGAAGCTGTATTCCGAAGATTATCATTGTATTCCCTCGTGACTTTACATAATTTTCACTTTCTCAATGCGTCCTTTCGAAGGTTGATACTGTGTCCCCTTCTTTTGCCATATGCAACATGATGTATGATGCTTATGCTATGCAAAATGATGTGATGATGTTATGTTATGCAAATGACGTTTGTTCCGAAGATACACACAAAATATATTTGTAAGCTCTGCATTCCCTTAGGAACGTCTTTGGAGCTTCTTCGCCTTTTACTTAGGCGGTATCAGCGTTGACTTTTCGCTGTAAGCTCTGCATTCCCTTAGGAACGTCTTTGGAGCTTCTTCGCCTTTTACTTTAGGCGGTATCAGCGTTGACTTTTCGCTGTATGCTCTGCATTCCCTTAGGAACGTCTTTGGAGCAAAAAAATTACACTGCGCTCCCTTTGGAACGGCTTTTTGTAACTTCGGCAACTTACTCTGCGTTCCTTAGAACGACTTTTTGTTGCTTCGAAGGATTTTTAATAATTCGAAGGTCCTCCTTGTTACCGCAAATTTTTAAGCTTCAGCAACTTAAGCCTGTGGAGAAGATAGGTTTTCCTGATAACCAACCACGAAACTATTACATGAAAACTGAAATGTTCTTTATTACACAGAAAATAGAACTAAACGGAAAAGACTGCTATCAAAGTAGGATATTTGTCAATAAATGTGCTTCGACTCTGGCACAGTACTATTGACTGTGCGAGCTTCAGATTGCTCTCTGAGATCCCTTTGGTGCGGAACATATTGGCTCCCTTCTGGCTGTTGGCTTTGTTGTAGCGGAGGTGGGGGCGGGGGCTGTTGCCATGAAGCTTGAGGTTGACTCGCCGAAGCTACGGAAACTGCAGGGTGGTTGCCCACGTACTCCGGGATGTAAGGCTGATGGTACGAAGCAGTATGCATGACCTGCTTCGGCTGGCCCTGTTGCGCTGCAGCTTCTGCTAGCTCCTTTTGTTTCTGGATGGTAACATGGCACATCCTGGTGGTATGGCCCTTGTTTTCACCAGAGAATAAGCAAAATACCCTCCTTGGTTGATCTCCAAATCTTCCGCCGAAGCCCCTGGCGCCTCTGCCTCTTGGAGCTAGTGGCCGGAAGAAAGTTTGCTGTTGCCCCGAAGCCTGTGAGGGGCTCTGCGGTCTGTTCTACTGACTCCCCTTATCATCATTTTGAGTGGAGTTGTGGATGGACCTGACATGCCTCGGATAAAATCTTCCTCCGAAGCCCCTGGTCATTTCAGAAAATCTGAAAGCCTCCTCCCTTCTTTGGCGAAAGTCATTGTCAGCACGAATGTACTCGTCCATCTTTTGGAGCAGCTTCTCCAGAGTCTGAGGAGGCTTCCTAGCAAAGTATTGAGCTGCAGGTCCAGGACGAAGCCCCTTGATCATGGCTTCGATGACAATTTCATTGGGCACCGTTGGTGCTTGCGCCCTCAAACGCAAGAACCTTCTGACATACGCCTGAAGGTATTCTTCATGATCCTGAGTGCACTGGAACAAGGCTTGAGCAGTGACCGGCTTCGTCTGAAATCCTTGAAAGCTGGTTAACAACATATCCTTCAGCTTCTGCCATGAAGTGATCGTTCCTGGTCGAAGGGAGGAATACCAGGTCTGAGCAACACTCCTGACGGCCATAACGAAAGACTTTGCCATGACTGCAGCATTGCCACCATACGAAGACACTGTTGCTTCGTAACTCATCAAGAACTGCTTCGGGTCTGAATGGCCATCAAACATGGGAAGATGGGGTGGCTTATAGGACGGAGGCCAAGGTGTAGCCTGCAGCTCAGCGGACAGAGGAGAAGCATCATCGAAAACAAAATTTCCATGATGGAAATTGTCATACCAGTCATCTTCATTGAAGAAGCCCTCCTGACGAAGGTCTTTTTGTTGAGGCCTTCGGTTCTGCTCATCGTGGGTAAGATGACGGACTTCTTCAGAAGCTTCGTCTATCTGCCTTTGCAGCTCAGCTAGCCTGGCCATCTTTTCTTTTTTCCTCTGCACCTGTTGATGAAGCATCTCCATATCTCTGATCTCTTGGTCGAGTTCATCCTCCTGAAGCGTCGGGCTGACGGCCTTCCTCTTCTGGCTTCGGGCCTCCCAAAGAGAGACGGTCTCCTGGTTGGGGTCCAGCGGTTGCAGTGCTGCAGCCCCAGCCGCTGAAGCCTTCTTCGGCGCCATAGCGAGGGTCTATAGCTTCCGAAGGTGTTCGAAAAACTCGAAATGGAAGTGAGTTCACCGGAGGTGGGCGCCAATGTTGGGGACTTGTTCTCAAATGCTAAGAGTTAAGAACAAGGCAACATAAAAAGTGTTAGGTGTTAAAGTCCTTCATACTTCGAAACATTATGCCCCTTCAGGAAATAATGAGTTTCGGACGAAGGTTACGAGAGACATACCTTCGTAAGTACAACAAGTAATGACGAAGGATTCATATAAAGCATGAGATTTAATATAAACATTTAAGCATTATCATGGAATCATTTCTATTTTATTATCATGGAAAAATAGAAATGATTTCAAATTACAAATGTACCTTCGGCTTGAGGGAAGGCAAAAGTACAAGCGTGACGCAAAAGCAAATGCCAAGTCAGCGTGAACAGTACGGGAGTACTGTTCATCTATTTATAGACGCGGGACGCAGCCCACGTAAAATTACATTCATGTCCATTGCATTTGCCAATGAATTATGAAAATCTGTCAAGGCCCAAGTAGTCTTTTCATCTTTAAGTCGGTTCCCCTCTCTGCTATCGCGACGAAGCTTTCCTGCGCACAGCTTCGGCTGTGCACCATCCTTCGTGGAGCTTGATAATCAGCCCGTCCTCCACTTTAATCCCCCTTCGTCTGGTTCAGGCTTCGTCCTGACCGTACTTCATGTTCATAATTCTGAGTCCGAAGATACCTGTTCACATAATCCACTTGGAAAACATTGTCAAATCATGTTTTTGAGGACCTTCGGTGGACGAAGGCCCCCAACAGACCGCTTCCGCAGGGGTCTCAACACCAAGCTGCGGGAACGTCTTAACACTGTCCGGGCCGATAGCTTCAATGAGTTGGTCAACCTGGCCATCTCCCAGGAGGACTGTATTGTAGCTCACCGGGCAGAGAAGAAGAGAAAGGCACCAATGGCAGCACCATCCGCTTAGGCCCAGAGGTTCAGGATTGTTTCTCACAACCAGAGTAGGGGATTTCAGCAGCAGGCAGGCAGATGGGTGATTAGGCCACCTCAGCAGCAGCAGCAGCAGGCACCCACTCGTTTTCTAGCTCCTGCTCCAAGGAACAATCAGCCT
Organism: Zea luxurians; assembly: GCA_029449295.1. Taxonomy (NCBI): domain Eukaryota; kingdom Viridiplantae; phylum Streptophyta; class Magnoliopsida; order Poales; family Poaceae; genus Zea; species Zea luxurians. Next base: position 4,823,430 of record JAOPSE010000010.1, on the reverse strand, counting down.
CCGCAGCAGCAACAGTTCCACCAGGGCAATGGGAACAAGTGCTTCACTTGTGGCAATGTGGGCCACTATGCCAAGAATTGCCCAAGAAATCAGCAGAGGCAGATGCCAGCACCAAATCAAGACAAGGGAAGAAAGCAGAAGGTACAAGTCAGGCAAGGGAAGCTCAACTTCACTACTCTGGAGGAAGTACCTGAGGGAGCCCCCATCATGACCGATATCTTTTCAGTTTATAATCAACCTACTTTAATTCTATTTGATTCTGGTGCATCTCATAGTTTCATTAGCCAAAAGTTCAGTGCTAAATGTCAACTACCTTTCTATCACTCAAAAGGGTCATTTATGATAGCCACACCTGCGGGTAAAATTGCAACTAATCAATTAAACCAAAGTGTGCCTATTCGACTGGGAAGCCACATTGTCAAAACCACCCTTCTTGTTTTGGGATTGGAAAGTGTGGACATTATTCTGGGCGCTAATTGGATGACCTTGCACCACGTAGTGCTTGATGTAGCCAGCCGCATCATGGAAATCAATTCCCCGTTCTGTGGGAGTTCCACCTTAATTCTGCCCAGTCAAGATTCTACTCAGTCATGTGCTTTTTCTATGACGGAGTTACCTCTGAGGAAGATTCTAGTGGTCTGTGAGTATGCAGATGTCTTCCCTGATGAATTGCCAGGAATGCCACCAGACCAGGATATTGAATTCGCCATCGAATTGCAACCAGGAATGGTACCAATTTCCAGGAGGCCTACCGGATGCCACCCGCTGAGTTGGCAGATTTGAAGAAGCAATTGCAAGAATTGCTGGACAAGGGTTTTATTCGTCCAAGTACTTCGCCTTGGGGATGTCCAGCTTTGTTTGTGAAAAAGAAGGATGAAAGCTTGAGGCTATGTATAGATTACCGCCCACTTAATGCGGTGACTATCAAGAACAAGTATTCTTTGCCTCGTATTGATTGGTGAAGACTTTTTTACGTCTCGCATGGCCCATGACTTGAAGGTGTTTCCTTACGGACGGAATATTGTTGCTGTTGTGTCGGCAGTGATGAGCAAGGACCGTCAAGACGCTGCGCAGAAGCGCAGGGCGGTTGTCAGGATCGCAGATCCTAGGCGTGAGGCGAAGAGGGCGTGGGGGAGCGCGAAGGCTACCGCCTCCGGCAGTAGCCAGCCGATGCCAGCTACGAAACCTGCAGCGCCCGGATCCAGCAAGGCGTCGGCGGGCGCAAAGACTGCCGCCTCTGGCGGAACCAAGCCTCCCCCGGGCGGATCCGCGAAAGGACGGGAGCTGCCTTCGCTGGGGAGACGTGTTGGCGACTTCGGCATGGACATCAGTGTCGAGGATTATCTTTTTGGTAAGTTTTTTTTGACCTAGTTGTTTGACCAGTGATATGTCGCAGAGCCGGGTGAAGGGCAGCTGGTTGTTGTCCCGCCTTCGGCGGCAACCGCGTTGCCAACGGCAGTGGCTGCGGCGAAGGGTGCCGCGCGAGACCCGTGGGCCACTTTCTGCGCGAGCGGCGAGATTCCGTCAGCCGCTGCCGCCAAGGACATGGCCGGCTCCATGTCCCAGCGGCTAAGGGAGGCGTCACAGCAGCTGTCGCAGTAGTTGAAGCAGGTAAGTTGTGTTGGACTTCGACGTTTGTTGTTTGCATGAGGTTTTGGGTCTCATGTGCTTTTGTTAGGCGGCCGACTTCACCGACCACGTGGCGTTGGGTGTCCTGACTACGGACGTGGTTGCCGAAGTCGAGAGACTTCGGGCGCAGCACCCGGATGCCGTCCGAGAGAAGTCGGTGGTGGAAAGCAAGAACCGCAGGCTGGCAGAGAAAGTGGCCGCCTTGGAGGCCGAGAAGACGGACCTCCGGCGCCAGCTGGTGGAGGAGAGGAGGGAAGCGAACCAGGCCATCACTGAGGCACAGGCTGCGCAAGCGGAGGCCAAAGTGGCGCGGGCGATGAGCAGTCTCGCTAGTCAACGCGCCGAAGAGCTGGAGGCGAGGCTCAATGCCTTACGAGGCCGCGTGGACAAGGCCGAGGCCTCTACGCGCTCGGAAGTTGAGCGCACGCATGCACAGTTCGTGGGCTCGTACCGCGAGCTGGGTGCGCACACTGCTGACTTCGAAGTACCCGACCGGGAAGCAGGCCTTGGCTTCCTCGAATGGTTACAGGAGGAGCTGTTGGTGCTCCCGACCATTGTGGAGGGTTTCATGTCCTTCGCCTCCCTCATCACCTGCGAGGGGGCCGTGAATGCGTTGTCCCGCGAGGGCTGCAGGCACTACGAGGTCTTCGACCAATCAGACGAGAACTTTGAACGCGAGATCTTCAAGGCCGACGACCCTGTGGTGAAGCAGTCAGCGGGGGCACTTTTTGATAGGATGTGGGGTCCGCATGGTCGGGAGGCGGTCAGGGAGCGATCCGACCGGGCGAGAGAGCAGTTGAAGGTCATTTCGTGTGGTTGTGTGTGTGGGTATGTGTGGTTTTTGCTGAGTGAATGTGATGTTGTTGCAGATGGAGCGTGCCGAGTACGTCGAGGACTTTGGAAGTTTGGCCGGCGCACCACTCGAGGCTGCGGAGATCAAACCGGTGCTGCCCTCGGATGCTGGTGAAGGCCCCTCGGCTGTGCCCATGCTTACTGTGGCTGGCGAAGACCCTGTGGCGGCCCCTGCGCCGACGGTCGAAGATGCCTTGAAGGTGGTGGCTGAGCCGGCTGTCGAAGACCCTACGGCTGCGGCCGGGCCTTCGCAGGTGGCTAAATAGGTGGGGGGGTTTGTAAATTTTGTTTGAGTGTTACTGAACCTCGGTTGTTGTGCAGGTTCAGGGTTTTGGGCATGCGCACGCAACCGTTACTGACAATGCTAATTTTGCGGCTTCGATCGTGGTTGTTGAAGACGTTTCTAATGATTCCGTTTCTAAGTTTTTTGAGTCTGATGATTCTGGGAGTTCGATTGTGTGGACAGAGGGGTCTTCGAATGAGGACTTGGACTATTTTGAAGCATTGGATGTGGCTGCGGCAGAGACTTCTCTGCGTGTGGTGGGTGACGAGGAAATTCCGGGTGCGAGTGCTGGGCGTAGGCGACGAAGGGTGGTGGCGAAGCGGAGAGTGAGTGCATTACCGCGAAGTGATAGGCGTCATCATGGTGAGGTGGAGGATGGTCGTCTTCGTGTAGACGGGACTGCCAAACAGGAATTGTTGTCTTCACCGGCTGGGGCGAGTGTAGGTGAGGGTGAGCTGCGAAATCTTTTTGAGGGTGAGGAATTGAGGATAATGTTGTTCAACTACAGGGAGATGGGCATCATCCCGAAGGTTGAGCCGTTGTTATGTGTGCTGCCCTCGCCGTGTGTGTGTAACTATGATTTGTATGATGAGGCTGTATGCCTTTGTTGATCCGGCCGCGCCCGTAGGCGGCTTGTGTTCAGGTTCTTTTGGGGGGGTCTTCGATTTTGCGCATTTGTTGAGCTAGTCCCACTGCACCCGTAGGCGTGTTTTGCGTGGAGTCTTTTGGAGAAGACTTTGATGTCGCGCACTTATTGTGCTGTTCCGGCTGCACCCGTAGGCGACTTTTGCACGGGTAGTCTTGATTTTCCGCACTTAGTGCTATTCCGGCTGCACCCGTAGGTGACTTTTGCATGGATAGTCTTTTAGAGAAGACTTTGATTTTTCACACTTATTGTGCTATTCCAGCTGCAGTCGTAGGCGACTTTTGCGCGGATAGTCTTTTGGAAAAGACTTCGATTTTTCACACTTGTTGTGCTATTCCAGCTGCACCCGTAGGCGACTTTTGCACGGTTAGTCTTTTGGAAAAGACTTCGATTTTACGCACTTATTGTGCTACTCTGGCTGCACCCGTAGGCGACTTTTGCGTGGAGTGTCGCACGCGAGGGTAGTAAGTGCTGCCCCTCGCGGTGACTTTGGTGTGGTCGAATGCCGAAGATCGTCGATGCGGTCTTTTTCGACGTGTCTTAATTTTTGCGGGGGATTTTTGTGGGTATATTGCATGGCTCTGCCTCATTAAAAACCTCACCCCCGGGAGGAAAAGAGTATGGGCCGGAATGATAATGTTTGGTTAATTACAAGGGCGCGATGGCCCTGAGGAGTCAAACAAAAAACTTGCGGAGATTATCTATGTTCCAGGAATGCTCCAGGTCTTCGCCAGATTGCGTTGTTAGCTTGTACGTGCTGGGAGACGACTTCGTCTTGACGATGAATGGTCCTTCCCATTTCGGCTCCAGCTTACCTCGCGACTCTGTTCGGGTTGTTCGGACGAGTACGAGGTCCCCTTCGTTGAATTCTCTCGGGACGACTGCGTGGTCGCGCCAGGTCTTTGTTTGGGCTTGATATTTATTGAGGGCCTACAGGGCGAAGACGCGATCTGCATCGATGAGATCTTTGGAGGTTAGCTCATCTACATTGGGTAAGGCTGAAGCGCTTATCCTTGGAGACCCATGCTTGATTTCTTGCGGGGTCATGGCCTCCGAGCCGTATAGCAGGCGAAAGGGAGTAAATCCGGTCGCTCGACACTCGGTCGTGTTCAGCGCCCAGACTGCTTCAGGTAGCAGGTCGGCCCATTTACCCTTCTTGTCGTCGAGAAGCATTTTCTTGATCGCCGTGAAAATCTTGCCGTTGGTGCACTCCACGACGCCGTTGGATTGTGGGTGATATACGGAGGCGAAGGCAAGCTTGGTGCCAATGGAGAAGCAGAAGTCCCTGAAATCTTGGCTGTCAAATTGCTTGCCATTGTCAACTATGAGCTCGGACGGGACTCCGAATCGGCAAACAATGTGTTGCTAGAAGAATTTCTGGGCAGTCTTCGATGTTATCGTTGATACTGCTCTTGCCTCGATCCACTTGGTGAAATACTCGACGGCGACGAAGCCGAACTTGAGGTTCCCTTGGGCCGTGGGTAATGGCCCGACAATGTCCAGGCCCCAGCACTGAAGGGGCCACGTGTGTGCGATTAGCTTTGTGAACTGCGAAGGGCTTCACGATCGTGGAGAAAACTTTTGGCAGGCTTCGCACGACCTTGTGACCCGATTCGCGGTGTAGATCATAGCAGGCCAGTAGAAGCCTTGACGGATCACCTTGGCAGCTAGGGCCCTGGGCCCCGTGTGAGAGCCACAAGTTCCGTTGTGGACTTTGCGCAAAATCTGGACGCCTTCGGTCTCAGTGACGCATTTAAGCATGGGTTGACTGACCCCCTTCATGTACAGCTGTCCCTCAATGAGAGCGAAGTCCCGGCTTCGGTGTTTGAGGCGCTTGGCCTCGTTGATATCGCTTGAATGGTAATATCCCTGCAGGAACATGGTTATCGGTGCCCGCCAGTCTTCGGTCATGATGAGATTGACTATGTGGTGGCCCTTGGTGTCGTTGGTTATTTGGAGGCTTTCTGGGCTGCGAACGGCTGGCGTGGTGATGACATGGTAGAATACGTCGGAGGGCAGGGCCTCGCCTCTAGCGGCTGCCTTGGCCAATGCGTCGGCCTCCTCGTTCTTAGCTTGGTCCATGTGCTGCAAGGTAAAGCCTTTGAACTGTCTCTCGAGACTGCGGACAGCCGCGAGGTACTGCATAAGTGCGGGGTCCTTTGCTGCGTAATCTTTCTCGACTTGGCCGGCAACTACTTGGGAGTCTGTTCTGATTATGCAGGTGGTGACGCCAAGTGCCCGTAGCTTGCGAAGGCCGAGGATGACAGCTTCGTATTCTGCTACGTTGTTGGTGTATCTGTCGGACTCCAAAGCAAAGCTAAGACGTGCCGCATATCTGTGCTTGACCCCTGTGGGTGAAGTAATGACTGCCGCTGCGCCTGCCCCTGCATGGCACCATGCGCCGTCGCAGTGGATGGTCCACACCTTTTCTCCATACGTGTCCGGCTGCGCTATTGGCTCGGTCCAGTCGACGATGAAGTCTGCCAGGACTTGTGACTTGATGGCTGTCCTGGGTTCGAAGGTGATATGGTAGCCGGAGAGCTCGGCTACCCATTTGGCAATCCGGACAGATGCCTCCGGATTTCTGAACAATTCGCCGAGTCCCCTGTCCGAGGTGACCCGCACCTTGAATGCTTCAAAATAGTGGCGCAATTTGCGCGAAGCGATAACGACTACGTAGGTGATTTTTTCCTGTTCCGTCATGTTGCATTTGGATGTCGTGAGTACTTCGGAGACGTAATAAACTGGACACTGCCTGGTTGTGCCCTCCTTGTCCTGCTCTTGAACCAGCGCTGCGTTGACCGCGTGCGGCGAAGCTGCGACGTAGAGCAACAGGGGTAGCGAGGGGTTGGGGCTTGTAAGAATTGCCAGCTCTGACAGGTGCTGCTTTAGTGATGCGAAGGCCGCCGCCTGCTCTGGTCCCCATGCAAAGTCCTTTGCGCCGCGTAGCATTTTGATGAAAGGTAGGCTTCGCTCGGCAGACATGGAAATGAATCTGTTGAGGGCGGCCAATCTGCCTGTCAGTCGTTGGACGTCTCTGGCTGACTACGGGGGCGTCATGTCGATGATAGCCTGGATCTTGCTCGGGTTGGCTTCGATCCCGCGGTGCGACACCAAGTAGCCCATTATCTTCCCCTGGCGAACGCCGAAGACACACTTTTTGGGGTTTAGGCGAAGTCGTGCGTCCCGCATGTTCGCGAATGTTTCTGTGAGGTCAACCAGGTGGTCCTCTTTGCTTTTGCTGGCGACGACGATGTCGTCCACATACGTAAATATGTTTCTGCCGACTTGGCTCTCGAGCACTGTCTTGGTGAGGCGAGAGAACGTGGACCTAGCATTCTTTAGTCCCTCCGGCATTCTGATGAAGCAATATGTGCCGAAGGGTGTTATGAAGCTGGTGCTGGCCTTGTCTTCCCCCTTCATATATATCTGGTGATAGCCGGAGAAGGAGTCAAGGAGTGACATGACTTCGCACCCGGCCGCGCTATCGACGATCTTGTCGATCCGAGGCAGGGGGAAATTGTCCTTGGGGCAGGCCTTGTTGAGGCTGGTAAAATCAATGCACATCTGCCACTTGTCGCTCTTCTTTTGCACCATGACTACGTTGGAGAGCCACATAGGGTAGGTGACTGGTTCGATGAAATTGGCCTTAAGAAGGCGGTGTACCTCGGCCTTGGCAGCTTCTGTCTTCTCATCTGACATTTTGCGCAGCCTCTGCTTCTTCGGCCTCACCAAAGGGTCGATGCCCATGATGTGCTCAATAATGGAACGACTGACTCCTACCAGGTCGAGGGCAGACCAGGCAAAGACGTCCTTATTTTTGGAAAGACAGGAGATGAGTCTCTCCTTGTCATGCGAAGTAAGGTCCTCGCTTATGATCACCGTTTGCTTGGGTGTTGCCTGGTCAAGGGGAACTGTCTTCGTCCCATCGTTGCTTTGCAGCTGTGCCTTTTCATGCCCGTTGGCGGTTGGGCAGGTAGCCTCGGGGACCTCGCGCTGCGCCGTGAGGTAGTGTATGTTCCTTTGCCCTGGAACAAAGTCTCTTTCTATGTTGTGCGCGGCCTGCTGGTTGCCATGGACTATGATCACGCCTAGCGGGCTCGGGATTTTCATGCATAGGTAAAGTTCGTGAATGGCTGCCTCAAACTTGTTGATGGAGCCCCGACCCATTATGGCATTGTACGGGTACACCATGTCGACGATGTCGAAGGTGACATGCTCACTTCATGCATTGGGTGCTACACCGAAGGACAGGGGCAGCTCTATTTTGCCCACAAGGAAGGTGCCCTTGCCGCTGAAGCCATATAAGGGGTTGTCCGAAGGTTTCAGCAAGCTGTGGCTGATGCCCATTGTGACGGAACCTCCCAAGTCATTAGGCCCACCTACAGTTGTTCTTGTCCAACAGACATCAGACAACCCTGTAGATGTTCCTGAATCACTTGACAAGTTCGGTATCTTATTTCTTACCTTTCTAGGAATGTTTTACCCGTCTTGCAGACATTACAGAACATCAGAGATATAGAAATGCGGAAGCGATTACATAAACTTACATTTATTTAGAAAGTAAGATCAAGTTACTTATTACAGACCAGAGTTATAAAATGAGTGCTGAGTAGTATTATTACAATACCAAGGGATGTAAAAACTCCTCCCAATAAGTTTTTACATAAAAGTTTTTATGGAGGACTAGGTCCTCCTGCATCTTCAGTCTTGCTTTTCTTCATTTGACACCACCTTGGTACAAAAGCAACAAAAATTTGCTGCTTCCTCACCTAAAAACAATAGGGAATAAAACCCTGAGTATGGAATTACTCAGCAAGTCTTACCCGACTAAAGAAAAGACTCTCAAGGGTATGCTGGTTATCAGGGAGTCAAGGTAAGGTTCCTCAATGATCAAAGACTGTTTTGCATAAATGCTTACTAAAGTGGATCCTTAAAAATTCAGTTTTATTGTCAAGTTAGTAAAATTACCTGCATCTAGAGTTCTTTTGTCACACCCGGGCTTTAAGGAACAAAGCCGGGTGCATCACATACATGCGCCAAAGAAGACAACATATATAATAACAGAGTGTATAGAGATAAATGTCATAAAACATCAGAGTACTTATTACATAGTGGAAGACTTAATACAAAATTAAATAATAAATAAAAAATGAACTAAGGATCGTCGGCGCCAATGTCAACTGAGAAACGCCACCTAGATCAGATCATACTCCTCACCTTGTGGCTCCTCCTGAACCACCTGCTCTTCTCCTGTGGGGGGGGTGTGAGACAGCAAGGGTGAGCTCACATACGTTCATAGCTCAACAAGTTGTGGGGAAATATGTGGCATGAACTCACCAAAGGTGGGAGTTCATGAAGTGTAAGGCTGATCAATGTAATAATGGCTAAAGCTGAGCATTGCTTTTATAAGTTGGTCAAAATTTTATTAGCAATTACTAGGTGTAAGTAAATACCAAAACCTTATTAATAATAAATAAAAGTAATAATAAAATAATCCCAAATGCAATGAAATGACAGATTAAGTTTAAGTTCCATAAATTAATCATGTGAGTGTCCGAGCCGCTCATGACCGTGAGCACGGCTAGTATACCAGTTTTACACTCTGCAGAGGTTGCGCATCTTTACCCACAAGTCGTGTTACCCATTTGCCACGGAGTTGATCAGACTCCATACACCTCTACCAAGGAAGCGAGGCAGGGTACCACTACGAGGCCTTTACAAAGTTCCACTAGCTTCAGACTACCCGCTACAGTTTATAGGAAGCTCCAGTGCAAGGTTCTTGCCTGACCGCCATCGCAGCAAAATCAACCCAAGGACCTCCCTACACTGACCACTCCCCTACTGCCCTTGCCCCTTTCGGGTAAGGTAGCCCTCCACTAGCTTTCCTAGTTAATCAGCCAAGGGCGTCCCATTAAACCCTTGTGGTAGCACTGTTTTCTCGGGTGGTTCTCCATGTTCCCATTAACATAATGATCTTATCATGAACATAAAATAATGAACAGATAATAACAAGTGTAAAAATGAGTGATGAATATCTCTATACCCAAATCCACATAAAGCAATAGCATGTACTACCCAAAAGTTTAGTTGTAAAACCAGTGGTGAAACAAGGTATAAAGATAGTCAAAATCTAGGGTATCCTATTGGGTCCCATCAAAATTATCCTATGCTGATCATTATGAATAATAAGAACATGAATGGGTAAAAGAAGTGATCAAGGGCACAACTTGCCTTCAATGAGCTCCTGCTCAGCTACTTCTACTTATTGAACCTCAGATTCCACAGTGGCTTGCTCGTCTACTCACATCAACACATTACATACATAGTATAGCAAAAATTAACATTACACCAAACATATAAACAAAATACACAGTAATAATCTAGACATTAAAATAAGATCACAGGAACTGGAATCATTAAATTTGGAGTTATATATTTTAAGTTATGAATTTCCAAAGATTTTATGCATTTAATATAGGGTTAAGTGAGAAATAAAATTTAATGTGTATTTCATGTAAAAACAGTGGTACTATTTGATAAAGAATAACATTACAAAATTATAGGAACTGGAATGGGCCAATTTGGAGTTCATATGGATTTTCTACAATTTAAACAAGTTTCTGCAATTAAATTTGTACTAAAAACCATTTTCTAACCTATTTTCCTGATTTTATTAATTTTCTGGACGGGGCCTCATTTTCTGGAAAACGCAGGGGCTACGGTGCAAATATTCCTAAGACTCAGAGCACCGATAGGGTGGACGGCGGGTTGACTTATCAATACTGGAAGGGTTCTTTTGCAAAACGTGCAATCCGAAGGGGTACCGAGCATCCAGGGCCGCACGATCAAGATCCGGTGCACCAGATTAAATCCTGAACCGGTACACAACCCTGGCCCTCGGATTTGGATCTAACGATGTAAATTTTAAGTACCAAGATCTACTCGTAGCCACTGGATCCGAGATCTACGGTTCTAATTCCGCTGGGTGAAGGGATACACTGGATCGGATCGGGAACGTAAGCCAGCGATCCTACGGCTACAGACGTCGCGCGGCAAAATCCAATCTAGGCCGTCTAAGACCCATCAGACGGTCCGCAATACGCCCACATGCTGATCTCACCCGAGCCCTTGGATTTGATCACAACGGTCCGAGCGCACCCAAACCAAAAGGGGTAACCACATCAAATCGGGGCCATCCGCATAGGAATCGACGACACACACGCCATCTTCCTTCCCTAGCCGATTGGGCACGGCGGCGGCCTGTCCCGGCGTACGGTGGTGCCATGGCCGGGGATCAACCATCTAGCGCCCCGTGCACTAAACCCTAAACCAAAAGGTCCACCACGACGCCCAAGGCAAGGGAAATACGTCGGTCCTGCACATACCTCGTAATGCGTCGCAGGGAGGCTCGGTCACGAAGGGCAGCGGATCTCCGAGCTCAGCGACGAATTCCTGCGGCGTCGTAAACCCCCTTCACTGATTGCACCCACGCACCGCTTCTACGCGAACCACTCAAGCCTTGGTTTGCCAAATTGGGGCCTGGAATTCGCTACCTGTTGCTGTCTACGGCGGCGGTCGATCACCGGTTCCGCCCGGCACTCTCTTTATCTCTCTGCGGCGGGCGAACACGGCGTGGTTTAGGGCGAGGGGTAGAAGAGGTGTGCGCGGTCTGGGAGTCACCCCGCCCTCTATAAATGCGAAGCCCAGTCCACCGGCTAACCCGCGCATGCCGCGGTTGGTTCAGCTCGCCCGATCGTCGCGGGAGCGCTGGGGAAGAAGATCTCCGCCAGGGTGGCCCCACAAGTCGGCGTGAAGGGAGTGGGCAAGCTGGCTGGCGCCCCGGCCCCAGCTGTCGGTCAGTGAGGTGAAGCCAGTGCGCGAGGCAGCGTGAAGAGACTGGCAACGTGGGCCCAAGCCATCAGCGACAGCGTGCGCTAAGAAAAAGGGGGGTCTTGGGCCGCGCGGGATGGGACTCGCGAAGTGGGCCGAGCGCAGGGGAATCCAGCCCAGGTGGGTCTGGCAACCTGACTTTTCTTTTTTTTATTTATTTCAGCTTTCCTTCTTCTATTCCCAAATTCAATTTAAATTTCGAATTTGAATTCAAACTTGTGCTTAATTTAGTCTCAATTCATGTTGTGGAGTTTAGAATACCAACTTTGTAAATATAATTAGATTATTATTTTTTTTATCATTTCTCTTCTTCTCATTTTCAAAAACCCTAATTTTAAATTTAGGGTTTAATTCCACTTCTAAGAATTATTATCTTATTATTTCATTCAATGCACAAACATATAACTCCAACATGATGCATATTTTTTTATCCTTTGTTTTAGTTCATCTCTAAATTTTATGTATGCTCTTTTTATGATGCAAACGAGGCACATATAATAAGGAAATCACTATATAATCCCTTTATACAATTTTGAGTATTACAAATCCTACCGCCCTTAAAAATAATCTCGTCCTCGAGATTTAAGAAGATCTAGGGAAAAGGTGAGGAAAATCTATACGAAGCTCTTCTTCTCTTTCCCAAGTTGCTTCATCTTCACCGTGGTGACTCCATTGTACCTTGCACATCTTGATCACCTTATTTCTTGCAACTCGAGTCAAAGTGTCCAGAATCTTGATAGGGTACTCAGCATAAGTCAGATCATCTTGCACACTGAGGTCCTCCAGTGGTAGCTGCTCCTCAGGTACCCTGAGGCACTTCTTTAGCTGAGACACGTGAAATACATCATGTACATCTGATAGATGATCGGGTAACTTCAGTTGATATGCAACTTCCCCCACTCGCTTTAAGATCAAGAAAGGACCAATGAAGCGAGGGGACAACTTTCCTTTAACTTTAAATCTCCTCATACCCCGAAGTGGTGACACCTTCAAATAGACATGATCACCCTCAAACTCCAGTAGTCTTCTCCTATTATCAGCATAGCTCTTTTGTCTGGATTGTGCAATTCTCAAATTTTCTCTTATCATTCGAACTTGCTCTTCTGCCTCTTGAATAAGCTCAGGTCCAAAGAACTGTCTTTCTCCAGTCTGATCCCAGTACAGTGGAGTCCTGCACTTCCTGCCATATAAAGCCTCGAATGGTGACATCTTCAAACTGGCCTGGTAGCTATTATTATAAGAAAACTCAGCATAGGGTAAGCTCTTCTCCCAACTGCCACCATGCTTGAGAGCACAAGCTCTTAACATATCTTCCAACACTTGATTAGTCCTCTCTGTCTGTCCATCAGTCTGGGGATGGTAGGCTGAACTAAAATTCAACTTTGTATCCAAACTCTCATGCAACTTCTTCCAAAACCGAGAAGTAAACTGTGATCCTCGATCGGACACGATCGTCTTAGGCACTCCATGTAAACAAACTATCCGAGTCATATACAATTCTGCTAGCTTGGCTCCCGTGTAATTAGTCCTCACAGGTATGAAATGAGCCACTTTGGTCAATCTGTCCACAATTACCCAAATAGAGTCATACCCAGCAGGGGTGCGGGGTAGTCCAACAATAAAATCCATACCAATTTCTTCCCATTTCCACTCAGGAATCTTAAGCGGGTGCAATAGTCCAGCGGGTCTTTGATGTTCGGCTTTGACTCTTTGACACACATCACACTTAGCCACATGTGCAGCAACATCTCTTTTCAGTCCATACCACCAATACTTTTGCTACAAATCTTGTTACATCTTAGTGCTACCAGGGTGGATTGAGTAATCAGAATCATGAGCTTCTTTCAATATAGTCTCACAGAGGCTATCAATCTCTGGAACACATATCCGATCTTTGAACCATATAGTACCTTGCTCATCCTCCGTGAATTCCGGAACTTGACCATCCGTAATCAGATCCTTAATCTCTTGAATCTTAGCATCACCAACCTGACCTTTACGAATCTCTTGCTCCAAGGTAGGTTCCAACTCATTGGTGACTCCTTCAGTGTGTGTAACAATTCCCAAGTTGAGTCTCTCAAAATCTTTTGCTAATTCATCAGGTAGCTGGACAACGAAAGCGGAGTGAACATGCTCCTTCCGACTCAAGGCATCTGCAACCAAGTTCGCCTTGCCCGGGTGATAGTGAATCTCCAAATCATAATCTTTAATGAGCTCCAACCAACGACGTTGCCTAAGGTTGAGATCCTTCTGAGTGAATATATACTTCAAACTCTTATGATCCGTATATACTTGGCACTTAGTTCCCATGATGTAGTGTCTCCAAATCCTAAGTGCATGCACAACTGCTGCCAGCTCCAAGTCATGAGTGGGGTAGTTCAATTCATGTTTCCGCAAATGACGAGATGCATAGGCGATCACATGACCTTCTTGCATAAGCACACATCCAAGTCCTTGACCACATGCATCACAATAAATGTCAAATCCCTTCTGTAGATCTGGCATAACCAATACTGGTGGTGACCTTAGTTTCTCCTTCAATTGATCAAAGCTTTCTTGGCACTTCTCGTCCCACTTGAATTCTCTTCCTTTTTCCAAAAGCGATGTCATAGGCTTAGCAATTTTAGAGAACCCTTCAATAAATCTCCGATAATATCCTGCGAGTCCCAAGAAACTCCGAATCTCAGTAACTGTAGTGGGCACTCTCCACTCCATTATCTCCTTCACTTTAGCAGGATCCACTGCTATTCCTCCATTAGAAATAATATGACCAAGGAATGGCACCTTGTCAATCCAAAACTCGCACTTGCTGAACTTAGCGTAGAGTTGATTATCTCGTAACTTCTGTAGCACCAACCTTAGATGTTGTTCATGATCACTTTCATTCCTAGAATAGATTAGAATATCGTCGATAAACACCACGACGAATCTGTCCAAATACTCCATAAACACCTTATTCATCAAATTCATGAAATAAGTCGGTGCATTGGTTAATCCAAATGACATAACAGTAAACTCGTATAATCCATATCGGGTCGAGAAAGCCGTCTTGGGAATATCCGATGGTCTAATCCTCATCTGATGGTATCCCGATCGGAGATCAATCTTTGAGAATACCCTGGCTCCTCTCATCTGATCAAACAAATCCTCAATACGGGGTAATGGATACTTGTTCTTCACCGTGACATCATTAAGTGATCTATAGTCCACACACATCCTCTGGGATCCATCCTTCTTCTGTACAAATAGAACCGGTGCTCCCCAAGGTGAGGAACTCGGACGAATGTAACCAGCCTCTTGTAACTCAGTTAACTGCTTCTTCAGTTCCTTTAACTCCTCTACGGACATCCTATATGGCCGTTTAGAAATAGGGGCGGTTCCAGGTAGGAGATCAATAACAAACTCAACTTCTCTATCAGGTGGCATCCCTGGTAACTCCTCTGGAAAAACATCCGGAAAATCTCTAACCACCCGGATGTTGTCACCAACAAACTCCTCAGGCATAAAGAACATTGCACGCATGGATGAGGAGGTTACTGCAATATTAACTTGAAATCTTTCTCCTTTAGTGGTAGTGAGTTCTACGGTACCTCTACCACATGCTATAACGGCCTTTGCCTTTCTTAGCCATGACATACCAAGGATCAGATCTATACTGCTTGACTCTAATATTATAGCAGTAGCTCCAAACTCTCTACCCATAATGGTTAATGTCAATCTACGTGTCATTTGATTCGCCTCAACAGGCCCTTTAGGTGTAATTACTATCAGGGGTTTTCTCATATTTAGCAGTAGTATTTCATTTGTGTTGGCATATCTAGCATACATGAATGAATGTGTAGCACCAGAATCAAATAATATGGTTGCAGGAATTGCATTAACATAAAACACACCAAGTA
The DNA here is from genome assembly GCA_029449295.1 of Zea luxurians. Lineage (NCBI taxonomy): Eukaryota > Viridiplantae > Streptophyta > Magnoliopsida > Poales > Poaceae > Zea > Zea luxurians. Next base: position 4,808,228 of record JAOPSE010000010.1, on the reverse strand, counting down.
CGAGGTCACCACCATCAGGAGTATCATCAACGCTGACTTGATTCACCCTGGCTATAGAATATCCCTTGCCAGGAGTCTGTTGCTTGTTCTGAACTGGAGCAGTAGCAATCCTCTGTGTGCAAACATTTGCATAATGACCAGTCTTCCCACACTTGAAACACGTAGTGCCTGGACTCTGTCCTGCAAACTTCGTCGGGGTGCTAGTGGGGGTAGCCTGTCGAGGAGGTGGAGTCCTCAGTGGTGATTGCTGAACTGGGCGTGGTCCTCCCGGTCGAGTCGGTGTACCCTGTGGTGAACTGTAGCGAGGACGAACAATGCTGCTTCCTTGTCCTTGAGATATTGCCTTTCTCTTCAAATCACCCAGCTGAACACGCTTGTGTTCAATAGCAAGAGCCTTATCCAGTAGCCTCTGAAAGGATGGAAAGGTGTGTGCAACCAGTGCATACTGCAAGGGTCCATTAAGTCCTTCAATGAAGTGCTCCTGCTTTCTTTTATCCTCAGCAACTTCCTCCGGAGCATACCTCGACAGCTGAATAAATTTGTCTCTGTACTCGCTGACCGACATATTGCCTTGCTTCAATGACAGAAACTCCTTCTTCTTGATCTTTATCATCCCAGCTGGAATATGGTAGTTCCTGAACTGTGTACTGAACTCTGCCCAGGTAATAGTATCAGCAGCGTCATGGGCAGCAGTATAAGAATCCCACCAGTCAGCAGCAGGACCTGTCAGACGTCCAGAAGCATAAAGAACTTTCTCCCGGTCCGTGCACTGTGCAATATTCAGCATCTTCTCAATGAACTTCAGCCAATCATCCGCGTCCAGTGGATCAGGTGAGCTAGCGAATGTAGGTGGCTTATGACTCATGAACTATCTATGCTTGTCTCGGGGTGGAACTGGTGGTGGTGGAGGAGCCAGTGGTACTTGTTGCTGCTGTTGCTGCTGTTGTTGCTGTTGCATTTGTTGTTGCAGCTGCTGTTGCTGTGCCCTCCTTTCTTGGCGTATCTCCTCTCTCTCCTGGCGCAACTCCTGGCGTATATCTTCTCTTTCCTGACGCATTTCCTGGCGTTCTTGCTGCATCTGCGCACGCATATCAGCCATAGTGTCCGCCATTTGCTGCATCACCGCCATCTGAGCAGCAACCAGTGGGTCAACTCCGCCTGGTGGAGGATTAGGAGGATTCATCTCTGCAGGCTGTGGCTGAGGTTGTCTATATATCCTTCGAGTGTGCCGGTTAGGAGGCAAATCAATTCCACCACCCCTCCTGGTATTGACCATCTGAGTTAGATACATATGGTAAGAGAGAGCAGTAGACAAGGCAGTAATTACAAATCATGTTATTTTGGGGGATTTATTAGCTAAGCAGATTAATGTGTTAACCACCAAAGCTAATACCTTATGATGGTACATGCTAAGATGCCCAACTATAATGTTGCAATCAATCAAAGAAGCAAATCAAGCATTTATCATTAGAACAATCAACCAACGTTTTTTTTATAGAGAAAATAGTTTTGGTTTGGTCTTAGGCCTCCTATCTCTTAAAAATGTCATGGGGGTAAGAATTCCAAGGTGTGAAATCCATCTTGTCTTAGAGTAGAGAAGGTAAGAATGATTAAAGTAGAACAATAGAGGGTGAGACAGAATCAAGATAAGTATAGAAAGAATTAGAGTAAGGTAAGTAGGTAAGGGTCTATCCATTTCTATCTAGGTTTCGTCCTATGTTCAACATTTCCTCTGATACAACTTCTGTCACACCCGGGCTTTAAGGAACAAAGCCGGGTGCATCACATACATGCGCCAAAGAAGACAACATATATAATAACAGAGTGTATAGAGATAAATGTCATAAAACATCAGTGTACTTATTACATAGTGGAAGACTTAATACAAAATGAAATAATAAATATAAAACGAACTAAGGATCGTCGGCGCCAATGTCAACTGAGAAACGCCACCTAGATCAGATCATACTCCTCACCTTGTGGCTCCTCCTGAACCACCTGCTCTTCTCCTGTGGGGGGTGTGAGACTGCAAGGGTGAGCTCACATATGTTCATAGCTCAACAAGTTGTGGGGAAATATGTGGCATGAACTCGCCAAAGGTGGGAGTTCATGAAGTGTAAGGCTGATCAATGTAATAATGGCTGAAGCTGAGCATTGCTTTTATAAGTTGGTCAAAATTTTATTAGCAATTACTAGGTGTAAGTAAATACCAAAACCTTATTAATAATAAATAAAATTAATAATAAAATAATCCCAAATGCAATGAAATGACAGATTAAGTTTAAGTTCCATAAATTAATCATGTGAGTGTCCGAGCCGCTCATGACCGTGAGCACGGCTAGTATACCAGTTTTACACTCTACAGAGGTTGCGCATCTTTACCCACAAGTCGTGTTACCCATTTGCCACAGAGTTGATCAGACTCCATACACCTCTACCAAGGAAGCGAGGCAGGGTACCACTACGAGGCCTTTACAAAGTTCCACTAGCTTCAGACTACCCGCTACAGTTTATAGGAAGCTCCAGTGCAGGGTTCTTGCCTGACCGGCATCGCAGCAAAATCAACCCAAGGACCTCCCTACACTGACCACTCCCCTACTGCCCTTGCCCCTTTCGGGTAAGGTAGCCCTCCACTAGCTTTCCTAGTTTATCAGCCAAGGGCGTCCCATTAAACCCTTGTGGTAGCACTGTTTTCCCGGGTGGTTCTCCATGTTCCCATTAACATAATGATCTTATCATGAACATAAAATAATGAACAGATAATAACAAGTGTAAAAATGAGTGATGAATATCTCTATACCCAAATCCACATAAAGCAATAGCATGTACTACCCAAAAGTTTAGTAGTAAAACCAGTGGTGAAACAAGGTATAAAGATAGTCAAAATCTAGGGTATCCTATTGGGTCCCATCAAAATTATCCTATGTAGATTATTATGAATAATAAGAACATGAATGGGTAAAAGAAGTGATCAAGGGCACAACTTGCCTTCAATGAGCTCCTGCTCAGCTACTTCTACTTGTTGAACCTCAGATTCCACAGTGGCTTGCTCGTCTACTCGCATCAACACAATACATACATAGTATAGCATAAATTAACATTACACCAAACATATAAACAAAATACACAGTAATAATCTAGACATTAAAATAAGATCACAGGAACTGGAATCATTAAATTTGGAGTTATATATTTTAAGTTATGAATTTCCAAAGATTTTATGCATTTAATATAGGGTTAAGTGAGAAATAAAATTTAATGTGTATTTCATGTAAAAACAGTGGTACTATTTGATAAAGAATAACATTACAAAATTATAGGAACTGGAATGGGCCAATTTGGAGTTCATATGGATTTTCTACAATTTAAACAAGTTTCTGCAATTAAATTTGTACTAAAAACCATTTTCTAACCTATTTTCCTGATTTTATTAATTTTCTGGACGGGGCCTCATTTTCTGGAAAACGCAGGGGCTACGGTGCAAATATTCCTAAGACTCAGAGCACCGACAGGGTGGACGGCGGGTTGATTTATCAATACTGGAAGGGTTCTTTTGCAAAACATGCAATCCGAAGGGGTACCGAGCATCCAGGGCCGCACGATCAAGATCCGGTGCACCAGATTAAATCATGAACCGGTACACAGCCCTGGCCCTCGGATTTGGATCTAACGATGTAAATTTTAAGTACCAAGATCTACTCGTAGCCACTGGATCCGAGATCTACGGTTCTAATTCCGCTAGGTGAAGGGATACACTGGATCGGATCGGGACCGTAAGCCAGCGATCCTACGGCTACAGACGTCGCGCGGCAAAATCCAATCTAGGCCGTCCAAGACCCATTAGACGGTCCGCAATACGCCCACACGCTGATCTCACCCGAGCCCTTGGATTTGATCACAACGGTCCGAGCGCACCCAAACCAAAAGGGGTAACCACATCAAATCGGGGCCATCCGCATAGGAATCGACGACACACACGCCATCTTCCTTCCCTAGCCGATTGGGCACGGCGGCGGCCTGTCCCGGCGTACGGTGGTGCCATGGCCGGGGATCAACCATCTAGCGCCCCATGCACTAAACCCTAAACCAAAAGGTCCACCACGACGCCCAAGGCAAGGGAAATACGTCGGTCCTGCACATACCTCGTAATGCGTCGTAGGGAGGCTCGGTCACGAAGGGCGGCGGATCTCCAAGCTCAGCGACGAATTCCTGCGGCGTCGTAAACCCCCTTCACCGATTGCGCCCACGCACCGCTTCAACGCGAACCACTCAAGCCTTGGTTTGCCAAATTGGGGCCTGGAATTCGCTACCTGTTGCTGTCTACGGCGGCGGTAGATCACCGGTTCCACCCGGCACTCTCTTTATCTCTCTGCGGTGGGCGAACACGGCGTGGTTTCGGGCGAGGGGTAGAAGAGGTGTGCGCGGTCTGGGAGTCACCCCGCCCTCTATAAATGCGAAGCCCAGTCCACCGGCTAACCCGCGCATGCCGCGGTTGGTTCAGCTCGCCCGATCATCACGGGAGCGCTGGGGAAGAAGATCTCCACTAGGGTGGCCCCACAAGTCGGCGTGAAGGGAGTGGGCAAGCTGGCTGGCACCCCGGCCCCAGCTGTCGGTCAGTGAGGTGAAGCCAGTGCGCGAGGCAGCGTGAAGAGACTAGCAACATGGGCCCAAGCCATCAGCGACAGCGCGCGCTAAGAAAAAGGGGGGTCTTGGGCCGCGCGGGATGGGATTCGCGAAGTGGGCCGAGCGTAGGGGAATCCAGCCCAGGTGGGTCTGGCAACCTGACTTTTCTTTTTTTTATTTATTTCAGCTTTCCTTCTTCTATTCCCAAATTCAATTTAAATTTCGAATTTGAATTCAAACTTGTGCTTAATTTAGTCTCAATTCATGTTGTGGAATTTAGAATACCAACTTTGTAAATATAATTAGATTATTATTTTTTTATCATTTCTCTTCTTCTCATTTTCAAAAACCCTAATTTTAAATTTAGGGTTTAATTCCACTTCTAAGAATTATTATCTTATTATTTCATTCAATGCACAAACATATAACTCCAACATGATGCATATTTTTTTTATCCTTTGTTTTAGTTCATCTCTAAATTTTACGTATGCTCTTTTTATGATGCAAACGACGCACATATAATAAGGAAATCACTATATAATCCCTTTATACAATTTTGAGTATTACATCTTTCTACTCTAGTTCAAACACTTGTCCTGCACTAGCCAGTTTCTCATCAATCCCTTCATCTTTAGTGGAATTCTACGTATAGGTCAGTGACCAAGTCTTCATAACCGCGAAGGTACGGCGATCCGAATCGATTATACTCAGCTGAGGATCTCCAATCACACGACATATGTAGCACATAACCCTTGGATATGTCAACCCGCCACCGGGGTTCTTAAGACCAGATCAGGTTCACGCAAACCGAGAGCACAGATACAGCACCGTCCAGCCTCTTGCTATGGAGGGTACATGCTACTCTCGCCACCACTCCACGCCCATTTTGTGTTATCTTATTCTGGTCTTAGTCTGCCCGAGGCAAGGCTTACCCATGACGAGGCATGTGACCAGTTAAAGGGTCCTCGGTCATCAAGCCTACATTGACACGGTCCTTAATCGACTCAGACAAAGACACTACACCGAGACTCTCTTCTCGTGCAAGTCACCCGCCCGGTCTTAGCTTAATCATTTAAACCCAAAAAATTGGTACCTGGCAGAGGTACATCTTTTTCGATGTTGAATCCATCACGGCCATGATGGACTCACCATCAAGTTTTATTTCAAAAACATCCCTCCCACTTTGCCAATCATCTTTTGTAAAACAAAACCTTTTGTTTTTGCCAAAGCAATACTAAGCATAATTAAACCATTTGTAAAAACAGGGTTTCAAGAGGGGGGTAATCAAGTACAAGGAAGGTAATGCAGGAATTGTTTAAGCAATCAACTCCTATCACCTAATGCAGCAAGCAAGTGAGAAAATTTTAAAAACATCAAGGAAGATGGCAAATGCATTGGGGCTTGCCTTCGTTAGTAGGTGAGTCAGGCTCGAGCCCGCAGATGTCAAAGTAGAGACAAGTCCCTCCCTGAGATTCCAAAGGTGGTGGTGTCTTCTCTTCAGTCACTTCGATCTCTTCTTCGTTTTCTAAACATAATCACACATATGTGTATATAAGAATGAATGCCATGTAATGCTCATGAGGGTGCAAAGATCATAAGATTTTATTATCTAAGGTCTTGAATACAACTTTCCTTCACGGAACTCCGAGAACTTAGGATTTTCGGAGTCAGTAAAGGAGTTCAAAGGGTAGGGGTGGGGGTTTTGGGTTCTAAGTATCAAACAAGATCCAAATCAACCCAAACTCTACCCAAGGCTTCTAAATAATGTGTAGGGTTCATATAAAAAGTTTGGGCATTTTTGGACTTATTATCTATTTTCTAAAAATCTAGAATCAACACTTTATGCTATTTCAAATACCCCAAAATTCCTTATTTAAGGTAAAAATCATGAAACTATTTTTATTAAATACTATGGAAAATAAGAAGTCTAGGAAAATTGGTTTGACAATTTTAGGATTTCTCTACAATTTTCTATAGATTTCTAAAGTTCTACTAAAAAAGAAAAGGAAAAAGGTTAAACAGTATTGGGCTGGTTTTAGCCCAGGCGGCCTAGGTCCACGCGGAATCGCGCGCGCGTCCGCGCCCGCGCTGGCGTCTTTACAGAAAGGGCCTTGGGGTTTTGGCTAACCATAACTGGGTTCTATCACTATTACACTATGTCGCTGACAGATTGCAGAAAAGCCCTCGGTCTTCTATTCCTTCGCGAGGCGAGGTCCTCGACGGCGCTCCACACGGGAAGCTCAACTCCGGCGAGCTAGACCGACCGGAGAAGGCCAAGACCGGTGCTCAGCTTCGGACTAAACCAAATCCATGACCTAGAGAATGTTTCCCCTAGCTTAATTGCACGAATGGTGACCTATTCTATTCTGCCCACGAGAATAGCGAAGGTTATGAGTATTTGATCGTGTTCCCAGTGATTGCTGATCCCCTAGTCCAAATTGGTGGTTCGGCAAGCATCGTAGACATATGAGAAAGCTTAAACGAGGGAGAGGGGAGGATGAACTGACTGGAATGGGGCTGGCCGCGGTGAGGTTGGTTTCGGGGTGGCAGAAGCTTGATTTGGGGGAAAACCGAAATTCAAGCTCACTGGTGCACGATTGCTAGCGATTCTCGGTGGCTGGGTGGGTGATGATGTTACGAAGCTAGGCGCGGGCTCAATTTATAGTGCTCGCAAGCGGTGGCCGGGAATTTCAATGGGGAATGCGCGGAGGTCGGAAGTGCAGGGAGTTACTGGCGCGCATGAATTCGTGTCCACCGTCGTGGCGACCTCACCAGCGACGATTGGACAGCCATAGCGAGTCACGGCGACGCGGTGGAAAGGCAAGGCCACGCGGCACAAGGCCGAGAGGCGGCGGTTCATCGGCGAAGCTATCCGCACCAGCCGCAAAGCAGAAGGGGGAGATGACGGTGAGTCACCGGAGTGACCTCCAGCTCACCGGCGGCAAAGATCCTTTTCCCCGCGACGTTATCCATCCACCACGAGCGTGAATCCTGACGTCGGTGACATGAATCACGGCGAGGAGTCACCAGCGGTGAGATTTTTCTGCCGCGGGCAATCTGATCCCAGCCAAGCACTGTACCATCAGAATCCCCATTTAGTGGCCTGACAGAGCATTTTGGAGCTACGTTTTCTCCCAAATTCATATGGCAACATGATCAACACACTGTAGCAAAATTGTAGAGCAATATACCATCTACAACATTGCTATATGGTGTTACCACAAAAAGCCAATGGATCATGCTTGAAATTGGGCTTGAAGTTGATGTCAGTCCACTGTCAGTCTGATTTTAGACTTTAAGTAGTCTGACAGTCCAACTTTGGGCTTAATTTTCTCTAGATTTTTCTCAACAACTGAGCTCACACTCTTAAGCAAAGTTGTTCTCCTATGACTGGTCTACAACTTTGATGTGGTGACATAGGGCAAAGACCCTGTACTTTGAAAGTTACAAAGCCCCAAAGTTGAGCCAAAACTCTGAAATTCAGACTTAGGCTATATAGGACTTAAGAGGTGATATTTGCAAATAGACCCAAAACTTAGGGTTTAACTTGCAATTTCACATATTTGTGAACCAAAGGACTTGATATGCCTTAACATTGTAGTTTTTTTACACTTTAGTCCATATGTGCACTGTTTTTGCACATAGGCCCCTAGGGTTTGGACATAGGGTTTTTCCAGGGTTCAAATGGGGTTTTTGGCATCTCAGGGGTATAAATGTGATTCAAGTTCATTCTTGGGAATATTTTATGACTATTCCCTTAAAGCCTTTAGGTTCTCTCAGTTTGGGTTAGGTTTTACCCCCTTTAATCCCTATTTAGTGTTAAGTTCCCTATCCAGGGTTCTATTTGCAAAATGCTATAACAATACAACTTGTTTGAAATTTTTACCTAGTGAATGCACTCTAGGTGTGTCAAACATATGCAATGCCAATGTTTATGATGTCATGCTCAAGTTTTAGTTGCAGTAACACCAGGGGTGTTACATCCTTCCCCCCATAAAAGAATCTTGTCCCAAGATTAAAAGTCCTAGGGTAAGTAATGGAAAAGGAAATGTGTCACATTCTTATTTCCTTATTTCTGGTACAAGGCAGGGGTGGTGTGGGGCTTACTCCTTTATTACAACAACTATACACACTTTACAAATTACATGAGGCTAAAAAGCCCGGGAAATTCTTATCTAAAAAGTCTTGAGTTTCCCATGTAGCCTCATCTTCAGAATGTTGGTTCCACTGTACCTTATAGAACTTGAGAGTTTTTCTCCAGGTAACCCTGTCCTTTTGATCCAAGACTTGAATAGGGTGCTCAGAATATGTCAAGTCCGGTTCAAGGACAACATCTGTTACTTCAATGGTTCGATCGGGAACCCGAAGACATTTCTTCAATTGGGACACGTGGAACACATTATGTACAGCAGACAAAGTTTCGGGGAGCTGAAGTCGATACGCCACTGGTCCACATTGCTCAAGTATAGGGAATGGACCAATGTACCTGGGTTCAAGCTTCCCTTTAACCCCGAAACGCGATACGCCCTTCATTGGTGAAACTTTCAGGTAGACATAATCTCCCACGAGAAAGTATAAGGGTTGTCGTCGTTGGTCTGCATAACTCTTTTGACGAGCTTGGGCTTTCTTCATATTATGAATTATTTTCTGAACTTTTGCCTCGGTTTCTTTCACCATATCAGGTCTAAAGAAGTACCTTTCTCCAGGTTCAGACCAATTTAGCGGAGTACGACATCGTCTTCCATATAAAGCTTCGAATTGTGCCATCTTGATACTTTCTTGATAGCTATTATTATATGAAAACTCCGCTAAGGGCAAACATTCATCCCATTTTTTGTGAGAAGTCCAGAACACATGCCCGCAACATGTCTTCAAGTATTTGATTGACCCTCTCAGTCTGCCCACTTGTTTGAGGATGATAGGCCGAACTGTGGAGCAATTTAGTACCCAGGGATTTATGAAGTTCTTCCCAGAATTTGGATACGAATTGAGGTCCACGATCTGACACTATAGTCTTCGGAACACCGTGCAAACTGAGAATGCGAGCAATGTATAATTCCGCATAGGTAAGAACCGGGTAATATGTCTTGACTGGCAGAAAGTGAGCAATTTCGTGAGCCGATCAATAATAACCCAGATAGGGTCATACCCCTTTGCGGTCCTGGGCAATCCCACAATAAAGTCCATACTTATGTCTTCCCATTTCCATGTTGGTATTGGTAGAGACTGTAATGGACCAGCAGCTTTTAGGTGTATGGCCTTGACACGTCTGCAGGTATCACATCTAGCCACAAAGCGTGCAATCTCGATCTTCATTTTCGTCCACCAATAATGTTGTTTCAGATCTTGGTACATCTTAGTGCTTCCGGGATGAATAGAATAGCGACTAAGATGTGCTTCATCAAGAATTTGCTGGCAGACCTCTTCATTCTTCGGCACCACTATGCAGTTATTAAACCATACAATGCCTTGATCATCTTCTTTGAAACATTTGGCTTTTCCAGCCCTTATCTTCTCGCGAATGTGTTTCATACCCTCATTAACCCTTTGAGCATCAATTATCCTTTGCAAGAGGACTGACTCAAGCTTTAGCTGACTTAGAGTTCCTTGTTGGACCATTCCCAGGTTTAGCTTCTCCATCTCCTGACATAATGTATTGTCAGAGGTCTTCACCATAAGACAGTGACAGGAAACCTTACGGCTAAGTGCATCTGCCACTACATGGCTTTGCCTGGGTGATAATGAATTTCTAGTTCATAATCCTTGATAAGCTCAAGCCATCGCCTTTGTCTCATGTTCAACTCTGACTGGGTGAAGATATACTTCAAGCTTTCATGATCTGTATAAATATGACAGATATTACCCAGCAGATAATGACGCCAAATCTTTAGGGCATGAACCACAGCAGCTAGCTCCAGATCATGAGTTGGATAATGCTCCTCATGTCGGCGCAACTGCCTTGAAGCATACGCAATTACTCGGCCTTCTTGCATTAACACACAGCCGAGACCACTGCCTGATGCATCACAATACACATCAAAGGGCTTAGTGATATCCGACTGAGCCAATACCGGAGCAGTGGTTAATAATGTCTTCAATTGTTCAAAAGCTTCATTACACTTGGAAGACCAATTGAATTTAATATCATTCTTCAATAAATTTGTGATTGGCTTCACAAGCTTAGAAAAATCTGGTATAAATCGGCAGTAATATCCAGCCAGTCCAAGGAAACCTCGGACTTGATGAAAAGTGGTCGGGGGTTTTCACTCCAAAATGTCCTTAACTTTGCTGGGATATACCACAATCCCCCTGGCAGATAGAATATGTCCCAGAAATTGAATTTCTTCCATCCAAAATGCGCACTTACTGAACTTGGCATATAATTGATGTTCTCTCAAGCGCGTTAACACGATCCGTAAATGTTGGGCATGCTCCTCTTCATTCTTGGAATATATTAAAATATCGTCTATGAAGACCACCAAGAACTTGTCCAACTCGGGCATGAACATCGAGTTCATCAAATACGTGAAGTGGGCGGGAGCATTTGTCAATCCGAAAGACATTACCAGGTATTCAAATAATCCATACCGCGTAGTGAATGCGGTCTTTGGTATATCCTCGGGCCGAATACGGATCTGATGATAGCTCGATCTGAGATCAATCTTGGAGAATACCCTCGCCCCGGTGAGTTGATCAAATAAAATGTCAATCCTCGGAAGAGGGTACTTGTTCTTGATAGTGACCTCATTCAGGGGTCGATAATCCACACACATCCGTAAAGTTTGATCCTTCTTCTTGACGAATATGGCTAGACAACCCCATGGTGACGAGCTTGGCCGGATGAATCCTTTCTCAAGTAGATCTTGTAATTGAATCTTTAATTCTGCCAACTCATTTGGAGGCATTCGGTACGATCTTCGAGATACGGGAGACGTACCGGGCTTCAACTCAATTTAAAACTCTACCTCCCTTTCAGGAGGCAATCCAGGCAAATCCTCTGGAAAGACATCGGGAAACTCGCATACTACCGGAATATCCTTGATTTCCGATATAATGGCTTCATAAACTCTGCCAGTAGCTTTGGTTGGAGTGGGGATAGGTAATAGAATTTCCTCTTGATTATGACTCAACCTGATAGTTCTTTGATCAGTGTTGAGGGTTGCTTTATGTTTGGCCAACCAATTCATGCCCAAAATGACATCTATGTCTTGGCCTTTCAGAACGATCATATTAGTAGGAAAGTCCCGTCCGGCCAATGTTACAGGCACTTGATAGGCCACTTCTCTAGTAAAGATTTGTCCCCCAGGTGAGTGAATTTTAAACCCTTCTTTTGATTCATAACATGAAATGCAATGTTGCTCCACAAATTTCTTGCTGATGAATGTATGCGAAGCACCAGAATCAAAGAGAATGACTGCAGGATGATTGGCCACAAGGAACATACCCATCATGACTGGTTCACCATCCGGCGTAGTGGCCACTTGCGTATAATATATGCGTCCTGTCTTCTTTGTATTTTTGCCCGAAGTATTTCCCTTGACTTGAGATGAATTCCCAGATCCTTGCTGATTATTTGACTGGTTCTGCTTCGGATAAGGGCAATCTTTGATGAAATGCCCAGATTTTCCATAATTGAAACATCTAGTCGATGAACTGGGAAGAGCAGGGAATCGAGTGCATGGGGCACCCGGCTGACTTGATGCAGTGGGGGCATTATTGGGACGAATAAATATTGGTTGCTTAAAAGGGAAGGAGGGTGGACGAGTGAAAGAGCGATTCTGGTTGGAAGGCCGGATAACAAACCGTTGCCTTTTCACCGGGCCCTGACTAGGCCTGTCACCTCCAAATCCCTTGGATTTTTCGGCGCCTGCATACTTTGCTTCTACTGCTAATGTTGTACTGACAGCTCTTCCATAAGTAAGATCTATGCAGGTTGCCATCTTCCTTTGCAGTCGACCATTTAAACCTCTCATAAAACAATTCTTCTTCTTCATGTCGGTGTTCACTTGATCGATTGCATACTGCGACAGATGATTGAACTTATTGAGATACTGATTAACAGTATCCCCTCCTTGCTTCAGCTTCATAAATTCTTCTTGCTTCATGTGAAGGACACCTTCTAGGATATAATGTTTGCAGAAGGCCACCTTGAATTCTTCCCATGTTATATGATGATTGGCCGGTTGAACGGCCATGAAATTTCCCCACCAAGTGCTGGCAGGGCCGCGCAGTTGCTGGGCTGCGAATAAGGGCTTCTGGGTTTCCGAACATCGCAGAAGTCCGAACTTTTGCTTGATGACACGAATCCATTCGTCTGCCTCTAACGGGTCTTCGGCTTTGACAAACAGCGGTGGACGTGTCTCAAAAAAGTCCAAGTAAGAGGTTTCACGGGGGCCCTGTTGATAACCCCGCCCGCCTTGTTGTTGAAACTGTTGACCCGCCATTTCTCTTAGAAAACGGGTATTATCCACGGTTGCATTTACCAAGGAGGCAATCGCCTCGGCAAGTGTGGGAGGGACAGGAGGTGGATTTGGGGTAGACTCCCTCCCACTGGAGGTTCCAACTGCATCCTGTGATCGGGTCTTGGACGACATCTGTGGCAACAAACATTTGGAAACAAATATAATATGCCAAAGAAAAACCATCTGATTTACATTACTAACAAGAGTAATGATACAGACTCGATTTTATACAACAGGAGTACAGTACCCATTATACAATAGTACAACCTATTATATAATGCACTATTTCTATTTCTACTACTACACCACTATTCCTGCTTTTGGTTGCTTCTGGCAGCCTCGTCGTCAGGTGTGGGAGACCATTCATCGACCAGCCTCATAGAAGGAGGGGGCCTAAAAACGTCCAACTCACCACCAAGTGCTTCTCCCGCAACATGCGAGGGTCCAGCTTCCGACCCGACAGGATCCGTAGGTGCACTGGGGTGTAGTTGCGAATACAGTACATGGACTTCCTCATGTAGGGTATTGCAATACGCCTGCAGGTTGTCAATGGCAGAGCTAAGTTCTTCGACTCGGGCTCGAGCCTTTGCTTCCTTAGCCCAAGCCACTGAACGAGACTGAACTACCCAATCGAGCGCTAAATCTCGATCAGCAAGCTGATCCTGCAGATGGCGGATGTGACTTCTTAATTCATTTATTCTGTCGCCATCCACGACCCATATGTTCGTCCTGCGTTGAAGCTCCGCTTGAAGCTGATTTACTCGGGCTTCAAGATCCCCAATCGGATCGTTGCTTCCGCTACTACTATCCTCGTGCCGTGGAGCAAGTTGGTGACGAGGTACACCAATTGGGCCAGTTGACTTGCGCGCGGTTTTCCTCGTGCGCGGCGGCATTTCTCTAAGGGGGAAATTTTATTAGTATGGTTCTTAGCATGATGCATGTATAATTACAGAACCAACCTTAGTTGATTCATACCTTCTATACATTGCACTCCTTCTATCTGGTCTTTCATATAGATTCTTCAGATATAAGGGATAAGAATGGAAGAAATCTTTCTAGGTAAGTTTTTGGAAAATCCTTTTGAAGATGCCTCATAATATCTGCAGAGAAGGGCTTCGCTCCGATACCAGCTGTGACGGAACCTCCCAAGTCATTAGGCCCACCTACAGTTGTCCTTGTCCAACAGACATCAGGCAACCCTGTAGATGTTCCTGAATCACTTGACAAGTTTGGTATCTTCTTTCTTACCTTTCCAGGAATGTTTCACCTGTCTTGCAGACATTACAGAACATCGGAGATATAGAAATGCGGAAGCGATTACATAAACTTACATTTATTTAGAAAGTAAGATCAAGTTACCTATTACAAACCAGAGTTATAAAACGACTGCTGAGTAGTATTATTACAATACCAAGGGAGGTAAAAACTCCTCCCGATAAGTTTTTACATAAAAGTTTTTATGGAGGACTAGGTCCTCCCCCATCTTCAGTCTTGCTTTTCTTCATTTGACACCACCTTGGTACAAAAGCAACAAAAATTTGCAGCTTCCTCACCTAAAAACAATAGGGAATAAAACCCTGAGTATGGAATTACTCAGCAAGTCTTACCCGACTAAAGAAAAGACTCTCAAGGGTATGCTGGTTATCAGGGAGTCAAGGTAAGGTTCCTCAATGATCAAAGACTCTGTTTTGCATAAATGCTTACTAAAGTGGATCCTTAAAAATCCAGTTTTATTGTCAAGTTAGTAAAATTACCTGCATCTAGAGTTCTTTCTACTCTAGTTCAAACACTTGTCCTGCACTAGCCAGTTTCTCATCAATCCCTTCATCTTTAGTGGAATTCTACGTATAGGTCAGTGACCAAGTCTTCATAACCGCGAAGGTACGGCGATCCGAATCGATTATACTCAGCTAAGGATGTCCAATCACACGACATATGTAGCACATAACCCTTGCATATGTCAACCCGCCACCGGGGATCTTAAGACTAGATAAGGTTCACGCAAACCGAGAGCACAGATACACCACCGTCTAGCCTCTTGCTATGGAGGGTACACGCTACTCTCGCCACCGCTCCACGCCCATTTCGTGTTATCTTATTCTGGTCTTAGTCTGCCCGAGGCAAGCCTTACCCATGACGAGGCATGTGACCAGTTAAAGGGTCCTCGGTCATCAAGCCTACATTGACACGGTCCTTAATCGACTCAGACAAAGACACTACACCGAGACTCTCTTCTTGTGCAAGTCACCCGCCCGGTCTCAGCTTAATCATTTAAACCCAAAAACTTGGTACCTGGCAGAGGTACATCTTTTCCGATGTTGAATCCATCATGGCCATGATGGACTCACCATCAAGTTTTATTTCAAAAACATCCCTCCCACTTTGCCAATCATCTTTTGTAAAACAAAACCTTTTGTTTTTGCCAAAGCAATACTAAGCATAATGAAACCTTTTGTAAAAACAGGGTTTCAAGAGGGGGGTAATCAAGTACAAGGAAGGTAATGCAGGAATTGTTTAAGCAATCAACTCCTATCACCTAATGCAGCTAGCAAGTGAGAAAGATTTTAAAAACATCAAGGAAGGTGGCAAATGCACCGGGGCTTGCCTTCGTTAGTAGGTGTGTCAGGCTCAGGCCCACAGATGTCAAAGTAGAGACAAGTCCCTCCCTGAGATTCCAAAGGTGGTGGTGTCTTCTCTTTAGTCACTTCGATCTCTTCTTCGTTTTCTAAACATAATCACACATATGTGTATATAAGAATGAATGCCATGTAATGCTCATGAGGGTGCAAAGATCATAAGATTTTATTATCTAAGGTCTTGAATACAACTTTCCTTCACGGAACTGCGAGAACTTAGGATTTCCGGAGTCAGTAAAGGAGTTCAAAAGGCAGGGGTGGGGGTTTTGGGTTCTAAGTATCAAACAAGATCCAAATCAACCCAAAGTCTACCCAAGGCTTCTAAATAATGTGTAGGGTTCATATAAAAAGTTTGGGCATTTTTGGACTTATTATCTATTTTCTAAAAATCCAGAATCAACACTTTATGCTATTTTAAATACCCCAAAATTCCTTATTTAAGGTAAAAATCATGAAACTATTTTTATTAAATACTATGGAAAATAAGAAGTCTAGGAAAATTGGTTTGACTATTTTAGGATTTTTCTATAATTTTCTATAGATTTCTAAAGTTCTATTGAAAAAGAAAAGGAAAAAGGTTAAACAGTATTGGGCTGGTTTTAGCCCAGGTGGCCCAGGTCCACGCGGAATCGCGCGCGCGTCCGCGCCCGCGTTGGCATCTTTACAGAAAGGGCCTTGGGGTTTTGGCTAACCATAACTGGGTTCTACCACTATTACACTATGTCGCTGACAGATTGCAGAAAAGCCCTCGGTCTTCTATTCCTTCGCGAGGTGAGGTCCCCGACGGCGCTCCGCACGGGAAGCCCAACTCCGGCGAGCTAGACCGGCCGGAGAAGGCCAAGACCGGTGCTCAGCTTCGGACTAAACCAAATCCATGACCTAGAGAATGTTTCCCCTAGCTTAATTGCACGAATGGTGACCTATTCTATTCTGCCCACGAGAATCGAAGGTTATGAGCATTTGATTGTGTTCCCAGTGATTGGTGATCCCCTAGTCTAAATTGGTGGTTCGGCAAGCATCGTAGACATATGAGAAAGATTAAACGAGGGAGAGGGGAGGATGAACTGACCGGAATGGGGCTGGCCGCGGTGAGGTTGGTTTCGAGGTGGCGGAAGCTTGATTTGGGGGAAAACCGAAATTCAAGCTCACTGGTGCACGATTGCTTGCGATTCTCAGTGGCTGGCTGGGTGATGATGTTGCGAAGCTAGCCGCGGGCTCAATTTATAGTGCTCGCAAGCGGTGGCCGGGAATTTCAATGGGGAATGCGCGGCGGTCGGAAGGGCACGGAGTTACTGGCGCACATGAATTCGTGTCCACCGTCGTGGCGACCTCACCGGTGACGATTGGACAGCCATAGCGAGTCACGGCGACGCGGTGGAAAGGCAAAGCCACACGGCAGAAGGCTGAGAGGTGGCGGTTCACCGGCAAAGCTATCCGCACCAGCCGCAAAGTAGAAGGGGGAGACGACGGTGAGTCACCGGAGTGACCTCCAGCTCACCGACGGCAAAGATCCTTTTCCCCGCGACGTTATCCATCCACCACGAGCGTGAATCCTGACGCCGGTGACATGAATCATGACGGGGAGTCACTGGCGGTGAGATTTTTCTACCGCGGGCGATCTGATCCCAGCCAAGCACTGTACCATTAGAATCCCCATTCAGTGGCCTCACAGAGCATTTTGGAGCTTTGTTTTCACCCAAATTCATATGGCAACATGATCGACACACTGTAGCAAAATTGTAGAGCAATATACCATCTACAACATTGCTATATGGTGTTACCACAAAAAGCCAATGTATCATGCTTGAAATTGGGCTTGAAGTTGATGTCAGTCCACTTTCAGTCTGATTTTAGACTTTAAGTAGTCTGACAGTCCAACTTTGGGCTTAATTATCTCTAGATTTTTCTCAACAACTGAGCTCACACTCTTAAGCAAAGTTGTTCTCCTATGATTGATCTACAACTTTGATGTGGTGACATAGGGCAAAGACCCTATACTTTGAAAGTTACAAAGCCCCAAAGTTGAGCCAAAACTCTGAAATTCAGACTTAGGCTATATAGGACTTAAGAGGTGATTTTTGCAAATAGACCCAAAACTTAGGGTTTAACTTGCAATTTCACATATTTGTGAACCAAAGGACTTGATATGCCTTAACATTGTAGTTTTTTTACACTTTAGTCCATATGTGCACTGTTTTTGCACATAGGCCCATATGGTTTGGACTTAGGGTTTTTCCTGGGTTCAAATGGGGTTTTTGGCATCTCAGGGGTATAAATGTGATTCAAGTTCATTCTTGGGAACATTTTATGACTATTCCCTTAAAGTTTTTAGGTTCTCTCAGTTTGGGTTAGGTTTTACCCCCTTTAATCCCTATTTGGGGTTAAGTTCCCTATCCAGGGTTCTATTTGCAAAATGCTATAACAATACAACTTGTTTGAAATTTTTACCTAGTGAATGCACTCTAGGTGTGTCAAACATATGCAATGCCAATGTTATGATGTCATGCTCAAGTTTTAGTTGCAGTAACACCAGGGGTGTTACACCCATGCGGTCGAAGGCATGGTGGAAGATGATGTCTGCCTGGCTGCCATTGTCAACTAAGACTTTGTGTAGGTCCCAGCCTGCCACGCTGCAGTTGATGACCATGGCGTCGATGTGGGGTGTGCTGTGCTGGTCGACATCTTTGGCGTCGAAGGTCAATGGCACATGGGACCACTTTGTCTACACGACTGGACCTGTGACGTCGACGTGGTTGACGTTGCGGTAATGGTCCCTCTTCTGTCGCTTCGTGTCGAAGTCAACGCTGGATCCCCTAGTGATCATGTGAATGACTCCGCGATACGGCGCTGTCTTCTTGTTTTGGTGCTTGGGGGTGATTCGGGTGGTGGATATTTGGCTGTTGCGGGGGTGGAGGTGGGAGCGGGGGAGGTACAATTTGTACCTCCTGGTGGTGTTGGTATGCGTGGTTAGGTGGATGTTGTGCAGAGCCATGGTTGTATGTTGTGGGAGTTGTTGATATGTGTGCGCGACAAGTCTTGGGTTGTCGGCTGGTTGCGCCCGAGACATCCTGTCCCTGGTGGCCTTCGTTTCCGGGCAGTTCCTTGTTGGGTGTGCACTGTTTTCGCCGTGAAAACAAGCAGTAAAATCGGCGCGGCTGTTGCGCTCGTCCTCGGCCCCGACCACGAGTTCCATTGCCGCGGCCCTAGGGGGGATAATCTTGGCGGCGAGGGGCCTCGCCAGCGGGGTGCTGGTTGGCGATGTTATGTACCTGCAGTTCACTACGGCCGTCCCGACTGGAGTCTGACTGCGAAGGTCTCGTCCACGTTCGGCTAGCCCGCGGAGGGTCCTTGGGTTTCCCTCTAGGACTCGACCTTGTGCTGGTGGAGCTCTTCGGATCTGGCATATTTTTCGAACAGCTGATACAGCTCCTGGAGGTTCTTGGGTGGATCCCTGATGCAGTGGTTGTAAAGGACGCCAGCCCGAAGGCCATTGATGGCATAGTGAATGGCGATTTGATCATCAACCGAAGGCAGTTGTGACTTGAGAGTCAGAAACTTGCGGTAGTACTCCCACAGAGTCTCTCTCTCCAGCTGCTTGCAGAGTGACAATTCGGCCAAGGCATCGGTATCTGGGCGGTACCCTTGGAAGTTGAGTAGAAATTTGTCCCGGAGACTTCTCCAGGAGTCAATGGACAACAGAGGCAACCTGGTGTACCAGGTGAGAGCGGGGCCTTCGAGGGCGATGATGAATGACTTGGCCATCGTGGCGTCGTCCCCTCCGGATGATGCAACGGCGACTTGGTAGCTCATGATATACTGTGCTGAGTCAGTGCTGCCGTTGTATTTGGGGTAGGTGCCTGCCCTGAAGTTGGCGGGCCATGGTGACACTTGCAGTTGCGGCGCTAGGGGCTCCGCTCGTCGAGGTAATTGATGCCTTGGAAGGCTGCAGCGTGCGGGACGAAGGGTCCGCGCTGAGGGACGAATAGGTCTCCGACTGGTGCGCGCTGCTAGAGGGGCGGGCCGTACTATAGACCATGTTGGCCTTTGCGCTGCAAGAGCGCAATCTCCTGCTCAAGCTCCTAAGCCCTCTACTCCTAATCTCGTATCATTTGGCGCACCTTGGCCTGCACAGAGACACGTTGGCGCTTGGCCTCGAGGATTTCCTTCTACTTCTGGAGGTTGCGGTTTTTGAGGCGCAGGGCCCGTAGCTGTAGCTGTTATTCTGCGGAGACGCAGAGGACCTCGCCGTCCTCTGTTGCGTCCTCGCCCTCTGGTGGTGCGAAGCCTGGGGGTGGTGCTTGTGGCTGCCCTTCGGAGCTGCAGATGCGAAGGGTGCCTTCTGGAGTGTGTTGATCATTGCGCTGTCTCTTACTATGTGCTTCGTCTTCGCCAACTCCTTGGAGGGTGTTGTCGGCGAGGGCCTTGCCCTTTTTCTCAGCTAGCAGCGCTGCCTTCGCTGCTTCATCGATGGATGAGGCTGCCTTCGAGTTAGCTCTTTTGGGGTGCCATCGCGGGTGGTTTGCTAGTAGCACAAACGGTGGGCGCCAATGTTGGAACTTGCGTTCCCTGGCAGATTGATTCCAACGAGGGAGTGAGAGAGATGTGAACACAGTCTGACCTGAGGCAACAATAGCTCTATTAATCCAGCCTCTCAAGGGCACTGTACGGGGGTATTTATAGGTGCCTGAGTGCCCAACGTCTCAATGCAAGGACGCATGTGCCCTCAGGCACCCGGCCTATCCCCGGAATATTCCTGTAAAGGAGGGTTACAGACTGTCATTACAGAAAAGCTGTTACAAATCGGGCCCGTAACACACTTATCCGAGCGGGGCCCGTTACAATGGGCAGAATCCCACGTGGGCCTCCAAGCGGAGTGAGGACATAGGACGGGGCGACATCACCGTAGGCCTTCGTCCTGTAGCGTAGAAGACGAAGGGTGGACCTCGATGGTCGTTCCGCTTCCTGTCGGCGCAGCGAGATAGACGAAGGGTGGACCTCGCCGGTCTTTCTGATTCCTATCGACGCAGCAAGATAGACGAAGGGTGGACCTCGCCGGTCTTTCTGCTTCCTGTCGGCGCAGCGAGATGGACGAAGGCTGGAGCGCAGGGTAGCGTCTTCGCCTTCGCCCCAACAAAGAGAAATTAACAACACACCAAACATGAGAACATTCTGTATAATAATATTCTACGCATCGTAATGAGATCGTAGGTTCAAGAATCACTAAATTCGGAGTTACGATTAAAGAATTATGATTTTCCGAAGTTTTAAGTGCTTAGTATAAAATAAATTAAGTGGATAATTTTAATCTATGTTTCATGATAAAATAGAGTTACCCGGTGATAAACATTATTGATACAAACTTAATGCAACTGAAATGGATCAAAAAGGAGTTAAAATGGATTTTCTATGAGTTAAACAAGATTCAACAATTATTTTTATATAGGAAATTCGATTCTAGTGTTCTTTTTCACTAATTATTAAACTATTTGGGCTGCGAGCATAATATTGTGAAAGCGCAGGGGCTAAATCATCAATTTCAGGACCTCGATCTAATTACTTTATAACTGCGGTGGACGGTGGGTTTATTTTTAAAAAGTCTAAGGTCTCTTTTGCAAGATGTCTATGCCGAAGGCGTATAGAGAGATCTGGTCCGTCAGATCGACAACCGATGACGAGGATTAGATCGGTCCTAGCCTAAACCAGTATTCCACATAACCCGCCCGATTTGAATCCTATGGTTCGGATTGAAAGCAGCTAAGGCACAATTTGGGTCGCACATCGACGGTTCCACGGTTCAGGCGAAAAGGGGGCACGCCATCAAATCCTGGTCATCCAACCGAGATCGGACGGTGGGCCGCAAACCTCCTACGCACGGCCAACCGGTATGGTGGCGCTGGCGTCTAGCATGGTGGTGCCATGGCTGGACCACCAAGATCACGGCTAAGGCGCACCAAACTCAGCCAAGGCATAGAGCGACGAGAGGGACTACGGCGGTGCCCATCTCTCTCTTCATAGATCTCTGAAATGGTGGCTGGATTTTTTGGCGATTTGGGGCATGTCGAGTACGGCCGAGGGCGCCCTTCCTAGCACTTATATGGGCAGATGAACGCCAACTAGATAACTGGGGGAGAACAGCCCACGACGAAGGTTGTTGCGACAGCTGCGCGGGTTGTTACGCATGTGCGCGAAGCTTGCGGGTGAGAAGACTCCAGCCAGGGTGGCCCCACATGTCAACGAGGTGCTACTCGCGCACGATGACTGATGAATGGACCCGGCCCGTTAGCGAAAGAGGATCCTGCTGTTCGGCCCGCACGCGGGCGAGCGGCTGGCCAATGGGGCCCACCCGCCGGCGCCGCCAGACAGGCGGAGGGGGTCATGGGCTGAGAATGGAGCTTTGGGCCGAGGACGAGTTTAGATGCCCTTCCAATTTTTCTTCTTTTATTATTTATATTCCTTTTTAAATTACAATTTCAAGGGTTCAAACCAAATTTGAATCTCTGTTTTCAACTTCAAAATTCCAAATATAATTTCAATATGAATAATACTTCCACTGGTTGCCATAATATTATTTATTATGATTACTATTACTATTATTTTCCCACTCTTTTGCTTCTATATATATAATTTATTTTTTAGAGCCCAAATTTCATTTCGAAGCTAGATTTTTTATAATTATGAGTTTGAGTTTTAATGCACAAACAAAGGAATCCCAGCATGATGCATAAGTTCATGTTTTTATCCAGTATTTATTTAAAAGAGCTATGTCTCATGAGTAAGTCACATAATCAAAAGATCTACTTTATTATATCCAATGACAAAAGTCATGGGTATTCTACACTAGGCTTTACAAGTTTTAACCTTGCAAGGTAAACCTAAACACACGATATGCCAGTGCACTCTGTCCCCACACAAATCAATTGTCCCCATCGATTCCCTAGCAACACAACAGGGCTCATGGCCTTGGCATACAATGCTCCACTGACCCCGACCGCCGCCATGCAGTGACTGCACTTGTACCCACCGTAGCTAGCATGGGAGACTCCATCTCAGATCCAATGAGGAGAAAAGTCTTTGGGCAGGTTCAATCAGGTACTAGGCTTATCGGTTACCATATTTCCTGACATGTGTTTAGTATGTTCAAATGCTTGACTCAGGTAGCCACACATTAATCATTAAGTCTATTCCCGTCTCATAGACAAGGCATCTACCCAGGATCCATGTCCATAGACCATCATAGTTCCCGTTATCAAGATGAATACAATCAATTCCTGGCCTCGCGCGAGTGCTTGAAAAATCACTCGACATCTACAGAGATCCTAAATTATCATAGCAACTAGTCGACCTAACATACAAGTGTCCATCTCAAAGGGAACCTGAGTTCATGCAACTAGGGTTTCAAACAACTCCTACACTTAAGTGCACAATACAAGCCTACAAACATTAAGTGTAGTAAAATACATATATAAAGGTTATGCATAAAACCAGGACTTGCCTTCAGATGCGGGTGTGGCGGAAAGTTCCTCGGTTACAGGCTCGTGAGCTGGTTCCCGGGCTTCTTCTTGCTCAGTCTATAGCTCTTGGATCAACACGTACTCTGAGTCCACGAGATTGCATTCTAATGAATGCAATGCATAAGAATGTATACATATTTATGCCATTGTATGCATGCTAGGATTTAAAGCCATTATTTAGATAATTAGTTTGTTAAGCTCCACTCTTGGTTAGCTTGAGGAAGGTTCTTAACTATGTTAAGTTAGGAATGGATGTTTAGGCTTTTAGGTTGTTATGAGTCCCTTTTTAATCAAGGAATAACTTATCCATATCTTCATTTTCCCATTTTAAATAGACTTTTAAGGGCAGGTTGAACTACACCTCTATTCTAGAAGTTTCCAAAAATTCTACAAAAACTATAGTGGCTTCTCACTGACCTAGTTAGATTGTCCTAAAAATTTCGGGTCCGTAAAAGATGTGGTCTGCCCTGTACAAAAATGACAAGGGCTAGGGCAGAGAGGGCACCTTGAACTACAACCTTTGTGTAGAAGTGGCTTCTGCTCTAAGACTTATTTTTGCTGATGTTTATGTGTGATATTATGTCTCTGTGTCAAATTTTACTCAAAGAAACTTGGTAGGTATTAAATGGTGATTTTCTAAATGCCGGGTACCGTAATTAGGGGTACCCCCAACACTCCTAATCACGGCCAGTAAACACCTTCAGAGCAAACCATAAAGGCTTACGGCTCGGGTCAAAGCCAAAGCTTCGTCTACCAAGGAACGCGGTCTCGCCTCGCCCGAGCCCGGCCTTAGGTGGAACAGTGGTCCCGGACGAATCCACGTCTCGCCTGAGGGTCTCCTCAGACAGTGAGCGCGCCCTCGGCTCAGCCGAAGGCAAGCCTTGTCGTGCAAGCAACCTTGGCCAAATCGCCTTACCAGCCGACCGTATTGCATGCGCATTTAATGCTGGGATCGCCTAACACTTTATCCTGACACGCGCGCCTCAGTCGGCAAGGTCGAAGTGACCGTAGTCACTTCGCCCTTTCACTGACCGATCTGACAAGAAAACAGCGTCGCCCGCCCCGCTCCGGCTGCTGTGCCAACCACCCGGGCGAAACCGACAACGGTCAAGTTAAGCCTCGGGCGCAACTGGAAGCTCCGTCTCGCCTGACCCCGGGGCTCGGCCTCGACCTCGGCCTCGGGAAGAGTACCACATCCATGCCCGACCCTGGGCCTCGGCCCCAGCCTCGGCCTCGGAGGAGCCGCCGCCTCGCCCGACCTCAGCTCGGATCAACCGCACCACAAGGGATGCATCATTACCCTACTCCTAGCTAGCTTAGGCTACAAAGGAACAAGACCGGCGTCCCATCAAGCTTAGCCCAGTAACAGGCAATGATGGTTCCCCGCATGCAACCATGACGTCGGTGGTTCTCAAGCCCCCTACGGAACCAAGGAGACGTTAGCAGGATCCATGCAGTGCCAACAGCTGTACTACTACAGGGCTCAAGGCACTTCTCCGACAGCCATGATACTACCTCTACAGGACTCGAGACGCCCCCCCGATGGCCACGTTGTTATCTATACAGGGCTCAGGGCACTTCCCTGCCAGCCACGTTAGCTCCCAGCTACACCCCATCGTACAGCCGGGCATCTCCTTACGTCTATAAAAGGGGGTGTCCAGGGCCCCACGAAGGAGGGAAGAAAGGGGGGAAAACAAACAAACATACGAGCGTACGAATACATGAACACACGGCAGGAGAGACGAGTAGACGCACGACAAAGGGATGGGAGAAGACGAGCAGGGGCCGGACCCCCTCTCTCTCTCTCTCTCTCTCACCCTCGCTCTCTCGCAACGCTTGTAACCCCTACTACGAGCACCCTAATGCAGGATAATACAATGCTCATTCCCCCACTTGTGTTCCATCTCGCACCATCCCATCTGGGCAGGGACACGCAGCGACAAATTTACTCGTCGGTCTAGGGACCCCCCGGGTCCGAAACCCCGACAGTTGGCGCGCCAGGTAGGGGCCTGCTGCGTGTTAATGAACACTTTCCCGTTGAGTTCCAGATGGGTAGACCTCAGCAACCTCTTCAGCCCAGGACGGTGCTCCGCTTCGGGAGTCTCGAGTTCATGTCCCTCGACGGCAGCTACGACATGGTACTCCTCCCTCCGTAGCATGACAACAACGACAGTCAACGGCTCGCCCGGCAGAGCGACCTCCATGACGAATCTCCCCGCAGCGGAAGAGGAACACTCCGGTCGTCCCCGCGACCCTCCTTGCCGGAGGAGGCGGAGACGGGGCAACCATGGCCACGCAGGAGGCGGCACCTTATCGGCTTTCGAACCAGAGCGAGCCGACAATGCCGGCACTCCTCCGGGGGACATGTTGGGTGTTGTCCTCGCGCCTGAGGCAACAATGAGCGCCACTTCCCCACAACGTGCCAGCCCCAAGCAGACTGACGACGCCAGCACCCTCGCAAAGGACCTGCTGGGCGTCACCCTCATACCTGAGATGACGGTGCATTCCATCCCCGACGCGACTTCACCACCGTCCATCGACCAAGAGGTACCGTTCGTATTCCACCCTGTTCCCTTTCGATTCAGCTTCGATCCACCTAGCGAACCCGCTACGGTGAGCGCTTTCGTAAGGGCGTATCCAAACCTTCCGGGGTACCATATGTGGTCAACCTGGGACCGACTTACAGCCGTCTCAACCTCCGGACCGGCGGGTTCCGAGGAAGAGGACGACCCCGACTTTGGTTGGGATTTCTCTGGCCTCGGTGATCCCGGTGCCATGCGAGACTTCATGTCCGCATATGACCACTGCCTCTCAGGTTGCTCTGACGATCGCCACGGCCTTGACGATGAGGGTTGTGGCCCAAGTCGCGAATGTTTCCACGTCGATCAGGGAGATCACGACGAAGGCAACCACCTCGGTATGCCGGAGGTTGACGATCCCCCTGGGCCCGCATCTCGCGTTGACATCCCGTAGGAGCTAGCTGTGGTCCCAGTCCCTGCGGGGGGTCGGGACACACAGCTCGAGCAAATCCGCGAGATGCAGGCCAAGGTCGACGAGGAAGTAGGGCGGCTTGTGCAGCTCCGGCAGAACATCGAGCAGGAGTGGGCAGGCCGAACACTCGCCGGAGGAGCCTGTCATCGGGCCCGGGACGTCCAGCGCCGCATCGTCGACAATCCCAGGGCAGCACTGCCCCCGGCCGTCAGTGGGTCCGGCCAGGACCTAGCTGCAGTGGCGATGCTACTTCGAACTATGCCGGAGCCATCCACCACCGAGGGACGGCGTATCTAGGGTGAACTCAAGGATGTCCTGGAAGGTGCCACAGTTCGACGAGCGGAGAGCTCCGCCTCCCGAAGGCGAGCTGACCCCTCGGAGCATCACGTGACGTCCCCCCGACGCATGCGAGAGGCCTCGGTCCATCCCGAGCGCACGCGGGACGACGCACCCACCACCCGGGATCGCCCCGGCTACGAGCATCACCATCACGACCATCGAGCCTGCCTCGAGGAGAAGGTGCACCGAGGCTACCATCCCAGGCGCGGGGGACGCTGCGACAGCGAGGAGGATCGGAGTCCCTCGCCCGAACCACCCGGTCCGCGAGTCTTCAACCAGGCCATACGACGAGCGCCGTTCACCGCCCGTTTCCGAGCCCCGACTACCATCACCAAGTACTCGGGGGAGACGAGGCCGGAGTTGTGGCTCGCGGACTACTGACTGGCATGCCAGTTGGGAGGGGCAGACGACGACAACCTCATCATCCGCAATCTTCCCCTTTTCCTCTCCGACGTCGCCCGGGCCTAGCTGGAGCACCTACCTCCTGCGCAGATCTCCGACTGGGACGACCTGGTCAAGGCTTTCGTGGGAAATTTCCAAGGCACATACGTGCGCCCTGGGAACTCATGGGATCTCTGAAGCTGCCGCCAGCAGCCTAGGGAATCCCTCTAAGAGTACATCCGGCGGTTTTCGAAGCAGCGCACCGAGCTGCCTAACATCACCGACACGGACGTCATCGGAGCTTTCTTCGCCGGCACCACTTGCCAAGACCTGGTGAGCAAACTGGGGCGCAAGACTCCCACCAAGGCGAGCGAATTGATGGACGTTGCCACCAAGTTCGCCTCGGGTCAGGAGGCGGTCGAGGCCATCTTTCGGAAAGACAAGCAGCCTCAGGGGGAGCCGAAGGAAGATGCCCCCGAGGCGTCCGCCTAGCGTGGCATGAAAAAAGAAGGCCAAGAAGAAGTCGCAAGCGAAGTGCGACGCCGCAGACGTGAAACTCGTCGCTGCTGCCGAGCACAGGAACCCTCGGAAGCCCCCTGGAGGGGCCGGCGCGTTCGACAAGATGCTCAAGGAGCCGTGCCCCTATCACCAGGGTCCCGTCAAGCACACCCTCGAAGAATGTGTCATGCTCCGACGCTACGTCCATAAGGCCGGGCCCCCGGCGGAAGATGGCAAGGGCCAAGGCAACAACAAGAAGGAGGGCGGCAAGGAAGAGGAGTTCCCAGAAATCCACAACTGCTTCATGATTTATAGCGGGTAGGTGGCGAACACCTCGGCACGGCACCGCAAGCAAGAGCGCCGAGAGGTCTGCTTGGTAAAGGTGGCAGCGCCAGTCTACTTAGACTGGTCCGACAAGCCTATCACCTTCGTCCAAGGCGACCACCCCGACTTTGTGCCGAGCCCAGGGAGGTACCCGCTCATCGTCGATCCAATCATTGTTAGGCTCTCCAAGGTCCTCATGGATGGAGGCAGCAGTTTCAACATCATCTACGCCGAGACCCTAGAACTCTTGGGGGTGGATCGATCCGAGGTCCGGGCCGGTGCGGCACCTTTCCACGGGATCGCACCCGGAAAGCGTATCCCGCCCCTCGGGCGGATTGACTTGCCCGTCTGCTTCGGGACTCCCTCCAACTTCCGAAAGGAAACCCTTACCTTCGAGGTGGTCAGGTTCCGAGGGACCTACCACGCGGTGTTGGGAAGGCCGTGCTACGCCAAGTTTATGGCCGTCCCCAACTACACCTACCTCAAGCTCAAGATGCCAGGCCCCAACAGGATCATCACCGTCGGATCCACGTACCGCCACGCGTACGAATGCGACGTGGAATGCGTGGAGTACGCTGAGGCCCTCGCCGAGTCCGAGGCCCTCATCGCCGACATGGAACGCCTCTCCAAGGAGGCGCCTGACGCGAAGCGGCACGCCGGCAACTTCAAACCAGTCGAGGCGGTTATGTCCGTCTCTCTCGACCCCAGCAACGACGCTAGCAAGAAAGTCAGGGTCAGCTTCGAGCTCGACCCCAAATAGGAAGCAGTGCTCGTCAACTTTCTCCGCGCAAATGCTGAAGTTTTTGCGTGGAGTCCCTCGGACATGCCAGGCATACAAGGGATGTCGCCGAGCACTCCCTGGACATCAGAGCTGGAGCCCAACCAGTGAAGCAGTCCCTGTGTCGTTTTGACGAAGAAAACCGGAGGGCCATAGGCGAGGAGGTCCACAAGCTACTGGCTGCAGGGTTCATCAAAGAGGTATTCCATCCCAAATGGTTAGCTAACCCTGTTCTTGTAAGGAAAAAGGATGGGAAATGGAGGATGTGCGTAGACTACACTGGTCTAAACAAAGCATGTCCGAAGGTTCCCTACCCTCTGCCTCGCATCGATCAAATTGTGGACTCCATTGCTGGGTGCGAAACCCTATCATTCCTCGATGCCTACTCAGGCTATCACCAAATCAAGATGAAAGTGTCCGACCAGCTCGCGACTTCTTTTATCACACCTTTTGGCATGTATTGTTACACTACAATGCCATTTGGTTTGAGGAATGCAGGCGCCACCTACCAGAGGTGCATGAACCATGTGTTCCGAGAACACATCGGCAGAACGGTCGAGGCTTACGTCAATGACATCGTTGTCAAGACGAAGAAAGCCTCTGACCTCCTCTCTGACCTTGAAACGATATTCAAGTGTCTGAGAGCGAAAGGCGTGAAACTCAACCCCGAGAAGTGTGTCTTTGGAGTCCCTCGAGGCATGCTCCTAGGGTTCATCGTCTCCGAGCAGGGCATAGAGGCCAACCTAGAGAAAATCGCGGCCATCACCAACATGGGACCAATAAAAGATTTGAAAGGAGTACAGAGGGTCATGGGATGCCTTGTGGCTCTGAGCCGTTTCATCTCATGCCTTGGCGAAAAAGGATTGCCCTTGTACCGCCTCTTAAGGAAGACCGAGCGCTTCACTTGGACCCCCGAGGCCGAGGAAGCCCTCGGAAACTTAAAGGCACTCCTTACAAATGCACCCATCTTGGTGCCCCTCGCTGCGGGAGAAGCCCTCTTGATCTACGTAGTCGCAACCACTCAGGTGGTCAGCGTCGCGGTCGTAGTCGAGAGACAAGAAGAAGGGCATGCATTGCTCGTCCAGAGGCCAGTCTACTTCATCAGCGAAGTGCTATCCGAGACCAAAGTTCGCTACCCACAGACCCAGAAGCTTCTCTACGCAGTGATTCTGACGCGGCGGAAGCTGCGACACTACTTCGAGTCTCATCCGGTTACTGCGGTGTCATCTTTCCCCCTGGGAGAAATCATCCAGAGCTGAGAGGCCTCGGGTAGGATAGTGAAATGGGCGGTGGAACTCATGGGCAAAACACTTTCATTTGCCACTCGGAAGGCCATAAAATCCCAAGTCTTGGCTGACTTCCTTGCTGAGTGGACTAACACCCAGTTACCGACGGCCCCAATCCAACCCGAGCTTTGAACCATGTACTTCGACGGGTCGCTGATGAAAACCGGAGCAGGCGCGGGCTTGCTCTTCATCTCACCCCTCGGAGAACATGTTCGCTACGTGCTGCGCCTCCATTTCCCGGCATCAAACAATGTGGCCGAGTACGAAGCCTTGGTTAATGGCCTGCGCATCGCCATCGAGCTAGGCGTTCGGTGCCTCGATGCTCGTGGCGACTCGCAGCTCGTCATCGACCAGGTCATGAAGAACTCCCACTGCCGCGATTGAAAAATGGAGGCCTACTGCGACGAAGTTTGGCGCTTGGAAGACATGTTCTACGGACTGGAACTCAACCATGTTGCTTGACGGTACAACAATACTACAGATGAGCTGGGGAAAATAGCCTCGGGGCGAACGACGGTTCCCCCAAACGTCTCTTCCAAGGATATATATCAGCCATCCGTCCAAGTCGACGACGCGTCCGAGCCCGAGGAGGCCTCGGCCCAGCCCGAGGTACCCTCGGCCGCCGAGGGCGAGGCCCTACATGTCGATGAGGAGCGGAATGGGGTCACACCTGTCCCGAACTGGCAGACCCCGTACCTGGAATACCTCCTCCGAGGAGAGCTGCCCCTCGACAAGGCCGAAGCTCGACGACTGGCTCGGCGCGCTAAGTCGTTCGTTTTGCTGGGTGATGAAAAGGAGCTGTATCACCGCAGCCCCTCGGGCATTCTCCAGCGATGCATATCCATTGCCCGAGGACAAGAGCTGTTACTAGAAATACACTCGGGGGCTTGTGGTCGCCATGCAGCACCTCGAGCCCTCGTGGGAAACGCTTTCCGACAAGGTTTCTACTGGCCAACCGCAGTGGCCGACGCCACTAGGATTGTACGCTCCTGCCGGGGGTGTCAATTCTACGCGCGACAGACGCACCTGCCTGCTCAGGCACTACAGACGATACCTATCACTTGGCCGTTTGCTGTGTGGGGTCTAGACCTTGTCGGTCCCTTGCAGAAGGCACTCGGGGGCTTCACGCACCTGCTGGTCGCCATCGACAAATTCTCCAAGTGGATCGAGGTCTGACCCTTAACCAGCATCAGGTCCGAGCAGGCGGTGGCGTTCTTCACCAATATCATCCATCGCTTTGGAGTCCCAAATTCCATCATCACCGACAATGGCACGCAGTTCACCGGGAAAAAGTTCCTGGACTTTTACGAGGGCCACCACATCCGTGTGGACTGGGCCGCCATAGCCCACCCAATGACAAATGAGCAGGTGGAGCGCGCCAACGGTATGATTTTGTAGGGACTAAAACCGAGGATCTACAATGACCTCAACAGGCTTGGCAAGCGATGGATGAAGGAGCTACCCTCGGTGGTCTGGAGTCTGAGGACGACGCCGAGCCGGGCCACGGGCTTCACGCTGTTTTTCCTAGTCTATGGGGCCAAGGCTATCTTACCCACGGACTTGAAATACGGTTCCCCGAGGACAAAGGCGTACGATGACCGAGGCAACCAGACTAGCCGAGAAGATTCCTTGGACCAGCTGGAAGAGGCTCGGGATGTGGCCTTACTACACTCGGCACGGTATCAGCAGTCTCTGCGACACTACCACGCCCGAAGGGTTCGGCCCCGAGGCTTCCAAGTGGGAGACTTGGTGCTTCGGCTGCGACAAGACGCCCGAGGGCGCCACAAGCTTACTCCTCCCTGGGAGGGGTCGTTCATCATCGCCAAAGTTCTGAAGCCCGGGACATACAAGCTGGCCAACGATCAAGGTGAGGTCTATAGCAACACTTGGAACATCGAACAGCTACGTCGCTTCTTCCCTTAAAATGTTTCAAGTTGTTCATGTTCCTCGTTTTCTTTACATACGTAAATAAAGTCTAACCGTCAAGGAAGGGTCAGCCTTGCCTCGGCAAAGCCCGACCCTCCCTCGGGGGCTAGAAGGGGGGAACCCCCTCTGCGTCAAAATTTTCTTTGGAAAAGTTTTCTACCAAAAAAAGTTTTCTACCAAAACAACTCTCGTGCCTTCCGACTATATCGATAGCAGGATCCTACGAACGGGTGAGAGAGCACGTAAGCGGCAAGGCCGAACGAGCCGAGGGACTCCTACGCCTTCGGGATACGGATACCTCACTCATCACCTTCTGTGAAAAGTAACTCACGCTCGGATAAGCGATCCTGCTACCTAACAAGTCCTAACGCTCGGGTAGAAAATGACTTTCGTGCATTTTTTGACTATATTGATAGCAGAATCCTACGAACGGGTGAGAGAGCACATAAGAGGCAAGGCCGACCGAGCCGAGGGACTCCTACGCCTCCGGGATACGGATACCTCACTCACCACCTTCCGCAAAAAGTAACTCTCACTCGGATAATGCGATTCTGCTGCCGACGAACAAGTCCTAAATGCTCGAAACAAGAGGAAAGAAAACGCAGCTTTATAATCTGAACGCTAAATATGTTTAGGCCTCGGTGGCCACAAAAAACATACGCATACTTCAGATGAACTGTTCATGCAGGCTCAAACATCAGCAGGGGGAGGAGTAGCACCCTTGGTGTCGTTTCCACCCTCGGCGGAATCTGGCCCAGCCTCAGACAGTGATGCGAGCAGGTGCCTCGGCCAGCCGCTCTGAAGCCCCAGCCAGCTGTCCCCTGAGGATCTCAGCCAGGCTCACGGCTTCGGCGGCTTGGCTCCGAGATTGGTCCTGCTCGCGGGTGATCTGGCCAAACCCCAGCTGCATCTGCTGCACCTCCTCGGCTTGGGAAGCCACCTGCTCCCGCGCTGAGAAAGCCTCTATTCGAGCCGACGTCGCCTCTGTCCACGCCACCGCTGCCTTCAGCTTCGGCTCATCACAGAGCAGCCGAAGGTTCTAAAACCGGCAGACCTTGAACAGCAAGGCCGACCGAGCCGAGGGACTCCTACGCCTCCGGGATACGGATACCTCACTCGTCACCTTCCGCGCAAGGAAACTCACACTCGGTTAAGTGGTTCGGCCACCGACAGGCAAGTCCTAGTGCTCGAAATGAGGAAGAAACACAGCTTTATACTCGAATACCCAAATGTTCAGACCTCGACAGCCACAAAGAACAAATACATATGCTTGGGGTAACTATGCTACATAGACTTAGACGTCGGCAGGACCCTCGGCAGTTCTCCCGGCCTACGACAAATGTCTAAGTCCTTGAAGCAGTTACATTTTGCTCAGGCAAAAACCCAGTATATTCCCCCTACAAACGGGACTCCGGTTCCAATCCCGCGGGTATGAACAACCTCCACACCAGGGGGCCCGTGGGATAACAAACTCCAAGCGGCTCGCCGACGACCTCTGCAGCAGCAGCGACAACAACCTCCGCCTCGGGCGGCTAAACAGCAGCAGCGATGACCTCAGGACAGACGCTGCTGTGAAAAGGCCCTCGCCCATGTCCCCACACGAGGGGCGAGGACAAGATGTTAAGGCCGAAGAGTCGGAGGTCCGGCCGTAGGTGGTGTAACACCCCTGGTATTATGTAAACTAAAACTCTGACATGTCATCATAAGCATCTGCATTAATGTACTTGTTACACTTAGAATGCATTCACTAGGTTATTTTTTTTCAAAAAGTGTGATGTTGTGTGGCTTAAGCTAGACAATAGTAGGTCACCTCTTGAGCAAGTAACAAATTGGCTTGGAGTCTTAAATGTTAAAGGTAAGTCTTAGAGCCTAGAGTAGCCTTGTTTTAGAATGATGGTCAAGTGGAAGAAGCGCTTAAGAAGCTGGAATAACTCCAAACCTTAACTTGAGCTTTGCTTGGAATAGATGGTTAAGTAAAGGAAATTCTAAACCAAGACATTTTGGATATGAGCTACGCGTATCAAAGATTGGATCTTGAGCTAGAGAGTAACTTTGCTCTAGGTGGAGGGATCAAAGGGATGAATCCCTGGAAAAAGCTGAAACACAAATGAAACTCATTTGAAACCCTAAAACGAGCCCAAAATGGGAATTCAAAATCTAGAAGGATTTAGCTAAAAGTCCATATACCAAAATGGTAGAGTTTGGAAAAGTGAATAAGTTTCTTATTTGGAGAATTCCAAGTTGTGTGGAGAAATTTGGAGTAATTTGCAGAAATTCAGTTTTGGGTTCAGTTTGAATTGGGCTGAAAACAGTTTCATATAGCTGTTTCTGGACCCTTATAACTTTTGATCTATGGACTTTTGGTAAGGAGTTACTATAACAAACTTGTAAAGTGACTATTGGAGAACAATCCTTATTAAGTGTACCAGCCCTAAAACTATATGCAACTAGTTGAAAAAGTGGTCCAAATTAGAGTTGTCAGATTTTGTATATTTCAGACAGTGAAATTCAGTCTGAATTTCAGTATTTTGTGCAAACTTTGGGCTAGTGTAGTTTGGAATCCAAGAGGTTTTGGTTATTGGTCACTATACCAAACTTGTAGAGGAACTATAGGAGTATAAACTTTATTAAGCAAATGTCCCCTAGAAACATTTGGAACCCAGGAAAAAAGTGGTTTAAAGTGGTGCTGCTGTGTTTCTGAAATTTCAGATTGGAAACAGTAACTGAATTTCAGTGTGGATAGCAGTTTTGGAGCTAGTTTGTGGCTGCTCTGTAATGTTTTGTGCTGGGATGTTTATAGAGAAGTTGAAGCCTATATGATAGTGAACAAATCTACTAAAGTGTCTTTGACTTGATTCCACACACAAAATGGAAAAAAACTTGTTCAAAGTTGGACTATTTGTGGCTGAAACTGAATTGAATTCAGTTACTGAAAACTGAATTTCAGTGAAAGTTGCTGTTTTTGGAGCCTATTTATGCCTAATCCATGAGGTTTTAGGCTGTAGAGTATATAGAGGAATTCAAGACCACCTAATGGTGAATAACTTTATAGAAGGATGATGGACATGATCCCACATAAAAAGTGAAGTAACAGCTGCTCAAAGATTGGACTGTCAGTGTATTGGTGACTTAGTGGTTCAGAGCTGAAACTCTGAAAAACAGCCAATGATGCTCTGTTTGGAGCTCAGTTGTGATTAATCCATAAGGTTTTAGACCAAGAGCTGTATAGCAAAATGGAAGACCATATATAGCAGAACAAATTCCTTAAAGTGAGTTTGGTTTGGTTCTACACAAAAAGTGGAGTAAATGCTGCTCAAAAGGGTACTGTCAGTGTGCTTAGCTGAATTTTATTCAGGTTGCAATGGTTCAGTTTTAGCATTGTGAGCTTGACTTTGAATCCCTTTTGTGATCAGTCCATGAGGTTTTGGACTAAGAATCTTATAGTAAAGTTAAATATCATTTAAAGGAGAACAAGTTCATTATATGGTGTTAGTCTTTTTTGCTGTGTAACCAAACATTGCTTCAGTTTGGACAGAGAGGAATGGGCCGGCGTGCTCCATTTGCATGTCGCCTACTGCTACTTGTTTACTTCCTATAGTTGAGTGCCGAGCTGTGCATGGCCATAAGGTTGGAGGGACACGTAGGGTTGGACGTGGCATTGATGGCTGAAAAATTGAGCTCAGTTTCTGGTGACCGAAACTTTGGTTAGTCCTTGGGAGCAGAAGGATTTTCACGCCTGCTGTCCTCCATGTGCATGAGGCAAGTTGAGGTTTGAATGGATGGTTCTGAAACTGAAAACGGGTTCAGGAAAACAGAAATGGTAATCAGATTTTGTAGTCAACTTTTGGATGCCATAACTTCTAATCTAGGAGGTTTAGGTCTATGAAATCTGTAGAGACTTGGTAGACCTTGGACTAATAAACAAGTTCTATTAATAGTGATTAATCTGTCTTACTCAGAAAATGAGAGAAATAGCTAGCTGAAGATGGGTGGATCAGTCAAGAGCTGTAGATCCAAAATTGCAGAAATATCTAGCTGTGATCTTTTTACTCCCTGTTGTGTCCAAGTTTGGGATAGGCTGAAGATTGAGATGAGGTGGCAGCAGGATATTCAAACTTGAGCACCACTAAAATATCACCAGTACAAAAATCTGCTACAGTGCGCTCCATCCTTATCCCCTCCTTTTTGCCCTGGATAAACTTCACCCTATCTGACTAGGCTCTGTGTAATTGCGTGGATCTTCTTGAGGGAGCCACAGCTGCACCTAATATTCATAGTTATCCTTGTTGCAAGATCCAAAATCCAGCCCCTTGATCCTTTCACTGCCTATATAAAGAGCAAACCATGGGGGGAAAGGAGCAGGAGCAGAGGAGTAATCCTTGTCTCAGTTCTTGATCACCATATGTAGCTTCAGTTAGTTGAATTGTGTTCCCTTGCCCCAAAATCATACCCTGGACTCGCCCAAATCCATTAATCAAGGCACTGAACACCTGCAGATCCTCCACTTCACCGTGGCCAGGTATGCTTAGAAAGTTTCTCACCCGTATGGCTTGTGTTCCATGCTCTGTATTGATCAGTGAAGCTGATCAAGTGGTTTGTTCAAGCTTTACCACCATACGTTGAGTAGAACATGGTCGCGCCATCACGGTCGGGCGCCGAGGAAAGCCTCGATGTGAACTGTATTAACCACGCCAGTTCCCGAGCGATTGCATGCGCGCACCGTAGACTCGAGAGGTCTCTAAAGCTCCCTGGCCCGTTGTTTTGAACACTACCGTGTGGTGATCGGGGAATTGAGTTTGTCAGATCCAGTGCTCCGCCGTCGCTGTCGATAGATGGGTTGTGGAGTTCTCACGGATCGATTGAGCCCATACCCGAGTTCACTGTGATTTGGGGTTCACGTGGGTACCATCGCCGTCGCCGGTGTTGCGCCACCATGGCCGAGCTGGCACTGGGTCACCGGAGTCCGAGCGGGCAGTGTCGGGGCCGAGTGCTTGTAAAAGAGTGGTAGCCAAGGGGTTTTAGCGAAGATGTCAGAGACACAAGCAACAGTGGCTGGGAGCTCGGATTATTTTAACCAGAGCGCAAGGTCCTTTGTGCAAGATGGCCAAAGCGGGCGCGGGCTCCCGGGTTTGGGCCAGCTTTGCCTGGTTGTTGGGCCGCGCCAGCAATTTGGGGCCCAACACTGTTGACAGCCTTGTCTTTTCTTTTATCAAGAGCTTATAAATTGTGTTAGAAATCACAGAAAAATTCCAAAAATTATGGGACAAATTTTGTTGGATGTCTAAAATCAAGAGCTTTCTGGTAAAGTTGGTTTTAGGATTTTTAGATTAGTTAGCAAATTCTAAGTGAACTTAAGGTGCTCTTGGAAGGCCTATATTAATTTTACAAATAAGAGGGCAACACAAAAAAATTTTAGAAATTTTTGGAGAGACTTGTTATCAGAATATGAACTCTTGGACAAAGTTTGGAATAGTTTGGATATGATTTTCTTAGCGAAATAATTGTTGCCCAAAAGAGAAAAGGATTTCACCTATGAAATGAGGACACCTAGTATTTAAGTGAAGAGATGAAGTTGCTTAAGAAGTTTTTAAGCTTTTGGATGAGATATAAGTTTGATTAATTCCCTTGGTTACCTAAGTGAATTCAAATTGGTCACTTTAATCGAGCGTTAAGAAATAGGTGAATTCTTGTCTTGTGCTTTAGTTGTAGTGTTTCTGTTCCCCACCTCTCCTTGTGAGAGTTTGCATTACATGACATTACATAAGCATTCATGTATTTGTAATTGACTTTTAGAACACCTAGATGAGGTGGTATTTGAAGAAGTCTACTCCAATGCCTGCTCCTCAAGTGAATGAAGCCATCTAACTAGGTATTGGATAGAGGGATCTAGAACCACTTCACTGCAACAAAGGCAAGCCCCGGTGCATGCAACCCGTTCCTTGTATTTTTAAATAATTTTTGCACACTTTAAGTCTAGTGAAATGTGCACTAGGTTTATAGGAGTTGCTTGGAAACCCTTTGATGCATTGCCTTCCTTGATATCCATACCTTTATAGATACTTCTGATGAAGTATCAAAATATGATTTACAAAAATGCTTAGCTCTGCTTAGATCTTGTCGATAGAAGTTGTCTTTCACAATAAGGCCTTGGTTAGGGGTTATCTTGAGGAAAGGTGGCTTCTACCTGCAAGATTATTTTCATTGGGAGCAATGGTGGGATCTTACTGCAAAGTTCCCTATAATGCTCTTTTCATCCTAAGGAACACAAACAATCCTAAGGATGGAAGTATTTAAATCGGGACTTGGGCTAGGAACTAGTGATGTTCTACCCAGGTTGATTAAGGATTGGATGCGTATGCAGGCCTGCTGACCGAGGACCCTTTAACTGGTCATATGCCTCATCATGGGTAAGCTTTGCCTGGGGCAGACTAATACTAGAATAAGATACCACGCAATGGGAGTGGAGAGATGGCGAGAGTAGCGTGTATGTAACACTCCTGGTGTTACTATAACTAAAACTTGAGCATGGCATCATAAGCATTGGCATTGCATATGTTTGACACACCTAGAGTGCATTCACTAGGCAAAAATTTCAAACAAGTTGTATTGTTTTAATGTTTTGCAAAAAGAACCCTGGATAGGAAGCTTTAGCCTAAATAGGGATTAAAGAGGTAAAACTTAACCTAAGCTGAGAAAATCTAAAAACTTTAGGGTAAAAGACATAGAATGACCCCAAGGATAAACTGGAATCCCTTTTATACCCCTGGGATACCAGAAACCCTAATTGGAACCCTGGGAAACCCTAAAACCAAACCCTAGGGGCTTATGTGCAAAATTAGCCCACTTTTGGGCTAAAGTGCAAAAACCAAGCCAAATGAGTATTTTAAGTCAATTGGTTCACAAATATGTGGATTTGAAAGCCAAACCCTAAGTTTTGGACTTAAATGCAAAATGGACCTCATTTGGGTTCTATTCTAAGTCTGAAAATCAGAGAATTGGCTCAACTTTGGCGCTTTGTAACTTTCAAAATATAGGGTTTTTGCCCTAGGTAACCACATCAAAGTTGAAGACCAATTATAGGAGAACAACTTTGCTAAAGAGTGTGAGCTCAGTTGTTATGAGAAATTTGGAGAAAAACCCAATCAAAGTTTGACTGTCAGGCTAGTTTCATTCTGAAATTCAGCCTTTCAGTGTAACAGGGTCGACTTTGTGGGTGAATTAAACCTTGATCCAGTGACTTTGTGTGAATGCACATTGTAGCAAAGTTGTAGAGGGATTATAGTTCTACAACTTTACTACAGAAAGTTGGCTTAGGTTTCACACGAAAATTTGAGAAAACTGGGCTCCAATGTGCTCTGTCAGTCAAATTCTTTCTTGAATTCAGAGTACTGTTCATCGTCATCAGAAATATCGCGTTGGGGCTCAGGATCACCCCGCCGGCGATAAGAACGCCACCGCGGCGTGACCGGTCGTCGGTGGTCGCGGTAAAGTTCCTGGGTATCGTAGCAAAAGTTACCGAGGTGGCGAGCTTAGGTTAAGCGGCAACCCGTGCCCTCACCGGAGACCGCCGCGCGGAAGGCTTGCCAGCGCATCCGCAGCTCGCGTTTCTTCTCCAACTCCGGTCGAGGGTCCTCCGCCGCGTGGCCTAGATTTTCTACCGTGTCGCCGTGATTCCTTTGAGCCATCCCATCATCGTTGGGGAGTTTGCCACGCCGTAGGACACGTAACCGCGCGCGCCAGGCTTCTTCTTCACCTCCGGCCGCCAGCTCGCCGCGGTTAAATTGAGAGCCACCGCTCTCGTAGTCTTTAAATTGAGCCCCCCGTTAGCTTCGTAACTTCATCACGTACCTCATCGTCCAGTATCAACCCCAGTCCTGCAACCGTGAGCTCCAATTCCAAGTTTTCCCCAAAACCGTTGTAGAACACCGCGAAGAACACCTCGCCGTGGTCATCCCGATTCAGGTCCAATCTCACCCTTGGTTCTCTTGTTTCAACGTCCTTGCTTGCTCTTGATGCTTACCGAACCATTAAATCGAATTAGACCGCCATGAATCGACGGGAACGCACTCTTCCGTCCGCCATGCTCTCGGTCACCGTGGCCGGAGCTCAGTAGTTGGTCGTTCGTGCAATTAGGTTAGGGGAAGTGCTCAGGCTTGCTCCGATTTGGTGTCCACCGCTCGAGAGCGCCGGTCATGGCCCCGTTCGGCCGGTCTGCTGGCTCGCCGGAGCACGGCCGCGCATGAACGGCGTCGTGGACTTCCAGTTGTGAATAGATAGAAACGCAGGGGCCTTTTTGTAATGGTCAGTGACTCGGTTAAACAGTGAAATAACCTGTTCTTAGTTAGCCAGAAACGCGGGGATCGTTCTGCAAAACCGCCAGGGCGCGGGCGCGCACGGGCGCGTTTTGCCGTGGACTTGGGTCGTTTGGGCCAGAATCGGCCCAGTCCTATTTAATCCTTTTTCTTTTTCTTTTTCCAGCAGAGCCAAAATAATTATAGAAAAATGTAGAAAAATGTTAAAATTGTGAAACTAATTTTCCTAGGCTTGTTATTTTCTCTAGTATTTAGTAAAAATAGTTTTGTGATTTTTAATGGAAATAAGAAATTTTAAAGTATTTAAAGTAGTTACAAGTATTAGTTATAGATTTTTAGAAAATAAATGGTAAGTCCAAAAATGTCCAAACTTTTTATGGGCACTTAAACCAATATTTAGAAGCCTTGGGTAGAATTTGGGTTGATTTGGACCTTGTTTGATCACTAAACCCAAAACCAACCCCCCCTGCCCTATGAACTCCTTTACTGACTCCGGAAACCCTAGGTTCTCGGAGTACCGTGAAGGAAAGTTGTACTCAAGACTTAGATAATAAGTTTATATCATCTTTGCATCCTCATGAGCACCCCATGGCATCCATTCTTATGCATATATATGGTTATGTTAGAACACGAAGAAGAAGAAGAAGTCACTGAAGAGGGAACTCCACCAACCTCAGATCCTCAAGCAGGCAACTGCTTTTATTTCGATATTTGTGGATCCGAGCAGGACTCACCTGACAACAAAGGCAAGCCCCGGTGCATTTGCCACCCTCCTTGTCGTTTTTAAAAATCTTTCTCACTTGCTTGATGCATTAGGTGATAGGAGTTGATTGATAAAACAATTCCTGCATTACCTTCCTTGAATTTGATTACCTTCCTTGATCACCTGTTTTACAAAAGA
The DNA here is from genome assembly GCA_029449295.1 of Zea luxurians. Classification (NCBI taxonomy): domain Eukaryota; kingdom Viridiplantae; phylum Streptophyta; class Magnoliopsida; order Poales; family Poaceae; genus Zea; species Zea luxurians. The sequence goes on along the minus strand of JAOPSE010000010.1, from coordinate 4,767,260 downwards.
TTTTGATGCTTAGCATTGCTTTAGAAAAAACAAAATGTTTTGTTTTTACAAAAGTTGATGTGGCAAAGGTGGGAGGGTTGTTTTCAAAAATAAAACTTGATGGTGAATCCATCACGGCCGTGATGGATTCAACATCGGAAAAGATGTACCTCTATCAGGTACCAAGTTTTTGGGTTAAAAAGATTAAGCTGAGACCGGGCGGGTGACTTGCACGAGAAAGAGAGTCTCGGTGTAGTGTCTCCGTCTGAGTCGATTAAGGACCGTCTCGATGTAGGCTTGATGATCGAGGACCCTTTAGCTGGTCACATGCCTCGTCATGGGTAAGCCTTGCCTCGGGCAGACTAAGGTCGGAATAAGATAACACGAAATGGGCGTGGAGCGGTGGCGAGAGTAGCGTGTACCCTCCGTAGCAAGAGGCTGGACGGTGGTGTATCTGTGCTCTCGGTTTGCGTGAACCTGATCCGGTCTTAAGAACCCCGGTGGCGGGTTGACATATGCAAGGGTTAAGTGCTACATATGTCGTGTGATTGGAGATCCTCAGCTGAGTATAATCGATTCGGATCGCCGTACCTTCGCGGTTATGAAGACTTGATCACTGACCTACACGTAGCATTCCACTAAAGATGATGGGTTTTTGTTAAGAAACTGGCTAGTGCAGGACCAGTGATTGAACTAGGGTAGAAAAGAACTCTAGTTGCAGGTAATTGAACCTAACCTGACAAATAAAATTGGATTTTTAAGGATCCACTTTAGTAAGCATTTCTGCAAAACAGAGTCTTTGATTATTGAAAAGCCTTACCTTGACTCCCATATAACCAGCATACCCTTGAGAGTCTTTTCTTTAGTCGGGTAAGACTTGCTGAGTAATTCCATACTCAGGGTTTATCCCTTCGTTGTTTTTAGGTGAGGAAGTAGCAGACTTTTGCTGCTTCTGTGCCAAGGTGGTTCCCAAAGAAGAAAAACAAGACTGAAGTGCGGGAGGACTCGGTCCTCCACATAGGATCTTTTGCTTATAGCTTATCTGGAGAAGTTTGTGCCTCCCTTGGTTTGTATAATATTACTACTCTGCACTCACTTTTAGTCTGGTCTGTAATAAAATAACTCGAGCTTGCTTTTGAAATAAATGTAAGTTTATGTAATTCGCTTCCGCATTTCTTTATCTCCGATGTTCTGTAATGTCTGCAAGACGGGTGAAACGTTCCTGGTGAGGTCGGGAAAGATACCGAGCTTGTCAAGTGACTTAGGAACATCTACAGGGTGTCTGATGTCTGTTAGACAAGGACAACTGTAGGTGGGCCTAATTACTTGGGAGGTTCCGTCACAGTGTACCCTCCATGGCAAGAGGCTGGACGGTGGTGTATCTGTGCTCTCGGTTGGCGTGAACCTGATCTGGTCTTAAGAACCCCGGTGGCGAGTTGACATATGCAAGAGTTAAGTGCTACATATGTCATGTGATTGGAGATCCTCAGCTGAGTATAATCGATTCGGATCGCCGTAACTTCGCGGACATGAAGACTTGGTCACTGACATGCAACCTAAGTCAGGATGTGAACATTATGAATAAAAATGATGTTGTATTGATGAGATGGTGAAATTAGACCAGATGCAAATAGAGTCTATTAATATTTAATCTGGCGTTAAAATGTTGAAAGTAAGGACTCACTGTAGTAAGCTATTTCTGCAAAAGTATCTAAGTTGATTCTTGCTAAAGCCTTTTCCTTGATTCCTATTTATCCAGCATATCCTTGAGAGTCTTTTCTTTAGTCGGGTAAGTCTTGCTGAGTAATTCCATACTCAGGGTTTTATTCCCTGTTGTTTTTCAGGTTGTAGTTTTGTGCTGCTGACGATGGTGTTAAGTGCCGGAGGGCTCGGCCTCCTATAAGTCTAAGTACTTCTTCTATACTTCTTATTGAGGATGGTCACTTGAGCTAGCATATCTTTCAAACTTATACTTTTGTAATCACTCCGATAAAATAATGTAAACTTTTTGTAACCTGTAAAATTTGGTAATAAGATTTTCGCTGCAAAAATGTTATGTGTGTGATTTGTGTTACTTAATCCCGTGGTTCTGGTTGTAAGTGGTTTATCCGATGTCCTTGAGGCAATCGGACGGATCCTGTTAAGTTATCTAGTGCACATGCATAGCCGTCTGAGGTCTTTGAGACAAGGATAGGTGCATGTGGGCCCAATAACTTGGGAGGTTCTGCCGTAGGTGGCACTGACGATCTCGTCGGCAGAGACAACCTCCTCTGGCTTCCACCACCTCAGCACCAACGACAGCGGCCACCTGCGCTCCAACACCGCGCCGGCAAACAGCGGCCGCCCCAAAGCGCACCGGCAGGTCCTCACTCCCATCCTCGCCGAGGCCAACCCAGAACACGAGTATCGCCCTCGCGGCGTACGATGTGTTGAGCGACCCCCCGGTGCAGCCGACGGAGCAAGGAGGACCTGGACGTGGCCGGCCCGCGCGCGACACGACCACCGCCCGGGAAGAGGACAAAAAGCTGCACCCTAACCAGGGAGCAGCAGTTCGCCTTCCCCCGAATGGCTGGAGGACGTCACCTCCGCAGGGCTGGAGGACGCCCTTCCCCTTCGAATGCTGGAGGAAGAAGTGGGTCACCAGCCCACGCGGGAGGCCGAACCCAGCTCGGTGCGCTCCTCCGCCTTAGCCCGGATGACGAAGATCCTTGAAGCTGAGGGCGGGGCGGAGGCCGCAGCCCGGCTTGCTTCTCCCCACCAAACTGACCATTGGTGAGGGAATGCAGCCGGGCTGCATGACGAAAATCCTTGAAGCCGAGCGATGGCTGAAGAGCGCCAATCTCCACGAGGTCGCGCTCCTCCGACGACAGCAGGAGCAAGGCGACATCGGTGCGCCCCATCTGGGGGCTCGAAAGGTGGAAGGGCGCAATGCATGAGGGGAGTGCGAAGGCATGGCCACTGCCCGGGGGATCGATCCCCTTTTATAGGCAGACCTACTCGCTCGCACCCCCCAAGCGTCACGGGCCAAGTCTCCACCGACGTGCTCCAGGATTCCCACCTTGCGACATGAGGGTTGGGTCCCACACGTCATGAGGACTGACCCGAAACGCGAAGGTGGCAAACCGCCGCACGCGAAGCATGTAACTGCCCCGCGGTTACAAGCGTTCCCTCATCCTCGCCGGAACCAGCGGACGAAAGGGCAAGCCGCCACGCAGGGAGCATGCAACCGCACCGCGGTTACGCACCCCTTCGGCTTCGACGCATCCGGTGGACCAAGCGCGGAGGCCCAGTCCCACATATCATGTAACCGGCGCCACGATCACTACGTGCAAAGAAACTGCACCGCCACCTGCGCCAATGCCGTGCCTTCTCGACTGTGGAACCAGTGCCGCGACTCGAGGCAGCCCCTCGTGTGACCCAACAGTGCCAACTGAGTACAGCGGTCACGGGTCAGCCAGCCACGGGGGTAGGCACGGCAGTTGATGTGGCCAAAAGCGGACCGGCAATAACTGCTGCAACAGACGGGCGGAAGCAGCGGTCAAATCACCCCCAGGCTCACGTCCTTTCCTGAAGCAGCATGGGAGCCCTCTCCCATGGCGTAAGAACGACGCGCCCATGCCCCGTTCCTTGAACGGCCCGCGCACGCGCAACAAACGCCCCACGAATCGACCGTCCCGTCGCATTAACTCCTTGGCAGAGCCAGCGACACCGTTGGCAGGCGAAGCAGGCGATGTTTCACCTCTGTCATGATGACCACGTCAAAAAAGGTGCACCATGATTTTTAAATTCATATCCTTTTCCGTTTCCTCTCTCTCTCTTGCCAAAGGGACCGAGAAAGGGGATATTTTGAAAGGGATCCTTCCCCGCGAAGGAAACGGGCCCCTGAGCCCTCCTACTGATCAGGGGTTCGAAGGTTGCGCCCTGCGGGGTCCAGCAGCCACCACAGAGCACTCGGGCCCCCGAGCCCTCCTACTAATCAGGGGTTCGAAGGTTGCGCCCTGTGGGGTCCAGAAGCCGCCCCAGAGCACTCTGGCCCCCGAGCCCTCCGACTGATCAGGGGTTCGAAGGTTGCGCCCTGCGGGGTCCAGCAGCCGCCCCAGAGCACTCGGGCCCCCGAGCCCTCCTACTGATCAGGGGTTCGAAGGCTAGCCCCTCGGAAGGGTTCGCTAGCCGCCCCAAAGCACTCGGGCTCCGCGCCCATTACTGATCAGGGGTTCGAAGGCTGGCCCCTCGGAAGGGTTCGACAGCCACCCCAAAGCACTCGGGCTCCGCGCCCATTACTGATCAGGGGTTCGAAGGCTGGCCCCTCGATAAGGTTCGACAGCCAGCCCAGAACATGCAGAGTGAGGGATGACCCTGGGTACATCCGATACATGGCCGAGGCTCGGGCTACGCTCCCGAGGTTCCCTAGGACATTTCCGAGACCAGCGGGAACGATTTGTAATGGAATCCCACCGGAGGGAGGCACCGAGCCCTCGGGCCCTATCGAAATGGGTCCGAGTCCAGCAAATCCCCTGCAGGTACTTTTGGAGCGCGCCTCTGGGCCACTAGCCGACCTCTAACGAACGGGGCACGGGCGTCCACTCGGATCACCCGTTAGCAACTCACTGGATCCCCTCCTTCCTCCATGTGAAAAGGCGACAAAGGGGCGTATAATAAAAGTTGAGACAGTCCTTGATCGTCCTCTCGCTCTGTGCAGAGGCTCGGGGGCTGCCATCGCACCCGGCTGTGGCCAAAACTGTTGACAGCGTCAACAAACCAGCTCAAAAACTCGGAGCCTGACCGTACACCCGGGCTGCGGCCAAGCCGCATGAGGGAACAACCAGGCCGACCGAGGCATCACAGCACGAATTAAGACCTCAGAGGAGTCAAAACACTCCTCCGAGGCCTTGGGGGCTGCATAACCGAGAAAGGTTAGTCCCCTCACAAAAATCCGGCAGAACCTCCAAGCGAGTGCCTACACTCCCTTCGAGGCTTGGGGGCTACTGTCGGGTACTGTAATTAGAGGTACCCCCAACACTCCTAATCACGGCCGGTAAACACCTTCAGAGCAAACCATAAAGGCTTACGGCTCGGGTCAAAGTCAAAGCTTCGTCTACCAAGGGACGCGGTCTCGCCTCGCCCGAGCCCGGCCTCGGGCGGAACAGTGGTCCCGGACGAATCCATGTCTCGCCCGAGGGTCTCCTCAGACAGTGAGCGCGCCCTCGGCTCAGCCGAAGGCAAGCCTTGTCGTGCAAGCGACCATGGCCAAATCGCCTTACCAGCCGACCGTATTGCATGCGCATTTAATGCTGGGATCGCCTGACACCTTATCCTGACACGCGTGCCTCAATCGGCAAGGTCGAAGTGACCGCGGTCACTTTGCCCTTTTACTGACCGATCTAACAGGTAAACAGCGCCGCCCACCCCGCTCCGGCTGCTGTGCCAACCACCCGGGTGAAACCGACAACGGTCAAGTTAAGCCTCGGGCGCAATAGGAAGCTCTGCCTCGCCTGACCCTGGGGCTCGGCCTCAGCCTCGGGAGGAGATCTCCGCCTCACCCGACCCCAGGGCTCAGCCTCGATCTCGGCCTCGGGAAGAGTCACATCCTCGCCCGACCCTGGGCCTCGGCCCCAGCCTCGACCTCGGAGGAGCCGCCGCCTCGCCCGACCTCAGGCTCGGATCAACCGCGCCACTAGGGATGTGTTGGGGGTATGCTTCGTAGCCGAAGATCCTAAAAGAGGAAAACACCTTCGGCAGATCCTTTCAGAAGTAGCGCCGAAGTTATCACCGATAGAGCTTCGGCACAGTGACAAATCTCAAGACGAAGGGGGCGAACCGACTTAAAGATGAAATGACTCAAAGCCCCATGATGTTTTGTGTCAGTATTGTAATTGATTATAAAGGGCATAAATGTAATTTCACATAGGCTGTGTCCTGTGCCTATAAATAGATGAATAGTACCCCTGTACTATTCATGCAATCTTGTAATTGCTGACGCATCACACTGGAATTATTGTTTTCCGTCAAGGAGAAGGTATAAACATACCCAAATATCATGTTTTAATATTTAGATCCATATAATGAAATATACGAATAATGTTATCTGTTTCTGACATATGTTTTACATGTTATACTTCATTTTACATTGATATATAAGTCTAATCACGAAGGTATGACCTTCGTGATATTTTGCCCGCGACCTTTGTCCGAAGTTCATTAAATCCCTGGGGAGATAATGCTTCAGCGGACGAAGGGCATTAACATTTAACATTTTTATGTTGCCTTGTTCTTAATTCATAGCATTTGAGAACAAGTCCCCAACATTGGCACCCACCTCCGGTGAACTCACTTCCACTTTCTGAGCTAATGGCTTCGTTCAACAACCAAGCTGGAGCTGCTTTGGCTACGAAGCTGGTGCTCCCGATAACAGGCGGATTGTGCTCAAAACCGGCCAACAAGAAGCAGAAGAAGGAGGCATAGAGAAGGGTACAACATGTCGGTGTGCAGGGACCCTTCATCAAGTCAAGATGGTCTCACATCCAATTACCTTCTCCCAAGAGGACCTTCAGCTCAAAGATTACCCTCACAATGATGCTATGGTTATTTCTTGTGTTATCAAAGGGTTTCTGGTCCACATTGTTCTAGTTGATACAGGCAGTGCAGCGGATATTATATTTGCTAAGGCCTTCAGACAAATGCAAGAGCCAGAAGATAAGATTCATGATGCTACACACCCTCTCTGTGGCTTCGGAGGAAGACAGATTCTAGCACTAGGCAAGATCACGATGCCAGTGACCTTCGAATTTTTAACAACACCAAAACTGAGCAAGTTGTGTTTGATATTGTCGACATGGAGTACCCCTACAATGCAATCATTGGTCATGGAACACTCAATGCTTTCGAAGCAATTCTTCATCCAGCATATCTTTGCATGAAGATACCTTCGGATCAAGGACCTATTGCTATTCATGGGAGTCAGGAAGCTGCCAGAAAGGCTGAAGGGAACTGGACAGATTCAAAGGCAATCCATAGTATAGATGCAGTGCCGGCCCTAGCGGGGGTCGAGCAGTGCCCCCGACCAGAGCCCCCAAATTAATGGGGCCTCACTTTAGTTACTAAATAACAGTATATATATACAGCCATATAGCGTATATTGTATATATATGTCTGTTGGCTCTACAAAACTTTTAAAGACCTAATTATAAGTCAACAACACGACAACAATAAGCAAGGAGAATTAGACGTAACCCATTAATCTTGATTTCTATATTCTAGTAGTAGTACTTCGTAGTCTCAGGCCCATCTGTCTAGGCTCTCAGTCGCAAACAGATAGGCGGTCGTCCCTCTCCTCTCGGTAGCCAACACACGACATTGGGTACGACAACGCTTTTGTCTTTCCCTACATAGCGAACACGAAACTAACATGACATGATCGATTGATCTCACAACATATTACATCTATCTGATCATTGTTCGAGGTAACCTTCTTTTGAGTCATCTGGACACATATATACCCCATTTTTCTATGAGATGTTATGTTATATTTTAGTTACTTTGTATTTAATATGAACAACGTTTTCAAATATACATAAATATTTATTAACAATATATATATGCACTATAATTATGTGTAATAATTAATATTATCAAGGGCCTCCATTATAAGTCTAGTCCCAGGCCTCTAAAATGTCACGACCGGCACTGTATAGATGGAGCCGAAGCTTGTGAACAGTACAAGTATAGAAGGGAGAAGGCTGCTTCAGCCGATCAGCCGAAGCCCATGCTTTTATGTGAAGATATTGCAGAGCAGAAGGTGCTGCTAGGATCTCAATTGTCTGAAGAACAGGAGAAAACCCTGATAAGGTTTTTGTTCAACAACAAAGATGTCTTTGCATGGTCAGCTAATGATCTCTGTGGTGTTAACAGGGATGTCATTGAACACTCGCTCAATGTTGATCCATCCTTCAGACCCAGAAAGTAGAGGCTTCGGAAAATGTCTGATGACAAAGCCGAAGGTGCTCGGAATGAAGTGAAAAGACTTCTTAGCGCTGGAGTCATCAGAGAAGTGAAATACCCAGAATGGCTAGCCAACAGTGTTATGGTGAAGAAGGCCAATGGTAAATGGAGGATGTGTATTGATTTTACTGATCTCAACAAGGCTTGTCCGAAGGATGAGTTTCCATTACCAAGGATCAATTCTCTAATAGACGCAACAGCTTCGTCAGAGCTTATGAGTCTGCTAGATTGTTATTTAGGCTATCATCAAATTTGGATGAAGAAAGAGGATGAGTCAAAAACCAGCTTCATAACCCCTAGAGGAACATATTGCTATCTTCGGATGCCTGAGGGGCTCAAGAATGCTGGAGGAAGCTTCAGTAGAATGACAGTGAAGGTTCTTCATTCTCAGATAGGCAGAAATGTGCTAACCTATGTTGATGATATTATAGTAAAAAGCACGAAGAAAGAAAATTACATTGCTAATCTGCTGGAGACATTCGCTAATTTTAGACAAGCTGGTCTGAAGCTAAATCCAGAGAAGTGTGTCTTCGGAGTGAAGAAGGGGAAATTCCTTGGTTGTCTGGTTTCAACAAAAGGAATCGAAGCTAATCCAAATAAAATTGAAGCTATTCTTCGGATGGAGCCACCAAGCACAAAGAAGGGGGCTCAACGGCTGATAGGAAGACTGGCATCTCTAAATTGATTCATATCTAGATCAGTAGAGAGAAATTTACCATTCTTTGAAGTGTTGAAGTCAGCCGAAGTCTTTCAATGGGGATCAGCTCAGGAGAAAGCCTTTGAAGAGCTGAAGCAGTATCTGATAGATCTAACGACGTTAACTCCACCAGCGCCAGGGGCTCCTCTGTTGTTGTATGTGGCAGCTTCGCATTCAGCAGTGAGTGCGGCACTTGTCCAAGAAAAGCTTGAGGGACAAACCAAAAGGCAAACCCCGATATACTTCGTCTCTGAAGTCCTTAGTCTATCAAAGAACTATACAGAATTGGAGAAGGTGTTATATGCTGTCTTAATGGCCTCTAGGAAGCTTCGACATTACTTTCAAGCATATCATAAAATTGTTCCTTCGTCACAACCTTTGAAGGACATCATGAGAAACAGAGAAGCTACTAGAAGAATTGGAAAGTGGGCTGCGGAACTCAATGAGTTCAGCATTGATTATGTGCATAGATCCTCAATACAGTCCCAGGCGTTAGCAGACTTCATCGCTGATTGGACGCCAGGGGCTCAGAGAGAAGAAACAACTAAAGATGCCGAAGCTTGGACAGTATTCTGCGACGGTTCTTAGGGAACCTTCAGGGCAGGAGCAGCTGCTGTGTTAGTTGCACCTTCCAAAGTTAGAACTTGTTACGCAGTGAAACTTGATTTTAGTTGCACAAATAATATTGCTGAGTATGAAGCTTTGCTTTTGGGGCTTCGGAAGTTAAAGGCAATGGGGATTAGAAGGGCGGTTCTTAAAACCGATTCCCAAGTTATTTCTGGTCATGTTGACAAGAGTTGTAAAGCAAGAGACCCGAAGCTTGAGAAATACTTGGACACGGTCCGAAGGATTGAAGCTTCCTTCGAAGGGTTTTATGTCAAGAATATTCCTCGAGGAGAAAATGAACATGCTGATTTGCTAGCCAAATCAGCGGCACAGGGGCTGCCCTTACCTTCGGAAGTATTTTTTGAAACAATAAAAGCACCTTCGATGGAACTTCTTGAAAGAGCAGTGCTCAATATATCTCCTGTTCATAGTGAAGATTGGAGAACTGAGATTATGTCTTTCCTGCAGGGTAATTTTCTTTCAGATGACGAAGCTTATAATAAGAGAATAGAGGCAAGAGCCCGACCATATGTCATAATAGAAGGGGAGCTATACAAGCATGGAGTTTGTTCTCCATTGCTCAAATGTTTATCCAGAGCTGAAGGTATAGATTTGATGAAGGAAATACACGCAGGCCTATGTGGATCTCACATTGGATCTAGGCCCTTGCTGGGAAAAGTTTTTCGTCAAGGATTTTATTGGCCGAAGGCAGCTTCGGATGCAGTAGAATTAGTTCAAAAATGCGAAGGCTGTCAGAAATGCGCAAGAGATCAAAAACAGCCTTCGTCTATGACTCAGTTAATACAACCAACTTGGCCATTGCAAAGGTGGGGCCTTGATTTGTTAGGCCCACTACCACCAGCACAAGGAAATTTAAAATATGTTGTGGTGGCAGTAGAATATTTTTCTAAGTGGATTGAAGCGAAGCCTTTAGCCACAATAACTTCGGTTACCATTCAGAAATTTTTCTGGCAGAACATTGTTTGTCGCTTCGGAGTGCTGAAGGCCATTACTGTGGATAACGGAACACAGTTTGATGCCGAAGCTTTTAAAGAGTTCTGTGGACAAATTGGCACGAAGATCCATTTTGCATCGATTAGGCATCCAGAGTCAAATGGACTTGTCGAAAGAGCTAACGGCATTATAATGATGGGAATAATGAAATTAATCTTCAATCAGCCCAGAGGAAAATGGCTAGATGAATTAATTAAAGTGGTGTGGAGCCACAATACAACAGCATCAAGGTCAACAGGCTTTACACCATTCAAGTTATTATTTGGTGACGAAGCAATAACTCCAGAAGAAGCGAAAGCGAGATCAATAAGAACAGTGGCTTCGGCAGAAGACGAAGCTGATTACTCAGTGGAGAAAGATGCTATAGAAGGGATCAGGCTTCAGGCTGTGGAAAACATCAACAAATATCAAGCCGAAACAATAAAATGGCGTGATAGAAAGGTTCGGCTAAAGAACATTAAGCCAGGACATTTGGTGCTTCGGAGAGTGGCCAACCCAGATACAGTAGGCAAGCTACAGCTGAAATGGGAAGGACCTTTTCTGGTAGTATCTTCGTCAAGACCCGGTTCTTATAGATTGAAGGATATGGACGGCAACGACATTCCTAGATCATGGAATGCGGATGAGCTTCGGCGATATTATGTCTAACTTGATGTAATTTTTTCTGTTCTTTCCTATGGCACCCTTTTCCTTTCCAAAGGGGGAGAAAGGTTTTTAATGGGGCCATAGCATGTAATTTCTCTTTTTCTTATTTCAGCTCTATAAGAGCAATATCCCCCAAAGATGTAAATGTAAAAGCTGAGCACGCACCATCGAGTGCAAAGAAAAAAGAAAAGAAAACAGGGAGAAGCTCAAAAGATATCCCTAAGGGGATGCAGAGCACGACGAAGCTACAAAAAAGCCGTTCCTAAGGGAGCGCAGCGTAAGTTTTCTGCTCAAAAGTCGTTCCTAAGGGAATGCAGAGCTTACAGCGAAAAATAAACGCTGATTCCGCCGAAGTAAAAGGTGAAGAAGCTCCTAAGGGAGGCTTACAGCGAAAAATAAACGCTGATTCCGCCAAAGTAAAAGGGGAAGAAGCTCCTAAGGGAGGCTTACAGCGAAAAATAAACGCTGATTCCGCCGAAGTAAAAGGCGAAGAAGCTCCTAAGGGAGGCTTACAGCGAAAAGTCAGCGCTGATACACCGAAAAGTAAACGGTGAAGCCAAAAAATAAACGACAAAGAGACTGTGTCTATTCCTAAGGGAACGCAGACTATGGTTATGGCTTCAGATATGTGTTTGGACATTCATTTGCACGATACATCACATCATAGCATTTGCATTCATAAACATTCATTTAGACATACGTAGGATCATTATCATCATAACACAAGCAATCGCTTTGTTGCGTACGAAAAGAAGGGAAGGTGTTTTTTCGCCTTCGGCTCAAAAATGATAATTTCGTCCACACCAAAGCACTCCATACATTGACGGAAAGCTAAGAATATATTACAAGGTATGAACATAGTTCACAGAATACAATTTAATTACATTTGTAAAAGTTATTACAGAAAGTTTTTAGAATCTCTTCTACAGTCATTCATCTAAGCTTCATCAATATTCATTGAGCTTCAGCTTCAGCATTGTCATCCAATAAAAGCTTCGGCGTCATCTTCTTACTCTTCAAGCTTTAGTTTCGGCTTCATCATCCTACACGAATTAAAGTATTATAAGCAAAATTCAATTTCGAAGGAAGAGGTAAGCACGAAGGTATGATTTTGCTACCAGTTTAAGATGACTCCGAGCTTCGTCACCAGCTTTCTCTCGCCCACCCTTTGTCCATACCACCTTTATAAATTTATTCCCAATGCTTCGGGCGAGGCTGGGAATATCATCCAGAACTGCTGGTGATAGGCTGAAATTGGGTCTGTTGATGATTTTTCCGTGCTCACAACCAGATTTCAGGAACGCAGCAGCGGTGCCCCGAGAAGCTACCAGGGCACAGAAGTCACCGTGTCCAGCAATAACATCATCAAGGTCATCAATCTCACCTTCGATGTGTTCGAAGGCTCCTGGTAGATCTTCATCTGAAGGATTAAATTTTTCACTACTGGCCCCGACCGAATAAAATACCTTCTTCAGCCGTTGAACACATTGATTGCTGAATTCCAAACATTTGTTTTGAAGGCTTATCAATGATTTTTTCAAATCTAAACCCTTCTGGACTTCGGCCTCAATTTTTTCATTAAGCTTCAGCCTTTCCTGTTCGAAACTTTCTGACTAGCAGAGAAGCTTCGTATTCAGTTCTGTTATTTTAGCTTAGGCTTCTGCTAATAATCCTTCAGTTGTCTAGAGTTCGAACTCTTTCTTCTCAAAAGCAGCTGATTGTTCTTTTATTTTGTTCTCTAAGTTTTCAATTATAACCTCGTGCTTTTTATCTTCTAGATCCTGTTGCATCTTCAAAGCTTTGCTCAGTAGCATACTCTGTACACGAACAACCTTCGTTAGAAAACATCTTTGTTATGAAAAAGTAAAAAGTTAGAGAGAAATTGTTTACCTTGAAATTGGAATAAAACAAACTACCGACGATGTGCTGTCGTTGGTAGCGGCTAATATCGGCTTCGAGCTTCGGGAAACCGATACTCTTTGATAGAGTACCGATAACCTTCGCTCCGGCCTGATCCCGGATGCAGCCTAGTTTCTCATCATCAACACCCCCGAAGAGAACCGCCCCTGGCCGATAAACGCAAGATATGGCATACTCTTTTAGTTCTTCTTTTTTGGCTTTCGTCAGTTCTTGGCCAATCAAGTTTTGAAAATTGAAAATTTCATCTTCCGATGTTTCTTCGGCAATTTCTTTCTTTTTCTCGGGTTCTGGGGCCGAAGCTTCTTCGGTGGCCCCAGCAGCTTCTTCTGTGGCCATATCTAGCAGAATTTTATCTATATCAGCAACCATGCTTTCTAAATTAATATCTTCGGCTCCAGTAGCTTCGGCATCTGTGGCCTCCGAAGGTGCAGCTTCAGTAGCTGTCGAACTTTTAGCAGCTGGCGCCTTCGGAGTTGAAGCTCCTGGTGGTGTCTTTTCAATGACTTCTGTCACCATGATGATTCTTTGCTTTTTTGCTCTAGCTGCCTCCTTCGATTTCGCGGGCTCCTTTTCCTTCTGAAAAAGCTTCGTCAGTTGTGGCCCCAGTGGACTTAGCTTGACAGGCAAAGATTCAGTCATTACCTTTAAAATTTCCTCTACTTCGGTAGTAGAGGGTGTTGCAGGAGTTCCTTCTTCTTCGTCAATTGCTTTTTGCTTCGGAGTCGAAGCTTTTCTTTTCTTCGAAACACCTGTTTTCGGCTCAGACTCCGGCTTTTTCTTTTTCGATTGTTCTTCATCGTCTTTGTTCAGAACATCAGCTACTCTTTTTCTCTTTTGGCCTTCAGCACCCTTATCTAGCCGCTCGTAGTCAGGATATTCAAAACCTAGGGCATCCATTACGCGGTTTAGCCTTCGCTTCGGATGGGTGCCGAAGGCCGCAGTCATCAATTGGTCTTCTTTTTTAGAATAATTTCCGAGTATTTCATTACACATTACTTCGATTGTGTCTAGCCACTCTTGGCAAGGTACGTTGAAAAGTTTCTTGAATTTGAAATGGTAGGGCAACCGAACAAGTTCCCCTTTCTTCTTTTTCCCTTCTAGCTTCGGCATTTCCCACTCCTTCAAAGTCGGGAATACTCTGAAGGCCAGAAATTCTTGCACCAAGTCTCTAGTGCCAATATGATCTGCAATCACTCGAAATTCAGCTAGAGCAATTTGACTTGGACTCCCTGGTAACATGTTGCACGGGGGTCGGGTCTCTCCGAAGATCAATTCTAACGGACTTTGGACCAACTTATCTTCATCTTTGTCAACTCTGACGTAGAACCACTCAGATTTCCATCCAGCTGGCCATTTGCTTCGGTAACTGATCACTGGAAACTTTGTAGTCTTACGGTAAGCAAAGTTGTAGCAACCAAAATTTTCATGAAGACCATCTCCTCTAGCCTTGGTCTGGTAGTGCAGTTCGTGCACTCGGCAGAAACCTTCAGTGAATGGTTCCACCCCTGGCTTCGGAGAGCCCAGATATAAACATTTAGCCTAACGATAGCGTTAGGGGTTAGCTGATGAAGGTAGATCCCAAATTTCTTCAGCACTTCAACAATCATCTTATTCAAAGGGAATCTTAAACCAGCTTTAAAAAGACTTTTGGAAACCACTACTTCGTTCTTTCCCGGCTTCGGGATAGTTTCTTTTCCGCCAAAACAAATCAACTCCTTCTTCGCTTCACTAAAATAGCCCAACTTCACCATCTTAGGAAGATCAGCTTCAGAGATGGTGGACTTTTCGAAGTCCAGGTGGCCAGGTTTGCTCGGCACTGCATTGCTATAATCATCTTCGGAATCAGTTTCTTCAGCATCACCCCGTCCTGCTTCGGTGGCAGGTATATCCTCCGATGTTGCCAGCCCAGACCGCCTCATTGCTTCGGAAATTGGAACAGTTTTAGTAGCTTCGGTCTCACCTCCCTCACGGTCAATCCTAGCAGTAGAACACATTCTTGCCATCTGATTATGAATTTTTTGAAATTTTTTGAAGTTGTTGACTTTCTTGATTTCTCCAAAGTTCTTTCTCTTGTGACGAAGCAGAATCGAAAGCGGTGCTTCGTTTGAGCACGATGATCAAGCTTCGGCTATGGTTAAATTTTTGGCAGCACAACAGTACAATAGCAATGAATGCTGTGGTAACTTCACACCTACCTGTCTGTTTATATAGTGCCGCAGGTGGGAAGGTGGATCGTCAAGGTCTTCCGCACCGGAAAAACAGCCACCCATACTCAGTGAACGGTGGGCCACAGGGTCCGGGAAGGTGAATCGCTAGGGCGCGCGCAACTGCTGCAAGATGGGGCCACCTCGCGCGTGGAGTATTTTAATCGTTTCTCGCCAACGAGCTCAGGGAAGGTGTTTTTCGGACCTTCGGCATCCCGAAGCCTAGAAGACTTTTTCACGGATCAAGCTCGTTACGAAAAACGATCTAGCACCGCGAAGGGGCTACTATTGGGGGTATGCTTCGTAGCCGAAGATCCTAAAAGAGGAAAACACCTTCGGCAGATCCTTTTAGAAGCAGCGCCGAAGTTATCACCGATAGAGCTTCGGCACAGTGACAAATCTCAAGACGAAGGGGGCGAATCGACTTAAAGATGAAATGACTCAAAGACCCATGATGTTTTGTGTTAGTATTGTAATTGATTATAAAGGGCATAAATGTAATTTCACATAGGCTGTGTCCTGTGCCTATAAATAGATGAACAGTACCCCTGTACTATTCATGCAATCTTGTAATTACTGACGCATCACATTGGAATTATTGTTTTCCATCAAGGAGAAGGTATAAACGTACCCAAATATCATGTTTTAATATTCAGATCCATATAATGAAATATACGAATAATGTTATCTGTTTCTGACATATGTTTTACATGTTATACTTCATTTTACATTGTTGTATAAGTCTAATCACGAAGGTATCACCTTCGTGATATTTTTCCCGCGACCTTCGTCTGAAGTTCATTAAATCCCTGGGGAGATAATGCTTCAGCGGACGAAGGGCATTAACATTTAATATTTTTATGTTGCCTTGTTCTTAATTCATAGCATTTGAGAACAAGTCCCCAATAGGATGCATCATTACCCAACTCCTAACTAGCTCAGGCTACGAAGGAACAAGACCGGCGTCCCATCAAGCTTACCCCGGTAACAAGCAATGATGGTTCCCCACATGCAACCATGACGTCGGTGGTTCTCAAGCCCCCTACGGAAGCAAGGAGACGTCAGCAGGATCCATGCAGCGCCAACAGCTGTACTGCTACAGGGCTCAAGGCACTTCTCCGACGGCCACGATACTACCTCTATAGGGCTCGAGATGCCCCCCCTACGGCCACGTTGTTATCTGTACAGGGCTCATGGCACTTCCCTGCCAGCCACGTTAGCTCCCAGCTACACCCTATTGTATAGCTGGGCATCTCCTTACGTCTATAAAAGGGGGTGTCCAGGGCCCCACGAAGGAGGGAAGAAAGGGGGGAAAACAAACAAACATACGAGCGTACGAATACACGAACACACGGTAGGAGAGACGAGTAGACGCACGACAAAGGGACGGGAGAAGACGAGCAGGGGCTAGACCCCCTCTCTCTCTCCCTCGCTCTCTCCTACTCGCTCTCTCTCGCCCTCGCTCTCTCGCAACGCTTGTAACCCCTACTACGAGCACCCTGATGCAGGATAATACAAGGCTCATTCCCCCACTTGTGTTCCATCTCGCACCAACCCATCTGGGCAGGGACACGCAGCGACAAATTTACTCGTCGGTCTAGGGACCCCCCGGGTCCGAAACCCTGACACTAAAGTTTAGGGGTTAGTAGGTGTTGGTCACTTGTTCTCAAAAGCTATAAATCAAGAACAAGGCAACACAAATGTCAATGGTAAAAGACCTTCATCCTTCGCAACATTATTTCCCTTGGGATATAATGATCTTCAGACGAAGGTCATGAGGGACATACCTTCATCATCTCAGTAAGTAAAGATATGAATAAAGACATACGAAACACAAAAAGAATATAAACAACCATTTGAAATCAATAGATTATTTATATTCTTATTTTATAAACATGAATAAACACCAATAATATTTGTATTACATTTATACCTTCGGCTTGACAGAAGGTAAGAGAGCGGGAGTGATGCAAGAGTGATTACAAGTCAGCGTGAACAGTATGGTGTTACTGTTCATCTATTTATAGGCACTGGACGCGGCCTGAGCAAAATTACATTCATGTCCCTGACATTTACTGTTAGCCAAAAAGTAAGCTATCGAGGACTAACAGTCTTTTCTCTTTTAGGTCGGTTTCATTCTCCACCACCGTTCTTATGCTAAGTCGAAGCTTCTCTATCCACAGCTTCGTAGTTGGTTCACCCTTCTTCCCGATCATGCTTTTCATACCATGCACACCTTCATCTTAAAGCTAAAGCTTTCTGTGACAGTATACTATACTGGAAAACATGTTAGTCATGTTTTTGAGGACCTTCGGAAGATGAAGGCCCCCAACAGTAGGTGCTTACAACTAACTCTCCTTTTGAAAAATATCAAACAACAGATTTCCCATTTTCTCTAGCTTTATCTTTGCGCAAGAGCAATCATTCCTAAAGTTATTTATTTTTACTTATAGGGAATGGGCTGTATGATTTTCCAAAGTTTTTTATAAATTATCATGGGGCAGGAGTGGGGTATGATCTACTGTGTAACTATATCATTTTTATATTTTTCCCTCACACTACATGACTTAGGTGTTCAGGGAAAATAAAGTTGCTCACTGTTTCCTTTTTTGTTCCTCTTTTTATTTCTTAAGGATAATTGCAGAATCCTAGGTTTAATTGTTTACCCTACTTATCTTGGTACTCTGATGTGCCCAACATTTTTGTAATGATCTATTACTGGTTAAGCAGCTACCAAAATTTTCTTAACCTTAGTGTATAAGTCCTACTATTTCTACCATTATCTTCACTTAATTACTCAAGATCTAATTTAAATAATAAATTGCAGAAAGAGTACTGGACTAGGGGTTTTCCTATTTTTACTCTAAAGTTTAACTCACACAGAACCTAACAAAATTTGTTTGGTCGAAGTTGCACCAATATTTCTCAATTTATGCATTTTACCAATTCTCCGTAGAATTTAAATAAATCTTTTAAATGAGTTGGGAAAATGTCCATTTAACACTGGGGTCCCTGTGTTTTCTTTCTTTATTTATAGGAGGGTCCTTAGGACACTATTCCTTTGAGTCACAGGCTTAACAGGAAACCACCTGGTTTTTCTGAAATCTAAACCCGAGGTCCAAGTTTAACGGAACAGTGTTGATCGCAAAGAATAGAGCGGCGAGGCTTACCGGCTATGGTAGAGCTCCGGCGAGGTGGTCTGTGAGTGTAACACTTCAAAATTCTATTGTGGGATTTATAAAGGGGTAAAAAAAGAAAAAAATGGTTCAAACTTACAGTGAACTTTTGAAAATACACATCAAATTTGGGATTTAAAAATATAAATATGATTATATGCAAAATAAATGATGAGATCTTATATAAGTTTAAAATTCTTAATGAATATAATACAATAGAATGTAGTCCTTCATAAGAAAGTATACTTTAGAAAATTTTCTACTAAGCAAATAATATTTCTTTTTGGAAGTAACTTTAGGTTTGACTTCACCTCCAGATTTGGTAGCTACATATATGTGCATGCATTACATATTTAGAGAAGGTAATGAGCAAACAAAATAAATAATGAGATACAATAATAAAATAATAATTTTTCATCAATTCCAGATTTTGAATTTTGAATTTAGATTGAATTCAGATGACCAACTCAGGAGTGAATTTAAGATTTTCAAATTTCAATAGAAAAAGGAAAACAACAAATATATAAAAAGAAAAAGCAAAGTCCATACCATACTTGGGCCAGGCCAAAATCGCTGCCCGACCCATTGCTTCTCCGTGCCAGCCCGCCACCGTCACCTGCGCGCGCGTGCACTGACCGTTGGGGCCCGCTAGTCAGCCACTAGCTGCATGTGCGTGTGCCTCCTATGGGTGGCCGCCAAATGGGTCCGCCCCGTCAGTCTCAGACCAACCATGCCGCAATCCCAGCTCGTGCCAACGGCCGTGCCACTTCGCCAAAGGCGCTAATCCCCACCCACGCCTAGGCTGTGGGTACAAATATGGGTGTCCCCGTGGCTGTGGAACAGAAACCCATCGTGAATCTAGCCGCCCCGTGACCGACTTCACGTCAAAACACGTGGAAGTGGGCCGCAGGCAACAAACCTCATCCTCGAGACTGTTCGGTGGCCATGGAGGTGCTTCGGTTCTGGGCTTGGTTGTGTGGAGTGGGTTCGAGGGATTTCTAGGACAATACCTCGACCCGAGCGTGGGGAATTGCTCACCGGAGCAGTGTTGCCACCGTGGGTCCGCCATCTTGTGCCGCATCCTCACCACCGCTATGATCTGAGGTAAATGCCTCCCCATGAAGTTTGTCGTATTCCTTCTTACGTGTAGCACCGTTCTGCGTTGAGGTTGGTCGTTGAGGGATGCGGAGCATGGCAGTTCGGTAATGGCAATGGCGCGCGGGCTGGTGCACCGCCATCTCCGGCCAGGGTGAGGAGAGGGCCACGTGGCCGTTGGATCCCGATGTGTGGTCCATATCTGATCGGTGTCTCAGTTTGGGTAGAAGCGTTGTGGGCGTAGATCCTGGATCAAGCGGGTCCTATTTGATTTGGTTGTTTTAAATCAATGTTGTGGATCTCTAACGTTGTGGATCTCTAATCTAACGATCAGTTTTATGTACCGGTTCGCTGTTTACGCGATCTAGTCTAGGCCGTCCCTGCTAGATCTAGCGACCCTAACCTGCCCATACTGCTTCGGCCAGGCAATTTACAAATGAGCCCCTGCTGTTTTTACATATCAACCCGTCGTCCATATCTGTTTGATGGTAATTACAACAAAGCCCTAGAATTTGCAGTTCAACCCATATATTCCTTGGTTTTTGTGTCAAACTTCCATAGGATACAAGGAATTAGTTAATTAATATTTAAAATGTTTTCTAGTAGGAAAATAATTCTAGAAACTTGTTTAAATCATAATTAATCCATTTTAACACCTTTTTGGTCCATTCCAGTTGCACTAATCTCAGATTAATATTGTTTATCATCTAGTAACCTTGTATTAATATGAAACCTATGGCTAAAATCTTGTACCTCATTTGTTTTATAGTAAACACCTAAACCTTCAGAAAATCATAACGTCATAGTCGTAACTCCGAATTTAGTGGTTCTTGAACCTAGGTTCTCGTTACGATGTGTAGATCATTGTTATGCAATATGTTCTCATGATTGTTGTGATGTTAATTTTGCCTATACCATGTTTGTTTGTATTGATACGACTAGTAGCGAGGTTATGAGTCTCTTGAAGACCAAAGTTGGTGAAGTACCTGGGAATCTCAAGTCTAAGGCAAGTTGTTCCCCTGATCACTCTTCTTTACCTAATAATGTTCCGGTTAATCACTGTGACATGCTTATGTTAATTTGATGGGACCTAATAGGTTTCCCTAGATTTGTTTATCCCACACATTGTTTACCACTGAATTTTTGGGTAGTATGTGCTATTGCTCTACTTGGTTTTGGGATTAATGTTACAGTTGAATTATGATCATGTTCCAATTATGCTATTGTTTTAATTATTGTTCATGGCAAGATCATTGTGTTAATTGGAACATGGAGCTTAACTTGAGATATCCGTGCTACAAAAAGGGTGGAATGGGATGCCCTTGGCTGACTAATTAGGAAAGCTAGTGGAGGACTACCTTACCCGAAAGGGGAAAGGGCGGTAGAGGAGCTGCATATAGGGAGGTTCTCGGGTCGATCATGTTGTGATGGCTTTTTGGACGAGGGATTCCTATATTTCCCTTCTCAGAAACTGTAGCGGGTTTTCTGAAGCTAGTGGAACTTTGTAAAGGCCTCTTAGTGCTACCTGCCTTGCTTCCTCGGTAGAGGTGTATGGGGTCCATACAACCCCGTGGAAAATGGGTAACATGACTTGTGGGTAAAGGGCTTAACCTCTGCAGAGTGTAAAATTGGTATATCAGCCGTGCTCGTGATCAAGAGAGACTCAGGACTCTCGCATGATTAAATTATGGAATTAAACTTAATATGTCATTTGTACAGAACTCCATTATATATTAAAGATGTGAAATTTGTTTCTGTACCATGAGTCGTCATATGTGTGAGACTTGATCCCAGCACACATGTGAGTCGCGCCCGGGTTTGGCCCCCTAAACCCGGGTGTGACAGAAGTGGTATTAGAGCAATGTTGACTTTAGGACGAAACCTGAATAGAACTGGATAACACTTACCTACTTACCCTTGCTACTATAATTCTTTCAAAACTTTCCTTAATCTCTTCTCATCTATTACTACTTTACTCTGATTACTCTTACCTTTCCTCTTCTAAAGACAAAAGTGGATTTCACACTTTGAAATCATGTACCTAAAGTGTCCTTTAGTAATAGGAGACCTAATATTAGGAACAAATACAAAACTATTTTTGTAAGTATCTATACACTTGAATGTTTGTTTTTATGATAACTATTTGATTGGGTTCTTTGATTGAGTGTGATGAGTTGTGGAGTAATGTCCACAATTGCATCTACATATACATATAGACATAAAAATGTGTTTATAAGATAACTAGCCAACCTAGATTATCCACCATTAAAATGTATCTAGTATCACATATCTATCTTATCTTAGCAGATTATATCTTATCCTGGGAGATTCATTTTATAAGCATAGTTATCTCGGCATAGACACAAAACAACATATCAAAACTCTGCCTAAGATCCTTCAGTGTATGACCAGCTACTAGGCTATCTGTTCTGCCTACTAAATTATTCCCCTTACAAAACTATCTTACCATATGTCTCTAACCTAGATGGTTAATACCAGGAGGGGAGGAGTTGTTGATCTACCCACACGAATCCGTCGAAGAAGGGCTATAGCTAATCCAGAACCAAAAATGAATCCTCCTCTGAATCCCTCATCTGTTGATGACGTGGCTGCTGCTCAGATGCGACTACTACAACAAATGGCCAACACGATGATAGAAATGCAAGCACAGATTCGGCAAGAATGACAAGAAATGCATCAAGACCGTCAAGAAATGAATCAAGAGCGGTAGGAACGACAACAACAACCACCTCCACCACCATCAGCTCCACCTAGGGATAAACACCGGGAGTTTATGAGTCACAAGCCACCTACATTCTCTAACTCCTCAGACCCACTACAAGCTGATGACTGGCTAAAGTCCATGGAAAAGATGCTCAATATAGCTCAGTGCATCGACAGGGAGAAAGTGTTATATGCATCGGGTCACCTCACTGGCCCCGCTGTGGATTGGTGAGATGCATACTATGCTGCTCATGCTACTGCTAACACCAATACCTGGGCAGAATTCTCCAATCACTTCAAAAATTACCATATTCCTGCTGGTCTCATGAAGATAAAGAAAAAGGAGTTCCTATCCCTCAAATAGGGAGGCATGTCAGTAAGTGAATACAGAGACAAATTCATCCAGCTATCTCGATATGCTCCTGGGAAGTTGATGATGATGAGAAAAAGCAGGAGTTATTTCTGGAAGGATTGATCGGGCCACTCCAATATCAACTGATGTCCCACACATTCCCGTCCTTCCAGAGACTGCTAGACAAGGCTATCGCTCTGGAACATAAACGAGTTGAGGTAGGAGAGAAAAGAAGGGCTACTAACCAAGGACAGGCTGGATGTAGTACCCATCCCCGTTGTGCTACACCTCAACGGACACCAGCTCATGGCAGTTCTGGGCAACAGACTCAACAAACTCAATCTACTCCTCCTCAAGCAAACACCCCAGCAGGACCTGTTGCTCCTAATATATCCACGAATAGGTCATGCTTCAAATGTGGACAGGCTGGTCATTATGCCAACTATTTTCCCAACAGGTCTGCTTACACCACTCAAGCTCCGATGAAGCAAGGTCAGGCCTCTGGAGGTAAGAGTCAGGCCTTATCGATCAATCGGGGTAAGGTCAACCATGTGGAAGCAGAAGCTGAACCTGGAGAACCCAAAAAGCCGGAGGAGGTGCCGGTTGAAGGTGAAGAAGCCAGTGAGGAAGGCAATGAGCAACAAGATTAGAGTATATATATATTTATTTATATATATTGTTAGGGGATAGTAATTGTAAGACCTAAAACAAGGCCTTAGATAGTAGCTAGTTCTTTATTATTTTAGGAATAGTAATAAGGTCTATTTGAACCTATGTTTTAAATAACAAGTTATGTGTCATGCTGAGATTCTTGATTGTGCATATGTGCTGAGACAAGATTGAGATACATCCCTTTTCTTATTAATCTCGAGGACAAGATTATTTTTAAGGGGGTAAAATCTATAACACTTCAAAATTCTATTGTGGGATTTATAAAGGGGTAAAAAAGAAAAAATGATTCAAACTTAGAGTGAACTTTTGAAAATAGTCATCAAATTTGGGACATAAAAAAAGATAAATATGATTATATGCAAAATAAATGATGAGATCTTATATAAGTTTAAAATTCTTAATGAATATTATACAATAGAAAGTATACTTTAGAAAATTTTCTGCTAAGCAAATAATATTTCATTTTGGAAGTAACTTTAGATTTGACTTCACCTCCAAATTTGGTAGCTACATATATGTGTGTGCATTACATATTTGGAGCAGGTAATGAGCAAACAAAATAAATAATGAGATACAATAACAAAATAATAATTTTTCATCAATCCTAGATTTTGAATTTTGAATTTAGTTTGAATTCGGATGACCAACTCAGGAGTGAATTTAAGATTTTTAAATTTCAATAGAAAAAGGAAAACAGAAAATATATAAAAAGAAAAAGCAAAGTCCATACCGTACTTGGGCCAAAATCGTTGTCTGACCCATTGCTTCTCGCATGCCAGCCCGCCACCATCACCTACGCGTGCGTGCGCTAACCGTTGGGGCCCGTTGGTCAGCCACTAGCCACGTGCGCGTGTGCCTCCTCTATGTGGCTGCCAAATGGGTCCGCCCCGTCAGTCTCAGACCCACCATGACGCAATCCCAATTCGCGCCGATGGTTGCGCCGACTTTGCCGGAGGTACTAATCCCCACCCTCGCCTAGGTTGCGGGTACAACTACGGGCATTCCCATGGCCGTGGAACCCAAACCTATCACGAATCTAGCCGCCCCGTGACCGAGTTCACGTCAAAACGCGTGGAAGAGGGCCGTCAGCGACGAACCTCATCCTCAGGACTGTTCGGTGGCCGTGGAGGTGCTCCGGGTCTGGGCCTGGTTGTGTGGAGTGGGTTCGAGGGATTTTCGAGGCAATACCTTGACCCGAGTGTGGGGAATTGCTCATTGGAGCAATGTTGCCACCGTGGGTCTTCCATCTCGCGCCGGCATCCTCACCACCGCTACGATCTGAGGTAAATGCCTCCCCACGAAGTTTGTCGTATTCCTTCCTACGTGTAGCCCCGTCGAGGTTGGTCGCTGAGGGATGTAGGGCATGGCAATTCGGCAATGGCGCCGCTGCATGGGCTTGTGCGCCGCCGTCTCCGGCCAGTGTAAGGAGAGGGTCGCGTGGTCGTTGGATCCCGATGTGTGGTCTAGATCTGATCGGTGTCTTGGTTTGGGTAGAAGCATTTTGGCCGTTGATCTTGGATCAAGCGGGTCCTATTCGATCTGGGTGTTTTAAATCAACGTCGTGGATCTCTGATCTAACGATCAGTTTTATGTACCAGTTCGCTGTTTACGCGATCTAATCTGGGTTGTCCCTGTTGGATCTGGTGACCCTGATCTGCCCATACCGCTTCGACCAGGCAATTTATAAATGATCCCTAGTGTTTTTACATATCAACCTGCCGTCCATCTGTTAGAAGATAATTACAATAGAGCCCTAGAATTTGCAGTTTGACCCCTATACTCCCTGGTTTTTGTGTCCACATTCCATATGATACCAGAAATTAGTTAATTAATATTTAAAATGTTTTTCTAGTAGGAAAATAATTCTAGAAACTTGTTTAAATCATAATTAATCCATTTTAACTCCTTTTTGGTCCATTCCAGTTGTACTAATCTCATATTAATATTATTTATCATCTAGTAACCTTGTATTAATATGAAACGTATGGCTAAAATCTCATCATTTGTTTTATAGTAAACACCTAAACCTTCAGAAAATCATAACTTTTTAATCGTAACTTCGAATTTAGTGGTTCTCGAAACTAGGTTCTTGTTACAATTTGTAGATCATTGTTATGCAATATGTTCTAATGATTGGTGTGATGTTAATTTTCCCTTATACCATGTTTATTTGTATTGCTACGACTAGCAACGAGGTTACGAGTCTCTAGAAGACCAAAGTTGGTGAAGTACCTAGGAATCTCAAGTCTAAGGCAACTTGTGACCTTGATCACTCTTCTTTACCTAATAACGTTATGGTTAATCACTGTGACATGCTTAGGTTAATTTGATGGGACCTAATAAGTTTCCCTAAATTTGTTTATCCCACACCTTGTTTACCACTGAAATTTTGGGTAGTATGTGCTATTGCTCTACATGGTTTTGGGATTAATGTTATATTTGAATTATGATCATGTTCCAATTATGCTGTTGTTTTAATTATTGTCCATGACAAGATCATTGTGTTAATTGGAACATGGAGCTTAACTTGAGATATTCGTGCTACCACAAGGGTGGAATGGGATGCCCTTGGCTGGCTAATTAGGAAAGCTAGTGGAGGACTAACTTACTCGAAAGGGGCAAGGCGGTAGAGGAGCTGCGTATAGGGAGGTTCTCGGGTCGATCATGCTACGATGGCTTTTCGGATGAGGGATTCCTATATTGCCTTGCTCAGAAACCGTAGTGGGTTTTCTGAAGCTAGTGGAACTTTGTAAAGGCCTCGTAGTGCTACCCTGCCTCGCTTCCTCGACAGAGGTGTACGGGGTCCGTACAACCCCATGGAAAATGGGTAACACGACTTGTGGGTAAAGGGTGCAACCTCTACACAGTGTAAAACTGGTATATCAGTCGTGCTCACGGTCAAGAGCGACTTAGGACTCTCGCATGATTAAACTATGGAATTAAACTTAATTTGTAATTTGCATTGCATTGTGGGTGTTATTATTAATCTTGATCTCTTATTTATTTGGGTTGGTATCCACTTATACTTAGTAATTGCTAATAAAACATTGACCAACTTTAAAAGTAATGCTCATCTTTAACCATCTCCTTTGGTAAGCCTTACACTTCACATGAGCCCCACTATAAGTGTGCTCATGCATATTATTCCCCACAACTTGTTGAGCGATGAACCTATGTGCGCTCACCCTTGCTGTACTCACAACCCCAGGTCAAGAATAGGTACTGTCAAGATGAGGAGCATGAAGGATGTCGCGATGATGTTCGTGTGAGGTCTAGGCCCTCGTCTCCCAGTCAACTATGGTTGCTCGATTGTTGTCTTTGTATGATGTAATTATTTAACTATTTTATACAGAACTATATTATATATTAAAGATGTGACATTCGTTTCTATACAATGAGTCGTCATATGTGTGAGACTTGATCCCAGCACACATGTGAGTCACGCCCAGGTTTGGCCCCCCTAAACTTGGGTGTAACAGTGAGGTCAGGGAGGCTTCGGCAAACACGTCGGTGATTGGATGACGGTCGGTGATGGTCGGAGTCGCCTGGTCTATGTCTCCCTGTGGTCAGAGTTCATTGGTGGTGGTGTTTCGACTAGTCGGCGATGGTAGGGTCCAATTCCACTGGTGGGGAAGCTTCATGGGGTGTCGGGGAGACGATTACGCCATGGAATTGGACTGGGGTTGGCTGTTGAAGCACTTCCACGTTCACCAGTGGCAACCGTGCTCCGACAAAAGTGAAATGCACGGTTCCGGTGAGGTAGAGCTCTGGCTGGGGCTTTAGAGAGCCATAGGGAACTCATGGGACCTTGGTGGTGGCACTGGTGGGGGTGGCACGTGACCGGACGTGGTGGTTCACCATGATTGACTTTAAGAAACAATGGCGGGCAACAGTGCTCTCGTACTCGGTGAAATTCTGACAAAGGTTGGCTAGACAATGGTGGGGAAGGAAGGGCATAGGGTGGAGCGGCCTTTATAGGAGCAGGCACGCGCGCGGTGCTACGGTTCCGGACCTCTACGCATGGCAAAACCTCGGCCCTGGTTAGCGCACCCAAATTCGGCCTCGGTTCCCGGCCTCTGCGGCAAATGGCTGGTTCGTGGTGTTTTGTCACATTCAAATGCCCATAGGTCACGAATCCCGCCGAATTTGGGTGAAATCCCTTTGTCTGATCTCCTCTCTTCTCTTCACCCTGTCGAGAGGTGCAGATCTCCTAGGGTTTTGTGTCAGGGACACCAAGTTATCTCTAGCCAAAGTTGGGTCTATCATAGAGGGTAGGACCAATGCAAAACATGTGTTTTGTCTTGTCCAAGTGTGGAGTCCCAATGCCATCTTCTAATATGGGTTAGGTTAGTTAATTTGGCACGACTTTATCAATTAGAGTGACTAAGATCAAATTCTTAATGAACATGTGTAACGCCCTGAATTTGGGGGTAGAATTTTTTCTCCTTTTCTCTCACCAAATTCGGGCGTTACTCTCTTTTCTCTTTCCTGTTTCACTCCTTCTTCCCAATTTCAAACCAGTATAGTGACAGGTGTCCGTGTCATGTATAAACCAAAACCTAAGTGTCATGGGTGTTGCATCATGCTGAGGCGCATTTCTTTGTCTAATATCGCGTGTCCGTCTCGCTCTGTCTCGGTTTTCGGTTCGCGATTGGAGCCCGTGTCGTGCGTCTCGGTTTGGGTTGTGCGCGTCGTGGGTTTCGATCCGCGAAGTGGCCCGGCCCAACCCAGCCCGGCCCGGTCCGGCCCTACGCGCCCCAGGCGCCCACACCCCCCATGTGCCCCCCCCCCCTCTTCTCTCTCTTTCATTTGGATCTCCCGCGCAACAACTTCCCTCTCCCTCTTCCACCTCTCTCTCCCCGTGGTGCCCTAGGAATTGGAGACGGCGATCACCGGAATTTGGACCCCGAGGTGAGCTCCCCTCCCCTCCCCTCCTCCTCTCTCTCTCCCTCTCCCTCCTCTTCTTCCTCCCCCGCGCGCGCCCTCCCTTTCCCCTGCCCTTCCCCGCTCGCCGGCGGCGCGGCCCGCCCCGCCCCTCCCCTGTGCGCGGCGTCGCTCGCCCGCCCCGCCCCTCCCCTGCGCGTGGCGGCGCTCGCCCGCCCCGGCCTCCCCCCATAGCGGCGCTCGCCCCCTCCCCCTCCTCCCCGTTTGGCGGCGCCCCCCGCCCCCACCCCGGCCCTCGGCACGGCGGCCCCCACCCCGGCCCTCAGTGCGGCGGCCCCCGCCCCCCCCCCTGCTCGCGGCGGCGCGCGGCCCCGCCCCTGCCCGCGCGGCGGCACCCAGGCGCGGCCTCCGGCCCCGACGAGGCCCCTGCGCGTGCGCGCAGCCCCGGCGCGGCTCGCCCGTGGCCTGGCGCGGCTCGCCCGCGGCCTCGGCGCGTGCGCACGGCCTTCGGCCCCTGCGCGCGGCATCCTGGCCCCGTCGCGGCTCGTGTGGCCTTGTTGGCCCCTAGCGCGTTCCCGCGCGCGCAAAACCCACGCGCACGGTGATTTTTTCGGTTGTAGTTAATTCTCAAACTCTGTTAGTTAACGTGCTGCGTCGCGCGCATCGTCGCGCGACGAATTTGTCTAATTTCAGATTCTATTAATGTGCTGCGTCGCGCGCTTCGTCGCGCGACGATTCTTTTAGTTTATATTTATTAAAGTGTTGTGTCGCGCGCTTCGTCGCACGATGATCTATTTTAATTTCAGGTTGTTTAAGGTGCGACGTCGCGCGTCCAGACGCGTGACGTTCCACTTTAAACTCAGCTCTGTTGACGTATGCCGTCGTGCGCTTCGTCGCGTGATGCTTAACGTCTCTTCATAATTAATGCAAAGCGTCTCGTTGTGCGCTCGGTCGCGCGACGAGTCATTGATTTCTTAATTCGATTTAAGGTGCTATGTCGTGCGTCTCGCCGCGCGACAGTCCTTTTAATTATATTCATCTACTTATAATAATTAAACATGAAACATGACTTTACTTTATGCTGAGCGTAGAGTCCAAATTAATTCTCTTCTGTTAAGCGAGTGGTTAATTCATAATGATGTAACGTGATCGCTTCTCGACTGTTTGTTTCTCTTTCCCTCTTAACCGTAATTGCGAGCCCGCGTGGGACGTCTGTTTACTTACTGCGTTCTATTGTATGGTGTACTGTTCTTTTGTATTAAATATGTGGATGTGTGTATGTTTGCGCTCGCATAGAGAACGATCCGGTCGAAGAGCCCGAGGAACTCGCAGGAGAAGCCCCTGAGCAGCAGTCGGTTGGTGGAAGCAAGTGTCCTTTGACCTATCTCTGTCCTATTCATTCTTTTATTCACCTCCCGCATTACACATTTATACCTAAGGATTGACTAGCTTTTGTTATCCATGTCCTTGTTTACCTATTTGGGTTGAATTATTATTGTTTAGCTTTATGCTATTGCTCAACTATAATCAATGAACATGATGATATTATCTATGATACGTTGTTTTTCCTTCTTCTTATTATGATGTTATACTTGTGGCCTTTAAGGGGGCTCGAGCGGTTTCTCGAGTGCCTCTCCGTAAGGACCTGTTCTATGGATGACCACTCGGGAAAACAGTGCAACCATGAGGGTGGAGTGGGACGCCCTTAGCTGAGTAATTAGAGGAACCGGGGTGTAGTTCGCTTAGCCGTCGTGCCGTCAATGGGGCTCGGTGTATGCGGCTCGCTCTGCCAAGGTTGATTTGTCCCTTGGGGAGGAGTGCGGTACATTTAGGAAACCTAACGGGCGGCTACAGCCTCGGGGAATCTTTGTAAAGGCTACGTAGTGATGCCCTGCTGGACCACCTAGGTAGTGGTCAATGGGGAGTAGCTCTCTCCGGGCAGAAAGGGAATCACGGCTTGTGGGTAAAGTGCACAACCTCTGCAGAGTGTTTGAAAACTGATATATTAGCCGTGCTCGCGGTTATGAGCGGCCAAGGGAGCTCCAGTGATTAGTGGTACTTGATCAGAGACATTATGGTACAGGTGGCTATGAGATCGATGGTTCTGGTTATGGTTATGATTATGGTGCTGGTAAGTGGTATTCTTTCCATTTGGAAAGGGTACATCGGGCTAATAACTTGGGTTAATGCTAAAACCCGGCTTTCTATTAGTAAATAATAATCTGACCAACTAAAAGCAACTGCTTGACTTATCCCCACATAAAGCTAGTCCACTACAGCCAAACAGGATACTTGTTGAGTATGTTGATGTGTACTCACCCTTGCTCTACACACCAAACCCCCCCCCCCCCCAGGTTGTCAGCATTGCAACCACTGCTCAGGAGAAGATGAAGCTGTGGAAGGAGACTTCCAGGAGTTCCAAGACTACGACGAGTTCTAGGTGTGGGTTAGCGGCAACCCCCAGTCGGCTGCCTGTGAAGGCCGCGGTTATCTACGTTTCGTTTTCGCACTTTGATTTATTGTAAAGACTATGTGGATGTCTCAGACACATGATGTAATCGACTATTATTTCCCTTTTTAATACTATTTGAGCACTGTGTGATGATGTCCATGTTATGTAACTGCTGTGTACGTGAATTGCTGATCCTGGCACGTACATGGTTCGCATTCGGTTTGCCTTCTAAAACCGGGTGTGACATAAGGTGGTATCAAAGCCGTGCTGACTGTAGGACCGCTAACCTAGA
The DNA here is from genome assembly GCA_029449295.1 of Zea luxurians. Taxonomy (NCBI): domain Eukaryota; kingdom Viridiplantae; phylum Streptophyta; class Magnoliopsida; order Poales; family Poaceae; genus Zea; species Zea luxurians. The sequence goes on along the minus strand of JAOPSE010000010.1, from coordinate 4,736,550 downwards.
GTAGAATGGTCGTTCTAAGGGCTATAGACCTCTGTCCCTGCCTTGACTTTGGTACCCCTTCAAAAGTTGGTCATATCGACCAAACCTATGTTCTACTATATATTATACCTTGCTGAAAAAATTTTGTTTTATTCTAATCCTTCATTTATTTATGATTCATTATTTGCTGGTCATATTAATTATGTTCTCACTCTTTTGCTTGCGGTGTCTTTTGTAGATGGCTCGACTTAGACACACTGCACGAAAGTCCGTCATCCCCTTCTTACCCTCCCACCTTGCTGAGCGTCCGCTTCGCCGTCCCGTGGCCGGACAGTCCAGCCACTTGGAGAGACTGCACCACCGCCTACATGAGGAGCAGGAACGTCGACGACAGGAGCAGCATGGCTCTTCTTTCTCGCTCCAGCAGGAGATAGAGTCCGTGAGGAGCTGCTCCCCTGTGCTTCCCCTGGAGGTGCCCCCTGCACCACCACTGGGCGCCCCAGCCTCTGGAGTAGCCGCTGGAGGAGACCCAGACGACGGAGGTGGCGACGACAGCTCGAGCCACGACACCGACTTCCCTGTTGACCAGGAGCCGGAAGGATGGGTTGCTCGACCCATCACTCGCGACGCTGCTCGCGGGTGTCACTTCCACGACGCGCTCGACACCCTGCTACGTCGGGCACTTAACCGGCGTACTTGGTCCATTGAGTATCGCTGTGTGGTCTACCAGCATAGTCACGGTGTCTACCCGGACCGCTCAGAGCACTATTCTATCTCTGAGCGGGACTCAGCTGAGGCGGCCATGCAAGATGCTGCACGGCGTGTGCTTTCGCACTACTACTCGGTTCTCGGTGGGGTAGCTGATGGTCTCAACCTAAAGTATTACCCCCGTCGTCCATCTGGCAGCACAGGAGGCGTGATTGTTTCACCTGCTGGTGAGGACAATCCTAGGTTGAGCAGCATAGTCAACCTAGCCGCCGTGCTAAACACGGAGCTGGACCATGCACTAGACGAGCTGAGTAGGGCTCGTGCTGAGATCGCCCTGCTGCAGGCTGAGCGCGCGGAACGTCGTCACTTGGATGATGGTTCCCCCGCTCCCGTTGGGACTCAGCACCCGTACCGCTCACCTCTGCGTGGACACCAGTCTTATGGCAATCCCGACTGCAAGACCAAGATAAATCTAGAACCATAGATCGCTAGAGTCGGATCTTGTAATTAATACAAAATATATACGTAGAAGCTACAATCTTAGCGTTAGTCTCGCTTTTAGTTAGTCTTAGTTAGACAGGGTAGTTTGCTATATCCTGTGCATTTATGTTTGTCATGATGAACTATGTTTGGTTTGGATCTTTGTAATGATTGTCACCAGAGTGTGGGTATCCCCTGCATTATGGTTTACCTGTTATATGTTAATGGAGTTAGTTATATAGTTGGAAACCTTTTATTCCACTTTCCTCTTTATCTGAGAAGTTGTGTGGTCTGTGTTGGAGATCAGTGAAGATGCTCATCTGTTCAGTGTTGTTGAAGAATTCTATACTCTTTTCTTATGCTGCAAGATTTGCAAGATCAGTTCTGATGTGTGGTTGCGTTCTGCAGATGTCAGAGAACAGGCGCAGAGGAGGAAGGCGTGCTCAGCAGGAGCGAGTCGCTCCGCAGGATGAGGTGCCCCAGCAGCAGCACCTGCCGCCCCCGCCCCCGATGTCCATTGAGCAGATGTTTCTGATGCAGACTCAGGCAGTTCAAGCCATCGGTCAGACTCTAGCCGCCATTCAGCAGCAGCAGCAGCAGCAAGCACCACCTCAGCCTCAGATGCCTCAGATGCCCAGAGACAAGCGTGCTGAATTCATGAGAGGTCATCCCCCAACATTTGCTCACTCTTCTGACCCCATGGATGCTGAAGATTGGCTGCGCACTGTGGAGCAGGAGTTGCATACCGCTCAGTGTGATGACAGAGAGAAAGTCTTGTATGGTTCTCGTCTGTTGAGAGGAGCAGCTCAATCATGGTGGGAGTCTTATCTCACCACCCATGCCAACCCCGACGCCATCACTTGGGAAGAGTTTAGAGGTAGCTTTCGTCAGTACCATGTTCCTGCAGGTCTGATGACAGTGAAGAAGGAGGAGTTCCTGGCCCTCAAGCAAGGGTCATTGTCAGTCAGTGAGTATCGAGACAGGTTTCTGCAGTTGTCTCGCTACGCTCCTGAAGATGTCAACACCGACGCCAAGCGACAGTACGGTTTCTTCAGAGGCTTGGTTGACCCTCTGCACTACCAACTGATGAATCATACCTTCCCGACATTCCAGCACCTGATTGACAGAGCAATTATGACAGAGAGGAAGCGTAAGGAGATGGAGGATCGTAAGCGCAAGATCAGTGGGCCCCAGCCTGGAAGCAGCAGTCGTCCTCGTTTCTCAGGCAATCAACCTCCGCAGTTCAGGCAGAACCAGCGTCCACCTCAGCAGCATCAGCAGTTCCAGAGGCAGTATCCTCAGCACCAGTATCAGAACCGTCAGAGCAATCAATCAGGAGGTCAGTTTCAGAGGCAGAATCAGCAGGCACCTCGTCTTCCTGCCCCAGCAAGCCAGCAGAACAGTCAGGCAGCACCAGCTCAGGTTGGAAACAGAGCATGTTTCCACTGTGGAGAGCAAGGCCATTGGGTGATGCAATGCCCGAAGAAGGTAGCCCAGCAGTAGTCAGGCCCCAATGCCCCAGCAAAGCAGAATGTGCCTCAGCCTGGAGCAGGCAATCGCCCTCAGCCGCGTTACAATCATGGGAGACTGAACCACTTGGAGGCTGAAGCAGTTCAGGAGACCCCCGACATCATAGTAGGTATGTTCCCAGTCGACTCCCATATTGCAGAAGTGTTATTTGATACTGGAGCAACGCATTCTTTCATTACTGCATCATGGGTAGAAGCACATAATCTTCCAATTACTACCATGTCAACCCCCATTCAAATTGACTCAGCCGGTGGTAGAATTCGAGCCGATAGCATTTGTTTGAATGTAAGTGTGGAAATAAGGGGGATAGCGTTTCCCGTTAACCTTATAGTAATGGGCACTCAGGGAATAGATGTCATCCTAGGGATGAATTGTCTAGATAAGTATCACGCAGTTATTAGTTGTGATAAAAGGACAATCAAGTTGGTGTCCCCACTTGGAGAGGAAATGGTGACCGAGTTAGTCCCGCCTGAGCCGAAGAGAGGAAGTTGTTATCAGATGGCTGTCGATAGCAGTGAAGCAGACCCAATCGAGAGTATCAAGGTTGTGTATGAATTTCCAGATGTGTTTCCAAAGGATTTACCGGGTATGCCACCAGAGCGGAAAGTTGAGTTTGCCATAGAGCTTCTTCCTGGAACCGCCCCTATCATTAAGAGAGCTTACCGAATATCCGGACCAGAGTTGGTTGAGCTTAAGAAGCAGATCGATGAGTTGTCAGAGAAAGGTTACATCCGGCCAAGCACCTTGCCTTGGGCCGCCCCTGTCTTGTTTGTGGAAAAAAAGATGGCACCAAAAGGATGTGTATCGATTATCGAGCTCTGAATGAAGTCACGATCAAGAACAAGTACCCTTTGCCCAGAATAGAAGATCCGTTCGACCAGTTGAGAGGAGCCAGTGCGTTCTCCAAGATTGATCTGAGGTCAGGTTATCATCAGCTCAGGATCCGACCTTCGGATATTCCGAAGACGGCATTCATTACCAAGTATGGGTTGTATGAGTTCACTGTGATGTATTTCGGTCTAACCAATGCACCAGCGTTCTTCATGAACTTGATGAACAGTGTATTCATGGATTATCTTGACAAGTTTGTGGTGGTGTTCATTGATGACATTCTGGTTTATTCTCAAAGCGAAGAAGAGCATGCAGATCATTTGAGAATGGTATTGCGGAGATTGCGAGAGCACCAGTTGTATGCAAAGTTGAGCAAGTGTGAATTCTGGATCAATGAAGTCCTGTTCTTGGGTCACATAATCAACAAAGAAGGATTGGATGTGGATCCGAAGAAAGTGGTAGACATTCTGAACTGGGAAGCGCCAACAGATGCCCGAGGAATCAAGAGTTTCATTGGAATGGCCGGATAATATCGGCGATTCATCGAAGGGTTTTCGAAGATTGCGAAACCAATGACAGCGTTGCTAGGCAACAAGGTTGAGTTCAAGTGGACCCAGAAATGCCAAGAGGCCTTTGAAGCGCTGAAAGAGAAGTTGACAAAAGCGCCTGTCCTAGTCTTGCCTGATGTGCACAAGCCCTTCTCGGTGTATTGTGATGCTTGTTACACAGGTTTGGCATGTGTGTTGATGCAAGAGGGAAGAGTTGTGGCTTACTCGTCCCGACAGCTGAAGGTTCATGAGCAGAATTACCCAATTCATGATCTAGAGTTGGCAGCAGTGGTTCACGCACTGAAGACATGGAGGCACTACCTGTATGGACAGAAATGCGATGTTTACACAGACCACAAGAGTCTGAAGTACATATTCACTCAGACAGAGCTGAACATGAGGCAGCGAAGATGGTTAGAGCTGATCAAAGACTATGAGTTGGAGATTCACTACCATCCAGGCAAAGCGAATGTAGTGGCAGATGCTTTGAGCAGGAAGAGTCAAGTCAATCTGATGGTCGCTCGTCTGATGCCTTACGAGTTGGCCAAAGAGTTTGACAGGTTAAGTCTCGGATTTCTGAACAATTCGCGAGGAGTTACAGTTGAGTTGGAACCTACCTTGGAACGGGAAATCAAAGAAGCGCAGAAGAATGATGAGAAGATCAGTGAGATTCGGCGACTGATTCTAGATGGCAGAGGCAAAGATTTTCGAGAAGATGCAGAAGGTGTGATATGGTTCAAAGACCGCTTGTGTGTTCCCAATGTCCAATCCATTCGGGAGTTGATCCTCAAGGAAGCTCATGAGACAGCCTATTCGATTCACCCTGGTAGTGAGAAGATGTATCAGGATCTGAAGAAGAAATTCTGGTGGTACGGAATGAAGAGGGAAATCGCAGAGCATGTGGCTATGTGCGATAGTTGTCGAAGAATTAAGGCAGAGCACCAGAGACCAGCTGGATTGTTGCAACCGTTGCAGATTCCTCAGTGGAAATGGGACGAAATCAGTATGGATTTCATAGTTGGATTGCCTCGCACTCGAGCCGGCTACGATTCTATTTGGGTAGTAGTGGACCATTTGACCAAGTCAGCCCACTTCATACCTGTCAAGACCAACTATAGCAGTGCAGTATTGGCAGAGTTGTATATGTCTCAGATCGTTTGTCTTCAGGGTGTGCCAAAGAAGATAGTGTCAGACAGAGGAACGCAGTTCACCTCTCATTTCTGGCAGCAGTTGCATGAAGCTTTGGGCACGCATCTGAATTTCAGTTCAGCTTATCATCCGCAAATAGATGGCCAGACCGAAAGAACCAATCAAATTCTTGAAGATATGTTGAGAGCCTGTGCGCTGCAAGATCAGTCTGGATGGGATAAGCGATTGCCTTATGCAGAGTTTTCCTATAACAACAGTTACCAGGCCAGTTTGAAGATGTCACCATTTCAGGCGCTCTATGGGAGGAGTTGTAGAACTCCGTTGCAATGGGATCAGCCTGGAGAAAAGCAGGTGTTTGGGCCAGACATTCTGCTTGAAGCTGAAGAGAACATCAAGATGGTCCGAGAGAATCTGAAGATAGCGCAATCGAGGCAGCGAAGCTATGCAGACACAAGAAGAAGAGAGCTGAGTTTCGAAGTCGGAGACTTTGTCTATCTGAAAGTGTCACCGATCAGAGGAGTCAGAAGGTTCGGAGTCAAAGGCAAGCTAGCACCCCGCTACATTGGTCCGTACCAAATTCTCTCAAGGTGTGGAGAAGTGGCCTATTAGCTCAGTCTGCCAGAGAATTTGTCCGCTGTGCATGATGTTTTTCATGTGTCTCAGTTGAAGAAGTGCTTGCGTGTGCCAGAAGAGCAGTTGCCAGTGGAAGGTCTTGAAGTCCAGGAGGACTTGACCTACGTTGAGGAGCCAGTGCAAATCCTTGAAACCGCAGACAGAGTCACCCGAAGGAAGACCATCAGAATGTGCAAAGTCAGATGGAATATCACTCTGAGGAAGAAGCAACCTGGGAGCGTGAAGATGATCTGATGGCCAAATACCCTGAGCTCTTTGCTAGCCAACTCTGAATCTCGAGGGCGAGATTCTTTTAAGGGGGATAGGTTTGTAACCCCCTGAATTTGGGGGTAGAATTTTTTCTCCTTTTCTCTCACCAAATTTGGGCGTTACTCTCTTTTCTCTTTCCTGTTTCACTCCTTCTTCCCAATTTCAAACCAGTATAGTGACAGGTGTCCGTGTCATGTATAAACCAAAACCTAAGTGTCATGGGTGTTGCATCATGCTGAGGCGCATTTCTTTGTCTGATATCGCGTGTCCGTCTCGCTCTGTCTCGGTTTTCGGTTCGCGATTGGAGCCCATGTCGTGCGTCTTGGTTTGGGTTGTGCGCGTCGTGGGTTTCGATCCGCGAAGTGGCCCGGCCCGGTCTAGCCCTGCGCGCCCTAGGCGCCCACACCCCCCCATGCCCCCCCTCTTCTCTCTCTTTCATTTGGATCTCCCGCGCAACAACTTCCCTCTCCCTCTTCCACCTCTCTCTCCCCATGGTGCCCTAGGAATTGGAGACGGCGCGCACCCTCCCTTTCCCCTGCTCGCGCGCGCCCCTGCCCTTCCCCGCTCGCCGGCGGCGCGGCCCGCCCCGCCCCTCCCCTGCGCGCGGCGGCGCTCGCCCGCCCCGCCCCTCCCCTGCGCACGGTGGCGCTCGCCCGCCCCGGCCTCCCCCCGCGGCGGTGCTCGCCCCCCCTCCTCCCCGTTCGGCGGCGCCCCCCGCCCCCACCCCGGCCCTCGGCGCGGCGGCCCCTGCCCCCACCCCGACCCTTGGCGCGGTGGCCCCCGCCCCCCTGCCCGCGGCGGCGCGCGGCCCCGCCCCTGCCCGCGCGGCGGCACCCCGGCGCGACCTCCGGCCCCTGCGCGTGCGCGCAGCCCCGGCGCGGCGGCGCGGTTCGCCCGCCCGTGGCCCGGCGCGGCTCGCCCGTGGCCCGGCGCGGCTCGCCCGTGGCCTCGACGCTTGCGCGCGGCCTTCGGCCCCTGCGCGCGGCATCCCGGCCCCGTCGCGGCTCGCGTGGCCTTGTTGGCCCCTAGCGCGTTCCCGCGCGTGCAAAACCCACGCGCGCGGTGATTTTTTCGGTTGTAGTTAATTCTCAAACTCCGTTAGTTAACGTGCTGTGTCGCGCGCTTCGTCGCGTGACGATTCTTTTAGTTTATATTTATTAAAGTGTTGTGTCGCGCGCTTCGTCGCGTGACGATCTATTTTAATTTCAGGTTGTTTAAGGTGCGACGTCGCGTGTCCAGACGCGCGACGTTCCACTTTAAACTTAGCTCTGTTGACGTATGCCGTCGTGCGCTTCGTCGCGCGATGCTTAACGTCTCTTCATAATTAATGCAAAGCGTCTCGTTGTGCGCTCGGTCGCGCGACGAGTCATTGATTTCTTAATTCGATTTAAGGTGCTATGTCGTGTGTCTCGCCGCGCGACAATCCTTTTAATTATATTCATCTGCTTATAATGATTAAACATGAAACATGACTTTACTTTATGCTGAGCGTAGAGTCCAAATTAATTCTCTTCTATTAAGCGAGTGGTTAATTCATAATGATGTAACGTGATCGCTTCTCGACTGTTTGTTTCTCTTTCCCTCTTAACCGTAATTGCGAGCCCGCGTGGGACGTCTGTTTACTTACTGCGTTCTATTGTATGGTGTACTGTTCTTTTGTATTAAATATGTGAATGTATGTATGTTTGCGCTCGCATAGAGAACGATTCGGTCGAAGAGCCCGAGGAACTCGCAGGAGAAGCCCCTGAGCAGCAGTCGGTTGGTGGAGGCAAGTGTACTTTGACCTATCTCTGTCCTATTCATTCTTTTATTCACCTCCCGCATTACACATTTATACCTAAGGATTGACTAGCTTTTGTTATCCATGTCCTTGTTTACCTATTTGGGTTGGATTATTATTGTTTAGCTTTATGCTATTGCTCAACTATAATCAATGAACATGATGAGATTATCTATGATACACTGTTTTTCCCTCTTCTTATTATGATGTTATACTTGTGGCTTTTAAGGGGGCTCGAGCGGTTTCTCGAGTGCCTCTCCGTAAGGACCTGTTCTATGGATGACCGTCCGGGAAAACAGTGCAACCATGAGGGTGGAGTGGGACGCCCTTAGCTGAGTAATTAGAGGAACCGGGGTGTAGTTCGCTTAGCCGTCGTGCCGTCAATGGGGCTCGGCGTATGCGGCTCGCTCTGCCAAGGTTGATTTGTCCCTTGGGGAGGAGTGCGGTACATTTAGGAAACCTAACGGGCGGCTACAGCCTCGGGGAATCTTTGTAAAGGCTACGTAGTGATGCCCTACTGGACCACCTAGGTAGTGGTCAATGGGGAGTAGCTCTCTCCGGGCAGAAAGGGAATCACGGCTTGTGGGTAAAGTGCACAACCTCTGCAGAGTGTTTGAAAACTGATATATCAGCCGTGCTCGCGGTTATGAGCGGCCAAGGGAGCTCCAGTGATTAGTGGTACTTGATGAGAGACATTATGGTACAGGTGGCTATGAGATCGATGGTTCTGGTTATGATTATGGTGCTGGTAAGTGGTATTCTTTCCGTTTGGAAAGGGTACATCGGGCTAATAACTTGGGTTAATGCTAAAACCCGGCTTTCTATTAGTAAATAATAATCTGACCAACTAAAAGCAACTGCTTGACTTATCCCCACATAAAGCTAGTCCACTACAGCCAAACAGGATACTTGCTGAGTATGTTGATGTGTACTCACCCTTGCTCTACACACCAAACCCCCCCAGGTTGTCAGCATTGCAACCACTGCTCAGGAGAAGATGAAGCTGTGGAAGGAGACTTCCAGGAGTTCCAAGACTACGACGAGTTCTAGGTGCGGGTTAGCGGCAACCCCCAGTCGGCTGCCTGTGAAGGCCGCGGTTATCTACGTTTCGTTTTCGCACTTTGATTTATTGTAAAGACTATGTGGATGTCTCAGACACATGATGTAATCGACTATTATTTCCCTTTTTAATACTATTTGAGCACTGTGTGATGATGTCCATGTTATGTAACTGCTGTGTACGTGAATTGCTGATCCTGGCACGTACATGGTTCGCATTCGGTTTGCCTTCTAAAACAGGGTGTGACAACATGGGGATGTTCTAATTTGGGTCTAAAATTTTAGAATAGAGTGGTGAATTTCGTCTTCATTTGTCCTCTTTTTTAGCTTGTTTAGGGGAACTTTAACCAATATTTTTGGTGATGTTTTGCAGACTAAACTTGTAGGTAAAAATTGGTGTGTTACCTTTTTATGTTATTGGTACAAGGTCATAATAGTAGGGCTCAATTAGTTTTTCTCATTTGATTTTCCTTTTGCTCAAGGTAGGGCATTTTGGGATCTTGGGCCATCTTTTCTTCTTGAGAATCATAAGATAATTTAGATGATGATTCATGCTAACTTTGGTATTTACTTAAGGTCTTAGTTCCTGAGTATGACTTTACTTGTTGTATTTTTACTCTACTTGTGATAATAAAGCTGGTGAAGGTGCTAAGCAGGAACCTTAGTAACACTTGTGGTGTTACAACGCGTCGTCTGGGCACTTTACATGGACGTCGATGACCCTGATCTCAGGAAGTTCGAGCAAAAGATCCTTAGGAATAGCTTCTTCCAGCATGCTATCAATAGCGGACATAGTCAATCCCTGGATATTCATTAGCCCTGAGGGAGCGAGGCTCGGTATATCACTACCAGCCTTACTGCGTCGCTACCTATGAACCAGGGGAGCACCTCTTCTTCATCATCATCATCCTCCTCCACCACATATCTACTAGCTCTCGTACCACCGCAGTCCTCAACAACATCCTCCAGATCAGCATCATTATATTGTCACCAAGGTTCGACGCAATAGGGGCGGTTACTAGCTCCAGGCCTGACAAACGATGAAGCCTTCTTTTCTTCCTCTTTACCTCGACAGATTTAGCTTGAGAATCTACTTGGCATGCTCTCTTCCAACGGCCACGTTCGGGACTGCTAAGTTTTTTCTCGGCACCCGACTTACTAGGAGCTCCACCCCCTGACTCAACTCATGCTGACTCAGACGACCCGTTAGCCAGCATGCCAAGAACAACATAATTTTAGAGTCATCGGCAGCAGCTTGCATCAGGAAGTCGGTCTATTTTTCCTCCTCGGGCAGACTCTTGTGTGTGGCAATAATGGCCTCCACTTCTGTCACACCCTGCTTTGGAAGGCAAACCGAATGCCAACCATGTACGTGCCAGGATCAGAAACTCACGTACACAGTGATTACATAGTTGGACATCATCACACATTGCTCAAAATAATAGCGTAAATAGTACTTTATGTGACAGCCCTCCCAAGTTATCAGTCTCACAAGCACCAATCTTTGCCATTAACGGCCTCGAATGGTTGAGCACGTGCACCGGGTAACTTAACAAGGCTATCGAGTTCATCAACTCGAACTCATCATCCCAAGGATCTCCCATATAACATGTACATTACAGTAATCACATTTGATACACACACACTTCGGAGATAGAGCGGAAGACTTTACAAAACATACTTTTACAATTCCAGATCTCAAGTTTTACATCATAGAAAGAGTTGTAATTATTACAGGTCCTGATAGTACTCTAGTGCATGAATTAATACACGATTGGGAAAGGTGAAGCCTTTCCATAAGAAATAAACTAAGCATTAAAATCTTCAAGGCCTCCCCACAAAGCAACTATTAGGAGCTAAAGATAGCAAGAATCCCTCCTGCAACAACATAGGGAATAAAACCCTGAGTATGCAATTACTCAGCAAGACTTACCCGACTAAAGAAAAGACTCTCAAGGGTATGCTGGATTTGGGACTCAAGGTAAAGCTTATCAATTATCGAAGACCATTTTTGGCAGAAAAGCTTACTACCAGTTGATCACTAAGCCAAGTTTTATTTCACAAGTTAGGTATTTACCTGCATCTAGATTTGCCTAATCTAGTTCAAGCACTTGGCCTAAACTAGCTGCATTTTATTCATACTCATATTTCACTTGCTAACTACGATGATGGTCAACGGGATGAGTCTCCATAACCGAGGAGCAATGATGATTCGAACCGATTATACCCAGCTGGGGATCTCCAACCACACGACATATGTAGCACATAACCCTTGCATATGTCAATCGTTCCCACGGAGTCCTCCACTACATGAACAGGTCCACGCCACCCGAGAGCACATTATCCTACCAGGCGTGCAACTATGCCAGGAGGATACATGCTACTCCTGCCATCTCTCCACTCCTAGTGCGCAATTGTCTATTCACATATGGAATAGCCGGGTTCAGGCTTACCCTGTCCCATACCAGGGTATGTGGCTAGTTGCAAAGTCTCAACCACACAGGCCAGTCAATGGTACGGTCCTTAATCAACACAGACGGGTGACCATGTCAACACAGCGTCTAGTCTCGATTTATTCAAACCATTTCCCCATTTTTGGTACTCGGCAGGGGTACTCTATTCGGATGATGAACCCATCCGGAGCCCTGATGGACTCATCATCATAAGTTTGCTTTCACTTTTGAATCAAAAGCCCATAACCAATGTTACACATCAATCTTTTGAAAAACAAATGATTTTTGAGTTTCTAAGCAGGACTAAGCAGTAATAATTCTTTTTATAAAACAGGGATTTAGGAATTTTCAAGGAATGGTAATGCATCAATTGTTTATCACACAACTCCTATCACCTAATGCATCATATCAGGTGATAAAGCATTTAAAACGCAAGGAAGGGGCAAATGCATCGGGGCTTGCCTTATTACAGGAGGAGATCTGAGATCTTCTAACACGATAAGCAGTTAGATGGAATCCACCACTGGATCAGCAGAACTGGAACAGGCTCCTTCTTCACAAATCACTTCTTCTTGGTACTCTACATGAAATGCCATGATTATGAATGCCTGTGTATATGCTACTAGCAAGGAAGGTATTACGAACCATTACAAAATTACAATTACAAGCTATCACCACAAGCCATAACTACCAGGGAGCTACTCATCCTTAGAACTCATCTAACCATCCAAAACTTGCTAAGCAACTTCATTTTCATTGTTTTACTAAGTCATTAGGTGCTTTAATCACCCAGGGATAAATCTCTTTTTCCTTTTTGACCAACAACTAGTTTGCCAAGCATATCATGTCCAAACAGTTCCAAACTTTACCCAAGGGTTTATATACCCAACATAAGCTTACACAAAATTTTCTCATAATTTTTAGTGCTCTATTTTATTACTAAAATTTCAGACAATCATTTTTAGGCACATTTTAATCCTCTAAAATATCTATTTGCTGCAAAAACTCCAAATCTATTATTACTTGGAACTCTACTACTTCGCCCACCTAACAAAACTTGTTTCACTATTTTAGTACCTTTCCACAATTTCTGGCGCAAATAAACAGACATCAAACAAAAGAAAATGCTAAATATATGAACAACCGTGGGCAAGAACTGACTCAACTGGCCCAACTCTAAACAACCCCAGCCCAGTCAAGCAGCGCTTACGGCTTTAGGCTCCAGCTCCACGCTCGCCCGCGCTCCCTCTGCGCGCGCCGGATGCGACGCCAAACTCCGGCAACAACAACATGGAACAACCACACAGAAGAGTTCAAATCAGCAACCGGGTAGCATCAGTGGCTCACCATGAAGCGGAACAACCCATGAGCGCGCTCGCAACCAGCTCTAGACTAGGTCCGCCATGGTGAGGTCATCCGAGGCGGTGCTCACCGACGGTGCCACGGCGTTCTCCAAGTTCTACAACGGTAGCGATGAAATGGGCGAGCTGATGAGTATCACTAACCAATAGGGCAACTGATACATGGAAGCAACAATGTTAAACACGTTAAACATGGTTGTACTTGCCTGACCACGGAGGGGCAAGACGCCGGCAGCGTGATCACAATTTCAAAGACAATGACGACAAACGGCAGTCTCGGACAGCGGAGTAATCTAGTTCTACACGAACGTGGGGCACAGACATGGAAAACATTCGGTGAGTTGGCTAGAAACTGGAAGACGGCCGAGAAACACCTTAGGCGAGTTTGGTCACGGCGACACAGAGAGAACAAAGATTGTCCACCCACTGGTCACGGTGAAGCTTATCCCAGGGGGAACTGTAGGCAAGCACTACCAACAGCTTACACGAGCATGGACACGCGGCTTTATTACATAAGCACCACGCAGGATCAGTACATGACGAAACAACAGACTTGGGCTCGTAGTGGTCAAACTAGAGACGGCAAGCAAGGTGGTTGCTGGCCTGGATAAGCTCAGGTCCATCCTAGGCGTAGATATTTGGAATCTTAATATACTCGCTTACCCCTGGTGTCAAAACTCACCCACATCCCAATCTGACCGGAAGCAACTGGAACATAGCAGTAGTGGATAAGCTCTGTACTGGTCTCTTCTTAGATCCCTGAACCAAGCTCTGAACCTAATGAGTTTGAACTCACACTGACCACCTGCACCTTTCCGGTTCACTCCCCTTTATCTTACTATTTTCAAAGGCAACAGGTCGATCAAGGCTAACAAAATATGCTCACAAAACAAAACTCTACCAACTCACTATAGAAATTCAGGGTTAAAAGCACACAGATCAAAAGTTGCAATGCCCCAAAATCCCTCCAAACTCACTGAACTTGCTATTTCAGTTATCCGAAACAAGAACATGATATTGAACATTTTGAGACAATTTACCCCCAATTTTGTACAGCACCAAGGCACACCCACTTCAAGAGACTTGTTCACCTTGATATGGTATTTCATTTTTATATAGAATTTTTAACCCGAATCTCCTTGGTTTAATTACCGCAAAGCTCCAAAGGTGGGTAAAAACACACATATTCAGACTTAGATGTTTTACTGTCTGAAAATCCCCAACACCTGACAACTGATCTTTAGGCAAACATTACTCTGCTTTTTATGCAGCACCATGTTAATCTCACCTTACGAAACGTAATCACTATACTGTGGTCTCCATGTTTTCTATAGAAACTACAATCTAAAACCACTCATATTGATCACAAAACAGCTCCAAACTGAGCAACATGCTACAATTATTTTTTTCAGTTAATCTGAACAAAACTTCAGTTAGTGCAAACTGACAGTCCATTTTTGGACAGCTTTCATTCTATTTTCCATACATCCCCAAGCCAAACCTTCTCAAAGGGATTTGTTCATCAATATATTGTCTTCAATTCTTTTATAGAACCCACAGTCCAAAACCTAATGGATTAGGCACAAAGAAGCTCCAAAACTGCACTCACAACACAAAAATTCAGATTCAGGTTATTGCACTAAGTCTGAAAACCACAATTTCTGTCAGCTCGTGTTTGGACCTGTTTTTCTCCTAGTTTCATATGGTTTTAGGGCTACCACATTTCATAAACATTGTTCTCCTATAGTTACTCTACAGGTTTGTTATAACAACTGTTTCCAAACTACTCATGGATTAAAAGTTACAGGGATTCAAAAACAGATAAATAAAACTGTTTTGGGCTGATTCCAACTGACCCAAATCTGAATTTTTGCAAATTACTTCAAATTCTCCCACGTCACTTGGAGAGCTCCAAATATGAAAATTGTTCACTTTTCCAAGCTCCACAACTTTGGTATATGGACTTTTAGCAAAACTTAGCTAGATCTTAAAATCCATTTTTGGGCTAGTTTAGAGTTGAAATTGGACTTGATCTGCTTCAAGCATTTCATCCACTTATTGCATCCTACTAAAAACAAGGTTAACTTTAAGCTCAAACCCAACTTTGGTGTATAGAGCTCATGTCCAAATTTTCATTGGTTTAAAATTTGTTTGCTTGTACTAGATTTTAATCAAGGTCTCAGAACTTCTCTTGCTCTCTTCGAAACGACACAACCTCACCCTTTTGCAAATTTGTTACCCTAGTGAATGCATTCTAGGTGTATCAAGCAAGTTAATGCAAGTGCACATGATGAAATGTCAAATTTTTAGTTCTCGTAACACCAGGGGTGTTACATCCTTCCCCCCTAAAAGGAATCTCGTCTCGAGATTAAAATTCCAGATCAAGTAATGGAAAAGAAAACGCGTCACCAACTTATCTTACATTTACTCTTACATGGCAGGGCTATGCCCCGGTTGGTTTACATCAAATATAATTTACTCAAAACTTAGGGTTTACTAGTGACTAGAAACTCAGGAAACTTTTCCATTAGATAGTCTTCCGACTCCCACGTGGCTTCATCTTCTGAATGTTGATTCCACTGTACCTTGTAAAAATTAATCACCTTTCTTCAAGTAACCCGATCCTTTTGATCCAAAATCTTTATGGGATATTTTAAGTAGGTTAAGTCTGGTTCAATGTTGACATCTGAAACTTCAACAGCATGTTTGGGGACCCGAAGACATTTCTTTAACTATGACACGTGGAATATGTTATGCACTGCTGAAAGATTCTCTTGCAGTTGCACTTTATAGGCCATAGGTCCACACCGTTCGATCACTGGAAATGGACCAACATACCAAGGTGCTAGTTTCCCTTTGACACCAAAACGGCTAACACCCTTCATTGGTGACACTTTTAAATACACATGATCTCTAACTTGAAAAACTAGAGATCGACGTCTTTTATCGGCATAACACTTTTGACGAGATTGTGCCACCTGCAGATTTCGTTGGATCACTTGAACCTTTTCCTCCGCTTCTTTTACAAGATCAGGTCCAAAGAAACATCTCTCCACCGGCTCTGACCAATTTAATGGTGTCCTACACCTTCGACCATAAAGGGCTTCAAAAGGTGCCATTCTTATACTTTCCTGATAACCATTGTTATACGAAAACTCTGCCAATGGTAAGCATTCATCCCACTTTGCTGAGAAAGCAAGAACACATGCTCTCAACATATCTTCTAGAATCTGATTCACTCTCTCAGTCTGTCCACTTGTTTGATGATAAACAGAACTATGAACTAGTTTGGTTCCTAACGAGTTATGTAACTCTTTCCAAAATCTAGATACAAATTGTGAGCCTCTATCATACACAATGATCTTAAGAATTCCATGAAGACTTAAGATACGAGCAATATATAGTTCTGCATAAGTCTTGAATGAGTAAGTAGTCTTCATAGGCATGAAGTGTGCCAACTTGGTGAGTCGATCAACAATTACCCATATGGAATCATATCCTTTGGAGGTTTTGGGTAACCCCACAATGAAATCCATACTAATACTTTCCCACTTCCAACCTGGGATAGACAAGGGTTGCAATGGTCTGGCAGACTTCAAATGTATGGCCTTTACTCGTTGACAAATATCACATCTAGCAACATATCGAGCAATCTCTATCTTCATTTTAGTCCACCAAAATCGTTGCTTGAAGTCTTGATACATTTTATTACTCCCAGGATGGATAGAGTACCGAGATAGGTGAGCTTCATCAAGTATTTGCTGTCGCAACTCAGGAACCTTTGGGACTACTAAACGATCTTTGAACCAAAGAACTCCCTTATCATCTACCCAGAATTGTGTGGTTGGATCAATCATCATCCTTTCCTTCATATGAGCTATCCCGACATTAATCTTTTGGGCTTCGATAATTTGATCAATCAAAATTGACCCTAACTGGAGATTGGCTATTGATGCTTGTGGTACTATTTCCATGTTTAACTTCTCCATTTCTTGGCACAAGGTCACAGTTAAAGGCTTGGCCGAAAGACAGTTACATTGGGACTTACGGCTCAAAGCATCTGCCACGACATTAGCCTTGCCAGGATGATAATGGACCTCAAGGTCATAGGCCTTGATCAATTCTAACCACCTTCGTTGCCTCATGTTCAGTTCAGATTGAGTGAAAATATACTTTAAACTTTTGTGGTCTGTATAAATATGGCATGTATTACCCAACAAATAATGGTGCCAAATCTTGAGCGCATGGACAATAGCAGCTAACTCCAGATCATGAGTTGGATAATGCTCCTCATGGCGTCGAAGTTGTCGTGAAGCATATGCAATCACTCGGCCTTCTTGCATTAACACGCATCCAATGCCCGTACCTAAAGCATCACAATAAACATCGAATGATTTCTCAATGTCTGGTTGAGCCAACACGGGTGCAGTTGTCAACAACATCTTTAACTTCTCAAAAGCCTCGTTGCATTCCGGAGACCAATTGAACTTCACATTATTCTTTAGCAACTCTGTAATAGGCTTAGATACCTTCGAGAAGTTTGGAATAAAACGACGATAATATCTGCCATTCTGTCACACCCGGGCTTTAAGGAACAAAGCCAGGTGCATCTCATACATGCGCCATGAAGACAACATATATAACAACAGAGTGTATAGAGATAAATGTCATAAAACATAAGAGTATTTATTACATAGCGGAAGACTTGTTACAAAATAAAAGAATAAACATAAAACGAACTAAGGATCGTCGGCGCCAATGTCAACTGAGAAACGCCACCTAGATCAGATCAAACTCCTCGCCTTGTGGCTCCTCCTGAACCACCTGCTCTTCTCCTGTGGGGGGTGTGAGACAGCAAGAGTGAGCTCACATACGTTCATAGCTCAACAAGTCGTGGGGAATAATGTGGCATGAACTCACCAAAGGTGGGAGTTCATGAAGTGTAAGGCTGATCAATGTAATAATGGCTGAAGCTGAGCATTGCTTTTATAAGTTGGTCAAAATTTTATTAGCAATTACTAGGTGTAAGTAAATACCAAACCTTAATAATAATAAAGAAAAGTAATAGTAAAATAATCCCAAATGTGATGCAAATGTCAAATTAAATTTAGGTTCCATAATTAATCATGTGAGTGTCCGAGCCGCTCATGACCGTGAGCACGGCTAGTATACCAGTTTTACACTCTGCAGAGGTTGCGCATCTTTACCCACAAGTCGTGTTACCCATTTGCCACGGAGTTGATCAGACCCCATACACCTCTACCAAGGAAGCGAGGCAGGGTACCACTACGAGGCCTTTACAAAGTTCCACTAGCTTCAGACTACCCGCTACAGTTTATAGGAAGCTCCAGTGCAGGGTTCTTGCCTGACCGCCATCGCAGCAAAATCAACCAAGGACCTCCCTACACTGACCACTCCCCTACTGCCCTTGCCCCTTTCGGGTAAGGTAGCCCTCCACTAGCTTTCCTAGTTAATCAGCCAAGGGCGTCCCATTAAACCCTTGTGGTAGCACTGTTTTCCTGGGTGGTTCTCCATGTTCCCATTAACATAATGATCTTATCATGAACATAAAATAATGAACAGATAATAACAAGTATAAAAATGAGTGATGAATATCTTTATACCCCAAATCCACATAAAGCAATAGCATGAACTGCCCAAAACTTTAGTAGTAAGACCAGGGGTGAAACAAGGTATAAAGATAGTCAAAATCTAGGGTATCCTATTGGGTCCCATCAAAATTAACCTATGCAGATCATTATGAATAATAAGAACATGAATGGATAAAAGAAGTGATCAAGGGCACAACTTGCCTTCCACGAGCTCCTGCTCAGCAGTCTCTACTTGCTGAACCTCAGATTCCACAGTGGCTTGCTCGTCTACTTGTATCAACACAATACATACATAGCATAGCATAAATTAACATCACATCAAACATGCAAATGGAATATACAGTAATAAACTAGATATTAAAATATGATCACAGGAACTGGGATCATTAAATTTGGAGTTATAGATTTTAAGTTATGGATTTTCTAATGTTTTATGTGCTTAATACAAGATTATGTGATAGATAAATTTTAAATTGACTTTCATGTTAAAACAGAGGCTCTAATGGTTAGATAATAATGTTATGAAAATTTAGAAACTGGAATGGACCAATTTGGAGTTTATATGCATTTTCTATGAATTATACAAATTCTATGAATTGTTTTTATATTAAAAACTCATTTTCTAATTTATTTTCCTGATTTTATAATTATCTGGACGGGGCCTCATTTTCTGGAAAACGCAGGGGCTAAACTACACAGTTACCCGAGACTCAGACTACTGGCGCATGGACTGCGGGTTGGTTCACTGAAAACTGAGGGGCTTTTCTGCATAAAGATCGGTCGAAGAGGTATCGTCTATTCTGAGCCATGCGATCACAGATGGAGGGCTAAGATTAAATTATCCACGACCCGAGCCGGTACGCGCTGTGGTACGTTAGATCCCCATCCAACGGTCCAGACGATGAATACCCATAGTCCAGTCTCATCCGTTCCTCCACTGATCTACGGTTGTGATGCATCCTGACGCATCGCCCCTGATAACCTAATCCCGACCACTCCTTCGCTGACCAACGCATGTGATGCACCCTATCCTGACCGTTCCCTCAAGCATCAATGGCCCACAGCTATCTCTCTCCCCATGCCAGAGAGCAAGCCGCGAAGCGCGCACGCTCACCGCGGCGGCGGCCATGGCAGACCCTGCACAACGGCGACCCCCGGTGACCCAAACACCGAACAAGAAGCACGCTAAGATAGAGATGAACACGGCGAGGACACAGGGGTGAATCACTCACCGGCAAGGGAACTCAAGCGGCCTGGCCACGACGAAGTGTGGCGCCGCGACGGTGTATGAGCTCCGGCGAGAAATTAATGGCGGACAAGACGCTCCCGAGCCCCAGGTTCACGCTGTGCACTCCACCGTGGCCCGCGCATCCCTCAATTTCTATCTCCCCGGTCGAGTCATTGACCATGGCGAGGTTCAACAGCGGCGGCGCGAACACCGCACCGAGGGCTCCCGTGATCTTTCTAGGGTGGCGGACGCGAGGAGTAAGAAGAGGGGAAAAGTGAGGAGGGTCCTCGGCCCGCATTTAGCATCGGGTCAGCGGGGTTGGCGGCCGATTCAGGTATTGCCGAAAGAAGGGGAAGTGCGCCGCGCCGCCCGCCATGCTCGGGATTCCGTTGGGGATGGAGCTGACGAAGACGGCCCACTGATCAGCGGTAGAGAAACCGAGCGCGCGCAATGGAAGACAGACAAGCAGGCCCTGGTTTCCAGCTTCCCAGAGTACGCTCGAGGTGATCGTTAAGCGAATGGCGCGTGGGACCCGCGTGTAGGTGAAGCACAAGCATAGGCGCGCTGATAATAAGCTGGGCCGCGCGAGTGATTGGGCCGGCCGAGGTAAAGTGAGCCCGAGCGCTGTCCATTTTCCCCCCTTTTTTATTTTCTTTTTCTTATTTATATTTTCCCTTTCTCATTTGAATCCAAATTTCAAACCTTGTGCAGAATTTGTCCTCGAATTATATTGTGAACTTAGGAAGTACCAATTTGGGACATATATGAAATTTGTTTTATATTTTATATACTTTCTCCTTCTCATTTTCAAAACCCTCATTTCTGTTTAGGGTTTAATCCAACTTCTATTCATTGTCATATTATTATTATCCTTATTATTTTTATTTAATGCACAAACACATAAACCCCGCATGATGCACTTTATTTTATTTTGGAATCATTTGTTTTGGTTAATCCCTCTTAATTACATGTATGCTCTTTTCATGATGCAAATACGACACATAAAATAAGGATATCACCATATAGTCCTTTTATACAATTTTGAGTATTACACATTCCAAGGAAACTCCGGACCTGATGCACTGTGGTAGGCGGCTTCCATTCTAGAATATCCTTAACTTTGCTTGGGTCGACCGCAACACCCTCAGCAGACAAGATATGACCCAAGAACGGAATTGTATCCAACCAAAACTCACATTTACTGAACTTAGCATATAATTGGTGTTCTCTTAACCTTGTCAGCACCACCTGCAAGTGCTCTTCATTTCATCTTTGGTCTTGGAATATACAAAATGTCATCAATAAACACAACCACAAATTTATCCAGCTCTGGCATAAATACCGAATTCATTAAGTACATGAAATGAGCTGGATCATTTGTTAAGCCAAAAGACATAACCAAATACTCATAAAGACCATATCGGGTAGTAAAGGCAGTGTTGGGAACATCTTCCGGACAAATTCTTATCTGGTGATAACCTGATCTAAGGTCAATCTTGAAAAATACTTTAGCTCCAGAAAGTTGATCGAACAACAAATCAATGCGTGGAAGAGGATATTTATTTTTTATGGTCACCTCATTGAGTGGTCGATAGTCCACACATAACCGGCGCGTTTGATCCTAGTTTTTCACAAAGATAGCAGGACAACCCCAAGGTGAGGAACTCGGGCGAATAAAACCTTTATTGAGCAAGTCTTGCAACTGAGTCTTCAGTTCTGCTAGCTCCTTAGGTGCCATCCTGTATGATCTTCTGGATATGGGTGCAGTACCTGGCTACAATTCGATTACAAATTCCACGTCTCGCTTTGGAGGCAAACCAGGTAAATCTTCAGGGAACACATCTGGAAATTCCCTGACAACGGGTATATCCTTGACCTCTTTAACTGTAGCAGCACATACTCTTTCCACTGCTCTCTTAAGAGTTGGTAATCGGATTAGCAACTTATAATTACCGTTAGGTGAGTCCAACTGTATCGTCCTTTATAGAGCATCGATCACCGCCCCATGCTGATTAGACCAATTCATACCCAGAATCATGCCTATATCCTGACCTGGAAGAACTAGCATATTGGTAGGAAACATGTGACCAACTAGCTTTATGGGTATCTGGTATACCATCTCCTTAGTATGCAAACGCACTCTAGGAGATTGTATGCTATATCCATTCTCTACCACCTCCAAAGACAACTAGTGCTTTAACACAAATGTCTGATTTATAAAAGTATGGGAAGCACCAGAATCAAACAAAATACTAGCCAAGTGATTGGCAACTGGAAAAGCACCCAGCATAACTAGTTCACCCTCAAGAATAGCTTTGCTCTTAGTATAATGAACTTGACCCATTTTAAGAACACCCTCTTTCTTCTTAGCTTTCGACTGGCTACCGAGAGGAAGAGTCACAAGTGACTGTTGCTCACTCACTCGCCTAGGGAAGCGACAATCCAGAGTAGAGTGTCTCGACTTACCATAATTCGCACATGAATTGGCATTATGTGGAATATTTTCAAAACGAATGTCTGGGACATCCGGCTCATGTGGAATAAAAGGAATAATAGCATGTCTTTCACATGACTGTTGTGAGCTAGGTAACGGGGGTAGAAAAGGACGAGGATGATAAACAGGTTGATAAATAATCCTCCAGCACTGCTTGACACTACTAGAGGATTCCTCCGCAAGTTTCTTTCTTCTAGATTCCTGATGACGACGAATCTTGTTATCACCCAAAACAGCCTGACTGACCACCTCATTATAATCTTCAGCCAAACTAGTTGCCATCAAACGCTGGAGCTTCTCGTTAAGGCCACATAAGAAATAGAACTTTTTCTTCTGATTAGTATTTACAAAATCCAAGACATACTGGGATAGACGAGTAAACCTCTCAAAATATCTCATTACACTCTCTTCTTCCCGTTGCTTCAGATCTAAGAACTCATTGAACTTTATTTCCATAAGAGCTTTCGAAATATGATGTGCCCGAAATACCTCACAGAACTCCACCCAAGAAACTTGATGACCTTCTGGCTATAGTGCAAGGTATTCGGTCCACCAAGCCCCAGTGGGACCCTGAAGTTGTTGGGTAGCACACTAAACTTTTTGGATATCATCACAACGGATGAGCCCTAACTTCTGCTCATAGTTTGAAGCCAATCTTCTGCTTCCAATGGATCTTCTACATTGGAGAACAATGGTGGTTGCATACTGAGGAACTCCTTGTAGAGGACAGCAGCATCAGAATCATAATGACCATGCTGAACTGATGTTGCATGTGACACCCCAGTGTCACTCAGGGTTTTTCTCAAAAAGCCAAACCAAGAGCCATCATTTTATGTGAACCAAAGAAAGCATGAGCATCAAAATAACTTAAGTAATAATGAAGTCACCAAGTATATACTTAAAAGTGCCATGATCAAAGCAATTGAGTCCTTTAAAAAAATAAGATTATGCAACCCTAGTTTAAAAACCCTAAATGAGCCCCATGAGCAAAATTCAAAAAAGTAAGAAAAAGGGAGTGAAAAGTTTAAAATTTTGAGTTGGGCCAATTATAAAAATTGAAGTATATTTAATGGGCAACAAGAAAGGTTGAGAAAGCTTAGCCAAAATAGCTCAAATAAAACCCCAAATCAAGCTTTCCATGTGTGGACTTATTGAGAATTCTGAATTTCAGATTTCTGAAATTCAGACCTTGAGCCATGGATCAGGGATGTTCACCTTGATCCCTAACTCGAATCCTAATGGCCCCATTGACAAAAATGTGTCTAACTAACCCCTCTGTCGTGTGCCAGAAGATGGCATTGGGACGCGAGCCCTAGACACGACTAAACCTTGGATTTGCCTCGGATTTGCGCAGGGAGACAGACCAGATTTCCTGGCTCCATATCTCTGCGACCAGTAGGCAAAATCCTATGACCCCCACACAAGAATGGTAGCTTGTAGGGAGGAGAAGAGGTTATGTGCATTGACCAAGGCGAGAGTAGGCTCGGATGAGCGACTACACGCGCCAGAACTTGGGCAGAACGCACGGGCACACGTGTTCGACCCTGGTCGGCACGCCAGAGCTCGCCCAACCCGCGCGCGCGCTCCCCGGCGTCCAGTCAAGTCCGCCGCGCGCTCACGCCCTCGGCCGTGCCCGCCTGCGCCTATAAAGCCTTCCCGGGCGCGCCTCACTTCGCCCCGCACTCACCCTCTTCGGCCAGCCACTTTTCCTTAGCTCCGGCGAGCTTAATTTCCGCCCGCCATTGCCGCCCGAGCTTCGGCCACCGTGGCCAGCTCCCTCCAGCCACCCTCAAGTCAAGCCAGTGCTTCGGCCAGCTCCGCCAGTAGCCCGTGAAGCTTGCCAAGCCCTCGGACCCGGCCGGACTTCACCGGAGGCCCGAGATCGACCTCACCGGACTTCGGTCTTCCGCCGCCGCGCGTGAACCGAGTTATCCAGTGAGTCTTCACCCAATTCCTTGCGCTCATGACTTCTCTGGCATCCCGTGAACCTCTCTGACCCATTCAATTGACCTACCTCGCCGTGACCAGGCCGGTCTCCTCGCCGCCGACGAGCATCCCCGCCTGCGCGCGTGGACCGACCGACTCCGGCCATCTCCGACGACGTTCCGCACACCGTTGTGATCCCCGAGACCTCCCCTTCATCCTCGACCTCTTCACCGGAACAGTCTCGCCGCCGGTAAGCCCCTCCGCCCTTTTCCCCGCCGCGGCTACTGTTTAAGGTAGAAGAAGGACCTCGGGTTAGGTTTTTGTAGAACCCGAGGGGTTTTCTGTAACGTCAGTGACTCATGTGAATAGTAGCCTAAGGACTGATTCGCGAGGAAAACTTAGAAAACCGCCAGGGACCCCAGTGCAAAGTAGATTTTCAATTAAATCGATTCTGTTATTCTTTTTAAATAACCAGAGAACTTGTAAAATTCATAACTTGATGAATTCTTAATCAAAAAATATCAAACCAATTTTGCTAGCCTCTGTATATTATAATCTATCATTTAAAAATAGTAGACCCTATGCTTTCTGTTCAAAATTTTAGAGTTTAAAATTAAAAACAGAAACCCACTAAACCTTATTTAATCAAGGAAAATTAGTTTTTCTTCTGTGCTAGACTTAAGAAAATTTGTGGGTATTCAAACCTCTTTTAGACACTGTTTAAAAATAATAGGAACCCCAGCATTAGAAGTTATGATGTAGTTTCTCATTTAAAGATGTTTTGTCCAAAACTTAGAGAAAATCAGAAAGATATTAGAAATTAATGAACAGTGATTAATATTATTTTTCCTAGTTTACTTATGTAACAGAGGACTTAGGAAAAATACAGAGACCATTGATTTGGATCAGTTTTAAATTAAAATGATTTGTTTAGCCTAAATAAGACTGAAAATCAATTATTAAAGAGGTAAAACTATAACCAAAATGCTTAACAAAAATCCAGTGAACTTATAACCACCAGAACCCCACTACAAAAATACATAGCCCCTCAGTCCAACTTTTTAAGTAAGGGACATAAATACAAGGTGATAATAAGGCATTTTCCAACTAAATCATGAACAACCTCAAATAATGTGATAATGGGCAACCAAAAATTAACTAAGTCTATGATGAGGTAAAATACCAGAGAAAAATGCAAACCCATGAAAAAGAAGCAAACTCTTGCCAATTACTAATGATTTAAGAGAAAAGCCATTTAATTCAAATAATGCATACCACCCCTTCCCTTAAGCAAAAAGATGCCAAACTTCAGAATGATTGCTCTTGCACAAAATAATAACCAAGAAAAATAAGAACTCTGTTGTTTGATATTTTTCAAGTATAGTGGTAGTAGAAAGCACCCATTTGGCTAGAAACTTGAGAAAACCATAGAAGAATAATTAAAAGGTATTAATGACTAGAAATTTGTATCAAGTCATGTTATAACACCTAAAAGCCAGCAAAAATAAGTTCTGAAGAATTACCCACTGTTAAATAGTAGTTGTAGTTCAAAGCACCCCTTCTACCCTAGAGTTTAATAATTTTGTGCAGAGAAAACTATTCACTTTCTGATCCCCAAATTTTAAGACAGATAAACACACACCAGTAGCAAGCCACTGTAATTTTTACAGAATTTTTAGAGTTTTATAAAAGCAACTTGTAATTCAAACCTACTCCAAAACATTAAAGAGAATAAAGGAAAAGGAAAGAAGAAATAAACCCCACCTCAATAAGTCTAACTTGAGTACTTATCATTTATCCCTAAGACTTAAAAAGAATTCAGAGGAACCCCAAAATTAAACCTACCTTTTACCTTAGCTAAATTTGAACCAGTTTACCAAGTATACCACCCAAGGGTCTTGCATAAGTAAAGTTAACTTTGTTTAACTCAAGAAAGATCATACACCTTTTAAGTTGTGATTTCTAAAAGCACATATCATATCATGCATATATCTTACGCATTGCATTCATTAGATTGTAATCTTGCCGACGGAGAGTACGTGCTCATCCCCGAGCAAGGACCTGTCCAAGAGGAGGACCAGGAGCAGGCTTCAGAGGCTGCTATCGAGGATCTCCCCGCAGCCCCAGCAATTGAAGGCAAGCCCCGGTTTTATGCATAACCTATTAATTATGCTATTGTACTACACTTAATGCTTGTAGGATTGCAATGTGCACTTAAGTGTAGGAGTTGCTTGAAACCTCTAGTTGCATGAACTTAGGATTCCTTTTTGAGGTGAATACTAGCATACTAGGTCGAGTAGCTGCTTGATAATCAGGATCTCGGTAGAAGTCGAGTGATTTTTCTAGCACTCGCGCGAGGTCAGGAATTGATTGTATTCATCTTGATAACGGGATAGATGTTGGTCCATGGACTTGGATCCAGGGAGGATGCCTTGTCCATGAGACGGGAAAATGAATTAAGGATTAATGTGTGGATACCTGAGTCAAGCTTTTGAACGTACTAAGCACATGCCGGGAAATATGGTGACCGGTAAACCTAGTACCTGAGTGAAGCCGGGCGCGGACTTTATCCCTCACTTGTCCTGAGACTGGGTCTCCCATGCTAGCTATGGTGGGTACAAGTGCGGTCACTGCACGGCGGCAGCCGGGGTCAGTGGAGCATTGTATGCCAAGGCGGTGAGGCCTGGACGCGAACGGGGAATCGATGGGGACGGTTGTCATGTGCAGGGTCGGAGTACCCTGACATGTCGTGTGTTTAGGTTTACCTTGCAAGGTTAAAACTCGATTCGAATCGTCTGCTTCTCGTAGCTAATGAGACTGCTTGATTCCTTGTACTGCATCGAGTAAGAAGTGAAATGTGGTTACATGAGATAACTTGTTGATTGAACTAATTGATTGTTACCATGTATGCTTAGAAGGAGCAAATCTAGCTAAGTTAATGATGGTAAAATTTGGAAAAGCTAAGAATTGATTTTAGTAACAGCTAGTGCTTTTGGCAAACCAAACCCCTCAGCCAAACAGCTGCATAGTCTAGAGGTAGAGGAGTAGACTCCTCACACCGGGTAAGTCTAGCTGAGTATTAGTATACTCAGCCTTGCTTGTGGCACCATTTTTGCAGGTACCATGCAGGATATGATTGATGGTGTGACTTGGCCTACCACCCTGCCACCGGGTTGGACGGTCGAGTGGGATGTTGCTCCGGCAGGAGAGGAGCATGAGGAGTAGTGGGCTGGGCCTTGCCCATTTCCTCATTACCGACAACATCGATTATCCGCTGCACTTTACTTTATGAACTTTATTTGCTACTCCAGAACTCCAATTTATGTAATAATTCAGTACTTAATTTGAGGTTTCCTGTTTATTGTATTTCTTCTGTGACTCACCTTCGAGTGAGATTGTGGAATTTGATCCTGGTTAAGTGGCTCTATCAGACTAGATCTGAAGGACTGACGGGTTATTCCGATTTAAGTGTGTCACGGCCCTTGAGGCATGACTTAGGCACTTAAGCTGGAATAATTCGGGTGGTTCTGCCACAGCTGGTATCGGAGCAAATTCCACCACAGAGAAGGACAATAAACCATGAATACCAATTTTCAAAATCTAAAACTTGCTTAGAAATTTCTATAGATCGTCAGGACTAGACCGCTAGACCTAGAACGAAAGGCCTTAGGCATAGAGGGAAATAGGTGGCTAATTAATTAGGCCCCGTGGGCCAATGCTTATATTTTAGGATGCCCTAAAAAGGCACCCTATTTTCTTTTTGAGAGGCAACGTTTCTTCCAGCATGCATGCATTATAAAACATAAAGAGGAATTAAAATTTGAGCTAACCCCTTTTTCTTTAAAACCATCCGGGCTCCCTTTTTCTTTTTCCTTCCACCATAATCTTTATCTTTGATTCCCTTCCGCAGATGAATTCAACCACCCCCGCCAGTGGAGGAGACTCTCGTTTCAGTTCTGACTTCCTTTCTCGCGATGGCTTTCCCTCCATCTTGTGGGAAGTGCTTAACTCCGCCGGTTACCCTACGCCCCCTTTGTACACGGTGCAGTTGTATGAGGAGCATCGGGTACCTCATTGTCGGGTCTGGCTGACTTTGGAGGCTCATCCCCTTCAGCCGGGTTGGCGTTCTCTTGACTCTGAGACGATTGGACTCAGGACGGACGACACCGTTGAGGCAGCAGCCATGAAGGCTCTGACGACTTTCTGTGGCTACCATCCCCTGGAGATGGTGATGCACCCCTTGGGACTCTTCCCTGCTGAGAAGAAGGATGATCCCATGTGGTGTAACCGCGTGAGCCACGTGAAGGATGTGTGGGCCATGTATCCTGACTTGGTTGGGAGGGTCACTGTTCAGTGCATGAGTGCGCTGTACCGCCTTCAGGCCCTTCAGAGCGATGCTATGACACTTCTTGCTAACACCGCTCAGACTGCCAAGCTCACTCTCGACAGTTGGGAAGATTTTGTGGTCGACCTATCCACAGAGTTGGTGGAGAAGGATCTGCAGGTGGAGAGGCTGAGCCAGCGTATCGCTACCCTGGAGCAGCAAGTGGAGATCTGAGACAACACTATTGATGTCTTGGGGAACCAGCTTCACGATGTGCAGAGGGAACTCGAGGAAGCAAATGACCACTTGGACATGCACCACCTGGAGATGGAGGCCAATGAAGTAGGAAGCGAGGGAGAAGAGGCTCCCGAGGAGCTAGGACCAGCCCCTGGTGCCAATGGGACTACCTCCGCGATGCCCCCTTCACCCGTATCCAGTGTCGCTTCCACCGCTCAGGGTTAAGCAGTCGCTTCGACGTTTTTGGGTGGATAGAAACCTATGCGAGCTTAGTAGTATCACATTTTGGACTAGGCTTGTGGGTACTTTCCCCTGATTAATGTAACCCTGTGAACTTTTAGAATCTGTGGGATCTTTGTCACCTTGTTACCTTCATTTCGAACCTAATATTATGATTATGGCATTTTTCCCATATGAAATGATATCTTGCTGTTCGAAACTGTGAGTTGGGATAACAATGGCGACAGTCTCTGTTTTCAGATGGCAGCTAGGCAGCGTCGCGGGCAGAACGAGCAAGTTCCCCCGCCACCTCCTCCAGCTCCCACAGTGCAGGAGCTGATGGCCCAGCAGAATGAGATTCTGCGACAGCTCTTGCAGCGCCAGCCCCACCCCCAGCAGCATGGTGGAGGCCAGCCTCAGCGACCTCCGGCTATGGCAACATACCAGGAGTTTCTGAGCACGCAGCCGCCCTTGTTCGCCAAGGCAGAGGATCCATTGGACGCCGACGTATGGCTTCGCGTCGTCGAGTCCAAGTTTCCCCTCCTCACGGGAGACTGCCCTGATGCTACCAAGACCCGCTTCGCCGCGCAGCAGCTTCGCGGATCTGCTCGGACTTGGTGGGATCACTTCCGTGCTGTGCTCCCCGCTGATCGTGAGGTATCTTGGGAGGAATTCAAGACTGCCTTCAGAGGACACCACATTCCAGCTGGCATTCTTGATCGGAAGTTGAATGAATTTTTGGCCCTCAATCAAGGAACCCGCACGATACTGCAGTATGCGCAAGCCTTCAACGACTTATGCCAGTATGCAGGGTATCATGCTGATTCTGATGAGAAAAAGAGGGATCGCTTCCGCAGGGGTCTCAATACCAAGCTGCGGGAACGACTCAACACTGTCCGGGCTGATAGCTTCACTGAGTTGGTCAATATGGCCATCTCCCAGGAGGATTGCATTGTTGCTCACCGGGCAGAGAAGAAGAGAAAGGCACCAATGGCAGCACCATCTGCTCAGGCTCAGAGGTTCCGGATTGTTTCCCACAATCAGAGCAGGGGTTTTCAGCAGCAGGCAGGCAGATGGGTGATCAGGCCACCTCAGCAGCAGCAGCAGCCGGCACCCAACCGCTACCCAGCTCCCGCCCCAAGGAACAATCAGCCTCCGCAGCAGCAGCAGTTCCGCCAGGGCAATGGGAACAAGTGTTTCACTTGTGGCAATGTGGGCCACTATGCCAAGAATTGTCCCAGGAACCAGCAGAAACAGATGCCAGCACCAAATCAAGACAAGGGAAGAAAGCAGAAGGTGCAAGTCAGGTAAGGGAAGCTCAACTTCACTGCTCTAGAGGAAGTGCCAGAAGGAGCTCCTATCATGACTGGTATCTTTTCAGTTTATAATCAACCTGCTTTAATTCTATTTGATTCTGGTGCATCCCATAGTTTCATTAGCCAAAGGTTCAGTGCTAATAGCAAACTGCCATTCTCTCACTCAAAAGGGTCATTCATGATAGTCACACCTGGGGGTAAAATTGCAACTAATCAATTAAACCAAAGTGTGCCTATTCAACTGGGAAGCCACATTATCAAAACCACTCTTCTTGTGTTGGGATTGGAGAATGTGGATATTATTCTAGGGGCAAATTGGATGACCTTACACCAAGTTGTGCTTGATGTAGCCAACCGTACCGTGGAAGTTAATTCTCCTTTCTGCGGGAATTTCACTTTGATTTTGCCTAGTCAGGGTTCTTCTCAGTCATGTGCTTTCTCTATGACGAAGATACCCTTGAAGAAGATCCCAGTGGTCTGTGAGTATGCAGATGTCTTTCCTGATGAATTGCCAGGAATGCCACCGGACCGGGATATTGAATTCGCCATCGAGTTGCAACCGGGAACGGCCCCAATTTCCAAGAGGCCCTACTGAATGCCACCCGCTGAGTTGGCAGAGTTGAAGAAGCAATTGCAAGAGTTGCTGGATAAGGGTTTCATTCGCCCAAGCACTTCGCCTTGGGGATGTCCAGCACTGTTTGTGAAGAAGAAGGATGAAAGCTTGAGGCTGTGTATAGATTACCGCCCTCTTAATGCGGTAACTATCAAGAACAAGTATCCTTTGCCTCGTATTGATGTTCTCTTTGACCAGTTGGTCGGAGCCAAGGTGTTTTCCAAAATAGACCTTCGCTCTGGCTACCATCAGATCAAAATACGAGCAAGTGATATTCCGAAGACGGCATTCTCAACCAGATATGGGCTATATGAATTCTTGGTGATGTCATTCGGGCTGACAAATGCACCAGCATATTTCATGTATCTGATGAATTCTGTTTTTATGCCGGAATTGGACAAGTTCGTGGTGGTTTTCATCGATGATATTCTGGTATACTCAAAGAACGAAGAAGAACATGCCGGGCATTTGCATGTAGTACTTCAACGTCTGCGAGAGCACCACCTTTATGCCAAGTTATCCAAGTGTGATTTTTGGCTAAAGGAAATCAAATTCTTGGGTCACACTATCTCTCAGGCTGGAATAGCTGTTGATCCGGATAAAGTGCAAGAGGTGATGAACTGGAAGCCACCAACGACTGTTCGCCAGATTCGGAGTTTTCTGGGATTAGCTGGTTATTACCGAAGATTTATTCCGGATTTCTCTCGAATTGCGAAGCCTATTACTGAGTTGCTGAAGAAAGAAGTCAAATTTGTGTGGAGTCAGAAGTGCGAAGATGCCTTCCATGCATTAAGGCAGCATCTGACCACAGCACCAGTATTGGTGCAACCCGACAGCAGCAAACCTTTTGATGTATATTGTGATGCCTCGGGCACCGGGTTATGTTGTGTCTTGATGCAAGACAACCGAGTCATTGCTTATGCTTCAAGAGCACTCAGGCCTCATGAGCAAAATTATCCCACTCATGACCTTGAGTTAGCAGCAGTGGTTCATGCATTGAAGATGTGGAGGCACTATCTAATAGGGACCCACTGCAACATCTTCACTGATCATAAGAGCCTTAAGTACATTTTTACTCAGGCTGATCTTAACATGAGGCAGAGAAGATGGCTAGAGCTGATCAAGGATTATGACCTGGAGGTACATTATCACCCAGGGAAGGCTAATGTGGTAGCTGATGCCTTGAGTCGGAAGTTGCAGTGCAACTGTGTTCTGATGGATTCTCGCATTAACACCTTGTGTGAGGAGCTGAGCAAGATGCAAATTGAAGTGATTCCTTCTGGTTCTTTGTCTCACGTTTCTGTTGAGCCAGCTTTGCAAGACCAGATCATCATGGCCCAGCTCAGTGACAAGGGAGTGCAGATTATCAAGAAGAATCTCCATCAGAAGGTTGAGAAGTATAATTGTTTCCGCCAGGATGAGAAGGGTGTGTTATGGTTCAAAAGCAGATTGGTAATTCCTAAAGACCAGGATCTCAAGAGGAAAATTTTGGATGAAGCTCATCTCTCCAAATTCTCTATGCATCCGGGAAGCACCAAGATGTACCATGATTTGAAGCCTTTGTACTGGTGGACCAGAATGAAGAGGGAGATAGCCCAGTATGTATCAGAGTGTGACACCTGTCAGAGGGTAAAGGCAAGCCACTTGAAGTCAGCTGGAGCTTTGCAACCACTACCCGTACCTTCGTGGAAGTGGGACGACATCAGCATGGATTTCATTGTGGGTCTGCCCAACACCTCTCGTCATCATGATTCAATTTGGGTTATTGTGGACCGATTGACGAAAGTGGCACATTTTCTTCCTGTGCACACCACTGATAAGGCTCAGAAGTATGCAGAATTTTATATTGACCGGATCGTGTGTTTGCACGGATTACCTCGGACCATTGTTTCTGACCGAGGAGCCTAATTTGTTGCCAGATTTTGGGAACAATTGCAAAAGTCTTTGGGAACCAAGCTAATCAGGAGTTCAGCTTACCACCCACAGACTGATGGTCAGACGGAAAGGGTAAACCAAATCCTGGAAGATATGCTGAGAGCTTGTGCGATCGAGTGTGGCAAGAACTGGGATAAGCACCTCTCCTTGGCCGAGTTTGCTTATAACAATAGTTATCAATCCAGCCTAAAGATGGCACCTTTTGAAGCTCTCTATGGAAGAAGGTGCAGGACACCACTCAATTGGTCTCAGCCTGGTGAAAGAGAAGTTTTTGGACCTGACTTAGTGACTGAAGCCGAAAGGAAAGTCAAGCTAATCAGGAAGAATCTAGAAGCTGCTCAGGCCAGACAGAAGAATTATCATGATAGAAGAAGGAAACCTCTCCAGTTCGAGGTGGGAAGTTTTGTATACCTCAAGGTATCGCCCACCAAGGGAATGCAGAGGTTTGGGATCAAAGGCAAACTAGCTCCTCGTTACATTGGACCTTATGAGATCATAGAAGCATGTGGACCCGTGGCATACAAGCTGAAGTTACCTTCAAAGATGTCTGCCATTCACAATGTTTTTCATGTATCTCAACTGAAGAAGTGTGTTCGATTGCCGACTGAGATCATAGCAGAGCCAGAATTGGAGATAGAGCCAGATCTATCGTACCAAGAGTACCCCTCCAAGATTCTGGATTGCAAGGAAAGATCAACTCGGGCTAAATCGATCAAGATGTTCAAGGTCCAGTGGAGTAATCACTCAGAGGAGGAAGCTACTTGGGAAACCGAGGAATTCCTGAGATCCAACTTTTCCGATTGCCTACCTAAGGAAGCTGGTACGTAATCACCCCCAAACCCCTCCTCCTGCCTTTCGAATCTAATTTCCAAAAATATGATCTTAATTCAGAATGAAGTAACTATAAAGTAAAACTTAAAAGGACTTCCTTCTGAAGTTGCAAAGAGAATGACATTCGAAGAGCAGTTTATCCTAATAATGGCAATCATCACCCTTTTTCCTATCAGTCTCACCCTTCGCTTTACCCCGGGAGGACTCTGGCCCGAATCTCGGGACGAGATTCCTTTAAGGGGGGAAGGCTGTGACACCCCAGTGTCACTCAGGGTTTTTCTCAAAAAGCCAAACCAAGAGCCATCATTTTATGTGAACCAAAGAAAGCATGAGCATCAAAATAACTTAAGTAATAATGAAGTCACCAAGTATATACTTAAAAGTGCCATGATCAAAGCAATTGAGTCCTTTAAAAAAATAAGATTATGCAACCCTAGTTTAAAAACCCTAAATGAGCCCCATGAGCACAATTCAAAAAAGTAAGAAAAAGGGAGTGAAAAGTTTAAAATTTTGAGTTGGGCCAATTATAAAAATTGAAGTATATTTAATGGGCAACAAGAAAGGTTGAGAAAGCTTAGCCAAAATAGCTCAAATAAAACCCCAAATCAAGCTTTCCATGTGTGGACTTATTGAGAATTCTGAATTTCAGATTTCTGAAATTCAGACCTTGAGCCATGGATCAGGGATGTTCACCTTGATCCCTAACTCGAATCCTAATGGCCCCATTGACAAAAATGTGTCTAACTAACCCCTCTGTCGTGTGCCAGAAGATGGCATTGGGACGTGAGCCCTAGACACGACTAAACCTTGGATTTGCCTCGGATTTGCGCAGGGAGACAGACCAGATTTCCTGGCTCCATATCTCTGCGACCAGTAGGCAAAATCCTATGACCCCCACACAAGAATGGTAGCTTGTAGGGAGGAGAAGAGGTTTTGTGCATTGACCAAGGCGAGAGCAGGCTCGGATGAGCGACTACACGCGCCAGAACTTGGGCAGAACGCACGGGCACACGTGTTCGACCCTGGTCGGCACGCCAGAGCTAGCCCAACCCGCGCGCGTGCGCTCCCCGGCGTCCAGTCAAGTCCGCCGCGCGCTCACGCCCTCGGCCGTGCCCGCCCGCGCCTATAAAGCCTCCCCGGGCGCGCCTCACTTCGCCCCGCACTCACCCTCTTCGGCCAGCCACTTTTCCTTAGCTCCGGCGAGCTTAATTTCCGCCCGCCATTGCCGCCCGAGCTTCGGCCACCGTGGCCAGCTCCCTCCAGCCACCCTCAAGTCAAGCCAGTGCTTCGGCCAGCTCCGCCAGTAGCCCGTGAAGCTTGCCAAGCCCTCGGACCCGGCCGGACTTCACCGGAGGCCCGAGATCGACCTCACCGGACTTCGGTCTTCCGCCGCCACGCGTGGACCGAGTTATCCAGTGAGTCTTCACCCAATTCCTTGCGCTCATGACTTCTCTGGCATCCCGTGAACCTCTCTGACCCATTCAATTGACCTACCTCGCCGTGACCAGGCCGGTCTCCTCGCCGCCGACGAGCATCCCCGCCTGCGCGCGTGGACCGACCGACTCCGGCCATCTCCGACGACGTTCCGCACACCGTTGTGATCCCCGAGACCTCCCCTTCATCCTCGACCTCTTCACCGGAACAGTCTCGCCGCCGGTAAGCCCCTCCGCCCTTTTCCCCGCCGCGGCTACTGTTTAAGGTAGAAGAAGGACCTCGGGTTAGGTTTTTGTAGAACCCGAGGGGTTTTCTGTAACGTCAGTGACTCATGTGAATAGTAGCCTAAGGACTGATTCGTGAGGAAAACTTAGAAAACCGCCAGGGACCCCAGTGCAAAGTAGATTTTCAATTAAATCGATTCTGTTATTCTTTTTAAATAACCAGAGAACTTGTAAAATTCATAACTTGATGAATTCTTAATCAAAAAATGTCAAACCAATTTTGCTAGCCTCTGTATATTATAATCTATCATTTAAAAATAGTAGACCCTATGCTTTCTGTTCAAAATTTTAGAGTTTAAAATTAAAAACAGAAACCCACTAAACCTTATTTAATCAAGGAAAATTAGTTTTTCTTCTGTGCTAGACTTAAGAAAATTTGTGGGTATTCAAACCTCTTTTAGACACTGTTTAAAAATAATAGGAACCCCAGCATTAGAAGTTATGATGTAGTTTCTCATTTAAAGATGTTTTGTCCAAAACTTAGAGAAAATCAGAAAGATATTAGAAATTAATGAACAGTGATTAATATTATTTTTCCTAGTTTACTTATGTAACAGAGGACTTAGGAAAAATACAGAGACCATTGATTTGGATCAGTTTTAAATTAAAATGATTTGTTTAGCCTAAATAAGACTGAAAATCAATTATTAAAGAGACAAAACTATAACCAAAATGCTTAACAAAAATCCAGTGAACTTATAACCACCAGAACCCCACTACAAAAATACAGAGCCCCTCAGTCCAACTTTTTAAGTAAGGGACATAAATACAAGGTGATAATAAGGCATTTTCCAACTAAATCATGAACAACCTCAAATAATGTGATAATGGGCAACCAAAAATTAGCTAAGTCTATGATGAGGTAAAATACCAGAGAAAAATGCAAACCCATGAAAAAGAAGCAAACTCTTGCCAATTACTAATGATTTAAGAGAAAAGCCATTTAATTCAAATAATGCATACCACCCCTTCCCTTAAGCAAAAAGATGCCAAACTTCAGAATGATTGCTCTTGCACAAAATAATAACCAAGAAAAATAAGAACTCTGTTGTTTGATATTTTTCAAGTATAGTGGTAGTAGAAAGCACCCATTTGGCTAGAAACTTGAGAAAACCATAGAAGAATAATTAAAAGGTATTAATGACTAGAAATTTGTATCAAGTCATGTTATAACACCTAAAAGCCAGCAAAAATAAGTTCTGAAGAATTACCCACTGTTAAATAGTAGTTGTAGTTCAAAGCACCCCTTCTACCCTAGAGTTTAATAATTTTGTGCAGAGAAAACTATTCACTTTCTGATCCCCAAATTTTAAGACAGAGAAACACACACCAGTAGCAAGCCACTGTAATTTTTACAGAATTTTTAGAATTTTATAAAAGCAACTTGTAATTCAAACCTACTCCAAAACATTAAAGAGAATAAAGGAAAAGGAAAGAAGAAATAAACCCCACCTCAATAAGTCTAACTTGAGTACTTATCATTTATCCCTAAGACTTAAAAAGAATTCAGAGGAACCCCAAAATTAAACCTACCTTTTACCTTAGCTAAATTTGAACCAGTTTACCAAGTATACCACCCAAGGGTCTTGCATAAGTAAAGTTAACTTTGTTTAACTCAAGAAAGATCATACACCTTTTAAGTTGTGATTTCTAAAAGCACATATCATATCATGCATATATCTTACGCATTGCATTCATTAGATTGTAATCTTGCCGACGGAGAGTACGTGCTCATCCCCGAGCAAGGACATGTCCAAGAGGAGGACCAGGAGCAGGCTTCAGAGGCTGCTATCGAGGATCTCCCCGTAGCCCCAGCAATTGAAGGCAAGCCCCGGTTTTCTGCATAACCTATTAATTATGCTATTTTACTACACTTAATGCTTATAGGATTGCAATGTGCACTTAAGTGTAGGAGTTGCTTGAAACCTCTAGTTGCATGAACTTAGGATTCCTTTTTGAGGTGAATACTAGCATACTAGGTCGAGTAGCTGCTTGATAATCAGGATCTCGGTAGAAGTCGAGTGATTTTTCTAGCACTCGCGCGAGGTCAGGAATTGATTGTATTCATCTTGATAACGGGATAGATGTTGGTCCATGGACTTGGATCCAGGGAGGATGCCTTGTCCATGAGACGGGAAAATGAATTAAGGATTAATGTGTGGATACCTGAGTCAAGCTTTTGAACGTACTAAGCACATGCCGGGAAATATGGTGACCGGTAAACCTAGTACCTGAGTGAAGCCGGGCGCGGACTTTATCCCTCACTTGTCCTGAGACTGGGTCTCCCATGCTAGCTATGGTGGGTACAAGTGCGGTCACTGCACGGCGGCAGCCGGGGTCAGTGGAGCATTGTATGCCAAGGCGGTGAGGCCTGGACGCGAACGGGGAATCGATGGGGACGGTTGTCATGTGCAGGGTCGGAGTACCCTGACATGTCGTGTGTTTAGGTTTACCTTGCAAGGTTAAAACTCGATTCGAATCGTCTGCTTCTCGCAGCTAATGAGACTGCTTGATTCCTTGTACTGCATCGAGTAAGAAGTGAAATGTGGTTACATGAGATAACTTGTTGATTGAACTAATTGATTGTTACCATGTATGCTTAGAAGGAGCAAATCTAGCTAAGTTAATGATGGTAAAATTTGGAAAAGCTAAGAATTGATTTTAGTAACAGCTAGTGCTTTTGGCAAACCAAACCCCTCAGCCAAACAGCTGCATAGTCTAGAGGTAGAGGAGTAGACTTCTCACACCGGGTAAGTCTAGCTGAGTATTAGTATACTCAGCCTTGCTTGTGGCACCATTTTTGCAGGTACCATGCAGGATATGATTGATGGTGTGACTTGGCCTACCACCCTGCCACCGGGTTGGACGGTCGAGTGGGATGTTGCTCCGGCAGGAGAGGAGCATGAGGAGTAGTGGGCTGGGCCTTGCCCATTTCCTCATTACCGACGACATCGATTATCCGCTGCACTTTACTTTATGAACTTTATTTGCTACTCCAGAACTCCGATTTATGTAATAATTCAGTACTTAATTTGAGGTTTCCTGTTTATTGTATTTCTTCTGTGACTCACCTTCGAGTGAGATTGTGGAATTTGATCCTGGTTAAGTGGCTCTATCAGACTAGATCTGAAGGACTGACGGGTTATTCCGATTTAAGTGTGTCACGGCCCTTGAGGCATGACTTAGGCACTTAAGCTGGAATAATTCGGGTGGTTCTGCCACATTGCAGGCTGGGCTATTTGCTGAAGAATAGCATTCACACTTGCAAGCTGAGCCACAACATCGACTAAAGTTGATACCGGAGATGGATTGGATGCATTAACATTCTTTTGGGAAACACCAGCACCATGATCCTTTCCGGAGCAGGTCCTCATTCTGCCGACAAAAGGAGACTTAGCTTCCAATCTTCATGAATAAGAAAGGATAGCATAGAAAAGCAAGGACAGGTAGCATGAATATGGTAGGTAAAACATGCGTGGAAACTGCTACAGAGGGCGTTTATCATGATGCATGCTCGTCTTATTCGTCCTCACGACTCTTGCCAACACATAGTGGCTATCACGTTCTATGGCGGTGGCATACCTACTCACTCTATCGTTGTACACTAGTCGCACTTTCCTAGTGTTTAGTTAGTGTACCTGCAGAAACTTTCATTACAGCCCGAACCCCATGATGAAATTCACAAACTTTGTCACAGTTTATACTCCCTATATTTCTGTATGGAGGTCAGCTCCTCATTAAGCGCCAAGCCACGCATAGGCGCCGCTGCCACACTTTAACCACAGGGCAACCCATTGTGGTAACTATTCATTACACCTCTCAGCATTCCCATGTCCGTATACCCATACACATTCATGGGATACTGAATCCCAGTAAAGTAATTACTCCACATCGCAACCTTCATATATACATATGTGTAACATGTATATAGTCCAGTGCCACATTTAAGCACTCCCCTAGACCGACGTTTGTTCGGTCAAGCTCTCACAACTCACCTTACCTGAGCATCGATCCATTCAAAATTGAATGGCACTAAAAATAACATTACACATGTATGCATTACCCCTCCCAGGTTGTGGGTTAGTGGTTAGCATCTTAAACTAAGCCACCTTATAGTCCTTAGTTTTAACCACATACTATTTGCACTTCAACTATCAGTCTTTGCTTATATATTATTAAGTTTATAAAAATCATTTAGACTCAAAGTCATTTTGAAGTTTATCAAATGATTACTTTAATATTCATGCTAATGGGGGATCGCTCCGATACCACGCTGTGACAACCCTCCCAAGTTATCAGTCTCACATGCACCAATCTTTGCCATTAATGGCCTTGGATGGTTGTGCACGTGCACCCGGTAACTTAACAAGGCTATCGAGTTCATCAACTCGAACTCATCATCCCAAGGATCTCCCACATAACATGTACATTACAGTAATCACATTTGATACACACACACTTCGGAGATAGAGCGGAAGACTTTACAAAACATACTTTTACAATTCCAGATCTCAAGTTTTACATCATAGAAAGAGTTGTAATTATTACAGGTCCTGATAGTACTCAAGTGCATGAATTAATACAGATTGGGAAAGGTGAAGCCTTTCCATAAGAAATAAACTCAGCATTAAAATCTTCAAGGCCTCCCCACAAAGCAACTATTAGGAGCTAAAGATAGCAAGAATCCCTCCTACAACAACATAGGGAATAAAACCCTGAGTATGCAATTACTCAGCAAGACTTACCCGACTAAAGAAAAGACTCTCAAGGGTATGCTGGATTTGGGACTCAAGGTAAAGCTTATCAATTATCGAAGACCCTTTTTCGCAGAAAAGCTTACTACTAGTTGATCCCTAAGCCAAGTTTTATTTCATAAGTTAGGTATTTACCTGCATCTAGATTTTCCTAATCTAGTTCAAGCACTTGGCCTAAACTAGCTGCATTTTATTCATACTCATATTTCACTTGCTAACTACGATGATGGTCACTGGGATGAGTCTCCATAACCGAGGAGCAACGACGATTCGAACCGATTATACCCAGCTGGGGATCTCTAACCACACGACATATGTAGCACTTAACCCTTGCATATGTCAACCTTTCCCACGGAGTCCTCCACTACATGAACAGGTCCACGCCACCCGAGAGCACATTATCCTACCAGGCGTGCAACTATGCCAGGAGGATACATGCTACTCCCGCTATCTCTCCACTCCCAGTGCGCGATTGTCTCTTCACATATGGAATAGCCGGGTTCAAGCTTACCCTGTCCCATACTAGGGTATGTGGCTAGTTGCAAAGTCTCAACCACAACAGGCCAGTCAACGGTACGGTCCTTAATCAACACAGACGGGCGACCATGTCAGCTCAGCGTCTGGTCTCGATTTATTCAAACCATTTCCCCATTTTTGGTACCCGGCAGGGGTACTCTTTTTGGATGATGAACCCATCCGGAGCCCTGATGGACTCATCATCATAAGTTTGCTTTCACTTTTGAATCAAAAGCCCATAACCAATGTTACACATCATTCTTTTGAAAAACAAATGATTTTTGAGTTTCTAAGCAGGACTAAGCAGTAATAATTCTTTTTATAAAACAGGGATTTAGGAATTTTCAAGGAATGGTAATGCATCAATTGTTTATCACACAACTCCTATCACCTAATGCATCATATCAGGTGATAAAGCATTTAAAACGCAAGGAAGGGGCAAATGCACCGGGGCTTGCCTTAATACAGGAGGAGATCTGAGATCTTCTAACACGATAAGCAGTTAGATGGAATCCACCACTGGATCAGCAGAACTGGAACAGGCTCCTTCTTCACAAATCACTTCTTCTTGGTACTCTACTTGAAATGCTATGATTATGAATGCCTATGTATATGCTAATAGCAAGGAAGGTATTACGAAGCATTACAAAATTACAATTACAAGCTATCACCACAAGCCATAACTACCAGGGAGCTACTTATCCTTAGAACTCATCTAACCATCCAAAACTTGCTAAGCAACTTCATTTTCATTGTTTTACTAAGTTATTAGGTGCTTTTATCACCCAGGGATAAATCTCTTTTTCATTTTTGACCAACAACTAGTTTGCCAAGCAAATCCTGTCCAAACAGTTCCAAACTTTACGCAAGGGTTCATATGCCCAACATAAGCTTACACAATTTTTTCTTATAATTTTTAGTGCTCTATTTTATTACTAAAATTTCAGACAATCATTTTAAGGCACCTTTTAATCCTCTAAAATATCTATTTGCTGCAAAAACTCCAAATCTATTTTTACTTGGAACTCTACTACTTCGCCCACCTAACAAAACTTGTTTCACTATTTTAGTACCTTTCCACAATTTCTGGCGCAAATAAACAGACATCAAACAAAAGAAAATGCTAAATATATGAACAGCCATGGGCAAGAACTGACTCAACTGGCCCAACTCTAAACAACCCCAGCCCAGTCAAGCAGCTCTTACGGCTTTAGGAACTAGCTCCGCGCTCGCCCGCGCTCTCTCCGCGCCCGCCGGCTGCGAGACCAAACTCCGGCAACAACAACACGGAACAACGTCGCAGAAGAGTTCAAATCAGCAATCGGGTAGCATAGGTGGCTCACCACGAAGCGGAACAACCCATGAACACGCTCGCAACCAGCTCCAGACTAGGTCCGCCATATTGAGGTCATCCCAGGCGGTGCTCACCGACGGCGCCACAGCGTTCTCCAAGTTCTACAGCGGTGGCGATGAAACGGGCGAGCTGATGAGTATCACTAACCAATAGGGCAACTGATACACGGAAGCAACAACGTTAAACATGGTCGTACTTACCTGGCCACGAAGGGGCGAGACGCCGGTAGCATGATCACAATTTCAAAGACAACGACGACAAACGGCAGTCTCGGACAGCGGCGTAATCTGGTTCTACACGAACGTGGGCCACAGACATGGAAAACATTCGGTGAGTTGGCTAGAAACTGGAAGACAGCCGAGAAACACCTTAGGCAAGTTTCCCAGGGGACGGTGAAGCAGAACAAAGATTGTCCACCCACTGGTCACGGTGAAGCTTATCCCAGGGGAAACTGCAGGCAAGCACTACCAACAGCTTACACGAGCATGGACACGCGACTTTATTACATAAGCACCACGCAGGATCAGTACATGACGAAACAATAGACTTGGGCTCGTAGTGGTCAAACCAGAGACGGCAAGCAAGGTGGTTGCCGGCCTGGATAAGCTCAGGTCCATCCTAGGCATAGATATTTGGAACCTTAATATACTCGCTTACCCTAGGTGCCAAAACTCACCCACATCCCAATCTGACCGGAAGCAACTGGAACATAGCAGTAGTGGATAAGCTCCGTACTAGTCTCTTCTTAGATCCCTGAACCAAGCTCTGGACCTAATGAGTTTGAACTCACAATGACCACCTGCACCTTTCCGGTTCACTCCTCATTATCTTACTATTTTCAAAGGCAACAGGTCGACCAAGGCTAACAAAGTATGCTCACAAAACAAAACTATACCAACTCACTATAGAAATTCAGGGTTAAAAGCACACAGATCAAAAGTTGCAATGCCCCAAAATCCCTCAAAACTCACTAAACTTGCTGTTTCAGTTATCTGAAACAAGAACCTGATAAGGAACATTTTGAGACAATTTACCCCCAATTTTGTACAGCACCAAGGTACACCCACTTCAAGAGACTTGTTCACCTTGATATGGTATTTCATTTTTATATAGAATTTTTAACCCAAATCTCCTTGGTTTAATTACCGCAAAGCTCCAAAGATGGGTAAAAACACACAGATTCAGACTTAGATGTTTTACTGTCTGAAAATCCCCAACACCTGACAACTGATCTTTAGGCAAACATTACTCTACTTTTTATGCAGCACCATGTTAATCTCACCTTATGAGACGTATTCACTATACTGTGGTCTCCAAGTTTTCTATAGAAACTACAGTCTAAAACCAATCATATTGATCACAAAACATTTCCAAACTGAGCAACCTGCTGCAATTATCTTTTTTCAGTTAATCTGAACAAAACTTCAGTTAGTGCAAACTGACAGTCCATTTTGGACAGCTTTCATTCTATTTTCCGTACATCCCCATGCCAAACCTTCTCAAAGGTATTTGTTCATCAATATATTGTCTTCAATTCTTTTATAGAACCCACAGTCCAAAACCTTATGGATTAGGCACAAAGAAGCTCCAAAACTGCACTCACAACACTAAAATTCAGATTCAGGTTATTGCACTAAGTGTGAAAACCACAATTTCTGTCAACTCGTGCTTGGACCAGTTTTTCTCCTAGTTTCATATGGTTTTAGGGCTACCACATTTCATAAACATTGTTCTCCTATAGTTACTCTACAGGTTTGTTATAACAATTGTTTCCAAAATACCCATGGATTAAAAGTTACAGGGATTCAAAAACAGATAAATAAAACTGTTTTGGGCTGATTCCAACTGACCCAAATCTGAATTTTTGCAAATTATTTCAAATTCTCCCACATCACTTGGAGAGCTCCAAATATGAAAATTGTTCACTTTTCCAAGCTCCACAACATTGGTATATGGACTTTTAGCAAAACTTAGCTAGATCTTAAAATCCACTTTTGGGCTAGTTTAGAGTTGAAATTGGACTTGATCTGCTTCAAGCATTTCATCCATTTATTGCAACCTACTAAAAACAAGGTTAACTTTAAGCTCAAACCCAACTTTGGTGTATAGAGCTCATGTCCAAATTTTCATTGGTTTAAAATTTGTTTGCTTGTACTAGATTTCAAACAAGGTCTCAGAACTTCTCTTGCTCTCTTCGAAACGACACAACCTCACCCTTTTGCAAATTTGTTACCCTAGTGAATGCATTCTAGGTGTATCAAGCAAGTTAATGCAAGTGCACATGATGAAATGTCAAATTTTTAGTTCTCGTAACACCAGGGGTGTTACACTTTATTACATCAAGATGTCCAAGACATCCACAGGGTCATTAACTTAAGTCATAATCAAAGTGTTGAACAAAATGTAGTATGATAAGGAATTCATAGGCAACTTACTGGGGTTTGCCACTAAACTAATCTAGAACTCGTCAAAGTCCTCAAACTCCTGAAAGTCCTCCATGTTGTCTTCATCTTCTCCTGAGCACTGAATGCATTGGGGATAACTGGGTTGGGTGGTTTTTAAAGCATGGGTGACTAGACATCAACGTACTCAGCAAATGTCCCGTTTGGCTAAAGTGAACTAGCTGTATGTGGAGTTAAGCTCAAAGCAGTTGCTTTTAGTTGGTTAGGTATTTATTACTAGTAGAAGCCAATTTTTAGTAATAAACCCAAGTTATTACTGAAGTCGCACTCCCTCCTAGAGGAAATACCAAAATACCATAAAGATAGTCATCATCATTAAGCATCATCATAAAAGTATCCTGAGATACTCTAATCAAAGAAGCTCCTAAGGCTGCTCATAATCGCGAGCACGACTGATATACCAATTTCTAACAA
The DNA here is from genome assembly GCA_029449295.1 of Zea luxurians. Classification (NCBI taxonomy): domain Eukaryota; kingdom Viridiplantae; phylum Streptophyta; class Magnoliopsida; order Poales; family Poaceae; genus Zea; species Zea luxurians. The sequence goes on along the minus strand of JAOPSE010000010.1, from coordinate 4,691,837 downwards.
TCTGCAGAGGTTGCACACTTTACCCACTAGTTGTGATTCCCTTTTTGCCAGAGGAGCGATATTCCCCATTGACCACTACCTAGGTGGCCTAGTAGGCTATCACTACGTAGCCTTTACAAAGATTCCCCTTGTGTATAGTTGCTCGATAGATTTTGCCAGTTGTACAAACACAGTACTCCTCCCTAAGGTGGGTGACTAACAAAACCAAATCGAATGAACCTCGAAACCTACCTTTAGTAGAGCAAGCACTATGTCTTGGCCGCCATTGACAGCACAACGGCAAAGCCAACTACACCCCCTAGTTCATCCAATTAATCAGCTAAGGGCGTCTCATTCCACCCTTATGGTTGTATTGTTTTCTTGGGTGGTCATCCAACGAACAAGTTCTTACAGAGAGGTACTCGGGAAACAACCTAAGTCCCCTAAAGTATGACATGTTCATCATCATAATCAGGATAACATCATTGTATCATAAATGTTCTCATCATGTTCATTGATTAAAGTAAAGCAATAGCATGAAGCTAACTATAGTAACCCAAAAGGTAATCAAGGACCAAGTAAATAGAAAGCTAGTCAATCCTTAGGTTGATCATGGTATGCGGGACAATGAATTATAAAGTAAATAGGACATAATGGAGAAAATGACAAAAGAACAGTACACCAAACATATGCAACAGAGTGAACACAAGTTCAATAGAAAAGTATAACCACAAAAGTGAACTCTAGGTTCTAGGGTAGATTAATATACCTAGAGGTATGTGGTTTCTCCAACTACTGCCTAACTCAGTTGATTAATTACCTAATTATATTTATCTTAGTGAACTACTTATTTGGACAAAGTCATTCCAGGGATGGGACCATACATTAATTGAAATTAAATCTACCAAGTTAAGCACTTGAATAATCATTAGAGTTTCACTTTTATTTTACCCTTAGTAATTATTATACCACTTTAAATTAACCTAGTCTAGCCATAAAATTAAGACATGCAAACGGTGACTGATTATAATTTAAACAGATAAAGAATAACATTATGAACATTTTGCAATTTGAACCACCCAATTTGGAGTTCATATGCAAACGATATGAAACAAACAAGATTTCGAATTCAAAAACACTAAATTAAACCTATTTCTGTGATTAAAATAAAGTCCAGGGGATTCTCTGCAAGAAACCAGGGGCCTGGGCGCAATAAAACAGGACCGGGGTTGTTTTCTAAGAAACCGATGGGTTTCTTAACAAAATTCCCAAGCAAACAGGTATCCAGCGCTCTCGGCCGTCCGATCACAAATCAACGGACAAGATTAGATCCGAGTGCGAGCACGCGCGCGGGCACGAGTGAGCACTAACAAGCGAGTCAGGGTGGTCAGCGACTCGGGAGGAAGGCAGGCTGACCGCTCTGGCCAAGCGCCATGGGGCACAGGCAACCGATGGGTGGGACCCTATGGCAGAGGCACATGTCCAAATCAGTATCTAGAGATCTGGATCGTTGGATCAAGGACGGGTGGCTGAGATCTGGTGCACAGGGGTTAATGGCAAGACGGCCGACGTCATTCCTGTCCACGGCGGTGGAGTCACCGGAGATAGGGCAGGCGCGGACTCCGGGGGGTTTGGGGTCCCCGGAGTTTACTACGACCGATGAGGGGGAACCGGCGAACTCGATGTCAGGGTTTTGATCGAGAGAACAAGATTGGGGACAAGGGAATGGCAGAGGGAGTGCTCTAGGCGGGTCAAGGTAACTCTGGCGAGAAATCTCGGTCGCGGGGAGGGGGAATCGGGTGCACCGAGGCTGGCACCAGCTCCACTGAGGCATGAGGGACTCCAAGGGCCAAGGCACGGGCACGGGGCACGGCTGAATCGACCGGACTGCGTGCAGGTGCGGCAAACCGGTGAGGCAAGGCTCCGGTGAGCACGAATTAGCTAATGCCAAGCAAAATCAAGGTAACTGGAGTACGAGAACTGGTTTCTCAACTCAAGACGGTGCTCAGGAAGACTCGGCGTGACGCTTGGCACTCTAGACAGCAGGCACGACGGGCATTTCCTTCGGTGAGCTCTAGCGTCAGCGGCAGAGGACGAGAGAGGGCGAGATTGGGCAAAATGAGGCACGGGAGAGAGAGCGGGTGCGGGTGGAGCTCAAAAGGGAGTTGGGGGCATGGGCAGGCGACGTGGCAGGGTTCTCGGCGTGCGTGCGCGCTGGTCACGGTTCATGGGGAAGACAGAGGTGACAGGGGGGTCCCACAGCGCAGCGAGAGAGAGAGGGCGCGGAGTGAACGGTTCGTGGCGTTGATGGGTTGGGCCCGCGATGCAGAGAGAGGGAGCACCCGCAAGGTTGAGGGAGAGAGGGAACGGGGGTGCGCGAGTGCTGGCTGGCGTTGACAGGTAGGGTCCGCCTGTCAGAGGGAGGGTGCGGGCGCGCACGTGGGCGCACGGAGCTAGGCCGAGTTGGGTCAAATGGTCGAGGCTGGGCCGAATTGGTTTTTCCTTTTTTTGAATTTCTAATTCCTTTTTTTATTTTCTCTATTGAATTCAAATCAAATCAAACCATAAATTCAAATTCAAATATTTCAAACATGTGCATCAACTAAAAACAAAGTTTAATCTCAGCATGATGCAAACATTCATATCTCCCCTAGGTTTTAATATTCTAAGAAAATAATACATCTCTCACATAAGTAACCCAAAATTCTATTAAAAGAAGGGAAAGGAAAATCTATAGAGGTGAGAAAAGAAGTAACACGTGAATTTGGTAGGTATTAGAGAACAAATTTTATAACCCCCAAATTCAGGGTGTTACAACTTCATGGGAAGAAGGTCACACTCTATGACCTGGACCCCCATCCTCCCCTCGGATGGGTGAATTGGACACGAACTCGGAAAAAGAGCTCTGCAGAAACAAAATCCTGTAGTGAGAACAGGGCATACAATGACCTGATAGAGTAAAGTACAGGCATCTAAAACTTATCATCAGGGGAAGGTTCCAAGCGGAGTAAGAACAAGGAGCACCGACATTCGAGACAGCACCTCTCAGCATCATTTCAGTGTGCTTCAAAACACTCCCCTCAGATATCTGTCTGTTTGTAACTCAGGAAGATTCATTCACTCCAGTATACAGATAGGCCAGTAACTATGTCCTTTAAAGGCTAGACGTCCTTGAAGACAAAGTCGATGAGAACAGCCTCACTAGTCAAACCTTTGTTTTTCAAATTAGCTAACTCAGCAAGTAGAACTCTAGCTTCAGCAGCCTCTAAGTCAGTTGGGGCCTCCATCCAACTCGGCACTCGTACATCATGCTGCCTCCCAAAGCGTACATGTAGCGACTTGTGGTGATTTTCCATGGTAAATCACTCAAAGTGCCATCCCTTGATGCTATCCTTCAAAGGAATATCAAGATACTCAGACTTACTACCTCGACGAAGTTCCAAACTGGCGCTGCCGACCAACTGATGCTGCCCCCGGGCATTCCGGGTTTGCAGTGATACAAATAATTCCACAACCCAAAGTGTGGATAAATCCCCAGGAAGGCGCCACAGGATAAATCCTCAGAGTTGGGATTCAGATGAGTCAGGTTGAGGGAGTAGAAATCGAGAAGGCCGTGGAAGAAAGGAACAACCGGTAGACCTAATCCTTAGATCAACAAGGGAACAAAGACTACCGACTCATGGGTATTCTCTGTGGAGACGGTAATCCCCTGCCAGATCCTCCAAGAGCACAGTTCCTTTGGTGGCAGAACCCCAATTTCAACAAGGTGGAGAAGATCGGACATGGAAACAATAGAAGCATAGTTACTGCCAAATGGAAGTTGGCTGTTAGGGTCGATTGGGGGAATAGCAGGGGCGGTGGTCCCATGTTTCTTCCTACTGGGCGCCAATAGACCTTGTGAGCAGGCGGGGTTGAACACAGTCACGAAGATGAGCTAGGATTTCAAAAATTGGATCAAGGTGAAAAAAGCAGAGTTAGGGTTCACTGCCAGGAGACTGCCAACGAGAATGTATAGGCACACACTAAGTCGGGCGCATCAAGAGGAAAGAGGTGACTCGGACCAGACCATCAACAAAGCAAAGTCAGTCGGGCTATCAAACAGAGGCGCTAACCGAAAATTTTAGTCGAATTCATGAACGGAACTAGTCAGTCAGGAATTATCAATATTGGCTCACGTAACCAAAATCGTCAGGCAACGCATAAGCCGAACAGAAGAGCGAACACATCAGAAAGCAACGAACAAAGTTTTTTCATTCATTAGAAGTGGCTCATTACAAACGAAGAGGGCCAACCCTTTAGGAACCGACCCCAACATCCTACACATACTACCTACTACTACAACTACCACTACCTACACAAACTACCTACTACATATTACTATTTATGCCGGTGGTGCCCTGTCACCGACATTGCCACCACCGTTCCACCGCCACCACTCTCGTCGCCACCGCAACCCATGCCACCGCTCGCGCGGCCTGCATCGCCGCCGCCCCCGCCCTCACCATCGTCACCGTCGCCACCGCTGTCCTCCTCGGTGTCCTCCCCCTCCGAGTCATCCGACCCTTCGAGCCCTACTCACTCGACGGATCAGATGTAGGCCCACTCGGCCGCTAATAGCCCCATGGAATCGTCCGAGTCATTGGACGACGCCGTCGGGAATGCCAACAGAAGAGGGTCGTAGCCCTCGGAGGAGAAGTCCTCAGAAAACTCCGACTATCCAAAGTCCTCCGACGGGGGAGTCAGAGGATGCTTGTGTTTTCCCTCCACCAAGCCGCGCTTGCCTTTCCCTCCTTTGCCGCCGGCCATGGTACTTTCTGACGAGTGGGAAAAGAAGAAGAAGAACATAGAAGAGCAAGAGCGAGTGAAGAGAGCGGGCACATGCAAGTAGACTATTTAAAGAGGGCAAAGGTCGACTCTTCGCATCCCGCCCGTTCAGCGAACAGTCACAAGGACTTCAATAGCCACTTAAGTTTCCAATAAAGGGAGCAGACTGCTGACACCTATTCACATAACACGGCACTAGAAGAAAGTAAAGTCAACTACTCAGACTCAGCAATACCCTCCATCATGTTAGCTTCTATTTTTGGACAAGATAGTGTACACTACTCAATGGATATACATCCATTGGGCGCATCGATTGGGTGTAAAACCGGATTTTTCGAGATTTTCTGAAGCAATGCGATTTGCAAAATATTCGCAGTGAATACCAAACGACAAAAAACAAGATCGGTCAAACTAAAGTCGGCTGGAGCTTTACCGGCCAAACTCCAATCAACACAAGCATTGAAGACCTTGGTCGAGTGCCGTCCAGCCAGACCTCCATCGTTCTAGACTCAGTCGACCAGGTCCTAGTCAGCAAGGGTTTCAGTCAGAACAAGTTCAAACTAGGCAAGAACTCGCCCAGACTTGACAACTAGAATAAATCAAAGTTCTCCGAAGGCAGGCAATGAAGACCTTTGAGTTGGTTAGTACTCAAATCAATTCAAAGCTCGAGGGCTAGAGATGCATCCAATGGACACAAGGGCAAAAATAAAAATGCTAAACTCAACATCAAATAATGAAGACCTTTGATTTGTTAGTAATAAAATTAATTCAAAGCTCGGGGGCTACACCCATTGGGTACAAAGCAACCTTCGAAAAAGCCTAGAAGAAGCATAAGACTTTATGTTCTTTTAAAGACTCAAGTTAATTGTCCTCAAAAGTTGGCTTGAGCCTCGGGGGCTTGTGGAGGATGGATAACCCATGGGTCCCCATGTACACTAAAACATGTCCTGGGCCACCTAGCAGGTTTCTCCTGGGTCGTCCTATGGGACGGGGCAACTAGATGTAGCCAGGCTAGGCAGGCCCAGTCTGAGCCAACTAAAACCAACGCCCGAGTTAAGTGCTACAGGGGCACGGACGTATCAGGCGTTATAGTTGTGATCACTGACAGGCCAAGCCCTCAGCGGTAGCTTGGGCGAATGGGCGACGAGGACTCTGGATGTATAGGGATACAGTCTGCTACAAACCAGGAGATAAGCAAGTTGATAGTCATGATCGTCTATACGGGATAACTCTCCCGGGTCGCATATATAAGGCCAGGAGGTACCCCCTACCATTTCATCTCATCTTAGCCTTCAACACCCACAACTCTCAACTTGTAATCCTCACATCAATACCAAAATCGCCACAAGAAGTTGGGTATTACGCAACTCTACGTAGCCCGAACCTGTATAAGTCTACGTCTCAACCCATATGTTATAGCACGAACCATCAAGTCGCGATCAACGGCATCGTCCCACCCAAAAGCATCTCATGGGTAACCCTGTGGTGCACGGTCGGATCACAAACACCAACACAATATGGAAAGGTGAACCACTTAGAGGCTAATAAAGTTCAGGAGACCCCAGGAGTGGCAAATAGGTAAGTTCTCAGTCGAATTTCCTCTTGCAAATGTGTTGTTTGATACTGGAGCCACACATTCTTTTATTGTAAGGCCCAAAATTTGCATTAGAAAAATAATAATAAAATAAATAAATAAATAAGGAAAATTCCCCAAAGATTTTAAATCAAAACACCCCTCAAGTATATTCATACCAAGTTACTACTCCCAAGATAGAAATATTCTCAAAAAAAGAAAGATACATAGACAAACTAAATTACCTTGGAATTGATTATATAGAAGAATTATGATTAAACTATTTCTTAATATATAATCTACAATATAAATTATATTTCCCTAAAACTAATAAGGTGTGAACATTCTCCTAGTATATGATTGGAAGCATGTGTAAATAAACTAAAATAAAACAAAGATATAAAAAAAATACTTTTGCATTTATACCGGGGATTTTGAATTGTGCATATAAAAGATAAATGAGATATTGCCCTCAGATTTGAATTTGAACCATAAATTTAAACTTGAATTTGAAAGGAGGAGTTAGAAATAAAAAAATTAAAAGGAACACGCGTGCTTGTGCCTGGGCCGAATCTGGCTCCGACCACTTGCCACTAGACAGAAACTTCTCTTCATATCTGAAAGTCGCCTAGAGGGGGGGTGAATAGGGCGAATCTGAAATTTACAAAGTTTAAGCACAACTACAAGTCGGGGTTAGCGTTAGAAATATAAGCGAGTCAAAAAGAGAGGGCGCAAAACAAATCACAAGCAAATATAGAGTGAGACACAGTGATTTGTTTTACCGAGGTTCGGTTCTTGCAAACCTACTCCCCGTTGAGGTGGTCACAAAGACCGGGTCTCTTTCAACCCTTTCCCTCTCTCAAACGGTCACTTAGACCGAGTGAGCTTCTCTTCTCAATCAAACGGGACACTAAGTCCCCGCAAGGACCACCACACAACTGGTGTCTCTTGCTTCGGTTACAATTGAGTTGATCACAAGAAGAATGAGAAAGAAAAGAAGCAATCCAAGCGCAAGAGCTCAAATGAACACAAATGTCACTCTCTCTAGTCACTATTTGATTTGGAGTGATTCCGGACTTGGGAGAGGATTTGATCTCTTTGGTTGTGTCTAGAATTGAATGCTATAGCTCTTGTAATGTGTTTGAAGTTGGAAAACTTGGATGCAATGAATGGTGGGGTGGTTGGGGTATTTATAGCCCCAACCACCAAACTAGCCGTTTGGTGGAGGCTGTTGTCGACGGGCGCACCGGACAGTCCGGTGCGCCACTGGACACTGTCCGGTGCGCCAGCCACATCACCCGACCGTTAGGGTTCGACCATTGGAGCTTCTGTCTTCTGGGCCACCGGACAGTCCGGTGGTGCACCGGACAGTCACTGTACACTGTCTGGTGCGCCTTCTGGCGCTGCTCTGACTCTGGCACACACTGTAGCGCATTCAATGTGGTTGCAGATGACCGTTGGCGCTGAAGTAGCCGTTGCTCCGCTGGCACACCAGACAGTCCGGTGTAGCACCGGACAGTCCGGTGGATTTTTGCGGAGTGGCTCCCAGAATTCCCGAGATTGGTGAGTTCGGAGTTGGAGTTCCCTGGTGCACCGGACACTGTCCGGTGGCACACCGGACAGTTCGGTGCGCCAGACCAGGGCTGCCTTCGGTTATCTTTTGCTCCCTTTGTTTGAACCCTTTCTTTTGACTTGTATTGGTTTATTGTGAACCTTTGGCACCTGTAACACTTATAATCTAGAGCAAACTAGTTAGTCCAATTATTTGTGTTGGGCAATTCAACCACCAAAATCAATTAGGAAAATGTGTAAGCCTATTTCCCTTTCAATCTCCCCCTTTTTGGTGATTGATGCCAACACAAACCAAAGCAAATATAGAAGTGCAGAATTGAACTAGTTTGCATAATTGTAAGTGCAAAGGTTACTTGGAATTGAACCAATAAATATTCTCACAAGATACGCATGGATAGCTTTCTTTTCATATTTAACATTTTGGACCACATTTGCACCATGGATTTTGTTTTGCAAATTCTTTTCAAAGTTCTTTTGCAAATAGTCAAAGGTAAATGAATAAGAGTTTGAGAATCATTTTTAAGATTTGAAATTTTCTCCCCCTGTTTCAAATGCTTTTCCTTTGACTAAACAAAACTCCCCCTTAATGAAATCCTCCTCTTAGTGTTCAAGAGGGTTTTAGATTTTAATTTTGAAGAGGGTGTTATAGCAAAAAATAAGATACCAATTGAAAAATTCTTTTCATAACTCAAATTTGAAAGACTATAATTTTTGAAATTGGTGGTGGTTGCGGTCCTTTTGCTTTGGGCTAATACTCTCTTCGCCTTTGGCATGAATCGCCAAAAACGGATGCTTGAGTGAAATATAAGCCCTTTCAAACTTTCTCCCCCTTTGGCATACACAAAAATATGAGTGAAGATTATACCAAAGTTTGAGAGATGTGCGGAGCAACGGCGAAGGATGAATGATTCGATGGAGTGGAGTGGAAGCCTTGTCTTCGCCGAAGACTCCTTTTCCCTTTCAATCTATGACTTAGCATGAAATGGACTTGAAAGAACACATTAGTCATAACACATGAAAGAGATGATCAAAGGTATATATATATGAGCTACGTGTGCAAAGTATCAATCAAAATTTCTAGAATCAAGAATATTTAGCTCATGCCTAAGTTTGGTAAAACTTTGTTCATCCAATGGCTTGGTAAAGATATCGGCTAATTGTTCTTTGGTGCTAACATATGCGATCTCGATATCCCCCTTTTGTTGGTGATCCCTTAGAAAATGATACCGAATAGCTATGTGTTTAGTGCGGCTATGCTCAACGGGATTATCCGCCATGCGGATTGCACTCTCATTATCACATAGAAGAGGAACTTTGGTTAATTTGTAACCATAGTCCCTGAGGGTTTGCCTCATCCAAAGCAATTGCGCGCAACAATGGCCTGCGGCAATATACTCGGCTTCGGCGGTTGAAAGAGCCACAAAATTTTGCTTCTTTGAGGCCCAAGACACCAGAGATCTTCCCAAGAACTGGCAAGTCCCCGATGTGCTCTTTCTATTAATTTTACACCCTGCCCAATCAGCATCGGAATAACCAATTAAATCAAATGTGGATCCCCTGGGGTACCAAAGGCCAAACTTAGGAGTATAAACTAAATATCTCAAGATTCGTTTTACGGCCCTAAGGTGAGCTTCCTTAGGATCGGCTTGGAATCTTGCACACATGCATACGGAAAGCATAATATCCGGTTGAGAAGCACATAAATAGAGTAAAGAACCTATCATCTACCGGTATACCTTTTGATGTACGGATTTACCTCCTGTGTCGAGGTCGAGATGCCCATTTGTTCCCATGGGTGTCTTGATGGGCTTGGCATCCTTCATTCCAAACTTAGTGAGAATATCTTGAATGTACTTCGTTTGGCTAATGAAAGTGCCTTCTTTGAGTTGCTTGACTTGGAATCCTAGAAAATACTTCAACTCCCCCATCATCGACATCTCGAATTTTTGTGTCATGATCCTACTGAACTCTTCACATGTAGATTCGTTAGTAGACCCAAATATAATATCATCAACATAAATTTGGCATACAAACAAATCATTTTCAAGTGTTTTAGTAAAGAGTGTAGGATCGGCCTTTCCAACTTTGAAGCCATTAGCAATAAGAAAATTTCTTAGGCATTCATACCATGCTCTTGGGGCTTGCTTGAGCCCATAAAGCGCCTTAGAGAGTCTATAAACATGGTTAGGATACTCACTGTCTTCAAAGCCGGGAGGTTGCTCAACATAGACCTCTTCCTTGATTGGTCCATTGAGGAAGACAGTTTTCACGTCCATTTGGTAAAGCTTAAAGCCATGGTAAGTAGCATAGGCAAGTAAAATGCGAATTGATTCAAGCCTAGCTATGGGTGCATAGGTTTCACCGAAATCCAAACCTTCGACTTGTGAGTATCCCTTGGCCACAAGTCGGGCTTTGTTCCTTGTCACCACACCATGCTCGTCTTGTTTGTTGCGGAAGACCCACTTGGTTCCTACAACATTTTGGTTAGGATATGGAACTAAATGCCATACCTCATTCCTCGTGAAGTTGTTGAGCTCCTCTTGCATCGCCATCACCCAATCCGAATCTTGAAGTGCTTCCTCTACCCTGTGTGGCTCAATAGAGGAAACAAAAGAGTAATGCTCACAAAAATGTGCAACACGAGATCTAGTGGTTACCCCCTTATGAATGTCGCCGAGGATGGTGTTCACGGGATGATCTCGTTGGATTGCTTGGTGGACTCTTGGGTGTGGCAGCCTTGGAACTTGTTCATCCTCCTTGTCTTGATTATTTGTATCTCCCCCTTGATCATTGCCGTCTTCTTGAGGTGGCTCATCTTCTTGATCTTCTTCTTCATCATCTTGAGCCTCATCCTCATCTTCAGTTGGTGGGGATGCTTGCATGGAGGAGGATGGTTGATCTTGTGCTTGAATGGGCTCTTCGGATTCCTTAGGACACACATCCCCAATGGACATGTTCCTTAGTGCGGCGCATGGAGCCTCTTCATCATCTAATTCATCAAGATCAACTTGCTCTACTTGAGAGCCGTTAGTCTCATCAAACACAATGTCACAAGGGACTTCAACTAGTCAAGTGGACTTGTTAAAGACTCTATATGCCCTTGTGTTTGAATCATATCCTAGTAAAAAGCCTTCTACAGCCTTAGGAGCAAATTTGGACTTTCTACTTCTTTTAACAAGTATAAAACATTTGCTACCAAAGACCCTAAAATATGAAACATTTGCCTTTTTACCAGTTAGGAGTTCATATGATGTCTTAGGATTCGGTGTAGATACAACCGGTGATGGCGTAGCAGGCGGTGTTGACCGCCTCGGCCCAAAACCGATCCGAAGTCTTGTACTCATCAAGCATGGTCCTCGCCATGTCCAATAGAGTTCTATTCTTCCTCTCCACTACACCATTTTGTTGTGGCGTGTAGGGAGAAGAGAACTCATGCTTGATGCCCTCCTCCTCAAGGAAGCCTTCAATTTGTGAATTCTTGAACTCTGTCCCATTATCGCTTCTTATTTTCTTGATCCTCGAGCCAAACTCATTTTGAGCCCGTCTCAAGAATCCCTTTAAGGTCTCTTGGGTTTGAGATTTTTCCTGTAAAAAGAATACTCAAGTGAAGCGAGAATAGTCATCCACAATAACTAGACAGTACTTACTCCCACCGATGCTTATGTTAGCGATCGGGCCGAATAGATCCATGTGGAGGAGCTCGAGTGGCCTGTCAGTCGTTAAGATGTTCTTATGTGGATGATGAACACCAACTTGCTCTCCTGCTTGACATGCGCTACAGATCCTGTCTTTCTCAAAATGCACATTTGTTAGTCATAAAATATGCTCTCCCTTTAGAAGCTTGTGAAGATTCTTCATCCCAACATGGGCTAGTCGGCGATGCCAGAGCCAACCCATGTTAGTCTTAGCGATTAAGCAAGTATCGAGTTCAGCTCTATTGAAATCAACTAAGTATAGTTGACCCTCTAATATTCCCTTAAAAGCTACCGAATCATCACTTCAAAAGACAGTAACACCTGTATCCGTAAAAGACAGTAGTAGCCCATTTTACATAATTGGGAAACAGAAAGCAAGTTGTAATCTAAAGAGTCTACAAGAAAAACATTGGAAATAGAATGGTCAGGTGATATAGCAATTTTACCCAATCCTTTGACCAAACCTTGATTTCCATCCCCGAATGTGATAGCTCGTTGGGGATCTTGGTTTTTCTCATAGGAGGAGAACATCATTTTCTCCTCTGTCATGTGGTTTGTGCACCCGCTATTGATGATCCAACTTGAGCCCCCGGATGCATAAACCTACAAAACAAATTTAGTTCTTGATTTTAGGTACCCAAACAGTTTTGGGTCCTTTGACATTAGATACAAGAACTTTGGGTACCCAAACACAAGTGTTTGATCCCTTGTGTTTGTCCCCAACATACTTGGCAACTACTTTGCCGGATTTGTTGGTCAAAACATAAGATGCATCAAAAGTTTTAAATGAAATGCTAGGTTCATTTGATGCACTAGGAGTTTTCTTCATAGGCAATTTAGCATGGGTTGATTGCCTAGAACTAGATGTCTCACTCTTATACATAAAAGCATGATTAGGGCCAGGGTGAGACTTCCTAGAATGAATTCTCCTAATCTTATGCTTGGGATAGCAGGGTACAAAATGTAACCCTCGTTATCCTGAGGTATGGGAGCCTTGCCCTTAACAAAGTTAGATAATCTTTTAGGAGGGGCATTAAGTTTGACATTGTCCCCCTTTTGGAAGCCAATGCCATCCTTGATGCCAGGGCGTCTCCCACTATAAAGCATACTACGAGCAAATTTAAATTTTTCATTATCTAGCTCATGCTCGGCAATTTTAGCATCTAATTTTGCTATATGATCATTTTGTTGTTTAATTAAAGCAATGTGATCATGAATAGCATCAATGTTAACATCTCTACATCTAGTGCAAATAGAAACATGCTCAACGGTAGATGTAGAGGGTTTGCAAGTTTTTAGTTCAACAATCTTAGCATGTAAAATGTCATTTTCACTCCTAAGATCGGAAATGGAAGCATTGCAAACATCTAAGTCTTTAGCCTTAGCAATCAATTTCTCATTTTCAATCCTAAGGCTAGCAAGAGAAGCATTCAATTTTTCAATCTTAGCAATAGAAATAGCATGATCATTTCTAAGATTGGCATATGAATCATCACAAACATTTGAATCAACCTTAGCAATTAATCTAGCATTCTCATTCCTAAGGTTGGCAATGACATCATGGCAAGTGCTTAGCTCACTAGATAATTTTTCACATTTTTCTACCTTTAGAGCATAAGCATTTTTAACCTTTACATGCTTCTTGTTTTCCTTAATTAGGAAGTCCTCTTGGGTGTCCAAGAGTTCATCCTTCTCATGAATAGCACTAATTAATTCATTCAATTTTTTCTTTTGTTGCATGTTAAGATCGGCAAAAAGAGTAAGCAAATTGTCCTCATCATCACTAGAGTTATTCTCATCACTAGAGGTTGCATATTTAGTGGAGGATGTGGATTTAACCTTCTTCTTTTTGCCGTCCTTTGCCATGAGGCACTTGTGGCCGACGTTGGGGAAGAGGAGTCCCTTGTTGACGGCTGTAACGCCCCGAATTTTGCAGTTGAATTTTTTCTTTTCTTCACTCGCCAAATTCGGGCGTTACCTTTTCTTTTTCTTTTTCCCCTCGCTAAACCTTGACCTTTTCCAAAGTTAGCGGGATTCGGTTTGGAATTCCCATGTAAGAAAACCCTAAATACTTTATGTTGTTTGATGCACCATGCCGAACCATGCATTCTTTTGGATTGATTGAGAACGTGGATGCATTCATCTAGGAAAAACGAATTTCGAAAAGGAGATAACCTTTTTCTTTTTCTTTTTCTTTCTTTCTCTCTCTCTCCTCCCTTTTCTCTCTCCCGCGCCGTGGGCCCCCCTGGCCGGCCCAGCTGCCCCCTAGCCAGCCCAGCCGCCCCCGCGCACCCTCTCTTGGGCCTAGTCGGCCCAACCGCCCCCCCCTCCCTTTTTCCCCCAACTCCCTCTCTCTCCCTCCCCTTTCTCCCATTCCCTCCCCACCCTAGCCGCCGCCGCCCCCTACCCCTGCTCGGCCGCCCCTGCCGCCGGCCCAACCACCGCCCCTCGCAGTCGCTCGCCCGTCCCCAGTGAGCCCCCCCTTCCCCCTCCTCCCTCCCTCTCCCCTCTCCCCTCCTCTTCCCCCAGCCCGCCCGGCCGCGCCTGGCCCCCGGCCGCGCCCTGGCCCCCGGCCGCGCCTGGCCCCCGGCCGCGCCCTGCCCCCAACCAGCCGGCCCCGGCCGCGCCCCAGCCGCGCCCCGGCCGCGCCCCAGCCGCGCCCCGGCCGCGCCCTGGCCGCCCGCCTGGCCGCGCCCCCGCCCCTGCGCGCCCGCCGGCCCAGCCGCCGGTTCAACCGCCCCCCGGGCCGGTTCAACCGCCCCCCGGCTCAGCCGCCCCCCCCCCCCCCCCGCGCTCGGCCGCCCCTGCTCGGCCGGCCCAGCCACCGGTTCAACCGCCCCCAGGGCCGGTTCAACCGCCCCCCCCCCCCCCCTTTTATTTTTTTATTTTATTTTATTTATTTTGTTTTACTTTCTGTTATCATAGTTATTTTATTTTAGGTAGGCTAATCATTGTTCATGTTATTGAAATAGGAAGCTTAATTTAGAATTTCGTTGCGCTAGTTGATTCATTTAGTTAATTGTTTATCTCGTGCAATGTTGATCAACTTAAAATGACTAGGTTTCCATTAGTGTATATAACAGAATTCTTTTGTTAAGAACCAGTTGTAACTAATCGTTAGTGCATAAGCTTTAACCCCCCCCCCTGCGAGACCTTTCCCGTTTCTTTCTAACCTTAATGAATGTGATATCGAATGTCGTACTTGATGCATATTCGCTTTACTTGTTCCCTTGTATGGTGTACTGTTCTTTTGTATTAAATATGTGGATGTATGTATGTTTGCGCTCGCATAGAGAACGATCCGGTCGAAGAGCCCGAGGAATTCACAGGAGAAGCCCCTGAGCAGCAGTCGATTGGTGGAGGCAAGTGTCCTTTGACCTATTTCTGTCCTATTCATTCTTTAATTCACCTCCCGCATTACACATTTATACCTAAGGATTGACTAGTTTTTGTTATCCATGTCCTTGTTTACCTATTTGGGTCGGATTATTACTGCTTAGTCTGATGCTATTGCTCAACTCTAATCAATGAACATGATGTGATTATCTATGATACGCTGTTTTCCCTTCTTATTTACGATTATATTTGTGACCTTCAAGGGGACTCGAGCGGTTTCTCGAGTGCCTCTCCGTAAGGACCTGTTCTATGGATGACCGCCCGGGAAAACAGTGCAACCATGAGGGTGGAATGGGACGCCCTTAGCTGAATAATTAGAGGAACCGGGGTGTAGTTCGCTTAGCCGTTGTGCCGTCAATGGGGCTCGGTGTATGCGGCTCGCTCTGCCAAGGTTGATTTGTCCCTTGGGGAGGAGTGCGGTACATTTAGGAAACCTAACGGGTGGCTACAGCCCCGGGGAATCTTTGTAAAGGCTACGTAGTGAGACCCTGCCTACTCACCTTGGTAGTGTTTAAGGGTTTGATCGGCCCGAGGCAAGAGGGAATCACGGCTTGTGGGTAAAGTGCGCAACCTCTGCAGAGTGTTATGAAACTGATATATCAGCCGTGCTCGCGGTTATGAGCGGCCAAGGGAGCTCCAGAGATTAGTGATACTTGATCAGAGACATTTTGGTACAGGTGGCAATGAGATTGATGATTCTGATTATGATTATGGTGCTGGTAAGTGGTATTCTTTCCGTTTGGAAAGGATACATTGGGCTAATAACTTGGGTTAATGTTAAAACCTGGCTTTCTACTAGTAAGTAATAACCTGACCAACTAAAAGCAACTGCTTGACTTATCCCCACATAAAGCTAGTCCACTACAGCCAAACAGGATGCTTGCTGAGTATGTTGATGTGTACTCACCCTTGCTCTACACACCAAACCCCCCCAGGTTGTCAGCATTGCAACCACTGCTCAGGAGAAGATGAAGCTGTGGAAGGAGACTTCCAGGAGTTCCAAGACTACGACGAGTTTTAGGCGTGGGTTAGCGGCAACCCCCAGTCGGCTGCCTGTGAAGGCCGCGTTATCTACGTTTCTTTTCCGCACTTTGATTTATTGTAAGAACTATATGGACGTCTCAGACGTATGATGTAATCGACTATTATTTCCCCTTTTAATACTATTTGAGCACTGTGTGATGATGTCCATGTTATGTAACTGCTGTGTACGTGAATAACTGATCCTGGCACGTACATTGTTCGCATTCGGTTTACCTTCTAAAAACCGGGTGTGACATAAGTGGTATCAAAGCCGTGCTGACTGTAGGACCGCTAACCTAGAGTAGAATGGTCGTTCTAAGGATTATAGAACTCTGTCCCTGCCTTGACTTTGGTATCCCTTCAAAAGTTGGTCCTACTGACCAAGCCTATGTTCTACTATATATTATACCTTGCTGAAAATTTTGTTTTATTCTGATCCTTCATTTATTTATGATTCATTATTTGCTGGTCATATTAATTCTGTTCTCACCCTTTTGCTTGCGATGTCTTTTGTAGATGGCTCGACTTAGACACACTGCACGAAAGTCCGTCATCCCCTTCTTACCCTCCCGCCTTGCTGAGCGTCCGCTTCGCCGTCTCGTGGCGGGACAGTCCAGCCACTTGGAGAGACTGCACCACCGCCTGCATGAGGAGCAGGAACGTCGACGACAAGAGCAGCAGGGCTCTTCTTTCTCGCTCCAGCAGGAGATAGAGTCTGTGAGGAGCTGCTCTCCTGTGCTTCCTCTTGAGGCGCCCCCTGCACCACCACTGGGCGCCCCAGCTTCTGGAGTAGCTGCTGGAGGAGACCCAGACGACGGAGGTGGCGACGACAGCTTGAGCCACGACATCGACTTCCCTGCTGACCATGAGCCGGAAGGATGGGTTGCTCGACCCATCACTCGCGACGCTGCTCGCGGGTGTCACTTCCACGACGCGCTCGACACCCTGCTACGTCGGGCACTTGACCGGCATACTTGGTCCATCGAGTATCGCTGTGTGGTCTACCAGCATAGTCGCGGGGTCTACCCGGACCGCTGGGAGGCGACCTGCTTGGTGCGCCGTCCGGAGAACAGTCTCCAGGGCGCGGAGGCTTGCTCAGAGCACTATTCTATCTCTGAGCGGGACTCAGCTGAGGCAGCCATGCAGGATGCTGCACGGCGTGCGCTTTCGCACTACTGCTCGGTTCTCGGTGGGGTAGCTGACGGTCTCGATCTGAAGTATTACCCCCGCCCTCCATCTGGCAGCACAGGAGGCGTGATTGTTTCACCTGCTGGTGAGGACAATCCTAGGTTGAGCAGCACAGTCAACCTAGCCGCCGTGCTAAACACGGAGCTGGACCATGCATTAGACGAGCTGAGTAGGGCTCGTGCTGAGATCGCCCTGCTGCGGGCTGAGCGCGCGGAACGTCGTCACTTGGATGATGGTTCCCCCGCTCCCGTTGGGACTCAGCACCCGTATCGCTCACCTCGGCGTGGACTCCAGTCTTATGGCAATCTCGACTGCAAGACCAAGATAAATCTAGAACCATAGCTCGTTAGAGTTGGATCTTGTAATTAATACAAAATATATACATAGAAGCTTCAGTCTTAGCGTTAATCTCGGTCTTAGTTAGTCTTAGTTAGACAGGGTAGTTTGCTATATCCTGTGCATTTATGTTTGTCATGATGAACTATGTTTGGTTTGGATCTTTGTAATGATTGTCACCAGAGTGTGGGTATCCCCTGCATTTTGGCTTACCTATTATGTTAATGGAGTTAGTTATATGGTTGGGAAAACCTTTATTCCACTTTCCTCTTTATCTGAGAAGCTGTGTGGTCTGTGTTGGAGATCAGTGAAGATGCTCATCTGTTCAGTGCTGTTGGAGAATTCTATACTCTTTTCTTATGCTGCAAGATTTGCCAGATCAGTTCTGATGTGTGGTTGCGTTCTGCAGATGTCAGAGAACAGGCGCAGAGGAGGAAGGCGTGCTCAGCAGGAGCAAGCCGCTCCGCAGGATGAGGTGCCCCAGCAGCAGCACCTGCCACCCCCGCCCCCGATGTCGATCGAGCAGATGTTTCTGATGCAAACTCAGGCAGTTCAGGCCATCGGTCAGACTCTGGCCGCCATTCAGCAGCAGCAGCAGCAGCAGCAGCAACAGCAGCAAGCACCACCCCAGCCTCAGATGCCTCAGATGCCAAGAGACAAGCGTGCTGAATTCATGAGAGGTCATCCCCCAACGTTCGCTCATTCTTCTGACCCCATGGATGCTGAAGATTGGCTGCGCACTGTGGAGCGGGAGTTGCATACCGCTCAGTGTGATGACAGGGAGAAAGTCTTGTATGGTCCCCGTCTTTTGAGAGGAGCAGCCCAATCATGGTGGGAGTCTTACCTCGCCACCCATGCCAACCCCGATGCCATCACCTGGGAAGAGTTCAGAGGTAGCTTTCGTCAGTACCATGTGCCTGCAGGTCTGATGACAGTGAAGAAGGAGGAGTTCCTGGCCCTTAAGCAAGGGTCATCATCTGTCAGTGAGTATCGAGACAGGTTTCTGCAGTTGTCTCGCTATGCTCCTGAGGATGTCAACACCGACGCCAAGCGACAGTACCGTTTCTTGAGAGGCTTGGTTGACCCTCTTCAGTACCAACTGATGAATCACACCTTCCTGACATTCCAGCACCTGATTGACAGAGCAATCATGACAGAAAGGAAGCGTAAGGAGATGGAGGATCGTAAGCGCAAGATCAGTGGACCCCAGCCTGGAAGCAGCAGTCCTCCTCGTTTTTCAGGCAATCAACCTCAGCAGTTCAGGCAGAATCAGCGTCCACCACAGCAGCATCAGCAGCATCAGCAGTATCAGCAGTTCCAAAGGCAGTATCCTCAGCATCAGTATCAGAATCGTAAGAGCAATCAATCAGGAGGTCAGTTTTAGAGGCAGAATCAGCAGACACCTCGTCTTCCTGCCCCCGCAACTCAGCAGAGCAGTCAGGCAGCACCAGCTCAGGTTGGAAACAGAGCATGTTTCCACTACGGAGAGCAAGGCCACTGGGTGATGCAATGTCCGAAGAAGGCAGCCCAGCAGCAGTCAGGCCCCAACGCCCCAGCAAAGCAGAATGCGTCTCAGTCTGGAGCAGGCAACCGCCCTCAGCAGCGCTATAATCATGGAAGATTGAACCACTTGGAGGCTGAAGCAGTTCAGGAGACCCCCGGCATGATAGTAGGTATGTTCCCAGTCGACTCCCATATTGCAGAAGTGTTATTTGATACTGGAGCAACGCATTCTTTCATTACTGCATCCTGGGTAGAAGCACATAATCTTCCAATTACTGCCATGTCAACCCCCATTCAAATTGACTCAGCCGGTGGTAGAATTCGAGCCGATAGCATATGTTTGAATATAAGTGTGGAAATAAGGGGGATAGCGTTTCCCGCTAACCTTATAGTAATGGGTACTCAGGGAATAGATGTCATCCTAGGGATGAATTGGCTAGATAAGTATCAGGCAGTCATCAGTTGTGATAAAAGGACAATCAAGTTGGTGTCCCCACTAGGAGAGGAAGTGGTGACCGAGTTAGTCCCGCCTGAGCCAAAGACAGGAAGTTGTTATCAGATGGCTGTCGATAGCAGTGAAGCAGACCCGATTGAGAGTATCAAGGTTGTGTCTGAATTCCCAGATGTGTTTCCAAAGGACTTACCGGGTATGCCACCAGAGCGGAAAGTTGAGTTTGCCATAGAGCTTCTTCCTGGAACCGCCCCCATCTTCAAGAGAGCTTACAGAATATCTGGACCAGAGTTGGTTGAGCTTAAGAAGCAGATTGATGAGCTGTCAGAGAAAGGTTACATCCGGCCAAGCACCTCGCCTTGGGCCGCCCCTGTCTTGTTTGTGGAGAAGAAAGATGGCACAAAGAGGATGTGTATCGATTATCGAGCTTTGAATAAAGTCACGATCAAGAACAAGTACCCCTTGCCCAGAATAGAAGATCTGTTTGACCAGTTGAGAGGAGCCAGTGTGTTCTCCAAGATTGATCTGAGGTCAGGTTATCATCAGCTCAGGATCCGACCTTCGGACATACCGAAGACGACATTCATTACCAAGTATGGTTTGTATGAGTTCACAGTGATGTCTTTTGGTTTGACCAATGCACCAGCGTTCTTTATGAACTTGATGAACAGTGTATTCATGGATTATCTCGATAAGTTTGTGGTGGTATTCATTGATGACATTCTGGTTTATTCTCAAAGCGAAGAAGAACATGCAGATCATTTGAGGATGGTATTGCAGAGATTGCGAGAGCACCAGTTGTATGCAAAGTTGAGCAAGTGTGAGTTCTGGATCAGTGAAGTCCTGTTCTTGGGTCACATAATCAACAAAGAAGGATTGGCTGTGGATCCGAAGAAAGTGGCAGACATTCTGAACTGGAAAGCGCCAACAGATGCTCGAGGAATCAAGAGCTTCATTGGAATGGCCGGATATTATCGGCGATTCATTGAAGGGTTTTCGAAGATTGCGAAACCAATGACAGCGTTGCTAGGCAACAAGGTTGAGTTCAAGTGGACCCAGAAATGTCAAGAGGCCTTCGAAGCGCTGAAAGAGAAGTTGACAACAGCGCCTGTCCTAGTCTTGCCTGATGTGCACAAGCCCTTCTCTGTGTACTGTGATGCTTGTTACATAGGTTTGGGATGCGTGTTGATGCAAGAGGGAAGAGTTGTGGCTTACTCGTCCCGACAGCTGAAGGTTCATGAGAAGAACTACCCAATCCATGACCTAGAGTTGGCAGCAGTGGTTCACGCACTGAAGACATGGAGGCACTATCTGTATGGACAGAAATGCGATGTTTACACAGATCACAAGAGTCTGAAGTACATATTCACTCAGTCAGAATTGAATATGAGGCAGCGAAGATGGTTAGAGTTGATCAAAGACTATGAGTTGGAGATCCATTACCATCCAGGCAAAGCAAACGTAGTGGCAGATGCTTTGAGCAGAAAGAGTCAAGTCAATCTGATGGTCGCTCGTCCGATGCCTTATGAGTTGGCCAAGGAGTTCGACAGGTTGAGTCTCGGATTTCTGAACAATTCGTGAGGAGTCACAGTTGAATTGGAACCTACCTTGGAGCACGAAATCAAAGAAGCGCAGAAGAATGATGAGAAGATCAGTGAGATCCGGCGACTGATTCTAGATGGCAGAGGCAAAGATTTTCGAGAAGACGCAGAAGGCGTGATATGGTTCAAAGACCGCTTGTGTGTTCCCAATGTCCAGTCCATTCGGGAGTTGATTCTCAAGGAAGCTCATGAGACAGCTTATTCGATTCACCCTGGCAGTGAGAAGATGTATCAGGATCTGAGGAAGAAATTCTGGTGGTACGGAATGAAGAGGGAAATCGCAGAGCACGTGGCTATGTGCGATAGTTGTCGAAGAATTAAGGCAGAGCACCAGAGACCTGCTGGATTGTTGCAACCGTTGCAGATCCCTCAGTGGAAATGGGATGAAATCGGTAAGGATTTCATAGTCGGATTGCCTCGCACTCGAGCCGGCTACGATTCCATTTGGGTAGTAGTGGACCGTTTAACCAAGTCAGCCCACTTCATACCTGTCAAGACCAACTACAGCAGTGCAGTATTGGCAGAACTGTATATGTCTCGGATCGTTTGTCTTCATGGTGTGCCAAAGAAGATAGTGTGAGACAGAGGAACGCAGTTCACCTCTCATTTCTGGCAGCAGCTGCATGAAGCCTTGGGCACACATTTGAATTTCAGTTCAGCTTATCATCCACAGACAGATGGTCAGACCGAAAGAACCAATCAAATTCTTGAAGACATGTTGAGAGCCTGTGCGTTGCAAGATCAGTCCGGATGGGACAAGCGATTGCCTTATGCAGAGTTTTCCTATAACAACAGTTACCAGGCCAGTTTGAAGATGTCACCATTTCAAGCGCTTTATGGAAGGAGTTGTAGAACTCCGTTGCAATGGGATCAGCCTGGAGAGAAGCAAGTGTTTGGGCCAGACATTCTGCTTGAAGCTGAAGAGAACATCAAGATGGTCCGAGAGAATCTGAAGATAGCGCAATCGAGGCAGCGAAGCTATGCAGACACAAGGAGAAGAGAGCTGAGTTTTGAAGTCGGAGACTTTGTCTATCTGAAAGTGTCACCGATCAGAGGAGTCAGAAGGTTCGGAATCAAAGGCAAGCTAGCACCCCGCTACATTGGTCCATATCAGATTCTTGCAAGACGTGGAGAAGTGGCCTATCAGCTCAGTCTGCCAGAGAATTTGTCAGCTGTGCATGATGTCTTTCATGTGTCTCAGTTGAAGAAGTGCTTGCGTGTGCCAGAAGAGCAGTTGCCAGTGGAAGGTCTGGAAGTCCAGGAGGACTTGACCTATGTTGAGAAGCCAGCTCAGATCCTTGAGGTTGCAGACAGAGTCACCCGAAGGAAGACCATCAGAATGTGCAAAGTTAGATGGCATCACCACTCTGAGGAAGAAGCAACCTGGGAGCGTGAAGATGATTTGATGGCCAAGTACCCAGAACTCTTTGCT
Organism: Zea luxurians; assembly: GCA_029449295.1. Lineage (NCBI taxonomy): Eukaryota > Viridiplantae > Streptophyta > Magnoliopsida > Poales > Poaceae > Zea > Zea luxurians. Next base: position 4,669,264 of record JAOPSE010000010.1, on the reverse strand, counting down.
AGCCAACCCTGAATCTCGAGGGCGAGATTCTTTTAAGGGGGATAGGTTTGTAACGCCCCGAATTTTGCAGTTGAATTTTTTCTTTTCTTCACTCGCCAAATTCGGGCGTTACCTTTTCTTTTTCTTTTTCCCCTCGCTAAACCTTGACCTTTTCCAAAGTTAGCGGGATTCGGTTTGGAATTCCCGTGTAAGAAAACCCTAAATACTTTATGTTGTTTGATGCACCATGCCGAACCATGCATTCTTTTGGATTGATTGAGAACGTGGATGCATTCATCTAGGAAAAACGAATTTCGAAAAGGAGATAACCTTTTTCCTTTTCTTTTTCTTTTTCTTTCTTTCTCTCTCTCTCCTCCCTTTTCTCTCTCCCGCGCCGTGGGCCCCCCTGGCCGGCCCAGCTGCCCCCTAGCCGGCCCAGCCGCCCCCGCGCACCCTCTCTTGGGCCTAGTCGGACCAACCGCCCCCCCTCCCTTTTTCCCCCAACTCCCTCTCTCTCCCTCCCCTTTCTCCCATTCCCTCCCCACCCTAGCCGCCGCCGCCCCCTACCCCTGCTCGGCCGCCCCTGCCGCCGGCCCAACCGCCGCCCCTCGCCGTCGCTCGCCCGTCCCCGGTGAGCCCCCCCTTCCCCCTCCTCCCTCCCTCTCCCCTCTCCCCTCCTCTTCCCCCAGCCCGCCCGGCCGCGCCTGGCCCCGGCCGCGCCCTGGCCCCCGGCCGCGCCTGGCCCCCGGCCGCGCCCTGCCCCCAACCAGCCGGCCCCGGCCGCGCCCCAGCCGCGCCCCGGCCGCGCCCTGGCCGCCCGCCTGGCCGCGCCCCCGCCCCTGCGCGCCCGCCGGCCCAGCCGCCGGTTCAACCGCCCCCCGGGCCGGTTCAACCGCCCCGGCTCAGCCGCCCCCCCCCCCCCCCGCGCTCGCCCGCCCCTGCTCGGCCGGCCCAGCCGCCGGTTCAACCGCCCCCAGGGCCGGTTCAACCACCCCCCCTTTTTATTTTTTTTATTTTATTTTATTTATTTTGTTTTACTTTCTGTTATCATAGTTATTTTATTTTAGGTAGGCTAATCATTGTTCATGTTATTGAAATAGGAAGCTTAATTTAGAATTTCGTTGCGCTAGTTGATTCATTTAGTTAATTGTTTATCTCGTGCAATGTTGATCAACTTAAAATGACTAGGTTTCCATTAGTGTATATAACAGAATTCTTTTGTTAAGAACCAGTTGTAACTAATCGTTAGTGCATAAGCTTTAACCCCCCCCTGCGAGACCTTTCCCGTTTCTTTCTAACCTTAATGAATGCGATATCGAATGTCGTACTTGATGCATATTCGCTTTACTTGTTCCCTTGTATGGTGTACTGTTCTTTTGTATTAAATATGTGGATGTATGTATGTTTGCGCTCGCATAGAGAACGATCCGGTCGAAGAGCCCGAGGAATTCGCAGGAGAAGCCCCTGAGCAGCAGTCGGTTGGTGGAGGCAAGTGTCCTTTGACCTATTTCTGTCCTATTCATTCTTTAATTCACCTCCCGCATTACACATTTATACCTAAGGATTGACTAGTTTTTGTTATCCATGTCCTTGTTTACCTATTTGGGTCGGATTATTACTGCTTAGTCTGATGCTATTGCTCAACTCTAATCAATGAACATGATGTGATTATCTATGATACGCTGTTTTCCCTTCTTATTTACGATTATATTTGTGACCTTCAAGGGGACTCGAGCGGTTTCTCGAGTGCCTCTCCGTAAGGACCTGTTCTATGGATGACCGCCCGGGAAAACAGTGCAACCATGAGGGTGGAATGGGACGCCCTTAGCTGAATAATTAGAGGAACCGGGGTGTAGTTCGCTTAGCCGTTGTGCCGTCAATGGGGCTCGGTGTATGCGGCTCGCTCTGCCAAGGTTGATTTGTCCCTTGGGGAGGAGTGCGGTACATTTAGGAAACCTAACGGGTGGCTACAGCCCCGGGGAATCTTTGTAAAGGCTACGTAGTGAGACCCTGCCTACTCACCTTGGTAGTGTTTAAGGGTTTGATCGGCCCGAGGCAAGAGGGAATCACGGCTTGTGGGTAAAGTGCGCAACCTCTGCAGAGTGTTATGAAACTGATATATCAGTCGTGCTCGCGGTTATGAGCGGCCAAGGGAGCTCCAGAGATTAGTGATACTTGATCAGAGACATTTTGGTACAGGTGGCAATGAGATTGATGATTCTGATTATGATTATGGTGCTGGTAAGTGGTATTCTTTCCGTTTGGAAAGGATACATTGGGCTAATAACTTGGGTTAATGTTAAAACCTGGCTTTCTACTAGTAAGTAATAACCTGACCAACTAAAAGCAACTGCTTGACTTATCCCCACATAAAGCTAGTCCACTACAGCCAAACAGGATGCTTGCTGAGTATGTTGATGTGTACTCACCCTTGCTCTACACACCAAACCCCCCCCAGGTTGTCAGCATTGCAACCACTGCTCAGGAGAAGATGAAGCTGTGGAAGGAGACTTCCAGGAGTTCCAAGACTACGACGAGTTCTAGGCGTGGGTTAGCGGCAACCCCCAGTCGGCTGCCTGTGAAGGCCGCGTTATCTACGTTTCTTTTCCGCACTTTGATTTATTGTAAGAACTATATGGACGTCTCAGACGTATGATGTAATCGACTATTATTTCCCCTTTTAATACTATTTGAGCACTGTGTGATGATGTCCATGTTATGTAACTGCTGTGTACGTGAATAACTGATCCTGGCACGTACATGGTTCGCATTCGGTTTACCTTCTAAAAACCGGGTGTGACAACGGCGATGTTGGCGGCATCCTCGTCAGAGGAGGAGTCGGTGGAGCTCTCGTCGGAGTCCCACTCACGGCACACATGGGCATCGTCGCCCTTCTTCTTGTGGTACCTCTTCTTTTCCTTTCTTCTCCCCTTCTTGTCGTCGCCCCTGTCACTGTAACTAGAAATAGGACATTTTGCTATAAAGTGACCGGGCTTACCACACTTGTAGCAAACCTTCTTGGAGCGGGGCTTGTAGTCCTTCCCCCTCCTTTGCTTGAGGATTTGTCGAAAGCTTTTGATGATTAAAGCCATCTCCTCATTGTCGAGCTTTGAGGCGTCGATGGGGAGCCTACTTGATGTAGACTCTTCCTTCTTCTCCTCCATTGCCTTGAATGCGATGGGTTGTGCCTCGGGCGTGGAGGAGGCGCCTTGCTCGATGATTTTCTTTGAGCCTTTGATCATTAGCTCAAAGCTCACAAACTTCCCTATAACCTCCTCGGGAGACATTAGCGTGTATCTAGGATCACCTCGAATTAATTGAACTTGCATAGGTTTAAGAAAAACGAGGGATCTAAGAATAACCTTGACCATCTCATGGTCATCCCATTTGGTGCTCCCGAGGTTGCGCACTTGGTTCACCAAGGTCTTCAAGCAGTTGTACATGGCTTGCGTATCCTCTCCTTGGTGAAGCATGAAGCGACCGAGCTCCCCCTCGATCGTCTCCCGCTTGGTGATCTTGGTCACCTCATCTCCTTCGTGCGTGGTCTTGAGCACGTCCCAAATTTCCTTTGCGCTCTTCAACCCTTGCACCTTATTATACTCCTCTCGACTTAGAGAGGTGAGGAGTATAGTAGTGGCTTAGGAGTTGAAGTGTTGAATTTGGTCTACTTCCTCTGAATCATAGTCCTCATCCCCTACGGATGGTACCTGTACACCAAACTCAACAACGTTCCAAATGCTAGTGTGGAGTGAGGTTAGATGATGCCTCATTTTGTCACTCCATATATTATAATCTTCACCGTCAAAAACCGGTGGTTTGCCTAGTGGAACGGAAAGTAACAGAGTACGCTTTGAAATACGAGGGTAGCGTAGGGGAATCTTACTAAACTTCTTGCGCTCATGGCGCTTAGAAATTATGGATGGCGCGTCGGAGCCGGAGGTGGATGGCGATGAAGAATCGGTCTCGTAGTAGACCACCTTCCTCATCTTCTTTTTCTTGTCGCCACTCCGATGCGACTTTTGTGAGGAGGATGCCTTATCCTTCCCCTTGCTGTGGGATTCTCACGATGGAGCCTTCCTGTGGCTTGTGACGGGCTTGTCGCCGGTCACCATCTCCTTCTTGGCGTGATCTCCCGACATCACTTCGAGCGATTAGGCTCTAATGAAGCACCGGGCTTTGATACCAATTGAAAGTCGCCTAGAGGGGGGTGAATAGGGTGAATCTGAAATTTACAAAGTTTAAGCACAACTACAAGTCGGGGTTAGCGTTAGAAATATAAGCGAGTCCAAAAGAGAGGGTGCAAAACAAATCACAAGCAAATAGAGAGTGAGACACGGTGATTTGTTTTACCGAGGTTCGGTTCTTGCAAACCTACTCCCCGTTGAGGTGGTCACAAAGACCGGGTCTCTTTCAACCCTTTCCCTCTCTCAAACGGTCACTTAGACCGAGTGAGCTTCTCTTCTCAATCAAACGGGACACTAAGTCCCCGCAAGGACCACCACACAACTGGTGTCTCTTGCTTCGGTTACAATTGAGTTGATCACAAGAAGAATGAGAAAGAAAAGAAGCAATCCAAGCGCAAGAGCTCAAATGAACACAAATGTCACTCTCTCTAGCCACTATTTGATTTGGAGTGATTCCGGACTTGGGAGAGGATTTGATCTCTTTGGTTGTGTCTAGAATTGAATGCTATAGATCTTGTAATGTGTTTGAAGGTGGAAAACTTGGATGCAATGAATGGTGGGGTGGTTGGGGTATTTATAGCCCCAACCACCAAACTAGCCATTTGGTGGAGGTTGTTGTCGACGGGCGCATCGGACAGTCCGGTGCGCCACCAGACACTGTCCGGTGCGCCAGCCACGTCACCCGACCGTTAGGGTTCGACCGTTGGAGCTTCTGTCTTCTGGGCCACCGGACAGTCCGATGGTGCACCCGACAGTCATTGTACACTGTCTGGTGTGCCTTCTGGCGCTGCTCTGACTCTGGCACGCACTGTAGCGCATTCAATGCGGTTGTAGACGACCGTTGGCGCTGAAGTAGCTGTTGCTCCGCTGGCACACCGGACAGTCCGGTGTAGCACTGGACAGTCCAGTGAATTTTAGCGGAGTGGCTCCAGAATTCCTGAGACTGGCGAGTTCGGAGTTGGAGTTCCCTGGTGCACCGGACACTGTCCGGTGGCACACCGGACAGTCCGGTGCACCAGACCAGGGCTGCCTTCGGTTATCTTTTGCTCCCTTCATTTGAACCCTCTCTTTTGACTTGTATTGGTTTATTGTGAACCTTTGGCACCTGTAACACTTATAATCTAGAGCAAACTAGTTAGTCCAATTATTTGTGTTGGGCAATTCAACCACCAAAATCAATTAGGAAAAAGGTGTAAGCCTATTTCCCTTTCAATATACCCATGCCAACGCTGTCGGAAGCTTCGTCTTCCTCGTAACAAAATCGCCTACACTGCTTGCCGTTCGCTGAAATCGGATCGCCCGAACGACCTCTACGCACAAGCCACTGGCTAGTGGGACCACCACCAGAAGCCACCCCTTTTCCCCGCAATGCTCTGTTCGAGTCGTCCGTAAGAAACGCCATATCTACTGCAACAAACTCGATTCCTTCGGCCGTCGTCCCCAAACGGAATACCGCAACAAACGCCACGATCATGCGAGGAGACCGGGCTGATGCGACTGCGCTTCCCTCCCCTCCGGTCCTTGCCCTACTCTGCTATTAAGACCGGGCCTGGCGACCTTGGCCAGCTAAATCGCAAGTCGCCAGGGCCATTAGAGGGGTTGGCCGCCGCCGTCAGGAGCAAATGGGATTTGGGTGAACCAGCGACAGGGCAAAGTGTGAGGGAGTGTGGGTCGCCCGTGCCCGCTCTCAACATTTGGCGGAGGCTGGTAGATCAAGCATCGCGTGACGATGGTGGGCGGTGGTGTTCGTGGCCTACCCTGCTGTGAACTCCTTTCCCCTCCGCTCGCTCATGGTGCGGCCGCTGTGGGATGTCGGGGAGCCCTGGCCGAATGGTCTGAGGGAGATGGCAAGGTGTGCTGATGACCACCGGATGCTAGAATCGGTCACGCCGTCACCCATCCCTCGATTTGCTGCTCATGGCGTTCGCTGGCGAATGTTGGGGGTGGCGGAGTCCTCACTGTACATACGCTGCCGTCACGCCATGCGAGCCCAGAGAGAGAACGAGAGAGAGTACATGAGTGTTGCCGCCGGGAGAGTGCTCAACATAGTCGCGTACTAGACGTTCAGGGACTTCCCAGTGCGTGAGGTGTGGAGTGGACCGGCACCCCTCGCCGGGCGTTGAAGGCTGCGCGAGCGTCGTCGTCCGGCCGTGTCATGGACCAGAGTGAGCTCAGAGAGCTTCCCTACTGCTTTAATCTCCGGTAATAATGCCACTCTCGAGTTATGCATTGCCTGTGCCTACTTTTTCGCCCAGCAGTGATCGTTGGGGAGCTCGGCCTCGATGGGTGCTTCTCGTCGATGCCGCTGTCGTGGTCTGCATGGCCACCAGTCCCGCGCCGCCGTCTGGTGGGGTTGTGAGGTAGAAGAGGGCTGCTAGCCATCGGATCTGTGATCTGCGATGGAGATGGGTGTGTGCCGATGCGTGCTTGGCGACGTGGATCCGGAATTGGGTGGTCCAGATTAGAAGTAGAAAACTCTTCGGGCTGATGGATTCGCAGTCGTAGATGGGAGATCGTGCGTCCACCAGTGCACCTCTGATTCGCATAGCAGGGTTATAATCCTGATCGTTAGATTCTAATATGATGGACAGGCATCCTAGATACCCCTTCGGTCTGACTCTTTCGCATTTAAGTCCCTGTAAAACATGGAAACCAACCCGCCATCCAAGGGAGGGGGTAGATTGAGTCTTGGGAAAACTATGAATTACCCCCCTGTTGTTGGGGGCCTTCAGCTTCTGAAGGTCCTCAAAAACGTGATTTAACAATATTTTTGGAGTATAATACATGAGCAGGTACCTTCGGTCATGGACCTGTCGGACTTAAGTCAAAATCACTGAACGAAGAAACACAAGGGGAACGAAGGATGGAACAGAGCCGAAGCAGTACGCAAGGGAGCTTCGGCATGATGACAGGAAAAAAGGAAACCGACTTAAAGAGGAAAAGGCTATCTAGACCTCGATGAATTACTATAGAGTTATTATCAAATGCAAAGGGCCTGAATGTAATTTTACATGGGCTGCGACCCGTGCCTATAAATAGATGAACAGTACTTCCGTACTGTTCACGCTGACTGGACATTTGCTTTTGCGTCACGCTTGTATTTTTACTTCCTTCAAGCCGAAGGTACACTTGTAATAAAGCATTATCTTTACTTATTCATGATAATAACATAAAAATAATACAAAAAGAATAACATATTCGATTGTTCGCATTGTTCATGTTTCGTGTGTACTCTTCTTCATTTTGATATACATCGTACTTACGAAGGTACGCTTTCTGTAACCTTCGTCCGAGAGTCATCATATCCTAAGGGAAATAACGCTTCGAAGGACGAAGGACTTTGACATTTAACATTCTTCATGTTGCCTTGTTCTTAAATCATAGCATTTGAGAACAAGTCCCCAAAATTGGCACCCACCTCCGGTGAACCCCTTTTCGACCACCTTCAACAACCATCGACCTTCATCATGCCGCCAAAGAAAGCTTCGGCAACAGGGGCTGCCGTTCTGCAGCCGCTGGACCCAAACCAGGAGACCCTTTCTCTTCGGGAGGCCCGAAGCTAGAAGAGAAAGGCCACTAGTACAACACTACAGGAGGATGAGTCGGACAAAGAAATCAGGAATATGGAGATGCTTCATCAGCAGGTACAGAGGAAGAAGGAGAAGATGGCTCGGTTAGCTGACCTGCAAAGGCAGATTGAAAAAGCCACTGAAGAAGTGCGTCATCTTGCTCAAGATGAGCAGCACCGAAGGCCCCACCACAGAGAGCTGCACCAAGAGGGCTTCTTCAACAAAGATGACTGGTATGAGGATTTCCATCATGGAAATTTTGCTTTTGATGATGCTTCTCCTCTGTCAGCAGAACTACAGGCTACACCCTGGCCCCCGTCTTACAAGCCACCACAGCTCCCCATGTATGACTGACATTCAGATCCAAAGCAGTTTCTGATGAGCTACAAAGCAACTATATCTTCGTATGGTGGCAACACTGCAGTCATGGCGAAATCCTTCATCATGGCAGTAAAAAATGTTGCACAAACTTGGTACTCCTCTCTTCGGCCAGGAACAATCACGTCATGGTAGAAGCTGAAGGACATGCTGGTCACCAGTTTTCAAGGGTTTCAGATGAAGCCGGTTACCGCTCAGGCCTTGTTCCAGTGCACGCAAGATCAAGAGGAATATCTCCAAGCATATGTCCGAAGGTTCTTGCGTCTGAGGGCGCAAGCGCCAACAGTGCCCAATGAAATTGTCATTGAGGCCATGATTAAGGGGCTTCGGCCAGGACCTTCAGCCCAATACTTCGCCAAGAAAACCCCTCAAACCCTGGAGAAACTGCTTTAGAAGATGGATGAATACATTCGCGCTGACAATGATTTTCGACAGAGAAGGGAGGAAGCTTACAGGTTCTCTGAAATGGCTAGGGGCTTCGAAGGGAGAATTCACCCCAGGCACGTCAGATCAATTCATTCCACTCAGAACGACGACAGGGGAGGTCAACAACAGGGGCCGCAATATTCCTCCCAGGCTTCGGAGCAGCAACAGAGCTGTCCTTGGCCCCCAGCTCTAAGGGGCAGAGGCGCCAAGGGCTTCGGAGGAAGGTTTGGGGACCAGCCCAGGAAAATTTATTGTCTATTCTGCGGTGAGGACAAGGGCCACACTACCAGGATGTGCCACGTCACCATCCAGAAACAAAAAGAGATAGCAGAAGCTGCGGCCCAACAGAATCAGCTGAAGCAAGTCATGCATACTGCTTCGTACCACTCACCGTACATTCTAGAGTATGTGGGTAACCATCCTGCAGCCTCTGTTGCTTCGGCAAGCCAACCTCAGGCATCTTGGCAACAGCCTCCACCTCCACCACCATTGCAACGAGGCCAGCAGCCAGAAGGGAGCCATCACACTCATCAACAACGAGATTTCAGAGAGGAGTCCGAAGCTCGCACAGTCAACAGTACTGTGCTAGAATCGAAGCACATCTACTAAGAGGATATCCTACTTCTGAAATAGTTCTGGCATTCGTTATCGTTTTTCCTTTTTTAATAGAGAACAATCGTTAAAAGCCTAAGTTTTTCCTGTCATTTTCAGTTCCTTGTAATAGCTTCGTTTTGGCCATAGTGGAAATGTATCTCTTTTACAGACTCACGAAGTCCAAAAAGTTGGTAAAGCACGAAAGTTGCTCTCAAGAGAGCGCGGGGTTCACAATCACATTACAGGTTTTGCCGAAGCATTACAAAAGTCGTTCTAAGGAACGCAGCGTAAGTTTTCCGAAGCAACAAAAAGTCGTTCCTAAGGAACGCAATGTAAGTTTTCTGCTCAAAAGTCGTTCCAAAGGGAATGCAGAGCTTACAGCGAAAAATAAACGCTGATACCGCCGAAGTAAAAGACGAAGAAGCTCCTAAGGGAGGCTTACAGCGAAAAATAAACGCTGATACCGCCGAAGTAAAAGGCGAAGAAGCTCCTAAGGGAGGCTTACAGCGAAAAGTCAACGCTGATACACCAAAAAATAAACGGTGAAGCCGAAAAATAAACGGCAAAAAGATTGTGTGCTTTACTGAGGGAATGTGTGTATCTTCGGCACAAATATCATTTTGCATGTCATAACATCATTACATCATTTGCATAGCATAACATCATACATCATATTGCATCAATGGCACAAGAAGGGGATGCAATGTTGATCTTCGGAGATTGTTTCGAAGAAGTGGCAAGGCACAAAATAAGTTTTGAAAGAAGTACGGTTTCGTCAACTTTAATATGAAAAGGAGATCTATTGCTTATGAAGCATAATATTTTTACGGAATATAGATATTCTTCACGAAGCATGAAAAGAAGGGAAGGTGTTTTTTTCGTCGAAGGCTCAAAAACGGTATGTAAGTAAAGTTTCATGCATCGTAAAGAATTGAATTACAAATAGCGTATACATTATATTCAAAATCATAAAATATTACACAACTTGTTCAGCAAATATTACATTCCAAATGTCTTTACAAGAACAGCTATTCTTCTTTTAAGACTACTTTCGTAGCTTCATTTAGTAGTTGATCAACAACTTCATCCATAATAGCTTCGGCCATTTTAATAATTTCATCTTCTCTCTTCGCTTCGGGGTCTGCCAATGGCTCGACGGGCTCTGGGGGAGGAGATAGCGCGGCTGTGATGCAAAACGTAAATAAATTCGAAGGCACAAAATTAGAACATAAAGTTAAAAGATGTTAAGCAATACCTATCCGCCTCTCGAGATCCGCAGCTTTCTCAGCGGCCGTTGCTGTTTCTCTAGCATCGTGAGTATCTTTTTCACTTTTCCTTATGATTTCTTGGGCCATCTCCCGGCCGCCATTTTCCCAGATGTCGGTGAAAAACTTTCCACCAACTAAGCTTGTTTCAGCCAACGGGTCTTTTGTATCTTCGATAGATAAGGCACCTTCGGTTTGTGCCAAAGATTTTACGTGTTCGCAGCCTATCTTCTCCAAGATAGCAGCAATCCCCCTAGCACCCGAAAAGGCGCATATGTCCCCACGGCCACTCAAAACTTCCTCAAAGGCTTCAGCTTCATGGCTGATGCATTCAATTGGGCCTTCGGGATCGCTCCTTATGAAATTCTCCTCGCTTGAGTATGCGCTAACATTGGCGAAGCTAGTTTTTATTCTCTTAACACACTCTATAGATTTTTCATAGCACCTCTCCTTGGATGCACGAAGTTCATCAACTGTTTTTTGAAAATGGTTCCTCCAATATATACTAATATCTCGTTCAACCTCTGCAATACCGCATTTCTCTTTAGCCTCAAGTAGCTGTTTTTGAAGATCTTCGATTTCGCATTTTTGAGCTTCAGCTTGGGCTTTGGAAGCAGCTTCGTCTTCCCTTATTTTGTTCAACAATGAGTGTAATATTTTGTCTTTTTCAAGACCTTCGTTCCTTAGTTCAATCACTTCGGAACGAAGGTTGTTCAAGGCTATGGTGTATCCTTCATCTTCGACACTTTTTTGCGCCCTGAGGGCGTTGCTAAGAATAAGGCCCTGCAAAAAATGCGGTATTAAGTGTAGGTAAATGGAATATTTTCTCTTTAAATACAAAAATCTAACTTTCTCACTTTTAAGCTATTGTATGCTAAGATGTTGGCCAACTCATCTTTTGATAACACTGAGAGCCCATCCTCTAGTGTAGGGAAACCGAAGCTCTTGCTCATCTCTCGGCAGACAGAAATTTCTTTGTTGTCTGGGAGGCAATACAAGAAGTCTTCTTCCCCGCTACCGTTGAATACCAGGGCCCCCTTTGGATATTTTAATCTTTGAGCATAAAATTGAGCTTCTCGCTTCTCTTTTTCAGATAAACTTTTTTCCGAAGCATGTCGTATAATATAATCAGTAGCTTCAGATAATGTTTCGGGAATAGGAATGGCGGTTTTTTCAGTTTTACTTGCTTATGCAGTTTCTTTCTCAATCTTGCCTCCGATTTCCAAGGATTTCTCCTTGGCGGCCTCTGAGGGCCCGGCTTCGGCATCGACTTGGACCTTGGAAGCTTCGGCCCCAATGTGTGTTCCCGAAGCTTCGACAGCTTTCTTCGGAGTAGAGCTTGAAGTATTTATTACTTCTAGCACATCTAATACATTAACCATTCTCTTTCTCTTGGGGGTTGTCGAGACATCCTTTTGTGCCTTCGGCATTGCCACCTCCGCCGAAGGACTTATTGCTTCCAATATTCTCGTTTTCCCAACCTTCATCTCTTAATGTTAACAGCCTTCAGGTCATCCGATTTGGCTGGTGATGTCTTCGGCGCTATAGCAGGTTCACTTTTTTGCGTAATCGCAGGTTTTTTGCCTTCGGACACCGAAGAGGTCTCACCGCCAAAATCAGGCACTACGGCCGGTTCAATATAGCGTGGGCGATGAGTAAGGACTTTCACTCTTTTCCTCTTCGGCGCAGACTCGCTTGGAGCAGCTGAAGCATCATCCTTCCCGGAATCTCCACTTTTTCTTTTTTGTCCTCGGGGCGGGTAAAGGTAGTCGGGATACATGAATCCAATGGCATCGAAAACTCTATTTAGTCTCTTCTTTTTAGGTTCCCGAAGGCCGCAGATAATACGTTATCTTCTGCTCTAGAATATAGCCTAAGCAGATCATCGCTTGTAGCTTCGACGCTTTTCAGCCAGTCGTCGTCTGGCTCGACAAACTGGTCTCTGAATCTGAAGGTATATTTTAGCCGAACCAGACCACCTTCGTGGGGATTGTTGATGGATTCTTTTGGCACCTCCCAGTCGGCTAGCAGTGGCCATATCCTGTAGGCCATGTGCTCTTGAACTAAGTCCCTTGTCCCAATGAAAGAGCAGACTAAGCCGAAAGCCTTGCGGCATTCTTCGGTCGCTTCGTCAATTTCTACCTTCAGTTTACGGAGCCCGAAGCGTTGCCAGATAGGCGCATGATTATGTCTTTAATGTCTTCTCGTGCCTTTAAATCATTCTTTACATAAAACCATTCTTTCGTCCAGTCTCCAGGCCATCTCTTCCGAAAAGTCGGTACTGGGGAGCTTGAACCAGAACGAGCAATGAAACTATAGCAGCCGAAATTATTATGATACTGTTCTTTACCCTAGGGCTTCGTCTCATATAACAATTCATGCATGCTGCAGAAACTTTTTGCATTTGGTTCCAAGCCTTGACTCCTTAAAGCCCACACGAAGATTCCCATTCTTATAATAGCTTCGGGGGTAATCTGTTGAAGGTAAATTTGAAATATCTTCAAAACTTCGACTACGAAGCTGCTAAGAGGAAGCCGAAGCCCAGCCTTCAAAAAGCTCCGAAAAATCACGACTTCATTCTCCTCTGGTGTAGGACAAGTTTTTTCTCCATCGTCAGCCCTCACAACAGACATATCCCGAAAGTATTTCCCCCTCATGTTGTCAAGATGGATTTGTTTAATAGTTGATTTTCCAAAAACTGCATGGCTTGGTCGCCAGGGTCGATCTTCGGAGTCTTCCCCACCGCTCTCTATATCATAGCTGTCACTATCACTAGTATCTTCAGACAAACCCTCCAAAGTTTCCCTAGCAATCTTCTCCGCATTTGTCCTTGCTATCGATTGAATAAAGCCAAGATTCATCTCCTCAGAAAGGCTCAGCTTCATTTCAGCAGTAGCTTTCTTATCCTCAGACATCTTCAAAAGTGCTGAGAAAAGTGCCCTCAAAGCCGAAGCTTAAAATTTAAAAAATCTGGTCAAGCATTTGTAAGCAAAGAGCTGTTTGAGCAGGCAAAGCAGATGGCAAGAAAGCGTGCCAAATGAGCTAGTGGTGCGCTCTTATTTATACGCCTGATGCATTGCGTGCTGGAGGGCCCGCTTGTCAGTGGCTGTTGCTATTCTAGCAAAGGGAAGGTATTTTTTCGGACCTTCGGCTCAGAGCCTTCGTCCTTGTCGCAATCTAAATTTATCATTCTAACAAATTAATATTGCGAGGGGCTACTGTTGGGGGCCTTCGGCTTCCGAAGGTCCTCAAAAACGTGATTTAACAATGTTTCTGGAGTATAATACATGAGCAGGTACCTTCGGTCATGGACCTGTCGGACTTAAGTCAAAATCATTGAAAGAAGAAACACAAGGGGAACGAAGGATGGAACAGAGCTGAAGCTGTACGCAAGGGAGCTTAGGCATGTTGACAGAAAAAAGGAAACCGACTTAAAGAGGAAAAGGCTATCTAGACCCCGATGAATTACTATAGAGTTATTATCAAATGCAAAGGGCCTGAATGTAATTTTACATGGGCTGCGACCCGTGCCTATAAATAGATGAACAGTACTTCACGCTGACTGGACATTTGCTTTTGCGTCACGCTTGTATTTTTACTTCCTTCAAGCCGAAGGTACACTTGTAATAAAGCATTATCTTTACTTATTCATGATAATAATATAAAAATAATACAACAAGAATAACATATTCGATTGTTCGCATTGTTCATGTTTCGTGTGTACTCTTCTTCATTTTGATATACGTCGTACTTACAAAGTACGCTTTCTGTAACCTTCGTCCGAGAGTCGTCATATCCTAAGGGAAATAACGCTTCGAAGGACGAAGGACTTTAACATTTAACATTCTTCATGTTGCCTTGTTCTTAACTCATAGCATTTGAGAACAAGTCCCCAACACCTGTGTTTCTCTGTATTATTGCGCGAAGTCCAGGGAACAGAGAAAATAAACAAATAATCCTAGAAATTGGCTTTTAGTATTAAAATAAACCTAGGAACTTATTTAATCCTTAGAAAATTTATATTTTGTCCAAATTGACCCATTCCAGTTCCTATAATTTTGTAGTATTATTGTTTATCAATTAATGCCACTATTTTGACGTGCAAGCCATATTAAAATTAATATCCTACTTAATCTTTTATCCAACACTTAAAACTTTATAAATTCATAACTTCTTCATTTTAATTCCGATTCGACTCATTCCAGTTGCGTTAATTTCATATAAGTATTTACTACTCAGTAACAACATTTATTATACTATGTCCTATTCTTTTATAATTAGATCTTTATTTAACTTATGTTGGTTAGTCTTGTTAATCTGCTTATCATTATAATATGATCTATGATCAATTTATAACTTAGATTTAAATTGAGATAATTATTTATATAATAACCTCTCATATGATTTATATTAACCAATTTATAATATAGTTTAATATTTTAATCACACAGATCTTCTATAACTTCTTAATCGTAACTCCGATCTTAGTAGTTCTCGATTCCACGATCTCGTAGTAACGCATAGATTACTATATTCAGTTTATTCTTATGTTTGGTGTGATGTTAATTTTATCCATACCATGTATGTTTGTATTGCTACGACTAGCAGCGAGGTTATGAGGATCTGAAGAATCACCCTAGTAACTGGAATCTCAAATGCCAGGCAAGTTGTGCCCTTGATTCACTTTTGTTACCCAATAATGTTCTTTATAATCATTTACCATGCATAGGTTTAATTTTGATGGGACCCAATAGGTCATCCTAGTCTGTTTATCCATTTTACCTTGTTTACCCCTAAATCATATGGGTAGTTATGCTATTGCTTTACATGGTTTTGGGTTAATATTTCGTTATATCCATGTTCCAGTTATTTTGTTATTCTATTTATGTTTATGTCAAGATCATTATATTATTGTTAATTGGAACATGGAGCTTAACTTGAGAAACATGTGCCACCACAAGGGAGGAATGGGACCCCTTGGCTAACTAATTAGGAAAGCTAGTGGAAGACTACCTTACCCGAAAGGGGCAAGGGCAGTAGGGGTGTTGCATGCAAGGAGGTTCTCGGGTTGATTTTGCTGCAATGGCTGTCAGACGGGGGATTCTTGCAAGTGCTCTTCCCATAACTGTAGCGGGTTTTTGGAAGCTAGTGGAACTTTGTAAAGGCCTCATAGTGGATCCCTAGCCATTCACCTCGGTAGTGTCTAAGGGCTTAGCTAACCCTAGCGACATGGGATACACGACTTGTGGGTAAAGGGTACAACCTCTGCAGAGTGTAAAACTAGTATACTAGCCGAGCTCACGGTCATGAGCAGCTCAGGACTCTCCGATGATTAAATTATGGAACCTAAACTCAATTTGCCATTTGCATTTGCATAGGTTTATTATTAATTTTGTTCTATTATTCTTATTATGGTTTGGTATTCACTTACACTTAGTAACTGCTAATAAAATTTTGACCAACTTATAAAAGCAATGCTCAGCTTTAACCATTCTCTTTGGTAAGCCCTACACCTCACATGAACTCCCACCTTTGGTGAGTTCATGCCACATTATTCCCCACAACTTGTTGAGCGATGAACATGTGTGAGCTCACCCTTTCTGTCTCACACCCCCCCACAGGTCAAGAGCATGTATCACTGGAGGAGGCGCATGGTGGATGTTGCGCTGTGTTCGTGAGAGGTCTAGGTCGTCGTCTCCCAGTCGACTTTCTGTGCGAAGGATGGATTTTAGATCCTGTTATATTTATATTTTATTTTGTAAGACTTCGGCTATGTAATAAGTACTCTGATTTTATTGTGACATTTTTCTCTATACACTCTGTTATTATATATGTTGTCTTCTTGGCGCATGTATGGGATGCACCTGGCTTTGTTCCTTAAAGCCCGGGTGTGACATTTATGACTGCATCATGGGTAAAAACACACAGCATACCAGCATAATTTAGAGGCCTGCAGTAATGATCGTCTGTTTCCTGTCTTCTAGCTAGTAACGGATGTCAGTTACTCGTCGGTTTCCAATTCTAATGGTGCGACCGTTTCTGTCTGTTATCCTTCTCCCTCCTTATGACTGCTAATAAGAAAGGAGAGGGTGGACTCTTCTATGTATGTGTGATATATCTCTCACACACGTTGCAAACATCACGTCCATGTCCCATCTTTTGCTAGCATAGAGAGAGAGTAGGAGAGCAGGCCTCTAAAATCACCACCCATAGAGATACATTTGCACGGTTGTGCAGGCGATCAGATTTTTGGGGAGCGTGCTCGCGACTTCTCGCTTGATCCGTTCGACACAACGGCTGCTTCATCGTCTTCTCCGGGCGATGTGTGCTGTTGTTCTTCTTCCATGACCGTTCGAGGTACTGCACAACGTACATCTTCCTGCATCGACTTAGTACGGCTACATCGAACATACACACGATATGTCTCGTTTGAATGGAGCCACTGATGCCTTGAGCATCGGTCCCTCCACAGGGTACATTTTGTTCTTCGTATTTGTGCATGTTTTACTGCCGTTTACTGCTTATGCGAGTAGTTATACACACATGCACATACATGTCATCACATATATAACACTATTTTTCTGGATTAAATTAAGACTAAAAATGCATAAAGTTCTAGCAATCCAAAAATGTGATATTAGGCATTTTTCTGTTAGTGGTTTTATTGCTGCGTTAAAACCAAGTGAACCATTTGATGGGATGTTTTACAAGAGATGGCATAGTAAGATGATACTACGGTTGACAGCAATGAACTGCTATCACTCCGCATAGGGGAAACCTGAACATTTCACTCCTGAAGAGGAGAGAATGTTCGACGTTGCCGATAACCTGTTTCGCGGCGCCATGATTGGTGCTCTTGACAACAAGTATGTTGATTATTCTCTAACATGCACATCTGCAAATAATTATGGGGTGCATTAGATGAGAAATTTGGTGTTTCTGACGCCAGTAGCGAGCTGTACATCATGGAGAAGATGTTTAACTATAAGATGGTGGAAAACCATCCTATAGTTGAATAGGCTCATGAAATACAGGCATTGGCAAGGAACTCGAACAATCTCATGTGTCTTGCCTCACAAGTTTGTGGCTAGTTGTATTATCGCTTAGGTGTCACCTTCATGGACGGTCTTTGCTACCACTCTAAAACACAAGAGACAAGAGTTTAGCGTGGCTGAGCTTATTGGTTCTCTTGATGTTGTGGAGAGGGCGAGAGCAAAAGACACTCGTGGAAAAGGAATTGAGACTTCTAGTGATAATATGGTACAAAAGAAGAATTCCAATGCATCACGTAATAATAAAAAGAAGGACAAGCAACAGAATGCCACGAATCCCAAGCAAGCACCACGTTGAAAAAGAAGAACAAAGGAGCTGGTTGCTTTGTTTGCAGGAGTACTGATCATTGGGCAAGTGTTTGTCCAGACCACAAATTTAAGCAAGAGAAAAACTAGCTCAAGAGAAGAAAACAGTAAACATGGTTATTAGCGAGACTAGAGAAGGAACATCGGGGTATGCTAATCTTTTACCTACTGTTCTTTCAGTGTGTCACTCCCCTGAGTGGTGGGCTGATACTAGTGCTAATATTCATGTGTGTGCTGATATTTTTTGTTTTCTTCTTATGAGTGCAAAGGGACTGGAGCCTTGCTGATGGGGAACAGATCACATGCGCATGTTCTTAGTGTTGGTACAGTAATTCCGAAGTTTACTTCGAGAAAAACGGGGCTATTGAAGAACGTGCATCATGTCCCCTCCATCAAAAAGAATATATTTAGTGGCTCACAATTATATCGAGATGGCTACAAACTTGTTTTTTAGTCTAATAAATGTATAATGTCTAAGTATGCAACATTTGTTAGAAAAGGGTATGACAGTGGAGACTTGTTCCACTTATCTTTGCATGATATATGTAATGAGTTCGTGAATAATATTGTTTCCAATGAGTCGAATGTTTAGCATTCACGACTTTCTCATATCAATTTTGGTTGTGTATCGCGGTTAGCAAATTTAAATTTAATCCATAAAATTGATTTAGTCAAAGGTTCTAAGTGCCAGGTGTGCGTGCAATCTAAGCAACCTTGCAAGCCTCATAAGGCTACGGAGGCGAGGAATTTGACACCACTAGACTAAATAAATTCTGATTTATGTGAAATGAACGGGATATTGACTAAAGGAGGCAAACGATGAAGCCTTGCATTATTTTAAGATGATTCTACTAGATTTTGTTACGTGTATCTATTAAAATCAAAAGATGAAGCCTTGCATTATTTTAAGACCTACAAAGCTGAAAATCAACTCAAAAGGAAAATTAAACGGCTAAGGTCTAATTGTGGTGGAGAATATTTTTTGGGTGATTTTTCTAATTTTCGTGTGGAACATGGTATTATTCATGAGAGGACACTGCCATACTCACCACAATCTAATGGGGTTGCTGAAAGAAAAAACTGTACTCTAACCGATTTGGTTTATGCCATGTTAGAGACTTTGGGGCTATCCAAGGAATGGTGGGGTGAGGCGATCTTGATTGCATGTCATGTCCAGAATAAAGTTCACACAAAGAATAAAGAAATCACACCATTCAAGGAATGGGAAAAGAAGAAATTAAATATCTCCTATTTGCGCACCTTGGGTTGTTTGGCTAAAGTGAATGTGCCAATTAACAAGAAGCGCAAATTAGGACCGAGATCTATTGATTGTGTTTTCCTTGGGTATGCTTTCCACAACATTGGATATAGGTTTTTAATTATAAACTCTGGAGTACCGGACATGTTGGTTGGTGCAATTATGGAGTCCAGAGATGCTACATTTTGGAGGACGAATTTCCTATGAAAATTACACATGATGCATCTAATAATGAACCAACGATACCCCATGAGCATTTTATTTCGGTAGAACACACTAAGGAATCCCATATACAAATTCTTGTGGAAGATGACAATGTATCAACTCGAAAGAGTAATAGACCGAGGACGGCAAAATCCTTTGGTGATGATTACGTTGTATATCTTGTGGATGACACACCAAGTACCATTGAAGAGGCATATTCCTCTCCTGATGCTGATTTTTGGAAGGAAGCAATAAGGAGTGAGATGGAATCTATTAGGTCTAATGCAACTTGGTAGGTCGTTGAGCATCCTTATGAGTGTAAGCCCATTGGGAGTAAATGGGTGTTCAAGAAAAAGCTTAGGCCTAATGTACTATTGAAAGGTACAAGGCGAGACCTATAATTAAAGGCTATTCACAAAAGGAAGGAGAGGATTTCTTTGATACTTAATCACATGTGGCTCAATTGACCACAATTCATGTGCTACTTTCTTTGGCTGCCTCTCATAGTCTTCTTGTCCATCAAATGGATGTTAAGACATCATTCCTAAATGGAGAACAAGATGAGGAAATTTACATGGAGCAGCCAACTGGGTAGCAAATGGCCAAGAAGGCATGGTGTGTAAATTATTGATATCTTTATATGGCCTAAAACAAGCACTTAAGCAATGGCATGATAAGTTCGATAAAACTTTGACATCTGTCGGCTTTGTTGTGAACGAAGTAGACAAATGTGTATACTATCGGTATGGTCGGGGCTAGGGAGTAATTTTATGCCTCTATGTTGATGACATTCTAATCTTGGGGACAAGTCTTGATGTGATTAAAGAGACAAAAGACTTTTTGTTTAATAATTTTGAAATGAAAGATTTGGGAGAAGCTGATGTTATTCTTAACATTAAGCTATTGAGAGAAGGCAATGGTGGGATCACACTTGTGCAATCCCATAATGTGGAAAAAGGTTTTGAGTCACTTTAGTTTTAGCGAATGTGAACATGCTCCAACGCCTTATGATCCTAGTAAGCTATTGAAGAAAAATCAAAGAATAGCAAGGGATCAATTGAGATATTCCCAAATAATTGGTTCACTCGTGTATTTAGCTAGCGCTACGAGGCCTAACATCTCGTTTGCTATGAGCAAACTTAGCCGATTTGTTTCAAATCCGGGAGATGATCACTAGCGTGCCCTTGAGAGAGTTTTGCGCTATCTAAAAGGTACTATGAGTTTAGGCATCCATTATACCGGGTACCCAACAGTACTAGAGGATTATTATGATGCAAACTGGATATCTGATGCTGATGAGATATATGCCACGAGTGGATATGTGTTTTCACTTAGAGGTGGCACCGTTTCATGGAAGTCTTGCAAGCAGACCATCTTAACAATGTCAACTATGGAAGCAGAACTCATAGCATCAGATACCGCTTCAGTTGAGGTTGAGTGGCTTCTTGAACTCCTTATGGATTTACCGGTGGTTGAAAAACATGTGCCGGCTATTTCCATGAATTGTGATAATCAGACTATGATAATTAAGATAAATAGTTCTAAGGGTAATATGAAGTCAACAAGGCATATAAAGAGGCATTTGAAATCTGTTAGGAAATTGAGAAACTCTAGAGTAATAGCGTTGCATTATGTCCATACGTCTAAAACTCTAGCAGGTCAATTTACTAAGGGGCTATCACGTAGTGTGATAGATAGTGCATCAAGTGAAATGGGCCTGAGACCCACCTAAAGTTTATCATAGCGGTAACCTGGTATATGTGATCGGAGATCCCGTGAATTAGAATGGTGAAACAAGCTAGTGGTAGACTGAGAGGAAAGACTGTTAATAAGGCTCATTTTAGATGCATATCTTTCCTTACTGTAAGGTAGGTTAGTCTTTACACCTTAATATGTTCCAAGTGGCTTTGTGAAGCAAAGTTGTTGTCCTAAAGAACATCTTTAGACGAACTTACCTATATGGGTTAACTCTAGTCATAGTTTATGAGATCTGGGTGGTCTCTAGATACCAATGAAAGTCCATGGAGTTTGACATATATGCTCTAATCAGAGGGGATACGTTCGATAATCTAATACTGGTAAAGAGTTTAGATGAAACTCATTCCACAAAAAACTACCAATTCAAAGGCCTAGTCCATTATGCAGATGTGGTTAAGTGTAGTCTAGGCTCTAGGTGGATGTTCAACTTAACGGTCTCCATCGAAACACCAGTATATCAAACGTTTGAGATGATGAGAGCATTTTTGTATGACTTAGCATTTGGTGGGGATTGTTAGATAAATGCGGGTTTGGCTCAATTAATATTCAATAATAGTCAATGCTAATGACCCACACTAAATGCTATGGTGTACTAATAAATTAGCACCGTATTAGAAGTTCAAGGGACAAATCAATCAACTTAAATAGGTGGATCATTGGTGCATCTATTGAGAAGTTGAGAAAAATATGAAGGACTGCCACATGCGCGCGTGTGCCGCCTCCACCGGCCGGGCTGGGCTGTGGCTCATGATAGATCGGATCTTGGTCTAAATATTCATTTCAAATGGTTGCGCATTTTGCCCGACCGTTTCTATCCATTGTTGTAACACCCAAGATGTTATTCTAGGAGCTAAAGAAAATTCTCCAAAGGATTCGAATTAAAATACCTTTTTAATAATAATTTTTCTTGTTCATAAAATTATATCTCCAAAACAAATATATATATATATATATATATATAATTCTAATAAAGGTTTATGGATATCCCCATATGATTTTAATTATTTCTTTGTGAAGTATATATAATTGTAAGTGCTTTCTAAAATATTTCATGCACTATAAAGTTATCTTTCTTAAAAGGGACACTTATTTCTTTATGCAAAAGTGTTATAAAAAATAATAGGATATAAGATAAAAGAATAGTTCTACTGCATGTCATGCTGGGTTTTTTGTGTGCATTCAATCAAAGTCTGAACAAGTGAAAACCAAATTTGAATCAAGTTGGAACATAACAATAAAAAGAATAGAAAAGGAAAAAGTATAGCAGTGAACGCTGGTGGACAAAACCCTATGTACCGGCCCAAAGCCCATTTTCTTCTCCCCTCCACCGGCGGCCCACTTCCCCTCTCCCGTGTTGCCATGTGGGGCCAGTCATCGGCCTCACGCGCGCTACCGCCGCGGGAAAATATACTTTAAAGCGCTGATGTCACCATGACAACATCCATGATGTCAGCCTGACCCTATGACGAATGGGGCCCATTCACCAGAACTTCTCTTCTCCCTCGCGAGTCCGAGCTAGTTGGCTGCTGTGAAATCTAGGGAGGTGGGAACTCGGGATTCAGTTAAGATCCCAACTAACCAGGCTATAAGTATTCAAGCGCCACCCCTCCTCCTCCATCCCATCCCCGTTGGTCTCCTATTACTGTCGCATAGAGCGAAACGATGAACGGTGATGCCGCCATGGTAGATTCCGCTAATGACGGGCTCTTGAAGGCCAGCAATGGTGCTTCACTGAGTCACCGGTGGGCACTCATAGTTGTACCGAATGAAGAGGAAGCCTGGAACCCTAGGTATTGCGTGGGGGCATCGCCGATGATGAGGACATCAACACCAACACGAGCACATCTACACCAGCAGCACCTTCTCCAGCCCAGGCACCATCTTCCCCAGTCCAGGCGCCACCCCTTCCACCTGGGCCAGTGACTCGGGCCCGTGCAAGAGAATTGAACTACATCATGCTGTTAAAGAACGAAGGCCCAGAAGAATAGACGACCAGCCCAACTGCGGCCCATAATGGACGACCTAGGGTTGGCCGTCCCTAGGGGCTGCGCCCCCTCTCTATTTATCCAGGAGTTGCGTCTCCTTTATTTTTCGAGTTTTGTTTTACGTTAGCTTTAGCTACTCTCGAACACGCGCAAATCTGCGCTGTCTTCGTGTATTCAGAACTCCACCCTTGAGTAATAGATTAGATTGCTCGCATCTTTTTCTTGTTCGTTCTTCGATTGCACACAGGAAACGATCTTCATGATCTGGCCGATCTCGCATCAGCAAGGTCGATAACCACAGGGAGTTGGTTCAGCGATGGCGCCTCGGGCTTGCTCGTCGTAGTCGGATCGCAAGGGTCATCTTCCGCCAAATCAGAATTATCTCTACTCGCCGAAAGATCGGGTACCTCAGCTACATCAATTGGTATCAGATTTCCAGGTTGATCGGTGAGTTTATCGAGTGTTTTTTTTCCTACAGTCCACAAAACCACATAAAAATTCAGGTTAGACCTTATCCCAGCACCCTTTTGAGCCTCGCACTTTCTTTCAATAATCTGCATTGTTGAATTTGTGTGCTTTCGCGTCATTTGTTGCTGGTTGCATTGTGTTCTTCCACCATTCAAACCCTAGCGCCGCCACCATCTCCCGTTTGATCACGCCACAAACCGAGTCAACATCGTTTCCTTGTTTTTCTCCTTCGGTTACGTCAAAAAAAACAGAAAAAACAAACCGAGTCAACAGCCGTTTCCTTGTTTTTCTCCTTCGGTTACAAAAAAAACAGAAAAAAAAACAAACCGAGTCAACATCATTTCCTTGTTTTTCTCCTTCGGTTACGTCAAAAAAACAGAAACAAAAAACAACGAAGGAGAACGGATACGGTTGTCTCATCCCGGTCGTTTTAAAACATAACTTGAGGTACCTTCCTTAAACTAGGCATAACTTTTCGCTCGGGTGTCCAAAAAATCTGAAATTTTTACAGGAGCTAGTTGACACCATTCTGAGGCCGGCCAAACTAACTCTCGGTCTGTTTGGTTTCGACAAAATTGTCAAAAAAATTCAGGAAAATAAAGAAAAAATTCGTCAAAGTTCTCGCACGCTTTTCAGAGAACTTCCTGATTTTCTGTAGACCACATCTGATCTCTGTTTTAGGTGGAACTTCGTGTAACTCCTATTTTGTTGCTTCTTGTGCTGAGAAAAATATCAAAAAAATCATACAAAAAAAGAAAAACAAAATCACTTGTGATTCCTACTAGTGGCCTCGCTAGTACAATATTTACGGTACTGCCATTCTGCTAGTTCCATCCGTCCTTTGCACTTGTGGCCAGCAATATAGTTTCGTGTCTGCACTATAATTCAACTTTGCATTATTGTTTGATTGTGCTAATCATTGACTTGAGTGCAGCCTACCCAGAACTCCACATATTTCTACGACGAGCAGGCTTCTGTTTCTCCAGGCAATCGCTCATCCAATCTTTCACCGGTTCCACCTGTTGGTTGCAGTTCACCACTGTGGCTTGGTAAGAACGGATAAGAACTTGATAACAGCACTAGTGTGAGCGCCTTGTGAGCAGTACACCCCTGTTTTTGTCGTTGGTTTTTGTTTTCTTCTTCTTTTGGTGTTTTGGTGTTTGCGCTAACTATGGCAGGAGCACACGACACGGTGGATGCCCAGTTGCTGGAAGTAAGGGGACAAGTTGATGGACTTGCTGATGACATTAGGACGATGCATGAACGGCTTGATTCAACGGTCACTTCGACGATCGAGCGTTTCAACCAGCTTGACCTTGCTCAAACGGCGACTCGCACCACACTCGACACCATCCTGGCACGCCTTGATGCGTTGACCACAAAGATGGAGCAGGACTACGGCGGTGACACTGAGTGGGACGATGGAGATCGCCGTGGTCGTGCACGCCGTGTGGTTCGTCATCCCCCTAATGACTTATTTTCTAAGATTAAATTTAAAATTCCACCTTTTAATGGCAAATATGATCCTGCTGCATATCTTGATTGGGAGTTAGAGGTTGAACAAAAATTTTCATGCCATGATATTGCTGGACATTCTCAGGTTAAAGCTGCTATTAGTGAATTTACTGATTTTGCTTTAATTTGGTGGCGTGAGTTTAAAATAAAACATCCCACTACCATTCCAACCACTTGGGATCAGTTGAAAGCTGCGATGCGACATCGATTTGTGCCTTCGTATTATGCTCGTGATTTGCTTAATAAAATGCAGCGTTTTCAGCAAGGTTCTCAATCTGTTGAGGACTATTTCCAGGAGTTACAAAAAGGTATGATTCGTTGTGGGATATTGGAGGACAACGACGATGCTATGGCACGTTTTCGTGGTGGTTTAAACCGCGAAATCCAAGATATACTTGATTATAAGGAATATTATGATATGACTACTTTATTTGAATATGCTTGCAAAGCTGAACGTGAAGTGCAGGGACGCCGCTCGAAGCCATATTCTAACCCTTTTGCAGGACGAAGCTCGACATCCACCTCAGCACCAGTTCCCCCTGCGCCATCCACGTCCAGCACTACTCCACGCGAGAAGACGACCAAACCAGCCAGCACTGCCCCACCCACAGGTCGTACACGGGATATTCAATGTCATCGCTGTAGAGGATTTGGCCATGTGATTCGGGACTGCCCAAACAAGCGCACTTTGCTCATTCGTGACGATGGTGAGTACTCTTCCGCTAGTGATTCTGAAGAAACTGAACATGCACTACTTGCCACTGACCATGCAGCTAAGGCGGAGGTACATGTCAACCCGGGCGACGCTGATAGGTATGAAAGTCTTGTTGTGCAGCGTGTTCTCAGTACACAGGTCGCTTTGCCCGAGAAGAATCAGCGACACACTCTATTCCATACAAAGGGTGTTGTGCAGGAGCGGTCAATTCACATCATTATCGACAGCGGCAGTTGCAACAATTTGGCGAGTACCATGCTGGTCGAAAAGTTATCGTTACCCAATCGTAAGCATCCAAACCCATATCACATTCAATGGCTTAATGATGGTGGTAAAATAAAAATCACACGTTCCGTGCGCGTTCCTTTCTCCATGGGTGCTTATTCTGATTTTGTTGATTGTGATGTTATTCCCATGGAAGCATGCCCTTTGTTACTTGGTCGACCTTGTCAATATGATACTGATAGCTTGCATCATGGTCGTTCGAATCATTATTCTTTCATTTTTAAGGGTCAGAAAATAATTATACATCCAATGACACCTGAACAAATTGTTAAAGATGATCTTGCCCGAGCTGCTATAACTGCTAAACAACTTGATCCATCGCCCTCTGTTCCTTCTGAAATCAAGTTGAAGGCTCCTGTTTTACTTGCTACACGTGCTGATTTTGATGATCTACACGGTGCTCATTTGCCATGCTATGCACTTATATGCTCTAGTGTCCTCATTTCACTTGATGATGCACCATCTTTGGCTATTCCCCCTATGGTTGCTAACCTTTTGCAGGAGTACGTTGATGTCTTTCCCAAAGACTTACCACCGGGTCTCCCACCACTTTGTGGCATTGAGCACCAGATCGACCTCATTCTCGGCGCACAGCTTCCGAACCGCGCACCGTACCGTACAAATCCGGATGAGACGAAGGAGATTCAGCGCCAGGTACAGGCATTGCTTGACAAGGGATACATTCGTGAGTCTCTTAGCCCTTGCTCTGTTCCTGTGTTACTTGTTCCCAAGAAAGATGGGTCATGGCGTATGTGTGTAGACTGTCGTGCTATTAATAACATCACTATTCGTTATCGATATCCTATACCACGCCTTGATGATATGCTAGATGAGCTTAGTGGTGCCATTATTTTCACTAAGATTGATTTGCGTAGTGGTTACCACCAGATTAGAATGAAACTGGGTGATGAATGGAAAACGGCTTTTAAAACGAAATTTGGTTTATATGAATGGTTGGTTATGCCGTTTGGATTGACTAATGCTCCCAGCACTTTTATGCGAGTGATGAATGAAGTTCTAAGGCCCTTCATAGGATTGTTTGTGGTTGTTTATTTTGATGATATCCTTATTTACAGCAAATCTAAGAAAGAGCATTTGGAACATTTAAGTGCTGTTTTTGATGCATTGCGTGCTGCCCAGTTATTTGCTAACATGGAAAAATGCATCTTTTGTACACGACGTGTCTCGTTTCTTGGTTATGTTGTTACTCCACAGGGCATTGAGGTGGATAGCAGCAAGATTGCTGCCATTCGGGAGTGGCCTACACTGACGACGGTCACACAAATTCGGAGCTTTCTTGGACTTGCCGGTTTCTACCGCAGATTTGTTCGTGATTTTAGCTCCATTGCAGCGCCTCTACATGAGCTTACAAAGAAAGATGTGCCATTTGCTTGGAGTGATTCACAGGAGGAAGCGTTCAGCACTTTGAAAGATAAGTTAACCCAAGCTCCCCTATTGCAATTGCCTGATTTTAATAAAGTGTTTGAGCTTGAATGCGATGCTAGCGGTATTGGGCTAGGTGCTGTTTTGTTACAAGAAGGAAAACCTGTTGCTTATTTTAGTGAAAAATTAAGCGGTGCTAGTCTGAAATATTCTACTTATGATAAGGAGCTTTACGCTTTAGTGCGCACTTTGCATACATGGCAGCACTATCTTTGGCATCGTGAGTTCATAATCCATTCTGATCATGAGGCTTTAAAACATATTCGTACCCAAACAAATCTGAACCGTCGCCATGCTAAATGGGTAGAATTCATTGAGTCCTTTCCTTACATTATTAAACACAAGAACGGGAAGGACAATGTTATTGCTGATGCTTTGTCTCGTCGCTATACCATGCTGTCACAGTTAGATTTTAAAATCTTTGGTTTGCACACTGTGAAAGATCAATATGTTGATGATGCTGATTTTAAAGATGCTTTCGGCCATTGTATTAATGGGAAACCATGGGGCAAATTTCACATACAGGATGGGTTCCTGTTTCGCGCTAACAAGCTGTGTGTTCCAGCTAGCTCTGTTCGTCTTTTGTTGTTGCAGGAAGCACATGGAGGTGGTCTCATGGGGCACTTTGGCGTCTACAAGACACATGAGGTGTTGGCTGCCCACTTCTTTTGGCCTCGGATGCGCGCTGATGTTGAGCGCCTTGTTGCACGCTGCACTACTTGTCAGAAAGCTAAGTCACGGTTGAACAACCATGGTTTGTATATGCCTTTGCCTGTTCCTACTTCCCCTTGGATTGATATTTCGATGGATTTTGTTTTGGGATTGCCTAGAAATAAGAAGGGGAGGGATAGCATTTTTGTGGTTGTTGATCGATTCTCCAAAATGGCTCATTTCATACCTTGTCATAAGACTGATGATGCTAGCAATGTTGCTGAATTGTTTTTTAGAGAGATTATTCGTTTGCACGGTATTCCCAATACAATAGTCTCGGATCGTGATGCTAAGTTTCTGAGTCATTTTTGGAGATCTCTGTGGAATAAATTGGGAACTAAATTGCTGTATAGCACCACTTGTCACCCTCAGACTGATGGTCAAACTGAGGTAGTTAATCGAACTTTGTCTACCATGCTTAGGGCTGTTTTAGACAAAAATTTGAAACGTTGGGAGGATTGCTTGCCTCATGTTGAGTTTGCTTATAATCACGCAACACATTCTTCTACAAGGATGTGCCCTTTTCAAATTGTTTATGGTTACATTCCTAGGGCGCCTATTGCTTTGTTTTCGCTTGATGCTGCCGACGCCCCACACATAGATGCTCTTGCACATGTTGAACAAATGATTAATCTCCATGAACAAACTCAACAAAACATTGCTGCTGCTAATGCTAAATATCAGATTACTGGTAGTAAAGGCCGGAAACTAGTTACTTTTGAACCTGGTGATATGGTTTGGTTGCATTTGAGAAAGGATCGTTTTCCTACTTTGCGCCGTTCTAAATTGATGCCTCGTGCTGCTGGTCCTTTTAAGATACTAACCAAGATTAATGATAATGCTTATACCTTGACCTGCCTGCGGAGTTTGGTGTTTCCACTAGTTTTAATGTTGCAGATTTGAAACCGTATGCGGGAGAAGATGAGGAGTTGCCGTCGAGGACGACTTCAGTTCAAGAAGGGGAGGATGATGAGGACATCAACACCAACACGAGCACATCTACACCAGCAGCACCTTCTCCAGCCCAGGCACCATCTTCCCTAGTCCAGGCGCCACCCCTTCCACCTGGGCCAGTGACTCGGGCCCGTGCAAGATAATTGAACTACATCATGCTGTTAAAGAACGAAGGCCCGGAAGAATAGACGACCAGCCCAACTGCGGCCCATAATGGACGACCTAGGGTTGGCCGCCCCTAGGGGCTGCGCCCCCTCTCTATTTATCCAGGAGCTGCGCCTCCTTTATTTTTCGAGTTTTGTTTTACGTTAGCTTTAGCTACTCTCGAACACGCGCAAATCTGTGCTGTCTTCGTGTATTCAGAACTCCACCCTCGAGTAATAGATTAGATTGCTCGCATCTTTTTCTTGTTCGTTCTTCGATTGCGCACACGAAACGATCTTCGTGATCAGGCCGATCTCGCATCAGCAAGGTCGGTAACCACAGGGAGTTGGTTCAGCGATTGCATTGGCGCCTCGGGCTTGCTCGTCGTAGTCGGATCGCAAGGGTCATCTTCCGCCAAATCGGAATTATCTCTACTCGCCGAAAGATCGGGTACCACTGCTACATCAGCCGAAGTATGTGGGACCTCCTCGGGGTGTCTCCACGAGTGTGTGTATTGACTGGCGCTTCCGAAATTCGTCACCGGAGCATGCCTTCCACTGCCGAGCCACAGAACACATGAGCGGGATGCCTCGTCGTCCTAACCCCGAGAAAGAGGGCCCTAGAACTACTCGCCTTACTCTCAGCATTGTGTAGCTCGGCTCGAATTGAAATGGATTCATTGAGGGAGCTTATAGTCAGGCGCCGGCCATGGCACCACCGACGGCTAAGCGCACCACCGTGCTCGGTAGCTGGAGGAAGGGGACGAGACCAAAGCCGTAGAGAGGTGGATGTGCGACTGAGATTAGATGCGAGTAATGCTGTGGATAGAAGATGTGTGGGTCATTGATCCTGGCCATCAATATCGGATTGTAAGGGTAATAATAGAACGGGCTAAAATAAAATCGGGACCATCGATCTTTGATCGCGTGGTCAGTATGGCATACCGGTTCGATGTGGAGAAAATCTAATCGGGGTCGTAGATAGTCGATCGGGCAGATAGGATCACCTAATAACCCTTTGTTGTGGTAGATTTATAAAAGAGACCCTGGGATACAAGAGAATCAGCCAGCAGTCTGGGTATGGGTATAAAACGTTACGGTTGGGTCCTAAAATTTATGCAGGGCACCCTGAACTTCTCCTAAATGGTGCCCCAGCCCAGAATTTTGGATGAAAGCAGAATTTAATAAAGAAAATGATTTATAACATAAAAAGAAACCCAGAAACTTAGCAAATTCATAGCTAATCCATTTTAACCCAGTTTTGTTCCATTCCAGTTGCGTTGGCTTTGTAATAAAATTTTCTACACATTAGCGAACCTTATTTTGTTATATCACATACTATTATAATTAGATATTTGTTTACCCTTTAAGTAGTAGATTTATTTTACTGATCAAGTTTGACATGTCTATAATTATAATTTGACTAATATATGGTTTCTAAACAAGTTATAATCTAGATTAAAGTTAAATTAATTATTTAAAGTGTATTTTCTCATGTGATGTATATTAACCAATTTATAATATAGTTTAATATTTAATCACGCAAATCTTCATGGAATCATAACTCTTCAACCGTAACTCTGATTTTAGTGGATCTCGAACCTACAATCTCGTTACGACGTGTTGTTCATTATTGTGCAGTTTGATCTTATGTTTGATGTAATGTTAAGTTTGCCTATACCTTGTTTGTTTGTATTGCCATGACTACCCGCGAGGTTACGAGTCATCTGAAGATCATCCTAGTACCTGAAATATTGAGTCCCAGGCAAGTTGCACCCTTGATCACTCGTTTTTACCAAATAATGTTCGCTATTAATCACTGTGACATGCTCAGGTTAATTTGATGGGACCTAATAGGTTTCCCCTAGCATTGTTTATCCCTCACCTTGCAAGCAGATGAATTATTGGGTAGTTTTGCTATTGCTCTACCTGGTTTTGGGAAACTAATGTTTTATTATGATCATGTTCCAATTATGTTGTTCTTTAATTATTGTTCATGACAAGATCATATTGTTAATTGGAACATGGAGCGAGCATCCGGGAAAATAGTGCTACCACAAGGGTGGTATGGGATGCCCTTGGCTGACTAATTAGGAGTTGAGGACTACCTTACCCGAAAGAGGCAATGGCGGTCGGGGAGTGGTCACTGTAGGGAGGTTCTCGGGCTAATTTTGCTGTGATGGAGGTCAGACAAGGGATCCCTGTATTGGAGCTTCCTAGAAATTGTAGCGGGTTTTCTGAAGCTAGTGGAACTTTGTAAAGGCCTCGTAGTGGTACCCTGCCTCGCTTCCTTGGTAGTGGTGTATGGGGTCCGATCAACTCTGTGGCAAATGGGTAACACGACTTATGGGTAAAGATGCGCAACCTCTGCAGAGTGTAAAACCGGTATATCAACCGTGCTCACAGTCATGAGCAGCTCGGACCCTCACATGATTAATTTATGGAACTAAACTTAATTTGTCATATGCATTGCATTGTGGGTGTTGTTATTAATC
The DNA here is from genome assembly GCA_029449295.1 of Zea luxurians. Lineage (NCBI taxonomy): Eukaryota > Viridiplantae > Streptophyta > Magnoliopsida > Poales > Poaceae > Zea > Zea luxurians. The sequence continues at coordinate 4,637,577 of JAOPSE010000010.1, read as the reverse complement.
TTGATCTCTTATTTAATTGGGTTGGTATCTACTTATACCTAGTAACTGCTAATAAAATTTTGACCAACTTTAAAAGCAATGCTCAGCTTTAATCATCCTCTTTGGTAAGCCTTACACTTCACATGAGCTGCCACCTTTGGCGAGTTCATGCACATTATTCCCCACAACTTGTTGAGTGATGAACGTATGTGAGCTCACCCTTGTTGTCTCACACCCCCCATAGCTCAAGAACAGGTAACGTAGGATGAGGCGCATGGAGGATGTTGTGATGAGTTCGTGAGTGGTCTAGGCCATCGTCTCCCAGTCAACTTTGGGTTGCTGGATCGTTGTCTCCATATGATGTGATTATTTATTTATTTTGTACAGAACTCCAATTATATAGTAAAGATGTGACATTTGTTTGTGTACCATGAGTCATCATATGAGTGAGACTTGGTCCTAGGACACATGGTGATTATGTTCGCGCTCGAGTCTTGGTGCCCCGAAACCCGGGTGTGACAGAAGTGGTATCAGAGCGATGTTGATTGTAGGACGAAACCTAGATAGAACTGGATAACCCTTACTTACTTACTTTTGCTACTCTGATTCTTTCTAAACTTTTCTTAATCTTTTCTCATCTACTGCTGCTTTACTCTGATTACTCTTACCTTTTCATTCCAAAGACAAAAGTGGATTTCACACTTTGAATTCCTGTACCTAAAGTGACCTTTAGGAATAGGAGACCTACTCTTAGGAAGAAAAAACAAAACTATTTTATAGGTATCTATGTGCTTGTTCTTATGATACTTGTCTGATTTGGATCTTTGATTGAGTGTGATAGGTTGTGGAGTAATATTCGCAATTACATCTGCATATACACATAGGCAAAATAATAATAATAATAATAATAATAATAATAATAATAATAATGTCTATAAGGTAACTAGACAACTTAGATTATCCCCCACTAAAATATATCAAGCTTAATAGGTCCATCTTATCTTAAAAAATACTCCCTTGCCTTAATAGACTTTTCTTATCTTGAGAAGATTTTATCTTATCCTAATAGATCTAACTAATCTCAAAAGATTCTATCTTATTCTTATAAATTTATTTTGTCCTAATAAGCATACTTATCCCAACCACTTTGCTTATCTCATCCTAGTATAACGACCATGATCTAATCGAAATTAATTAGATCTTATCTAATCTAAACTGGTCATACCGATCTAATCTAGATCATATCTAATATAATCAAATCTAATGTGGGTTACTTAAACATGTTAGTTAATACTAGTAAAAAAGATTAGACCCTACTCCTATAAACCTGTTTTAACCTAAATTTGGGGCCATAGAACAACTCGGCCATGAACAACAACTTGACCTACATAATAGGTTACATAACCTATCCAGCCAATCTAGAAGCAAACAACCAAACCAAATTCTGACTAATCTCATTTAACTCATAAGACACCTACTAAACTAGCCGCTCTACCTACTTGTCACCCACAAATCTGTCTTAACCATATGTCCCTAACTTTGATGGCAACCCAAGAATAAAGACACCAAGGTCTGAAAAGAAGAGCTCAACCTTGACAAGGGAGGAGATGAGTCAAATCTAACTTCAAGGGGAAATCAAGATCCACAGTTTGGGAGGAAGTCTTTCCTTAGTATACTCTTCCTTGCCACGACCTATACTAGCTATAACCGTACCTCCTCTAACCTAATAAGATGGCTAGACATAATATGTCTAATTTTTTTCTAATTACCTACTAACTAGTATTAAAGACTTGAGTCAAAACTTTTGATTTCTATATCAAATGGGAAGTTAAATTTCAAACCAAACTGGTTAATCCCTTTTCTTACTAATCTCGAGGACGAGATTATTTATAAGGGGGGTAGAATTTGTAACACCCAAGATGTTATTCTGGGAGCTAAAGAAAATTCTCCAAAGATTTCAAATTAAAATACCTTTTTAATAATAATTTTCTTGTTCATAAAATTATATCTCCAAAACAAATATATATAATTCTAATAAAGGTTTATGGATATCCCCATATGATTTTAATTCTTCCTTTGTGAAGTATATATAATTGTAAGTGCTTTCTAAAGTATTTCATACACTAGAAAGTTATCTTTCTTAAAAGGGACACTTATTTCTTTATGCAAAAGTGTTATAAAAAGTAGGATATATGATAAAAGAATAGTTCTACTGCATGTCATGCTGGGTTTTTTTGTGCATTCAATCAAAGTTTGAACAAGTGAAAACCAAATTTGAATCAAATTGGAACATAAGAATAAAAAGAATAAAAGAGGAAAAAGTATAGTCATGAATGTTGGTGGACCAAAACCCCTTGTACTGGCCCAAAGCCAATTTCTTCTCCCCTCCACCGGTGGCCCGCTTCCCCTATCCCGTGTTGCCATGTAGGGGCCATTCATTGGCCTCACGCGCGCTATCGCCACGGGAAAATATACTTTAAAGCGCTGATGTCACCATGACAACATCCGTGATGTCAGCCTGACCCTATGACGAATGGGGCCCATTCACCAGAACGTCTCTTCTCCCTCGCGAGTCCGAGCTAGTTGGCCACTGTGAAATCTGGAGAGGTGGGAACTCGGGATTCAATTAAGATCCCAACTAACCAGACTATAAGTATTCGAGCGCCACCCCTCCTCCTCCATTCCATCCACGCTGGTCTCCTATTACTGTCGCACAGAGCGTAACGACGAACAGTGATGCCGTCATGGTAGATTCTACCAATGACGGGCTCTTGAAGGCCAGCAATGGTGCTTCACTGAGTCACCGGTAGGCACTCATAGTTGTGCCTAACGGAGAGGAAGCCAGGAACCCTGGGTATTGCTTACCGGAGCAATACCACCGCCATGGGCCGCCATCGACGACAACTCAATCCAGCACCGTCGTTCTGGTCCTGGTGGGTAGTGTTAGGGCATCGCCGGAGTATGAGGGACCTCCTTGGGTTGTCTCCACGTGTGTGTATTGACTAGCGCTTGTGAAATTCGTCACCGGAGCATGCCCTCAACTATAGAGTTGCAGAATACGTGAGCGGGATGCCTCGTCGTCCTAACCCCAGGTAAGAGGGCCCTAGAACTACTCGCCTTAGTCTCAGCATTGTGTAGCTCGACTCGATCTGAAGGGGATTCATTGAGGGAGCTCATAGTCTGGCGTCAGCAATGGCGCCACCGACGGCTGAGCGCACCGCCGTGCTCGGTAGCTGGAGGAAGGGGACGAGACCGGAGCCATAGAGAGGTGGATGTGCCGACTGAGATTAGATGTGAGTAATGCTGTGGATAGAAGATGTGTGGGTCGTTGCTCCTGGCCATCAATATCGAATCGGAAGGGTAATAATAGAACGGGCTAAAATAAAATCGGGATCATCGATCTTTGATCGCGCGGTCAGTATGGCATACTGGTTCGATGTGGAGAAAATCTAATCGGGGTCGTAGATAGTGGATCGGGCAGATAGGATCACCTGATAACCCTTCCCTGTGGTAGATTTATAAAAGAGACCCTGGGATACAGGAGAATCAGCCCACAGTCCGGGTATGGGTATAAAACGTTACAGTTGGTCCTAAAATTTATGTAGGGCACCCTGAACTTCTCCTAAATGGTGCCCTAGACTAGAATTTTGGATGAAAGCATAATTTAGTAAAGAAAATGATTTATGACATAAAAAGAAATCCAGAAACTTAGCAAATTCATAGTTAATCCATTTTAACCCCGTTTTGGTCCATTCCAGTTGTGTTGGTTTTGTAATAAACTTTTCTACACATTAGCGAACCTTATTTCGTTATATCACATAATGTTATAATTAGATATTTGTTTACCCTTCGAGTAGTAGATTTATTTTACTGATCAAGGTTGACATGTCTATAATTATAATTTGACTAATATATGGTTTCTAAACAAGTTATAATCTAGATTAAAGTTAAATTAATTATTTGAAGTGTATTTTCTCATGTGATGTATATTAACCAATTTATAATATAGTTTAATATTTAATCACGCAAATCTTCATGGAATCATAACTCTTCAACAGTAACTCTAATTTTAGTGGATCTCGAACCTACGATCTCCTTACAACGTGTAGTTCATTATTGTGCAGTTTGATCTTATGTTTGGGTAGTGTTAAGTTTGCCTATACCATGTATGTTTGTATTGCTACGCCTAGCAGCGAGGTTACGAGTCATCTAAAGATCATCCTAGTACCTGGATCTTGAGTCTCAAGCAAGTTGTGCCCTTGATCACTCCTTTTTACCAAATAATGTTCGTTATTAATCACTATGACATGCTCAAGTTAATTTGATGGGACCTAATAGGTTTCCCCTAGCATTGTTTATCCCGCACCTTGCAAGCAGATGAAATTATTGTGTAGTTTTGATATTGCTCTACCTGGTTTTGGGAAACTAATGTTTTATTATGATCATGTTCCAATTATGTTGTTGTTTAATTATTGTTCATGACAAGATCATATTGTTAATTGGAACATGGAGCGACCACCTAGGAAAAATAGTGCTACCACAAGGGTGGTATGGGACACCCTTGGCTGACTAATTAGGAGTGGAGGACTATCTTACCCAAAAGGGGCAAGGGCAGTAGGGGAGTGGTCAGTGTAGGGAGGTTCTTGGGCTTATTTTGCTGCGATGGTGTTCAGATGAGGGATCCCTGCATTGGAGCTTCCTAGAAACTGTAGCGGGTTTTCTGAAGCTAGTGGAACTTTGTAAAGGCCTCGTAGTGGTACCCTGCCTCGCTTCCTTGGTAGAGGTGTATGGGGTCCGATCAACTCCATGGCAAATGGGTAACATGACTTGTGGGTAAAGATGTGCAACCTCTAAAGAGTGTAAAACTGGTATATCAGCCGTGCTCACGGTCATGAGCAGCTCGGACCCTCACATGATTAATTTATGGAACTAAACTTAATTTGTCATATGCATTGCATTGTGGGTGTTGTTATTAATCTTGATCTCTTATTTAATTGGGTTGGTATCTACTTATACCTAGTAACTGCTAATAAAATTTTGACCAACTTTAAAAGCAATGCTTAGCTTTAATCATCCTCTTCGGTAAGCCTTACACTTCACATGAGCTCCCCAACTTTGGCGAGTTCATGCACATTATTCCCCACAACTTGTTGAGTGATGAACGTATGTGATGAGTTCGTGAGAGATCTGGACCGTCATCTCCATGTCAACTTTGGGTTGCTGGATCGTTGTCTCCATATGATGTGATTATTTATTTATTTTGTACAGAACTCCTATTATACAGTAAATATGTGACATTTGTTTCTGTACCATGAGTCATCATATGAGTTAGACTTGGTCCCAGGACACGTGGTGATTATGTTCGCACCCGGGTCTTGGTGCCCCGAAACTCGGGTATGACAGAAGTGGTATCAGGGCGATGTTGACTGTAGGATGAAACCTAGATAGAACTAGATAACCCTTACTTACTTACCTTTGCTACTTTGATTCTTTCTAAACTTTTCTTAATATTTTCTCATCTACTGTTGCTTTACTTTGATTACTCTTACCTTTTCATTCTAAAGACAAAAGTGGATTTCACACTTTGAAATCCTGTACCTAAAGTGACCTTTAGGAATAGGAGACCTACTCTTAGGAAGAAAAAACAAAACTATTTTATAGGTATCTATGTGCTTGTTCTTATGATACTTGTCTGATTTGGATCTTTGATTGAGTGTGATAGGTTGTGGAGTAATATCCGCAATTACATCTGCATATACACATAGGTTGTGGAGTACTTATTTATTTATTTTGTACAGAACTCCTATTATATAGTAAAGATGTGACATTCGTTTCTATACCATGAGTCATCATATGTGTGAGACTTGGTCCCAGCACACGTGGTGATTATGTTCGCGTCCGGGTCTTGGTGCCGCGAAACCCGAGTGTGATAGTTGTCCCTCTCCCTCCTTCTGACTGCCTATAAGAATGGAGAGGGAGGACTCTTCCAGGTACACACGATATATGTCTCACACGTGTTGCAAACATCATGTCCCCATCCCATCTTCTGCGAGCAAAGAGAGTGGGACAGAAGGCCTCCGAAATCACCGTCCACAGAGATACACTTGCATGGTTGTGCGGGTGATCAGATTTTTGGGGAGCGTACTCGCGACCGCTCACTTGATCCATTTGACCCAGCGGCTGCTTCATCATCTTCCACGGGTGACGTGTGTTGTTCTTCTTTCGGCGACCGTTCGTGGGACTGCACAGCGTACATCTTCCTGCATCGACTTAGTACTGCTACATCGAACATACACACGAGAAGGCTTGTGCGAATGAAGCCACTGATGCCTTAAGCATCAGTCCCTCCGTAGAGTCATTCTATTCTTCGTATTTGTGCATTTTTACTGTTGTTTACTGCTTATGCGGGTGTTGGTCACTCGCTTTTGATTGCTCTGAACCAAAAACAAGGCAACACAATTGTTAAACATTAAGGACCTTCGTTCTTCGAGGCATTATCCTCTTTCAGGGATAATGAATTTCGGACGAAGGTCTTAAAGAACAAGTCTTCATTATTCATAGATACAACATTACAATATAACATAATATTAATTATTTATATTATATCACATGTCAAAAACAATATTATAATCCATATTGCATATTAACAAAATGGTACAAAATATATATTATATTTGTACCTTCGGCTTGCTCGAAGTTAAAAGTGCTAATACAATTTCTTCTATCAGCGTGAATAATACAGGGGTACTGTTCATTTATTTATAGACAAGGGACGTAGCCTAGGCAAGGGATGCAGCCCAGTCAAAAGCTGAAAATACCTAAATTTCTATAGAGATATACTTGTTTATCTAAAAAACATAGAGCGGAGGAGCAGTCGTAAACGGGCCCTATATATAACATCAAGAAAATTGTTTCACGGTTGTCACACCACTGTTTTCACTACCGGAATCGCGTTCTTTGCCGAGCGGCAAAGCCTTTGCCGAGTGTAACACTCGGCAAAGAACACTCGGCAAATATTTCATCGGCAAAGGGTTCTTTGCCGAGTGCTTTTTTTCGGACACTCGGCAAAGACTTTGCCGAGTGTAAAAAAACACTCGGCAAAGAAAAACACTCGGCAAATTAAAAATCGAAAAAATTAAAAAGAAAACAGCAAAACATTTTTTAAAATTATAGGAACAACTCTCCAACCCTATCTATTACCTTACCCATTGCCCTATCATTTTTCACTATTATTTTAAATCAAACTTATATGTTTTATAAATGGTGAGATTCAAACTCGCAACCTCTCTCACGCATACCCTCCTATACCACTACACTACTACACCAATTATGTCTATATTACGTTTTCATTCCCCATGTACTATAACAAATTGAGAGTAATTTGATTATTTAAGGCACTAAATAAGTTCATTTGAAAATATGACCAACTATAAAGTTGCATAACTTTTTGAGATCTACAAGTTTTATTTTAATAGTTTCTACATCCGAGACCGTTTACAAAATTTGAATTTTAAATTTGAAAACTTCACACGAATTTTTCAATGATAAGATGATCTCAAATCAAAAAATTATCAACTACAAAGTTTCATTACATTTCAAGACCTACAACTTTTATTTTAGTGGTTTTTCCATCTGAGACAGTTTGAAAAATTAAAATTTCAAAATTCAAACATAGTTTTGCATAACAAGATGATTTCAAACCAAAACATTGTCAGCTACAAAGTTTCATAACTCTTCAATACCTACAACTTTCATGTTGGTGGTTTTTTCTTTCGAAGTCGTTTTCAAAATTCAAATTTTAAATTTTTTAAATTCAGACGTAGTTTTCGTTGACAATATGACTTCAAATGAAAAAGTTATCAACTATAAACTTCTATAACTTCACAAGATCTACAAAGTTTATTTTGGTTGTTTGGTCATTTGTTTATCTCACTTGATGGTTCTAACAATATGCACAAATTCTATACGTCTCTCTCGTAGTTTCATAAACTACGAGAGAGATATATGTTTTATGAACAAATTTGTTTTTATTTTATCATATGAAAAATGTTCAATATATAAATTGTACATCATGATGAGTTATACAAATTTGTAGTTGAAAACTTTTTCATTTGAATTGATTTACTACTTTAAAATGTGATTTTTAAATTGTTTTTGCCTAGTGTTGGAGAAAAAACACTCGGCAAAGAGCTCTTTGCCGAGTGTTGTATTTGTGACATTCGGCAATTTTTGCCGAGTGTCAAAAAAAGACACTCGGCAAAGAAACTCTTTGCCAAGTGTCAAAAATAAAACACTCGGCAAAGAGCTTCTTCGCCGAGTGTTTTATTTTACCGACGGTTTTTTGTGTGGCACTTAGCAAAGAGCTTCTTTGCCGAGTGCCCGAAATAAAACACTCGGCAAAGAATATAGCACTCGGCAAAGAGCCAAATTCCGGTAGTGTTTACTAATTTATCTCACAATTACTCAAACATCAAATCTCCAAAAAAATCAAACTGTGTTGATATTCTTCAAAACAACTTACATTGCATGGATGTAGTAAGTGCCACGTTTAGCGATCTTGCGTCACTTAAATGAACACTAGAATCAGTGCACAAGTCATAGGCTATAGTAGTTATATATGTACCTAGATAGCTTTCTAACTAGTGTGCACCCCAATTATTCATGAACGTTATATAGTAGATTAGATGTATAGATATGTCAGCCGTGGCAACCACAAACCAAGCACTAGTAGAAAACAGCTTTAAGCCTGCGGTAGGGTAGATCTAATTTTTACAGGTGGCCTTGGTTATCAAAAGACAGCGGTATTTTTAGTGACGGTTACTTAAGAAATCCGTCTGTACAAATCATATTTTTACAGACGATTTTATAGGCACATGTGTTTTTTTTAAGTAACCCCATGTAGAAATCAATTTCTATAGAGTGTTTTTTAAGAAACCGCCACGAGAAATTATTTTTATCCCGAATTTATTTGAGTTTTTCAAGTGACCTCGTATGAAAAAACCGCCAACATAAAAGTTGTAAATCTTTAAACATTATGAAACTTTGTAGTTGTAAACTTTTCTATTTGAAATCATCTCATCTCACAAAAATTGCATATGAATTTGTCAAATTTAAAAATGCAAATTTTGCAAAACGACCTCGGATAAAAAAATGTAGCAAAATAAAAGTTGTAGAACTTCAAAAGTTATTTAACTTTGTAGTTGACAGCTTTTTTGTTTGAATTCGTTTACGACATCAAATAATCAGTTTACACTCAGTTGATTATAATATGTGTGCAACAAATAAAACTGTCATATAGACACAGAGTAAGTGAAAGATGGAGTGGTAGAGGATGATATGTACGAGAGTGAAGTCGAGGGTTCAGTTCACGTCTGCCATATAGCGCGTATATTTTGTATGAAAAATGCCGTGACTTACGACTTCGACGGAGAGTGTAATCGAGACAAGTCAATCTTTTACAAATTTGATAAATTTTATGGAAAATATTATCTATATTTATATCTCTAAATACATTTAATATAGGAATGCATTTTATAATTAATATAATGATAAGTGTTTGGTACCATAATTATTATTACATTTTTTATATAATTGGTTAAATTTGAAATTATTGAGGAAGTGATAACCACATTTTTCTTGTAAAAGACGAGTAGCTAGCAGAGCACGAGACCATCTCAGTATCTTACTGGTTCTTATCTTATATTTTAAACTTTATTATAAATAGTATAGTCTACAACACTGTTTTACGTAACTATATACTCTATGGGCTGGCCATATAGCGTCACAAGATGTAAACGCAGGCAGTCAGGTACTACAGCTTTTTGTAAAGACATTAAGGACAAAGAGACAAAAAGAGAGGCTAAACAATGCTATAGCATTGCACAAGTCCTTTCTGTCTAGTAAAGTCGGTGCCCGCCTCTGACCTTAATCAAACTAGCTTCGCTACATCTATCTCCTCGATCCATGCATGTGTGCGTGCAAAGTAGAAATAAATGCTACATTTATTAAATGCTTCATGTGCCGGCCGGGCGGCCAGGATGTTCTTATCATCTGATGACATTTAATTTGTTCCAAGAATCAAAGGCATAAATTATGGCGCACTCTACGTGTCCTGCTACCTTCCAAACTAACACTTGACCGTAAGTTCATGCCCTATATATATAGCTTTGATCAGACTAGCAGCAAGCACACTACTGATTATTATTAATTTGTGACATTATTATTCAATCACGCGCAGCGCCGAACGGAACTGGGTCCTGTCTGCTAATAATTAGGTGATATATATTCTCCTGTTACGAATTGAATTTCATTTGACTATATTGCGTGCTGTACTTGTAGTTTATAAAGATCAGGTGAGGAAGTGATGAATGAAGTAGATACTAGCAAATATAATATGCTGCAGGTAGCTGTTATGATATATGATTAAGAAGCTCTCAGACACTCAAAATCACTATACACCAATAATGATTATTCATGCACGTATAGGTACACAATAATCACACACTGTGAATGAAGCAAGTATGCATGCATATGCATGCATTATTGACGGTTCGTGCATGGAACATTGCACCTGAACAACAGTGTGTCTCGACGACGTCCCAATTATATATCTAATTGAGTTTGTTTTGTTAGTTAGGCCATTAATTAATTAGGCAGTAGCTGATGGTGGAGTATGATAGATTATTCATCTGTGCTTGTTGCATTAGACTAAACTGATCACGCTAAAGACCACTGTTTTGGAATCTGTTGGTGCATGTGTGCTTCGCTAGATTCCATCGAACAGACTACACACCATATATATATATAACAAGTAGGGCTAAGATGCCGTACGTGTGTTTGTAGCGCGCGACCTAGACAACCAAAAGGCGGATGCTTTGTGCCCGGCCGTTTTGCCTGCTCTAATCTTAACTAGTTACAGGCACGCGCGAGCGCGCATATAATTGTAACATTAATAGGAATAACATTATAGAAATACTCTTTTAAAAGGAAATTGGTTGAATAAAAATAGTTGATAAGCATGTGTTTTTTCTTCCGTAATTACCTGGCAAATGTTGCCCATCAGCAGGAACAAAAAATTGTATTTAAATTTAGGGTGTGGCAGCTAAGGATTGGTCATGGATAGTTTACCGACATATGAGATATATATATACATAGATACATGAGTAGAAAAGATTGTCCGATGTAGCCATGATCTAAATCTCTACTACCTATTAAGACAGTAAAGGTAGTCTGCCTCTCCTCGTTCTGCCGTTCTGCCATCCATCGATCTGGACCGTCCGTGTCCTATCGTGCGTCTGCGTCTCCCACGCTCCATCCCCCTCCACCGCACGACCGCACCCAGTCCCTAACCTTCCCCCGCACGACCGCGCCGCCATGGCCTCCCATCGCCTCCACCTCCGCCGCAGGGCGCACCCTCCCCCTCTCCATGGACCTCCCTAAGGCGTCGGAGTCCTCCGTCCCCACGCCTCACCAGACCCGCCGTAATCGCCTCCCCTGCCTCCTATGCTCATCAGCGCTGAGAAGCCCACGACGGCGTAGGCCGGCGGGATGGTTGGGCTGGCGTCGAAACGCGCATCTTGGCCGGTGAGCACAAAGACGACGACGAGCCGACGACGGAATCGAATCCGAGGAAGGCAAGATCCACCCACGATAGGCACGGCCGGACGGGGTTCTCGATCTGGCTGAGCAGCATCCCCGCCTCATCCGCGTCGTCGCGCACTCATTTGTCCATCTCTCTCGTGTCTCCGTTCTTCCTCCGCATCCGGTTGTTGCGCCTTCGTCTGCCCCCGCCCTTGGTGCCCTGGTCACCGCCGGAGCGCCACGTCTACGCCTCGATCCCGGTATGTCCTCCTCCCAAACCTCGCTACTCCTGCCAGATCTGGGTGGGATAGGTAAACGAAAACACCCACCTGGCGATGTCGCTCGCGCCAGCCACCGACTTCGACTCTGTCGTCGAAGCCTTCGGGTACAACGAGTTGGCGATTACACGATGCCTGGGAGCTCCAACCGCGCGCCCACGGATTTCAACTCCCCTGCTGCCAGTAGGAACAGGAATACCCTGTGACGGCTTCTCGGGCTCCTTCAGGTCACCCCAGATTGATGTCGTCATCGACACTGGAAACCCCTTCCTCAACTGCATTGTCATGGCGGCAATTTGGTTCCCTTAATTCCCTAGGCGGTTCAGGTTTGGGCATAATATTTCATTCTGGTTGCGTTCTCTACAGGGGGAATACAATGGGAAGCGGTGCAGATCGACCAAGCGCGGTGGCATGGAGGACAACCCGAGAATGGTGGAAAGAAGCAGGGGAAGGACAGCGCAACGAAGCCCCCTAGCTGCCCAAGGACTACATCCATATGTCTGGGCAAGGCGTGGCGAGCAAGCATGGCGAGGCGATGGACTGTCACAACCTCGTGGAGAGGGTACATTTCCCTAAGGCTCTGTTGCACTATTATTTCTTTGCATCGTCATCCTTGCTGGCTACAAAGATTCGTGTGTTGAGTTTTTTCCTTGCTTCTTATGGATAATTCATGTGAGAAGGGAGAAGATCAGCTAGCGGATGAAGCCGCTGCAGGATCTCGTGCTGGGTTGCAACAAGGTAACCGAGAAGACACTCTCACTCGCTCACTCAATTAACATCAGGCACTTGCTGTCACTCGAGTAGTTTGGCGCGCTCACGGACTGGGACCCGAACATGGTGGACCCATGCACGTGGTTTCACATCGTGTGTGACGGCGACAACCGCGTCATCCGCCTGTGAGTGATCTGTGCTACGACGCGCTAGCCGCTTCTTTCTTGCCTACATGTCTTTTGATTGCCGCCGCCCTCTTTGATTTCGATCTTGGATCGCCTATTTTGTTCGTGTAGACAGTTGTGCACCAATCGCCCATCGACGTGAGATGTACTACTCGAATAGACGAAAATCTTTCACAGTAGATTGCATGACTAATGGGATACACATGTAGTGATTTCAGGCTAAAGAAGCTGCTGAATCAGCTTTCAAGGATGGAAAACAGCTACTGGTTCGCTTCAAACTGATAATTTAATTGAATTCTTTTTATTTTGTGTGTGTCTCGACTATTAAGAGGCTGTGATGCATATACAGGAAATCGAGTTCCCTACAGCTGGACTACAAACCATACCAGGTTCGAGATTGATGACCATTTAATTTTTTGTTTTATCGAAAGTGCAGATATTAAGAAGAAAATAGAAATAGTCCAAATTCTAAAATGGACTCAGTTACAAGGAAACCCTCCTAAGGAGGCCTAAAACAAAGATCCATAATGTAAGCTAAGAAACTGTCCCCAAAAAATGACCATTTAATTTGTGTACCTACTCCCTCTGATTCTGAACATAAGTTGTTTTAGATTTGTGCATATGAACTGAGGAAGTATTGAAGTGGTATTACTGCTGTGCACTTATTACATATTGCAAAAGATACCCCCACCATAGGTGATAGCATTCAGTTAGCAAAGGCATAAGTGTGCCCTTGATATAGGCAATATGATGAGGGGGTGACTTAATCCCTTTACCTGAGGTCGTTCTTCTCTTGTATCCTGAGTTACTGTAATATGTAGCTTTGTTGGTGGTGGCACTGAGGTGTGCGTTGTACTTCACTCTACTTTTCTTTTAATGAAATGATATGTAGCTTTCCTATGTGTTCAAGAAAAAAATGGCGTAAGCGTGGAGAATAAAATTATGGCCAGTTGTCTGGAAACTCTGATGATTTACACTTAAAAAGTATGAAAATATAAAATGACTTATATTCAATTTGGAGGGTGTGACAGGCCTAAAGCCTCCAACAGGACACAGGAACAGAGTATCACACAAGAGCACAAGTGTTTTGGTGGCTAGGATGACTTAACATTTTCTGGTTTTCTCTTCTATTAATAAATATAGCTAATGTGAGCTACAAATCAGGTTGTGATGGCCCCTAATAAATGCAGAATATTACCCTACTAATCAGCCTATTACTACCTATTACTCCATGCTGAAATTTAGCTAAAGTAAATATTATGAACCTAGACACTAACATGCACCTGGACATGATTATTTCCAACAGGGTGTACCTTGGTTCTACTTAGTGAAAACTCTCTACTTTGTTTCTATTCTTACTTTTAGGTGATGGCGAAGGAGGAAATGCTTCACAGTAGATTTTGAGCATAGATTTATAACATTACCATATCAACGGTTATAAAATCAACGCTATCTTTAAAAAACACTTTCTACATAATTCAGTTGGTGTTATTTTTTGCAACCGCATACGTATACATTTTGAATTTACTGATATTCAAAATTTACAGAGTAGTTAGGATTGTATTTGTTTGAGATCTTAATTTGAAGAAAACATCATAGTTAGAATTGCATTCCTTTCTTCTGTTATGATTGTATCTGTTGTATACAAGCATTTTGCAAAACTACTACTACTACTCGATTTGTTTGCTCTAAACTGCATCTTTGTCAACAGGGATCTCGGGAGACTGAACCAGTTGGGTCCTCTGGCACCCGAGCTGGGAAAACTGGATCAGCTGCAATACATGTTTGCTCTTCTGATCCTTCTGCTGTGCTTCGGGCCTGAAAATTTTTCCTGTCCACTGTACTATACATGTCAGTGAACGAGATATCAGTATCACTGACCCCTGAAATTCTGAATAATAGTGAAATTTTCGGGAACAACATCAGTGGACCAATCCCATCAGAGTTCGGTAGCCTGGCGAACCTGATCAGCCTGGACCTGTCCAAAACAGCATCTCAGGAGCTATACCCGCAGCCCTTGGGAACGCTAAGTCCCTGAAGTTCCTGTGAGTCCGGGAATACAATGGTTAGTTTCGTCAGTTGCCATTGGTTCTGTTCTTGCGTGAACGTTTCTTCAACTCTGTCGGCAGGTGTTTGGATCACAATCGCCTGAAGGGGCCGATCCCAAGGGAGCTTGCTGGGCTGCCCAATCTTGGAATTGTGTGAGTACTATCTACGTGAGCTGTGCAGCTGCATTTTGCTCTCTACGGTGACTCTAGCAGTTGCGGCGAACCCAGTTCAGCCATGCCTTAACATTCTTCTTCTTTTGTGCTTCTGCAGAGATTTCTCCAACAACGACCTTTGTGGCGCGATCCCGACAGACGGAGCATTCCAAAACATTCCCCGTAGCAGGTAGTCCGAGCTTCCTCCATGAGTTCATGATGTTCAGAGTCCTCCCATGCAACATACAACAAGTATTCAGGTAGTCGTAGCTGATGTCTCGCCTGAGAAGATCTTGTCAAAATTCCAGTAAACATATAATCAGAATAAATCTGCCCTGCCAAGAAGGCATTTCCAGTGGAACGCTTTATGGTACAACATACATGACTGTCATAATGTTGCATTTCAGCCTGGCATTCTCTCCTTTTGTTGTTACATTTTTTGCAGCGTACATCTGTCACGTTTTCTAGGGAGCCAGCTCCTCAAAATTCTAGGGTGCCCGGTGCCGCTGGAAATCGAGTGAAGCCGACAGCCGTCGCCGAGGAGGGTGCCGCTGCCGCTACGTCGTAGTCTCTGGTAAGATCCTCGTGTCCTGATCGTTTCGGTGCTGTCTGGCTTTCCATTATGCTTGTTTGCCCTTGAAGCGTTTGATGCAATGCCTCAACCCACTATGCGCTGAGGGGCTGTCGCCTGTTGGTATACCAAATTTAGATGCTTGTTTCTGATCCAACAATCTAACATAATGGAATGACTTAGTTTTCTTATAATGAAGAAACAAGCTAAGATTTTGTGGTTGCGTTTAATTTGTGTTGCTTTTCCTACTACTTACCTGGTAAGCTCTTATATTCTTTACTTGGTTCTCCATGTAACATAATGGTGGGTGCAGCTGCTGCCCCAAATGATATTATGACGGATAGCTCTTAAAAGTGTTCGAAAATCAGAGTATTAAGTCTTTATGCGAACTCTACACCCTTTGTTCCTGTTTGTGAATCCCTATTGCCTGAGTCACTCATCAAATAAATTGTATGTCGTTGCTATGAACTGAGTCCCTTATCAATTAAATTGTATGCCGTCCCAATGCACGGGTATTGTACTATAGTAATTCAAGTGTGCATATAATTAAATACAAGATTACTGCACTTGTTCTTTATTCGTGTTAATTATTTTTCTTGAATTTTGAATACTACAGCTACACCTCGTCCACCTTGCGCTCGCCAATCTGGTGTGTTTCGCCTCTTGCTCACCACCTATTCGAGCAAATGCTCACATGGCTCGTTCAGAGCTCCTCCTCATAGTGGGAAGTGATTGCTCAACTATCAGATCGGAACTATGTAAGCGCTGGATGTTGTAGTGTACAGGTTGTATGAGTTCAGGTCCTTTGTTCTTGTTGATTATACCTTTTGTTTTCATACACTTGCATTTTACTTTTTAGTTTCACAGTGTATATCATAAAATTCATTTTGCACATGCTTGGATGCTCGTTCAATAGGGATAATCTCATTACAATGCCTTGACCTTACAGTGAGCTGCTCCTCGTCGACGCATGCCAACACATTCCCGGGGACCCATCCACCTCCTTCTCCGTCTTCACGGTAACCACATTGCCCTTTGTCCAGTAGATTGTAGGTAGTATAGATCTTGTTCGGCTTTTCGCCTCTTTTTTCTTAAGAGAATAGAAATAGTTGTTGCGTTATTTTGTATGCGATAGGCCAGTGCATGCATGGTGGAGCATGACGACTGAAAAAACAATTTTTACCTTTGATCCTAAGCATCACATCTTAACTATATGGCGTTATGAAAAAAGCATATCAAATTTCATCTCATGCTGTGTTTTGGCGGTAGCTTGATGATGGTATATCATGGTATATCATGGTAGAAATTTAAAGCTAATGCAGTATGTTTCAGTCCTATGGTACTTATATTTTGCACCAAACCATTTCATCATTTTTCTTTGTTTCATGATATGACTCCCACTCTCTTCGGTCTTTGCTAATTGTTTGACCCAAAAGTGACCCTGTGGTTTGGGTGGCCTTTTGATGTTATATATGACCAACCACTTTTTTCCTAAATAATTCTGCTAATTCATCCTTGACATTTATATTATTCTGCATATAATATAAACTTGGCTTTGTGTTGATAACATAGCTTGTAGGCGGATTTTAGTTATGCGCGTCTTAATGTAGCTCTGATATAGGAGTACTTTTTAAATGTAATATAGTCAAATAAATAAAGTGTCATCTTTGTATAGCAGTTGTGTCATCTTAGTTTGGCATTGCTATGAAAATTTAGAATGTGAATACTTATGTTTTCTATACTAATCATGTATTCATGTCTCATTTTGACTACCCAGGGAAATTCAGAGTCGTGTTCGCCTCAATTCCTACACTCATCTTTGCAGCTCTATATTGTTCAACAGAAGATTTGGTTAGTGCCTTCATGCTTCCATTTTTCCTTTTAATACTTAATACTATTGTGTTCATATTGTAATGTTTTCCAAAAGTTAACTACATTGCTAATTCAAGTAGACACCACAGCTTGCATGCTAAACTGTGACACATAATACTAAATAATATCAATCAAATCCATCAAGGAGGCACAGAACAACAGTGGCTGCCAATAAGATAAAAACCCACAAAATAGAAAAGCAATATTTTGCCTTAGATAAACCACAATTGCTAAGACTATGAAATCGTGTGCAAATAAAAACGAGGGATACTAAATTTTAACATTCTACAATTATTAACTTAACATACCAAAGTTAGAATGTCTGTATACAAGTATTAATAAGTATGTTAGATTTTAGCTCATCCAGTACTATTACCCTTTCTTTTCAAATGCACCCAGTTACCAAAAAAGGAATTACAGAATAGTTATGGAAAATGCTCCACAAGAAGGACTCCCTTTTCATCAAGTTGTTTTTTGGTCAAAATAGCATTATGTAAAGTTAGCCACATGAAAATCTTGACCTTAAGATGGATTTTGGACTTCCAAATGTGCTTGTTTTCCTTGTCCTCATATTTTCTAAACATATGTTTATACATTGATCTGACAAAAAATAAACCAGGCTTTTTCCACTTTTGGGTGTGCTCAATGACAATCAGTTTCACTACGTTTGGGTGTAGTTCTGCAACAACCCTCCTTGCCAGTACAGTTCAGGCAGCACCACTGGTCTTGATGATGCATGGAAGTAGTGGCTATCAATTCCCGCGAACCAGATCTTTCTTGGCCTCCCATCTTTGCCTCAGGCAGCTGGGAGTGGTTTTATACCTTTTGATGACATCAAGTCTTAGGTGCTTCCATTGATCAAGAGCTCAGGGAAATATGGAGGGATCATGCTGTGGTCCAAGTACTATGATGACCAAGATGGCTATAGTTCTTCAGTGAAGAGTGATGTTTAGGTTGTTGCCTGTGGTGTGTCACAATATCTATGTGTTACTTGTGTGTATGTGAGAAATTATGTGACTCTCGAGTCTGGATAGTGCAATAAGTATTACTCAAGGATATGATTGAATCTTCTGTCATACTATTCAAATTGTGTCATATTGTATCTTTTAAGGTATGTAAACATCCACTTTTAGTGATGTTAACAAAAGATAGAACAATAATTAGTGTTTTTCATATCAATGTATTGCATCATATTGATTCCGTAGCAACGCACGGGCATACACCTATGAACATATAAGTGTAGCATAATATTCATGAGACAAACACTGTGTTGTCACATTGTTACATCTAAGTAGGTTGCTTATCAAAGCATAATAACAAAAGGTGGTTGTCACATATTTACATCTAAGTTGGTCGCACATATGACTGCATAGTAGCAAAAGGTTCATAGTTGATGGTATGTTATTTATTGAATGGAGCGACCATGGAGTATTGGTAGCATCCGAGTCATCCAAATTGCAGCTTGAACCAAGGTCCTTGCGTCTACAATAGAGAATTAGAGTTAAATATTGTAAGATTAAATGGTACAAAATAGGATATTACTTTACTGATATGTAAGGGAAAATGTGTTTCGATACCTATTGACAAATTGTAAGCATGATAATGTGATTTGTATTTGAGCAGTTTTGTTGGTAGTAGTAATGCATTAGAAAAAAATTATAGTTGTTTAGTAAGGAGGGACCATAAGATATATAGTTATGTAATAAAAGGAAATCTGGTTTGCAAAAAACAATCAATAACTGGTGTATACCCGTTATGTGTTTCATACTGCTTTGGTAATGCATGTTGTCATATTTCAATGGTGAGCAAAGGTAGAAGCAAAGGTGAAGTTATAGGAAGTATATAATCAAAACTCCACTACAACCAAAAATTAGGCGATAAATATTCTTCGTCTCAAAACAAAATCATATAACTGATTAAGAGCTAGGCGTTCTCTTTGCACATATTCACAACGAAACCGATGCTAAGATGTAACCCTGACCCATAATTAAGGAAGAAATATTGCAAGGTAACTATACTTAGGATTCGTACCAACCATTAACATACAAAGTTTTACCATAATTTACTTAAGCTGCACTATCACAAATTTAGCTCGTATTTATTTAAGCCAACTATTAAGCAATCATATGTGATACATAAGACACGTTTTAGAGAATAACCAGGAGGGCGCTATTAGGGAAAAAAAAGTAAATGTCACACCCGATTTTGGAAGGCAAACTGAATACGAACCATATACGTGCCAGGATCAGAAACTCACGTACACAGCGATTACATAATTGGACATCATCACACCATGCTTGAAATAAATAGTGGAAAGGTATTTATTACATCAAGATGTCCAAGACATCCATAGAGTCTAATACATAACCATTGTTCAACATAATTATCAAAGTGCGGAAATACGAAACGTAGATGCTAAGCCTACACAGGCAGCTGACTGGGGGTTTGTCACTAAGAAAGAACTAGAACTTGTCGTAGTCCTGAAACTCCTCGAAATCTTCCATGTTGCCAGCATCACATCCTGAGCATTGGGTACACTAGGGACAACCTGGGGTGGGGTGGTGTGTAAAGCAAGGGTGAGTACACATCAACGTACTCAGCAAATGTCCCGTTTGGCTAAAGTGGACTAGCTGTATATGGAGTTGAGGTTAAGCAGTTGCTTTTAGTTGGTCGATTATTTATTATTATTAGTAGAGCCAAATTTTAGTAAATAACTCAGTTGTTACCCAGAAGTACCTCCTCAAAAGAGGAAATACCAGAGATCAGATTTTATAACATCATTGTTAATCATCAACATAAAAGTATCCAAAGTTCTTCTAATCAAAGAGGATCCCAAGACTGCTCTTAACCGTGAGCTCGACTGATATACCAGTTTTTATCACTCTGCAGAGGTTGTACACTTTACCCACAAGTCGTGATCCCTTTCCAGCCTGGGTTGTACAGACCCGATCTTCACTACCAAGGTGAATGGCTAGGGATACACTATGTAGCCTTTGCGAAGACTCCCCTGGTGCATAGTTGCTCGTTAGGTTTCGCCAATCATACAAACGCAGTACACCTCCCCAAGGTGGGTGACTAACAAAACCAAATCGAAAGAACCTCTGCACCAAAACCTTAGCAGAGCGAGCACTATGCCCCGGCCCCCATTGACGGCCCTCCGGCAAAGCCAACTACACCCCCAGGTTCATCTAATTAATCAGCTAAGGGCGTCCCATTCCACCCTCATGGTTGTACTGTTATCCCGGGTGGTCACTCCACGAACAGGTCCTTACAGAGAGGTACTCAGGAAAAAGACCTGAGCCCCCTAAGGTATCACAGAATCATCCACATAATCAGGATAACAGTATCGTATCATAAATGTTCACATCATGTTCATTGATTAAGTTAAGGCAATAACAACATGCTAACCATGATAACCCAAAAAGGTAAACAAGGACAAGTGAATACAGACTAGTCAATCCTTAGGTTTCATAAAGTAATGCGGGACAGTGAATCATAAAGTATGTAGGACATAATAGGTCAGAGGACTTGCCTTCACCAGGTTGTTGCTCAGGGAGGTCTCCAACAACACACTTTGGAACCTCGGACTGCTCGTTGTCTAAATAAAGCGAGCATGCATTCAATACATTTGGAAAGTACAAATGAACATCACACCAAACATGTACAAACATTGGAACACATCTTAAAAAGACATAATACTACATAAGGGATATTGAATTCAAAGTATAACATAAACTATGGCATACATTAACTTTATTTGAAAATAGATTATTGTTTCCCTAAGTGTTATTTACAAGTACATAATCATAGATCAATTTATTTTAGACCTATAATTTAGAACAGAGATGAACTCATGCAATACCTATCATTAATTTCACAAGCTTAAACAGGTTTACATTAGTTCATATTCAATCCTAAAAATTAGAGTATGCAGACAGTAAGTGAAACCATTTTATTTAAACAAAGAATAATTCTATGAACATTTTGCAATTTGAATCACTAAATTTGGAGTTCATATGCAAAAGTTATGAAATAAACAAGTTTGGGAATTCAAAATATGAAATTAGGGCTAATTCTGTGAATATTTAAAAGTCCAGGGCTAAGTCTACAAGATTACAGGGGCCTACGTGTGAAAACCAGGGACGGCGGGTTGATTTCCAATAAACCGAGGATCTCTTTATGAAAACTACCGTGCGAAGGGTATCGGGTGAATCTAACCGTCAGATCTAAAACCAATGGATGAGATTAGATCTGCGGCCGAGGGCGCGCGCGCGGGCGGGCGAGCACTGACAGGCGAGCCAGGGGCGTGTCAACGACAGAGGGGAGAGCGCGCTGGCCGAGCGGGCCCAGCGCCAGGGGGTTTGGGTGCTGACAGGTGGACCAATGGCGCAGGCGCGCGGGCACGAGGCGGTATCCTGGGGTTCGAGCCGTTCGATCAAGATCAGATAGAGGGAGAGGTCCGAGGGGGTCCGAGGGGGGTCCGAGCCATTCGATCAAGATCGGACGGGGGAAATCAGATCGGGGAAACAAACGTGCGCGAAGCGGTACCCATGGTCCAAGCCGTTCGATCAAGATCGGACAAGGGGGAAATCAGACAGGGGAAACAGACAACTGCGGGCGACGTCGCTCCTCTCCGCGACCGTGAAGTCGCCGGAGTTGAGGTGGGCGCGAGCTAGGGTGGCTCCAGGGTCGCCAGAGTTGGGCAGAGAGAAAGAGGGCGCCACGGCGAACTCAATGGCGGGGAAGAGGCCACGAATCCACGGGCAGAGAGGGGAGAACGGTGGTGAGAGAGCCTCGGGCGGGCCGGAGAAACTCCGGTAAGCCATTCTGGCCACGGGGAGGGGACTTAAGGCGCGCTAAGGCCTAGGCTAGCTTCAGCAGAGGCAGGAGTGACACAGGGACCTACTCCAGGGAACTAGACCGGGCTAAATCGGCTGGCCACCGCGTGAGCATGGCAGACCGCCGCGATCGAGCATAGGCGAAGACGAAATTGGACGAACACAGGGCGCAATAAGGGAAATTGGGCACGGGGACGGGTGTCTCACCTCGGGGCGGAACTCGGGGAGGCTTGGAGTGGTCTCCGATGAGCTGGATGGCCGGGAACACGGGCGCGGGTCTCCGGCGGCGGCTGGCGGTGTAGGCAGAGCGCGAGAGAGGGTGAAGTCGAGCAAAGTGAGGCAAGGGGTGTGCGCAGGGCACTGGCGAGGCCCTAAGAAGGGAGCTAGGCGCGTGGGCGGACGTCGTGGCCGAGAAATCCGGCGACGTGCGTGAGTGCGCACGCGCCGGTCCACGGCAGGCGCGGGGAAGGCGGAACTGACAAGGCAGACCCACGGCACAGAGAGAGAAAAGGGGACGCGTGGGGGCAACGGCTCGGCACTGGCGAACCGGGCCCGCGAGATAGAGAGAGCGAACGGGCGAAGGAAACTGGCGCCGACAGGTCGGCCCCACTGGGCAACGAGCGAGAGGGAGGGCGCGCATGAGGGAGAACCGCCGCTGACAGGCGGGGTCTGCCTGTCAGGCGGCGCGGGCGCGCGGCCTGGCTGGGCTTAGTGGGCCGGCTGGGCTGCTTTCTCCTTTTCTTTTTCTCTGGATTTTCTAATTCCTTTTCTTTTTCTTTTTCTATTGGAGTTTCAAATCCAAATTCAAACTAGGTTTCAAATTCAAATAAATTCAAACTTGTGCAACACTTCAAAGAATATTTTAAGCTCAGCATGATGCAACATGTCATGACCCATAATGTTTTGGCAAAAAAATAAATAATTAACCTCCACTAGTTTAAGCTATTTCTAATCAAAAGGAAAAAGAGAGAAAGAATTTAGAGGGAGAGAAAGCCTAGAGTGAGAAAAGGAAGAGTAACACATGATTTTGGGTGATAATTAGAAAGAAATTTTGTACCCCAAAATCAGGGTGTTACAGTAAAACTGGAGCACACTGTTATGAAAATGAATGTGTAATGAGTTATACCTTGGTCAAGTAGCTTTTTTTTCCCTGAGCAAATATGTAGAAGTTGACAAAGCTCGTGTTTTGAAACCAAATATTATGATTTACTCTCAATTTGAAAATACCAAAACAGTAAGCAGTCAATGCACGGACGTTTCTGTGCGAAACTGCTAAGGTACTATAAATGTTTTTGAATAAATGTATCAAGTAATACATATAGATATTACATGAACGTTCTGTTTAGAGGTAATGTACCAAACTTGTGAAATGTTTTGAGTAAAAGTACCAAGCAATAGATAGTTATGCAAAGAAGAAGTACATACCGAAATAGTTATGCAAAGAATAAATATGTAATAGTACCACCACTGAAGAGAAATTGTTAAATTGGAAGACACTGTTAGGGATAGGATTGCGTAATGAAATGTACCTTAATCAAGCAGCCTTTTTCCCCTTGAGTAAATATGTTGAAGTTGATGAAGCCTGTGTTTCCAAAACTAAGATTAGAATTTACTGGCAAATTAAAAATAAGGAAACCATAAGAAGTGAATGCATGGATAATTCTATGATGAAATACTATGAACATCATGTATACAGAAAATGTAGCTACCACTTGTATTGTTAAGAGTAATTGTAGCAAGCATATGGTCTATACGCAGCACGGTACAACAAAATCAGTATCACTACACACCACAAGTATGCTTTCCGACAAAATGTAACTAAAGTTCAAGAGGCTGAGGATGGTATAGCAAACTTATTTGTGACTGACCACCATTAACAATGTGGAACAACATAAACCTCATACACGAACTTAACGAACGACTGATACTTGCAATGAGAAATTACCAATTGCGAGTAGGTGTATGGAGCTCTGATAAGGAAAAGGCATCTGTACATGTGGACCCTAACAGCGAGGACACTCGCATGTACGGAGCTTCGAGGGTGAGGATGGTATAGCTAACTTATTTTTGATCAGACGCCATTAACAATCTGGAAGCACAGAAGGTCCTATGCCAAATGAACGAATGACTAATAGCTGCAATGAGAAGTTATCAAGTGCGAGCATGTGTACGGAGTTCCAATCGAGAAAAGGCATATGTATTTGCAAACGCTAACAGCGAGGACACTCGGATGTACTGAGCTTCGATGGGGGAAAAGACATTTGTACTTGTGTCGAACGTGATGGAGATGACGAAGTAGTCAGAGAAGCGGTGGAGATGTTAGCAGGCGTCGGCCCGGACGGTCCCTGTCGGTGACTGCGCGACGAGTATGTGGCGAATCAGGGACGATGCTGTGGTGGACAGCACCAGTGTAGTGCCAAGGGCAGTGGATGGTGGAGGAGGGGGACGTCGAGAGTGGCGGCCGGCGTCAACTCCGTGGAGAAGATGGTGGCACGACGGAGACGAAGAAGCCCTTGACTTCTCTCATTCTCTCCGGTCGATTCGTCCAATGACTTCTGCAGTCAATTCATCCCCCGTCCAGAAGGCTCTGGTAGCTGCTCCAAAGAGCACTCGGAGGGCAGAGTGAAGGAAATAGACTTGCTTTTGATGGTTGGATTTGCATTGTTGTAGACCATCGGACGGCTGAATTTTTTTGGGATACGTGGACACTTTCAATAAGCGCGGAGGGGCCCTTCTTTAATGTATAGTAAAGTAATTCCTTTGATTCGGGGAAATATTAATTAATGTGTGCGCCGCTTGCTTTCATTAATCTTCCCAGTTTGATGCTCGATCGGTTAAGGCAGACCTCTTGAGGAGTTAAGTTTTTGCACTATATATGCGAATCAATCCTTACGCAAAGCATGTTTGGGCCAGAGCATCATGCACTTGCTTTGTTCGGATAGATGCATCCACGTATGGTTGGAGTAGGTTGATTGGAATATTTCGAAATTAAATGAAGTTTCATACTAAAATAAGTGTACCCAATCAAGGTCTGAGACAAATTTACACTACATTAAAATAGTACTAGTCGGTTGCCCGTGCGTTGCGACGGCTTACAACAATAACCACGTAAACTATCCATCAAATAAATTTCAAGATTTTTTATTGATTGGCTTTGCTCTCCGTATAATATTTTTTGATTTAGCTAACTGATGTTATTGTTTACTCCATGCAATATGTCATGGTACAACACGGCCAATGAAGTGAGCGATTAGAAAAGAGTTCACAACGACTCACTGAACGAACAGAGATTATAAAATGACATAATTCCATCATACAGAGACCAAATAAGAGAAAGTTTGTGAGGTCAAGTTTCTAAAATAAGTCACATGAACTCAAACTTATAAAAAGATGGATCAAAGTATGGAGTGATTACTAAATTCAGGCATCAATAAAAACTGGATGCGCTCCATATAAATTATGCTACTTCGTAGCAATTACTAACGTTTAAAACCAACAAAAAACCTTTCATTTTACTGTTAATGTGACAAATCATTGTTGTTCCATCCAATTCAGCAACCTCAAACACCATAGAGTCCATTGCGCCAATATGGTCTCAAAAACAATCTAATGCTTGCAAGAGCCAAGAACGTCGTGCCGTGCTTGGGCTTTAGCCTCATCTCGTAGTGCTGGTCCGTGTCACACCCGGTTTTAGAAGGCAAACTGAATACGAACCATGTACGTGCCAGGATCAGTAATTCATGTACACAACAGTTACATAACTGGACATCATCACACAGTGCTCAAATAATAACATAAAAGGGGAGTAATAGTCGATTACATCATATGTCTGAGACATCCACATAGTCTTTACAATAATCAAAGTGTGGAAAAGAAACATAGATACACGCGGCCTTCACAGGCAACCGACTGGGGGTTTGCCGCTAACCCACGCCTAGAACTCATCGTAATCTTGGAACTCCTGAAAGTCTCCTTCCACGGCTTCATCTTCTCCTGAGTAGTGGTTGCAACAATCCAGCTGGTCTCTGATGCTCTGCCTTGATCCGTCGACAGCTATTACACATAGCCACATGCTCTGCGATTTCTCTCTTCATTGCGTACCACAAGAATTTCTTCTTCAGATCCTGATACATCTTCTCACTTCCAGGGTGTATAGAATAAGCTGTCTCATGAGCTTCCTTGAGGATCAACTCCCGAATGGACTGGACATTGGGAACACACAAGCGGTCTTTGAACCATATCACACCTTCTGCATCTTCCCGAAAGTCTTTGCCTCTGCCTTCTAGAATTAGTTACCGGATTTCACTGATCTTCTCATCATTCTTCTGTGCTTCTTTGATTTCCCGCTTTAGGGTAGGCTCTAGCTCAACTGTTACTCCTTGCATATTATTCAGAAATCCGAGGCTCAACCTATCAATCTCTTTGGCCAGCTCATAAGGCATCGGATGAGGGACCATCATATTGACTTGAATCTTCCTGCTCAAAGCATCTGCCACTACGTTTGCTTTGCCTGGATGGTAATGAATCTCCAATTCATAGTCTTTGATCAATTCTAACCATCTTCGTTGCCTCATATTCAGCTCCGACTGAGTGAATATGTACTTCAGACTCTTGTGGTCTGTGTAGACATCACATTTCTGCCCATACAGATAGTGCCTCCATGTCTTCAGTGCGTGAACCACTGCTGCCAACTCTAGGTCATGGATTGGGTAATTCTTCTCATGAACCTTCAGTTGTCGGGACGAGTAAGCCACAACTCTTCCCTCCTGCATCAACACACATCCCAAACCAGTGTAACAAGCATCGCAATACACCGAGAAGGGCTTGTGCACATCAAGCAAGACTAAGATAGGTGCTGTAGTCAACTTCTCTTTCAGCGCTTCAAAGGCTTCTTAGCATTTTTGGGTCCACTTGAACTCAACTTTGTTGCCTAGCAAAGCTGTCATTGGTTTCGCAATCTTCGAGAACCCTTCAATGAATCGACGATAATATCCGGCCATTCCAATGAAGCTTTTATTCCTCGAGCATCTGTTGGCGCTTTCTAGTTCAGAATGTCTGCCACTTTCTTCGGATCTATAGCCAATCCTTCTTTGTTTATCATGTGACCCAAGAACAGGACTTCATCAATCCAGAACTCGCACTTGCTCAACTTTGCATACAGCTGGTGCTCTCGCAATCTCTACAATACCATCCTCAAATGATTTGCATGCTCCTCCTCACTTTGAGAATATATAAGAATGTCATCAATAAATACCACCACAAACTTGTCAAGATAATCCATGAATACACGATTCATCAGATTCATGAAGAAGGCAGGTGCATTTGTTAGACCAGAAGACATCATAGTGAACTCATACAACCCATACTTGGTAATGAATGCCGTCTTCGGAATGTCGGAGGGTCGAATCCTGAGCTGGTGATAACCTGACCTCAGATCTATCTTTGAAAACACGCTGGCTCCTCTCAACTGGTCAAACAGATCTTCTATTCGGGGGCAAGGGGTACTTGTTCTTGATTGTGACCTCATTTAGAGCTCGATAGTCGATGCACATTCTCCTAGTGCCATCTTTCTTCTCCACGAATAGGACAGGGGTGGCCCAAGGCGAGGTGCTTGGCCGGATGTAACCTTTCTCTGACAGCTCATCGATCTACTTCTTAAGTTCAACTAACTCTGGT
Source organism: Zea luxurians (assembly GCA_029449295.1). Classification (NCBI taxonomy): domain Eukaryota; kingdom Viridiplantae; phylum Streptophyta; class Magnoliopsida; order Poales; family Poaceae; genus Zea; species Zea luxurians. Next base: position 4,609,686 of record JAOPSE010000010.1, on the reverse strand, counting down.
CTAGATACTTTGTAAGCTCTCTTAGAAATGGGGGCGGTGCCAGGAAGAAGCTCTATGGCGAACTCAACTTTTCGCTCAGGTGGCATACCTGGTAAGTCCTTTGGGAACACATCTGGGAATTCTGACACAACCTTGATAATCTCCAGTGCATCTGCTTCACTGCTATCAACAGCCATCTGATAACAACTTCCTTTCTTTGGCTCAGGCGGGACTAACTCGGTCACCACTTCCTCTCCTAGTGGGGACATCAACTTGATTGTCCTCTTATCACAACTGATAACTGCTTGATACTTATTGTAACACCCCGGGCTTTAAGGGACAAAGCCGGGTGCATATCATACATGCGCCAAAGAAGACAACATATATAATCACAAAGTGTATAGAGATAAATGTCACAATAATCAGAGTACTTATTACATAGCGGAAGTCTTACAAAATAAAAGATAAATATAGCAGGATCTAAAATATCCTTAGCGCCAGAAAGTCAATTGGGAGACGCCACCTAGATCGAATCAAACACCTCGATATGCGGCTCCACTTGAACCACCTGTTCTTCTCCTGTGGGGGGGGGTGTGAGACAGCAAGGGTGAGCTCACACATGATCATAGCTCAACAAGTTGTGGGGAATAGTGTGGCATGAACTCACCAAAGGTGGGAGTTCATGTGAAGTGTAAGGCTGATCAACAAAATAAAGGTTGAAGCTGAGCATTGCTTTTATAAGTTGGTCAAAGTTTTATTAGTAGTTACTAAGTGTAAGTAAATACCAAACCATAATAAATAATAATAGAACAAAATTAATAAATGATCCCATGCAAATACATATGACAAATTGAATTTAGGTTCCATAAATTAATCATGTGAGGGTCCGAGCTGCTTATGACCGTGAGCACGGCTAGTATACCAGTTTTACACTCTGCAGAGGTTGCGCATCTTTACCCAGAAGTCGTGTTACCCATCTGCCAAGGGGTCATGAATCCCATACACCTCTACCAAGGAAGCGAGGCAGGGTAACTACGAGGCCTTTACAAAGTTCCACTAGCTTCAGAAAACCCGCTACAGTTTATAGGAAGCTCCAGTGCAGGAATCCCTCGCCTGACCGCCATCGCAGCAAAATCAACCCAAGGACCTCCCTACACTGACCACTCGCCTACTGCCCTTGCCCCTTTCAGGTAAGGTAGTCATCCACTAGCTTTCCTAATTAATCAGCCAAGGGCGTCCCATTAAACCCTTGTGGTAGCACTGTTTTCCCGGGTGGTCGCTCCATGTTCCCATTAACATAATGATCTTATCATGAACATAAATAACATAACAGAATAATAGGAACATGGATATCATGAAATATTAACCCAAAACCACATAATGCAATAGCATAACTACCCAAGTGAATCAGGGGTAAACAAGGTAAACAGGATAAACAGACTAGGGTGTCCTATTGGGTCCTATCAAAATTAAACCTATGCATTGAATAGTGATAATAAAGAATATTATTAGGTAAATGAAAGTGATCAAGGGCACAACTTGCCTGGCATTTGAGATTCCAGTTACCAGGGTGATTCTTCAGATCCTCGAAACCTCGCGCTAGTTGTAGCAATACAAACAAACATGGTATAGATAAAATCAACATCACACCAAACATAAGAACATACTGCATAATAATGATCTACGCGTTGCTACGAGATCGTCGGAACGAGAACCACTAAGATCGGAGTTACAAGTAGGGAGTTATGATTTTATAGAAGATCTGTGTGATTAAAATATTAAATTATAAATTGGTTAATATAAATCATATGAGAGGTTATTCTATAAATCATTATCCCCAATTAATTCTAAGTTATAAATTGACCATATATCATCTTCTAGTAGATTATAATAATAAGCAATTTAACAAGACTAACCAACACACGTTAAATAAAGATCTAATTATAAAATAATATGACATGACACAATAAATATTGTTATTGTATAGTATATATTTATATGAGACTAACGCAACTTGAACGGATCAGATCAGAGTTACGGATTGTGAGTTATGAATTTCCGAAGTTCATGTGTGCTTGCTACAAAATTAATTGAGTAATCAATTCTAGTATAGATTTCATATTAAAACAGTGTTACCAAGTAGTATGCAATATTAATACAAAATTATGGGAACTGGAATGGACTAAAAAGGAGCTAATATGAATTTTCTAGAGATTAAACACTGTTCTAGAATTATTTTTATATTAAAAATCATTTCCTATATTCATTTATCCTATTTTCACCTGGCTCTGCACTGCACACAGATATCTAAAGAATGCAGGGACCTCGGCGCAAAAACCCTGTAGACTCAGACTACCTTCAATGCGGACGGCGGGTTAATTTCTATATTGCGTGGGGTCTCTTATACAAATTGACACGGCGAAAGGGTATCGCGATATCTGGGCTGTTGGATCAGAGCCCAATGATCCAGATTAGATAGGGAAGCCCTAATATTCATCAAGCCTACGGAACCGTAGGATCTACGATAGATGGCTCTGATTTGATGAACGGCGCGATCACACGGAACCGTCCATCGCTGGATCTACGGCTATCGTTCCATACGGCCAACCGGTAGTCAGCTTCTAATCGTGGCCGTCCATAGTGAGATCGACAGCCCACACTACATCGCCCCACGTTCTAATCTTGACCCTTGGTCTAAGATGAACGGCTAAGAGGGCTTCTCCCACCTCGCGACCCAAGCAGAGGCGCCCCAAACCCACGCTGGTGAGCACACCAGATGTAACACCCGGTTTTAAGGAACAAAGCCGGGTGCATCTCATACATGCGCTAAGAAGACAACATCTATAATAACAGAGTGTATAGAGATAAATGTCACAAAACATCAGAGTATTTATTACATAGCGGAAGACTTATTACAAAATAAAAATAATAAATATAAAACGAACTAAGGATCGTCGGCACCAATGTCAACTGAGAAACGCCACCTAGATCAGATCAAACTCCTCGCCTTGTGGCTCCTCCTGAACCACATGTTCTTCTCCTGTGGGGGGGTGTGAGACAGCAAGAGTGAGCTCACATACGTTCATAGCTCAACAAGTCGTGGGGAATAATGTGGCATGAACTCACCAAAGGTGGGAGTTCATGAAGTGTAAGGCTAATCAATGAAGTAAAGGCTGAGGCTGAGCATTGCTTTTATAAGTTGGTCAAAATTTTATTAGCAATTACTAAGTGTAAGTAAATACCAAACCTTAATAATAATAAAGAAAAGTAATAGTAAAATAATCCCAAATGCGATGCAAATGTCAAATTGAATTTAAGTTCCATAATTAATCATGTGAGGGTCCGAGCCGCTCATGACCGTGAGCACGACTAGTATACTAGTTTTACACTCTGCAGAGGTTGCGCATCTTTACCGACAAGTCATGTTACCCATCTGCCAAGAGACGGCCAATCCCATACACCTCTACCGAGGAGGCGAGGCAGGGTAACACTACGAGGCCTTTACAAAGTTCCACTAGCTTCAGAAATCCTGCTACAGTTTATAGGAAGCTCCAGTGCAGGAATCCCTCGCCTGACCGCCATCGCAACAAAATCAACCCAAGGACCTCCCTACACTGACCACTCCCCTACTGCCCTTGCCCCTTTCGGGTAAGGAAGACCTCCACTAGCTTTCCTAGTTAATCGGCCAAGGGCGTCCCATTAAACCCTTGTGGTAGCACTGTTTTCCCGGGTGGTCGCTCCATGTTCCCATTAATTTAATGATCTTAACATGAACAGTAATAATAACAAGATAATAAAAGAGTAATCATGAATGTTGTATCTCCATACCCAATCCACATAAAGCAATAGCAAGTACTACCCAAAAATGTTTAAGTGGTGAACAAGGTATAAAGATAACCAAAACTGGGGTAACATAAAGGATCCCATCAAAATTAACCTATGCAGATCATTATAATTAATAAGAACATGGCTGGGAAAAGTAAGTGATCAAGGGCACAACTTGCCTTCAATGAGCTCCTGCTCAGCTATCTCTACTTGTTGAACCTCAGAATCCACAGTGGCTTGCTCGTCTACTCGCATCAACACAATACATACATAGTATAGCATAAATTAACATCACATCAAACATGCAAATAAAATATACATTAAAAATCTACACATTAAAATGAGATCATTGGAACTGGAATCATTAAATTTGGAGTTATAGATTTCAAGTTATGAATTTCCTAAGGTTTAATGTGATTAAAATAGGATTAGATGAGAAATTAATTTTCTTACCGTGTTTATGTCAAAACAGAGACACTAAGTAATAAAGAATAATATTACAAAAATTTAGAAATTGGAATGGCTCAATTTGGAGCTAGAATGAATTTTCTATGGAATAAACAAGTTTCTAGAATTGTTTTTGTATTAAAAACACTCAGTTTTTTTATTATCCTCTGGACTGGGCGTCAATTTCTGGAAAGTCCAGGGGCTCTGGCGCAAGATTACCGAGACACAGAGAATAGTACTCTCTGGATGGCGGGTTGATATCCTGAAAGTAGAGGGGCTCTTTAGCAATGTTGACCCGCGAAGGGGTACGGTGGGGTTTGGACCATCCGATCACACGCGGATGGTGAGGATTTGATCCGTGCGGTCGCGAAGCAGTATGCGCAGGGAACCGTTGGATGTAAAAACGACGGGTAGGATTTTATTACTCTAGATTTGTTTCCACCCGTCCGATCCAGATGAACGGACCAAATCAACTCAACGTGAGAGGGTAAATGGGGACTAATCCTAGCCGTCCGGCAGAAGATCAACGGCCCACGTGATTTCCCCCAATCACCCTACGAGCGATGGCGGCGCCGCCCGGAACCACGGTGGTTCGCTACCGGAATCCGGCCAAGTCCGCACCCAGAGCGCCAATCCCTTGTTCCTACAGGCACTATGCATAGCCCTATCGACTACGAACCCGATGACGACTCTTCCTTCCCTGGATTCCAAACACAGAGCCCCGCCCGCGCTAAGGTTACGGTGACGCCATTGCCGGCGATGTGAATCCTCAACAAAGGTGCACCAATCCTCAAATCAAACAGTTCTACTCGTTGCGGACACGCAGGCGAACAAGGGCAAGGGATCCATACCGAGAATTGTGCGCGTAGGTGTGCAGTCCACGGCGGGGCACGGTCTGCGGTGACGGTGTAGCAACGACGAGGAATTCGCGAGCAATCGAGGGCCTCCCGTGGAAGAAGACGTCCCCCAACGACCACACGACACTCCCTGACTCTACCCTGGCTATAATCGATGGTAGGGTTCGGTAATCAACGATGAACCGACCCCAATGTCTTCACTGCCCGCGATGGGAACTAGCGGATGGGGTGGTTGGGGGCGCACGCGAAATTGAAGAGAAAGGAGAGAGGGGGGGGGGTCGCGTAGGAGACGAGGCTCCCATTTATCACCCTGGGCGTGCAGAAGCTGCGACGTGGTCCAGCTCCCAACGGATTCCGCCATCTGCGCGTAACAAAGCATGCCCGAGTCGAGCGGCGAAGGAAGGGGGAGACCCTGACAGCGTGGGCCCCGCGTAGGAGTGGAAGGTGGAGTGAGCTGAGCACTGCATCGATCGCTGGTGCACGGGCCCGCCTGTAAGTGGCTGCCAGCGAAGGTGGATGGGCCGCGCGGGTGGGTTTTGGTTGCTGGGCCGAATTGAGTACTGAGGGCCCAATTAAGGTCTCTTTCTCTTTTTCCTTTTTATTTTCTACTTTTCTTTTCTCTCTTTTCAAATTTCATTTGAATTCAAATTTAATTCAAACTTTTGTGGCTCATCATTACAAATTATATTGGTGATATTAGAGGTACAAATTCTGTGGATAGTTATTTATATATATTATTTATTATTCATCTCCTTTATCTTTTCTTATTTCCAAACCCTAATTTCAATTTAGGATTTAATCCAACTTTTAGGATTATTAACTTCTTATTATTATCATTATTCTTATTATTTTGTTTAATGCACAAACATAAAAACTCCAACAAGATGCATTTTATTTTGTTTTAGTATTATTTGTTTTAATTAATCACTCTCAATTATATGCATGCTCTTTTTATGATGCAAATGTGGCACATAAAATAAGAATATCCAATATAGTTTCCCTGTATACATTTTGGGTATTACAAATCCTACCCCCCTTAAAAATAATCTCGTCCTCGAGATTTAAGAAGATCTAGGGAAAAGGTGGGGAAAATCTATACGAAGCTCTTCTTCTCTTTCCCACTTTGCTTCATCTTCACCGTGGTGGCTCCATTGCACTTTACACATCTTTATAACCTTATTTCTCGTAACTCGAGTCAAAGTATCCAAAATTTTGATGGGGTACTCAGCATAAGTTAGATCATCTTGAACACTAAGGTCCTCCATTGGTAATTGCTCCTCAGGTACCCTGAAACATTTCTTTAGCTGAGATACACGAAAGACATCATGAACATCCGCAAGATGATCCGGTAACTCCAATTGGTATGCAACCTCTCCCACTCGCTTTAAGATTAAGAAGGGTCCAACAAAGCGAGGGGACAACTTACCTTTGACTTTGAACCTTCTCATACCCCGGAGTGGTGACACCTTTAAATAGACATAATCTCCCTCTTTAAACTCAAGCAGTCTTCTCCGGGTATCAGCATAACTTTTCTACCTGGACTGTGCAGTTCTCAAATTCTCCCTTATTTGTTGAACTTGTTCCTCTGCTTCTTGTATAATCTCAGGCCCAAACAACTGCCTTTCACCAGTTTGATCCCAATACAGTGGAGTCCTGCACTTTCTGCCATACAAAGCCTCAAACGGTGACATCTTCAAACTGGCCTGATAGCTATTATTATATGAGAACTCCGCATACGGTAGACTCTTATCCCAACTACCACCATGCTTAAGGGCACAAGCTCTTAACATATCTTCTAGCACCTAGTTAGTCCTCTCAGTCTGCCCATCAGTCTGGGGATGGTAAGCCGAACTAAAATTCAATCTTGTATCCAATGACTCATGCAACTTCTTCCAATACCGAGAGGTAAACTATGATCCCCGGTCTGACACAATCTTCTTTAGCACACCATGTAGGCAAACGATCCGTGCCATGTACAACTCTGCTAACTTGGCTCCTGAATATGTGGTCTTCACTGGAATAAAGTGGGCTACCTTAGTTAGCCTGTCCACAATCACCCATATAGAATCATATCCAGCAGACGTGCGGGGTAATCCAACAATGAAGTCCATGCCAATCTCTTCCCATTTCCACTCAGGTATCTTCAGTGGATGCAGTAGCCCGGCTGGCCTCTGGTGTTCAGCCTTAACTCTTTGGCATACATCGCACATAGCCACATGTGCAGCCACATCTCTCTTCAATCCATACCACCAATATTTTTGCTTCAAATCCTGATACATCTTAGTGCTCCCAGGATGGATAGAATAAACTGAATCATGTGCCTCCTTCAATATGGTTTCCCGAAGACTATCAATATCGGGAACACAGATCCGATTGTTGAACCATATCGTGCCTTGCTCATCTTCTGTGAACTCCGGGCGTCTACCCTCTGTTATCAGATCCTTTATCTCCTGGATTTTAGCATCACCAACCTGACCTTTACGAATTTCTTGCTCAAAGGTAGGCTCCAATTCAATAGTAACTCCTTCCGTATGTGTAACAATTCCCAGGTTGAGTCTCTCAAAATCTTTTGCTAATTCATTAGGTAACTGGACAACGAAAGCGGAGTGAACATGCTCCTTCCGACTCAAGGCATCTGCAACCAAATTTGCCTTGCCTGGGTGATAGTGAATCTCTAAATCATAATCCTTAATGAGCTCCAACCAACGGCGTTGCCTAAGGTTGAGATCCTTTTGAGTGAATATGTACTTCAAACTCTTATGATCCGTGTATACTTGGCACTTAGTTCCCATAATGTAGTGTCTCCAAATCTTAAGTGCATGCACAACTACTGCCAGCTCTAAGTCATGAGTGGGGTAGTTCAATTCGTGTTTCCGCAACTGACGAGATGCATAGGCAATCACATGACCTTCTTGCATGAGCACACATCCAAGTCCTGGGCCACATGCATCACAATAAATGTCAAATTCCTTCTGTAGATCTGGCATAACCAATACTGGTGGCGACATCAACCTCTCCTTCAATTTATCAAAGCTCTCTTGGCATTTCTCATCCCACTTGAATTCTCTTCCTTTCTCCAAAAGCGATGTCATAGGCTTGGGAATCTTAGAGAACCCTTCAATAAATCTCCGATAATATCCTGCGAGTCCCAAGAAACTCCGAATCTCCGTAACTGTAGTGGGCACTCTCCACTCCATTATCTCCTTCACTTTAGCAGGATCCACTGCTATTCCTCCATTAGAGATAATATGACCAAGGAATGGCACCTTGTCAATCCAAAACTCGCACTTGCTGAACTTAGCATAGAGTTGATTGTCTCACAACTTCTGTAGCACCAACCTTAGATGTTGTTCATGATCACTTTCATTCTTAGAATAGATAAGAATATCGTCGATGAACACCACGACAAATCTGTCCAAATACTCCATAAACACCTTATTCATCAAATTCATGAAATAAGCTAGTGCATTGGTTAATCCAAATGACATAACGGTAAACTCGTATAATCCATATCGGGTTGAGAAAGCCGTCTTAGGAATATCTGATGGTCTAATCTTCATCTGATGGTATCCCGATCGGAGATCAATCTTCAAGAATACCCTGGCTCCTCTCATCTGATCAAACAAATCCTCAATACGGGGTAATGGATACTTGTTCATCACCGTGACATCATTAAGTGATCTATAGTCCACACACATCCGTTGCGATCCATCCTTCTTCTGCACAAATAACACCGGTGCTCCCCAAGGTGAGGAACTCAGACGAATGTACCTCGCTTCTTGTAACTCAGTTAACTGCTTATTAAGCTCCCTCAGTTCTTCTACAGCCATCCTGTATGGTCGTTTAGAAATAGGGGCGGTTTCAGGTAAGAGATCAATAACAAACTCAACTTCTCTATCAGGTGGCATCCCTGGTAACTCCTCTGGAAAGACATCCGGAAAATCTCTAACCACCCGGATGTTGTCACCAACAAACTCCTCAGGTATAAAGAACATTGCACGCATGGATGAGGAGGTTACTGCAATATTAACTTGAAATCTTTCTCCTTTAGTGGTAGTGAGTTCTACGGTACCTCTACCACATGCTATAACGGCCTTTGCCTTTCTTAGCCATGACATACCAAGGATCAGATCTATACTGCTTAACTCTAATATTATAGCAGTAGCTCCAAATTCTCTACCCATAATGGTCAATGTCAATCTACGTGTCATTTGATTCGCCTCAATAGGCCCTTTAGGTGTAATTACTATCATGGGTTTTCTCATATTTAGCAGTGGTATTTCATTTGTGTTGGCATATCTAGCAGACATGAATGAATGTGTAGCACCAGAATCAAATAATATGGTTGCGGGAATTGCATTAACATAAAACATACCAAGTACGATGTCCTCACCATCCGGAGTAGCATCAACGCTGACTTGATTAACCTTGGCAATAGAATATCCCTTGCCAGATCCTAGAGTTTGCTGTCTGTTCTGAACTGGAGTAGTAGCAATCCTCTGTGGGCAGACATTTGCATAATGACCAGTCTTCCCACACTTGAAACAAGTAGTGCCTAGACTCTGTCCTGAAAACTTCGTCGGGGTGCCAGTAGGGGTAGCCTGTCGAGGAGGTGGAGTCCTCAGTGGTGATTGCTGAACTGGGCGCTAGCCTCTGCCAGTGCGAACTGGTGTACCCTGGGGTGAACTGTAGCGAGGATGAATACTGCTGCTTCCTTGTCCTTGAGATATAACCTTTCTCTTCAAATCTCCCAGCTGAACACGCTTGTGTTCAATAGCCAGGGCCTTATCAAGCAGCCTCTGAAATGATGGAAATGTGTGTGCCACTAGAGCATACTGCAGTGGTCCATTAAGTCCTTCAATGAAATGCTCTTGCTTCCTCTCATCCTCAGCAACTTCATCTGGAGCATATCTGGAGAGCTGAATGAACTTATCGCGATACTCGCTGACTGACATACTTCCTTGCTTTAGCGACAGAAATTCCTTTTTCTTAATCTTCATCAATCCAGCTGGTATATGATAATTCCTGAACTGTGCACTGAACTCTGCCCAAGTAATAGTATCCGCAGCATCATGGGCAGCAGTATATGAATCCCACCAGTCAGCAGCAGGACCTGTCAGTCGTCCAGAAGCATATAAAACCTTCTCCCGATCAGTGCACTGTGCAATATTCAACATCTTCTAAACAGACTTCAGCCAATCATCCGCGTCCAGTGGATCAGGTGAGCTAGCGAATGTAGGTGGCTTATGACTCATGAACTCCCTATGCTTATCACGGGGTGGAACTGGTGGTGGAGGTGGAGGCAGTGGTACTTGTTGCTGTTGCTGCTGATGTTGTTGCGCCCTCCTTTCCTGGCGTATCTTCTCTCGCTCCTGGCGCAACTCCTGTCGTATCTCTTCTCTTTCTTGACGCATCTCCTGGCGTTCTTGCTGCATCTGTGCACGCATATCAGCCATAGTGTCCGCCATTTGCTACATCACCGCCATCTGAGCTGCAAGCAGTGGATCAACTCCGCCTGGTGGAGGATTAGGAGGATTCATCTCTGCTGGCTGTGGCTGAGGTTGTCTATATATCCTTCAAGTGTGTCGATTAGGAGGCAAATCAATTCCACCACCCCGCCTGGTATTTACCATCTGAGTTAGATACATAAGGTAAGAGAATAGTAGACAAGGCAGTAATTACGAATCATGTTACTTTGGGGGATTTATTAGCTACGTAGATTAATGTTTTATCTACCATAGCTAATTTATTACCTTATGCTGGCACATGCTAAGATGTCCATATATAATATTTCAATCAATCAAAGAAGCAAATCAGACATTTTTCATCAGAACAATCAAACAACATTCTTAAATATAGAAAATAGTTTTGATTTGGTCTTAGGCTTCCTATCTCTTAAAAATGTCATAGGGGTAGGGATTCCAACGTATGAAATCCATCTTGTCTCAGAGTAGAAAATGTAAGAACGATCAGAGTAGAACAATAGAAGGTGAGACAGGATCAAGATAAGTGTAGAAAGAATCAGAGTAAGGTAAGTGTAGAATGAATCAGAATAAGATAAGTAGGTAAGGGTTTTGTCCATTTCTATCTAGGTTTTGTCCTACAGTCAACATTTCCTCTGATACCACTTCTGTAACACCCGGTTTTAAGGAACAAAGCCGGGTGCATCTCATACATGCGCCAAGAAGACAACATATATAATAACAGAGTGTATAGAGATAAATGTCACAAAACATCAGAGTATTTATTACATAGCGGAAGACTTATTACAAAATAAAAATAATAAATATAAAACAAACTAAGGATCGTCGGCGCCAATGTCAACTGAGAAACGCCACCTAGATCAGATCAAACTCCTCGCCTTGTGGCTCCTCCTGAACCACCTGTTCTTCTCCTGTGGGGGGTGTGAGACAGCAAGAGTGAGCTCACATACGTTCATAGCTCAACAAGTCGTGGGGAATAATGTGGCATGAACTCACCAAAGGTGGGAGTTCATGAAGTGTAAGGCTAATCAATGAAGTAAAGGCTGAGGCTGAGCATTGCTTCTATAAGTTGGTCAAAATTTTATTAGCAATTACTAAGTGTAAGTAAATACCAAACCTTAATAATAATAAAGAAAAGTAATAGTAAAATAATCCCAAATGCGATGCAAATGTCAAATTGAATTTAAGTTCCATAATTAATCATGTGAGGGTCTGAGCCGCTCATGACCGTGAGCATGGCTAGTATACTAGTTTTACACTCTGCAGAGGTTGCACATCTTTACCCACAAGTCATGTTACCCATCTGCCAAGAGACGGCCAATCCCATACACCTCTACCGAGGAGGCGAGGCAGGGTAACACTACGAGGCCTTTACAAAGTTCCACTAGCTTCAGAAATCCTGCTACAGTTTATAGGAAGCTCCAGTGCAGGAATCCCTCGCCTGACCGCCATCGCAACAAAATCAACCCAAGGACCTCCCTACACTGACCACTCCCCTACTGCCCTTGCCCCTTTCGGGTAAGGAAGACCTCCACTAGCTTTCCTAGTTAATCGGCCAAGGGCGTCCCATTAAACCCTTGTGGTAGCACTGTTTTCCCGGGTGGTCGCTCCATGTTCCCATTAATTTAATGATCTTAACATGAACAGTAATAATAACAAGATAATAAAAGAGTAATCATGAATGTTGTATCTCCATACCCAATCCACATAAAGCAATAGCAAGTACTACCCAAAAATGTTTAAGTGGTGAACAAGGTATAAAGATAACCAAAACTGGGGTAACATAAAGGATCCCATCAAAATTAACCTATGCAGATCATTATAATTAATAAGAACATGGCTGGGAAAAGTAAGTGATCAAGGGCACAACTTGCCTTCAATGAGCTCCTGCTCAGCTATCTCTACTTGTTGAACCTCAGAATCCACAGTGGCTTGCTCGTCTACTCGCATCAACACAATACATACATAGTATAGCATAAATTAACATCACATCAAACATGCAAATAAAATATACATTAAAAATCTACACATTAAAATGAGATCATTGGAACTGGAATCATTAAATTTGGAGTTATAGATTTCAAGTTATGAATTTCCTAAGGTTTAATGTGATTAAAATAGGATTAGATGAGAAATTAATTTTCTTACCGTGTTTATGTCAAAACAGAGACACTAAGTAATAAAGAATAATATTACAAAAATTTAGAAATTGGAATGGCTCAATTTGGAGCTAGAATGAATTTTCTATGGAATAAACAAGTTTCTAGAATTGTTTTTGTATTAAAAACTAAATTCTATAATCATTTCTCAGTTTTTTTTTATTATCCTCTGGACTGGGCGTCAATTTCTGGAAAGTCCAGGGGCTCTGGCGTAAGATTACCGAGACACAGAGAATAGTACTCTCTGGATGGCGGGTTGATATCCTGAAAGCAGAGGGGCTCTTTAGCAATGTTGACCCGCGAAGGGGTACGGTGGGGTTTGGACCATCCGATCACACGCGGATGGTGAGGATTTGATCCGCGCGGTCGCGAAGCGGTATGCGCAGGGAACCGTTGGATGTAAAAACGACGGGTAGGATTTTATTACTCTAGATTTGTTTCCACCCGTCCGATCCAGATGAACGGACCAAATCAACTCAACGTGAGAGGGTAAACGGGGACTAATCCTAGCCGTCCGGCAAAAGATCAACGGGCCACGTGATTTCCCCCAATCACCCTACGAGTGACGGCGGCGCCGCCCGGAACCACGGTGGTTCGCCACCGGAATCCAGCCAAGTCCGCACCCAGAGCGCCAATCCCGCGTTCCTACAGGCACTATGCATAGCCCTATCGACTACGAACCCGATGACGGCTCTTCCTTCCCTGGATTCCAAACACAGAGCCCCGCCCGCGCTAAGGTTACGGCGACGCCATTGCCGGCGATGTGAATCCTCAACAAAGGTGCACCAATCCTCAAATCAAACAGTTCTATTCGTTGCGGACACGCAGGCGAACAAGGGCAAGGGATCCATACCGAGAATCGTGCGCGTAGGTGTGCAGTCCACGGCGGGGCATGGTCTGCGGTGACGGTGTAGCAACGACGAGGAATTCGCGAGCAATCGAGGGCCTCCCGTGGAAGAAGACGTCCCCCAACGACCACACGACACTCCCTGACTCTACCCCGGCTATAATCGATGGTTGGGTTTGGTAATCAACGATGAACCGAGCCCAATGTCTTCACTGCCCGCGACGGGAACTAGCGGATGGGGTGGTTGGGGGCGCACGCGAAATTGAAGAGAAAGTAGAGAGAGGGGGGGTCGCGTAGGAGACGAGGCTCCCATTTATCACCCTGGGCGTGCAGAAGCTGCGACGTGGTCCAGCTCCCAACGGATTCCGCCATCTGCGCGTAACAGAGCATGCTCCGAGTCGAGCGGCGAAGGAAGAGGGAGACCCTGACAGCGTGGGCCCCGCAAGGAGTGGAAGGTGGAGTGAGCTGAGCACTGCATCGATCGCTGGTGCACGGGCCCGCCTGTAAGTGGCTGCCAGTGAAGGTGGATGGGCCGCGCGGGTGGGTTTTGGTTGCTGGGCCGAATTGAGTATTGAGGGCCCAAGTAAGGTCTCTTTCTCTTTTTCCTTTTTATTTTCTACTTTTCTTTTCTCTCTTTTCAAATTCCATTTGAATTCAAATTTAATTCAAACTTTTGTGGCTCATCATTACAAATTATATTGGTGATATTAGAGGTACAAATTCTGTGGATAGTTATTTATATATATTATTTATTATTCATCTCCTTTATCTTTTCTTATTTCCAAACCCTAATTTCAATTTAGGATTTAATCCAACTTTTAGGATTATTAACTTCTTATTATTATCATTATTCTTATTATTTTGTTTAATGCACAAACATAAAAACTCCAACAAGATGCACTTTATTTTGTTTTAGTATTATTTGTTTTAATTAATCACTCTCAATTATATGCATGCTCTTTTTATGATGCAAATGTGGCACATAAAATAAGAATATCCAATATAGTTTCCCTGTATACATTTTGGGTATTACACCGGAGTACCCGGATTCGGCATCCCCGGGCCCGAATATCCATATGGCAGAGTGCTAAATAATGCGGACATCACGGACAAGCAACATAGAAGGAGATCACCGTGGGTGACACGCGCAAGGAGCTTCAATCACGACACAGGGCGGCCCGCGGCGGCGCTTGTACTCCAGCGAAGAATTAAACCGCAACGGGTCAGTTTCGAGCCCGCCAACCCACACCGTCAGCACAGGCGTCCGCCAAGGAGGTTTCTCTCGTGGTCAATCGATGATCGACGAAGCTTGTCCGCGAATCGACCAAGGCGGCTGCAGTGAGCACTCTCCCTAACTTTCTCTACGCTCTACGGTTGTGTGCCTCTCGGCGTTCGGGTACGGCGCAAAACTAGGAGCCAAGGACGCAGGGGGAGGATTTATGTCTCCACGGCGGCTTGGGCAGTCCCAGCCTAACGGAGCCCGGGCGGTCAGCAGGCCGCGACATGCGCGGAAGCCGTTGAGCTCGGTTTCAATGGAGGCGACCCACGGCGCAGGGGATAAGGTCCAACCACCCCCAATGGCGACGGGATAGCAACAACTCGCGCGAGTTCTCTCCTGCGGATTGGAATGGGTCAGTGCCACGGAGGTCGCGTAGAGCTGCGGATTACTCGGTCCACGCTTCGGAGAGGAACACGGCTGTTTCGGTTGAGAAGAACAGATGGAGTGGGGAAGAGGCTGACGAGGTGGGGTCGTGTTGGCAGCGAAGGAGTGAGCGACGTGGGCGCGATTTATTCGACTGACGACCGGGCCCACTTGACAGGGTGCAACACAAGGTGTGCGCACGAGGTGAGCGGCTGGCCAGAGGGCCCCACACGTCAGCCGGTCACGCGCGTGGTGGAAGGGAAAAATGGGCTGCGCGGAGGTTAATGGCCAGATGGGCCAAATTGGTTGATAGGAGCCCAGTTAGGCTTTCTTTTTTTCTTTTATGTTTTTATTTTGCCTTCTTTTTAGTTTGAAATCCAAATTTGAATTTGAATCTTTTTTGAGTTAAACCTGAGTAAAATATACAAATTCTAATCCCAGTATAGAAATAATATATTTTATTATATATTTTTTTATACTTATTTTTACTCACATAATATTTTCTTTCTCCTCTTTTCTCAAATTCTAAAATTTCCTTTTCTATTTTAGAGTTCCCACTTCAACTTCGATTTAAATTCAAACTCCCATTTTGAACTTCAAATTTCCAAGTGCCGAGGTTAACACTAATGTGATTATAACATCTATTGTTTACAATATTATTATTTAATCTTTTCTTTGTTATTTATTTATGGAGGAAATAAATAGTTCCATTAAATCCCCTTTCCTATTTCAAGTCTCAAATATCCAATTCAAATTCAAAACCCTGGTTGAATTTTTGATCTTAAATATAATTTAAATGTAAAGATAAATCATCTTTTCATTATTATTTATTCCACCCTCTATTATTTAATTATGGATGTAATAAATGGCCTTATTAAGATTTCCTTCCTCAAATTTTCAACACTCAAGTATAATTTGAGATATCTGAATTTACCATTTCATTTCTTCATATATTTATTTTATTATTTATATTTTTTTTCTTATGCACATTTTGGGCCTTACAAATCCTACCCCCCTTAACAGAAATCTCGTCCTCGAGATTTGGAAGAAAAGGGGGCATACTCATATTGTCTCAACACATATGCACAAACAAAAATCTCAGCATGATGCATAATTTATTAGCAACACATGTGGTCAATTAAACCTTATTATTCCTCCTAGCATAGTATCATACCATCTACTAACTAAAGTAGCACTTAGATCTTACAAATAGTGGTATATATATTTATGTAGCTTGGTGGAGCTGGTGGTGGTGGTTGTGGTAGATTAGGAGAGCATAGGTATCCAGCTACTATTTATGTGGGATATAAACTAAAGAGGTTAAGGTAAGAAAGATTATAGCAAGGAAAAGACTTTATCCAAAATGTTTAAGTCCTGATTCATCTCGAGATTCGCTTTGACTGTTATACCCTTCCTTGTCAATGTTGATCTTTTCTCCTCCGGTCTTGGTCTCATTATTTCGAGGTTAGTGTATATTATCGGGGTTGGGAAATATGATTAAGATAGATATGGATGAAGTAAACCACATGATGTAGATCAAAAGTTTGTTTGATGTTAGGTGAGGATAGATTGATTATACTAGTCATCATGACTCTAAGGTTGGGTTAGCTCATGGTTGAGTTGATCGAGTTGATCAAGCCACCAATTTAGGTGTAAGTGAATTAGGAGTATGGCCTTATAATTTGTATCATCATTAAGTAACTCACACTAGATGAGATCATATTAATTTAAATAGGTCCACTTCCTTCTACCAGTATCACTAATCTGTTTAAGTAGATCACATTAGAATATTATTTAGTTAAGCATAACAAGCTGACTTTATCTTTATGAACTTCTAGTATTTATATATATATTTTTTATGTGGAACTTCCAATTAGTACATATTTTTATACACCTAAAATTTTCATGCATTTATAGGTGTGGCATAGGAAACAAGGGTACATCAGGTAGGTTTTAGCTAGTAGGTGAGTGTAGAGAAGACTTGGGGGAAAAGTTAGGTAAGGGAAACTTTGATTCCGGGTGGTGGATCTTGATTCATTTTAAGTTCAGTTTCTACTCATCTCCTTCATTGTCGAGGTTAACATTCTCCTTGGTTCTGATTTAGGGACCATCGGTGGTGGTGGTGGATGTCAATATCTAACTTGAGATAACAATTGCGGTATATGGGGTAGGTAGATTGAACAGAGTTTTACTTCGCTTGTAAGATAAATGGGTTGGGTAACCTATAACATAGGCTGGGTCGTGGTTTCACAGACAAGTTGGTCCAGGACATAAATTTAGGTTTAAGAATATCATTTATCGGAATATGGTTTAGTTAATACTTGTAACATAGATTAGACCATATTAGATTAGGTAGGGTCTAGATTAGATTGGTTATAACTAGATTAGACTAGTTTGGATTAGATAGATCTACCAGGGTAAATATCATTACGACATGTTAGAATCTTTTAAGATAGGATGGATGACATGGGTAGGTAGATCAGAATCTTTGTTAGATTAAACAGAGGAATTATGCAACTATCAGGTGGTTAAGGTAGTTGCCTAAGGCCATGTTGGATTAAGTCTTCAATTTAGATTAAAACATATTTATAAGAGTAGGATTCAATCTTATTTTACCAGTATTATCTAACATGTTTGTCCATTAGGTTAGATCTGATCAGATTAGATGGGATCGGAATTAAATTGGTGTAATCAGATTAGACTAGATAAGCTCTACTTAATTTATTTTGGAATAGATCATGTTTGTTACATTATTATGAGATAAGCAAAGTGGTTGGGATAAGTATACATACTAGGGCATGATGAATTTATAAGAATAAGATAGAATCTTTTGAGATTAGTTAGATCTATTGGGATAAGATGAATATCTTTTTGAGATGAGATGAATCTATTAAGGTAAGAGAGTATCTTTTAAGATATGATGGATCTATTAAGATAAGAGAGAGTCTTTAAGATAAGAGGGATCCATTAAAGTAAGAAAGAATCTTTTAAGGTAAGAAGGATCCATTTAAAATAGATACACTTTAATGGAGGATAATCTAAGCTGTTTAGTTATCTCATGAACTTTATTTACTTATATTTATGCCTATATGTATATGCAGATGTAATTGTGGACATTACTCCACAACTAATCACACTCAATCAAAGATCCAAATCAGACAAATATCATAAGAACAAACACTCAAGCGTATGGATAACTATAAAAATTGTTTTGTTTTTGTTCCTAAGAGTAGGTTTCCTATTCCTAAAGGTCACTTTAGGCACGGGATTTCAAAGTGTGAAATCCACTTTTGTCTTTAGAAGTGAATAGGTAAGAATAATCAGAGTAAAGCGGAAATAGATGAGAAAAGATTAAGACAAGTTTAGAAAAGAATCAGAGTAGCAAAGGTAAGTAGGAAAGGGTTGTCCAGTTCTATCTAGGTTTCGTCCTACAGTCAACATTCCTCTGATACCACTTCTGTAACACCATGGGCTTTAAGGGACAAAGCCGGGTGCATCTCATACATACGCCAAAGAATACAACATATATAATCACAGAGTGTATAGAGATAAATGTCACAATAATTAGAGTACTTATTACACAGCGGAAGTCTTACAAAATAAAAGATAAATATATCAGGATCTAAAATATCTTTGGCGCCAGAAAGTCAACTGGGAGACACCACCTAGATCGAATCAAACTCCTCGATATGCGGCTCCACTTGAACCACGTGTTCTTCTCCTGTGGGGGGTGTGAGACAGCAAGGGTGAGCTCACACATGATCATAGCTCAACAATTTGTGGGGAATAGTGTGGCATGAACTCACCAAAGGTGGGAGTTCATGTGAAGTGTAAGGCTGATCAACAAAATAAAAGTTGAAGCTGAGCATTGCTTTTATAAGTTGGTCAAAGTTTTATTAGCAGTTACTAAGTGTAAGTAAATATCAAACCATAATAAATAATAATAGAACAAAATTAATAAATGATCCCATGCAAATGCATATGACAAATTGAATTTAGGTTCCATAAATTAATCATGTGAGGGTCCGAGCTGCTCATGACCGTGAGCACGGCTAGTATACCAGTTTTACACTCTGCAGAGGTTGCGCATCTTTACCCACAAGCCGTGTCACCCATCTGCCAAGGGGTCATGAATCCCATACACCTCTACCCAGGAAGCGAGGCACGGTAATACTACGAGACCTTTACAAAGTTCCATTAGCTTCTGAAAACTCGCTACAGTTTATAGGAAGCTCCAGTGTAGGAATCCCTCGCCTGACCGCCATCGCAGCAAAATTGTAACACCCACTTTGTAAATTGCCAGAAATAGTACCAGTAGAGAAACAATTTCTCTATATGTGAGTTCGATCTTTATGCATCATCATATGAGAACACCATGTCCAAGAACAATTAATAAAAAGATATGCTACTAAATTTTTGCATCATGCTGGATATTTTATTTTTGTGTGCATTTTGTGACAAGAAAAATATTAAAGACCAAAAAGGGAATTTAAAACCTAAAAGAAATTCTTGAAAATAGAGAAGAGAAAGGAATATTATTCAATACAAATAAAATTATCATTAAAATCACTTCATCACAGTTGATATGATCAAAATAAATAATTAGCCAGTATATAAAGTGCCACAAAGTTTGAATTTGGATTGAAGTTTGAATTTGAAAAAAAAGAAATGAAAAAGAAAAACAGAAAATGAAAAGGAAAAGGCCAAACCTGGCAGCTGGGCCGACTTCACCCCTTTCGGCCCACAATCGCTTTCTCTCTGCGTGGCCCATTACCACTCACGCGCACGCGCGCCGACAACCAGGACCCACAGCGCAGTCACTCGCCCGCGCGCTGATCCGCGTAGCCGCTCACGCCTGTCGCTGTTCCGCGGGTCCCACCTCGTCAGTCATCGCTCACGGGGGCGCGGGACTGAAGCCGTCGCTGACTCTAGTGGCCCACCAGCCATTCTCTGCGCTGCGCATAAGTCGTTACGCTCCTCCTTCCCTTGTCTCGCTGTCTAGTGGGCCCGGTCGGTCGGAGCCCTCTTCTCCACCGAACTCGCGCGACGAACGCCGCGCTTCACGGCATGGTTGACCGCTTGCGTATGGCCACCGCGCGTATATAATGAAGCTGGATCCTCGCGTCGTTACCCTAGCCGCAATCCGTCCACTCCCCTGCTACTGTTACGCGCGTGCTCGTTCTCCCAGATTGCAGCCGCCTTCATGTTCCTCGTCGCCACCGCGAACAGCCACCTGTAGTGCAAATTGGAGCTCATTCGGGACACCGGAGGTGTGTGTTGCTCGCGTAGGAACCATACATGGGCTCAATCGGAAGGAGGTGACCGGAGGCCGTGCGAATTTCTCGCCGTTGTTGGAGATCCGCCGTGCGTCGCGGGTGGCTTCGCTCGGTCCTCAACTTCGGTGAGTAAACCCTATACTTTTTTTTGCTCGCCTCCTGTGATGGTATAGCACCCAGCAGAACCAAGCTTAGGGCACTAAAACACCGGGTTCGGGATTCCGGCGATGGCGTCCGCCGTGGGCGCGGGGCGGCGCCGCCTCTGTGCGGGTCCTGGGGGGGAAGAGCGCTGGTGCCGTCGGATGCGTCGTTGACGGTTGAGATTGCATCGGGGTATACCGATTGGGGGGAGTGTCCTGGAGCATTGGATCTGGATCATAGGGCCGTGATTAAAACCCGCCTTCATTAAACCCTGACCGCAGGCTTCAGATCCAACGACCGATATTACCCGATACCCTTTCGCTCTGGCTTTTTAGCATAAGAGCCCCTGGACTTTTTGGAAATAGAACCCGCCGTCCTAAGCGACTGTGCTCTGTGTCTGTGGTATTTTACCCCGAGACCCCCTGCATTTTCCAGAAATTGAGGCCCAGTCCAGAGATCGTTTAAATTGAATAAATGAAATAGAAAATAGATTTTTAATAGGAAAATAATTGCTAGGACTTTATAAATTCATAGAAAATTCATACTAACTCCAAATTAATCCATTCCAGTTCCTAAAATTTTGTAATTTTATTCTCTATCACCTAGAGCCTCTTTTATGTCATGAAAACAGTAAGAAATTTATTTATCACTTAATCCTATTTAAAGCACATAAAACCTTTGAAAATGCATAACTTAAAATCCATAACTCAGAAAAATATGATTTCAGTTCCTAGGTTTTTATTTTAATATGTAGAATATTTCTGTGTATTTTGTTTACATGCTTGGTGTAATGTTAATTTTCCCTATATCCTGTGCTTGTTTGTATTGTGGCGAGTAGAAGAGCCCGTTGCTGAGGATCCTGGTGAGCAGCAGGTTGAAGTAGCTGAGCAGGAGCTCATTGGAGGCAAGTTGTGCCCTTGACCACTTTTTACCCAATAATTCATTAATATCACTTATCCATGCATAGGTTAAATTTTGATGGGACCCAATAGGTCACCCTAGATTGTTTAACTCATTGCCTTGTTTACCCCTGAATCACTTGGGTAGTTTGCTATTGCTTTACAGGGTTTTGGGATAATCATTTATTATATCTATGTTCCAATTATTCTTGTTATTCTGTTTATGTTCATGTTGAGATCATTAATGTTAATTGGAACATAGAGCTTAACTTGAGAACCACGTGCCACCACAAGGGAGGAATGGGACCCCTTGGCTGACTAATTAGGAAAGCTAGTGGAAGACTACCTTACCCGAAAGGGGCAAGGGCAGTAGGGGAGTGGTCAGTGTAGGGAGGTCCCTGGTTGATTTTGCTGGGATGGCAGTCAGCCAGGAACCCTGCATTGGAACTTCCTATAAACTGTAGCGGGTTTTCGGAAGCTAGTGGAACTTTGTAAAGGCCTCGTAGTGTTGCCCTGCCGCGCTTCCTAGGTAGAGGTGTATGGGATTCATGACCCCTTGGCAGATGGGTAACATGACTTGTGGGTAAAGGGTACAACCTCTGCAGAGTGTAAAACTGGTATACTAGCCGAGCTCGCGGTCATGAGCAGCTCAGGACTCTCTGATGTTTAAATTATGGAACTTAAATTCAATTTTGTCATTTGCATTGCATGGGTTTATTATTAATTTTGTTCTGTTACTTTACTTATGGTTTGGTATTTACTTACACTTAGTAATTGCTAATAAAATTTTGACCAACTACTTAAAAGCAATGCTCATCTTTAACCCCTGTCATTGATTAAGCCTTACACATCACATGAACTCACACCTTTGTGAGTTTGTGTCCACTGGTTCCCCACAACTTGTTGAGCTATGATCATGTGTGAGCTCACCCTTGCTGTCTCACACCCCCCCACAGGAGATGATCAGGTGGTTCAGGAGGAGCCGCCTAACACTGAGGAGTTCGATCTGATCTAGGTGGCGTTTCCCAGTCGACATTGGCGCCGACGATCCTTAGTTCGTTTTATCTTTATTATTTTATTTTGTAATAAGTCTTCCGCTATGTAATAAATACTCTGATGTTAATGACATTTATCTCTATACACTCTGTTATTATATATGTTGTCTTCTTGGCGCATGTATGAGATGCACCTGGCTTTGTTCCTTAAAGCCGGGTGTTACAGAAGTGGTATCAGAGGAAATGTTGACTGTAGGACGAGACCTAGATAGAAATGGACAAACCGTCTCCTACTTACCTTACTCTGACTCATTCTATACTCATCTCATCTTGATCTTGTCTCACCTTCTACTGTTCTACTCTGATCATTCTTACCTTTTTTTACTCTAAGACAAGATGGATTTCACACCTTGGAATCCCTACCCCTATGACATTTTTAAGAGATAGGGAACCTAAGACAAAAATTTAAACTATTTTCTCTATAAAAAATGTTGGTTGATTGTGCTGATGCTAAATGCCTGTTTTGCTTCTTTGATTGATTGAATTATAGATGGACATCTTAGCATGTACCAACATAAGGTATTGAATTAGCTATAGTAGGTGAAATAATAATCTGCTTAGCTAATAAATCCCCCAAAGTAACCTGAGTTGTAAATACCTGCCCTGTCTACTATTTTCTTACCATATGTATCTAACTCAGATGGTCAATACCAGGCGGGGTGGTGGAATTGATCTACCTCCTAATCGACACACTCGAAGGATATATAGACAACCTCAGCCACAACCTGCAGAGATGAATCCTCCTAATCCTCCACCAGGCGGAGTTGACCCACTGGTTGCTGCTCAGATGGCGGTGATGCAGCAAATGGCGGACACTATGGCTGATATGCGTGCCCAGATGCAGCAAGAACGCCAGGAGATGCGTCAGGAAAGAGAAGATATACGACAGGAGTTACGCCAGGAGCGAGATGAGATACGCCAAGAAAGGAGGGCGCAACAACAGCAGCTGCAACAGCAAATGCAACAACAACAGCAACAAGTACCACTACCTCCACCACCACCACCACCAGTTCCACCCCGAGATAAGCATAGGGAGTTCATGAGTCATAAGCCACCTACATTTGCCAGTTCGCCAGATCCACTTGATGCAGATGATTGGCTGAAAGCAATTGAGAAGATGCTCAATATTGCACAGTGCACGGACCGGGAGAAGGTTTTATATGCTTCTGGACGTCTGATTGGTCCTGCTGCTGACTGGTGGGATTCTTATACTGCTGCTCATGATGCTGCGGATACTATTACTTGGGCAGAGTTCAGTACCCAATTTAGGAACTACCATATTCCAGCCGGTATGATAAAGATCAAGAAGAAGGAATTTCTATCGCTGAAGCAAGGAAGTATGTCAGTCAGCGAGTACCGCGACAAGTTTATTCAGTTATCCAGATATGCCCCTGAAGAAGTTGCTGAAGACGAGAGGAAGCAAGAGCATTTCATTGAAGGACTTAATGGACCACTGCAGTATGCTCTTGTGGCACACACATTTCCATCATTTCAGAGGCTGCTTGATAAGGCACTGGCTATTGAACACAAGCGTGTTCAACTGGGAGATTTGAAGAGAAAGGCCATATCTCAAGGACAAGGAAGCAGCAGTGTTCGTCCTCGCTACAGTTCACCACAGGGTACACCGACTCGACCCGGAGGACCACGCCCAGTTCAGCAATCACCACTGAGGACTCCACCTCCTCGACAGGCTACCCCTACTGGCACCCCGACGAAGTTTTCAGGACAGAGTCCGGGCACTCAATGTTTCAAGTGTGGGAAGATTGGTCATTATGCAAATGTCTGCCCACAGAGGATTGCTACTACTCCAGTTCAGAACAGGCAGCAAACTCCAGGATCTGGCAAGGGATATTCTATTGCCAAGGTTAATCAAGTCAGCATTGATGCTACTCCGGATGGAGGGGACCTCGTAATTGGTATGTTTTACGTTAATGCAATTCCTGCAACCATATTATTTGATTCTGGTGCTACACATTCATTCATGTCTGCTAGATATGCCAACACAAATGAAATACCACTGCTGAATATGAGAAAGCCCATGATAGTAATTACACCTAAAGGGCCTGTTGAGGCGAATCAAATGACACGTAGATTGACATTAACCATTATGGGTAGAGAATTTGGAGCTACTGCTATAATATTGGAGTCAAGCAGTATAGATTTGATCCTTGGTATGTCATGGCTAAGAAAGGCAAAGGCCGTTATAGCATGTGGTAGAGGTACCGTAGAACTCACTACTACTAAAGGAGAAAGGTTTCAAGTTAACATTGCAGTAACCTCCTCATCTATGCGTGCAATGTTCTTCATGCCTGAGGAGTTTGTTGGTGACAATATCCGGGTGGTTAGAGATTTTCCGAATGTCTTTCCAGAGGAGTTACCAGGAATGCCACCTGATAGAGAAGTTGAGTTTGTTATTGACCTCTTACCTGGAACCGCCCCTATTTCTAAACGGCCATATAGGATGTCCGTAGAGGAGTTGAAGGAACTTAAGAAGCAGTTAACTGAGTTACAAGAGGCTGGGTACATTCGTCCGAGTTCCTCACCTTGGGGAGCACCGGTCTTGTTTGTACAAAAGAAGGATGGATCGCAGCGGATGTGCGTGGATTATAGATCTCTTAATGATGTTACGGTGAAGAACAAGTATCCGTTGCCCCGTATTGAGGATTTGTTTGATCAAATGAGAGGTGCTAGAGTATTTTCGAAGATTGATCTCCGATCGGGTTACCATCAGATGAGGATTAGACCATCGGATATTCCTAAGACGGCTTTCTCGACTAGATATGGATTATATGAGTTTACTGTTATGTCGTTTGGATTAACCAACGCACCAGCTTATTTTATGAATTTGATGAATAAGGTGTTTATGGAGTACTTGGACAGATTCGTCGTGGTGTTCATCGACGATATTCTTATCTATTCTAAGAGTGATAGTGATCATGAGGAACATCTGAGGATGGTGCTACAGAAGCTACGAGATAATCAACTCTATGCCAAGTTCAGCAAGTGCGAGTTTTGGATTGGCGAAGTGCCATTTCTTGGTCATATTATTTCTAATGGAGGAATAGCAGTGGATCCTGCTAAGGTTAAGGAGATAATGGAGTGGAGAGTACCCACTACAGTTACTGAGATTCGGAGTTTCTTGGGATTAGCAGGCTATTATCGGAGATTTATTGAAGGATTTTCTAAGATTGCTAAGCCTATGACTTCGCTTTTGGAGAAAGGAAAAGAATTTAAGTGGGACGAGAAGTGTCAAGACAGCTTTGATCTATTGAAGAAGAGGTTGATGTCGCCACCAGTATTGGTTATGCCAGACCTACAGAAAGGATTTGATATCTATTGTGATGCATGTGGCCAAGGCTTAGGATGTGTGCTCATGCAAGAAGGACATGTGATTGCTTATGCTTCTCGTCAGTTGAGGAGACATGAATTGAACTACCCTACTCATGACTTGGAATTGGCAGCCGTTGTGCATGCACTTAAGATTTGGAGACATTATATCATGGGGACCAAGTGCCAAGTATATACGGATCATAAGAGTTTGAAGTATATATTCACTCAGAAGGATCTCAACCTTAGGCAACGCCGTTGGTTGGAGCTTATTAAGGATTATGATTTGGAGATTCACTATCACCCGGGCAAGGCAAATTTGGTTGCAGATGCCTTGAGTCGCAAGGAGCATGTTCACTCAGCTATTGTTGCCCAGCTACCCGATGAGATTGTTGAGGACTTCAGGAGACTTAACCTGGGGATAGTTGCTCATACTGAGGGAGTTACTATTGATGTGGAACCTACTTTGGAGCAAGAGATCCGCAAAGGACAAATTGGCGATGCTAAAATAAAAGAGATTAAGGATCTGATCACTGAAGGTCGAGTTCCGGAATTCACGGAAGATGAGCAGGGCACTGTATGGTTCAAGGACAAGATGTGTGTCCCTGATATTAAAAGCCTTCGGGAGACTATTTTAAAGGAGGCCCATGACTCGGATTATTCTATTCATCCTGGTAGTACCAAGATGTATCAGGATTTGAAACGGAAATATTGGTGGTATGGATTGAAAAGTGATGTAGCTGCACATGTGGCTATGTGCGATGTATGTCAAAGAGTTAAGGCGAAACACCAGAGGCCATCTGGACTATTGCATCCACTGAAGATACCCGAGTGGAAATGGGAAGAGATTGGTATGGATTTTATTACTGGATTGCCTCGCACCCAGAAAGGATATGATGCTATATGGGTGATTGTGGATAGATTGACTAAAGTAGCTCACTTTATTCCTGTGAAGACTACCTATAAAGGTTCTCAGCTAGCAGAGTTATATATGGCTCGGATTGTGTGTTTACATGGAGTACCAAAGAAGATCGTGTCTGATCGAGGTTCACAGTTTACCTCAAGATTTTGGAGAAGCTTTCGTGAGAATATGAGTACAAAGTTGAATTTTAGTACAACCTATCACCCTCAGACTGATGGACAGACTGAAAGGACTAATCAAGTTTTGGAGGATATGTTGAGAGCTTGTGCCCTTCAACATGGAGGAAGTTGGGATAAAAGTCTACCGTATGCTGAGTTCTCATATAATAATAGTTATCAGGCCAGTCTGAAGATGTCACCTTTTGAAGCTTTGTATGGGAGGAAGTGCAGGACTCCTTTGTATTGGGATCAGACTGGAGAGAGACAGTTCTTTGGGCCTGAACTGATTCAAGAAGCAGAAGAACAAGTTCGTATAATTCGAGAGAATTTGAGAGTGGCTCAAACCAGGCAAAAGAGCTACGCTGATAATAGAAGAAGACCACTGGAATTCGAAGAAGGAGATTATGTGTATCTCAAGGTGTCACCACTTCGTGGAATGAGGAGATTTAAAGTTAAGGGCAAATTGTCCCCTCGCTATATTGGACCATTCTTGATCTTTAGGAGAGTTGGGGAGATGGCATACCAACTCGAGTTACCTACTAGCCTATCGGATGTGCATAATGTGTTCCACGTATCTCAACTAAAGAAGTGTCTCCGTGTGCCTGAGGAACAGTTACCCATGGAAGAGCTCAGTGTTCAAGGTGATTTGACTTACACGGAGTACCCTATCAAGATTTTGGATACATTGACTCGAGTTACAAGAAATAAGGTGATAAAGATGTGTAAAGTTCAATGGAGTCACCACAGTGAAGATGAAGCAACTTGGGAAAGAGAAGAAGAGCTTCGCATAGATTTTCCCCACCTTTTCCCTAGATCTTCTTAAATCTCGAGGGCGAGATTATTTTTAAGGGGGGTAGGATTTGTAACACCCACTTTGTAAATTGCCAGAAATAGTACCAGTAGAGAAACAATTTCTCTATATGTGAGTTCGATCTTTATGCATCATCATATGAGAACACCATGTCCAAGAACAATTAATAAAAAGATATGCTACTAAATTGTTGCATCATGCTGGATATTTTATTTTTGTCTGCATTTTGTGACAAGAAAAATATTAAAGACCAAAAAGGGAATTTAAAACCTAAAAGAAATTCTTGAAAATAGAGAAGAGAAAGGAATATTATTCAATACAAATAAAATTATCATTAAAATCACTTCATCACAGTTGATATGATCAAAATAAATAATTAGCCAGTATATAAAGTGCCACAAAGTTTGAATTTGGATTGAAGTTTGAATTTGAAAAAAAAGAAATGAAAAAGAAAAACAGAAAATGAAAAGGAAAAGGCCAAACCTGGCAGCTGGGCCGACTTCACCCCTTTCGGCCCACAATCGCTTTCTCTCTGCGTGGCCCATTACCACTCACGCGCACGCGCGCCGACAACCAGGACCCACAGCGCAGTCACTCGCCCGCGCGCTGATCCGCGTAGCCGCTCACGCCTGTCGCTGTTCCGCGGGTCCCACCTCGTCAGTCATCGCTCACGGGGGCGCGGGACTGAAGCCGTCGCTGACTCCAGTGGCCCACCAGCCATTCTCTGCGATGCGCGTAAGTCGTTACGCTCCTCCTTCCCTTGTCTCGCTGTCCAGTGGGCCCGGTCGGTCGGAGCCCTCTTCTCCACCGAACTCGCGCGACGAACGCCGCGCTTCACGGCATGGTTGACCGCTTGCGTATGGCCACCGCGCGTATATAATGAAGCCGGATCCTCGCGTCGTTACCCTAGCCACAATCCGTCCACTCCCCTGCTACTGTTACGCGCGTGCTCGTTCTCCCAGATCGCAGCCGCCTTCGTGTTCCTCGTCGCCACCGCGAACAGCCACCTGTAGTGCAAATTGGAGCTCATTCGGGACACCGGAGGTGTGTGTTGCTCGCGTAGGAACCATACGTGGGCTCAATCGGAAGGAGGTGACCGGAGGCCGTGCGAATTCCTCGCCGTTGTTGGAGATCCGCCGTGCGTCGCGGGTGGCTTCGCTCGGTCCTCAACTTCGGTGAGTAAACCCTATACTTTTTTTTGCTCGCCTCCTGTGATGGTATAGCACCCAGCAGAACCAAGCTTAGGGCACTAAAACACCGGGTTCGGGATTCCGGCGATGGCGTCCGCCGTGGGCGCGGGGCGGCGCCGCCTCTTTGCGGGTCCTGGGGGGGAAGAGCGCTGGTGCCGTCGGATGCGTCGTTGACGGTTGAGATTGCATCGGGGTATACCGATTGGGGGGAGTGTCCTGGAGCATTGGATCTGGATCATAGGGCCGTGATTGAAACCCGCCTTCATTAAACCCTGACCGCAGGCTTCAGATCCAACGGCCGATATTACCCGATACCCTTTCGCTCTGGCTTTTTAGCATAAGAGCCCCTGGACTTTTTGGAAATAGAACCCGCCGTCCTAAGCGACTGTGCTCTGTGTCTGTGGTATTTTACCCCGAGACCCCCTGCATTTTCCAGAAATTGAGGCCCAGTCCAGAGATCGTTTAAATTGAATAAATGAAATAGAAAATAGATTTTTAATAGGAAAATAATTGCTAGGACTTTATAAATTCATAGAAAATTCATACTAACTCCAAATTAATCCATTCCAGTTCCTAAAATTTTGTAATTTTATTCTCTATCACCTAGAGCCTCTGTTATGTCATGAAAACAGTAATAAATTTATTTATCACTTAATCCTATTTAAAGCACATAAAACCTTTGAAAATGCATAACTTAAAATCCATAACTCAGAAAAATATGATTTCAGTTCCTAGGTTTTTATTTTAATATGTAGAATATTTCTGTGTATTTTGTTTACATGCTTGGTGTAATGTTAATTTTCCCTATATCCTGTGCTTGTTTGTATTGTGGCGAGTAGAAGAGCCCGTTGCTGAGGATCCTGGTGAGCAGCAGGTTGAAGTAGCTGAGCAGGAGCTCATTGGAGGCAAGTTGTGCCCTTGACCACTTTTTACCCAATAATGTTCATTAATATCACTTATCCATGCATAGGTTAAATTTTGATGGGACCCAATAGGTCACCCTAGATTGTTTAACTCATTGCCTTGTTTACCCCTGAATCACTTGGGTAGTTTGCTATTGCTTTACAGGGTTTTGGGATAATCATTTATTATATCTATGTTCCAATTATTCTTGTTATTCTGTTTATGTTCATGTTGAGATCATTAATGTTAATTGGAACATAGAGCTTAACTTGAGAACCACGTGCCACCACAAGGGAGGAATGGGACCCCTTGGCTGACTAATTAGGAAAGCTAGTGGAAGACTACCTTACCCGAAAGGGGCAAGGGCAGTAGGGGAGTGGTCAGTGTAGGGAGGTCCCTGGTTGATTTTGCTGGGATGGCAGTCAGCCAGGAACCCTGCATTGGAACTTCCTATAAACTGTAGCGGGTTTTCGGAAGCTAGTGGAACTTTGTAAAGGCCTCGTAGTGTTGCCCTGCCGCGCTTCCTAGGTAGAGGTGTATGGGATTCATGACCCCTTGGCAGATGGGTAACATGACTTGTGGGTAAAGGGTACAACCTCTGCAGAGTGTAAAACTGGTATACTAGCCGAGCTCGCGGTCATGAGCAGCTCAGGACTCTCTGATGTTTAAATTATGGAACTTAAATTCAATTTTGTCATTTGCATTGCATGGGTTTATTATTAATTTTGTTCTGTTACTTTACTTATGGTTTGGTATTTACTTACACTTAGTAATTGCTAATAAAATTTTGACCAACTACTTAAAAGCAATGCTCATCTTTAACCCCTGTCATTGATTAAGCCTTACACATCACATGAACTCACACCTTTGTGAGTTTGTGTCCACTGGTTCCCCACAACTTGTTGAGCTATGATCATGTGTGAGCTCACCCTTGCTGTCTCACACCCCCCGCCCACAGGAGATGATCAGGTGGTTCAGGAGGAGCCGCCTAACACTGAGGAGTTCGATCTGATCTAGGTGGCGTTTCCCAGTCGACATTGGCGCCGACGATCCTTAGTTCGTTTTATCTTTATTATTTTATTTTGTAATAAGTCTTCCGCTATGTAATAAATACTCTGATGTTAATGACATTTATCTCTATACACTCTGTTATTATATATGTTGCCTTCTTGGCGCATGTATGAGATGCACCTGGCTTTGTTCTTTAAAGCCGGGTGTTACAAAAATCAACCCAAGGACCTCCCTACACTTTCCACTCCCCTACTACCCTTGCCCCTTTCGGGTAAGGTAGTCATCCACTAGCTTTCCTAATTAATCAGCCAAGGGCGTCCCATTAAACCCTTATGGTAGCACTGTTTTCCCGAGTGGTTGCTCCATGTTCCCATTAACATAATGATCTTATCATGAACATAAATAACATAGCAGAATAATAGGAACATAGATATCATGAAATATTAACCTGAAACCACATAATGCAATAGCATAACTACCCAAGTGAATTAGGGGTAAAAAAGGTAAACATGATAAACAGACTAGGGTGACCTATTGGGTCCCATCAAAATTAAACCTATGCATTGAATAGTGATAATAAAGAATATTATTAGGTAAATGAAAGTGATCAAGAGCACAACTTGCCTGGCACTTGAGATTCCAGTTACCAGGGTGATTCTTCAGATCCTCGAAACCTCGCGCTAGTCATAGCAATACAAACAAATATGGTATAGATAAAAGCAACATCACACCAAACATAAGAACATACTGCATAATAATGATCTACGCGTTGCTACGAGATCGTCGGAACGAGAACCACTAAGATCGGAGTTACGAGTAGGGATTTATGATTTTATAGAAGATCTGTGTGATTAAAATATTAAATTATAAATTGGTTAATATAAATCATATGAGAGGTTATTCTATAAATCATTATCCCCAATTAATTATAAGTTATAAATTGACCATATATCATCTTCTAGTAGATTATAATGATAAGCAATTTAACAAGACTAACCAACACACGTTAAATAAAGATCTAATTATAAAAGAATGTGAAATGACACAATAAATATTATTATTGTATAGTATATATTTATACGAGACTAACGCAACTTGAAGGGATCAGATCAGAGTTAAGGATTGTGAGTTATGAATTTCCGAAGTTCGTGTGTGCTTGCTACAAAATTAATTGAGTAATCAATTCTAGTATAGATTTCATATTAAAACAGTGTTACCAAGTAGTATGCAATATTAATACAAAATTATGGGAACTGGAATGGACTAAAAAGGAGCTAATATGAATTTTCTAGAGATTAAACACTGTTCTAGAATTATTTTTATATTAAAAATCAATTCCTATATTCATTTATCCCATTTTCACCTGGCTCTGGACTCCACACAGATATCTAAAGAATGCAGGGACCTCGGCGCAAAAACCCCTCAGACTCAGACTACCTTCAATGCGGACGACGGGTTAATTTCTATATTGTGCGGGTTCTCTTATACAAATTGACACGGCGAAAGGGTATCGCGATATCTGGGCCGTTGGATCAGAGCCCAATGATCCAGATTAGAAAGGGAAGCCCTAATATTCATCAAGCCTACGGAACTGTAGGATCTACAGTAGATGGCTCTGATTTGATGAACAGCGCGATCACACGGAACCGTCCATCGCTGGATCTACGACTATCGTTCCATACGGCCAACCAGTACTCAGCTTCTAATCTTGGCCGTCCACAGTGAGATCGACAGCCCACACTACATCGCCCCATGTTCTAATCTTGACCCTTGGTCTGAGTCTCTGAGATGAACGGCTAAGAGGGCTTCTCCCACCTCGCGACCCGAGCAGAGGCGCCCCAAACCCACACCGGTGAGCACACCGGAGTACCCGGATTCGGCATCCCCAGGCCTGAATATCCATATGGCGGAGTGCTAAATAATGCGGACATCACGGACAAGCAACAGAGAAGGAGCTCACCGTGGGTGACGCGCGCAAGGAGCTTCAATCACGACACAGGGCGGCCCGCGACGACGCTTGTACTCCGGCGAAGAATTAAACCGCAACCGGTCAGTTTAGAGCCCGCCAACCCACACCGTCAGCACACGCATCCGCCAAAGAGGTTTCTCTGGTGGTCAATCGAGGATCGACGAAGCTTGTCCACGAATCGACCAAGGCGGCTGCGGCGGGCACTCTCCCTAACTTTCTCTGCGCTCTACGGTTGTGTGCCTCTCGGCGTTTGGGTACGGCGCAAAACCAGGAGCCAAGGACGCAGGGGGAGGATTTATATCTCCATGGCGGCTTGGGCGATCCCTACCTAACGGAGCCCGGGCGGTCAGCAGGCTGTGGCATGCGTGGAAGCCGTTGAGCTCGGTTTCAATGGAGGCGACCCGCGGCGCAGGGGATAAGGTCCAATCACCCCCGAAGGCGACGGGATAGCAACAGCTCACGCGAGTTCTCTCCTGCGGACTAGAATGGGTCAGTGCCGCGGAGGTCGCGCGGAGCTACGGATTACTCGGTCCACGCTTCGGAGAGGAACACGGCTGTTTCGGTTGAGAAGAACGGACGGAGCGGGGAAGAGGCTGACAAGGTGGGGTCGTGTTGGCAGCGAAGGAGTGAGCGACGTGGGCGCGATTTATTCGACTGACGACCGGGCCCACTCGACAGGGTGCAACACAAGGTGTGCGCACAAGGTGAGCGGCTGGCCAGGGGGCCCACACGTCAGCCGGTCACGCGCGTGGTGGAAGGGAAAAATGGGCTGCGTGGAGGTTAATGGCCAGATGGGCCAAATTGGTTGATAGGAGCCCAGTTAGGCTTTCTTTTTTTCTTTTATGTTTTTATTTTGCCTTCTTTTTAGTTTGAAATCCAAATTTGAATTTGAATCTTTTTATGAGTTTAACCTGAGTAAAATATACAAATTCTAATCCCAGTATAGAAATAATATATTTTATTATATATTTTTTATACTTATTTTTACTCACATAATATTTTCTTTCTCCTCTTTTCTAAAATTTCCTTTTCTATTTTAGAGTTCCCACTTCAACTTCAATTTAAATTCAAACTCCCATTTTGAACTTCAAATTTCCAAGTGTCGAGGTTAACACTAATGTGATTATAATATCTGTTTTTACAATATTATTATTTACTCTTTTCTTTGTTATTTATTTATGGAGGAAATAAATAGTCCCATTAAATCTCCTTTCCTATTTCAAGTCTCAAATATCCAATTCAAATTCAAAATCCTGGTTGAATTTTTTATCTTAAATATAATTTTAATGTAAAGATAAATCATCTTTTCATTATTATTTATTCCACCCTCTATTATTTAATTATGGATGTAATAAATGGCTTTATTAAGATTTCCTTCCTCAAATTTTCAACAATCAAGTATAATTTGAGATATCTGAATTTACCATTTCATTTCTTCATATATTTATTTTATTATTTATATATTTTTTTTCTTATGCACATTTTGGGCCTTAAACTTATCTAGCCAATTCATCCCTAGGATGATATCTATTCCCTAAGTACCCATCACTATGAGGTTAGCGGGAAAAACTATCCCCTTATTTCTACACTTACATTCAAGCAAATGCTATCAGCTCGAATTCTACCACCGGCTGAGTCAATTTAAATGGGGGTTGACATGGTAGTCATTGGAAGGTTATGTGCTTCTACCCATGATACAGTAATGAAAGAATGCGTTGCTCCAGTATCGAATAACACTTCTGCAATATGGGAGTCGACTGGAAACATACCTACTATCATGTCGGGGGTTTCCTGAACTACTTCAGCCTCCAAGTGGTTCAGTCTCCCATGATTGTAGCGTGGCTAAGAGCAGTTGCCTGCTCTAGGTTGAGACACATTCTGTTTTGCTGGGGCGCAGGGCCCGACTGCTGCTAGGCTGCCTTCTTCGGACATTGCATCACTCAATGGCCTTGCTCTCCACAGTGGAAACATGCTCTGCTTCCGCCTTGAACTGGTGCTGCCTGACTGTTCTATTGGGTCGCTGGGGCAGGAAGACGAGGTGTCTGGTGATTCTGCCTCTAGAACTGACCTCCTCTTGACTGATTGTTCTGGCGATTCTGATACTGGTGCTGAGGGTACTGCCTTTTAAACTGCTGCTGCCGAGGTGGGCGCTGGTTCTGCTTGAACTGATGAGGTGGATTGCCCGAGAAATGGGGGCGATTGCTACTTCCAGTCTGAGGCCCACTAATCTTGCGCTTGTGATCCTCCATCTCTTTGTGCTTCCTCTCTGTCATGATTGCTCTGTCAATCAGGTGCTGAAAAGTGGGGAAGGTATGATTCATCAGCTGATATTGCAGAGGGTCGACCAAGCCTCTCAAGAATCGATACTGCCTCTTGGCGTCGGTGTTGTCATCTTTGGGAGCATAGCGAGACAACTGCAGAAACCTATCTCGATACTCACTGACAGACATTGACGCTTGCTTGAGTGCTAGGAACTCCTCCTTCTTCACTGTCATCAGAACTGCTAGAACATGGTACTGACGGAAGCTATCTATGAATTCTTCCCAGGTGATGGCGTCGGGGTTGGCGTGGGTGGCGAGGTAGGACTCCCACCAAGACTGAGCTGCTCCTCTCAACAGACGGGGACCATACAGAACTTTCTCCCTGTCATCACACTGAGCGGCATGCAACTCCCGCTCCACAGTGCGCAGCCAATCTTCAGCATCCATGGGGTCAGAAGAATGAGCGAACACCGGAGGATGACCTCTGATGAATTCAGCACGCTTGTCCCTGTGCATCTGACGCATGTGAGGCAGAGGTGGTTGCTGCTGCTGCTGCTGAATGGCGGCCAGAGTCTGACCGATGACTTGAACTGCCTGAGTGTGCATCAAGAACATCTACTCGATGGTCATCGAGGGCGGGGGTGGCAGCTACTGACGGGGTGCCTCATCCTGCGGGGCTGCCTGCTCCTGCTAAGCACGCCTTCCTCCTCTATGCCTGTTTTCTAACATCTGCAGAATGCAATCACATATCAGAACTGATCTTGCAATCTTGTAGCATAAGAAAATAGTATAGAATCCTTCCACAACACTAAACAAATGATCATCTTCACTAACTTCCAACATAGGCAAACACAGCTTCTCAGATAGAGAGGAGTGTGGAATAAAAAGGCTTTCTCAACTAGATAACTAACTTCATTAACATTTAATAGGTAAACCAAGGTGCAGGGGTTGCCCACACTCTGGTGACAGTCATTACAAAGATCCAAATCCAACATAGTTCATCATGACAAACATAAAAGCACATGATAAGCAAACTACCCTGTCTAACTAAGACTAACTAACAGTAAGACCGAGACTAAGACTAAAACTTCTATATTAAGCATTTATTACAGGACCCAACACTGACGATCTATGGTTCTAAATTTATCTTGGTCCTGCAGTCGGGGTCGCCATAAGCCTGGTGTCCACGCCGAGGTGAGCGGTACGAGTGCTGAGTCCCGACGGGAGCGGGGGAGCCATCCTCCAGGTAACGACGCTCCACTCGCTCAGCCCACAGCTGGGTGATCTCATCACGAGCCCTATTCAGCTCGTCTAATGCATGGTCCAGCTCCGTGTTCATCACGATGGCTAGGTTGACTGTGCTGCTCAACCTAGGATTGTCCTCACCAACAGGTGAGACAACCACGCCTCCTGTGCTGCCAGATGGGCGGCAGGGGTAATACTTCAGGTTGAAACCATCGGCTACCTTGCCGAGCACTAAGCAGTAGTGCGATAGTTCATGTCGTGCGGCATCTTGCATGGCCGCCTCAGCTGAGTCCCGCTCAGAGATGAAATAGTGCTCTAAGCAGACCTCCGCACCCCGGAGACTATTCTCCGGACGGCGCACCAAACAGGTTGCCTCCCAGCGGTCTAGGTAAACCCCACGAATGTGCTGGAAGACCACACAGCGATACTCGATGGACCAAGTACGCCGGTCGAGTGCCTGGCGTAGCAGGGTGTCAAGTGCATCGTGGAAGTGACACCCGCGAGCAGCGTCGTGAGTGATGGGTTGGGCAACCCATCCTTCTGGCTCCTGGTCAGCTAAAAGGTCGGTGCTGAAGCTCGAGTTGCTGTCGCCACCTCCGTCATCTGGGTCTCCTCCAGCAGCTACTCCAGGGGCTGGGGTGCTCAGTGGTGGTGCAGGGGGCGCCTCCAATGGGAGCACAGGGGAGCAGCTCCTCACAGACTCTATCTCTTGCTGAAGCGAGAAAGAAGAGCCCTGCTACCCCAGCTCCTGTCGTCGACGCTCCTGCTCCTCGTGCAGGCGGTGGTGTAGCCTCTCCAAGTGGCTAGACTGACCAGTCATTGGACGGTGAAGCGTACGCTCAGCGAGACGAGAGGGCAAGAAGGGGATGACAGACTTCCTTGTGGTGTGTCTAAGACGGGCCATCTACAAAAGACACCGCAAGCATAAGACTGAGAACATAACTAATATGACCAGGAAGTAAACCATAAATAAATAAATACATAAGGAATGAGGATAAACAAAAGTTTTAGCAAGGTAATATATATAGTAGAACATAGGTTTGGTCGATATGACCAACTTTTGAAGGGATACCAAAGTCAAGGGGAGAATAGGGGTCTATAATCTTTAGAACGACCATTCTACTCTAGGTTAGCGGTCCTACAGTCAGCACGGCTTTGATACCACCTATGCCACACCCGGTTTTAGAAGGCAAACCGAATGCGAACCATGTACGTGCCAGGATCAGCAATTCACGTACACAGTAGTTACATAACTGGACATCATCACATAGTGCTCAAATAATAACATAAAAGGTGAATAATAGTCGATTACATCATATGTCTGAGACATCCACATAGTCTTTACAATAATCAAAGTGCGGAAAAGAAACGTAGATACACGCGGCCTTCACAGGCAGCCGACTGGGGGTTTGCCGCTAACCCATGCCTAGAACTCGTCGTAATCTTGGAACTCCTGGAAGTCTCCTTCCACGGCTTCATCTTCTCCTGAGCAGTGGTTGCAATGCGGACAACCTGGGGAAGGGGGGGGTTTGGTGTGTAGAGCAAGGGTGAGTACACATCAACATACTCAGCAAATGTCCTGTTTGGCTGTAGTGGACTAGCTTTATGTGGGGGTAAGTCAAGCAGTTGCTTTTAGTTGGTCAGATTATTATTACTAGTAGAGAGAGCCAGATTTTAGAATTAACCCACGTTATTAACCCAAATGTACCCTTTCCAAACGGAAAGAATACTAGTACCATTACCATAGTCAATACCAAAACCACCATTCTCATCACCACCTGTAATCCGAACATCTCTGATCAAGTATCTCTAATCAATGGAGCTCCTTTGGCCGCTCATAACCGCGAGCATGACTGATATATCAGTTTCAAACACTCTGCAGAGGTTGCGCACTTTACCCACAAGCCGTGATTCCCTTTCTGCCCGGAGATCATGACTCTCCATTGATCACTACCAAGGTGACCCAGCAGGGTATCACTACGTAGCCTTTACAAAGATTCCCCGAGGCTGTAGTCGCCCGTCAGGTTTCCTAAATGTACCGCACTCCTCCCCAAGGGGCAAACCAACCTTGGTAGAGCGAGCCACATACACCGAGCCCCATTAACGGCACGACGACTAAGCAAACCACACCTCGGTTCCTCTAATTATTCAGCTAAGGGCGTCCCATTCCGCCCTCATGGTTGCATTGTTTTCCCGGGCGGTCATCCAACAAACAGGTCCTTACGGAGAGGCACTCGAGAAACAGCTCGAGCCCCCTTAAATACCACAAGTATATCATCATAATAAAGAAGGGAAACAATGTATCATTGATAAATCTCATCATGTTCATTGATTAATGTTAAGCACTAGCATAAAGCTAAACCATAATAATCCAACCCAAATAGATAAACAAGGACATGGATAACAAAAGCTAGTCAATCCTTAAGTATAAATTGTGTAAATGCGGAAAGTGAATTATAGAATTGTATAGGACATAGATGGGTCAAGGGACACTTGCCTCCACCAACCAGCTGCTTCTTAGTATCTTCTCCTGCAAGTTCTTCGGACTCCTCAGCCAGACCGTTATCTATGCGAGCATAAACATACATCCATCCATTTGAATTAGAAATAAACAGTACACCATACAAGAGAGCAGATAAGTCAAATATGCATAAAATATGACAAACGGTTTTGCATTCGCAATTGCAAGAAAGAGAAGAAGGGAGGTCTCGCAGTGGTTAAAGCTATAATCAAAGCGTATTACGGGTAGGTGCATAATTAATCATTACTTCATCTAGTTCTACTTAGCCATACTAACATGTATTAATCACATGCACTAATAGAGTTACAACTATTTCTAATTGGTCGACATTAAACAAAGTCAATGATTAACTACATGAGGTAACTAACGTGATCAATTTCTGAGTAGAGTTCCATTTCGCTAATATAAATAACATGATTAACGCGCATAAAATACACGAGGGGGCATACGGGTGGCTAGGGGGTAGGCGGGAATGTCGCGAACGCAACAGGACGCTACGCGTCGCGCCAAGGGCACGACGAGCCGCACCAAAGCACCGCGCGCACCACGCGAGCATGCGCGCGCGCAAGGCCGCGCTGACGCGCCGCGAACGAGTCGCGCACACGCCGGGGCCGAGCCACGGGCAGGGGGCTGCGCCACGCAGGGGCACCGCGGCCGCGCTAGCCGAAGCTGCACCGGCCGGGGCCACGCTGCGCAGGGGCCACACCGTGCAGGGGCAGGGGCCGGGCCGCGCCGGGGCAGGGAGCTATGTCGGGTGGGGGAGAGCCGTGCTGAGGCAAGGACGGGGCCGAGCGCAATGGGGCCGCGCGCCGGGCGAGGCCACGCCACGCGCGCCAAGCAGGGGCATGCCTGGGTGGCCGGGTTGGGGGCGAGCGCGCCGGGGCAGGGCTGCGCCGCGGCGGGGGCCGGGATCGCGCGCGCGGGGGTCACCGTGGCCGCGCCGGGCCGGAGCCGCACCGGGGCGAGGCGAGGCCATGCAGGGAGGGGCGGGGCACGCGCGCTGGGCCAACCGCGCCGAACCGGGCGGGGGCGCGCCGCGGGCAGGGGCATGCCGGGCCGCGCCGAGCCGGCAGGGGACGTGCGCACACCGCGCCAGGGGTGGCCCGCGCGCACCGGGATGTGCACGCCATGGCTTGGGGGTGTCGGGGCAGACGCGAGGGGGAGGGAGGGGGCCGCGCTGGGGTGGGGCGGGTTGCTGGGGCCGCGCATCGGGCTAAGGAAGGAGAAGGGGGAGGCGGTGGAGAGGGGAGGAGGGCTCACAGCGCGGGGGGGGGGGGGGGGGGCGAGGGCGGCACCGGGGCAGGGGTTCCAAGTGGCGGGAGGACGGAGGAGGGAGATGAGCTGCGCGAGGGAGAGGGAGAACGTGCGTGGGGTTAGAGGAGAGAGAGAGAGAGAGAAAGAGGGAGGCGGTTTTGGGGGGAGGTGGGGCTGACGGGTGGCCCCCCATCAAGGGGCGGCGGCGGCGGCTCAACCACCCGCACGCGACGCGCGCGAGGGGAGCAAGGGAGGCGGCTGGGCCGCCGAGCCGGCCCAAAGCGAGGAGGGGGCGGCAAGCTGGGCCGCGAGGCCGCGGCTAGGCCGCCGAGTCGGCTGGGCCGCGCGTGGGGAGGGGGAGAAGGGGGGAAAGGGAAAAAGGTTTTTTTTTTCCTTTTTTTCTAATCTATTTTCTAAATGCATGATTTCACCAATTCACTCAACAATCAAAAAAATCAATGCATGATCCAGCATGGTGCAATAACCAAAAGATTTTAACTCTAGGGTTTTACTTACACGAGGTCTCGAGCTAAATCTTGCTAGAATATTTGAAAAAGAACAAGGCATAGCGAGAAGAAAAAGAAAGAGGAAAGGTAACGACCGAATTTGGTGAGTGTTGGAGAAAGAAAAAATTCAACTCTCAAATTCAGGGTGTTACAGTCTGGCCCGGCACGATTATATTTTTTTATTTTACAAAAAAACATATATACATATATACAATTTATATTCAATTATAAAACATCTGAGCATGATGTTCTACTGGTTAGACAACTTTACCTAGTGTCTTCGGCCCTTCTTCCATCAGGGCATGGGTTCGAATCCCACATCTTGTACCATTTTTTAAACTTTTTACGGGGCTATAAAAGGGACCCCTAGGCGCATGAAGCAGCACACCAAGCCTCCATTGAACATCCTAAGATGCCTAGACTCTGCAAGCACGCATCCGGATGGGGCTATAAAAGGGACCCCTAGGCGCCTGAAGCAGCACACCAATCCTCCATTGAACATCCTAAGATGCCTAGACTCTGCAAGCACACATCTATATCATTGTGTTTGAGATTTGAGCACTTTTTGAGTTGTGAACTCGCTGCGCTGTGTTTGTGTGCTCGTTCCTTGACTTGTGTGTGCCGCTGTTGTGACTCTAGCTCTTGCGTGTGTTTCTATTCCCTCCCTTACTCTTGTGGTTTTCATTGTGATCAATATTGTAAGGGTGAGAGGCTCCAACTTGTAGAGATTCCTCACAAAGGAACATCTGCTATAAGGAAGAAAATTGTGGTATTCAAGCGGATCATTGGATCGCTTGAAAGGGGTTGAGTGCAACCCTCGTCCATTGGGACGC
Source organism: Zea luxurians (assembly GCA_029449295.1). Taxonomy (NCBI): domain Eukaryota; kingdom Viridiplantae; phylum Streptophyta; class Magnoliopsida; order Poales; family Poaceae; genus Zea; species Zea luxurians. The sequence goes on along the minus strand of JAOPSE010000010.1, from coordinate 4,568,165 downwards.
CACAACGTGGAAGTAGGCAAGTGTTCTACTTGGCTGAACCACGAGATAAAATCGGTGTGTCATCTGTTGTTATTCATGTGTGATTCTCTCTGCTTCTACTCACTTGATAATTGCTCTAAGTTTAAGACTCACCTTGTGAAGATCAATAAGTGAAGAAGTCATCTCTTTCTCTCTAGACATAGCACCTTGGTTTTGATTCCACTAATATTTCGTAAACCAAGTTTGTGCCATTTAGTGTTGATTTTTACAGGATCACCTATTCACCCCCCTCTAGGTACTCTCAATTGGTATCGGAGCCGTACTCTTCATTTAGGGACTAACCGTCTGAAGAGATGGATCCTAAAGGTAAGGGAATGGTGATCAATGACAAGGAGAATGAGACCCTCTACGTTGATGAGCCAAAAGGAGACAAACCCACTGACTCAGGCTCAAGTCACAAGAAGAGGGATGGGAAGAAGAAAAGGCGCATAAAGAAGATCATCTACTACGACTGCGACGCCTCCTCCTCTTCACCAAGGGATGACAACAACGAAGACTCTTCGTCGAAAAAGAAAACAGTTAATCAAAACTATTCTTTTGATTATTCTCGCATCCCTTATAATTTGAATGCCCATTTTCTATCTATTCCACTTGGAAAACCCCCACACTTTGATGGAGAGAACTATTCATTTTGGAGTCATAAAATGCGTAGTCACTTATTTTCTCTCCATCCTAGTATTTGGGATTGTTGAAAATGGAATGCATTTCGATAGCACTGACAATATTGAATTTATTAATGAGCAAATACATAAAAATGTCCAAGCTACTACTGTTTTGCTAGCATCTCTATGCAGGTATGAATACAACAAAGTGAGCGGCTTGGACAATGCCAAGAAAATATGGGATACCCTCAAGATCTCTCACGAGGGTAATGATGCCACCATGATTACCAAGATGGAACTGGTGGAAGGTGAGCTGGGGAGGTTCGCCATGATAAGGGGAGAGGAGCCAACTCAAACTTACAACAGGCTCAAGACCCTGGTCAACAAGATTTGAAGCTATGGGAGTACAAGATGGACGGATCATGACGTCGTCCGACTCATGTAAGGTCTTTTACCATTATTGATCCTCATCTTGTGAATCTTATCCGTGAGAATCCCAGGTACACCAAGATGACACCCGAGGAAATTCTCACAAAATTTGTAAGCGGGCGCATGATGGTGAAGGAAGCAAGATACGTGGACGATGCGGCAAACGGACTGCTTCCTCTCTACGAGCCGCAGCCCATTGCTCTCAAAGCAACGAGTAGCAAGGAGGCACTACCTAGCAAGGTAGCACGAGTGGAGGCTGCCGGACTCAACGAGGACGAAATGACGCTTATAATCAAGCATTTCAAGACCGCTTTAAAGGGACGCAAGGAATATCCCAACTAGAGCAAGTCTAAGGGAAAGCGCTCCTACTTCAAGTACGGCAAGTCTGGTCATTTTATAGCACAATGTCTTGATAATGACAATGACCAGGCACAAGAAAAGAAAGGGAAAAAGGAAAGGAAGAAGAACTATAGGAAGGCAAAGGGCGAGGCGCACATTTGAAAATAATGGGACTCCGACTGTTCTTCATCCAACTCCGATGATGAAGGACTAGCTGCCTTAGCCTTCAACAAGTCCTTCCTCTTCCCCAACGAACGCCACACATGTCTTATGGCTAAGGAGAAGAAGGTACATACATGAGATACACCTAAGTACACTTATTCTAGTGATGAGTAATCTTCTAACGATGAAGTAAATTATAGTGATCTATTTAAAGGATTAGATAGATCTAAGGTAGATAAAATAAATGAATTGATTGATGCTCTTAATAAAAAGATAGGCTTCTAGAAAATCAAGAAGATATTCTTTATGAGGAATATGATAAATTCATTAATGTTCAAATATCTTTTGCTCTAAAAATTAAGAAAAATGAACTATTGACTTCTGAGTTATCTGCTTACAATGACTCTATCTCTAAGCTTAAGAATTTAAATGTTGATTTAAAAGCTAAGTGAGAAGAAGTAAATTTTTCTAGTTCATCTATAGAGCATGTTGTTATATGCAATAGGTGCAAAGATTTTAACATTGATTCTTGTAATGAACATGCCTTTACTATTCTTAAGTGTTGGGGGCCTTCGTCCTCCGAAGGTCCTCAAAAACATGATTTGACAATGTTTTCCAAGTGGATTATGTGAACAGGTATCTTCGGACTCAGAATTATGAACATAAAGCACGGTCAGGACGAAGCCTAAACCAGACGAAGGACGGGCTGATTACCAACTACGAAGGATGGTGCACAGCCGAAGCTGTGCGCAGAGAAGCTTCGTCGCGATAGTAGAAAGGGGAACCGACTTAAAGATGAAAAGACTACGTGGGCCTTGACAGATTTCCATAAGCCATTAACAAATGTAATGGACATGGATGTAATTTTACGTGGGCTGCGTCCCGCGTCTATAAATAGATGAACAGTATTCCCGTACTGTTCACGCTGACTTGGCATTGGCATTTGCGTCACGCTTGTACTTTTTACCTTCTCTCAAGACCGAAGGTACATTTGTAATTTGTAATCATTTCTATTTCTCTGTGTTAATAAAATAGAAATGATTCTATGATTTACATTTCATGTTTTGTATGAATCCTTCGTTATTACTTGTTATATTTACGAAGGTATGTCTCTTACGACCTTCGTCCAGAACTCATTATTTCCGAAGGGGAATAATGTTTGGTAGGACGAAGGGCCTTAACATTTAACACTTTTTATGTTGCCTTGTTCTTAATTCGAAGCATTTGAGAACAAGTCCCCAACATTAAGTTAAATAATGATGTTGCAAGTCTTAATGCTCAACTTAAGACTTGCAAGGATAATTATTGTGACGGAACCTCCCAAGTTATTAGGCCCACCTACGGTTGTCCTTGTCCTACAGACTTTAGACAACCCTATAGGTGCACATAATCACTCGACAAGTTCGGTATCTGTATCCTTATTTCCTCGCCCAAGAGCGCTTCACCCGTCAAGCAGATATTACAACACATCGGAGGAACGAATAAGCGGAAGCGAATTACAATAACTTAATTTACATTCAAAATACAGAGAGAGTGTTATTATTACATTACTAGGTTATAAGAGTGCATAGAGTAATATTATTACAGACTTGGGAGGCAAAAACCCCTCCCGCATAAAAGTATTTTGTTTTTCAAAAGGGAGGACAACATCCTCCCGCAACCACTTCACTGTTGAGGTTCATCCTTGGGCACCACCTTAGAGCAAAAACAGCAAAAGTCTGCTGTTTCCTCACCTACAACAACATGGGTTTGAAAACCTTGAGTACGGAGTGTACTTTCGCAAGTCTTACCCGTCCAAATAAAAGACTCTCAAGGATATGCTGGTTTGAGGTAGTCAAGGTAACGCTGATCAAGTATCAAAGACTCTGTTTTGTAGAAATGCTTACTAAAAGTGGATCCTTAAAAATCTAGTTTTATTAGCAAGTTAAGTCATTACCTGTCACTAGAGTTCTTTCTATCCTAGTTCAAGCACTTGACCTGTACTAGCCGTCTTTTATCAATCCTTTTTGTTCACTGGAATGCTACGTGTAAGTCAGTGACCAAGTCTTCATATCCGAGAAGTAACAGCGATCCGAATCGATGAATACCCAGCTGGGGATCTCCAATCACATGACATATGTAGCACTTAACCCTTGCATATGTCAACTCGCCACCGGGTTTCTTAAGACTAGACCGAGTTCACGCCAACCGAGAGCACAGATACACCACCGTCCAGCCTCTTGCCATGGAGGGTACACGCTAATCTCGCCATCTCTCCACTCCCATTATGTGTTGGCCTTTCTGGTATTAGTCTGCCCGAGGCAAAACTTACCCATGATGAGGCATGTGACCAGTTAAAAGGTCCTCGATCATCATGCCTACATCGACACGGTCCTTAATCGACTCAGACGGAGACACTACATCGAGACTCTCTTCCCCAACATTGGCGCCCACCTCCGGTGAACTCACTTCCACTTCGAGTTTTTTTTGAACACCTTCGGAAGCTATAGACCTTCGCTATGGCGCCGAAGAAAGCTTCAGCGATTGGGGCTTCAGCACTGCATCCGCTGGACCACAACCAGGAGACCGTCTCTCTTCGGGAGGCCCGAAGCCAGAAGAGAAAGGCCGTAAGCCCGACGCTTCAGGAGGAAGAGCTAGACCAAGAAATCAGGGATATGGAGATCCTACATCAACAAGTGCAAAGGAAGAAGGAGAAGATGGCCCGGCTAGCTGAGTTGCAGCGGCAGATAGACGAAGCCTCTGAGGAAGTCCGCCACCTCACCCATGATGAGCAAAACAGAAGGCCTCAGCAGAAAGACCTTCGTCAGGAGGGCTTCGTCAACGAAGATGACTGGTATGACAATTTCCATCAGGGAAATTTTGTTTTCGATGATGCTTCTCCTTTGTCCGCTGAGCTGCAGGCTACACCTTGGCCTCCATCCTACAAGCCACCTCAGCTTCCCATGTTCGACGGCCATTCAGACCCGAAGCAGTTCCTGATGAGCTACGAAGCAACAGTGTCTTCGTATGGGGGCAATGCTGCAGTCATGGCGAAGTCTTTCGTTATGGCCGTCAGGAGTGTTGCTCAGACCTGGTATTCCTCCCTTCGGCCAGGAACGATCACTTCATGGCAAAAGCTGAAGGATATGTTACTGACCAGCTTTCAAGGATTTCAGACGAAGCCGGTCACAGCTCAAGCCTTGTTCCAGTGCATTCAGGATCATGAAGAATACCTTCAGGCTTATGTCCGAAGGTTCTTACGTTTGAGGGCGCAGGCACCAACGGTGCCCAATGAAATTGTTATCGAAGCCATGATCAAGGGGCTTCGTCCTGGGCCTGCAGCTCAATACTTTGCTAGAAAGCCGCCTCAGACCCTGGAGAAACTGCTCCAAAAGATGGATGAGTACATTCGTGCTGACAATGACTTTCGCCAAAGAAGGGAGGAGGCCTTCAGATTTTCTGAAATGACCAGGGGCTTCGGAGGAAGATACTACCCGAGGCATGTCCGGTCCATTCACAGCTCCACTCAGAATGATGATAAGGGGAGTCAGCAGAGCAGACCGCAGTGCTCCTCACAGGCTTCGGGGCAACAACAAGCTTTCTTCCGGCCACCAGCTCCGAGAGGCAGAGGCGCCAGGGGCTTCGGCGGAAGATTCGGAGATCAACCAAGGAAATTGTTTTGCTTGTTCTGTGGAGAAGGCAAGGGCCATACCACCAGGACGTGCCATATTACAATCCAGAAGCAAAAGGAGATAGCCGAAGCTACATCTCAACAAGTTCAGCCGAAGCAGGTCATGCATACTGCTTCGTATCATCCGCCTTACATCCCACAATACATAGACAACCACCCTGCAGCTTCTGTAGCTTCGGCAAGTCAACCTCAAGCTTCCTGGCAACAGCCCCCGCCTCCACCTCCATTGCAACAGGGTCAACAGCCAGAAGGGAGTCAATATGCTCCACATCAAAGGGACTTCAGAGAACAATCCGAAGCTCGCACAGTCAACAGCACTGTGCCAGAGTCGAAGCACATTTATTGACACATATCCTACCTTTGATAGCAGTCTTTTCCATTCAGTTCTATTTTCTGTAGCAAAAAACATTGATCGTTTCCATGTAATAATTTCGCTGTCTCCCACGAGGAAAACCTATTTTCTCCACAGGATTAAGTTGATGAAGTTTTTGTGTTAACAAGGAGGACCTTCGAAATATTAAAAATCCTTCGGATTAACAGAAAGTCGTTCTAAGGAACGCAGAGTAAGTTCATGAAGTCACAAAAAGCTGTTCCAAAGGGAGCGCAGTGTAAGTTTTCTGCTCAAAAGTCGTTCCTAAAGGAATGCAGAGCTTACAGCGAAAAGTCAACGCTGATACCGTCTAAGTAAAAGACGAAGAAGCTCCTAAGGGAGGCTTACAGCGAAAAGTCAACGCTGATACCGTCTAAGTAAAAGACGAAGAAGCTCCTAAGGGAGGCTTACAGCGAAAAGTCAACGCTGATACCGTCTAAGTAAAAGACGAAGAAGCTCCTAAGGGAGGCTTACAGCGAAAAGTCAACGCTGATACCGTCTAAGTAAAAGACGAAGAAGCTCCAAAGACGTTCCTAAGGGAATGCAGAGCTTACGAATAAATTTTGTGTGTATCTTCGGAACAAAGGTCATTTGCATAACATAACATCATCACATCATCTTGCATAGCATAAGCATCATACATCATATTGCATTTTGCAAGAGAAGGGTACACAGTATCGACCTTCGGAAGAATGCTTTGAGAAAGCAATATCGAAATTGTATAAATTCGGAATACAGCTTCGGAGAATATTTTTACGAAGCATGGACAAGCTTCATCAGAGCAGTATCGAAATTGTATAGCTTCGGAGAATGTTTTTATGAAGTATGAACGTGTTTCATCAGAGCTTCATCAGAGCAATATCAAAATTGTTTAGCTTCGGAGAATGCTTTCACGAAGCATGGATGTGACATCAGAACAGCTTTAACGGAGAATATTTTCTTCACGAAGCATGAAAAGAAGGGAAGGTGTTTTTTCGCCGAAGGCTCAAAAATGGTATGTATGTAGAGTTTCATGCATCGTAAAGAATTGAATAATGAAAAGAAACTTGTATATTACATTCAAATGTACAAAATGTTACATAGATCACACTTTAAATGTTTTTTCTAAATAGCATCTAGTCTTCTCTTAATACTGCTTCGGCGGCTTCATTTAGAAGTTGATCAACAACTTTGTCCATGATAGCTTCGGCCATTTGTTTAATTTCATTATCCCCTTTTGTGTGCGGGTCGGCAGTCGATTCAGCAGCTTCTGAGGGAAAAGAATATTTCTTCATTACTATTACAAACCGTGAGCAAAGTTTGAAATAAAAATTACAACACAACAAGAGCGACTAATTGGTACCTAATTGCCTTTCGGGCTCTGTACTCCTTTCGGCAGCTTCCGCCACTTTCCTAGCATCATGGATGCCTTTTTCACTCCTTTGGATGATTTCTTGCGCCATTCCTCGGCCGCCGTCGTTCCAGATATCAGTAAAAAATTTGCCACCAACCACGCTTGCTTCGGCCGAGGGGTCCTTGATGTCTTCGGAAGATAAGGCAGCTGCGGACTGAGCTAAAAATTTTTACATGCCCGCAACCTTTCTTCTCTAAGATAGAAGCAATTCCTCTGGCGCCCGAAAAAGCGCAGATGTCACCGCGACTGCTCAGGATCTCCTCGAAGGCCTCTGCTTCGTGACTAATCCATTCCAGTGGACCTTCGGGATTGCCTCGAGAGAAATTCTCTTCGCTGGAGAAGGCGCCCACGCTGGCGAAGCTGGTTTTTATTTTATTCACACATTCTACAGATTTAACATAACAGTTCCTCTGAGAAGCACGAAGCTCTTTAACACTTAACTCCAATTTATTGACCATATGATCACTGAGTTCTCGTTTTGTTTCCTCCAGCGCACGTTCCTCTTTAGCCCTAGCCAGCTGTTTCTGAAGATCTTTAATTTCACGCTTTTGGGCTTCGGCCTGGGCTTTTGAAGCAGCTTCGTCCTTCTTTACTTTATCTACCAGTGTAAGCAGAATTTTATCCTTTTCCAGAGCTTCGTTCCTCAGTTTGATAACTTCGGAGCGTAAATTGTTAAACGCAATATCATAGCTTTCATCTTCGGCGCTTTTTTGGGCTCTTAACGCGTTGCTCAGAATTAGGCCCTGTATAAAAAAAGAAGAATCCATATAAGAATAAAGGAATGAATTACGCATTAAAAAGTTTTTTCAAACGATTAGTCTCCATACCTTTAGGCTATTATATGCAAGACTGTCTGCAAGATCCTCTTTCGTCATGGCGCATAATCCAGCTTCGAGCTTCGGGAATCCCATGCTTCTAGCCATTTCCCGGCACACGGATAATTCTTTATTGTCTGGGAGGCAGTACAGGAAATCATCTTCGTTTGTCCCATTAAATATCACTGCCCCCTTCGGATATTTTAGCTCTTTCGCATAATGGTTGGCTTCATAAGTTTCTTCTGCAGATAATTTTTTCCCCGAAGCGTGTCGTATAATGTAATCGTATATGCTGGCAGGAGCTTCGGGGATGGCACTGTCAATTTCTTCAACTAAAACTGGTTCTGATATTTTTATTGCTTCGGCTTCCAAAGGTTGCTCCTTGTAGGGCTCTGAAGGCCCAGCTTCAGCTTGTTGCGTCGAAGCTTCAGTAGAAGCTTCAGCAACTTCAACACTCTTTTTTGGAGTTGTGCTTGAAGACTTAATTGTCTCCAAGACATCTAGTACGTTTACCATTCTTTTCCTTTTTGGGGTCACCGATGGCCCCTTTTGGTTTTTTATTGCTTCGACATTTACCGAAGGACTTAAGATTTCAGACATTTTTGGCTCGTCTACCTTCGGTTTCTCTGATTTTTCCGCTGAAGGCGCTTCAATCTTTTCTTCCATCTTCGGCACTGAAGCTGGTTCGACAGCTTCAGAGGCCAATGGGACTTCACCAATGAATTCTGGCACTGTGGCCGGCTCAATAAAGCGTGTCCGATGGGTGAGCACCTTCATCTTCTTTCTTTGAGGCGCTGGCTCACTTGGGGCACTCGTGGTAGCTTCTGCCGCAGGAGAAGTATTTTTCCTCTTGCGACCCAACACCGGATACTGATAATCAGGGTACATAAACCCGACCGCGTCAAACACACGGTTGAGCCTTTTCTTCTTTCGGCCTCCGAAGGCTGCTGATAGCGCAGTATTTTCGGCCTTCGAATATGCCCCGAGTAGTTCATCACTTAATGTTTCAATGCTTTTCAGCCAGTCATCATCAGGTTCAACAAATTTATCTGCATATTTGAATGTGTATTTCAGTCTAACTAGTCCGCCTTCGTCGGACTCTTTAATGGTTTCCTTCGGCATTTCCCACTTTTCTGTAAGTGGCCATACCCTGAAGGCAATGTGCTCCTGGACCAAGTCCCTTGTTCCAATGAAGGAGCACACAACGCCGAAGGCTCTTTGGCACTCCTCGGCTGCTTTGTCCATTTCAACCTTCGGCCTTCGAAGTCCGAAGCGTTGCCAGATGGGGCACATAATAATACTCTTAACATTTTCTTGCGCTGATAAGTTATTCTTCACGTAAAACCACTCTGTCATCCAGGCTCCGGGCCATCTCTTCCGAAAGGTCGGCACAGGGCAGCTCGACCCGGAGCGGGCACCGAAGCTATAGCACCCAAAATTGTTGTGATATTGTTCTTTTCCCCAGGGCTTCGTTTCATATAACAATTCGTGAATATTGCAGAAGCTTTTAGCGTTTGGTTCCAAACCTTGGCTTCTCACAGCCCAGACAAAAATCCCCATTCTTATGATAGCTTCGGGAGTAAGTTGATGAAGGTAGACTTGGAATGTTTTCAGTACCTCAACAACAAAGTTGCTCAGGGGGAATCGAAGCCCAGCCTTGAGAAAGCTTCGGAAGATTACAACTTCATCTTCTTCGGGAGTGGGAGAAGTCTTTTCTCCAGCGTCAGCTCTCACAATAGATACATCTCGAAAATACCTCCCCCTCATATTATCAATATGATTCTGCTTGATAGTGGTTTTCCCGAAAACCGTGTGACTTGGCCGCCATGGACGATCTTCGGCCTCTTCCCCACCACTCTCTACATCATAGCTGTCGCTGTCACCAGTATCTTCGGACAAACCTTCGAGAATCTCCTTGGTGATTTTCTCTGTATTGGTCTCTGCCATCGCTATCAGGAACCCCAGATTCTTCTCCTCCTCGAGACTCAGCTTCGTCTCAGCAGGGATCTTCTTGCCTTCAGACATCTTCGGAAACGCTAAAAAACTGTTCCCGAGGCCGAAGCTTCAAAATCAAAAACACCAGCAAATCTTAGCGCACAAGAGCTAAAAATTTTAGTGGGCCGAAGCAGATGGCAAGTGTGCGTACCAAATGAGTTTGCGGTGCGATCTTATTTATACGCCCAGGGCGTCGAAAATTGAAAGGCCCCGCTTGTCAGTGAATGTTGCTATTCTAGCAAAGGGAAGGTGTTTTTTCGGACCTTCGGCTCAAGGCCTTCGTCCATATCGCAATCTGAATTTATTATTGACAAATTAATATTGCGAGGGGCTACTGTTGGGGGCCTTCGTCCTCCGAAGGTCCTCAAAAACATGATTTGACAATGTTTTCCAAGTGGATTATGTGAACAGGTATCTTCGGACTCAGAATTATGAACATAAAGCACGGTCAGGACGAAGCCTAAACCAGACGAAGGATGGGCTGATTACCAACTACGAAGGATGGTGCACAGCCGAAGCTGTGCGCAGAGAAGCTTCGTCGCGATAGTAGAAAGGGGAACCGACTTAAAGATGAAAAGACTACGTGGGCCTTGACAGATTTCCATAAGCCATTAACAAATGTAATGGACATGGATGTAATTTTACGTGGGCTGCGTCCCGCGTCTATAAATAGATGAACAGTATTCCCGTACTGTTCACGCTGACTTGGCATTGGCATTTGCGTCACGCTTGTACTTTTTACCTTCTCTCAAGACCGAAGGTACATTTGTAATTTGTAATCATTTCTATTTCTCTGTGTTAATAAAATAGAAATGATTCTATGATTTACATTTCATGTTTTGTATGAATCCTTCGTTATTACTTGTTATATTTACGAAGGTATGTCTCTTACGACCTTCGTCCGGAACTCATTATTTCCGAAGGGGAATAATGTTTGGTAGGACGAAGGGCCTTAACATTTAACACTTTTTATGTTGCCTTGTTCTTAATTCGAAGCATTTGAGAACAAGTCCCCAACATTAAGTTAAATAATGATGTTGCAAGTCTTAATGCTCAACTTAAGACTTGCAAGGATAATTATTGTGACGGAACCTCCCAAGTTATTAGGCCCACCTACGGTTGTCCTTGTCCTACAGACTTTAGACAACCCTATAGGTGCACATAATCACTCGACAAGTTCGGTATCTGTATCCTTATTTCCTCGCCCAAGAGCGCTTCACCCGTCAAGCAGATATTACAACACATCGGAGGAACGAATAAGCGGAAGCGAATTACAATAACTTAATTTACATTCAAAATACAGAGAGAGTGTTATTATTACATTACTAGGTTATAAGAGTGCATAGAGTAATATTATTACAGACTTGGGAGGCAAAAACCCCTCCCGCATAAAAGTATTTTGTTTTTCAAAAGGGAGGACAACATCCTCCCGCAACCACTTCACTGTTGAGGTTCATCCTTGGGCACCACCTTAGAGCAAAAACAGCAAAAGTCTGCTGTTTCCTCACCTACAACAACATGGGTTTGAAAACCTTGAGTACGGAGTGTACTTTCGCAAGTCTTACCCGTCCAAATAAAAGACTCTCAAGGATATGCTGGTTTGAGGTAGTCAAGGTAACGCTGATCAAGTATCAAAGACTCTGTTTTGTAGAAATGCTTACTAAAAGTGGATCCTTAAAAATCTAGTTTTATTAGCAAGTTAAGTCATTACCTGTCACTAGAGTTCTTTCTATCCTAGTTCAAGCACTTGACCTGTACTAGCCGTCTTTTATCAATCCTTTTTGTTCACTGGAATGCTACGTGTAAGTCAGTGACCAAGTCTTCATATCCGAGAAGTAACAGCGATCCGAATCGATGAATACCCAGCTGGGGATCTCCAATCACATGACATATGTAGCACTTAACCCTTGCATATGTCAACTCGCCACCGGGTTTCTTAAGACTAGACCGAGTTCACGCCAACCGAGAGCACAGATACACCACCGTCCAGCCTCTTGCCATGGAGGGTACACGCTAATCTCGCCATCTCTCCACTCCCATTATGTGTTGGCCTTTCTGGTATTAGTCTGCCCGAGGCAAAACTTACCCATGATGAGGCATGTGACCAGTTAAAAGGTCCTCGATCATCATGCCTACATCGACACGGTCCTTAATCGACTCAGACGGAGACACTACATCGAGACTCTCTTCTCGTGCAAATCACCCGTCTAGTCTCAGCTTTATCATTTAAAACCCAAAGTCTAGTACCTGGCAGAGGTACATCTTTTCTGATGTTGAACCCATCATGGCCATGATGGATCCACCATCAAGTTTTATTTTTGAAAACATCCCTTCCACTATGAAGCATCATCTTTTTATTTTAAAACAAAACATTTGTTTTTCTAAATTAGGACTAAGCATTAGAAAACCTTTTAATAAAACATGTGATCAAGGAATGGTAAACAGTTCCAAGGAAGGAAATGCAGCAATTGGTTTAGCACACAACTCCTATCACCTAATGCATCATAAAAGGTGATAAAGATTTAAAACAGTAAGGAGGTGGCAAATGCACCGGGGCTTGCCTTGTGTTGTAGGGGAGTCGGGCTCTGTTCCATAGATATCAAAATAGAAACAGTTCCCGGCAGGTGGATTTTCTATTGATGGAGCAGTCTCCTCTTCTTCAACAGCTACTTCTTCTTCGTTTTCTATACACAACCATATATGACCATGAATGCTCATGTGATGCTTATGAATATGCAATGATAGTAGAGATACATCAAGTTGTATCTTGAATACAACTTTCCTTCACGGTGCACCAGGGAAACTAGGGTCTTCTAGGTCAATACCCTAGTAGGGTTAGACAGTTTTATCCTTAGGAGCTAGGGTTTTGGGTTTGGGAATCAAACAATGTTCAATACATGTTAAACTTCACCCATTGGTTCTAATTATCAAATTAAGTTTATCCAAAAAGTTTTCTGATTTTTGGAGTCCTCAAATAATTTCTAAAATTTCTGAAGTATAGGTTTAAGCCCTTTTAAATACTGAATAATTCCTGGTTTGGGCTCAAAATCTTGGAACCGTTTTTAATAAATACTAGAAAAATTTAGGAGTCCAACAAAATTGGTCTCATATTTTTATCATTTTTCTATAATTTTCCATGGATTTCCTAAGTCTGGCAAAAAAAGAAAAAGGAAAAGCATAAACAGTAACGGGCTTAATCTAAGCCCGAACCGGCCCATGACAGGCGAAACGCGCTCGCGCACGCGCCGCGGTGTTCACTTTGCGCAGAGGACCCTGGCGATTTGAAAAACCCTTAAAGAGTTTGTAGCACTATTTCCTTGTGTCTCTAACATTTGCAAATAGGCCCTTCCCTTTCTAATTCTTCACAAGGCGAGATCCCCGACCGAGGACGGTGGAGCAGTGGCTCAGGCGAGCCTGTACCGACCTGAAAACACAATGACCGGCGCTCAGGTGTGGTTGACACCTAATTCTACCCCTAACGACCATTACCCCTCAATCAATTGCAAAGTTCTAGTTCTAATCTCTCTGTCCACGGTGATGGTGCGAACTACGGATGAACTGAGGTGTTCCCAGCGATCTAGCGCGGTGTAGTTCAATTGGCTGGGCCCTAAGCATCTATAGCACACAGGGATGTTGAAACAAGAGCGAGGAGGACGTGAACGGACCTGTAGAGAGCTAGCCATGGTGAGCTCACTCATGGCGGAGTTTTGACTGATTTGGGGGAACTTCAAAGTTGGAGCGCTCTGGTGGACAATCTGATGCACGGGCTAGTGCGTTGGGTGTGTGATTCCTTAGCGGAGTAGGCTGGGGCACCAATTTATAGTTTCCAAGGGCGGTGGCTCCTAATTTTGGCATGGCATGCTGGCGGCTGGAGAGATAGAAGGCCACTGGTGGCTCAGTCATGGCGTTCACCGGTGCAGCGGTTCAGAGATGGTAAGCCTAGGCGTGCCACGATTACTACCGTGCAGTAAAGAGCCACGGCGTGGCATAATTGAGGTCACTGGAGTTTCCACGACGACACCGGCGGTCCGGCCACGTCGCACGGCTATAGGCGCGGTTGATAAACTTCACCCCATGACCAAATCCGCTCCCCTTCTAATCTTTTCACCCTCCCGGCACTATCCTGCCCGAGTCCAGCACGAATCGCCACGATCAGCGTGAATCCTTGCGTAGAGGCCACCGGCGACGAGGGGGACTAAACCTGAGATCTTTCTGCGGCACTGTACCATTAGAACGACATTCAGAGCAATTGACAGAGCGGTTCGCAGCGCCCAGATCTCCAATTTTCATGTGATAACTTGCTAATCCACCTTTAACAAAGTTGTGGTCCTATAATCCAGCTTTAATCTTGCTATAGCCACCATACTTCAATTCTCACTAAATCACACTCGAAATAGCCCTCAAACTTGGTCCTAGTTCACTGTCAGTCCAGTTTCAGAGCTGTACTCGACTGATAGACCAACTTCAGGTCTATTTTTCTCCCACTTTCATGTAGCACTAGGGCTTACTTACTTAATAAAATTTGTTCTCCTTACATAGCTCTACAAGTTTGCTATATTGACAAAGAGCAAAATCCCCAAGAATTCTGAGATATAGAGCTATAAAGTTGACCCCATTCAACTGAATTCAGACTTAAGCATATGGGGTTCATGGGGTACTTTTTGCAAATAAGTCCAAAATCCATCATTCAACTAGGGAATCCTCAAATGTGCAAAGCACTTGATTTGTAATGTTCTATTACTTTGACATTTTGCACTTTAGTCCAAAAGTGCCAAGAATTTACATTTACCCCCTAGGTTTCCAATTTAGGGCTTGTTCGTTTTGATGCTAAACCATGTGGATTGGGTGGGATTGAGTCGTTTTAAATCCATAACAAGTCAAAATACATCTCAATCCCACCCAATCTGCTCCAATCCACATGGAATTAAAATAACCGAACAAGGCCTTAGGGTTTTCTAGGGGTCTTTTTAGGGTTTTGAGTTTCTAGGGTTTTTGTGCCACTAAAGTTAATCAATTTTAAGATCTTATAAGTATTTCTCATGGTTTTTGAGGTTTTATCCTATTTGGACTTCACTTACCTCCATAAGCCCTAACTCAGGGTTTAATACCCTACCCTAGGGTTAACCACACTTCAAGCCACATCATCACAACTTATTTGAAATATTTACCTGGTAAATGCATTCAAGGTGTAACAAGCAATATGAAATGTCAATGCACATGATGTTATGCTGAAGTTTTAGTGCTAGTAACACTAGGGGTGTTACAATTATGAGAAACTAAAATTTGTCAGGGATGCCTAGACCATTGGCAGACACCCCTCTATTAAGGATGGACTTGGTTTCCAAAAGGAGACCAAGAACTTAACAAGCAAAAGGACTTCCAATCTTAATAAGGAGAAAGGAAAGGCTCCAATGGCTAGTAGCTCTTATTGTTTAAATGACCAAAAGAACCATGCTTATCTTTATTTTCACGTCAAGAATTTTTCTAGTGCTGCTCATCATGATAAGTGTTGTAATCATGTTGTTTTCCCTACTCGTCATGATGCTGCATTTAATTCTCATGCCATGTTTGCATCTAACTCTTCATATGTGTTGGGGGTATGCTTCATAGCCGAAGATCCTAAAGAAGGAGAACACCTTCGGCAGACACTCTCAGGAGCAAGCACCGAAGCTATTACTTAGAGAGCTTCGGCACAATGATAGATCTTAAGACGAAGGGCTGAACCGACTTAAAGATGGATTGACTCAAAGACCCATGATGTCTGTGTCATTATTGTAATAAATTGTAAAGGGCTTAAATGTAATTTTACGCAGGTTGCACCCTGTGCCTATAAATAGGTGAACAGTATCACGGCACTGTTCATGCGATCCTGTAATCACGGACACATTATGCTTGAATTATTGCTTTCCGCCAAGGCGAAGGTATAAATGTGCCCAAATATTATGTTTTAATACTTATATGTTCATATAATAAAATATGTGAATATATTTTATACTTTGTATTTCATTTCTCATTGTTTGTTGTTTTATAAGTAAGATTACGAAGATGAAATCTTCATAATATTTCACTCTTGACCTTCGTCCGAAGCTCATTAAATCCTTGGGGAGATAATGCTTCAGCGGACGAAGGGCATTTATACTTAACATTTTTTGTGTTGCCTTGTTCTTAATTCATAGCATTTGAGAACAAGTCCCCAACATTGGCGCCCACCTCCGGTGAACTCACTTCCACTTTTCTGAGCTGATGACTTCGTTCAACAACCAAGCCGGAGCTGCATCGGCTCCGAAGCTGGTACTCCCGATAATAGGCGGTTCAAGCTCAGAGCCAGCCAACAAGAAGCAGAAGAAGGAGGCACAGAGAAGGGTATAGCATGTTGGGGTGCAAGGACCCTTCATCAAGTCAAGATGGTCCCATATCCCGATTACCTTCTCCCAAGAGGATCTTCAGCTCAAGGATTACCCTCACAACGATGCTATGGTTATTTCTTTTGTTATCAAAGGATTTCTGGTCCACAATGTTTTGGTCGACACAGGCAGTGCAGCGGATATTATATTTGCTAAGGCCTTCAGACAGATGCAAGAGCCCGAAGATAAGATCCATGATGCTACACACCCCCTTTGTGGCTTTGGAGGAAGGCAGATTCTAGCACTTGGCAAGATCACAATGCCAGTAACCTTCGGATTTATCAACAACACAAGGACTGAGCAAGTTGTGTTTGATATTGTTGACATGGAGTACCCTTACAATGCAATCATTGGATGTGGTACTCTCAATGCGTTCGAAGCAATTCTTCACCCAGCATATCTTTGCATGAAGATATTGTCGGATCAAGGGCCTATTGCTATTCATGGAAGTCAGGAAGCTGCCAGAAAGGCCGAAGGAAATTGGACAGATTCAAAAGCAATCCATAAAAAAGATGGAGCTGAAGCTTGTGAGCAATACAAGTACAGAAGGGAGAAGGCTGCTTCGGCTGATCAGCCGAAGCCCATGCTCTTATGTGACGATATAGCAGAACAGAAGGTGCTATTGGGATCTAAATTGTCTGAAGAGCAGGAGAAAACCCTCATTAGGTTCCTGTTCAACAACAAAGATGTCTTCACATGGTCAGCTAATGATCTCTATGGTGTCAACAGGGATGTTATTGAACACTCGCTCAATGTGGACCCATCCTTTAGACCCAGAAAGCAGAGGCTTCGGAAGATGTCTGATGACAAAGCCGAAGGTGCTCAGAATGAAGTGAAAAGACTCCTTAGCGCTGGAGTCATCAGAGAAGTAAAATACCCAGAATGGCTAGCTAACACTGTTGTGGTGAAGAAAGCCAATGGTAAATGGAGAATGTGCATTGATTTTACTGATATCAACAAGGCTTGTCCGAAGGATGAATTTCCATTACCAAGGATAGATTCTCTGGTAGACGCAGCAGCTTCGTTAGAGCTCATGAGTTTACTAGATTGTTATTCAGGCTACCATCAAATCTGGATGAAGAAAGAAGACGAGCCGAAAACCAGCTTCATCACCCCCAGTGGTACATATTGTTACCTTCGGATGCCTGAGGGGCTCAAGAATGCTGGAGGAAGCTTCAGCATAATGACAACAAAGGTCCTTCATTCTCAGATAGGCAGAAACGTGCTAACATATGTTGATGATATCAAAGTAAAAAGCACAAAGCAAGAAAATCACATTGCTGATCTGCAGGAGACATTCGCTAATTTTAGGCAAGCTGGTCTGAAGCTGAATCCAGAAAAATGTGTCTTCGGGGTAAAGAAGGGGAAATTCCTTGGTTGTCTGGTTTCAACAAAAGGAATCGAAGCTAATCCAAATAAAATCGAAGCTATCCTTCGGATGGAGCCGCCAAGCACAAAGAAAGGGGCTCAACGGCTGACAGGAAGACTAGCATCTTTGAATCGATTTATATCCAGATCGGTAGAGAGAAATTTACCATTCTTTGTGGTGCTAAAGTCAGCCAAAGTTTTCCAATGGGGATCAGCTCAGCAAAAAGCTTTCGAGGAACTGAAACAGTATTTGATAGATTTAAAGACCCTAACTCCACCAGCGCCAGGGGCTCCTCTGCTGCTGTATGTGGCAGCTTCGCACTATGCAGTAAGTGTGGCGCTTGTTCAGGAGAAGCTTGAAGGGCAATTTAAAAAGCAGGCTCCAATATACTTTGTTTCCGAAGTCCTCAGTTTATCAAAGAAAAACTATACAAAATTGGAGAAGGTGCTGTATGCTGTTTTAATGGCCTCAAGGAAGCTTCGACATTATTTTCAAGCATACCATATAATTGTTCCTTCATCACAGCCTTTGAAGGATATTATGAGAAACAGGGAAGCTACTGGAAGGATTGGAAAGTGGGCTGCGGAACTTAATGAGTTCTGCATTGATTATGTGCATAGATCTTCGATTCAGTCCCAAGCGCTAGCAGATTTCATCGCTGACTAGACGCTAGGGGCTCAAGAAGAAGAAGCAAGTAAAGATGCCGAAGCTTGGTGTAACACCACTGGTGTTACTGCAACTAAAACTTGAGCATGGCATCATAAACATTGGCATTGCATATGTTTGACACACCTAGAGTGCATTCACTAGGTAAAAGTTTCAAACAAGTTGTATTGTTATAGCATTTTGCAAATAGAACCCTAGATAGGGAACTTAACCCTAAATAGGGATTAAAGGGGTAAAAACTAACCAAATTGAGAAAACCTAAAAGCTTTAGGGGAATAGTCATAAAATGTTCCCAAAAATGAACTTGAATCACATTTATACCCCTGAGGTACTAAAAATCCCCATTTGAACCCTGGAAAACCCTAAGTCCAAACCCTACGGGCCTATGTGCAAAAATTGTGCACATTTGGACTAAAGTGTAAAAACTACTATGTTAAATCATATAAAGTCACATGGTTCACATTTGGGAAGATTTACAAGCCAAACCCAAGTTTTGGACTAATTTGCAAAAAGTGCCACTTGACCTCTATTTCATTCTAAGTCTGAATTTCAGATTTGTGGGCTCAACTTTGGAGCCTTGAAACTTTCAAAATATAGGGTTTTTAGCCTAGGGCACCACATCAAAGTTGTAGACCAATCAAAGGAGAACAACTTTGCTTAAGAATGTGAGCTCAGTTGTTAACAATAAATTGAAGATAATTAAGCCTAAAGTCTGGCTGTCAGGCTGGTTCCACTCTGAAATTCAGATTTTCAGTGTAACAGAGCCATCTTTGGGTTTGAATTCAACCTTGATCTTGTGCTCAAATGAGTTCAATCCCTATAGTCGAATTATTGCTGGTTTGTAGCTCTATAATTTTGCTGCAAAGCTTGGGATGTGTTGCCATACGAATCTTAGAGTAAATCGTGCTCCAAGTCGCTCTGTCAGTTCATTTGATGAGAGATTGCCATGGTACAGTAAGTGTTTAACTGAAGAAGATCCCGATTCCACCCCCTGCTCGTCGCCGGTGGTCCGTCGCCGTTGATCGGTTGCTCGCCGTGATTCGTGCGCCGTGGCCATCAGATAAGCACAGCCCAGTAAAAATCTTGGCGTCTGATCCACTTGCGCTCGGATTATGGCTAAGTTCGTCGTACCCCCCCCCAGCCGTCGGTCGTGCGGATAAATCTCACCGCCGTCGAGCTGCCGCCGTTGCGTGCCACGTGCCTCAGCGCGGGACTTCATCGCGGTGACTCACTGGTTGCATGTCCGGCGATCACCGGAGCCACTGCCACGGTGAAAGCCACTTTTCCCCGCACTGAGCTTGCCTCCCCTCTCCAGCCGCCAGCACCCCCCTGGCCGAATTCATCACCATCGCTCGATGCGCTTATAAATTGAGTGCGCCGCAAGCTCCATAGGGCAGTAAGCTATCCAGCCACCACGAATCAGCCTTGACCATTCGCTAGAATCCACGAATTTTGAGTTCTCCCCCAATCCGGTCTCCACCGCCGTGAAACCCACCCCACCGTGGCCGAACCGCTCTGGTAAGGCTCTGCCCAATTCATGTGTTGTTTCCATAGCCCTGCGCACTTTTGAAACTCACTGTGGCATCCGTTCTCGCAACTTGGCCTTGGTTTAGCAGGAACGCGTGATCCCGATCTCGGTGTCCGCCGTGATCGTGTGCAAGCAACTCCTAGTAAGGTTCGGGTTAGTTTAATGGTTCTTCCTAGGACATCTTAGATCGGTGAAGCCTCCCCGTTAGTTATCCCGAGCAGTCATCGTGGGGAAGAAATAGAAGATCGAGGGCGTCCCTGCAATTTGACAGTGACACATAGGAACAGTAAACAAACTTACTTCGATTTAGCTAATAAACCAAGGACCTCCGTGCAAAACTGCCTGTGCACACAACGCGCGCGACCCAGTTTCCTGTATCGTTGGGCTGTCCTGGGCCAGAAACAGCCCATCACTATTTAAACTTTTTCTTTTTCTTTTTCAGTAGAACTTTAGAAATCCATAGAAAATTGTAGAAAAATCCTAAAATTGTCAAACCAATTTTCCTAGACTTCTTATTTTCCATAATATTTAATAAAAATAGTTTCATGATTTTTAGGTTAAATAAGGAATTTTAAGGCATTAAAAGTAGTTTAAACCATTAGTTCTGGATTTTTAGGAGATAAGTGGTAATTCCAAAAATGCCCAAACTTTTTATGTGAATTCTACATATTATTTAGAAGCCTTGGGTAGAATTTGGTTGAATTTGGACCATGTTTGATACTTTGAACCCGAAACCCCCACCCCTGCCCTGTGAACTCCTTTACTGACTCCGGAAACCCTAAGTTCTCGGAGTTCCGTGAAGGAAAATTGTATTCAAGACCTTAGATAATAAATTCTTATTACCTTTGCACTCCCATGAGCATTACATGGCATTCATTCTTATATACATATATATGGTTATGTTTAGAAAACGAAGAAGAGATTGAAGTGACCGAAGAGAAGACACCACCACTTTTGGAATCTCAGGCAGGAACTTGTCTCTACTTTGACATCTGCGGGCCTGAGCCTGACTCACCTACTAACGAAGGCAAGCCCCAGTGCATTTGCCCCCTTCCTTGATGTTTTTAAAATCTTTCTCACTTGCTTGTTGCATTAAGTAATAGGAGTTGGTTGTTAAACAATTCCTGCATTATCTTCCTTGATCTTGATTACCTTCCTTAATACCCTGTTTTACAAAAGGTTTTTACTATGCTTAGTATTGCTCTAGCAAACCAAAAGGGTTTTGTTTTACAAAAGATGTTTGGCAAGGTGGGTGGGATATTTTTGAAAAATAAAACTTGATGGTGAATCCATCGCGGCCGTGATGGAATCAACATCGGAAAAGATGTACCTCTGCCAGGACCAAGTTTTTGGTTTTAAATGATTAAGCTGAGACCGGGTGGGTGACTTGCACGAGAAGAGAGTCTCGGTGTAGTGTCTCCGTCTGAGTCGATTAAGGACCGTGTCGATGTAGGCCTGCTGACCGAGGACCCTTTAACTGGTCACATGCCTCGTCATGGGTAAGCCTTGCCTCGGGCAGACTAAGGCCAGAATAAGATAACACGAAATGGGCGTGGAGCGGTGGCGAGAGTAGTGTGTACCCTCCGTAGCAAGAGGCTGGACGGTGGTGTATCTGTGCTCTCGGTTTGCGTGAACCTGATCTGGTCTTAAGAACCCCGGTGGCGGGTTGACATATGCAAGGGTTAAGTGCTACATATGTCGTGTGATTGGAGATCCTCAGCTGAGTATAATCGATTCGGATCGTCGTACCTCCGTGGCTATGGAGACTTGGTCACTGACTTATACGTAGAATTCCACTAAAGACGAAGGGATTGGTGAGAAACTGGCTAGTGCAGGACAAGTGCTTGAACTAGGTTAGCAAGAACTCTAGATATAGGTAAGTTTACCTATCCTAAAAATAAAATTGGATTTTTAAGGATCCACTCTTAGTAAGCATTTATGCAAAACAGAGTCTTTGATCTTGAGATACCTTACCTTGACTCCCGTACAACCAGCATACCCTTGAGAGTCTTTTCTTTAGTCGGGTAAGACTTGCTGAGTAATTCCATACTCAGGGTTTATTCCCTCGTTGTTTTTAGGTGAGGAAGCAGCAAATTTTTGTTGCTTTTGTACCAAGGTGGTTCCAAATGAAGAAAAACAAGAGTGAAGCTGCGGTAGGACATGGTCCTCCATAAGAAACTTTTATGTAAGAACTTATCGGGAGGAGTTTTTGCCTCCCTTGGTATTGTAATAATACTACTTAGCACTCGTTTTATAACTCTGGTCTGTAATAAGTAACTTGCTCTTACTTTCTAAATAAATGTAAGTTTATGTAATCGCTTCCGCATTTCTATATCTCCGATGTTCTGTAATGTCTGCAAGACGGGTGAAACGTTCCTGGAAAGGTAAGAAAGAAGATACCGAACTTGTCAAGTGATTCAGGAACATCTACAGGGTTGTCTGATGTCTGTTGGACAAGGACAACTGTAGGTGGGCCTAATGACTTGGGAGGTTCCGTCACAGCTGGTATCGGAGCGAAGCCCTTCTTTGCAGATATTATGAGGCATCTTCAAAAGGATTTTCTAAAAACTTACCTAGAAAGATTTCTTCCATTCTTATACCTTATATCTGAAGAATCTATATGAAAGACCAGATAGGAGGAGTGCAATGTATAGAAGTTGTGAATCAACTAAGGTTGGTTCTGTAATTATACATGCATCATGCTAAGAACCATACTAATAAAATTTTCCCCCTAGAAAAATGCCGCCGCACACGAGGAAGACCGCGCGCAAGTCAACTGGCCCAATTGGAGTACCTCGTCATCAACTTGCTCCACGGCACGAGGATAGTAGTAGCGGAAGAAACGATCTGATTGGGGATCTAGAAGCCCGAGTAAATTAGCTTCAAGCGGAGCTTCAACGCAGGACGAGTATATGGGTCGCGGATGGCGAGTTGGCGACACAATAAACGAATTAAGAAGTCACATCCGCCGTCTACAGGATCAGCTTGCTGATCGGGACTTGGCGCTTGACTGGGCAGTGCAGTCTCGTTCAGTGGCCTGGGCTAAGGAAGCAAAGGCTCGAGCCCGAGTCGAAGAACTTAGCTCTACCATTGACAATCTGCAGGCGTATTGCAATACCCTACATGAGTAAGTCCATGTACTGTATTCGCAACTACATCCCAGTGCACCTACGGATCCTGT
This sequence comes from Zea luxurians, assembly GCA_029449295.1. Taxonomy (NCBI): domain Eukaryota; kingdom Viridiplantae; phylum Streptophyta; class Magnoliopsida; order Poales; family Poaceae; genus Zea; species Zea luxurians. The sequence continues at coordinate 4,545,203 of JAOPSE010000010.1, read as the reverse complement.
CGAGTCGGAAGCGGGACCCTCGCACGTTGCGGGAGAAGCGCATGGTGGTGAGTTAGACCTTTTTAGGCCCCCTCCTTCTATGAGGCTGGTCGATGAATGGTCTCCCACACCCGACGACGAGGCTGCCAGGAGCAATCAAAAGCAGGAATAGTGGTATAGTAGTAGAAATAGAAGTAGTGTACTGTATAATAGGTTGTACTATTGTATAATGGGTATTGTACTCCTGTTGTATAAAATCGAGTTTGTAACATTGCCCTTTTTGGTAATGTAAATTGGATGGTTTTGTCTTTGGCATATTATATTTGTTTCCAAATGTTGTTGCCACAGATGCCGTCCAAGACTCGATCATAGGATGCAGCTGGAACCTCCAGTGGGAGGGAGTCTACCCCAAATCCACCTCCTGTCCCTCCCACACTTGCCGAGGCGATTGCTGCCTTGGTCAATGTGACCGCGGATAATACCCGTTTTCTGAGAGAGATGGCGGGTCAACAGTTTCAGCAACAAGGCGGGCGGGGTTATCAACAGGGCCCCCGTGCAACTTCTTACTTGGACTTCTCAAAGACACGTCCACCCCTGTTTGTCAAAGCCGAAGATCCGTTAGAAGCCGACGAATGGATTCGGGTTATCGAGCAAAAATTTAGACTTCTGCGCTGTTCTGAAACCTAGAAGCCTTTATTCGTAGCCCAGCAACTGCGCGGCCCCGCCAGCACCTGGTGGGGAAATTTCGTGGCCGTTCAACCGGCCAATCATCAGATAACATGGGAATAATTCAAGGTGGCCTTCCACGAGCATTATATACCCGAAGGTGTTCTTCACATGAAGCAAGAAGAATTTATGAAGCTGAAGCAAGGAGGGGATACTGTTAATCAGTATCTCAATAAGTTCAATCATTTGTCAAAATATGCAATCGATCAAGTCAATACTGATCTGAAGAAGAAGAATTGTTTTATGAGAGGTTTAAATGATCGACTGCAAAGAAAGATGGCAACCTGCATAGATCTTATTTATGGAAGAGCTGTCAGTACAGCATTGGCGGAAGAAGCGAAGTATGCTGGTGTCGGAAAATCTAAGGGATTTGGAGGTGACAGGCCTAGTCAGGGCCCGGTGAAAAGGCAACTGTTTGTTCTCCGGCCTTCCAACCAGAATCGCTCTCGTGCACCCTCCTTCCCTTTTAAGCAACCAATATTTATTCATCCCAATAATGCCCCCACTGCCCCAAGTCAGCCGGGTGCCCCAGGCACTCGATTCCCTGCTCTGCCCAGTTCATCGACTGGATGTTTCAATTGTGGCAAATATGGCATTTCATCAAGGATTGCCCTTATCCAAAGCAGAACCAGTCAAATAATCAGCAAGGATCTGGGAATTCATCTCAAGTCAAGGGAAATACCATGGGCAAAAATATCAAGAAGACGGGACGCATATATTATACACAAGTGGCCACTACACCGGACGAGGAGCCGGTAATGATGGGTACGTTCCTTGTGGCCAATCATCCCGTAGTTATTCTCTTTGATTCTGGTGCTACGCATACATTCATCAGCAAGAAATTTGTGGAGCAACATTGCATTTCATGCCATGAATCAAAAGAAGGGATTAAAATTCACTCACCTGGGGGACAAATCTTTACTAGAGAAGTGGCCTATTAAGTGCCCGTAACGTTGGCGGGACGGGACTTTCCTACTAATATGATCGTTCTGAAAGGCCAAGACATAGATGTCATTTTGGGTATGAATTGGTTGGCCAAGCATAAAGCAACCCTCAACACTGATCAAAGAACTATCAGGTTGAGTCATAATCAAGAGGAAATTCTATTGCCTATCCCCATTCCAACCAAAGCTGCTGGCAGAGTGTATGAAGCCATTGTACCGGAAATCAAGGATATTACGGTAGTATGCGAGTTTCCCGATGTCTTTCCAGAGGATTTGCCTGGATTGCCACCTGAAAGGGATGTAGAGTTTGTAATTGAGTTGAAACTCGGTACGGCTCCCATTTCTCGAAGATCGTACCGTATGCCTCCAAATGAGTTGGCAGAATTGAAGATTCAATTACAAGATCTACTTGAGAAAGGATTCATCCGGCCAAGCTCGTCACCATGGGGTTGTCCAGCCATATTCGTCAAGAAGAAGGATCAAACTTTACGGATGTGTGTGGATTATCGACCCCTGAATGAGGTCACTATCAAGAACAAGTACCCTCTTCCGAGGATTGACATCTTATTTGATCAACTGACCGAAGCGAGGGTATTCTCCAAGATTGATCTCAGATCGGGCTATCATCAGATCCGTATTCGGCCCGAGGATATACCAAAGACCGCATTCACTATGCGGTATGGGTTATTTGAATACTTGGTAATGTCTTTCGGATTGACAAATGCTCCTGCCCACTTTACGTATTTGATGAACTCGGTATTCATGCCCGAGTTGGACAAGTTTGTGGTGGTCTTCATTGACAATATTCTAATATATTCCAAAAATGAAGAGGAGCATGCTCAACATTTATGGATCGTGTTAACGCGCCTGAGAGAACATCAGTTGTATGCCAAGTTCAGCAAATGCGTGTTTGGCTGGAGGAAATTCAGTTTCTGGGACATGTTCTATCTACCAGGGGGATTGCGGTAGATCCCAGCAAAGTCAAGGACATTTTGGAGTGGAAACCCCCAACCACCGTTCATCAAGTCTGAAGTTTCCTTGGACTGGCTGGATATTACCGCCGATTTATACCAGATTTTTCTAAGCTTGTAAAGCCAATCACAAGTTTATTGAAGAATGATATTAAATTCAATTGGTCTTCCAAGTGTAATGAAGCTTTTGAACAATTGAAGACATTATTAACCACTGCTCCGGTATTGGCTCAACCGGACATCACTAAGCCCTTTGATGTGTATTGTGATGCATCAGGCAGTGGTCTCGGCTGTGTATTAATGCAAGAAGGCCGAGTAATTGCGTATGCTTCAAGGCAGTTGCGCCGACACGAGGAGCATTACCCAACTCATGATCTGGAGCTTGCTGCTATGGTTCATGCCCTGAAGATTTGGCGTCATTATCTGCTGGGTAATATCTGTCACATTTATACAGATCATAAAAGCTTGAAGTATATCTTCACCTAGTCAGAATTGAATATGAGACAAAGGCGATGGCTTGAGCTTATTAAGGATTATGAACTGGAAATTCATTATCACCCAGGCAAGGCCAATGTGGTGGCAGATGCACTTAGCCGTAAGGTTTCCTGTCACTGTCTTATGATGAAGATCTCTGACAATACATTATGTCAGGAGATGGAGAAGCTAAACCTGGGAATGGTCCAACAAGGAACCCTAAATCAGCTAAAGCTTGAGTCAGTCATCTTGCAAAGGATAATTGATGCTCAAAGGGATAATGAGGGTATGAAACACATTCGTGAGAAGATAAGGGCTGGAGAAGCCAAATGTTTCAAAGAAGATGATCAAGGCATTGTATGGTTTAATAACCGCATAGTAGTGCCGAAGAATGAAGAGGTCCGCCAGCAAATTCTTGATGAAGCACATCTTAGTCGCTATTCTATTCATCTCGGAAGCACTAAGATGTACCAAGATCTGAAACAACATTATTGGTGGACGAAAATGAAGATCGAGATTGCACGCTATGTGGCTCGATGTGACACCTGCAGACGTGTCAAGGCCATACACTTGAAAACTGCTAGTCCATTACAGTCTCTACCAATACTAACATGGAAATGGGAAGACATTAGTATGGACTTTATTGTGGGATTGCCCAGAACCGCAAAGGGATATGACTCTATCTGGGTTATTGTTGATCGGCTCACGAAAATTGCTCATTTCCTGCCAGTCAAGACATCTTACCCGGTTCTTACCTATGCGGAATTATACATTGCTCGCATTCTCAGTTTGCATGGTGTTCCAAAGACTATAGTGTCGGATCGTGGACCACAATTTGTATCCAAATTCTGGGAAGAACTTCATAAATCCCTGGGTACTAAACTGCTCCACAGTTCGGCCTATCATCCGCAAACAAGTGGACAGACTGAGAGGGTTAATCAAATACTTGAAGATATGTTGCAGGCATGTGTTCTGGACTTCTCGCAAAAATGGGATGAATGCTTGCCTTTAGCGGAGTTTTCATATAATAATAGCTATCAAGAAAGTATCAAGATGGCACCTTTCGAAGCTTTATATGGACGACGATGTCGTACTCCACTAAATTGGTCTGAACCTGGTGAAAGGTACTTCTTCAGGCCTGATATGGTGAAAGAAACCGAAGAAAAGGTTTAGAAAATAATTCATAATATGAAGAAAGCCCAAGCTCGTCAGAAGAGTTATGCAGACAAACGGCGAATACCCTTGTATTTTTTAAAAGGGGACTATGTCTACCTGAAGGTTTCACCAATGAAGGGAGTATCGCGTTTCGGGGTTAAAGGGAAACTTGCACCTAGGTACATTGGTCCATTCCCTATACTTGAGCAATGTGGACTAGTGGCGTATCGACTTCAGCTCCCCGAAACCTTGTCTGCTGTACATAATGTGTTCCATGTGTCACAATTGAAGAAATGTCTTCGGGTTCCCGATCGAACCGTTGAAGTGACAGATGTTGTCCTTGAACCAGACTTGACATATTCTGAACATCCCATTCGAGTCTTGGATCAAAAGGACAGGGTTACCCGGAGAAAAACTCTCAAGTTCTATAAGATACAGTGGAACCAACATTATGAAGATGAGGCTACATGGGAAACTCAAGACTTTTTAGATAAGAATTTCCCGGGCTTTTTAGCCTCATGTAATTTGTAAAGTGTGATTAATTGTTTTAATAAAGAGTGAACCCCACACCACCCCTGCCTTGTACCAGAAATAAGGAAATAAAAATGTGACACATTTCCTTTTCCATTACTCACCCTAGGACTTTTAATCTCGGGACGAGATTCTTTTATGGGGGGAAGGATGTAACACCACTGGTGTTACTGCAACTAAAACTTGAGCATGGCATCATAAACATTGGCATTGCATATGTTTGACACACCTAGAGTGCATTCACTAGGTAAAAGTTTCAAACAAGTTGTATTGTTATAGCATTTTGCAAATAGAACCCTGGATAGGGAACTTAACCCTAAATAGGGATTAAAGGGGTAAAACCTAACCAAATTGAGAAAACCTAAAAGCTTTAGGGGAATAGTCATAAAATGTTCCCAAAAATGAACTTGAATCACATTTATACCCCTGAGGTACTAAAAATCCCCATTTGAACCCTAGAAAACCCTAAGTCCAAACCCTAGGGGCCTATGTGCAAAAATTGTGCACATTTGGACTAAAGTGTAAAAACTACTATGTTAAATCATATAAAGTCACATGGTTCACATTTGGGAAGATTTACAAGCCAAACCCAAGTTTTGGACTAATTTGCAAAAAGTGCCACTTGACCTCTATTTCATTCCAAGTCTGAATTTCAGATTTGTGGGCTCAACTTTGGAGCCTTGCAACTCTCAAAATATAGGGTTTTTGCTCTAGGGCACCACATCAAAGTTGTAGATCAATCATAGGAGAACAACTTTGCTTAAGAATGTGAGCTCAGTTGTTAAGAATAAATTGAAGATAATTAAGCATAAAGTCTGGCTGTCAGGCTGGTTCCACTCTGAAATTCAGATTTTCACTATAATAGAGCCATCTTTGGGTTTGAATTCAACCTTGATCTAGTGCTCAAATGAGTTCAATCCCTATAGTCGAATTATTGCTGGTTTGTAGCTCTACAATTTTGCTGCAAAGCTTGGGATGTGTTGCCATACGAATCTGAGAGTAAATCATGCTCCAAGTCGCTCTGTCAGTTCATTTGATGAGAGATTGCCATGGTACAGTAAGTGTTTAACTGAAGAAGATCCCGATTCTACCCCGTGCTCGTCGTCAGTGGTCCGTCGCCGTTGATTGGTTGCTCGCCGTGATTCGTGCGCCGTGGCTGTCAGATAAGCACATCCCAGTAAAAATCTTGGCGTCTGATCCACTTGCGCTCGGATTATGGCTAAGTTCGCCGTACCCCCCCCAGCCGTCGGTCGTGCGGATAAATCTCACCGCCGTCGAGCTGCCGCCGTTGCGCGCCATGTGCCTCAGCGTGGGACTTCATCGCGGTAACTCACTGGTTGCATGTCCGGTGATCACCGGAGCCACTGCCACGGTGAAAGCCACTTTTCCTCGCACTGAGCTTGCCTCCCCTCTCCAGCCGCCAGCACCCCCCGGCCGAATTCATCACCGTCGCTCGATGCGCCTATAAATTGAGTGCGCCGCAAGCTCCGTAGGGCAGTAAGCTATCCAGCCACCACGAATCAGCCTTGACCATTCGCTAGAATCCACGAATTTTGAGTTCTCCCCCAATCCGATCTCCGCCGCCGTGAAACCCACCCCACCGTGGCCGAACCGCTCTGGTAAGGCTCTGCCCAATTCATGTGTTGTTTCCATAGCCCTGCGCACTTGTGAAACTCACTGTGGCATCCGTTCTCGCAACTTGGCCTTGGTTTAGCGGGAACGCGTGATCCCGACCTCGGTGTTCGCCGTGATCGTGAGCAAGCGACTCCTAGTAAGGTTCGGGTTAGTTTAATGGTTGTTCCAAGGCCATCTTAGATCGGTGAAGCCTCCCCGTTAGTTATCCCAAGCAGTTATCGCCGGCCATCGCCGGTACGGACCACGTCAGGGATGATCTGCGTGCGCGTCGTGGTCAAGGGTATTCGTGGGGAAGAAATAGAAGATCGAGGGCGTCCCTGCAATTTGTCAGTGACACATAGGAACAGTAAACAAACTTACTTCGATTTAGCTGATAAACCGAGGACCCCCGTGCAAAATTGCCTGTGCGCGCGGGCGCGCGACCTGGTTTCCTGTATCGTTGGGCTGTCCTGGGCCAGAAACAGCCCATCACTATTTAAACTTTTTCTTTTTCTTTTTCAGTAGAACTTTAGAAATCCATAGAAAATTGTAGAAAAATCCTAAAATTGTCAAACTAATTTTCCTAGACTTCTTATTTTCCATAATATTTAATAAAAATAGTTTCATGATTTTTAGGTTAAATAAGAAATTTTAAGGCATTAAAAGTAGTTTAAACCATTAGTTCTGGATTTTTAGGAGATAAGTGGTAATTCCAAAAATGCCCAAACTTTTTATGTGAATTCTACATATTATTTAGAAGCCTTGGGTAGAATTTGGTTGAATTTGGACCAAGTTTGATACTTTGAACCCAAAACCCCCACCCCTGCCCTGTGAACTCCTTTACTGACTCCGGAAACCCTAAGTTCTCGGAGTTCCGTGAAGGAAAATTGTATTCAAGACCTTAGATAATAAATTCTTATTACCTTTGCACTCTCATGAGCATTACATGGCATTCATTCTTATATACATATATATGGTTATGTTTAGAAAACGAAGAAGAGATTGAAGTGACCGAAGAGAAGACACCACCACTTTTGGAATCTCAGGCAGGAACTTGTCACTACTTTGACATCTGCGGGCCTGAGCCTGACTCACCTACTAACGAAGGCAAGCCCAGGTGCATTTGCCCCCTTCCTTGATGTTTTTAAAATCTTTCTCACTTGCTTGTTGCATTAAGTAATAGGAGTTGGTTGTTAAACAATTCCTGCATTATCTTCCTTGATCTTGATTACCTTCCTTGATACCCTGTTTTACAAAAGGTTTTTACTATGCTTAGTATTGCTCTAGCAAAACAAAAGGGTTTTGTTTTACAAAAGAAGTTTGGCAAGGTGGGTGGGATGTTTTTGAAAAATAAAACTTGATGGTGAATCCATCGCGGCCGTGATGGATTCAACATCGGAAAAGATGTACCTCTGCCAAGTACCAAGTTTTTGGGTTTAAATGATTAAGCTGAGACCGGGCGGGTGACTTGCACGAGAAGAGAGTCTCGGTGTAGTGTCTCCGTCTGAGTCGATTAAGGACCGTGTCGATGTAGGCCTGCTGACCGAGGACCCTTTAACTGGTCACATGCCTTGTCATGGGTAAGCCTTGCCTCAGGCAGACTATGGCCAGAATAAGATAACACGAAATGGGTGTGGAGCGGTGGCGAGAGTAGTGTGTACCCTCCGTAGCAAGAGGCTGGACGGTGGTGTATCTGTGCTCTCGGTTTGCGTGAACCTGATCTGGTCTTAAGAACCCCGGTGGCGGGTTGACATATGCAAGGGTTAAGTGCTACATATGTCGTGTGATTGGAGATCCTCAGCTGAGTATAATCGATTCGGATCATCGTACCTCCACGGCTATGGAGACTTGGTCACTGACTTATACGTAGAATTCCACTAAAGACGAAGGGATTGGTGAGAAACTGGCTAGTGCAGGACAAGTGCTTGAACTAGGTTAGCAAGAACTCTAGATATAGGTAAGTTTACCTATCCTGAAAATAAAATTGGATTTTTAAGGATCCACTCTTAGTAAGCATTTATGCAAAATAGAGTCTTTGATCTTGAGATACCTTACCCTGACTCCCGTACAACCAGCATACCCTTGAGAGTCTTTTCTTTAGTCGGGTAAGACTTGCTGAGTAATTCCATACTCAGGGTTTATTCCCTCGTTGTTTTTAGGTGAGTAAGCAGCAAATTTTTGTTGCTTTTGTACCAAGGTGGTTCCAAATGAAGAAAAACAAGAGTGAAGCTGCGGGAGGACATGGTCCTCCATAAGAAACTTTTATGTAAGAACTTATCGGGAGGAGTTTTTGCCTCCCTTGGTATTGTAATAATACTACTTAGCACTCGTTTTATAACTCTGGTCTGTAATAAGTAACTTGCTCTTACTTTCTAAATAAATGTAAGTTTATGTAATCGCTTCCGCATTTCTATATCTCCGATGTTCTGTAATGTCTGCAAGACGGGTGAAACATTCCTGGAAAGGTAAGAAAGAAGATACCGAACTTGTCAAGTGATTCAGGAACATCTACAGGGTTGTCTGATGTCTGTTGGACAAGGACAACTGTAGGTGGGCCTAATGACTTGGGAGGTTCCATCACACTTGGACAGTATTTTGCGATGGTTCCTGGGGAACCTTCGGTGCAGGTGCAGCTGCCGTTTTAATTGCACCTTCAAAAGTTAGAACATGCTACGCAGTGAAACTTGATTTTAGTTGTACAAATAATATTGCTGAATATGAAGCTTTGTTTTTGGGTCTTCGGAAGTTGAAGGCAACGGGGATAAGAAGGGCGGTTCTCAAAACTGATTCCCAAGTTATTTCTGGCCATGTTGACAAAAGTTGCAAAGCAAGAGATCCGAAGCTTGAGAAATATTTGGATACAGTTCGAAGACTTGAAGCTTCCTTCGAAGGGTTTTCTGTCAAGAATATTCCACGAGGAGAAAATGAGCACGCTGATCTACTAGCCAAGTCAGCGGCACAGGGGCTGCCCTTACCTTCGGAAGTATTCTTTGAAACAATAAAAGCACCTTCGGTTGAACTTCTTGAAAGAGCAGTACTCAATATATCTCCCGTCTATAGTGAAGATTGGAGAACTGAGATCATATCTTTTCTTCAGGACAATTTCCTTTCAGATGACGAAGCTTATCATAAGAGAATAGCGGTAAGAGCCCGTCCATATGTAATAATAGAAGGGGAGTTATATAAGCATGGAGTCTGTTCTCCATTACTCAAATGTTTATCCAGAGCTGAAGGTATAGAGCTAATGAAAGAAATATATGCAGGCCTATGCGGATCTCACATTGGATCTAGGCCTTTGTTGGGTAAAGTTTTTCGTCAAGGATTTTATTGGCCGAAGGCAGCTTCGAATGCAGCAGAATTAGTCCAAAAGTGCGAAGGTTGTCAAAAATGTGCAAGAGACCAAAAACAACCTTCGTCCCTAACTCAATTAATACAACCCACTTGGCCATTGCAAAGGTGGGGCCTTGATTTGTTAGGCCCACTTCCACTAGCACAAGGGAATTTAAGATATGTTGTGGTGGCAGTAGAATATTTTTCCAAGTGGATTGAGGCGAAGCCTTTAGCCACAATAACTTCGGTTACTGTTCAAAAGTTTTTCTGGCAAAATATTGTGTGTCGCTTCGGGGTGCCAAAGGCTATCACTGTGGACAATGGAACATAATTTGATGCCGAAGCTTTCAAAGAGTTTTGTGAACAAATTGGCACGAAGATCCATTTTGCATCGGTTCGGCATCTGGAGTCAAATGGACTTGTTGAAAGAGCTAATGGCATTATAATGACAGAAATAATGAAGCTAATCTTCAATCAGCCCAGGGGAAAATGGACAGATGAATTAATCAAAGTGGTGTGGAGTCACAACACAACAATGTCAAGATCAACAGGCTTTACACCATTCAAATTGTTGTTTGGTGATGAAGCAATAACCCTAGAAGAAGCTAAAACGGGATCAATAAGAACGGTGGTTTCGGCAGAAACCAAAGCTGATTATTCTGTGGCAAAAGATGCTATAGAAGGGATCAGGCTTCAGGCTGTGGAGAACATCAATAAATATCAAGCCGAAACAATAAAATGGTGTGACAGAAAGGTTCGGTTAAAAAATATTAAGCCAGGACATCTGGTGCTTCGGAGAGTGGCCAACCCCGACACAGTAGGCAAGCTTCAGCTGAAGTGGGAAGGACCTTTTCTGGTAATATCTTCGTCAAGACCCGGTTCCTTCAGGTTGAAGGATATGGACGGCAACGACATTCCTAGATCTTGGAATGCGGATGAGCTTCGGCGATATTATGTGTAGCCTGATGTAATCTTTTTTATTCTTTCCTATGGCACCCTTTTCCTTTCCAAAGGGGGAGAAAGGTTTTTAATGGGGCCATAGCATGTAATTTCTCTTTTTCTTATACCAGCTCTACAAGAGCAATATCCCCCAAAGATGTAAATGTAAAAGCTGGGCATGCACCATTGAGTGCAAAGAGAAAAAAGGAAAAACAGGGAGAAGCTCGAAAGACGTCCCTAAGGGGATGCAGAGCACGATGAAGCTACAAAAAGTCGTTCCTAAGGGAGCACAGCGTAAGTTTTCTGCTCAAAAGTCGTTCCTAAGGGAATGCAGAGCTTACAGCGAAAAATAAACGCTGATTCCGCTGAAGTAAAAGGCGAAGAAGCTCCTAAGGGAGGCTTACAGTGAAAAATAAACGCTGATTCCGCTGAAGTAAAAGGCGAAGAAGCTCCTAAGGGAGGCTTACAGCGAAAAGTCAGCGCTGATACACCGAAAAATAAATGGCAAAGATTTGTTATTCCTAAGGGAATAAGAGTTGTGGTTATGGTTTCGTATGTGTCTTTGAACATTTATTTGCACGATACATTACATCATACATTTGCATTCATAAACATTCACTTAGACATACATAGGATCATCATCATCATAACATACAAACTTGCTTCAGCTTTGAAAGAGAAGGCTTCGGAAAAAAGGAAAAAGAGGCAATTTTATGCTTCGCTGTGTACGCAAAGAAGGGAAGGTGTTTTTCGCCTTCGGCTCAAAAGTATTAATTTCGTCCACACCAGAGCATTTCATACATTGACGGAAAAGTAAGATTATATTACAAAGTGAAATTTGATTACATCATATTTTATACAAAGTTTTTTGAGCTATTTTTACAAACTATTCGAGCTTCGACAGCACCCATAGAGCTTCATCCTTTTACTCTGCACCTTCAGCTTCGGCTTGGTCAACCTGTATGTAAATATTATAAGCTAAATTCAAAATTCAAAGGAAAAGGTAAGCATAAGGTATGATTTCGTTACCAGCTTAAGGTGGCTTCGAGCTTCGTTACCAGCTTTGCTCCGACCACCCTTTGTCCATACTAATTTTATGAATCTATTCGCAATACTTCGGGCCAAGCTGGGAATATTATCTAAGTCTGCTGGTGACAGGTTGAAGTTGGGTCTATTAACAATCTTTCCATGTTCACAGCCAAACTTCAAAAAGGCAACAGCTGTGCCCCGAGAAGCTGCCAGGGCACAGAAGTCACCATGCCTAGCTATAACTTCGTCAAGATCATTGATTTCACCTTCAATATGTTCGAAGGCACTAGGCAGGTCTTGAGCCGAAGGAATGAACTTTTTGCTGCTGGCCCCAACAAAATGAAACACCTGCTTCAACCGTTGGATGCATCGATTGCTGAACTCTAGGCATTTATTCTGAAGATTTGTCAAGGATTCTTTCAGCTCCGAGCTTTTTTGAATTTCGGCTTCAAGCTTTGCATTAAGTTTCAGCTTTTCTTGTTCAAAATTTTCTGATTGGGAAAGAAGCTTCGAATTTAATTCTGTTATTTTGGCTTCAGCATCCGCTAATAAGCCTTTGGATATTTGAAGCTCGAAGTCTTTCTTTTCGATGGCAGCTAATTGCTCTTTTATTTTGTTTTCTAAGTTCCCAATTATAACTTCGTGCCTTTTATCTTCTAAGTCCTGCTGCATTTTTAAGGCCTTGCTCAAAAGCATACTCTATGGACAAATGACCTTCGTTAGAAAATATATGTGTTATTACAAATAGTAAGGGTTAGACACAAGATGTTTACCTTAAAATTGGAATAGAACAGACTGCCGACAATGTGTTGTCGTTGGTAGCGGCTGATATCTGCTTCGAGCTTCGGGAAACCGATACTCTTTGATAGAGTACCGATAACCTTCGCGCTAGTCTGATCTCGTATGCAGCCTAACTTTTCGTCATCAATGCCACCGAAGAGAAGTGCTCCCGGCCGATACCCGTAGGATATAGCATATTCTTTTAATTCCTCTTTCTTAGCTTTTGTCAGCTCTTGGCCAACTAAGTTATGAAAGTCAAAGGTTTCATCTTCCGAAGTATCTTCGGTCATCTCTTCCTTCTCGGGTTTTGCGGCCGTAGTCTCTTCGGTAGCTGCGGCAGCTTCTTCCGCGGTCATGTTTAGTAGCATCTTGTCTATATCAGCAGCTATGGTCTCTAAATTAATATCTTCAGATTTGGCATCTTCGGCTCTGACCTCTTCTGCGGGGGCCTCCGAAGGTACAGCCTCGGTAGCTGTCATGCTTTCAATGGCTGGCACCTTCGGAGCTGAAGCACTTGGTGGAGTTGCTTCAATAACTTCTGTCACAGTAACGATTCTTTGTCTCTTCGGCCTAAGTGCTTTCGTTTTTATGGGCTCCTTTTCCTTCTGAAAAAGCTTCATCAGATGTAGCCCCAATGGACTTAGTTTGACAGGCAAAGTTTTAGTCATTACCTTTAGGATTTCCTCTATTTCAGAAGCAGAGGATGTCGCAGAAGTCTTTTCTTCTTCATCAATTGATTTTTGCTTCGAAGTCGAGGTTTTTCTTTTCTTCAAAGCAACTGTTTTCGCCTCAGACTCTTGTTTTTTCTTCTTCGATTGATCTTCGTCATCCTTATTCAGAGCACTAGCCACTCTTTTTCTTTTTTGTCCTTCGGCACCCTTGTCTAGTAGCTCGTAGTAAGGATATTCAAAGCCTATAGCATCCATCACTCGGTTTAGCCTTTGTTTCGGACGGGTGCCGAAGGCCGCTGTCATCAATTGATCTTCCTTTTTAGAATAATTTCCAAGAATTTTGTTACACATTACTTTGATTGTATCTAACCATTCTTGGCAGGGTACTTTGAAATATCTCTTGAACTTGTAATGGTAGGGCAGCCGGATAAGTTCTCCTTCCTTCTTTTTTCCTTCGAGCTTCGGCATGGCCCACTCTTTCATAGTTGGAAATATTTTGAAAGCCAAAAATTTCTGCACTAAGTCTCTAGTGCCAATGTGCTCTGCGATAATCCTGAATTTAGCCAGTGCAGTTTGGGTTGGACTGTCTGGTGTCATATTACATTGGGGTCTGGTCTCTCTGAAGATCAGCTCTAGCGGGCTCTGGACCAACTTCTCCTTATCATCGTCAACTTTGACATAGAAGCATTCCGACTTCCAGCCTGCCGGCCACTTGCTTCGGTAGCTGATCACAGGAAATTTTGTAGTCTTCTGGTAGGCAAAATTGTAGCAGCCGAAGTTTTCATGCAACCCATCTTTCCTGGCCTTGGTTTGGTAATGCAGCTCATGTACTCGGCAGAAACCTTTGGCAAACGGTTCCACCCCTTGGCTTCAAAGAGCCCAAATGTAAACGCTAAGCCTAACGATAGCATTAGGAGTTAGCTGATGAAAGTAGATCCCAAATTTCTTCAGTACATCAGCAATCATCTTATTCAAGGGAAATCTCAAACCAGCTTTGAAGAACCTCTTAAAAACTACTATTTCATCTTTTCCTGGCTTCGGAGTAGTTTCTTCTCCACCAAAGCGAATCAGCTCTTTCTTCTCTTCATTGAAATACCCCAATTTCAACATTTTAGGTAGGTCACCTTCGGAGACTGTGGATTTTCCAAAATCAAGGTGGCTGGGTTTGCTCGGCACAGCACTGCTATAATCATCCTCAGAATCGGTCTCCTCAACATCAACTCGCTATGACCCGGCGGCAGGGACGTCCTCCGATGTTGCCAGCCTAGACCGCTTCATAGCTTCGGAAATCGGAACGGTCTCAACAGCTTCGGTCTCATCTCCCTCGCGATCAACCCTAGCAATGGAGCGAACTCTGGCCATTTAATTATGTCTTTCTTGAAATTTTTCGTTCTTGACTTTTCTGATTTTCCTGAAGCTCTTCCTTTTATGACGAAGCAGATTCAAAAGCGGGGTTTTGTCTGAGCGCGATGAATAAGCTTCGGCTATGACTAAAATTCTGGCAGCAAAACAGTGCAATAGCAATGAATGCTGTGGTAACTTCACACCTACCCGTCTGTTTATATAGTGCCGTAGGTGAGAAGGTGAATCGTCAAAGTCCTCTGCACCGAATAAAACGTCACCCGCACTCGCTGAACGGTGGGCCACAGGGTTTGAGACGGTGAATCGCCAGGGCGCGCGTAACTCTTACAAGATGGAGCCACCTCGAGCGCGGATTATTTTAATCGTTTCTCACCAACGAGCTCAGAGAAGGTGTTTTTCGGATCTTCGGCATCCCGAAGCATAGAAGATTTTTTCACGGATCAAACTCGTTACGAAAAACGATCTAGCACCGCGAAGGGGCTACTGTTGGGGGTATGCTTCGTAGCCGAAGATCCTAAAGAAGGAGAACACCTTCGGCAGACACTCTCAGGAGCAAGCACCGAAGCTATTACTTAGAGAGCTTCAGCACAATGATAGATCTTAAGACGAAGGGCTGAACCGACTTAAAGATGGATTGACTCAAAGACCCATGATGTCTATGTCATTGTTGTAATCAATTGTAAAGGGCTTAAATGTAATTTTATGCAGGTTGCACCCTGTGCCTATAAATAGGTGAACAGTATCCCGGCACTGTTCATGCGATCCTGTAATCACGGACACATTACGCTTGATTTATTGCTTTCTGCCAAGGCAAAGGTATAAATGTGCCCAAATATTATGTTTTAATACTTATATGTTCATATAATAAAATATGTGAATATATTTTATACTTTGTATTTCATTTCTCATTGTTTGTTGTTTTACAAGTAAGATTATGAAGGTGAAATCTTCGTAATATTTCACTCTTGACCTTCGTCCGAAGCTCATTAAATCCTTGGGGAGATAATGCTTCAGCGGACGAAGGGCATTTATACTTAACATTTTTTGTGTTGCCTTGTTCTTAATTCATAGCATTTGAGAACAAGTCCCCAACAATATGCTCTTGGTAGGAATAGACCTAGGCGCCATCATGTTGCTTCTCATGCGCCTAGGAAAGCATCAACTGGACCAACTATGCTCTATCAAACATGTGATGCTTCATTTGTTCTTATATGCAAAAACGAGAAAGTAGTTGCTAGAAGTTTGGGACCTAAGTGCAAGAGAGACAAAACTTGCATCTGGGTTCCAAAGTCTGTTGTGACTAACCTTGTAGGACCCAACAAGAGTTGGGTACCTAAAACCCAAGCTTAATTATCTTGCAGGTTTATGCGTCCTGGGGCTCAAGTAGGATTATTGATAGCGGATGCACAAACCACATGATGGGGGAGAAGAAAATGTTCACCTCCTACGTCAAGAACAGGGATTCCCAAGACACTATCATCTTTGGAGATGGGAACCAAGGCAAGGTTAAGGGCTTAGGCAAAATAGCCATCACAACCGAGCATTTGATTTCAAATGTGTTTCTAGTAGAATCGCTCGGGTACAATTTGTTGTCTGTAAGCCAATTATGTCATATGGGTTATAATTGCTTATTTACAAATATTGATGTATCTGTCTTTACAAGAAGTGATGGTTCATTAGCTTCTAAGGGTGTATTAGATGGCAAGCTCTACTTAATTGATTTCTCAAAAGAGAATGCCGATCTAGATGCATGCTTAATCGCTAAGACTAATATGGGCTGGCTCTAGCACCGCCGTCTAGCACATGTGTTAGGACTAATCGATGTCTGTTTTGAGAAAGATAGACCTTGTGCAGCATGCAAGGCAGAGAAGCAAGTGGGAAGTAATCATCAAAGCAAGAATGTGATGGCAACATCAAGACCACTGGAACTCCTACATATGGATCTCTTCGGGCCTGTTGCTTATCTTAGTATCGGGGGAAGTAAGTATGGTCTTGTCGTTGTTGATGATTTTTCCTACTTCACTTGGGTTTTCTTTTTGCAGGACAAATCTGAGACCCAAGGAACTCTAAAGCGCTTCTTAAGGAGAGCTCAAAATGAATTTGAGCTGAAGGTGAAAAAGATAAGGAGCGATAATGGATCTGAGTTCAAGAACCTTCAAGTCGAAGAATATCTTGAGGAGGAAGGCATCAAGCATGAGTTCTCTGCTCCCTACACACCACAACAAAATGGTGTGGTAGAAATGAAGAACACGACACTAATTGGCATGGCAAGGACAATGCTTGGAGAATACAAGACGCCTGAGTGGTTTTGATCGGAAGATGTGAATACAGCCTGCCATGCCATAAACTGGCTCCATCTGCATCGCCTCCTCAAGAAGACATCATACGAACTCCTAACCGGTAACAAACGCAACATTTCTTATTTTCGTGTATTTGGGAGCAAATGCTACATCTTGGTAAAGAAAGGTAGGCATTCGAAGTTTGCTCCCAAAGCTGTACAAGGGTTTTTACTAGGTTATGACTCAAATACAAAGGCATATAGGGTCTTCAACAAGTCATCAGGATTAGTTGAAGTCTCTAGCGAAGTTGTATTTGATGAAACTAATGGCTCTCCTAGAGAGCAAGTTGATCTTGATGATGTAGATGAGGATGAGGTTCCGACGGCCGTAATGCGAACAATGGCAATAGGTGATGTGCGACCGCGGGAACAACAAGAGCAAGATCAACCTTCTTCCTCTACATTGGTGCATCCCCCAACTCAAGATGAGGAACATGTACCTCAAGATGAAGGGCTGGATCAAGGGGGAGCACATGAAGAATAGGATAAGGAGGAAGAAGCGTCACAAGTTCCTCCAATTCAAGTCCGGTCAACTAGTCAAAGAAATCATCCAGTGGATCATATTCTAGGTGATATCAGCAAGGGTGTAACCACTCGCTCACATCTAGCTAATTTTTTTGAGCATTACTCGTTTGTTTCTTCTATTGAACCTTTCAGGGTAGAAAAATCCTTGTAGGATCCGAATGGATGTTGTCCATGCAGGAAGAGCTCAACAACTTCAAAAGAAATGAAGTTTGGAGCCTGGTGCCACGTCCAAAGCAAAATGTTGTGGGAACCAAGTGGGTGTTCCACAACAAGTAAGATGAACACGTTGTGGTGACAAGAAACAAGGCTCAACTTGTGGCAAAAGGTTATGCCCAAGTCACAGGTTTGGATTTTAAGGAGACTTTTGCTCCTGTAGCTAGGCTAGAATCAATTCGAGTATTATTGGCCTATGATGCTCACCACTCTTTTAAGTTGTTTCAAATGGACGTGAAGAGTGCCTTCCTTAATGGACCAATCAAGGAGGAAGTGTATGTGGAACAACCCCTAGCTTTGAGGATGACAGGTATCCCGACCACGTCTACAAGCTCTCTAATGCGCTCAATGGACCTAAGCAAGCCCTAAGAGCATGATATGAATGCCTTAGAGATTTCCTTATTTCTAATGCTTTCAAGGTTGGCAAAGCCGATCCTACTCTCTTTACTAAGACTTTTAATGGTGATCTCTTTGTATGCCAAATATATGTCGATGACATAATATTTGGTTCTACTAATCAAAAGTCTTGTGAGCAGTTTGACGGGGTGATGATGCAGAAATTTGAAATGTCAATGATGGGCGAGTTGAACTACTTCCTTGGATTTCAAGTGAAGCAACTCAAGGAAGGAACCTTCATCTCTCAAACAAAGTATACTCAAGATTTGCTCAAGAGGTTTGGGATGAAGGATGCAAAGCCCGCAAAGACACCGATGGGAACGGACGGACATCTAAACCTCAATAAAGGAGGTAAGTCCGTTGATCAAAAGGCATATCGGTCTATGATAGGATCTTTGCTTTATCTTTGTGCTAGTAGACCGGATATTATGCTAAGTGTATGCATGTGTGCTAGATTTCAATCCGACCCCAAGGAGTGTCACCTTGTGACTGTTAAGCGAATTCTTAGATATATGGTTTCTACGCCTTGCTTTGGGATCTGGTATCCAAAGGGGTCTACTTTTGACTTAATCGGATACTCAGATTCTGACTATGCCGGGTGCAAGGTTGAAAGGAAGAGTATATCAGGGACTTGTCAGTTTTTAGGAAGATCAATGATGTCCTAGAGCTCTAAGAAACAAACTTCTGTTCCCCTATCCACCGCTGAGGCCGAGTATGTTGCTGCAGGACAGTGTTGCGCGCAACTACTTTGGATGAGGCAAACCCTCCGGGACTTTGGCTACAATCTGAGCAAAGTCCCACTCCTATGTGATAATGAGAGTGCAATCCGCTTGGCGGATAATCCTATTGAACACAGCCGCACTAAGCACAAAGATATCTTATATCACTTTTTGAGAGACCACCAGCAAAGGGGAGATATTGATATTTATCATATTAGCACCGAGAACTAGCTAGCCGATATCTTCACCAAGCCTTTAGATGAGAAAAGGTTTTGCAGGTTGCGTAGTGAGCTAAATGTCTTAGATTCTCGTAACTTGGATTGATCTATAGCATACATGTGTTCTATGCCTGTAAGGCCCAAAATGTGTATAAGAAAAAAAATTAATAATAATAAAATAAATATATGAAGAGATAAAATAGTAAATTCAGAAATCTCGAATTAAACTTGAGTACTGAGAATCGAGAACTTAATTTTTAAAAAAACCAAGAATTATTTTAGAAAAGAAGCAATAGAGAAGTTTTCTATTCAACTAAATGAATATGCATATCATTAAATAATGCACCATAAGCCTTTATTGATAGTAATATTTAATTTTGAAGTAACTTTTACTTCTTATCCTAAATTCAAAATACTATTTTTCTAAAAAGAAAGAAAACAATAGGAGTGTGTTTCATAGTTCTAACATCTATCAAATAAATAAAATAATTAAAATAAATATACATCTAATGCATCATAGTTGATTTTGAGTATGTATTAAAAATTGAATTCCTAAACTCTATCTTGGATTTGAATTTTAGATTTGTAAATCAAAAGGGGGATAGAAAATAGAGAAGAGAAAAAAATACTAAATAAAATAAATAAATGAATAAAATTCCGCCATAATAGTAGGTTCAAATTGTACTGTTAAAAATGAATTTAAATTCACAAATTGAGTGGAATTCAAATTTGATATTTTAATTTGAAAGGGAAGAGAGAATAAAAGAAATGTAAAAAGAAAAAAAAGGGAATGAACTACCTATGTGGGCCGCCAGGCTAGAATCTAGCCCATTTCCTGTTTCCTCCTAGGCGATGGCCCATCCGACCGGTGCCGCTGCTGCGTGGGCCCTACGTGACGGTGTGATCCCTAGGCGCGCGCGTGAGCGACGCTGCCCGTGGGCCCCGCTTGGCGGCGCTCCTCCCATGCCGTGACCGTGACTCAGTCAGCCTCCACGCTCGGTCGCCTATGCGTGGGGCCCGCATGTCGGGAGCTTCTTCTGTCCCCGTTCTTTTCAGATCCATCGCATCGGGCCAAACCCAGAAGCTAGGGTCGCGCCACCGGAGTTCTCGGGCGACTGTTTCAACCGTCGTTGCCCTGGTATTGCGGCTCGTACTGCGAGCCATAAAGAGCAGTGCCCCATGACCCCCCATCCCCCTCAATCCATCCGAGCCGGTAGCACCATTGTCAAGCCACCATTCAGGGAGAGAACAGCGGCCGCCGCATGGAAAGGGTCACGGTTCCTCGGGTTATGCCTCTATGGGCGGGCCGAGGTACTCTATGGGGTCTCACGGATGGGGGCTCCGCGGCGGGACCAACTCCATGGCCTAAGTCCGGCCAATTGCCTGTCGGAGTGCACGGCGCCGCCGTGGGCCATGCTCCACCGTGACCGGATGCTCTCCACGCCGTGACGACCGGTAAGACCTCTTCCAGCGTGCGTGCCATTAATTCTGCATCGCGTAGGAGCATTCGGATTTGGAAGTAGTGACCTTGGGCGCCGGACTGTCGATCCCCGGCTTGCTCACCGGTGCGGTATGATGGCGCCGCCGTGGTCGTGTGTCGGGGTTGGGGAGATGGTTGTGTGCCATTGGATCATAAGACTGTGGTGCAGATTAGGTTCTCGCATACTGATTCGCTTAATTAGATCTCGATCGTTGATGCGGTGGTGGATGGTTTAGATCGGATCAGGGGCGTGGACATCCCTCATCCGTTGATATCGGATCCAGTGGTCATAGATGTGTACCGTTTTTTTACAAGCCGATTTAATGCGGGCCGTCAGGATCTAATCGGACGGTCTGATTCTTCCGATACCCCTTCGACCAGGAACTTTGCTAAAGAGTCCTCGGGGATTCTAGGAATTAACCTGCAATCCTGTCAGTGAGATTCTAGGTCTTAGAACCTTTTGCGCAGTGGACCCTAAACTTTCTAATTATAGCAGCGCAGTCCGGTCAGAGAATAAACTATGGAAATTCGCTTAGAAAATGATTACTAGTGCAAAATTTATTCTAGAAACCTATTTAATACCTAGAAAAATTCATATGAACTCCAAATTGGTCCATTTCAATTTCTATAATTTTGTAATAATGTTGTTTATCACCTACTGCCTCTGTTTTGACATGAAAACAATAGTAAAACTGATCTCCTAATTAATCTTATATCAAATACATAAAAACTTTGGAAATTCATAACTTTCCCATTTTAACTTCGAATTGAACCGTTCGAGTTGCGTTAGCATCGTATAAATGTTTACTACGCAGTAGCAACACTTGTTATATGATAACCCCTACTTTTATAATTAGGTAACTAATGGGATTAACTGCCTTAATATTAATTCTCATATTATGGATATGATTTGACCAGATGATCTTTAATCAAATAATGATTTAGATTAAAGTGGAGATAGTTATTTAGGGAATAACCTCTCTTATGATTTATATTAACCAATTTATAATATAGTTTAATATTTTAATCACACAAATCTTCTATAAAATCATAACTCCTTAACCGTAACTCCGATTTTAGTGGTTCTCGTTCCCACGATCTCGTAGCTTCGCATAGATCATTATTATGCAGTATGTTCTTATGTTTGGTGTGATGTTAATTTTGTCTATGCCATGTCTGTTTGTATTGCCACGACTAGCAGTGCGGTCACGAGGATTTGAAAAATCATCCTGGTACCTAGAATCTCAAGTGTCAGGCAAGTTGTGTCCTTGATCACTTATTTTTACCTAGCCATGTTCTTATTATTCATAATGATCTGCATAGGTTAATTTTTATGGGATCCAATAAGTTACCCCAGTTTTGGCAATCTTTATACCTTGTTGCCACTGAATATTTTTGGGTAGTACTTGCTATTGCTTATTGTGGTTTTAGGTATGGAGATACACTATTCATGATTACACTTTTATTATCTGTTTCTTATTACTGTTCATGTTAACATCATTATGATAATGGGAACATGGAGCGACCACCCGGGAAAACAGTGCTACCACAAGGGTGGTATGGGATGCCCTTGGCTGACTAATTAGGAAAGCTAGTGGAGGACTACCTTACCCAAAAGGGGCAAGGGCAGTAGGGGAGTGGTCAGTGTAGGGAGGTCCTTGGGTTGATTTTGCTGCGATGGCGGTCAGGCGAGCGATCCCTGCACTGGAGCTTCCTATAAACTGTAGCGGGTTTTCTGAAGCTAGTGGAACTTCGTAAAGGCCTCGTAGTGTTACCCTGCCTCGCCTCCTCAGTAGAGGTGTATGGGATTGGTCGTCTCTTGGCAGATGGGTAACATGACTTGTGGGTAAAGATGTGCAACCTCTACAGAGTGTAAAACTAGTATACTAGCCATGCTCACGGTCATGAGCAACTTGGACCCTCACATGATTAATCTATGGAATTAAAACTCAATTTGTCATTTGCATCAAATTGGGATTATTTTATTATTACTTTTACTTATTATTACTAAGGTTTGGTATTTACTTGTACTTAGTAATTGCTAATAAAATTTTGACCAACTTATAAAAGCAATGCTCAGCTTCAACCTTTATTTTGTTGATCAGCCTTACACTTCACATGAACTCTCACCTTTGGTGAGTTCATGCACATTATTCCCCACAACTTGTTGAGCGATGAACATGTGTGAGCTCACCCTTGCTGTCTCACACCCCCATAGGAGAAGAACATGTGGTTCAAGAGGAGCCGCTTAATAAGGAGTTCGATTCGATCTAGGTGGCGTCTCCCAGTTGACTTTCTGGCGTCAAGGATGGATTTTAAATCCTTTTATATTTATATTTTATTTTGTCAGACTTCCGCTATGTAATAAATACTTTGATTATTGTGACATTTATCTCTATACACTCTGTTATTATATATGTTGTCTTCTTTGACGCATGTATGAGATGCACCCAGCTTTGTCCCTTTAAATCCGGGTGTGACAGAATTGTTATCAGATGAAATGTTGACTGTAGGACGAAACCTAGATAGAACTAGACAACGAATACTTACTTACCTTTTGCTACTCTGATTCTTTCTAAACTTTTCTTAATCTTCTCTCATCTATTTCCGCTTTACTCGGATTAATCTTACTTATTCCTTCTAAAGACAAATGTGGATTTCACACTTTGAAATCCTGTGCCTAAAGTGACCTTTAGGAATAGGAGACCTACTTTTAGGAACAAAAATAAAACTATGTTTATAGGTATCTATACGCTTGAGTGCTTGTTCTTTTGATACTTGTTTGATTTGGATCTTTGATTGAGTGTGATGAATTGTGGAGTAATGTCCATAAATGCATCTGCATATACGCCTAGACATAAGGGAAAATATTATTAAAATAGACAACATAAAATATTCTCTATTAAAAATATATCTAGTTATATAGATCCATCTTATCTTAAAAGATACTCTCCTATCTTAATAAATCCATCTTATCTTAAAAGATTCTCTCAGATCTTAAAAGATTCTCTCTTATCGTAATAGATCCATCTTATCTTGAAAAGATTCTATCCTATCCTACTAGATCTAACTAATCTCAAAAGATTCTATCTTATTCTTAGAGACTCATCTTGTCCTAATAAGCATGCTTATCCCCACCACTTTGCTTATCTCATAACATTGTAACAAACATGATCTATTCCCAAAATAAAATAGGTAGATCTTATCTATTCTAATCTGATTACACCAATTTAATTCTGATCCCATCTAATCTGATCAGATCTAATCTAATGGACAAACATGTTAGATAATGCTGGCAAAATAAGACTGGATCCTACTCTTATAAATATGCTTTAACCTAAATTGGAGTCTTAGTCCAACCTGGCCATATGCAACCACCCGATAGATGCATAACCCCTCTGTTTAACCTAACGGAGATTCTGATCTACCTACACCATATAATCCATCTTATCTCAAAAGAATCTAACATACCCTAATGGTATATATCTACCCTGGTAGATCTATCTAACTTAAACTAAGTTTAATCCAGTTACATCCCATCTAATCTAGACCCTACCAAATCTAATATGGTCTAATATATGTTACAAGTATTAACTAAACCATATTCATATGAATGAGTTTTTAAACCTAAGTTGGTGTCTTAAGACCAACTTGTCCATGAAATCACGACCTAGTCTATGTCATAGGTTGCCCAACCCATTTATCCCAAAAGCAAAGTAAAATTTTGTTTAACCTACCTACCCCATGTACACGCAATTGATATCCCAAATCGGACAATGGCACCTAACATCAAACAAACTTTTAACCTACATCATGTAGACTATCTCATCTTTACAAAATTCTATCCTACCTTTGGATATTTTTCACCTTATACGACTAGTTACCCCAATCTGGTCATAAAACAGATTAAGCCATGCTAAAGAATCTTCAGATCATAAACAACTACTAACCTATTCATTCTGTTTACCAAATAATTTCCCTTGCAAAACTATCCTACCATATGCTTTTAACTCTCATGGTCAATACCAGGAAGGGAAGATTATCAGGCAACAGCAAACAGAAATAAATCCTCCAGATCCTTCACCGGTTGGAATCGATCAAGTGGTTGCCATCCAAATGATGGTAATACAACAAATGGCAAACATGGTTACCGAATTGCAAAATCAGATAAGACAAGAACGCGAGGAAATACGTCAGGACCGGCTAGAGATACGTCGAGAAATAAGGCAAGCACAGTTGGAAAGACAACGACAACAACAACCTCCACCACCACCACCAGCTCCACCAAGCTATATATATATATATATATATATATATATATATATATATATATATATATATATATATATTACTACTATTTGTAAGATCTAATGTTACTTTAGTTAATAAGTGGTATGATTCTATTTTAGGAGGAATAATAAGGTCTAATTGACCCCATGTGTTGCTAATAAATTATGCATCATGCTGAGATTTTGTTTGTGCATATGTTTTGAGATAACATGGTTATATACCCTTTTCTGACAAATCTCGAGGACGAAATTTCTGTTAAGGGGGTAGGATTTGTAAGGCCCAAAATGTGTATAAGGAAAAAATTAATAATAATAAAATAAATATATGAAGAGATAAAATAGTAAATTCAGAAATCTCAAATTAAACTTGAGTACTGAGAATCGAGAACTGAATTTTGAAAAAAAACCAAGAATTATTTTAGAAAAGAAGCAATGGAGAAGTTTTCTATTCAACTAAATGAATATGCATATCATTAAATAATGCACCATAAGCCTTTATTTACAGGAATATTTAATTTTGAAGTAACTTTTACTTTTTATCCTAAATTCAAAATACTATTTTTCTAAAAAGAAAGAAAACAATAGGAGTGTATTTCATAGTTCTAACATCTATCAAATAAATAAAATAATTAAAATAAATATACATCTAATGCATCATAGTTGATTTTGAATATGTATTAAAAAATTGAATTCCTAAACTCTATCTTGGATTTGAATTTTAAATTTGTAAATCAAAAGGGGATAGAAAATAGAGAAGAGAAGAAAATACTAAATAAAATAAATAAATAAATAAATAAAATTCCGCCATAATAGTAGGTTCAAATTGTACTGTTAAAAATGAATTTAAATTCACAAATTGAGTGGAATTCAAATTTGATATTTCAATTTGAAAGGGAAGAGAGAATAAAAGAAATGTAAAAAGAAAAAAAGGGGTGAACTACCTGTGTGGGCCGCCAGGCTAGAATCTGGCCCATTTCCTGTTTCCTCCTGGGCGCTGGCCCATCCGACCGGTGCCGCTGCTGCGTGGGCCCTACGTGACGGTGTGATCCCCAGGCGCGCGCGTGAGAAACGCTGCTCGCAGGCCCCGCTTGGCGGCGCCCCTCCCTTGCCATGACCGTGACTCATAGTAAGCCTCCACGCTCGGTCGCCTATGCGTGGGGCCCGCATGTTAGGAGCTTCTTATGTCCCCGTTCTTTTCGGATCCATCGCGTCGGGCCAAACCCAGAAGCTGGGGTCGCACCGCCGGAGTTCTCGGGCGGCCCTTTCAACTATCATTGCCCTGGTATTGTGGCTCGTACTGCGAGCCATGAAGAGTAGTGCCCCGCGACCCCCATCCCCCTCAATCCATCCAAGCCGGTAGCACCATTGTCAAGCCACCATTCAGGGAGAGAACGGCGACCGCCGCATGGAAAGGGTCACAGTTCCTTGGCTTATGCCTCTATGGGCGGGCCAAGGTACTCTATGGGGTCTCACGGATGGGGGCTGCACGGCGGGACCAACTCCATGGCCTGAGTCCGGCCAATTGCCTGTTGGAGTGCACGGCGCTGCCGTGGGCCATGCTCCACCATGGCCGGATGCTCTCCGCGCTGTGACGACCGGTAAGACCTCTTCTAGCGTGCGCGCCATTAATTCTGCATCGCGTAGGAGCATTCGAATTTGGAAGTAGTGACCTTGGGCGCTGGACTGTCGATCCCCGGCGTGCTCACCGGTGCGGTACGGTGGCGCCGCCGTGGTCGTGGGTCGAGGTTGGGGAGATGGCTGTGTGCCGTTGGATCGTAAGACTGCGGTGCAGATTAGGTTCTCGCATACT
Organism: Zea luxurians; assembly: GCA_029449295.1. NCBI lineage: Eukaryota > Viridiplantae > Streptophyta > Magnoliopsida > Poales > Poaceae > Zea > Zea luxurians. The sequence goes on along the minus strand of JAOPSE010000010.1, from coordinate 4,518,710 downwards.
GATTCGCTTAACTAGATCTCGATCGTTGATGCGGTGGTGGATGGTTTAGATCGGATTAGGGGCGTGGACATCCCTCATCCGTTGATATCGGATCCAGTGGTCATAGATGTGTATCGTTTCATTACAAGCCGATTTAATGCGGGCCATTGGGATCTGATCGGACGGTCCGATTCCTCCGATACCCCTTCGACCAGGAACTTTGCTAAAGAGTCCTCGAGGATTCTAGGAATTAACCCACAATCATGTCAGTGAAATTCTGGGACTTAGAACCTTTTGCGTAGTGGACCCTAAACTTTCTAATTATAGCAGAGCAGTCCGGTCAGAGAATAAACTATGGAAATTCGCTTAGAAAATAATTATTAGTGCAAAATTTATTCTAGAAACTTATTTAATACCTAGAAAATTCATATGAACTCCAAATTGGTCCATTCCAATTTCTATAATTTTGTAATAATGTTGTTTATCACCTACTGCCTCTGTTTTGACATGAAAACAATAGTAAAACTGATCTCCTAATTAATCTTATATCAAATACATAAAAACTTTGGAAATTCGTAACTTTCTCATTTTAACTTAGAATTGAATTGTTCGAGTTGCGTTAGCATCGTGTAAATGTTTATTATCTGTTTATTATTACTGTTACTTACTGCCACTGAATATTTTTGGGTAGTACTTGCTATTGCTTATTGTGGTTTTGGGTATGGAGATACACTATTCATGATTACACTTTTATTATCTGTTTATTATTACTGTTCATGTTAACAACATTATGTTAATAGGAACACGGAGCGACCACCCGGGAAAACAGTGCTACCACAAGGGTGGTATGGGACGCCCTTGGCTGACTAATTAGGAAAGCTAGTGGAGGACTACCTTACCCGAAAGGGGCAAGGGCAGTAGGGGAGTGGTCAGTGTAGGGAGGTCCTTGGGTTGATTTTGCTGCGATGGCGGTCTGGCAAGGGATCCCTGCACTGGAGCTTCCTATAAACTGTAGTGGGTTTTCTGAAGCTAGTGGAACTTTGTAAAGGCCTCGTAGTGTTACCCTACCTCGCCTCCTCGATAGAGGTGTACGGGATTAGCCGTCTCTTGGCAGATGGGTAACATGACTTGTGGGTAAAGATGCGCAACCTCTGCAGAGTGTAAAACTGGTATACTAGCCGTGCTCACGGTCAGAGCAGCTCGGACCCTCACATGATTAATCTATGGAATTAAAACTCAATTTGTCATTTGCATCATATTGGGATTATTTTATTATTACTTTTACTTATTATTACTAAGGTTTGGTATTTACTTATACTTAGTAATTGCTAATAAAATTTTGACCAACTTATAAAAGCAATCCTCAGCTTCAACCTTTATTTTGTTGATCAGCCTTACACTTTACATGAACTCCCACCTTTGGTGAGTTCATGCACATTATTCCCCACAACTTGTTGAGCGATGAACATGTGTGAGTTCACCCTTGCTGTCTCACACCCCGCCCCACAGGAGAAGAACAGGTGGTTCAAGAGGAGCCGCTTAATGAGGAGTTCGATTCAATCTAGGTGGCTTCTCCCAGTTGACTTTCTGGCGCCAAGGATGGATTTTAGATCCTTTTATATTTATCTTTTATTTTGTCAGACTTCCACTATGTAATAAATACTCTGATTATTGTGACATTTATCTCTATACACTCTGTTATTATATATGTTTTCTTTGGCGCATGTATGAGATGCACCCGGCTTTGTCCCTTTAAATCCGGGTGTGACAATGCCTTTGATCATATTACTTTAAGCATTAATGTCTTTAATTGCTTATTTTTGGTGCTCAAGTTGTACAAGTCATCCCCGGACCTCTCAAATCCCTATGCAAATGATGCAGATGTTTAGGCGGAGGATGTGCTACAACTTGAGTCCCTTGGGACTAACTTGTTTGTTGAGTACTCGTTATACAGTCTCAAAGTTGCATTGAAAGGGAAAAGTGAATTTGGACAAAGAAAGGGCTTCCAATGCATTCCGGTATCAATGTATCTTGTCCTAAGTTCTTTGTGCTTTCATTGCTTTTTGCGCTTATTTGACATTTTGGTGAGGCAATGGGGTTATAGGGCCAAAAAGGTCTCTTGTTTTGGTGCTTAATGCCAAAGGGGGAGAAATTAAGGCCAAAGCAACCGGATCAGCCAACCACTTGTGGATTTCAAAAATTGGACAGTTAAACTTTTTGTGTTTGGTCAAAACCCTCTTATTTGCAAAAATTGTACTCTTATGGGGGAGAATTTTGATTATGGGAAAGGGGGAGTTTTTGGCATTTGATCAAATTTACTCTTGAAAGATCTCTCGATTTGCCAAAACAAGTGCGTTGGACTTAGAGATAGGAAAAAGAATTTGTTTTGTGAAAATAAACCAAGTGGTGGCAAAAGTGATCCAAATATGCCAAATTCCTTGAAAATCTTATTGGTCTTCAATTTGCATTTTTGAGTTCATCTAGATATGTTAGTTCGAAACGAGTTGCTTTTTAATGTGTTGGAATAAATCACCAAAAAGGGGGAGATTGAAAGAGAAATGTGCCCTTGGGCTATTTCTATATTGTTTTGGTGATTAGATGCACAACACACTAGGTGAGAACTAACAAATGTGAAGTAAAGGTATATCTAGATGGATCAAGAATAAATATAAGTTCTAGACACTTAGTCAATTGTTTTATGTGCTAAACATGTTTGTCTAAGTGATAAGAACTCAATGAAGTCAAATGGAGCAAAAAGCACTTAGTGTGTTGTTGGCTGGTGCACAGGACAGTGAATAGTAACTGTCTGGTGCATAGGACAGTGAATAGTAACATGTCCGGTGCATAGGCCAATGAATAGTATCATGTCTGGTGCACATGACAGTGAATAGTAACATGTCCGTTGCACAGGACAATGAATATTAACATGTCCGGTGCAGAGGGCAGTAAATAGTAACTTGTCCGGTGTACAGGACAGTGAATAGTAACATGTCTGGTGCACCAACGGCTAGCTCTTCCAGAGAAGGAAACTGTCAATCAGATCCGTTACTGTTCACTGTCCGGTGGCGCACCGGACAGTCCGATGCACCCACGGACAAGGAAGGCTGGGAGCTTCCAAATGAAGCTCCAACGGCTCCTAGGCCCCTTGGGGCTATAAAAGGGACCCCTAGGCGCATGAAGAAGAACACCAAGCCTCCATTGAACATCCTAAGATGCCTAGACTCCGCAAGCATGCATCCGGATCATTGTGTTTGAGATTTGAGCACTTATTGAGTTGTGAACTCGCTGCGTTGTGTTTGTGTGCTTGTTTATTGACTTGTATGCGTGTCGCTGTTGTGACTCTAGCTCTTGCGTGTGTTTCTATTCCCTCCCTTACTCTTGTGATTTTCATTGTGATCAATATTGTAAGGGTGAGAGGCTCCAACTTGTGGAGATTCCTCACAAAGGGAACATCTGCTATAAGGAAGAAAATTGTGGTATTCAAGTGGATCATTGGATAGCTTGAAAGGGGTTGAGTGCAACCCTCATCCATTGGGACGCCACAACGTGGAAGTAGGCAAGTGTTCTACTTGGCTGAACCACAGGATAAAATCGCTGTCTCATCTATTGTTAATCGTGTGTGATTCTCTCTTCTGCTTCTACTCACATGATAATTGCTCTAAGTTTAATACTCACCTTGTGAAGAGCAATTAAGTGAATAAGTCATCTCTTTCTCTCTAGACATAGCACCTTGGTTTTGATTCAACTAACATTTCATAAACCATGTTTGTGCCATTTAGTGTTGATTTTTACAGGATCACCTATTCACCCCCCTCTCTAGGTTGTCTCAGAAGAGAGCAAGGGCCCCCAAAATTGGCACATACATGATTTTTCATAATTCGGCGAACATGGGATATCGCTCCGGGTCAATGGTATTTGGTGGTAACGAAGATGCTGCTTTAGAATGTATCCCAAACATGGTTTAAATGGAATGATCAAGGTATTGTTTTAAGATACCACTGTATATTGGATCAGTTTGCAATGAAGGGCAAGAGATTGGCATCATGCTTGTTTCACCAAGGAATGACACTTTTGACTTCTCTAGCTAATTAAAAACTCATTGCACTAACAATCAAGCCGAATACAAAGCTCCCTTGTTCGGCTTAGAACTTTTGAGTTACATGGGAGTAACACATGTAAAGATATTCAGTGAATCTCAGCTGGTTGTCCAACAAATTTTAGGAGAGTATCAATATTTAAACGGTATGCTAAATGATTACCTTGAGAGTTGTTGGGACATAATGCGCTCTTTTGATGAATTTGATATTTGATATATATCCCGAGATGAGAATTCCAAGGAAAATAGTTTAGCACAAGAAGCCTCAGGTTATCAGATAACATGAGGGAAACTTCATATTTCTGAAAATCCAATAATTAGAGATGCGCCGACTTCCCGGGTCATGGACCATCAAACGCCAACAGAGACATCGCTCTAATTAATTCAATTAATGACAAAGCCGATATGGTTGATTGGAGAACGCCTTTAATTATGTACCTACGTGATTCAAGTGTAAAGACAGACAGGGGTGTTCAGTGAAGGGCCATTAAGTACGTTCTTATCGATAATGACCTATATCATAGGACTCCTAGTGATATTTTGCTTAAGTGCTTGGGCCCTGATGATGCTACATTAGCTATGGCCAAGTGCATGAAGGCATTTGTGGCACCCACCAATCGGCTCCTAAGATGAAATGGCTTTTGAGAAGATCTAGTTTCTATTGCCTAATATAATAGCCGATTGTTTTAAGTACTACAAGGGTTGTCAAATGTATCAAAAGTTCAATGATCTACTGCTAGTGCCTGCTGCCGAACTGCATCCTATTATTAAACATGGCCCTTTTTAGGGGTGGGGTTTAGAACTTGTTGGAGAGATTCATCCTTCATCGTCAAAAGGGCATCGATATGTGCTAGTTGCCACAAACTACTTTACTAAATGGACCGAAGTCATTGCTCTAAAGAACATGACGTATAAGAGGTTATTGAGTTTGTAACTGAGCATATTACTCACAGATTCGACATTCCCCAGATTCGGACCACTGATCAAGGACTTCTTTCATGTCAAAAGAGGTACGTGAGTTTTTTGAATTATGTAAGATTAAATTGCTCAATTCTTCTCCTTATTACGCTCAGGCCAATGGCCAGGTCGAGTCAAGTAATAGGTAGTTGATAGACCTTATTAAAAGAAAGATAACCAACCATCCTAGACACTGGCACAAGGTGTTTTCTGAGGCTTTGTTGGCTCATAGAATATCTAAACACCATGCTACTAAAGTATCTCCTTTTGAGCTTGTATATGGATAGGAAGTAGTTTTTCCTGTGGAGATAAGCCTAAACGCTATGAGATTTGCTAGGAAGAATGATCTAACTATTGGTGACTATCAATATCTAATGATGGACAACATTGATGAGTTCAATGATGTTGGGTCCTGCCTTATCGAAGGTCCTCAAAGCACCTGCATTTTGGTATAATAAAGTATGTTTCAGATGAATAACAAAGACTGAACGAAGTTGACTTTCAGCCGAAGCAACGCAAACAGAAGCTTCGTCTATTCATAGAAACGGTGGGAGAAGGAGCCGAAGGCATTAGTTTCAGCATGATGAAAAGCTTCGAGCGCAAGCTAATGAAAGGAAAGAAGTCTAAGACCGGCGCATCAAGAAAGAAAAGGAAAAGACAACAATATCCCTACATCATTTGTAAACAATGAGTGTAAAGCCTTAAGGGGGCATGATTGTAATTTTGTACGAAAGCGGTTCATCTTTCCTATAAATAGATGAACAGTGCCCTGTGTAAAGTACGTTTGGAAGGGCCATTACTTCATCTTGCTTAACCTATGAAGAACCTTGATGCCATCCTATGTACAGGAGCTAAAGGTATGACTGTACATTCATTTATCAGGAGAGATGGAATAAAATGCTAAGGCATATGATATGAGTCAGATATGAAGTTTCACTTTGTCATTTTCATATTATTTCATTATGTTTCTCATTAAAAACCTTCATCCCACGTTCTAGCGCTTCGAAGGAGTGTTAAATCAAAAGGACGAAGGTCTTTACATCTAACTTGTGTTGCCTTGATTTTTGATACCTTTAGGGGAATTGAAATCAAGTATCAACAACCGACAAGAGGATGATGGCTCTAAGGGAGATCGAGAGGGACAAGGTCATAGTCACCAACAACTATAACAAGAAGGTGAAGGCTAAGTCATTCCAAGTCGGAGACCTTGTCTAGGAAAAAGTCTTGCCACTAAGGAGCAGGGACCAGAGCGTAGAGGTTTGTCAAGTGATCCCGAGCTATTAAGGGCCTTATAGAATCACACAGGTAATATCTGGTAATGCATATATGTTGCAGACTTTGGTAGGTGATGAACTACCTAAAGCATTGAATGGCCGTTTTCGGAAGCGTTATCAACCAAGTGTGTGGCAGGATGCTTAGAGAACAAATGTTTACAAATCAAGTGCTTTTGGTTCACTCAGCAATCCAAAAAGGCAATGGGCATATGTTGAGCACCATATCCTCCACCTGGGAAAGGCCAGACGGACTAGCTCTGTGGGTGGCTGGTCCGGGCTGCGGACGGTCCACGATTTGATTAGACTAGGTGTGATTAACCCCTTTTTAGTGTGTGTTTATCCATCTAAACTCATGGATTCTATTGGGGACACCTAGGAACAGGTCCAAACCTCCCTCCTTATATATATGAAGGGGTACAACCAATTGTAGGCATCAACAATCGAACCAATCAATATATCTTCCATTTCTTTACTTTTTACCCTAGGAGTAGTGTCACCTGGTTTTAGGGGTAAAATCGAATGCATCGCATATGTGTGCTAGGATCCATTTTTCACACATATGTTGACATCACAAGTGTAATATATCAAGAGACAATGCAATGAAGGTGTAAAAGAGAGTATAATAACTTCATTACATCATCCGGACATAAGAGCCTTAAACAGTATCATAATCAAAGTATAGCAAAAATTACATGGGCAATCTCCCACACGAAGATGAACGGAGCGTCGCTAGACTCAGTACTCGTCAACACCATCGTCAAAGTCTTCCTCATCAATTTCTGAGCAAAATTTTATCAAGGGGTGAGCTCACTTACGATGGGGGCTCAGCAAATGGGCGGAATTATGCAAGGTTAACAAGGTAGGCTATGGTTAAGCGGTAAGCATTTTAGTTGGTCAGTATTTTATTTACAACACTTATCTTACTAATTATAAGTGTATCCCAAAACCCAATTAAATCATGAGCATGATGATTATATCTCAAAAGCACTTAAGTGAAACCACTTAAGCAAACTGTTTAAACCGAAGGATCACGATTTATTCTCCATCTTTAATTTCATTTATCATGTGAGGGTCCAGGCTGCTCTTAACTGTGAGCACGGCTGACATATCAGTTTTACAGTCTGCAGATGTGGTACAACTTTACCCACAAGCCCTGTATCCCCTCTAGCCTAGGTTGTACAGACCCTTAAACACTGCCGAGGTGAATGGCTACGGATCCACTATGAGGCTTTCATAAAATACACTTAATACGAAACAACCTGCTAAGGTTTCTAGGTCAGTGTGGAGGCCCTCTGGGCAAGGCAGCTTAGCCAAGACTACGTCCCCATGTTAACATGAGCTACCACCACTGTCGCCCCCCTCTTGCCCATATTTCAGAAAAGGTTGCCAAGCACTAAGCATATTAAGTTAATTACCAAAGCCAGAGCCATGATAGCACTTATGGTTGCAGTGTTATCCTAGGTGGTCACTCCATGTTCCGTTTAATAAGACATGATCTTGTTTAATCATCGTATTAACAACAATAGCACACATTTCATCTCTGGGACAACAACATCTTGAAAAGAGTGACAACTTGATGATAAGGTTGAACAATAGCATAGTTACTAAGCATAGTATTAAACTCAGGTTAATCAAGGAACAAGGTTGGTATTGCTAGGTAATCCTATTTTGGTAAAACCCATCAAATTATGCACATATCCAAAAGTAAATCTATGATACCCAATATTATTAAAAGGTAAGTTAAATGTTTCTTTCTTTGCTCTATGTCGTTGCGAGATCGAAGTCCGTGGATGTGAAGCTCTCATTTAAACTATATCATTTGGTTATTCGTTCGCTTGAGTCGGGGCGCGGATGGGGCATTTGATTGTGGACCGTCGGTTTTGCATCAAGGGTATGGGAGACTTTTCTCTTTTCCCCTAACCTAGCAGCCGCCCTCCCATCTCCTCTCATTGCAGCCGCCCCTCCCCTCTCTTCTTCCCCAAGGTGCAGCCCCCCAATCCTAGTAGTCGCCTCCCCCCTTTGGTTCCTCCTCTTGGTGTTGCGATTCTCCATTGGTGGGTTGATGGGAGGAAGAAGGAAGGGAGAAGGAGTTTAAGGTGATCTTGTTTTCCTTTTGATATTTGTGCTGCAATTTCGTTGGATTATATGTGGGGGTTAGATTTTGATCTCGAAATTAGTCTCTACAGAGTGGCAGATTCGATAATTTCTATTCATACCAGTTTTCCGTGGGCTAAGTGGCCTCAAAAAAAATAAAAAGTCTATCTATGAGTTGTAGATAATTTGTAGATATTTTCATGGCCTCAAAGAACACCTCAATCGGACATCAAACCAGAGGGTAATTGAAGTTTGATTATAACAGTTTTTTAGTCTCATAATTCTGTGCAGAATCTATTCTCCTAAGATTTAGGCAATCTTATCAACAGAATTAAACTTTCAGTTAGTGAGAGAAGTTATAGATAATTTCATAAGCTTTCCAGATTGATAAATAGTGTATTCATATGAATTTTGAAACTCCAGTTATGTTTGTTTTACAGTTCATGTACCTCTTTGCCTAGCAAACCGAGCAGGTCTATTCACTGGTGGGTTTTATGTAGTAAATGGCCGAATTGGCTCTTACAACTATGGAGACTTTTGTAGATGGATAAAATTCCTTACTGCCAGCAAAATTTCATAATTTTCGGTATTGCAGTTTGGGAGATATCAAACTTTGAAGTTAACTATGCTGCTGTTTGAAATAGATTCAGTCGGCTATCTTGTCGGATGTTTTAGAACTTATAGATGACAAAATTTAATTATCCATCTAATACCGAAGTTATAGAGTATTTTGTGTAGATGCTTCTAGATATTTTGTTTGATAGCACTGCTGTAATAATTTTAAAGATTCAAAATTAACAAGCAGCGCTGCTGCTGTTGGCGGGTGGTAGGGAGCAGTGGTTGTCACGTCAGTGTTGGGGTTGTGCGTAGGAGCGGTGTTGATTATTAGCAAATGCTATGTGAATGTTTGTACTAAGTTTAATGCCCACAAAAGCTATTGGGGCTCCGAATCGTACCTAGTGCCATTTCAAATTCCAAACGAAGGCAAGTAAAATGTAGTGCTGGTTTGCTATCGCTTGACTCGTATCTTATTCCCTGTCATTGACTATTCATAACTATTGTATGTGTTAAACATGGAATTCTACGATGAGGTTTTATTTGATCGAAAGTATTAATGGTATATGTTAATAATGTTGATGAACATGATTTGAGAATGGTATATGTGGTTGACTCACTTTAAGGAAGTTGAAGTTTCTATTATGAAGCATGCTATATGTAGTGAAGTGTTGTTGGCATGTCATGCACATTGCATCATCCATCTTGCATTTTGAAGTTATGTCGTGATCTTATGGTCTGAACGTACCGGTACATTTAGCATCGTATGTTGCCCGAGGAGGGGTACGATGCGGCTTCATATCCTTAGAGGTATGAAGGCAGAAGTTATCCTTGCATTTGCAGTCATTTTCACTCATGAGGTATATATGAAGTGTGATATTGCTATGTTACTATTGTGGTTTCTACCTGCGAGGTGTGGTAACTAGGTATGTTGTACGTTGTATTTGTACTGCACCTTCAAAATAAGAAGGTTGTGAAATCAAGTGGTGGTAAAACAATGTTCTTATGTGGTTAAACAGTTTGATATTATTTTACTTGCTGAGATGTGTCATCTCACTCTTGCATTACTCAATGCAGGTACTTGATTCATGTTGGGAATGAGGGAAGTAGCAGCACATCCACCTTCACTCTCACAATAACGCTGCCCAGTCGCGATCATGATTTAGTTAGAAACTTCTTGTCGAAGTGAAAGGGAATTAGGCTTACACCTATTTCCTAAACTAATTTTGGTGGTTGAATTGTCCAGCACAAATAATTGGACTAACTAGTTTGCCCAAGTCTATAAGTTATACAAGTACCAAAGGTTCAGAATAAGCCAATAAAAAGACCAAGAAAAGGGTTCAACAAAAAGAGCAAAGGGACAACCGAAGGCACCCTGGTCTGGGGCACCGAACTGTCCAATGCGCCACCGGACATGTCCGGTGCACCAGGATTCTCCAGGCGCTGAACTCCTCGCCTTCGGGAAAACACAGAGTCGCTCCGCTATAATTCACCGGACTGTCCGGTGTACACCGGACAGTGTCCGGTGCTCCAGGGATGAAGCGACTCTGAACTCGCCAGCTTTGGGAATTCGCAATGGCGCTCCGCTATAATTCACCGGACTGTCCGGTGTATCTACAGAGCAACGGCTACTTCGGCGCCAACGGTCACCTGCAGGCGCTGTGCAGGCGCATTTAATGCGCGCCAAAGCGCGCAGAAGTCAGGCACGCGCGAACAGGCGCACCGGACATTCTACAGTTCATGTCCGGTGCACCACCGGTCATCCAGGTGGGCCTAGCAACAGAGCTCCAACGGTCGGAACCCTTACGGCCTGGTGACGTGGCTATCGCACCGGACATGTCCGGTGTGCACCGGACTGTCCGGCGCACCATCGAACAGACAGCCTCCACCCAAACGGCTAGTTTGGTGGTTGGGGCTATAAATACCCCCAACCACCCCCCATTCAAGTGATCCAAGTTTTCCACTTCTCAACCACTTACAAGAGCTAGGCATTCAATTCTAGGCACACTCAAGTGATCAAATCCTCTCCAATTCCACACAAGGCTTTAGCGATTAGTGAGAGAGATTTGTCGTGTTCTTTTGAGCTCTTGCGCTTGGATTGCTTCTTTCTTTCTCACTTGTTCTTGTGATCAAAACTCATTTGTAACCAAGGCAAGAGACACCAAGTGTGTGGTGGTCCTTGCGGGGAAGTTTTGTTCCCGGTTTTGATTTGAGAAGAGAAGCTCACTCGGTCCGAGGGACCATTTGAGAGAGGGTAAGGGTTGAAAGAGACCCGGCCTTTGTGGCCTCCTCAACGGGGAGTAGGTTTGCGAGAACCGAACCTCGGTAAAACAAATCATCGTGTCTCACTCCTCATTTGCTCACAATTTGTTTTGCGCCCTCTCTCTCGGACTCGTATTTATTTCTAACGCTAACCCGTCTCGTAGTTGTGTTTATATTTGTAAATTTCAGTTTCGCCCTATTCACCCCCCCTCTAGGCGACTTTCAATTGGTATCAAAGCCCGGTGCTTCATTAGAGCCTAACCGCTCGAAGTGATGTCGGGAGATCACACCAAGAGGGAGATGGAGACCGGCGACAAGCCCACTACGAGTCACGGGAGCACTTCATCGGAAGAGTCCCGCACCAAGAGGAAGGAAAAGAAGAAGAGCTCCTCCAACAAAGGGAAGGGGAAGGAGAAGAAATCTTCTTCCCACAAGTCGCATCGGAGAGGCAACAAGCACAAGAGGATGAGGAAAGTGGTCTACTACGAGACCGACACTTCATCAACATCGACCTCCGACTCCGACGCACCGTCCATTACTTCTAAGCACCAAGAGCGCAAGAAGTATAGTAAGATCCCCCTACGCTACCCTCGCATTCCTAAACATACACCTTTACTTTCCGTCCCATTAGGCAAACCACCAACATTTGATGGTGAAGATTATGCTAGGTGGAGTGATATGATGCGATATCACCTAACCTCACTCCACAAAAGTATATGGGATGTTGTTGAGTTTGGTGTACAGGTACCATCCGAAGGGGATGAAGATTATGATGCGGACGAAGTAGCCCAAATCGAGCACTTCAACTCCCAAGCCACCACTATACTCCTCACCTCTCTAAGTCGAGAGGAGTATAACAAGGTGCAAGGGTTGAAAAGCGCCAAAGAGATTTGGGACGTGCTAAAGACCGCGCACGAAGGAGATGAGGTGACCAAGATCACCAAACGGGAAACGATCGAGGGGGAGCTCGATCGCTTCCGTCTTCGCCAAGGGGAGGAGCCACAAGACATGTACAACCGGCTCAAAACCTTGGTGAACCAAGTGCGCAACCTCAGGAGCAAAAAGTGGGATGACCACGAAGTGGTTAAGGTTATTCTAACATCACTTGTTTTCCTTAACCCTACTCAAGTTCAATTAATTCGTGGCAATCCTAGATATACACAAATGACCCCCGAGGAAGTTATAGGTAATTTTGTGAGCTTTGAGTTAATGATCAAAGGCTCAAAGAAGATCAATGAGCTTGATGGCCCCTCCACGTCCGAAGCACAACCGGTCGCATTCAAGGCGACGGAAGAAAAGAAGGAGGAATCTACTCCAAGTCGAACACCCATCGACACCTCCAAGCTCGACAACGAGGAAATGGCGCTCATCATCAAGAGCTTCTGTCAAATCCTCAAGCAAAGGAGGGGGAAAGACTACAAGCCCCGCTCCAAGAGAGTTTGCTACAAGTGTGGTAAGCCCGGTCATTTTGTAGCAAAATGTCCACTATCTAGTGACAGTGACAGGGGCGACGACAAAAAGGGCAAGAGAAGAGAAAAGAAGAGGTACCACAAGAAGAAGGGCGGCGATGCCCATGTTTGCCGGGAGTGGGACTCGGACGAGAGCTCCACCGACTCCTCCTCCGACGAGGACACGGCCAACATCGCCGTCACCAAGGGCCTCCTCTTCCCCAACGTCGGCCACAAATGCCTCATGGCGAAGGATGGCAAAAGGAAGAAGGTAAAATCAAGATCCTCCACCAAATATGAAACATCTAGCGATGAGGATGATGCTAGCAATGAGGAGGATAACTTACGCATTCTTTTTGCCAACCTAAACATGCAACAAAAGGAAAAAATAAATGAATTAATTAGCTCTATTCATGAGAAGGATGATCTCTTGGACTCTCAAGAGGACTTCCTTATTAAAGAAAATAAGAAGCATGTTAAGGTTAAAACTGCTTACGCTCTAGAAGTTGAAAAATGTGAAAAATTGTCTAGTGAGCTAAGCACTTGACTTGAGACCATTGACAACCTTAGAAATGAGAATGCTAGTTTGTTGGCTAAGGTTGATTCACATGTTTGCAATATTTCAATTTCCAATCCTAGAGATGATAATGTTGATTTACTTGCTAGGATTGATGAGTTGAATATTTCTCTTGCTAGCCTTAGAAATGAGAATGAAAAATTGATTGCTAAGGCTAAAGATTTTGATGTTTGCAATGTTACAATTTCCGATCTTAGAGATAAAAATGATATATTACGTGCTAAGATTGTTGTACTTAATTCTTGCAAACCCTCTACATCTACCGTTGAGCATGTGTTTATTTGTGAAAGATGTAGAGATGTTGATATCAATGCTATTCATGATCACATGGTCTTAATTAAACAACAAAATGATCATATAGCAAAATTAGATGCTAAAATTGCCGAGCATAACTTAGAAAATGAAAAATTTAAATTTGCTAGAAGTATGCTCTATAATGGGAGACGCCCTGGCATCAAGGATGGCATTGGCTTCCAAAGGGGAGACAATGTCAAACTTAATGCCCCTCCTAAAAATTTGTCAAACTTTGTTAAGGGCAAGGCTCCCATGCCTCAGGATAACGAGGGATACATTTTGTACCCTGCCGGTTATCCCGAGAGCAAAATTAGGAGAATTCATTCTAGGAAGTCTCAGTCTGGCCCTAACCATGCTTTTATGTATAAGGGTGAGACATCTAGCTCTAGGCAACCAACCCGTGCTAAGTTGCCTAGAAAGAAAACTCCTAGTGCATCAAATGATCATAGCATTTCATTTAAAACTTTTGATGCATCATATGTTTTAACTAACAAATCCGGCAAGGTAGTTGCCAAGTTTGTTGGGGGCAAACACAAGGGCTCTAAGACTTGTGTTTGGGTACCCAAAGTTCTTGTGTCTAATGCCAAAGGACCCAAAACCGTTTGGGTACCTAAAATCAAGAACTAAACTTGTTTTGTAGGTTTATGCATCCGGGGGGTCAAGTTGGATCATCGATAGCGGGTGCACAAACCACATGACAGGGGAGAAGAAGATGTTCTCCTCCTACGAGAAAAACCAAGATCCCCAATGAGCTATCACATTCGGGGATGGAAACCAAGGTTTGGTCAAAGGTTTGGGTAAAATAGCTATATCTCCTGACCATTCCATTTCCAATGTTTTTCTTGTAGATTCTTTAGATTACAATTTGCTTTCCGTTTCGCAATTATGTCAAATGGGCTACAACTGTCTATTTACTGATGTAGGTGTCACTGTCTTTAGAAGAAGTGATGATTCAATAGCATTTAAGGGAGTGTTAGAGGGTCAGCTATACTTGGTAGATTTTGATAGAACTGAACTCGACACTTGCTTAATTGCTAAGACTAACATGGGTTGGCTCTGGCACCGCCGACTAGCCCATGTTGGAATGAAGAATCTTCATAAGCTTCTAAAGGGAGAACACATTTTAGGACTAACAAATGTTCGTTTTGAGAAAGACAGGATTTGTAGTGCATGCCAAGCCGGGAAGCAAGTTGGCACTCATCATCCACACAAGAACATTATGACAAGTGACAGGCCACTGGAGCTCCTACACATGGATTTATTCGGCCCGATCGCTTACATAAGCATCGGCGGGAGTAAGTACTGTCTAGTTATTGTGGATGATTATTCTCGCTTCACTTGGGTGTTCTTTTTGCAGGAAAAATCCCATACCCAAGAGACCTTAAAGGGATTCTTGAGACGGGCTCAAAATGAGTTCGCCTTGAGGATCAAGAAAATTAGAAGCGACAACGGAACGGAGTTCAAGAACTCTCAAATTGAAAGGTTCCTTGAGGAGGAGGGCATCAAGCATGAGTTCTCCTCTTCCTACACGCCACAACAAAATGGTGTAGTGGAGAGGAAGAATCAAACTCTATTGGACATGGCAAGAACCATGCTTGATGAGTACAAGACACCGGATCGGTTTTGGGTCGAGGCGGTCAACACTGCTTGCTACGCCATCAGCCGGTTATATCTACACCGAATCCTCAAGAAGACATCCTATGAACTCCTAATCGGTAAAAAGCCCAATATTTCATATTTTAGAGTTTTTGGTAGCAAATGCTTTATTCTTGTTAAAAGAGGTAGAAAATCTAAATTTGCTCCTAAAACTGTAGAAGGCTTTTTACTAGGATATGATTCAAACACAAGGGCATATAGAGTCTTTAACAAGTCCTCAGGACTAGTTGAAGTTTCTTGTGACGTTGTGTTTGATGAGACTAACGGCTCTCAAGTAGAGCAAGTTGATCTTGATGAGATTGGTGAAGAATAGGCTCCGTGCATCGCGCTAAGGAACATGTCCATTGGGGGTGTGTGTCCTAAGGAATCCGAAGAGCCTCCACATGCACAAGATCAACCATCCTCCTCCACGCAAGCATCTCCACCAACCCAAAATGAGGACGAGACTCAAGTTGATAAAGAGGAAGAACAAAATGATGAGCCACCTCAAGATGACGACAATGATCAAGGGGGAGATGCAAATGATAAAGACAAGGAGGATGAAGAACCAAGGCCGCCACACCCAAGAGTCCACCAAGCAATCCAACGAGATCACCCCGTCGACACCATCCTCGGCGACATTCATAAGGGGGTAACCACTCGATCTCGTGTTGCACATTTTTGTGAGCATTACTCTTTTTTTTCCTCTATTGAGCCTCACAGGGTAGAGGAAGCACTTCAAGATTCGGATTGGGTGATGGCGATGCAAGAGGAGCTCAACAACTTCACTAGGAACGAGGTATGGCATTTAGTTCCACGTCCTAACCAAAATGTTGTAGGAACCAAGTGGGTCTTCCGCAACAAGCAAGACGAGCATGGTGTGGTGACAAGGAACAAAGCCCGACTTGTGGCCAAGGGATACTCCCAAGTCGAAGGTTTGGATTTCGGTGAAACCTATGCACCCGTAGCTAGGCTTGAGTCAATTCGCATATTATTAGCCTATGCTACTTACCATGGCTTCAAGCTTTATCAAATGGACGTGAAGAGTGCCTTTCTCAATGGACCAATCAAGGAAGAGGTCTATGTTGAGCAACCTCCCGGCTTTGAAGACAGTGAGTACCCTAACCATGTTTATAGGCTCTCTAAGGCGCTTTATGGGCTCAAGCAAGCCCCAAGAGCATGGTATGAATGCCTAAGAGATTTCCTTATTGCTAATGGCTTCAAAGTCGGAAAAGCCGATCCTACTCTATTCACTAAAACTCTTGACAATGATTTGTTTGTATGCCAAATTTATGTTGATGATATTATATTTGGGTCTACTAACGAATCTACTTGTGAAGAATTTAGTAGGATCATGACACAAAAATTCGAGATGTCTATGATGGGGGAGTTGAAGTATTTTCTAGGATTCCAAGTCAAGCAACTCCAAGAGGGCACCTTCATTAGCCAAACAAAGTATACTCAAGACATTCTAACCAAGTTTGGAATGATGGATGCCAAGCCCATCAAGACACCCATGGGAACCAATGGGCATCTCGACCTCGACACGGGAGGTAAGTCCGTGGATCAAAAGGTATACCGGTCGATGATTGGTTCATTGCTTTATTTATGTGCATCTCGACCGGACATTATGCTTTCCGTTTGCATGTGTGCAAGATTCCAAGCCGACCCTAAGGAATCCCACCTTACGACCGTAAAACAAATCTTGAGATATTTGGCTTATACTCCTAAGTTTGGGCTTTGGTACCCTCGGGGATCCACATTTGATCTGATTGGTTATTCGGATGCCGATTGGGCGGGGTGTAAGATTAATAGAAAGAGCACATCGAGGACTTGCCAGTTCTTGGGAAGGTCCTTGGTGTCTTGGGCTTCAAAGAAGCAAAATTCGGTCGCTCTTTCTACCGCCGAAGCCGAGTATATTGCCGCAGGCCATTGTTGCGCGCAATTGCTTTGGATGAGGCAAACCCTGCGGGACTATGGTTACAAATTATCCAAAGTTCCTCTTCTATGTGATAATGAGAGTGCAATCCGCATGGCGGATAATCCCGTTGAGCATAGCCGCACTAAACACATAGCCATTCGGTATCATTTTCTTAGGGATCACCAACAAAAGGGGGATATCGAGATTGCATACATTAATACTAAAGATCAATTAGCCGATATCTTTACCAAGCCACTAGATGGACAAACTTTTACCAAACTTAGGCATGAGCTCAATATTCTTGATTCTAGGAATTTCTTTTGCTAAACTTGCACACATAGCTCATAAGTATACCTTTGATCATATCTCTTTTATATATGCTATGACTAATGTGTTTTCAAGTGTATTTCAAACCAAGTCATAGGTATATTGAAAGGGAATTGGAGTCTTCGGCGAAGACAAAGGCTTCCACTCCACTCTACTACTCATCCTTCGCCGACGCTCCAAGCATTTCTTCGTCTTTGGTATAATCTTCACTCATATGTTTTATTTGCCAAAGGGGAGAAACTAGTTAGGGAAGGGCTTATATCTCACTCAAAGTATCCGTTTTTGGCGATTCATGCCAAAGGGGGAGAAAGTATGAGCCCAAAGAAAAAGGACCGCACCACCACCCTAATTTTAAAAATTTAATGATTTTCAATTGTTAAATTTCAAATTGGTATCTTTTTGTGTTCTAGAGGGGGAGAAAGTAGTATTTTCAAAATTGATATCTTAAAACCCTCTTGAACACTAAGAGGAGGATTTATTGAGGGGGAGTTTTGTTTTAGTCAAGGAAAAGGGAGAAAATTTCAAATCTTGAAAATGATTCTCTAAATCTTATTCATTTACCCTTGACTATCTTGCAAAAGGACTTTGAAAAGAATTTACAAAAGAACTTGCAAAAACAAAACTTGTGGTGCAAGCGTGGTCCAAAATGTTAAAAATAAAGAAACAATCCATGCATACCTAGTAAGTAATATTTATTGGCTCAATTCTAAGTAACCTTTGTACTTACACTTTGCGAACTAGTTCAATTCTGCACTTCTATACTTGCTTTGGTTTGTGTTGGCATCAATCACCAAAAAGGGGGAGATTGAAAGGGAATTAGGCTTACACCTATTTCCTAAACTAATTTTGGTGGTTGAATTGTCCAGCACAAATAATTGGACTAACTAGTTTGCCCAAGTCTATAAGTTATACAGGTACCAAAGGTTCACAATAAGCCAATAAAAAGACCAAGAAAAGGGTTCAACAAAAAGAGCAAAGGGACAACCGAAGGCACCCTGGTCTGGGGCACCGAACTGTCCGGTGCGCCACCGGACATGTCTGGTGCACCAGGATTCTCCACACGCTAAACTTCTCGCCTTCGGGAAAACACAGAGTCGCTCCGCTATAATTCACCGGACTGTCCGGTGTACATCGGACAGTGTCCGGTGCTCCAGGGATGAAGCGACTCTGAACTCGCCAGCTTCGGGAATTCGCAACGGCGCTCTGCTATAATTCACCGGACTGTCCGGTGTACACCGAACTGTCCGGTGTATCTACAGAGCAAAGGCTACTTCGGCACCAACGGTCACCTGCAGGCGCTCTGCAGGCGCATTTAATGCGCGCCAGAGCGCGCAGAAGTCAGGCACGCGCGAACAGGCGCACCGGACATTCTACAGTTCATGTCCGGTGTGCCACCGGTCATCCAGGCGGGCCCAGCAACAGAGCTCCAACGGTCGGAACCCTTATGGCCTGGTGACGTGGCTGTCGCACCGGACATGTCCGGTGTGCACCGGATTGTCCGGTGCACCATCGAACAGACAGCCTCCACCCAAACGGCTAGTTTGGTGGTTGGGGCTATAAATACCCCCAACCACCCCCCATTCAAGTGATCCAAGTTTTCCACTTCTCAACCACTTACAAGAGCTAGGCATTGAATTCTAGGCACACTCAAGTGATCAAATCCTCTCCAATTCCACACATGGCTTTAGCGATTAGCGAGAGAGATTTGTCGTGTTCTTTTGAGCTCTTGCGCTTGGATTGCTTCTTTCTTTCTCACTTGTTCTTGTGATCAGAACTCATTTGTAACCGAGGCAAGAGACACAAAGTGTGTGGTGGTCCTTGCGGGGAAGTTTTGTTCCCGGTTTTGATTTGAGAAGAGAAGCTCACTCGGTCCGAGGGACTGTTTGAGAGAGGGTAAGGGTTGAAAGAGACCCGGCCTTTGTGGCCTCCTCAACGGGGAGTAGGTTTGCGAGAACCGAACCTCGGTAAAACAAATCATCGTGTCTCACTCCGCATTTGCTCACGATTTGTTTTGCGCCCTCTCTCTCGGACTCGTATTTATTTCTAACACTAACCCGTCTCGTAGTTGTGTTTATATTTGTAAATTTTAGTTTCGCACTATTCACCCCCCCCTCTATGCGACTTTCACGAAGAATGATTATTTTTAACTAGTCGTGCGCACTGGTTAATTCAGTACATGTCGTTATAATTACCTTCCCATTGCTAGCAGATTATTAGTGTATAGTATGTTTTCTTATCATGATATATGTTTATACTTTTGTAATACTCAAAAGTGTAATAGAAGAGGATAGAGATAATCTCAATAGTTTGTGGTCTCTACTATTCATTACATGTGATCAACACTAGTTAAAAGAGGATAATTAGAACCAAGAACACATAAATAACCTGTGCATCATGTTGGATTTATTTTGTGTGCATTTTGTGACAATATAAAAAAAATGTGACAAGAAATGGATTAAAGTCCAAAGTAGAATGTGACATCTAAAGGAAATCCTAAAAAAAAAGGGGAGAGAAAGAAAAGTTTATGTTAGTAAAAAAAAAATAATATAAAATAAATAAATAACATATTATTTCTACACTAAAGTTTTAAGTGTACACCTGACTCATGGGTGGAGCTCATAAAAAGATTCAAATTCAAATTCGAATTCAAAATAATTGTGAAAGTGAAAACAGAAATTGAATTAAACAAAAAAGTGATGTGAGCAGACCGACGTGGGCCAAATCCCAGCGTCCGCGGCCCACTCCACCTTTTCCCTCGGCGGGCCGCCCACGCTGATTTCCCCTTTCCTGCCGCGCGCGGTCACACTGGCGGGTGGGCCCCACTGTCCAGTCACTCAGCTCGCGCGCGCCCTGACTGCCGTGTGGGACCGGGTTGTCGGACTCATCGTTACCGCGACGCTCGGGCGCTTCAGCCGATTCCGTCCGCAACGGCCTCCCCGCATCCGCCGCTCACGCATCGCGGACCCAGCCCCTTCCCTCCTTCCCCTTAAGAACCGTAGGCGCGGCACCCTTGCTCGAGCCGATTTCTCAGCAAATCACCCCGTATCCAACCCATTCATCGAGCGGGGCGAGTCCAGAAAGCGTCCTGGGCGCGCCGCCGCAATCCAAACTCGCGGTGTGCGCCGTCGTTGCTCGAATTGTGTGGTCTGCGAGGTCGACCGGGGCAAGCGCTTGTGACCAGAGAACCTTCGAGAAGAATTCCGAGGAGGGTCGACGTCCAATTTCTCACCGGAGTCCAAGAACCACAGCGGAGCTGCGGTGCGCCGTGGGCCTGGGTCCCTGCCTCGCCCCCGTAGGTAATTCGCCTTCCAGGATGTTCTGCATTTACCCCTAATCGCGTAGCACTAGTTTAATTTCAGTTTAGTGCTCGGTGACGGTGGGATTTCAGCTCGCGGGTGAGCTCCACCGCGGGGAGGGCCAGCCATCGCGGCTGGGTGCTCGGATGGGGAAGAAGGGCCATCGGCCGTTGATCCGTTGGTGGACGGGGTAGATTAAACCAAAGGGTATTTAATCGTTCAATAAATCTGTGTCCATTGATGTGGGATCCGATGGCCACGAATGCATCGGCTCAATTTTAAATCTAGGCCGTAGGAGATAGATCGGAGGGTCAGAAGTTCGTACCGTTTCGATCTAGGATGAATCTAATCGGCACCGTAGAGTTTTGATCCAACGGCCAGGGTTTCTGGATACCCCTTCGGCTGGTGGTTTTATAAAAGAGACCCCGCTCATTATAGGAATCAACCCGCAGTCCACCTGGTGAGTTTTCTTAGTCTAGGAATTTATTCGCGCAGCCCCCTGACCTTTCTGTAAAATGAGGCCCAGTCCAGAGGTGTTTAAAAACAGAGGAATAATATTAGAAATTCATTTTTAATACAAAAACAAATCCAGAAACTTGTAAAATTCATAGAAAATCCATTTCTAGTCCAAATTGAGCCATTCAAATTTCTAAAATTTTGTAATAATATTCTTTATCATTTAGCATCACTGTTTCGGCATGAACTCTGTTAGAAAATTTATTTATCATTTAACCCTATTTCAGGCACATTAAATCTTAGAAAATTTATAACTTGAATTCTATAACTCCAAATTTGGTGATTCCAATTCCTATGATCTCATTTTAATGTATAGATTTTTACTGTATATTTTATTTACATGTTTGGTGCAATGTTAATTTTTGCTATACTATGTATGTATTGTGTTGATGCGAGTAGACGAGCAAGCCACTGTGGAAACCGAGGTTCAACAAGTAGAAGTAGCTGAGCGGGAGCTCATTGAAGGCAAGTTGTGCCCTTGATCACTTACTTTTCCCAGCCATGTTCTTATTAATTTTAATGATCTGCATAGGTTAATTTTGATGGGAGCCTTTATGTTACCCCAGTTTTGATTACCTCTATACCTTGTTCACCCCTGAAATATTTTTGGGTAGTACTTGCTATTGCTTTATGTGGATTGGGTATGGAGATACACTATTCATGATTATTCTGTTATTATCTTGTTATTATTGCTGTTCATGTTAAGATCATTAAATTAATGGGAACATGGAGCGACCACCCGGGAAAACAGTGCTACCACAAGGGTTTAATGGGACGCCCTTGGCTGATTAACTAGGAAAGCTAGTGGAGGGCTACCTTACCCGAAAGGGGCAAGGGCAGTAGGGGAGTGGTCAGTGTAGGGAGGTCCTTGTTTGATTTTGCTGCGATGGCGGTCGGCAAGAACCCTGCACTGGAGCTTTCTATAAACTGTAGCGGGTAGTCTGAAGCTAGTGGAACTTTGTAAAGGCCTCGTAGTGTTACCCTGCCTCGCTTCCTTGGTAGAGGTGTATGGGATTCATGACCCCTTGGCAAATGGGTAACACGGCTTGTGGGTAAAGATGTGCAACCTCTGCAGAGTGTAAAACTAGTATACTAGCCGTGCTCACGGTCATGAGCGGCTCGGACACTCACATGATTAATTATGGAACTTAAATTCAATTTGACATTTGCATCGCATTTGGGATTATTTTACTATTACTTTTCTCTATTATTATTAAGGTTTGGTATTTACTTACACTTAGTAATTGCTAATAAAATTTTTACCAACTTATAAAAGCAATGCTCAGCCTCAGCCTATATTTCATTGATCAGCCTTACACTACATGAACTCCCACCTTTGGTGAGTTCATGCCACATTATTACCCACGACTTGTTGAGCTATGAACGTATGTGAGCTCACTCTTGCTGTCTCACACCCCCCCCACAGGAGAAGAACAGGTGGTCGAAGAGGAGCTGCCTAACACTGAGGCATTCGACTTGATCTAGATGGCGTTTCTCAGTCGACATTGGCGCCGACGATCCTTTGTTCGTTTTATGGTTATACTTTTATTTTGTAATAAGTCTTCCGCTATGTAATAATTACTCTGATGTTTTGTGACATTTATCTCTATACACTCTTTTATTATATATGTTGTCTTCTTGGCGCATGTATGAGATGCACCCGGCTTTGTTCTTTGAAACCGGGTGTTACAGAAGTGGTATCAGAGGAATGTTGACTGTAGGACGAAACTTAGATAGAAATGGACAAAACCATTACCTACTTACCTCACTCTGATTCTTCCTATACTTATCTTGATCCTGTCTCACCTTCTACTGTTCTACTCTGATCATTCTTATCTTTTCTACTCTTAGACAAGATGGATTTCACACCTTGGAATCCCTACCCCTATGACATTTTTAAGAGATAGGAAGCCTAAGACAAAATTAAAACTATTTTCTCTATTAAAAATATTGGTTGATTGTTCTGATGATCAATGTCTGATTTGCTTCTTTGATTGATTGAAATATTACATGGACATCTTAGCATGTGCCAGCATAAGGTAATAAATTAGCTATGGTAGGTAAAACATTAAACTGCTTAGCTAATAAATCCCCCAAAGTAACATGATTGTAATTACTGCCTTGTCTACTGCTCTTTCTTACCATATGTATCTAACTCAGATGGTCAATACCAGGAGGGGTGGTGGAATTGATTTTCCTCCTAACCAACACACTCGAAGGATATATAGACAACCTCAGCCACAGCCTGCAGAGATGAATCCCCCTAATCCTCCACCAGGCGGAGTTGACCCACTGGTTGCTGCTCAGATGGCGGTGATGCAGCAAATGGCGGACACTATGGCTGATATGCGTGCCCAGATGCAGCAAGAACGCCAAGAGATGCGTCAGGAAAGAGAAGATATATGCCAGGAGTTGCGCCAGGAGAGAGATGAGATACGCCAAGAAAGGAGGGCCAGCTGCAACAACAACTTCAACAACAACAACAACAACAAGTGCCATTGCCTCTACCACCACCACCAGTTCCACCTCGTGATAAGCACCGGGAGTTTATGAGTCATAAGCCACCGACCTTCGCCAGTTCGCCAGATCCACTTGATGCAGACGATTGGTTGAAGTCAATTGAGAAGATGCTGAATATTGCACAATGCACTGACCGGGAGAAGGTTTTATATGCTTCTGGACGTCTGACTGGTCCTGCTGCTGACTGGTGGGATTCTTATACTGCTGCCCACGATGCTGCTGATACTATTACCTGGGCAGAGTTCGGTACACAATTCAGGAACTACCATATTCCAGCTGGTATGATAAAGATCAAGAAGAAGGAGTTTCTGTCATTGAAGCAAGGTAACATGTCAGTCAGCAAGCACAGAGACAAATTTATTCAGTTGTCGAGATATGCTCCAGAGGAAGTTGCTGAGGATGAAAGAAAGCAGGAGCACTTTATTGAAGGACTTAATGGACCCTTGCAGTATGCACTGGTTGCACACACCTTTCCATCATTTCAGAGGCTACTGGATAAGGCTCTTGCTATTGAACACAAGCGTGTTCAACAGGGTGATTTGAAGAGAAAGGCTATCTCACAAGGACAGGGTAGCAGCAGTGTTCGTCCTTGTTACAGTTCACCACAGGGTACACCGACTCGACCAGGAGGACCGCGCCCAGTTCAGCAATCACCACTGAGGACTCCACCTCCTCGACAGGCTACTCCCACTGGCACCCCGACGAAGTTTGCAGGACAGAGTCCAGGCACTACGTGTTTCAAGTGTGGGAAGACTGGTCATTATGCAAATGTCTGCCCACAGAGGATTGCTACTACTCCAGTTCAGAACAAGCAACAGACCCCTGGCAAGGGATATTCTATAGCCAGGGTGAATCAAGTCAGCGTTGATGATACTCCTGATGGTGGAGACCTCGTAATTGGTATGTTTTATGTTAATGCAATTCCTGCAACCATATTATTTGATTCTGGTGCTACACATTCATTCATGTCTGCTAGATATGCCAACACAAATGAAATACCACTGCTAAATATGAGAAAACCCATGATAGTAATTACACCTAAAGGGCCTGTTGAGGCGAATCAAATGACACGTAGATTGACCTTGACCATTATGGGTAGAGAATTTGGAGCTACTGCTATAATATTAGAGTCAAGCAGTATAGATCTGATCCTTGGTATGTCATGGCTAAGAAAAGCAAAGGCCGTTATAGCATGTGGTAGAGGTACCGTAGAGCTCACTACCACTAAAGGAGAAAGATTTCAAGTTAATATTGCAGTAACCTCCTCATCCATGCGTGCAATGTTCTTTATGCCTGAGGAGTTTGTTGGCGACAACATCCGGGTGGTTAGAGATTTTCCGGATGTCTTTCCAGAGGAGTTACTAGGGATTCCACCTGATAGAGAAGTTGAGTTTGTTATTGATCTCTTACCTGGAACTGCCCCTATTTCTAAACGGCCATATAGAATGTCCGTAGAGGAGTTGAAGGAACTGAAGAAGCAGTTGATGGAGTTACAAGAGGCTGGGTACATTCGTCCGAGTTCCTCACCTTGGGGAGCACCGGTGTTATTTGTGCAGAAGAAGGATGGATCACAGCGGATGTGTGTGGATTATAGATCTCTCAACTATGTTACGGTGAAGAACAAGTATCCATTACCCCGTATTGAGGATTTATTTGATCAGATGAGAGGTGCTAGAGTATTCTCGAAGATTGATCTCCGATCCAGTTACCATCAGATGAGGATTAGACCATCGGATATTCCCAAGACGGCTTTCTCGACTCGATATGGATTATATGAGTTTACTGTTATGTCGTTTGGACTAACCAATGCACCAGCTTACTTCATGAATTTGATGAACAAAGTGTTTATGGAGTATTTGGACAGATTCGTCGTGGTGTTTATCGACGATATTCTTATCTATTCTAAGAATGAAAGTGATCATGAACAACATCTAAGGTTGGTGCTACAGAAGTTACGAGATAATCAACTCTACGCTAAGTTCAGCAAGTGCGAGTTTTGGATTGACAAGGTGCCATTCCTTGGTCATATTATTTCTAATGGAGGAATAGCAGTGGATCCTGCTAAGGTGAAGGAGATTATGGAGTGGAGAGTGCCCACTACAGTTACTGAGATTCGGAGTTTCTTGGGACTCGCAGGATATTATCGAAGATTTATTGAAGGGTTCTCTAAAATTGCTAAGCCTATGACATCGCTTTTGGAAAAAGGAAGAGAATTTAAGTGGGATGAGAAGTGCTAAGAAAGCTTTGATCAGTTGAAGGAGAGATTGATGTCACCTCCAGTATTGATTATGCCAGATCTGCAGAAGGGATTTGACATTTACTGTGATGCATGTGGCCAAGGACTTGGATGTGTGCTTATGCAAGATGGTCATGTGATTGCCTATGCATCTCGTCAGTTGAGGAAGCATGAATTGAACTACCCCACCCATGACTTAGAGTTGGCTGCCGTTGTGCATGCACTTAAGATTTGGAGACACTACATTATGGGAACTAAGTGCCAGGTATACACGGATCATAAGAGTTTGAAGTATATATTCACTCAGAAGGATCTCAATCTTAGGCAACGCCGTTGGTTGGAGCTCATTAAGGATTATGACTTGGAGATTCACTATCACCCAGGCAAGGCGAATTTGGTTGCAGATGCCTTGAGTCGGAAGGAGCATGTTCACTCCGCTTTCGTTGTCCAGCTACCTGATGAATTAGCAAAAGACTTTGAGAGGCTCAACTTGGGAATTGTTACACATACGGAAGGAGTGACTATTGAGTTGGAACCTACCTAGGAGCAAGAAATTCGTAAAGGTCAGGTTAGTGATGCCAAAATCCAGGAGATCAAGGATTTGATAACAGAGGGTAGAGGCCCGGAATTCACAGAGGATGAGCAAGGCACGATATGGTTCAAGAATCGGATCTGTGTTCCCGATATTGATAGTCTTCGGGAAACCATATTGAAGGAGGCACATGATTCAGTTTATTCTATCCACCCTGGGAGCACTAAGATGTATCAGGATTTGAAGCAAAAGTATTGGTGGTATGGACTAAAGAGAGATGTGGCTGCACATGTGGCTATGTGCGATGTATGCCAAAGAGTTAAAGCTGAACACCAGAGGCCAGCCGGACTATTGCATCCACTGAAGATACCTGAGTGGAAATGGGAAGAGATTGGCATGGACTTCATTGTTGGATTACCCCGCACGTCTGCTGGATATGATTCTATATGGGTGATTGTGGACAGGCTAACTAAAGTAGCCCACTTTATTCCAGTGAAGACCACGTATTCAGGAGCCAAGTTGGCAGAGTTGTACATGGCACGGATTGTATGCCTGCATGGTGTACCAAAGAAGATTGTGTTAGACCGGGGATCACAGTTTACCTCTCGATATTGGAAGAAGTTGCACGAGTCATTGGATACAAGATTGAATTTTAGTTCGGCTTACCATCCACAGACTGATGGGTAGACAGAAAGGACTAACCAAGTACTGGAAGATATGTTAAGAGCTTGTGCCCTTAAGCATGGTGGTAGTTGGGATAAGAGTCTACCGTATGCTGAGTTCTCGTATAATAATAGCTATCACGCCAGTTTGAAGATGTCACCGTTTGAGGCTTTGTATGGCAGAAAGTGCAGGACTCCCTTGTATTGGAATCAAACTGGTGAAAGGCAGTTGTTTGGACCTGAGATTATACAAGAAGCAGAGGAACAAGTTCAGCAAATAAGGGAGAATTTGAGAACTGCACAATCCAGGCAGAAGAGCTATGCTGATACCCGGAAAAGACTACTTGAGTTTAAGGAGGGTGATTATGTCTATTTGAAGGTGTCACCACTCCGGGGTATGAGGAGATTCAAAGTCAAAGGGAAGTTGTCCCCTCGCTTTATTGGACCCTTCTTAATCTTAAAGCGAGTGGGAGAGGTGGCATATCAATTGGAGTTACCGGATCATCTTGCAGATGTTCACGATGTTTTTCATGTATCTCAGCTGAAGAAATGTCTCAGGGTACCTGTGGAGCAACTACCAATGGAGGACCTTAGTGTTCAAGAGGACTTGACTTATGCTGAGTACCCCATCAAGATTTTGGATACTTTGACTCGAGTTACGAGGAATAAGGTTATAAAGATGTGCAAAGTGCAATGGAGCCACCACGGTGAAGACGAAGCAACTTGGGAAAGAGAAGAAGAGCTTCGCATAGATTTTCCCCATCTTTTCCCTCGTTCTTCCTAAATCTCGAGGGCGAGATTATTTTTAAGGGGGGTAGGATTTGTAATACTCAAAAGTGTAATAGAAGAGGATAGAGATAATCTCAATAGTTTGTGGTCTCTACTATTCATTACATGTGATCAACACTAGTTAAAAGAGGATAATTAGAACCAAGAACACATAAATAACCTGTGCATCATGTTGGATTTATTTTGTGTGCATTTTGTGACAATATAAAAAAATGTGACAAGAAATGGATTAAAGTCCAAAGTAGAATGTGACATCTAAAGGAAATCCTAAAAAAAAGGGGAGAGAAAGAAAAGTTTATGTGAGTAAAAAAAATAATATAAAATAAATAAATAACATATTATTTCTACACTAAAGTTTTAAGTGTACACCTGACTCATGGGTGGAGCTCATAAAAAGATTCAAATTCAAATTCGAATTCAAAATAATTGTGAAAGTGAAAACAGAAATTAAATTAAAAAAAAGTGATGTGAGCAGACCGACGTGGGCCAAATCCCAGCGTCCGCGGCCCACTCCACCTTTTCCCTCGGCGGGCCGCCCACACTGATTTCCCTTTCCGGCCGCGCGCGGTCACACTGGCGGGTGGGCCCCACTGTCCAGTCACTCAGCTCACGCGCGCCCTGACTGTCGTGTGGGACCGGGTTGTCGGACTCATCGTTACCGCGACGCTCGGGCGCTTCAGCCGATTCCATCCGCAACGGCCTCCCCGCATCTGCCGCTCACGCATCGCGGACCCAGCCCCTTCCCTCCTTCCCCTTAAGAACCGTAGGCGCGGCACCCTTGCTCGAGCCGATTTCTCAGCAAATCACCCCGTATCCAACCCATTCATCGAGCGGGGCGAGTCCAAAAAGCGTCCTGGGCGCGCCGCCGCAATCCAAACTCGCGGTGTGCGCCGTCGTTGCTCGAATTGTGTGGTCTGCGAGGTCGACCGGGGCAAGCGCTTGTGACCAGAGAACCTTCGAGAAGAATTCCGAGGAGGGTCGACGTCCAATTTCTCACCGGAGTCCAAGAACCACGGCGGAGCTGCGGTGCGCCGTGGGCCTGGGTCCCTGCCTCGCCCCCGTAGGTAATTCGCCTTCCAGGATGTTCTGCATTTACCCCTAATCGCGTAGCACTAGTTTAATTTCAGTTTAGTGCTCGGTGACGGTGGGATTTCAGCTCGCGGGTGAGCTCCACCGCGGGGAGGGCCAGCCATCGCGGCTGGGTGCTCGGATGGGGAAGAAGGGCCATCGGCCGTTGATCTGTTGGTGGACGGGGTAGATTAAACCAAAGGGTATTTAATCGTTCAATAAATCCGTGTCCATTGATGTGGGATCCGATGGCCACGAATGCATCGGCTCAATTTTAAATCTAGGCCGTAGGAGATAGATCGGAGGGTCAGAAGTTCGTACCGTTTCGATCTAGGATGAATCTAATCGGCACCGTAGAGTTTTGATCCAACGGCCAGGGTTTCTGGATACCCCTTCGGCTGGTGGTTTTATAAAAGAGACCCCGCTCATTATAGGAATCAACCCGCAGTCCACCTGGTGAGTTTTCTTAGTCTAGGAATTTATTCGCGCAGCCCCCTGACCTTTCTGTAAAATGAGGCCCAGTCCAGAGGTGTTTAAAAACAGAGGAATAATATTAGAAATTCATTTTTAATACAAAAACAAATCCAGAAACTTGTAAAATTCATAGAAAATCCATTTCTAGTCCAAATTGAGCCATTCAAATTTCTAAAATTTTGTAATAATATTCTTTATCATTTAGCATCACTGTTTCGGCATGAACTCTGTTAGAAAATTTATTTATCATTTAACCTTATTTCAGGAAATCTTAGAAAATTTATAACTTGAATTCTATAACTCCAAATTTGGTGATTCCAATTCCTATGATCTCATTTTAATGTATAGATTTTTACTGTATATTTTATTTACATATTTGGTGCAATGTTAATTTTTGCTATACTATGTATGTATTGTGTTGATGCGAGTAGACGAGCAAGCCACTGTGAAAACCGAGGTTCAACAAGTAGAAGTAGCTGAGCGGGAGCTCATTGAAGGCAAGTTGTGCCCTTGATCACTTACTTTTCCCAGCCATGTTCTTATTAATTTTAATGATCTGCATAGGTTAATTTTGATGGGAGCCTTTATGTTACCCCAGTTTTGATTACCTCTATACCTTGTTCACCCCTGAAATATTTTTGGGTAGTACTTGCTATTGCTTTATGTGGATTGGGTATGGAGATACACTATTCATGATTATTCTGTTATTATCTTGTTATTATTGCTGTTCATGTTAAGATCATTAAATTAATGGGAACATGGAGCGACCACCCGGGAAAACAGTGCTACCACAAGGGTTTAATGGGACGCCGTTGGCTGATTAACTAGGAAAGCTAGTGGAGGGCTACCTTACCCGAAAGGGGCAAGGGCAGTAGGGGAGTGGTCAGTGTAGGGAGGTCCTTGTTTGATTTTGCTGCGATGGCGGTCGGCAAGAACCCTGCACTGGAGCTTTCTATAAACTGTAGCGGGTAGTCTGAAGCTAGTGGAACTTTATAAAGGCCTCGTAGTGTTACCCTGCCTCGCTTCCTTGGTAGAGGTGTATGGGATTCATGACCCCTTGGCAAATGGGTAACACGACTTGTGGGTAAAGATGCGCAACCTCTGCAGAGTGTAAAACTAGTATACTAGCCGTGCTCACGGTCATGAGCGGCTCGGACCCTCACATGATTAATTATGGAACTTAAATTCAATTTGACATTTGCATCGCATTTGGGATTATTTTACTATTACTTTTCTCTATTATTATTAAGGTTTGGTATTTACTTACACTTAGTAATTGCTAATAAAATTTTTACCAACTTATAAAAGCAATGCTCATCCTCAGCCTATATTTCATTGATCAGCCTTACACTACATGAACTCCCACCTTTGGTGAGTTCATGCCACATTATTACCCACGACTTGTTGAGCTATGAACGTATGTGAGCTCACTCTTGCTGTCTCACACCCCCCCACAGGAGAAGAACAGGTGGTCGAAGAGGAGCTGCCTAACACTGAGGCATTCGACTTGATCTAGGTGGCGTTTCTCAGTCGACATTGGCGTCGACGATCCTTAGTTCGTTTTATGGTTATACTTTTATTTTGTAATAAGTCTTCCGCTATGTAATAATTACTCTGATGTTTTGTGACATTTATCTCTATACACTCTGTTATTATATATGTTGTCTTCTTGGCGCATGTATGAGATGCACCCGGCTTTGTTCTTTGAAACCGGGTGTTACAACTTTGTTGCTTACTCGTTTAATTGATGAATGAAATACTAATAAATTGGGTTTCGAATAAAGGAATTCTACAAATAAAATCATTAATCAATTATTAGCAAACAAAAATCTTTCTCAAAGATGAATGAAATCAAGCACTTGATTCAAAATTTTAATTTACTCACTACTAAGTTTAGCGACTAGTACAATGTATTATTTTAATTGATGAATTTAAGGTGTTACAAGTAGACAATAACATAGCCTTTTCATCTCAATCTTCACATTTCTTCAACTCTACGTCGTCTGGAGTCGTCTTCTGACGTGGCGTATTGATATCAAGACAAACTCTAGGATCTCTCCTCCCTGACGGGATCTCTCCTAGGAGCGAGATCCATGTGCTATTGCAAATGTCACCTTCCCTGTGCACATGTGGACTGCCCGCCCTTAGACCGTGGACCATCCGCGCCACCGCAGAGAGCCAACCAAGCAGACTTCCAGTGATTGACGCTCGAATCAACGACAACAGTTACTATTACAAGTGCTCAATGAAACGTCAACTAAACTAAACTAAACTAAATGTTGAGGCGAAAGCGAAGACGCTACCCTTCGCTCCAGGCCTTCGTCAACTCGCTGCACCAACGGAGGCAAGATGACCAGCGTGGCCCACCCTTCGTCCTTTTCACTGCAAGACGAAGGCCTACGACGAAGTCTCTCCATCCCACGTCCTCGCCCTACCTGGAGACCCACATGGGATTTGGCCCATCGTAACAGGCCCCGCACGGACAGGCGTGTTACGGGCCTGATTTGTAATAGCTTTTCTGTAATGACAGTTTATAACCCTCCCTTATGGGAATATTCTGGGGATAATCCAGGTGTCTGAGGGCATAAGCGTCCTTACATCGGGACGTTGGGCGCTCGGGCACCTATAAATACCCCCGTACAGTGCCCTTGAGAGGCTGGATTAATAGAGCAATTGCCATCACGAGTTAAACCTTGCTTGCATCCTTTCCACTCTCCCGTTGGATCAACTTGCCCAGGAGAGCAAGTTCCAACATTTGGCGTCCACCGTGGGGTCGAACCCACGACCACAAAGTTATGCTAAGAGCAAACCAACCGCGATGGCACCCAAAAGAGCTAGTTCGAAGGCAGCCCCATCCGTCGACGAAGCGGCGAAGGCAGCATTGCTAGATGAGAAAAAGGGCAAGGCCCTCGTAGACAACACCCACCAAGAAGCTAGCGAAGACGAAGCACTCAGTAAGAGACAGCACAACGATCAACACACTCCCGAAGGCACCCTTCGCTCCTGCAGCTCCAGAGGGCAACCACAAGTACCACCCCTAGGCTTAGCTCCACTAGAGGGTGAGGATGCAACGGAGGACGGCGAAGTCATCGGCGTCTCAGCAGAAGAACAGCTACAGCTACGGGCCCTGCGCCTCAAGAACCGCAACCTCCAAAAGTGGAAGAAATCCTCGAAGCCAAGCGCCAACGCGTCTCCGTGCAAGCCAAAGTGCGTCAGATGATACGAGACGAGGAGTAGAGGGCCCAGGAACTAGAGCAAGAGATTGCGCTCATGCAGAGCGAAGGACAACACGATCTGCAGCACGGCCCACCCCTCCAGCAGCGCGCGCCAGCCAGAGATTTATTCATTCCCCAGCGTGGGCCCTTCATCCCACACGCCGCAGCTTTCCAAGGCATCAACTACCTTGATGAGCGAAGCCCCCTGGCGCCGCAATTCCAAGTGTCACCATGGCCCGCCAACTTTAGGGTAGGGACCTACCCCAAGTACAACGGCAGCACCGACCCAGCACAATACATCATGAGCTATCAAGTTGCCGTCGCATCATCCGGAGGGGACGACGCCACAATGTTCAAGTCCTTCATTATCGCTCTCGAAGGTTCGGCCTTGACCTGGTACACCAGGTTGCCCCCACTGTCCATCGACTCCTGGCGAAGTCTCTAGGACAAGTTTCTGCTTAACTTTCAAGGGTACCGCCCAGACACGGATGCCTTGGCCGAGATGTCACTCTGCAAACAACAAGAGAAAGAAACCCTGCGGGAGTACTACCGCAAGTTCCTGACTCTCAAGTCGCAACTGCCCTCGGTCGACGACCAAATCGCCATACACTACGCCATCAGTGGCCTTCGGGCTAGCGTCCTGTACAGTCACTGCATCAGGGACCCACCCAAAAACCTCCAGGAGCTCTATCAGTTGTTTGAAAAGTACACCAGATCCGAAGAGCTCCATCAGCACAAGGTCGAGTCTTAAAGAAAGCCCAAGGACCCTCTGCAGTCTAGCTGAACATGGACAAGACCTTCGCAGTCAGACTCCGGTCGAGACAACCGTAGTCAGCAGCACGTGCATAACATTGCCAACCAGCACCCCACCGACGAAGCCCCTCGCCGCCAAGATTATCCCCCCTAGGGTCGCGGCAATGGTACGCGTGGTCGGGGCCGGGGACGGGCGCAACAGCCGCGCAGATATTGCTGCCTGTTTCACAGCGAAGACTACGCGCACCCAACCAAGGATTGCCTGGAAACGAAGGCCACCAGGGACAGGATGTCTCGGGCACAACCCGCTGACAACCCAAGAGTTGTCGCGCACACATATCAAAACCACCACTCACAACCATACAACCACGGCCCTGCCCAGCATCTACCCAACCACGCATATCAACACCACCAGGAGGTACAAGTCATACCACCCCCGCCCCCGCTCCGCATCAATCAAACATCCACCACCAAAATCACCCCCAAGCACCAAAACAGGAAGACTTCGCTGATCAGCCGTATCGCGAAGTCATTCACATGATCACTGGAGGGTCCAGCGTCGACTTCGACACGAAGCGACAAAAGAGGAATCGCTACCGAAGCATCAACCACGTCGCCATCACCAGCCCGGTAGTGCAAATGAAGTGGTCACATGTGCCGCTAGCCTTCAACGCCAGAGATGTTGATCTGCGTAGCGCACCCCACATTGACGCCATAGTAATCAACTGCAGTGTGGCAGGCTGGGACCTGCACAATGTCCTAGTTGACAACGGCAGCCAGGCGGACATCATCTTCCTCCATGCCTTCGATAGCATGGGCATCAGCCATAGCTTGCTCAAGCCTTTGGACAATCCCCTATATGGCTTTGGCGGCAAGGGCACCTTCCCTGTGGGCAAGATAGAGCTACCCCTGTCCTTCGGTGTAGCATCCAATGCGTGAAGCGAAAAGGTCACCTTTGACATCGTTGACATGGTCTATCCCTACAACGCCATAATGGGTCGGGGCTCCATCAACAAATTTGAAGCGGCCATCCATGGATTATACCTCTGCATGAAAATTCCGGGTCCGCAAGGCGTAATAACGGTGTACGGGAACCAGCAGACTGCACGTAATATTGAGAGAGATTTTGTTCCCGGTCAACGGAATGTACACTACCTTACGACGCAGCGCGAAGTCCCCGAGGCTACCCGCCCAGCCGCCAACGAAAATAAAAAGGCACAGCTACAAAGCAACGACGGAACGAAGACAGTTCCTCTTGACCCGGCAACGCCCAAGCAAACAGTCATCATAAGCGAAGACCTGACTTCATAAGAGGAGGAGAAACTCATCTCCTGTCTCTCTAGAAATAATGATGTCTTCGCCTGGTCTACCCTTGACCTGGTCGGAGTCAGTCGCACCGTCATCGAGCACAGTCTGGGCATCGACCCTTCGGTGCGCCCAAAGAAGCAGCGGTTGCACAAAATGTCCGATGAAAAAACAGAAGCCACCAAAGCCAAAGTACACCGCCGGCTGGAGGCCAATTTCATCGAGCCAGTCGCCTACCCTACGTGGCTATCCAATGTAGTCATGGCGCAAAAGAAGAGCGGCAAGTGGCGGATGTGCATCGATTTCACCAGCCTCAATAAGGCCTGCCCCAAGGATAATTTCCCGCTGCCACGGATCGACAAGATAGTCGATAGTGCAGCCGGATGCGAAGTCATGTCACTCCTCGACTGCTTCTCTGGCTACCACCAAATATATATGAAGGAGGAAGACAAGGCCAGTACCAGTTTTCATCACACCCTTCGGCACATACTACTTCATCAGGATGTCGGAGGGACTCAAGAACGCTGGGTCAACCTTTTCTCGCCTCACCAAGACAGTGCTCGAGAGCCAAGTACGCCAGAACATTTTCACGTATGTGGACGACATCATCGTCGCCAACAAAAATAAGGAGGATCACCTGGCCGACCTCGCAGAGACATTCGCAAACATGAGGGACGCACGACTTTGCCTCAACCCCGAGAAGTGCGTCTTTAGGGTCCGCCAGGGGAAGATACTGGGCCACCTTGTGTCGCACCACGGGATCGAGGCCAACCCGACCAAGATTCAGGCA
The DNA here is from genome assembly GCA_029449295.1 of Zea luxurians. Classification (NCBI taxonomy): domain Eukaryota; kingdom Viridiplantae; phylum Streptophyta; class Magnoliopsida; order Poales; family Poaceae; genus Zea; species Zea luxurians. Next base: position 4,483,135 of record JAOPSE010000010.1, on the reverse strand, counting down.
ATAATCAACATGACACCCCCGCAGTCAACTAGGGACGTCCAGCGTCTAACAGGCAGATTGGCCGCTCTGAACAGATTCATCTCCAAGTCCGCCGAGCGGAGTCTACCTTTCCTCAAGACACTGCGTGGTGCGAAAGACTTCGCGTGGGGCCCAGAACAGGCGGCAGCCTTCACATCACTCAAGTAGCACCTGTCAGACTTGGCCATTCTCACCAGTCCAGACCCTTCGCTGTCGCTTTTGCTCTACATCGCCGCCTCGCCTTATGCAGTCAGCGCAGCCCTAGTCCAAGAGCAAAACAGGGAGGGCACGACCCGGCAGTGTCCAGTCTACTACGTCTCTGAGGTCCTCACGGCCTCCAAGTGTAACATGACCGAGTTGGAAAAAATCTCCTACACAATCGTCATGGCATCACGCAAGCTGCGCCATTACTTTGAAGCATTCAAGGTGCGGGTCACCTCGGACAGGGGACTGGGAGAGCTGTTCCGCAACCCGGAGGCGTCTGTCTAGATTGCCAAATGGGCAGCCGAGCTCTCTGGCTACCATATCACCTTCGAACCCAGGACAGCAATCAAGTCGCAGGTCCTGGCAGACTTCATCGTTGACTGGACAGGGCCAGTAACGCAGTAGGATGAGCCTGCAGATAAAGTGTGGACCATCCACTGTGACGGCGCATGGTGCCATGCGAGGGCAGGCGCGGCTGCAGTCATCACATCACCCACTGGGGTCAAACACAGATATGCAGCACGCCTCAGCTTTGCTTTGGAGTCCGACAGATGCACCAACAACGTAGCAGAATATGAAGCTGTCATCCTAGGTCTTCGCAAGCTAAGAGCGCTTGGTGTCACCACCTGCATAATCAAGAAAGATTCCAAAGTGGTTGCCGGTCAGGTCGAAAAAGAATATTCAGCAAAAGACCCCACACTCATGCGGTATCTCATGGCTGTTCGCAGTCTTGAGAGACAATTTAAGGGCTTTACCTTGCAGCATGTGGACCAAGCCAGGAACGAGGAGGCTGACGCATTGGCCAAAGCAGCTACCTGAGGCGAAGCCTTGCCCTCCGACGTGTTCTACCACGTCATCGGCACGCCAGCCATCCGCAGTCCAGAGGGTCTACAAATAACCAACGACACCGACGGCCATCGCATAGTCAACCTCATCATAACCGAAGATTGGCGGGCCCCAATAACCCTGTTTCTGCAAGGATATTATCATCCAAGCGACGTCAACGAGGCCAAGCGCCTCAAGCACCAAAGCCAGGACTTCACAATCATTGAGGGCCAGCTATACAAGAAGGGGGTAAGTCAACCCATGCTTAAATGCGTCACCGAAACCGAAGGCGTCCAGATCCTGCGCGAAGTCCACAGCGGAACTTGTGGCTCTCACTCGGGGCCTAGGGCCCTCGCTGCCAAGGTGATCCATCAAGGGTTCTACTGGCCCGCTATAATCTGCGCCGCGAATCGAGTCACGAGGTCATGCGAAGCCTGCCAGAAGTTTTCTCCCCGTTCGGGCAACCCTTCGCAATTCACAAAGCTGATTGCCCACACATGGCCACTTCAACGCTGGGGGCTGGAAATTGTCGGGCCACTACCCACGGCTTAAGGGAACCTCAAGTTCACCTTCGTCGTCGTCGAGTATTTTACCAAGTGGATTGAGGCAAGGGCAGTATCTACAATAACATCGAAGACTGCCCAGAAATTCTTCTAGCAAAACATTGTTTGCTGATTCAGAGTCCCGTCCGAGCTCACAGTCGACAATGGCAAACAGTTTGATAGCTAGGACTTCAGGGATTTCTGCTTCTCCATCGGCACCAAGTTTGCCTTCGCCTCAGTATATCACCCTGAGAGCACCTAGAGGGGGGGGGGGTGAATAGGTGATCCTGTGAAAACTTAAACTTATAGCCACAAAAACTTGTTAAGTGTTAGCACAATAATCGCCAAGTGGCTAGAGAGGAGTCTCAACAAAACACAATACCACAAGAGATCAAACACAGAGATGACACAGTGGTTTATCCCGTGGTTCGGCCAAGACCAACGCTTGCCTACTCCACGTTGTGGCGTCCCAACGGACGAGGGTTGCAATCAACCCCTCTCAAGCGGTCCAAAGACCAACTTGAATACCACGGTGTTTTGTTTTGCCTTTCAATATCCCGTTTGCGAGGATTCTCCACAACTTGGAGCCTCTCGCCCTTACACTTGAGATTCACAAGAAATATGGAGTAAGGGAGGAAAGCAACACACACAAATCCACAGCAAAATGCGCACACACACGGCCAAGAATCAAGCTCAAAAGACTATCTCAAAGTTCTCACTAGAACGGAGCTCGAATCACTGAGAATGACAAACGAATGCGCAAAGACTGAGTGTGGATGATCAAGAATGCTCTAAGGTTGCTTGGTGTTCTCCTCCATGCGCCTAGGGGTCCCATTTATAGCCCCAAGGCAGCTAGGAGCCGTTGAGAGCAAATCTGGAAGGCCAATCTTGCCTTCTGTCGTCGGGGGCACCGGACAGTCCGGTGCACACCGGACACTGTCCGGTGCCCGATTTCCTTCCTTAAATAGCGAAGCCGACCGTTGGCAGACTTGGAGCAGTTGGAGCACCGGACATGTCCGGTGCACACCGGACAGTCCGGTGCCGTCTTCTAGCCGTTGGCTCGGCCACGTGTCCCGCGCAGATTGCGCGGCCGACCGTTGGCCCGGCCGACAGTTGGCTCACCGGACAGTCCGGTGCACACCGGACGGTCTGGTGAATTTTAGCCGTACGCCGTCGGCGAATTCCCGAGAGCGGCCACTTCACGCCGAGCCAGCCTGGCGCACCGGACACTGTCCGGTGCACCACCGGACAGTCCGGTGCACCCAGACTGGGCAGACTTTGGCTGCTCGAGCCATTTCTTCTCCAACTCGATTTTTTCTGTTTCCAGCACTTAGACACAATACATTAGTCCATAAAACAATGTACTAAGTCTGAGAAACATACCTTTATCCTTGATTTGTACTTTGTCCACCATTTTAAAATTAGGCACCTGTGTTGGGCACTAAATCACCAAAATACTTAGAAATGGCCCAAGGGCACATTTCCCTTTCAATCTCCCCCTTTTTGGTGATTTATGCCAACACAACATAAGGCAAGTAGAACAAGTACAAAAACACTTCAAATAAGAACTCAAATTATTTTGATTCAATTTTGACATATATGGATCACTCTATGCCACCACTTGGTTTGTTTTTGCAAATCAAACTCAAATTCCTATCTCTAAGTCAGACACACATGTAGAGACATAAAGAGAGGTTTTCCAAAGAAATTTGATCACGGATTTCAAAAACTCCCCCTTTTTCCCATAATCAACACTTCTCCCCACAAGAAGCCAACTTTTGACAAGAGAGACAACAAAAGAGTTTTGACAAACCAAAAGCTCTAATCTACTATTTTCAAAATTTCTCAAGTGGTAGCTGATCCATTTATTGCTTTGGCCTTTATTTTCTCCCCCTTTGGCATCAAGCACCAAAACGGGATCAATCTTGGCCCTATAACCCCATTGCCTCACGAAAATCTTCAATTAAGAGCAAATGGCAATAAGAGTTCATTAGATGAACTTGGAATAGGTTACCCTCTCATCGGAGTGCAGTGGAAGTCTTTCATGGTCCAAGTCCACCTTTTCCCTTTCAATTCTCCTTTGAGACTAAAACAAGCAAACTCAAGCATATGGTTAGTTTCAAAGGGTCAAGTTGTAACACATCTCCCCCGAAAACTGTGCATCACTTTGCAACGGACTTGTGAGGTCCAGGGAGTGTTTGTACAACTCGAGCACCACAATAAACAACAAAATGCAGAATGAACATGATCAAAGGCATAAACACATGTATGCTACATTTCAATCCAAGTTCCGCGAATCTAAGATATTGAGCTCACTAAAAGGTCTACTCATCTAGAGGCTTGGTAAAGATATCGGCTAGCTGGTTCTCGGTGCTAACTTGAAACACTTCGATATCTCCCTTTTGCTGGTGGTCTCTCAAAAAGTGATGCCGGATGTCAATGTGCTTTGTGCGGCTGTGCTCAACAGGATTTTCCGCTATTCGGATGGCACTCTCATTGTCACATAGGAGTGGGACTTTGCTCAGATTGTAGCCAAAGTCCCTGAGGGTTTGCCTCATCCAAAGTAGTTGCGCACAACATTGTCCTGCGGCAACGTACTCGGCCTCAGCGGTGGATAGGGCAACGGAGGTTTGTTTCTTAGAGTTCCATGACACCAGGGACCTTCCTAAGAATTGGCACGTCCCCGATGTACTCTTCCTATCGATCTTACATCCAGCATAGTCGGAATCTGAGTACCCAATCAAGTCAAAGTTAGACCCCTTTGGATACCAAATCCCGAACCAAGGCGTAGCAACTAAATATCGAAGAATTCGCTTCACAGCCACTAAGTGACACTCCTTCGGATCGGATTGAAATCTAGCACACATGCATACGCTAAGCATAATATCCGGTCTACTAGCACATAAATAAAGCAAAGAACCTATCATGGACCGGTATGCTTTTTGATCAACGGACTTACCTCCTTTGTTGAGGTCGGTGTGTCCGTCGGTTCCCATCGGCGTCTTTGCAGGCTTGGCGTCCTTCATCCCAAACCTCTTTAGCAAATCTTGTGTGTACTTCGTTTGGGAGATGAAGGTGCCGTCCTTGAGTTGCTTCACTTGGAACCCAAGGAAGTAGGTCAACTCGCCCATCATCGACATCTCGAATTTCTGCGTCATCACCCTGCTAAACTCTTCACAAGACTTTTGGTTAGTAGAACCAAATATTATGTCGTCGACATAAATTTGGCACACAAAAAGATCACCATCGCAAGTCTTAGTAAAAAGAGTTGGATCGGCTTTCCCAACCTTGAAAGCATTAGCAATTAAAAAGTCTCTAAGGCATTCATACCATGCTCTTGGGGCTTGCTTAAGTCCATAGAGCGCCTTAGAGAGCTTACACACATGGTCGGGGTACCGTTCATCCTCGAAGCCAGGGGGCTGCTCCACGTACACCTCCTCTTTGATCGGCCCGTTGCGGAAAGCGCTCTTCACATCCATTTGGTACAACCTGAAAGAATGGTGAGCAGCATATGCTAGCAAGATACGAATTGATTCTAGCCTAGCCACAGGAGCAAAAGTCTCCTCAAAGTCCAAACCTGCGACTTGGGCATAACCTTTTGCCACAAGTCGAGCCTTGTTCCTCGTCACCACCCCGTGCTCATCCTGTTTGTTGCGGAACACCCACTTGGTTCCCACAACATTTTGCTTGGGACGAGGCACCAGTGTCCAAACTTCGTTGCGCTTGAAGTTGTTGAGTTCCTCCTGCATGGCCAACACCCAGTCCGGATCTAGCAAGGCCTCTTCTACCCTGAAAGGCTCAATAGAAGAGACAAAAGAGTAATGCTCACAAAAATTAACTAATCTTGAGCGAGTAGTTACTCCCTTGCTAATATCACCCAATATCTGATCGACGGGATGATCCCTTTGAATTGTCGCTCGAACTTGGGTTGGAGGTGCCTGAGGTGCTTCTTCCTCCTCAACTTGATTATCCTGTGCTCCCCCTTGATCATGCGCCTCCACTTGAGGTATCTGAATTCGGACCCGTTGTCGCTCCTTATCTTCTTCACATTGAGCTCAAACTCATTTTGAGCTCTCCTTAGGAAGCGCTTGAGGGTCCCTTGGGTTTCAGACTTATCCAGCAAAAAGAATACCCAAGTGAAGCGGGAAAAGTCATCAACGATAACTAGACCATACTTACTTCCTCCTATGCTCAGATAGGCGACGGGTCCGAAGAGGTCCATATGTAGCAGCTCCAGGGGTCTTGATGTTGTCATCACATTTTTGGTGTGATGAGAGCCTCCCACCTGTTTCCCTGCTTGACAAGCTGCACAAGGTCTATCTTTTTCGAAATGAACATTGGTTAGACCTATCACGTGTTCTCCCTTTAGAAGCTTGTGGAGGTTCTTCATCCCCACATGTGCTAAGCGGCGATGCCACAGCCAGCCCATGCAAGTCTTAGCCATTAAGCATGCATCTAGACCGGCCTCTTCTTTTGCAAAATCAACTAAGTAAAGCTTGCCGTCTAGTACACCCTTAAAAGCTAGTGAACCATCACATCTTCTAAAGACAGACACATCTACATTTGTAAACAAACAGTTATATCCCATATTGCATAATTGACTAACAGATAGCAAATTATATCCAAGAGACTCTACTAAAAACACATTAGAGATAGAGTGCTCATTTGAGATTGCAATTTTACCTAACCCTTTTACCTTGCCTTGATTCCCATCACCGAATATTATTGAATCTTGGGAATCTTTATTCTTGACGTAGGAGGTGAACATCTTCTTCTCCCTCGTCATATGGTTTGTGCATCCGCTGTCAATAATCCAGCTTGAACCCCCGGATGCATAAACCTGCAAGGCAAATTTAGGCTTGGGTCTTAGGTACCCAACTCATGTTGGGTCCTATAAGGTTAGTGCAAATATCCTTAGGGACCCAAATGCAAGTTTTGTCTCCCTTGCATTTTGCCCCTAACTTCCTAGCAACTATTTTCCTATCCTTTCTACAAATAGCAAAGGAAGCATTTAAAGCACAATAAATTGTAGAAGGTTCATTCACTACTTTCCTAGGAGCATGAATAATATTCTTTCTAGGCACATGATGAATAGCATTTCTCCTAGACATATTTCTACCATGCATATAAGAAGAACTAGAAGCAAACATGGCATGAGAGTCAAAATCATCATAAGCATTATAACTCCTATAAGCATTTCTAGTTTGTCTCCTATCATGATACATAAAAGCATGGTTTTTAGTACTACTAGCCATAGGAGCCTTCCCTTTCTCCTTGGCGGAGATAGGAGCCTTATGGCTTGTCAAGTCCTTGGCTTCCCTCTTGTAGCCAAGTCCATCCTTAATTGAGGGGTGTCTACCAATCGTGTAGGCATCCCTTGCAAATTTCAGCTTATCAAATTCATTCTTGCTAGTCTTAAGTTGGGCACTAAGACTAGCCACTTCATCATTTAGTTTTGAAATTGAAACTAAGTGTTCACAACAAGCATTAATATCAACATCCTTACACTTAGTGCAAATTTCAACATGTTCAACACAAGAGTTAGATTTGCTTGCTACTTCTAGCTTAGCATTTAAATCATTAATTTCACCTTTTAAAGAAGAAATGGTTTCGTTACAAGTAGAAAGTTCACAAGAAAGCATTCCATTTCTTTTAACTTCTAGAGCAAGTGAATTTTGTGCACTAACAAATTTATCATGCTCTTCATATAAAAGATCTTCTTGTTTCTCTAAGATTCTATCCTTTTCATTCAAGGCATCAATCAATTCATTAATCTTAGCTATCTTAGTTCTATCCAATCCCTTGAATAAACTGGAGTAATCTATTTCATCCTCACTAGACTCATCATCACTAGAAGAATCATAAGTATTAGCATTATGATTGATTACCTTCTTCTCCCTTGCCATGAGGCAAGTGTGATGCTCATTTGGGAAGAGGGCCGATTTGTTGAAGGCAGTGGCGGCGAGTCCTTCATTGTCGGAGTCGGAGGAGGAGCAATCCGAATCCCACTCCTTTCCGATATGCGCCTCGCCCTTGGCCTTCTTGTAATGCTTCTTCTTCTCCCTTTTGTTCCCCTTTTCCTGGTCACTTTCATTATCGGGACAGTTAGCAATGAAATGACCAATCTTACCACATTTGAAGCACGAGCGCTTCTCCTTTGTCTTGGTCTTGCTTGGCTGTCCCTTGCGACCCTTAAGCGCCGTCTTGAAGCGCTTAATGATGAGGGCCATCTCCTCATTATTTAGCCCGACCGCCTCAACTTGCGCCACCTTGCTCGGTAGCGCCTCCTTGCTCCTCGTTGCCTTGAGAGCAACGGGTTGAGGTTCATTGATTGGACCGTTTAGAGCGTCGTCCACATATCTCGCCTCCTTGATCATCATCCGCCCGCTTACGAATTTTCCGAGTACCTCCTCGGGCGTCATCATCGTGTACCTGGGATTCTCACGAATATTGTTTACGAGATGAGGATCAAGAACGGTAAAGGACCTTAGCATCAGTCGAACGACGTCGTGGTCCGTCCATCGCGTGCTTCCGTAGCTCCTTATCTTGTTGATAAGGGTCTTGAGCCGGTTGTATGTTTGCGTCGGCTCCTCGCCCCTTATCATCGCGAACTGTCCAAGCTCGCCCTCCACCAACTCCATCTTGGTGAGCAAGGTGACGTCGTTCCCCTCATGAGAAATCTTGAGGGTGTCCCAGATCTGCTTGGCGTTATCCAAGCCGCTCACTTTATGGTATTCATCCCTGCACAAGGAAGCTAGAAGGACAGTAGTAGCCTGTGCATTCTTATGAATTTGTTCATTAATGAACATGGGACTATCCGAACTATCAAAGTGCATTCCATTCTCTACAATCTCCCATATACTAGGATGGAGAGAGAATAGGTGACTACGCATTTTGTGGCTCCAAAATCCGTAGTCCTCCCCATCAAAGTGTGGGGGCTTGCCGAGTGGAATGGAGAGCAAATGTGAATTTGAACTTTGCGGAATACGAGAGTAGTCAAAGGAAAAGTTCGAATTAACCGGTTTCCTTCTCTCGTAGTCGTTGTGGTCCTCGTCCTTTTGGGAAGAAGTAGACTCATCGCTGTCGTCGTAGTAGACGATCTCCTTGATGCGCCTTGTCTTCTTCTTCTTCCCTTCCTTCCGTCTGTGGCCCGAGCCGGAGTCGGTAGGCTTATCGTCCTTCGGCTCGTTGACGAAGGATTCCTTCTCTTTGTCGTTGATCACGATACCCTTCCCCTTAGGATCCATCTCTTCGGGCGGTTAGTCCCTTTGTGAAGAGAACGGCTCTGATACCAATTGAGAGCACCTAGAGGGGGGGTGAATAGGTGTTCCTGTGAAAACTTAAACTTATAGCCACAAAAACTTGTTAAGTGTTAGCACAATAATCGCCAAGTGGCTAGAGAGGAGTCTCAACAAAACACAATACCACAAGAGATCAAACACAGAGATGACACAGTGGTTTATCCCGTGGTTCGGCCAAGACCAACGCTTGCCTACTCCACGTTGTGGCGTCCCAACGGACGAGGGTTGCAATCAACCCCTCTCAAGCGGTCCAAAGACCAACTTGAATACCACGGTGTTTTGTTTTGCCTTTCAATATCCCGTTTGCGAGGATTCTCCACAACTTGGAGCCTCTCGCCCTTACACTTGAGATTCACAAGAAATACGGAGTAAGGGAGGAAAGCAATACACACAAATCCACAGCAAAATGCGCACACACACGGCCAAGAATCGAGCTCAAAAGACTATCTCAAAGTTCTCACTAGAACGGAGCTCGAATCACTGAGAATGACAAACGAATGCGCAAAGACTGAGTGTGGATGATCAAGAATGCTCTAAGGTTGCTTGGTGTTCTCCTCCATGCGCCTAGGGGTCCCTTTTATAGCCCCAAGGCAGCTAGGAGCCGTTGAGAGCAAATCTGGAAGGCCAATCTTGCCTTCTGTCGTCGGGGGCACCGGACAGTCCGGTGCACACCGGACACTGTCCGGTGCCCGATTTCCTTCCTTAAATAGCGAAGCCGACCGTTGGCAGACTTGGAGCAGTTGGAGCACCGGACATGTCCGGTGCACACCGGACAGTCCGGTGCCGTCTTCTAGCCGTTGGCTCGGCCACGTGTCCCGCGCAGATTGCGCGGCCGACCGTTGGCCCGGCCGACAGTTGGCTCACCGGACAGTCCGGTGCACACCGGACGGTCCGGTGAATTTTAGCCGTACGCCGTCGGCGAATTCCCGAGAGCGGCCACTTCACGCCGAGCCAGCCTAGCGCACCGGACACTGTCCGGTGCACCACCGGACAGTCCGGTGCACCCAGACTGGGCAGACTTTGGCTGCTCGAGCCATTTCTTCTCCAACTCGATTTTTTCTGTTTCCAGCACTTAGACACAATACATTAGTCCATAAAACAATGTACTAAGTCTGAGAAACATACCTTTATCCTTGATTTGTACTTTGTCCACCATTTTACAATTAGGCACCTGTGTTGGGCACTAAATCACCAAAATACTTAGAAATGGCCCAAGGGCACATTTCCCTTTCACACCCGCAATCTAACGGCGTTGTCGAGCGCGCCAACGGCAAGATTTTCACTGCTATCAAGAAAAGGCTACTCGACAACAGCAAGGGTAAATGGGCTAACCATCTACCTGAAGCAGTCTAGGCGCTAAACACGACCGAATGCTGGGCGACTGGATTCACTCCTTTTCGTCTACTATATGGTTCGGAGGCCAATACCCCACAGGAAATAAAGCACGGGTCCCCTCGAACAAGTGCATCAGCCGTCCCCGACGTAGACGAGCCAACGTCCAAAGACCTCATCGACGGAGAACGCGTCTTTGCCATGCAGGCCCTCAACAAATACCAAGCTCAAATGAAGGCCTGGCGCGACCACGCAGTCATCCCAAGAGAGTTCAACGAAGGAGACTTCATACTCGTCCGAACCACCCGGATAGAGTCACGGGGCAAGCTGGAGACAAAGTGGGAGGGTCCGTTCATCGTCAAGTCGAAGGCGTTCCCCAGTGCATACAGGCTAACAACGCCATCCGGCGAGGACCTAGACCATTCTTGGAATATTGACAATCTCCGCAAATTTTTTGTTTAAATCCTCAGGGCCTACGTGCCCTTGTAATTCACCAAACAGTACTATTCCGGCCCGCACTCTTTTCCTCCCGGGGGGTGAGGTTTTTAACGAGGCGGAGCCATGTAATATACCCGCAAAAATCCCCCACAAAAACTCAGATACAACATGTCGAAAAAGACCGCATCGACGGTCTTCGGCATTCGACCACTCCGAAGTCACCGCGAGGGGCAGCGCAGAGTACCCTCGCGTGCGACACTCCGCGCAAAAGTCGCCTAAGGGTGCAACCGGAATAGCACAATAAGTGCGCAAAATCGAAGTCTTTTCCTAAAAGACTCTCCATGCAAAAGTCGCCTAAGGGTGCAGCTGGAATAGCACAATAAGTGCGTAATATCAAAGTCTTTTTCTAAAAGACTCTCCGTACAAAAGTCGCCTAAGGGTGCAGCCGGAATAGCATAATAAGTGCGCAAAGTCGAAGTCTTTTCCTAAAAGACTCTCCGTGCAAAAGTCGCCTAAGGGTGCAGCCGGAACAGCACAATAAGTATGCAAAAATCGAAGTCTTTTCCATAAGACTCTCCGTGCAGAAGTCGCCTACGGGCGCAGCTGGATCAACGAAGGCGCGCAGCCTCATAGTACAAATTACTGTTACATACACACAGTGAGGGCATCACATATTACATTGGCTCAACCTTCGGGATGATACCCATCTCCCTGTAATTGAACAGCATTATCCTCAATTCCTCACCCTCAAAAAGATTTCGCAGCACCCCTTCACCTATGCTCGCCCTAATCGGCGAGGACAACAGTTCCCGCTTACCAGTCTGGTCCACACGAAGATGGCCACGCTCCATCCCAATACGATGACGCCTACCACTTCGCGACAATTCACTCACTCTGTGTTTCGCCACCGCCCTTCGCCGCCTATACCCAGTACTCGCACCCCGGAAGACCGCCGGAACCTTCCACGCACGACGAAGGCTCCGCTGCAGCCACATATAACGCTGCAAAATAATCCAAGCCTTCGTCCGAAGACTCCTCTGTCCACAAAATCGAACCCCCAGAATCATCAGACTCAAAACACTCAGACACAGAGCCACATGAATCATCATCGGCAAGCACTACGGTTGAGGCCACCACAAAAATAGTATTGTCAGTAGCGGTTGCGTGCGCAGGCCCAAATGTTGGAACCTGCGCAGCAACCGAGGTTCAGTATCACAAAGACAAAATTTACATTTAAACTCCCCAACACCTATTCAGCCACCTGCGAAGGCCCGGCCACGGCCGCGGGGTCTTCGGCAGCCAGTTCGACCACCGCCTTCAAGGCGTCCTCGCCCGTCGGCGCGGGGGCTGGCACAGGGTCTTTGCCATCTCCAGTCGGTGCGGGGGTCGACGAAGGGCCCTTACTCGCGTTAGACGGTGGCGCCAGCTCCACCCCCAAGGCCTCCGGCAGCGAGATGTCGGGCAGCGTGCTGTCTAGATCGCCAAGGTCCTCGACCTCTTCGGCATGCGCCATCTGCAACAATAGCACACATTCAGCAAAACTACGCATACTCACACACATAACCACGCAAATGAACCTCTACCTGATCAATCGCCCGGTCGCACCTCTCCCGGACCGTCTCTCGGCTGTGCGGGCCCCACATCCTGTCAAAGAGCGCCCCCACCGACTGCTTCAGCACAGGGTCCTCGACCTGGAAGATTTCACGTTCGAAGTTTTCGTCCGATTGGTCGAAGACCTCAAAATGCCCGCACCCCTCGTGGGACAAAGCATTTACGGCCCCCTCGCAGGTGACGAGGGAGGCAAAGGACATGAGGCCCGTCATGATCGTCGGGAGCACCCCCAACTCCTCATGCAACCATTCGAGGAAGCGGAGGCCCGCCTCTTGGCCGGGTGCTTCGAAGGCAGTGGTCTGCGCACCCAGTTCCCGGTACGCGTCCACGAACTGCGCATGCGTCCACTCGACCTCCGCGCGCGTCGAGGCCTCGGCTTTGTCCACGCGGTTGCGCAGGCTATTGAACCTCGCCTCCAGCTCCTCGGCGCGTTGGCAGGCGAGACTGCCCTCCGCCCGTGCAAGCTTAGCGTCGGCTTGCGTAGCCTGCGCATCACCAACAACCTTGTTCGCCTCCCTCCTCTCCTCCATCAGCTGGCGCCGGAGGTCCGCCTTCTCGGCCTCCATAGCGGCCAACCTCTCCGTCAGCCTGCAGTTTTTACTTTCCGCAGCCGACTTCTCCCGAACAGCATCCGCATGCTGTGCACGGAGACGCTCGACTTCGGCAGCAAACTCCACAGTCAGAGCACCCGACACGACATGGTTGGCGAAGTCGGCCGCCTGCCACCAAAAACCATGAGACTCGCCACCTCATAAAAACAACGAACTATCGAAGTCCAACACGACTTACATGCTTCAGCTGCTGCAACAACTACTGCGACGCTTGCCTCAGTTGCTGGGACACGGAGCCCGCCACGTCCTTAGCGGCGGCGGCCGACGGAATCGCGCCGCTCACACAGAAGGCGGACCACGGGTCCTGCGAAGCACCCTTTGCACCAACCATCGCCGTCGGCGAAGTAGCCACCACCAGAGTCGGGACAACAGCCAGTTGCCCCACATCCGACCCTGCACCATGATCTTGGTTAAGACCTAGTCTTCAAAAAAGAAAAAACTTACCAACAAGATAATCCCCCATGCAGATATCTGTGTCGAAGTCGTCGCCTCATCAGTACGCGGCAGCGAGGGCAACCTTCGCCCTTCGCCGGCTCGCCCAAGGGTGGCTTGCCCACGTTGGAAGCAGGAGCCTTCGCACCTGCCGAAGACTTCATGGGCCCAGCGGCGGCTGGCTTGCTGCTGCCGGCGACAGCAGACTTCGCGCCCCCCGCGCCTTCTTCGCCTCGCGGAAAGGATCCCCGATCCTAACGACCGCTCGGCGCTTCTGCGCCGCGTCTTAACGATCCTTCTCCATCACTGTCGATACAACAGCAACAATATTCTGTCCGTAAGAAAAAATCTTCAAGTCACGAGCCATACGAGACGTAAACATGTCTTCGCCAGCCGGGCGGGGGATCGGAACATTCTTTGGCCATCGACCCCCGGTAACCCTCAGTATTCGCGCCGAAGACTCCCGGAGCTCGGGCGAAGACATCCTTCCCCCGAGGGCCGCGCACGTCCCCATCAACTCCACAGCAAAACTATTAGAGACCCCAAGTCCCCCCACTGCAGTACCTATTTTTCTCTTCTTAGTGCCTGGGGCAGCCTCCTGCGAAGGGCCTTCCTCAGTCACGGCCATTGGTTTCTTCTCGCGGCGGTCGACGGCCACGATAGCGTCGTCCCCGAGATAGCCGCCGTACGACAAACAATTCAACTCGAAGACCCTATTCAGGCGGACGTTGGATCCACGAATATCCCAACTCCGCAAAGCCTCAGTCCTCGGCACATAACGCCCACAATCCGCACTACCCCGTCTTCCACTTCACGCACGAATGCGACTGGATCCCGGCCACGCAGATCCAACGCGAAGGCCGGACTTCGCACTAGCTACTCGCCAGGGAGGGCATACTTCACCCAATGCCCAGCCATGCGCCAAGGGCCACACTCCATAATCGATGAATTCCTCAACCAAATCGCGCCCGCTACTCATGCGGGCAGCACAACGAAGGGCCTCTTCGTCACTATCATCCTCCGCCACCTCAAACGGCGAGAACGCCACATAGCAGTGGGAGCACAACACGGCCACCGGGAGTCCTGGGAGGTCTTCGACCTCGCCTACCGCCACATAAAACCAATAATCATACCAGTTGCCCCACTTGTTGCGGGCGTAGGGAACTAGCTCAACAACTTCTGCCGAAGTCTTCCCAGTCCTCGACGTAAAGGTGCATGACCCAAACTGTGCGATCTTGCTTCCAATTTTTCTCTTCTGCCAGTGCAAACAATAATTCTTGGCGAAGACCTCTACGGAGGGCTGACCGCCGTACGAAATCACTGCCAAGACATACTTCGCCAAGGCCACCACGACATTAGGTGTCAATTGATGGATCTGCACGTCATACCTCCGCAACACTTCCACCACAAAACGATGCGCAGGCAATCGAAGGCCGGCAGTGAAAAATGCCTCGAACACAACCATCTCACCCTCTGGCTCAGGAATCTCTTCCGCCCCCAGAACTCGGCCAACTCTGTTCCCAAAATACCCCAACTGTTGCATGTCTTGCACGCGAACCGAGGAGATCCTCGAAACACCGAATTCCACCGTGTGGCTTGGATGTAGCTCCACTGCTGCCAAATCACTGAAGGTACCCTCGGACGACGATTCGCCGAACGGCGTATTCGCAGCGGATGAAGAAGAGGACGGCATGGCTACGTACCGTCGGCGGTGGCGCGCGGTCTACTTGACGCGGGCTAGTTCTCCGATGTACAGGAGCAAGGAGGTCAGGCGAGCGGGCGACCGGTTTCAAAATGCTAGGGTTTTGCGACGCACAGAAAGGTAAGAGAGCCTGAGCCGCGCCGCCCTCCTTTTTATACACAGGGTGCGACGCTTCGGGAAGCTCGCAGTCCAACAGTACCGCGTCCGTCAACGGTCACATCAAAAACCCCCGCGGAACCACTTCGAGCGAGGGCAGCGTCTCCACCATATAACGACGTCTTCGGCACCAGATGACTCAGTCGAACTGGTCCCTCGGAGGGCAAATGTTGGGGCGAAGGCAAAGACGCTACCCTTCGCTCCAGGCCTTCGTCAACTCGCTGCACCAACGAAGGCAAGATGACCGGCGCGACCCACCCTTCGTCCTCTTCACTGCAAGACGAAGGCCTACGACGAAGTCTCTCCATCCCACGTCCTCGCCCTACCTGGAGGCCGGCCCACGTGGGATTTGGCCCATCGTAACCGGCCCCGCACGGACACGCGTGTTACGGGCCTGATTTGTAATAGCTTTTCTGTAATGACAGTTTGTAACCCTCTCTTATAGGAATATTTTGGGGATAATCCAGGTGTCTGAGGACATAAGCGTCCTTACATCGGGACGTTGGACGCTCGGACACCTATAAATACCCCCCGTACAGTGCCCTTGAGAGGCTGGATTAACAGAACAATTTCATCACAAGTTAAACCTTGCTTGCATCCTTTTCACTCCCCCGTTGGATCAACTTGCCTAGGAGAGCAAGTTCCAACACTAAACTAATTAAACAGGGAGGTTACACACGTCGTCAAGTTCAAGAGACTCAGGCATGCACACATCCAATTCAAGTCAAAAAGATGAACATGCCAAGGTCCAGCCAGCGTTCAGGTCAGCATTTCAATAGGATCAGACGACGACGTCCATATAAGCACACCACGCTGGCACGCTCAGCCCTCACCCGGCCCCCTACACTGCACACATCCCACTTATTCCACGCATTGCTCTACCGTGTACGACCTATTACAAGACATACAGCTAGCGCGCCAACTTCAGCTCAGCTCAGCTCGTTACGACACCCAGCTAGTCACCACGTACCCCATGGTGGTGCCTTCCACGACGCCGGTGGTGCGCCAGCAAACGACGCCGCCGCAGTCATCCCACGCCGGCGGCATACGGACGGTGGACCTATCGGCGCCCGGCGGCCGCGGCGCGCTGTCGCGGCAGGTGGTGCGCGCGTGCGCGGAGCATGGCTTCTTCCGGGCCGTGAACCACGGCGTGCCGCCGGGCCCCGCCGCGCGGCTGGACGCCGCCGCCAGGACGTTCTTCGCGCTGGCGCCGCGCGACAAGCAGCGCGCCGGCCCGCCTAGCCCGCTCGGCTACGGCTGCCGTAGCATCGGCTTCAACGGCGACGCCGGGGAGCTCGAGTACCTGCTGCTCCACGCCAACAACCCGGCCGCCGTCGCGCACAGGGCCAGGGCCATCGACGCGGAGGAGCCCTCGCGATTCAGGTATAACAAACAATACACGGCTACGTAGTCTCACTACGCTCGTATATATCATGCATGTACATTGTGTAGAGTTGTTTTTATTTAGCTGTCGTATTGCATTGTCGTTAAGTTTTGATCAACATTGTTCTTCCAGCTTTATTTAGAGCATCTTCAAGACTCTTTATTTTTACTCTCTATTTGAATATTTGTCTCTACATAAATATTAAACTTTATATATAATATCTTATTTCAATAACATACAAATTAGCTTGGCTAGCGAGAGTTGCTAGCCAAATTTAGCTAGCGAGAGAGTTAATTTAGAGAGCCGGATAGGTTGACAAATTAAATGGCTAGTTTGTTGGAGAGCTATTTTGCTATTAAGTAGCTAAAATTTAGCTTGACAAGCTATTTAGCTAGTCTCTTAGAGATGTCAGCTGGTTTTATGAGCCATGGTAATCTATGCTAGGCCTTTTGAGGTTTAAAATTTTTTATAAGAAAGGCATACGCCAAAGGAACGAACAGTTGTTATGCAGGTGCAGTGTGTTAATATTGATGGCTACCTGGAGAGTCATGCTCCTCTGCACTGTGCCTGCAGTGCTCTTTAATTAACCAACAGCCTATATATGCTGATGACACTAGTGTGATCGATAGATGTGGTTTGCGTATCATAGTCCTACACCTGTCGGAATATCTCGCTTTTGACGAGTGATGCAAGCATTATTTGGGATAGAAAAGCGAACAGTATATATGGTTCGGCACCAATATAATGGGGGCACTCAATCAAAATACATGCACACATTAATTTGAATGTCACACTGTAATGGATAACAAAAAAGAAAGATAGTTCACTCAAGAAAGATAATTCTTACCCATAACAATTTCACTGTACTGATCTTTTCTTTTAGTTCAATGCATTTATATATCCGTGACCGTGATAGCTCTAGCGAATGTTTCTTTAGAGTTTGTGGTAGAGCTAGTATGCCATGTTGTCATAGTCAGAAAGGCCCCCATCAAATAAATTATGCAAATGCATGACTGCATAGTTTCCTAATCAATGATCAATAATGCAACTATTGATGCCACAATAGGCAGAGCAATGATATGTTAGTTCCAACAATTCAAGAGCATACACATGGATGTAGCCAGTTTCTAAGCAAAAAAAGAAAAGGCACAAACTGATCGATGGGGCATAACATAACAGACTTGACAGCTCCACAGAATGAATGGGCTTGGTCGATTTTCCGACGAAAGTTGGGCACAATTGCCTTGCCACAAGAACATTCGAAAGCACACCCGGCTTACAATCGCCTGCCTAACAACTGAGTGGGCATAACAGATGAGATATCTTTAGCTGTTTCTGTGCATTTGGAAGGAGAAAGCTAAGATCCCATCCAAACAACACTGCTATGCTACGAGAGATCTCACACGCTACACACAGGCCAGGCACAGGCAGTGGCCTATTTCAATGCTAGAGTAGTTGGTTGAGGGCAAATAAAATGAAAGGGACAAGAAAACCCTCCCAGCCTCTATGGTAGTTCGAAGACCCCTCTCAGTGTCAGGTCGTCCCTCTCCAGCAGACTATGTATTAATATATGTGTGTATTTGCATGCCAATCAGTCTCACACAGCTGCGGGCGGTGCAGTAGTCTTCAATTAATGGCCATACGCCCATACCCAACAGCCAGTTGATGCAGATGCTAGCAACAGAAAGGGCCCATGGCTTATTTAGTGAAGTACTCTAAGTACCATGCAGAAAATGATGTGTTGATACATTCGTACATGAACTCTGAAACGAATTCCCTTTGTCAACTAGACATGAATCATTAATACATTGTCAATGTTGTAATATTTATAGTATATCAGCTATTAAGAAGTAGAAGGTTGTTAGCTGTCTTGACCACATAGAAAAAAAAATTCTAAGCTTACAGTTAAGAATGATAGCAACAAAGAGTAAAAATAGGAATGACATCAGAATTTATGCCGTAGCCATTTTTCCATGGAGCACATGTTAAAAAATAAACTAGCCGACGACAAATATTTGAGAACAGGGTAGTACCAAATAGGATCCACATAAGTACAAAAGCTTGACAGGAAATAAGATTGTGTTTGGTTTGAGAAATCAATCCATCTAAAATAAGGTGATACATCATGAGTCTATTTCTTAAATTTGATGGAACGAGTGCAAAAAGACTAAACCAATCCATCCGTGGAGCAGTGCAAAAGGCACGCCCAATCCTGTCTAAAAACACCCCCATTTGCCCATTGGAAAACTGGTCACAAGAACCGAATATGTACAGCATGTGACTTGTGTTCTGGTTCTGCTGCGTAGCCTGGATGCATCCAGAGCATCGAGCTATCCGTGTTTTCACGGCTGCAGCTTTTGAGTCGCTGCATATCCATACATCAAACAAGTCAAATTTTTTCATCTTTCTTCGGTCTTCTTTTTCTCTTGTCATGACACACATCCAATTGGTCTTCACGACAGCTCCATTCTCTTGATCCAATTGATCTTGGGCAGAGTTTAACTCACATGTTGGTGCCTTTTCTTCCCTGTTGTTGCAGTAATGTGGTGAACGAGTACGTGGGAGCAATGAGGCAGCTTGCATGTGAGATCCTGGACCTGTTAGGAGAGGGGCTAGGGCTCGAGGACCCGAGGTCCTTCAGCAAGCTCATCACCGACACAGACAGCGACTCACTCCTGAGGATCAACCACTACCCTACAGCATGCAACGCTCACAACCTTGACCATGACAGCCAGTGCAAGATGAAGAGCAGCGTCAGAACCAAGACTACTAGCAATGGCGTGAAGCCGTCGGCAGGTGGACGGGTCGGATTCGGGGAGCATTCAGACCCGCAGATTCTTAGCTTGCTTCGAGCAAATGACGTCGACGGCCTTCAGGTGCTTCTGAACGCCGACGGCAAGGAGGTGTGGTTTCAGGTGCCGGCCGATCCGTCAGCGTTCTTTGTCAATGTCGGTGACCTCCTCCAGGTAAAGGCATTGATTTACTTGTAAATAAATCAGTACTAGTAGATTAACTGAATGAAATTGCTTCTTGGAGCAGCTTAGAAATTAAATTAGCAGACTCTGAATCCAACAATAACCAAACACTAATACATGGCGATATTATCTCTCATACTTGGCTTGAATTCATCTCTTTTCCCTTTCTTGGTCCCAGGCTTTAACAAATGGGAAGCTGGTAAGTGTCCGGCACAGGGTAATTGCAAGCTCCAGCAGGGCAAGGCTGTCGACAATCTACTTCGCAGCGCCGCCACTGCATGCGCGAATTTTGGCCGTCGCAGAGACGATCACAGCCAACGCACCCAGCCAGTACCGGCCCTTCACCTGGGCCGAGTACAAGAAGACAATGTACTCGCTCCGCCTGAGCCACAGCCGCCTCAACCTCTTCCACATCGACCATGATGGCCACAGCAATGTCGGTGAAGGAGAAGAATAGGAAACACTTGCTGAACTGCAGGCAGAGTGCACAGTGGGGACTAGGTGGGTAGACTTGTCCCCAGAATTTTGGCTCTCTTGCTTCCACAGCTAGATATCTAGGAGTATTATGGTGGTGTAGGGTTCTGAGTCTGCCAATGTGGGTATTTAGCATCGTACATAAGTTCTTGACTCCTTGTTGTATGGTACTTCTGTACTATGCTGTACTATTGCCTGTTATAGCAGGCAATTTTGGTATATAAATCAAAGGTCTAGCCCAACTTTATTAAATTAAAAAGCTTAACAAGACACCTCGTTCGACTATGGACATACCTCTGAATATTAAAAAACTATGGGTAAGACAGCTCTAGGTATTAACAAGACTGGGCCTTAGACCTGTGGTTAGGAGTCAAACTCATGACCTAAAGAGTGTTATTCATATCACTTAACCAACTCAACTAGAGACCCTAACACGCCTTTGAATATTAACAATATGCTTTTACATCTCATGAAAGAAAATATAAGGTGAGTCCATCTCATACCACCCTCACCCCTACCTAAGTCCTACACTTGAGGGATCTTGCCCTGTTCTCGCTAAGTCCAAGACCCTTCAAGCTGATGGGCCAAATCTCATGGCTCTCTAGGCCTCTAGGGCCATGTAGGTAAGGGGGGCAAACCCTTCAAGCTGATGGGCCAAATCTCATGGCTCTCTAGGCCTCTAGGGCCATGTAGGTAATGGGGGCAAACCTGAGGACCCTCTAGGCCTCCAAAGTTCTTTAGGATGAAGATCAAGTGTCCAACTTAACCAAGTGAGGGACCCCAATATGCTAGACCAAATATTCTTTAGATATTTCTTTGGATACCCTTGGGGTGGGATGGCAAAGGCGTCCCTCGGGCAGAACGACTCCAAACAAAGATGATCTCAGTGTCACATGCATCTTTGATTAGGACGACTACATGACAAGATAATGCTTAGTCTCTCATATTAAATATGATAAACAATATTGTGGTCAAAAGAATGCACTAACGCCATAGCTAAGGCCACAAGTGTACCCGTAGCCACTATGTGAATGTGCTGCTATCTCTATAGCCATGCCTAAATTTGTTGTCGTACCTCTAAGCATTAAAAGTTAAAGGTATCTACATCATTTACCAATTACATCGTACTCAATGGTGTGGACTCTTGTATCTATCACTATAGCAGGACAAATCTAGCATTGCAACAAGTTATGGTCGACATTGTGGCATGACCAAGGCATGCATTGTATAAGTCTACGTGTATACAGCACGATAGGAGGAGTGAAACTCTGATGTATAGGCCCTACTTTCCAACAGACATGTAAATATCCACTCTCTTGTGCTATAAAAAGGAGAATAAGAGCAATATAGAATAGGGATAGAAGTTCAGGTTAAAAATAAGGTTGAACTAGAGGTCGGTTAATCTAGATCTCTCGCAAGAACCAAACTAGAGGGGAGCTAGTTAGTCATGTTACTCAAACAATATCTGAGTGTGTATTCTCCGCCCCAACTTTCATTAATTCATCCACTGCAAAGAGGATGTAGGAATTTCACTCTCGTGACCCAAACCTCTATAAACCGAATGTGTGTTTGTAGCCATGGTAATACCTTGATCAAACGAGCCTCCAACCTATTCCCATCGCTCTCTTCATATTCTATAATTTTTTCGGTACCTACGGTGAACTTTGTCATTATGCGATGACATTTGGTGTGCTAGGTATGGGAAAGTGCGCTTTGTTGTGTAGTGCTGCTATGGCAACACTGGCACACCCACTCAATAGAGTAGTGGACATTGGCACTAGCTCTAGCGATTTGGATTGCAAGCCATGATAGAGATGACGCCACCATCTAGCTCCACCTTGCCCTCTACTACCTCAAATGGGAGGGCACCATCTAGTGGAGTCATGTGGTGCTGCTTCTACTGATCGTGCTTTATTCCGTGCTCCTTCTAGAGTGTGCAATGCACCAGAGGAATCATCATGAATGCCACCTCAAGTGGTGGAAGATTGTAACCCTCCTAACATGTACCCATACATGGTGTACCCTAGAACAGCACAAAAACCCATCCTATGTCCTAGATAACTCAGTCCCAACCTCGAGTGTGCCATGAAAAATAAGTTTGGATCGTATAAGGTAGGGATGGCACATTTATGACCCTCTAACTAACAAATGCATGCCTCTGACCGAGGTTTGCGACGAAGAGAGATAGGTACCATAACAGAGGACTCCTTACCTAGTCCTGCTCAACCGCCTCACCATCTAAAAAACAAACAAGGACCTACAGGCCATGACAAACCATATATGATAAGGACAAAGGAGAGGACCCTAGGGAAACTACAGATATAAAATGTACTTTATGGTAAGGCTTCAAACAACTACAGGACCTAACTGCCCCTATGATCGGGCCGAGATCAAGAATGATGAGACGAGCGCGCTCAAGAAGCTTCAAGGAGAACCAGAAGATTGCGTCCGAAAGAGAAAAATACCAAAACCCATCAAATATTTATGTAACAATTGACAACCATTTTTTGCTATATAAAGGGATGGTAGGCCTTACTGTAGAGGCACTCGAACTCAGTCTATATACTTCTCACACAAGCATGAGAGCCAAACATTCTGCCTTGTAACACATGAAAGCTAGCAACAAAGACTTCAGCACCATAATGAACGTAGGGGTTCTCTCTAAACCAGTCTAAACTCTCTTTCTTGTGCTCACTAGAGCAAAGCCATCGAGACAGTGACCTACTAACCCTCTCTTAACCTACAAATTTACTTGTTGTGGGCTGAAAACCATGATAGTTGGTGCATCAGGTAGGGGACTTTTGCATGTCGCATTTCACTTTTAATGGCTCCAAAAACCATTGGTGACACCTTCCTCCTAGGAATGAGGATAACCTTCGGTACTCTAGACTTCATCGCCTCATAAGATGGCATTCTGAAGCTTATTGTCTCCATCGTCCCTTGAGCATCGGTGCAACGAGGGGTCATATAGGGCCCCTCCCATGGCCACACAATAGGTGGTCTAGACACGATGGAACTAGGTTCATGACCTATGATGTTGTCGCACCCTATTTCAGAAGGCAAACTGAATGCAAACCATTTATGTCTTAGGATTAGAATTCATGTACACAACGATTACATAAATGATTCATCATTGCATAGTGCTCGAAAAACATAATAACATAAAGGGCAAATAAACTTATTACAGACCATATAGTCATAGACTTCACATAAATCAAAGTGCTTAAACTGAAAGGTAACTAAGTAAAGGGCCTTCCACAAGCATTTGACTGGGTGATAACACTAGCTAAGTCATCAAACTCATTGAAGTTCTGGAACTCCTGGGGATTCGCCTTGATGCCTTTTTTAGTCTTGGCAATGGTTGCATCGAGAGCAACCTGGTGATTATGTGAAAGCAAGGGTGAGTACATAGTAACATACTCAACAAATGCCTCGTTTTGCTAAGGTGGACAAGCTTTATGTGGAGTTAGGCTGTTAGCATGTTGATTTTACTTTGTCAAGTACTTATCATCAATATAATCTAGGTTTTAACATTAATCCCAAAGTTATCAACTCATAGGACTCTTAGAAATATGCCCTAAAGATAATCATAGAGATGAACATATTTCTTTGTATCCATGATATATATATTGCTTAATTGAATATCCATGAAAGGCACCTTTTATTGATTAGCAATTATGTGAATTGTTTGTGAGATTATTTACTTGTATGGTTATTCTAAATGTTGTCCATGGTTAGAGTCGATGACTAACACATGTATTAGTTGATGACTACATTCCACAAGTTATGGACATGGAGATGTCAAAGGTAATAATGTGGCGCATGTATGACATGAGGCTGGACCGACCCAACATGAGATATTGTAATATAGTTCTCTTTTTGCAACATGTACACTACGTTCTTAGACCTGAGATTGTCGCATGTTCTCAACATGAACACTACTCCATAATTGGATAGTTATAAAGGTAGTCTTGAGTTTGTTAGGAAGCATGTTGTCGGAGGGAAAATCCTCCGGCCAGGTGGCGGAATGCACCCGCCCTAATCCTAAGATGAGGAGGGGGCCTAAGCGTTTTGCCTATCTGGTGGATGATGAATTTCGGGATGAACACAAGAGGACTCGAGGGATTATAGTGGTTCAGGCCGCTGAGAGCGTAGTACCCTACCTCCACTGTGTATAAGTTGTATTGAGTGTAGTTGAGCGTGTCCTTTGTAACGCTGTGTGCCTTCCCTTTTATAGTTTAAGGGAGGCACATACAAAGATGCGGAGCCCCGACATGCGGGCCCAGGAGCATAATGGAAGAAATACATTATGTGAATAACTAATGTTGACAGAGTAACGCATGAGTAATCAGCGGAAGTCATGATGACTGCAGTCCATGCAACATTGATAGGCAGTAACCCGTACGAGTAATGGTGAGTCACTGCCCTTGATATGGTAACGTGTGAGTAACTACACGGCCCACGTATCGTGGACTGAGCATGCTGCTTGTCAGCGAAATGGACAGGCGCACGTCTTATCCGTAATGAATGCGAAGGCGCGCGTAGCCCAGGGGCGTCATGCCAGGTTCTGCCCGTTGGCTTATTGTCACACCCGGTTTTAGAAGGTAAACCGAATGCGAACAATGTACATGCCAGGATCAGCAATTCACGTACACAGCAGTTACATAACATGGACATCATCACACAATGCTCAAATAGTATTAAAAAGGGAAATAATAGTCGATTACATCATATGTCTGAGACATCCACATAGTCTTTACAATAAATCAAAGTGCGGAAAAAAAACGTAGATAAACGCGGCCTTCACAGGCAGCCGACTGAGGGTTGCCGCTAACCCACACCTAGAACTCGTCGTATTCTTGGAACTCCTAGAAGTCTCCTTCCACGGCTTCATCTTCTCCTGAGCAGTGGTTGCAATGCGGAAAACCTGGGGGGGTTTGGTGTGTAGAGCAAGGGTGAGTACACATCAACATACTCAGCAAGTATCCTGTTTGGCTGTAGTGGACTAGCTTTATGTGGGGGTAAGTCAAGCAGTTGCTTTTTAGTTGGTCAGATTTGTTATTACTAGTAGAGAAAGCCAAGTTTTAGAGTTAACCCACGTTATTAACCCAAACGTACTCTTTCCAAACGGAAAGAATACCACTGACCATTACCATAGTCAATACCAGAAACCATCGATCCCATTGCCACCTGCAAATCCGAACATCTCTGATCAAGTACCACTAATCACTGGAGCTCCCTTGGCCGATCATAACCGCGAGCACGGCTGATATATCAGTTTTCAAACACTCTGCAGAGGTTGTGCACTTTACCCACAAGCCGTGATTTCCCTTTCTGCCCGGAGATCATGACTCTCCATTGATCACTACCAAGGTGACCCAGCAGGATATCACTACGTAGCCTTTACAAAGATTCCCCGGGGCTGTAGCCGCCCGTTAGGTTTCCTAAATGTACCGCACTCCTCCCCAAGGGACAAATAAACCTTGGCAGAGCGAGCCGCATACACCGAGCCCCATTGACGGCACAACGGCTAAGCGAACTACACCCCGGTTCCTCTAATTACTCAGCTAAGGGCGTCCCACTCCACCCTCATGGTTGCACTGTTTTCCCGGGCGGTCATCCAACGAACAGGTCCTTACGGAGAGGCACTCGAGAAACCGCTCGAGCCCCCTTGAAGGTCACAAGTATAACATCATAATAAAAGAGGGGAAAACAGCGTGTCATTGATAATTCTCATCATGTTCATTGATTAGAGTTGAGCAATAGCATAAGACTAAGCAATAATAATCCGACCCAAATAGGTAAACAAGGACATGGACAACAAAAGCTAGTCAATCCTTAGGTATAAATGTGTAATGCGGGAGGTGAATTAAAGAATGTATAGGACAGAGATAGGTCAGGGGACACTTGCCTCCACCAACCGACTGCTGCTCAGGGGCTTCTCCTGCGAGTGTTCGGGTTCTCCGACCGGATCGTTCTCTATGCGAGCGCAAACATACATACATCCACATATTTAATACAGAAGAACAGTACACCATAAAATAGAATGCAGTAAGTAAACAGACGTTCCACGCGGGCTCGCAATTACGGTTAAGAGAGAACGAGGAAAAGACAGTCGAGAAACGATCACGTTACATTATTATGAATTAAATCACTCGCTCAATTGAAAGGCATTAATGTAGACACTATGTTTAGCATAAAGTAAAGTCATGTTTCATGTCTAATCATTATAAGAAGATGAAGATAAATTAAAAGGATTGCCGCGCGGCGAGACGCGCGACATAGCACTTTAAATTGAATTAAGGAAATCAACGACTCGTCGCGCGACCGAGCACACAACGAGACATTTTGCATTAATTATAAAGAGGCGTTAAGCTTCGCGCGACGAAACGCATGACAACATACGTTGACTGGACTGAGTCTAAAGTGGAACGTTGCTTGAATACATGCGCGACGTTACACGTTAAAAAACCTGAAATTAAAATAGATCGTCGCGCGACGAAGCGCGCGACACAACACTTTAATGAATATAAACTAAAAGAATCGTCGCGCGATGAAGCGCGCGACGCAGCACATTAATAAACACAAATTTAAATTGAGTCGTCGCGCGACGAAGCGCGCGACGCAACACATTACTAGAATCTAAAATTAGGCAAACTCGTCGCGTGACCGAGCACACGATGCAGCACACTAACTAACAGAGTTTGAAACTAACTAAAAATCAAGAATAATCACCGAGCGCGTGGGGTTGCACATGCGGGAACGCGTTAGGGGGTAAACGGGGAAGCGCGAGGCCATGCCAAGGCCACGCGAGCCACGCCGAGGGCCGGGACGCCGCGCACAGGGGGCCGAGGCCGCGCATAGGGGGCTGCGCGCCGGGGGCAGGGGCCGCGCTGGGGGCAGGGGAGGCCGCGCCGAGGCTGGGCCGCGCTGGGGCGCCGAGCCGCGCCGGGGGCAAGGGCGGGCGGACCACGCTGGGGCCGAGGGCGCCGCCGCGGGGAGGGGGCAGGGGCGGGCGCCGCCGCGGGGCCAAGGCGGGGGCGGGCGCCGCCGCGCCGGGGTTGGGACGGGGGCGGGGGGCGAGCGCCACCGCGGGGGAGGGGCAGGGGGCGGGCGCCGCCACGGGGGAGGGGCAGGGACGGGCGCCGCCGCGCTAGGGGAGGGGGCAGGGGGCGGGCGCAGCCGCGCCGGGGGAGGGGCAGGGGCGGGCGTCGCCGCGCCGGGGGAGGGATTGGGGGCGGGCGCCGCCGCGGGCAGGGGCACGCGCGCATGGGAGAGAGAGGGGGGCGCGTAGGGAAGAGAAGGGGAGGGAGAGGGAGAGAGAGAAGAAGGGAAGGGGAGGGGAGGGGAGCTCACCTCGGGATCCAACTCCGGCGATCACCGTCTCCAAAACCTAGGGCACCACGGGGAGAGAGAGGTGGAAGAGAGATAGGGAGGTTGCTACGCGGGAAATCCAAATGAGAGAGAGGAGAGGAGGGGGCGCATGGGGGGTGGTGTGGGGCGCCAGGGGCGCGCAGGGCTGGGCCGGGCTGGGATGGGTTGGGTTGGGTTGGGTCGGGCCACTTCGCGGATCGAAACCCACGACACGCACGACCCTCAAACGGGCTCCAATCGCGAATCGAAAGCTGAGACGGAACGAGATGAACACGCAACATCAGACAAAGAAATGTGCTTCGGCATGATGCAACACCCATGACACTTAGGTTTTGTTCATACACGACACGGACACCTGTCACTATACTGGTTTGAAATTAGGAAGAAGGAGCGAAACAGGAAGAGAAAAGAGAGTAACGCCCGAATTTGGTGAGAGAAAAGAAGAAAAAATTCTACCCCCAAATTCAGGGCGTTACAAACCTATCCCCCTTAAAAGAATCTTGCCCTCGAGATTCAGGGTTGGCTAGCAAAGAGCTCAGGGTATTTAGCCATCAGATCATGTTCACGCTCCCTGGTTGCTTCTTCCTTAGAGTGATGACTCCATCTGACTTTGCACATTCTGATGGTCTTTCTTCGGGTGACTCTGTCTGCAGTCTCAAGGATTTGCGCTGGCTTCTCAACATAGGTCAAGTCCTCCTGGACTTCAAGACCTTCCACTGGCAACTACTCTTCTGGCACACGCAAAGACTTCTTCAACTGAGACACATGAAAGACATCATGCACTGCGAACAAGCCTTCTGGCAAACTGAGCTGATAGGCCACTTCTCCATGCTTTGCGAGAATCTGATACGGACCGATGTAGCGGGGTGCTAGCTTGCCTTTCACTCCGAACCTTCTAACTCCTCTGATCGGTGACACTTTCAGATAGACAAAATCTCCAACTTCGAAACTCAGCTCTCTTCTTCTTGTGTCTGCATAGCTTCGCTGCCTTGATTGCACTATCTTCAGGTTCTCTCGAACCATCTTGATGTTCTCTTCAGCTTCAAGCAAAATGTCTAGCCCAAACACTTGCTTTTCTCCAAGCTGATCCCATTGCAACAGGGTTCTACAACTCCTCCCGTAAAGCGCCTGAAATGGTGACATCTTCAAGCTGGCCTGGTAACTGTTGTTATAGGAGAACTCTGCATAAGGCAATCGCTTGTCCCATCCGGACTGATCTTGCAACGCACAGGCTCTCAACATGTCTTCAAGGATTTGATTGGTCCTTTCGGTCTGACCGACTGTCTGCGGATGATAAGCTGAACTGAAATTCAGATGTGTGCCCAAGGCTTCATGCAACTGCTGCCAGAAATGAGAGGTGAACTGTGTTCCTCTGTCTGACACTATCTTCTTTGGCACACCGTGAAGACAAACGTTCTGAGACATGTACAATTCTGCCAATACTGCACTGCTGTAGTTGGTCTTGACAGGTATGAAGTGGTCTGACTTGGTTAGGCGATCCACCACTACCCAAATGGAATCGTAGCCGGCTCGAGTGCGAGGCAATCCGACTATGAAATCCATACCGATTTCATCCCATTTCCACTGAGGAATTTGCAACGGTTCCAACAATCCAGCTGGTCTCTGGTGCTCTGCCTTGATCCACTGACAACTATCACACATAGCCACATGCTCTGCGATTTCTCTCTTCATTCCGTACCACCAAAATTTCTTCTTCAGATCCTGATACATCTTCTCACTGCTAGGGTGAATCGAATAAGCTGTCTCATGAGCTTCCTTGAGGATCAACTCTCGAATAGATTGGACATTGGGAACACACAAGCGGTCTTTGAACCATATCACACCTTCTGCATCCTCCTAAAAATCTTTGCCTTTGCCATCTAGAATCAGTCGCCGGATCTCACTGATCTTCTCATCATTCTTCTGTGCTTCTTTGGTTTCTCGCTCCAGGGTAGGTTCCAACTCGATTATGACTCCTCGCGAATTATTCAGAAATTCGAGACTCAACCTATCAAACTCTTTGGCCAACGCATAGGGCATTGGATGAGCGACCATCAGATTGACTTGACTCTTCCGGCTCAAAGCATCTGCCACTACGTTCGCTTTGCTTAGATGGTAATGGATCCCCAACTCATAGTCTTTGATCAGCTCTAACCATCTTCGTTGCCTCATATTCAGCTCTAACTGAGTGAATATGTACTTCAGACTCTTGTGGTCTGTGTAGACATCACATTTCTATCCATACAGATAGTGCCTCCATATCTTCAATGTATGAACCACTGCTGCCAACTCTAGGTCATGGATTGGATAATTCTGCTCATGAACCTTCAGCTGTCGGAACGAGTAAGCCACAACTCTTCTCTCTTGCATCAACACACATCCCAAACCAGTGTAACAAGCATCGCAATACACCGAGAAGGGCTTGTGCACATCAGGCAAGACTAAGACAGGCGCCGTAGTCAACTTCTCTTTCAGCGCTTCAAAGGCCTCTTGACATTTCTGGGTCCACTTGAACTCAACCTTGTTGCCTAGCAACGCTGTCATTGGTTTCGCAATCTTCAAAAACCCTTCAATGAATCACCGATAATATCCGGCAATTCCAATGAAGCTCTTGATCCCTCGGGCATCTGTTGGCGCTTTCCAGTTCAGAATGTCTGCCACTTTCTTTGGATCCACGGCTAATCCCTCTTTGTTGATTATATGACCCAAGAACAGGACTTCACTGATCCAGAACTCACACTTGCTCAACTTTGCATACAACTAGTGCTCTCGCAATCTCTGCAATACCATCCTCAAATGACTTGCATGCTCTTCTTCGCTTTGGGAATAAATCAGAATGTCATCAATGAATACCACCACAAACTTGTCAAGGTAATCCATGAATACACTGTTCATCAGATTCATAAAGAAGGCTGGTGCATTTGTTAGACCGAAAGACATCACAGTGAACTCATACAACCCATACTTGGTAATGAATGCCGTCTTCGGAATGTCTGAAGGTCGAATCCTGAGCTGATGATAACCTAACCTCAGATCTATCTTGGAGAACACACTGGCTCCTCTCAACTGGTCGAACAGATCTTCTATTCTGGGCAAGGGGTACTTGTTCTTAATGGTGACCTCATTCAGAGCTCGATAATCGATACACATCCTTCTGGTGCCATCTTTCTTCTCCACAAAGGACAGGGGCGGCCCAAGGAGAGGTGCTTGGCCGGATGTAACCTTTCTCTCACAACTCATCGATCTGCTTCTTAAGTTCAACTAACTCTGGTCCTGATACTCTGTAAGCTCTCTTAAAGATGGGGGCGGTGCCAGGAAGAAGCTCTATGGCAAACTCAACTTTCCGCTCTGGTGGCATACCTGGCAGGTCCTTTGGAAACACATCTGGGAACTTGGACACAACCCTGATACTCTCAATTGGATCTGCTTCCCTGCTATCGATAGCCATCTGATAACAACTTCCTTTCTTCGGCTCAGGCAGGACTAACTCCGTCACCACTTCCACTCCAAGTGGGGACATCAACTTGATTGTCCTCTTATCACAACTGATAACTTCCTGATACTTATCTAGCCAATTCATCCCTAGGATGACATCTATTCCCTGAGTACCCATTACTATAAGGTTAGCGGGAAACGCTATCCCCCTTATTTCCACACTTACATTCAAACAAATGCTATCAGCTCGAATTCTACCACCGGCTGAGTCAATTTGAATGGGGGTTGACATGGTAGTAGTTGGAAGATTATGTGCTTCTACCCATGATGCAGTAATGAAAGAATGCGTTGCTCCAGTATCAAATAACACTTCTACAATATGGGAGTCGACTGGGAACATACCTACTATCATTCCGGGGGTCTCCTGAACTGCTTCAGCCTCCAAGTGGTTCAGTCTCCCATGATTATAGCGTGGCTGAGAGCGGTTGCCTGCTCTAGGCTGAGACACATTCTGATTTGCTGTGGCATTGGGGCCTGACTGCTGCTGGGCTGCCTTCTTCGGACATTGCATCACCCAATGGCCTTGCTCTCCACAGTGGAAACATGCTCTGTTTCTGACCTGAGCTGGTGCTGCTTGATTATTCTACTGGTTTGCTGGGGCAGGAAGACGAGGTGCCTGCTGATTCTGCCTCTGGAACTGACTTCGTCCTGACTGATTGTTCTGACGATTCTGATACTGGTGTTGAGGAAACTGCCTTTGAAACTGTTGCTGCTGAGGTGGACACTGGTTCTGCCTAAACTGCTGAGGTTGATTGCTTGAGAAACAAGGACGATTGCTGCTTCCAGGCTGGGGTCCACTGATCTTGCGCTTGCGATCCTCCATCTCTTTCCGCTTCCTCTCTGTCATGATTGCTCTGTCAATCAGGTGCTGGAATGTCGGGAAGGTGTGATTCATCAGCTGATACTGCAGAGGGTCAACCAAGCCTCTCAGGAAATGGTATTGTCTCTTGGCGTCGGTGTTGACATCTTCAGGAGCATAGCGAGACAACTGCAGAAACCTATCCCGGTACTCACTGACAGACGATGACCCTTGCTTAAGAGCCAAGAACTCCTCCTTCTTCACTGTCATCAGACCTGCAGGAACATGGTACTAACGAAAGCTTCCTCTAAACTCTTCCTAGGTGATAGTGTCAGGGTGGGCATGGGTGGCGAGATAAGACTCCCACCATGACTGGGCTGCTCCTCTCAACAGACGGGGACCATACAGGACTTTATCCTTGTCATCACATTGAGCGGTATGCAACTCCCGCTCCATAGTGCGCAGCCAGTCTTCAGCATCCATGGGGTCAGAAGAATGAGCAAACGTTGGGGGATGACCTCTCATGAATTCAGCACGCTTGTCTCTGGGCATCTGAGGCATCTGGAGCTGAGGTGGTGGTTGCTGCTGCTGCTGCTGCTGAATAGTGGCCAGAGTCTGACCAATAGCTTGAACTGCCTTAGTCTGCATCAGAAACATCTGCTCGATGGACATCGGGGGCGGGGGCGGCAGGTGCTGTTGCTGGGGTACCTCATCCTGCTGAGCTGGCCGCTCCTGCTGAGCACGCCTTCCTCCTCTGCGCCTGTTTTCTGACATCTGCAGAATGCAACCACACATCAGAACTGATCTTGCAAATCTTGCAGCATAAGAGAAGAGTATAAAATTCTCCACAACACTGAACAGATGAGCATCTTCACTGATCTCCAACACAGACCAACACAACTTCTCAAATAAAGAAGAAAGTGGAATAAAAGGCTTCCCAACTAAATAGCTAACTCCATTAACATATAACAGGTAAACCAAAATGTAGGGGATACCCACATCCTGGTGACAGTCATTACAAAGATCCAAATCAAACATAGTTCACCATGACAAACATAAATGCACAGGATATAGCAAACTACCCTGTCTAACTAAGACTAACTAAGAGCGAGACTAACGCTAAGACTGTAGCTTTTATGTATATATTTCGTATTAATTACAAGATCCGACTCGGACGATCTATGGGTCTAAATTTATCTTGGTCTTGCAGTCGGGGTTGCCATAAGACTGGTGTCCACGCCGAGGTGAGCAGTATGGGTGCTGAGTCCCGACGGGAGCGGGGAAACCATCATCCAGGTGACAACGTTCCACGCGCTCAGCCCACAGCTGGGTGATTTCAGCACAAGTCCTACTCAGCTCATCTAATGCATGGTCTAGCTCTGTGTTTAGCACGGCGGCTAGGTTGACTGTGCTGCTCAACCTAGGATTGTCCTCACCAACAGGTGAGACAATCATGCCTCCTGTGCTGCCAGATGGACGGCGGGGGTAATACTTCAGGTCGAGACCGTCAGCTACCCCACCGAGCACTGAGCAGTAGTGCGAAAGCGCACGCCGTGCAGCATCTTGCATGGCCGCCTCAGCTGAGTCCCGCTCAGAGATGGAATAGTGCTCCGAGCAGACCTCAGCACCCCAAAGACTGTTCTCCAGACGGCGCACCAAGCAGGTCGCCTCCCAGCGGTCCGGGTAGACCCCCCGACTATGCTGGTAGACCACACAGCGATACTCGATGGACCAAGTACGTCGGTCAAGTGCCCGACATAGCAGGGTGTCGAGCGCATCGTGGAAGTGACACCCGCGAGCAGCGTCGCGAGTGATGGGTCGAGCAACCCATCCTTCCGACTCCTGGTCAGCAGAAAAGTAAGTGTCGTGGCTCGAGCTGTCGTCGCCACCTCCGTCGTCTGGGTCTCCTCCAGCAGCTACTCCAGGGGCTGGGGCGCTTAGTGGTGGGGCAGGGGGCGCCTCCAGGGGAAGCACAGGGGAGCAGCTCCTCACAGACTCTATCTCCTGCTGGAGCGAGAAAGAAGAGCCCTGCTGCTCCTGCTCTTGTCATCGACGCTCCTGCTCCTCATGCAGGCGATGGTGCAGCCTCTCCAAGTGACTGGACTGATCGGCCACAGGACGGCGAAGCGGACGCTCCACGAGACGAGAGGGTAAGAAGGGGATGACAGACTTCCGTGCGGTGTGTCTAAGATGAGCCATCTATAAAAGACACCGTAAGCAAAAGAGTGAGAACAGAACTAGTATGACCAGCAAATAATGAACCATAAATAAATGAAGGATTAGAATAAACACAATTTTCAGCAAGGTATAATATATAGTAGAACATAGTTTTGGTCGATACGACCAACTTTTGAAGGGATACCAAAGTCAAGGCAAGGACAGAGGTCTATAGTCCTTAGAACGACCATTCTAATCTAGGTTAGCGGTCCTACAGTCAGCACGGCTTTGATACCACCTATGTCACACCCGGTTTTAGAAGGTAAACCGAATGCGAACCATGTACGTGCCAGGATCAGCAATTCACGTACACAGCAGTTACATAACATGGACATCATCACACAGTGCTCAAATAGTATTAAAAAGGGAAATAATAGTCGATTACATCATATGTCTGAGACATCCACATAGTCTTTACAATAAATCAAAGTGCGGAAAAGAAACATAGATAAACACGGCCTTCACAGGCAGCCGACTGGGGGTTGCCGCTAACCCACACCTAGAACTCGTCGTAGTCTTGGAACTCCTGGAAGTCTCCTTCCATGACTTCATCTTCTCCTGAGCAGTGGTGGCAATGCGGACAACCTGGGGGGTTTGGTGTGTAGAGCAAGGGTGAGTACACATCAACATACTCAACAAGTATCCTGTTTGGCTGTAGTGGACTAGCTTTATGTGGGGGTAAGTCAAGCAGTTGCTTTTAGTTGGTCAGATTTGTTATTACTAGTAGAGAAAGCCAGGTTTTAGAGTTAACCCACGTTATTAACCCAAATGTACTCTTTCCAAACGGAAAGAATACCACTTACCATTACCATAGTTAATACCAGAAACCATCGATCTCAATGCCACCTGCAAAGCCAAACATCTCTGATCAAGTACCACTAATCACTAGAGCTCCCTTGGCCGCTCATAACCGCGAGCACGGCTGATATATCAGTTTTCAAACACTCTGCAGAGGTTGTGCACTTTACCCACAACCCGTGATTACCCTTTCTGCCCGGAGATCATGACTCTCCATTGATCACTACCAAGGTGACCCAGCAGGATATCACTACATAGCCTTTACAAAGATTCCCCAGGGTTGTAGCCGCCCGTTAGGTTTTTTAAATGTACCGCACTCCTCCTCAAGGGACAAATCAACCTTGGCAGAGCGAGCCGCATACACCGAGCCCCATTGACGGCACAACAGCTAAGCGAACTACACCCCGGTTCCTCTAATTACTCGGCTAAGGGCGTCCGACTCCACCCTCATGGTTGCACTGTTTTCCCGGGCTGTCATCCAACGAACAGGTCCTTACGGAGAGGCACTCGACAAAACCGCTCGAGCCCCCTTGAAGGTCACAAGTATAACATCATAATAAAAGAGGGAAAAACACCGTGTCATTGATAATTCTCATCATGTTCATTGATTAGAGTTGAGCAATAGCATAAGACTAAGCAATAATAATCCGACCCAAATAGGTAAACAAGGACATGGACAACAAAAGCTAGTCAATCCTTAGGTATAAATGTGTAATGCGGGAGGTGAATTAAAGAATGTATAGGATAGAGATAGGTCAGGGGACACTTGCCTCCACCAACCGACTGCTGCTCAGGGGCTTCTCCTGCGAGTGTTCGGGTTCTCCGACCGGATCGTTCTCTATGCGAGCGCAAACATACATACATCCACATATTTAATACAGAAGAACAGTACACCATACAATAGAATGCAGTAAGTAAACAGACGTTCCACGCGGGCTCGCAATTACAGTTAAGAGAGAACGAGGAAAAGACAGTCGAGAAACGATCACGTTACATTATTATGAATTAAATCACTCGCTTAATTGAAAGGCATTAATGTATACACTACGTTTAGCATAAAGTAAAGTCATGTTTCATGTCTAATCATTATAAGAAGATGAAGATAAA
This sequence comes from Zea luxurians, assembly GCA_029449295.1. Lineage (NCBI taxonomy): Eukaryota > Viridiplantae > Streptophyta > Magnoliopsida > Poales > Poaceae > Zea > Zea luxurians. The sequence goes on along the minus strand of JAOPSE010000010.1, from coordinate 4,447,340 downwards.
TTAAAAGGATTGTCGCGCGGCGAGACGCGCGACATAGCACTTTAAATTGAATTAAGGAAATCAACGACTCATCACGCGACCGAGCGCACAACGAGACACTTTGCATTAATTATAATGAGGCGTTAAGCTTCGCGCGACGAAACGCACGACGGCATACGTCGACTGGACTGAGTCTAAAGTGGAACATCGCGTGAATACACGCGCGACGTTACACGTTAAACAACCTGAAATTAAAATAGATCGTCGCACGACGAAGCGCGCGACACAACACTTTAATGAATATAAACTAAAAGAATCGTCGCGCGATGAAGCGCGCGACGCAGCACATTAATAAACACAAATTTAATTGAGCCGTCGCGCGACGAAGCGCGCGACGCAACACATTACTAGAATCTGAAATTAGACAAACTCGTCGCGCGACCGAGCGCACGACGCAACACACTAACTAACGGAGTTTGAAACTAACTAAAAATCAAGAATAATCACTGCGCGCGTGGGGTTGCGCACGCGGGAACGCGTTAGGGGGTAAACGGGGAAGCGCGAGGCCATGCCAAGGCCACGCGAGCCACGCCGAGGGCTGGGACGCCGTGCGCAGGGGGCTGCGCGCCGGGGGCAGGGGAGGCCGCGCCGGGGCGCCGAGCCGCGCCGGGGGCAAGGGCGGGCGGACCACGCCAGTGCCGGGGGCGCCGCTGCGGGGAGGGGGCAGGGGCGGGCGCCGCCGCGGGGCCAAGGCGGGGGCGGGCACCGCCGCGCAGGGGCCGGGACGAGGGCGGGGGGGCGAGCACCGCCGCGGGGGAGGGGGCAGGGGGCGGGCGCAGCCGCGCCGGGGGAGGGGCAGGGGCGGGCGCCGCCGCGCCGGGGGAGGGGGCAGGGGGGGCGCAGCCGCACCGAGGGAGGGGCAGGGGGCGGGCGCAGCCGCGCCGAGGGAGGGGCAGGGGGCGGGCGCCGCCGCGGGGGAGGGGCAGGGGCGGGCGCCGCCGCGCCTAGGGAGGGGGCAGGGGCGGGCGCAGCCGCGCTGGGGGAGGGGCAGGGGGCGGGCGCCGCCGCGGGCAGGGGCACGCGCGCAGGGGAGAGAGGGTAGCGCGCAGGGAAGAGAAGGGGAGGGAGAGGGAGAGAGAGAAGAAGGGAAGGGGAGGGGAGCTCACCTCGGGATCCAACTCCGGCGATCACCGTCTCCAAAACATAGGGCACCCCGGGGAGAGAGAGGTGGAAGAGGGAGAGGGAGGTTGCTGCGCGGGAAATCCAAATGAGAGAGAGGAGAGGAGGGGGTGCATGGGGGGTGGTGGTGTCGGGCGCCAGGGGCACGCAGGGCCGGGCCGGGCCGGACCGGGCTGGGCTGGGTTGGGTTGGGTTGCGTCGGGCCACTTCGCAGATCGAAACCCACGACACGCACGACCCTCAAACGGGCTCCAATCGCGAATCGAAAGCCGAGACGGAACGAGATCAACACGCAACATCAGACAAAGAAATGTGCTTCGGCATGATGCAACACCCATGACACTTAGGTTTTGTTCATACACGACACAGACACCTGTCACTATACTGGTTTGAAATTAGGAAGAAGGAGCGAAACAGGAAGAGAAAAGAGAGTAACGCCCGAATTTGGTCAGAGAAAAGAAGAAAAAATTCTACCCCCAAATTCAGAGCGTTACACTTATGCCGCGCAGTATGCCACATGGCAGCATCGGGTCTCCGCCTGAGCGGGGAGCAAGAAGTGTATGTGGATAGGTCTGGATCCCACCAGACCAGGTCTGGACACGTGTCAGCACCGGACGCCGGACCCCCACTTGGGCCCTGATTAAGGCCCGGGTGTGTTCAGTCCTAGAGCCTTGGGACCCTACTGTGGGCGGCCCGGACCCCATACGGGAGGGGTCCGGATCCCATTCTAGGGGTCCGGTCCATACACGTGGGGGTCCTAGACCAAACTTGGAGGTCCGGACTGTATATCCAGGGGTCCGGCACTTTCCCATGGGGTCCGGACTCACTGTTGATGTCTTGGAGTATATTACTTTCTCTAGACACGTGGCGGCCCCGGACCCGCCCATGTGGTGGGGTCAGGCGTTGATGCTGGCCCTAGAGTAGTCGCCCGAGGCTAGGCGAGTCATGGCTTGGTCCCACATACAGCTCCTTTACCACACAACTAAGGATAGTCGCGTGGGTACTGCGTCTTTATACAGTAGAAAGGGGTACCCTAGTTTCAGGGTACCGACACATGTTGTGAGGCATGTATGGGGGACAGTTATCCCCCTAGTCCACTAGAAGGCTAGAAGGCCTCGCGAAAGACTCTGGGTCCATTACTTCGCAAGGCCATCCCTTCGTGGGCCAGGGGAGGAATCACCGGCAGAATGGATCAACTCGAGCCCAGATGGCTCATTGGGTCTAAACGTTATCCGCAACATTGATCCGATTCTCCCGGGCAACACTCTCAGACGTCGGAACTAAACGAGGATAAATCGGCAGGATAATAGGGAGATAAGTTCAGTCGGTTCACTATTACTTTGGAGCACATAGTTATCATACCCGCATGTAACGCCCCACGGTCGAGTATATAAGGCCTAGGGGGCACCCCAACAAAAGACAAGTCACTCATTAGCCATCTACTCAATTCTCTAGCATCCTTCATACTAGAGAACTTCCCTGTAACCCACCACATAAAGAGCTACACCAGGAAGTAGGGTATTACGCCTCTCTAAGTGGCCCGAACCTGTATAAAATTGTCTATCGTCTCTCGTGCGCCCAGCACAAACCATCGAGCTACAGTCGGTTACACCGTCCTACCCAAAAGCACCTCGAGGGGTAACCCCGGGTGCGTGGTCGGGTCCCAAACACAGATAGCTGGCGCGCCGGGTATGGGGTGTGTCACTGATCCAAGCTAGCACAATGGCCATCACTTTTCAGCACAAGATCGCTCTCTGCCCTAGATCCATGTTCTGCTTCGGAACCATCTCGTCCGTGGCAGACGAAGAAGGGACTCTGTGTAACACCCTGGTGTTACTATAACTAAAACTTGAGCATGGCATCATAAGCATTGGCATTGCATATGTTTGACACACCTAGAGTGCATTCATTAGGCAAAAATTTCAAACAAGTTGTATTGTTTAAGTATTTTTGCAAATAGCATCCTGGATGGGAAACTTAACCCTAAATAGTGATTAAAGGGGTAAAACTTAACCCAAGATGAGAAAACCTAAAGACTTTAAGGAAAGAGTCACAAAATGTCCCTAAAAACAAGGTTGAATCACCTTTATACCCCTAAGATACCAGAAACCCTAATTGGAACCCTGGAAAACCCTAAAACTAAACCCTAGGGGCTTATGTGCAAAATTAGCCCACTTTTGGGTTAAAGTGCAAAAACCAAGCCAAATAAGTTTCTTAAGTCCTTTGGTTCACAAATATGTGGACTTGAAAGCCAAACCCTAAGTTTTGGACTTAAGTGCAAAATGGACCTCATTTGAAGTCTATACTAAGTCTGAAATTTCAGTGATATTGGCTCAACTTTGGAGGTCTACATTTTCCAAATTATTGAGAATTTGCCCTAGGTCACCACATCAACTATGTAGATCTATCTTAGGTGAACAACTTTGCTTAAGTGGGCAAGTTATGTTCTAGTGAGAAATTTAGAAATTATCATGCTCAAACTTTGGCTGTCAGGCTGTATGGTCTGAATTTTCAGACTAGCAGTGAACTAATCTCGACTTCAAGCTAAGTTTTAAGCATGATCCAGTGGAAATCTACCTATGGTTTCCATAGCAAGTTTGTAGTGGGTATCATACTCTACAAGTTTGCTGCACGGATTAACTCGTGTTACCATGGAAAATTGAGAGAAAATCAAGCTCAAATTTGCTCTGTCAGTCGACTGAATACCATTTCCCATGGTACAGTGCCCACCGGATCAGACCGCCAACGCGGACAGCTCGACGCCGGTGACCCCTCGCCATGATTCACGCCACCGCTGTAGGATTCACGTCGCCGATGACCCGATAAGGCCGCCAGGTAAAAGCCATCCCCTGGGGATAACTCCGGTGACTCACCGTGACTGCCTTTCTGCTTTGCAGCTGTAGCCAAGAAGCTCACCGTCGACCGCCGCCTCTCGGCCGTGTGCCGCATAGCTCAATTCTTCCACCGTGTCGCCGTGACCCACTACTGCTGTCAAATCGGCGCCGGTGAGCTTGCCACGGCGTTAGCCACGAATTCACCGCGCCGCCTTCTTCCTCATCTCCGGCCGCCAGCACGGCTCGGCTAAATTGATCGCCACCGCCCGCTAGCTCTATAAATTGACCCCGCCCGTAGCTGCGCCATGTAGTTGTGAAGTTGTAGCACCCGCTCCCACCCTCGATCGTCCACTAGCACGCCCGAATTGCGCTTTCTCCCCAATTCGGTTCTAAAACACCGTGAACTCAACCCCGCCGTGGTCAGCCATACTCCGGTTAGCTCCTCCCCTCTACTCCATTGTTTAAGCATTCTTATGCGTCTACGATGCTTGCCGAGCCACTGAATTGAACTAAGAGTCCTCTGGTCGCCGGGGAACACGACCGTATTGACGCCATGCTCACGGCCACCGTGGCCAGAGCTCCGTAGTTGATTATAAGCACAATTAAGTTAGGGGAAATGATCATGGTAACCCCGATTTCATGTTCGCTGCTCGGCGAACCCAGCCATAGCCCCAATCGGCCGGTCCAGAACCTCGCCGGAGTGCTCCCCGCGCTGCCGTCGTCGTGGACGTGGGCGTGTAAAGAATTAGAACAAGAGGGATCTTTTTGCAAAGCGTCAGAGACTCTTTAGAATAGTGTTTGAACTCGTTCGCAGTTAGTTAAAACCCCAAGGGCCTCTGTGCAAGTCTGCCAGCGCGGGCGCGCGCGCGGGCGCCTTTCTGCCCTAGCTGGGCCGCCTGGGCTGGATTCGGCCCAGTGCTGTTCACCTGCTTTTCTTTTTCTTTTATCTCCAGAGCCAAAACAATTATAGAAAATGCTAGGAAAATGATAAAATTTTGAAACTAATTTTCCTAGGCTTGTTATTTTCCCTAGAATTTAGCAAAAATAGTTTTATGATTTTTAGTGAAAATAGGAAATTTTAGGGTATTTAAAGTGGTTAAAAGTATTGGTTATGGATTTTTAGAAAATAATTGGTAAGTCCAAAAATGCCCAAACCTTTTGTGGGAACTTAAAACAATATTTAGAAGCCTTGGGTAGAATTTGGGTTGATTTGGACCTTGTTTGATCACTAAACCCAAAACCACCCCCTGCCCTATGAACTCCTTTACTGACTCCGGAAACCCTAGGTGAAAGGGAAATGTGCCCTTGGGCCATTTCTAAGTATTTTGGTGATTGAGTGCCAACACATATGCTTAATTGTGAATTTATGTACATGGATGAACAAGGTGCAAATCATGAAGTAAAGGTATGTTTCTAAGCCTTAGTACATTGGTTTTGTGTACTAATATTGTTGGGGGCCTTCGTCCTCCGAAGGTCCTCAAAAACATGATTTGACAATGTTTTCCAAGTGGATTATGTGAACAGGTACTTTCGGACTCAGAATTATGAACATGAAGTACGGTCAGGACGAAGCCTGGACCGGACGAAGGACGAGCTGATTACCAAGCCCCACGAAGGATGATGCGCAGGGAAGCTTCGTCGCGATAGCAGAAAGGGGAACCGACTTAAAGATGAAAAGACTACGTGGGCCTTGACAGATTTCCATAAGTCATTAACGAGTGTAATGGACATGGATGTAATTTTACGTGGGCTGCGTCCCGCGTCTATAAATAGATGAACAGTACTCCCGTACTGTTCACGCTGACTTGGCATTTGCTTTTGCATCACGCTTGTACTCTTACCTTCTCTCAAGACCGAAGGTATATTTGTAATTTGAAATCATTTCTATTTCTTCATGTTAATAAAATAGAAATGATTCTATGATGTTTATATTATATTTCATGCTTTATATGAATCCTTCGTCATTACTTGTTATATTTACGAAGGTATGTCTCTTGTGACCTTCGTCCGAAACTCATTATTTCCCGAAGGGGAATAATGTTTCGAAGGACGAAGGACTTTAACACTTAACACTTTTTATGTTGCCTTGTTCTTAACTCTAAGTATTTGAGAACAAGTCTCCAACATTTGTCTAAGTGTTAGAAACAGAAAGAAGAAGAAGAGAGAAGAGGAGAAAAGACTTGGCTGTGTGCTGCCAAGACCCAGCTCGGTATGGAGCACCGGACTGTCCGGTGTGCATCGGACAGTGTCCGGTGCGCCAGGCTGACTCGGCTCGAACTGGCCGCTCTCGGGAATTCGCCGACGGCGTACGGCTAAAATTCACCGGACTGTCCGGTGTGCACCGGACTGTCCGGTGAGCCAACGGTCGGCCGGACCAACGGTCGGCCGCGCAATCTGCGCGGGACACGTGGCGGAGCCAACGGTCGGAAGACGGCACCGGACTGTCCGGTGTGCACCGGACATGTCCGGTGCGCCAACGGCTCCCAGATCTACAACGGTCGGCAACGGTCGGAAGCGCCAGTTATGGAAACAAATCGGGCACCGGACAGTGTCCGGTGTGCACCGGACTGTCCGGTGCCCCCGACGACAGAAGGCAAGGATGGCCTTCCGGATTTGCTCTCAACGGCTCCTAGCTGCCTTGGGGCTATAAAAGGAGCCCCTAGGCGCATGGAGGAGACACACAAGCAACCTTTGAGCATTCTTGATCATCCACACTCAGTCTTTGCGCATTTGTTTGTCATTGTAAGTGATTCGAGCTCTGTTCTAGTGAGAACTTTGAGATAGTCTTGTGAGCTCGATTCTTGGCCGTGTGTGTGCGAGTTTCGCTGTGGATTTGTGTGTGTTGCTTCCCTCCCTTACTCTGTGCTTCTTTGTGATCATATACTTGTAAGGGCAAGAGACTCCAATTTGTGGAGATTCCTTGCAAACGGGATAGTGAAAGGCAAAACAAAACACCGTGGTATTCAATTGGGTCTTTGGACCGCTTGAGAGGGGTTGATTGCAACCCTCGTCCGTTGGGACGCCACAACATGGAGTAGGCAAGCGTTGGTCTTGGCCGAACCACGGGATAAACCACTGTGTCACCTCTGTGCTTGATCTCTTGTGGTATTGTGTTTTGTTGAGACTTCACCTTAGCCACTTGGCAATAATCGTGCTAACACTTAACAAGTTTTTGTGGCTTAAGTTTGAAGTTTTTTACAGGATCACCTATTCACCCCCCCCCCCTCTAGGTGCTCTCAATTGGTATCGGAGCCGTTCTCTTCACAAAGGGACTAACCGCCCGAAGAGATGGATCCTAAGGGGAAGGGTATCGTGATCAATGACAAAGAAAAGGAATCCTTCGTCAATGAGCCGAAGGACGACAAGCCTACCGACTCCGGCTCGGGTCATAGACGGAAGGAAGGGAAGAAGAAGAAGACAAGGCGCATCAAGGAGATCGTCTACTACGACAGCGATGAGTCTACTTCTTCCCAAAAGGACGAAGACCACAGCGACTACGAGAGAAGGAAACCGGTTAATTCGAACTTTTCTTTTGACTACTCTCGTATTCCGCAAAGTTCAAATTCACATTTGCTCTCCATTCCACTCGGCAAGCCCCCACACTTTGATGGAGAAGACTACGGATTTTGGAGCCACAAAATGCGTAGTCACCTATTCTCTCTCCATCCTAGTATTTGGGAGATTGTAGAGAGTGGAATGCATTTTGATAGTTCGGATAGTCCCATGTTCATTAATGAACAAATTCATAAGAATGCACAAGCTACTACTGTTCTTCTAGCTTCCTTGTGCAGGGATGAATACCATAAAGTGAGCGGCTTGGATAACGCCAAGCAAATCTGGGACACCCTCAAGATTTCTCATGAGGGGAACAACGTCACCTTGCTCACCAAGATGGAGTTGGTGGAGGGAGAGCTTGGACGGTTTGCGATGATAAGGGGCGAGGAGCCGACGCAAACATACAACCGGCTCAAGACCCTTATCAACAAGATAAGGAGCTACGGGAGCACGCGATGGACGGACCACGACGTCGTCCGCCTAATGCTAAGGTCATTTACCGTTCTTGATCCTCACTTGGTGAACAATATACGTGAAAATCCCAGGTACACCAAGATGTCGCCCGAAGAAGTTCTTGGGAAATTCGTTAGCGGGCGAATGATGATCAAGGAGGCGAGGTATGTGGACGACGCCTTGAATGGTCCGATCAATGAGCCGCAACCCCTTACTCTCAAGGCAACACGAAGCAAGGAGGCGCTACCTAGCAAGGTGGCACAAATTGAGGCGGCCGGACTCAATGATGAAGAGATGGCTCTCATCATCAAGAGATTCAAGACGGCGCTAAATGGTCGCAAGGGACAGCCAAGCAAGACCAAGACAAAAGGGAAGCGCTCATGCTTCAAATGCGGTAAGCTTGGTCATTTTATCGCTAACTGTCCCGATAATGAAAGTGACCAGGAAAAGGGGAACAAAAGAGAGAAGAAGAAGCAATACAAGAAGGCAAAGGGCAAGGCACATCTAGGAAAGGAGTGGGACTCGGATTGCTCCTCCTCCGACTCCGACAATGAAGGACTCGCTGCTACTGCCTTCAACAAGTCTTCCCTCTTCCCCAACGAGCGTCTCACATGTCTTATGGCAAGGGAGAAGAAGGTGAGTACTCAAGACTTCACTTATGCCTCTTCTAGTGATAATGAGTCTAGTGATGATGATGACATAGATTATTCATGCTTGTTCAAGGGCTTAGATAGATCTAAGATAGATAAAATTAATGAGTTGATTGATGCTTTGAATGATAAGAATAGATTACTAGAAAAACAAGAGGATCTTTTATATGAGGAGCATGATAAATTTGTTAGTGCACAAAATTCTCTTGCTCTAGAAATTAAAAGAAATGAAGTGCTTTCTAGTGAATTATCTTCCTGTCATGAAACCATTGATACCTTAAGAAGTGTTAATAATGATTTAAGTGCTAAACTAGAAGTAGCTAGTAAATCAAATTCCTATGTTGAAAATGTTACAATTTGCACTAGGTGTAAGGATTTTGATGTTAATGCCTGTAGTGAACACTTAGTTTCAATTTCCAAACTAAGTGATGAATTGGCTAGTCTTAATGCACAACTTAAGACTAGCAAAAGTGAATTTGACAAGTTAAAATTTGCAAGGGATGCCTATACAATTGGAAGACATCCCTCAATTAAGGATGGGCTTGGCTTCAAGAGGGAAGCCAAGAACTTAACAAGCCATAAGGCTCCCATCTTCGTCAAGGAGAAGGGGAAGGCCCCTATGGCTAGTAGTGCGAAAAAGAACCATGCCTTTATGTATAATGATAGGAGAAATGCTAGAAATGCTTATAATGATTTTGATTCACATGTTTATGATTCTCATGCCATGTTTGCTTCTAGTTCTTCTTATAAGCATGATAGGGATATGTGTAGGAGAAATGTTGTACATATGCCTAGGAGAAATATTGCTCATGTGCCTAGAAAGAATGTTATTCATGCTCCTAGGAAAGTAGTGAATGAACCTTCTATAATTTATTGTGCTTTAAACACTTCCTTTGCTATTTGTAGAAAGGATAGGAAAATAGTTGCTAGGAAGTTAGGGGCAAAATGCAAGGGAGACAGGACTTGCATTTGGGTCCCTAAGAACATTTGTGCTAACCTTGCAGGACCCAACATGAGTTGGGTACCTAAGACCCAAGCCTAAATTTGCCTTGCAGGTTTATGCATCCGGGGGTTCAAGCTGGATTATCGACAGCGGATGCACAAACCATATGACGGGGGAGAAGAAGATGTTCACCTCCTACGTCAAAAATAAGGATTCCCAAGATTCAATTATATTCGGTGATGGGAATCAAGGCAAGGTAAAAGGGTTAGGTAAAATTGCAATTTCTAATGAGCACTCAATTTCAAATGTGTTTTTAGTTGAGTCTCTTGGTTACAATTTGCTATCTGTTAGTCAACTATGCAACATGGGATACAATTGCCTTTTTACTAATGTAGATGTGTCTGTCTTTAGAAGATGTGATGGTTCACTAGCTTTTAAGGGTGTACTAGACGGCAAGCTTTACTTAGTTGATTTTGCAAAAGAAGAGGCCGATCTAGATGCATGCTTAATGGCTAAGACTTGCATGGGCTGGCTGTGGCATCGCCGCTTAGCACATGTGGGGATGAAGAACCTCCACAAGCTTCTAAAGGGAGAACACGTGATAGGTCTAACAAATGTTTATTTCGAAAAAGATAGACCTTGTGCAGCTTGTCAAGCAGGTAAACAAGTGGGAGGAGCACATCACAGCAAGAATGTGATGACCACATCAAGACCTCTGGAGCTGCTGCATATGGACCTCTTCGGACCCGTCGCCTATCTAAGCATAGGAGGAAGTAAGTATGGTTTAGTTATTGTTGATGACTTTTCCCGCTTCACTTGGGTGTTCTTTTTGCAGGATAAGTCTGAAACCCAAGGGACCCTCAAGCGCTTCCTCAGGAGAGCTCAAAATGAGTTTGAGCTCAAGGTGAAGAAGATTAGGAGCGACAACGGGTCCGAGTTCAAGAACCTTCAAGTGGAGGAGTTTCTTGAGGAGGAAGGGATCAAGCACGAGTTCTCCGCTCCCTACACACCACAGCAAAATGGTGTGGTAGAGAGGAAGAACAGGACGCTAATCGATATGGCGAGGACGATGCTTGGAGAGTTCAAGACCCCCGAGTGCTTTTGGTCGGAAGCTGTGAACACGGCTTGCCACGCCATCAACAGGGTCTATCTTCATCGACTCCTCAAGAAGACTTCGTATGAGCTACTAACCGGTAACAAACCCAATGTATCGTACTTTCGTGTATTTGGGAGCAAGTGCTACATTCTAGTGAAGAAGGGTAGAAATTCTAAGTTTGCTCCCAAAGCTGTAGAAGGGTTTTTATTAGGTTATGATTCAAATACAAAGGCGTATAGAGTCTTCAACAAATCATCGGGTTTGGTTGAAGTCTCTAGCGACGTTGTATTTGATGAGACTAATGGCTCTCCAAGAGAGCAAGTTGTTGATTGTGATGATGTAGATGAAGAAGATGTTCCAACGGCCGCTATACGAACCATGGCGATTGGAGACGTTCGGCCACAGGAACAAGATGAACAAGGAGGCGTGTGATCAAGGGGGAGCACAAGATGATCATGTGATGGAGGAAGGAGCGCAACCGGCACCTCCAACCCAAGTTCGAGCGATGATTCAAAGGGATCATCCCGTCGACCAAATTCTGGGTGACATTAGCAAGGGAGTAACTACTCGGTCTCGATTAGTTAATTTTTGTGAACATTACTCCTTTGTCTCCTCTATTGAGCCTTTCAGGGTAGAGGAGGCCTTGCTAGATCCGGATTGGGTGTTGGCCATGCAGGAGGAACTTAACAACTTCAAGCGCAATGAAGTTTGGACGCTGGTGCCTCGTCCCAAGCAAAATGTTGTGGGAACCAAGTGGGTGTTCCGCAACAAACAAGACGAGCACGGAGTGGTGACAAGGAACAAGGCTCGACTTGTGGCAAAAGGTTATGCCCAAGTCGCAGGTTTGGACTTTGAGGAGACTTTTGCTCCTGTGGCTAGGCTAGAATCAATTCGTATCTTGCTAGCATATGCCGCTCACCATTCTTTCAGGTTGTACCAAATGGATGTGAAGAGCGCTTTCCTCAACGGGCCAATAAAGGAGGAGGTGTACGTAGAGCAACCCCCTGGCTTCGAGGATGAGCGGTACCCCGACCACGTGTGTAAGCTCTCTAAGGCGCTCTATGGACTTAAACAAGCCCCAAGAGCATGGTATGAATGCCTTAGAGATTTCTTAATTGCTAATGCTTTCAAGGTTGGGAAAGCCGATCCAACTCTTTTCACTAAGACTTGTGATGGTGATTTGTTTGTGTGCCAAATTTATGTCGATGACATAATATTTGGTTCTACTAACCAAAAGTCTTGTGAAGAGTTTAGCAGGGTGATGACGCAGAAATTCGAGATGTCGATGATGGGCGAGTTGAACTACTTCCTTGGATTCCAAGTGAAGCAACTCAAGGACGGTACCTTCATCTCCCAAACAAAGTACACGCAAGATCTGCTAAAGCGGTTTGGGATGAAGGACGCCAAGCCCGCAAAGACGCCGATGGGAACCGACGGACACACCGACCTCAACAAAGGAGGTAAGTCCGTTGATCAAAAAGCATACCGGTCAATGATAGGGTCTTTACTTTACTTATGTGCTAGTAGACCGGATATTATGCTTAGCGTATGCATGTGTGCTAGATTTCAATCCGATCCTAAGGAGTGTCACTTAGTGGCTGTGAAGCGAATTCTTAGATATTTAGTCGCTACGCCTTGCTTCGGGATCTGGTATCCAAAGGGGTCTAACTTTGACTTGATTGGGTACTCAGATTCTGACTATGCTGGATGTAAGGTCGATAGGAAGAGTACATCGGGGACGTGCCAATTCTTAGGAAGGTCCCTGGTGTCATGGAACTCTAAGAAACAAACATCCGTTGCCCTATCCACCGCTGAGGCCGAGTACGTTGCCGCAGGACAGTGTTGTGCGCAACTACTTTGGATGAGGCAAACCCTCAGGGACTTTGGCTACAATCTGAGCAAAGTCCCACTCCTATGTGACAATGAGAGTGCTATCCGAATAGCGGAAAATCCTGTTGAGCACAGCCGCACAAAGCACATTGACATCCGGCATCACTTTTTGAGAGACCACCAGCAAAAGGGAGATATCGAAGTGTTTTATGTTAGCACCGAGAACCAGCTAGCCGATATCTTTACCAAGCCTTTAGATGAGAAGACCTTTTGCAGGTTGCGTAGTGAGCTAAATGTCTTAGATTCGCGGAACTTGGATTGAATTGTAGCATACATGTATTTATGCCTTTGATCATGTTCTTTCTGCATTTTGTTGCTTATTATGGTGCTCAAGTTGTACAAACACTCCCTGGACCTCACAAGTCCGCTGCAAAGTGATGCACATGTTTAGGGGGAGATGTGCTACAACTTGACCCTTTGAGACTAACCATATGCTTGAGTTTACTTGCTTTAGTCTCAAAGGAGAATTGAAAGGAAAAAGGTGGACTTGGACCATGCAAGACTTCCACTGCACTCCGATAAGAGGGTAACTTATTCCAAGTCCATCTCATTAACTCTTATTGCCATTTGCTCTTAATTGAAGATTTTGGTGAGGCAATGGGGTTAAAGGGCCAAAATTGATCCCGTTTTGGTGCTTGATGCCAAAGGGGGAGAAAATAAAGGCCAAAGCAATAAATGGATCAGCTACCACTTGAGAAATTTGAAAATAGTAGAGTAGAGCTTTTGGTTTGTCAAAACTCTTTTTGTTGTCTCTCTTATCAAAGTTGGCTTCTTTTGGGAGAAGTAGTAATTATGGGAAAAAGGGGGAGTTTTTGAAATCTTTGATCAATCTCTTTTGGAATGACTCTCTTTATGCTTCAACATGTGTGTTTAACTTAGAGATAGAGATTTGAGTTTGATTTGTAAAAACAAACCAAGTGGTGGCAAAGGATGATCCATATATGCCAAAATTGATTCAAAATAAATTTAAGTTTTATTTGAAGAGAGATTGCACTTGTTCTAGTTGCTTTATGTTGTGTTGGCATAAATCACCAAAAAGGGGGAGATTGAAAGGGAAATGTGCCCTTGGGCCATTTCTAAGTATTTTGGTGATTGAGTGCCAACACATGTGCTTAATTGTGAATTTATGTACATGGATGAACAAGGTGCAAATCATGAAGTAAAGGTATGTTTCTAAGCCTTAGTACATTGGTTTTGTGTACTAATATATTTGTCTAAGTGTTAGAAACAGAAAGAAGAAGAAGAGAGAAGAGGAGAAAAGACTTGGCTGTGTGCTGCCAAGACCCAGCTCGGTATGGAGCACCGGACTGTCCGGTGTGCACCGGACAGTGTCCGGTGCGCCAGGCTGACTCGGCTCGAACTGGCCGCTCTCGGGAATTCGCCGACGGCGTACGGCTAAAATTCACCGGACTGTCCGGTGTGCACCGGACTGTCCGGTGAGCCAACGGTCGGCCAGACCAACGGTCGGCCGCGCAATCTGCGCGGGACACGTGGCGGAGCCAACGGTCGGAAGACGGCACCGGACTGTCCGGTGTGCACCGGACATGTCCGGTGCGCCAACGGCTCCCAGATCTACAACGGTCGGCAACGGTCGGAAGCGCCAGTTATGGAAACAAATCGGGCACCGGACAGTGTCCGGTGTGCACCGGACTGTCCGGTGCCCCCGACGACAGAAGGCAAGGATGGCCTTCCGGATTTGCTCTCAACGGCTCCTAGCTGCCTTGGGGCTATAAAAGGAGCCCCTAGGCGCATGGAGGAGACACACAAGCAACCTTTGAGCATTCTTGATCATCCACACTCAGTCTTTGCGCATTTGTTTGTCATTCTAAGTGATTCGAGCTCTGTTCTAGTGAGAACTTTGAGATAGTCTTGTGAGCTCGATTCTTGGCCGTGTGTGTGCGAGTTTCGCTGTGGATTTGTGTGTGTTGCTTCCCTCCCTTACTCTGTGCTTCTTTGTGATCATATACTTGTAAGGGCAAGAGACTCCAATTTGTGGAGATTCCTTGCAAACGGGATAGTGAAAGGCAAAACAAAACACCGTGGTATTCAAGTGGGTCTTTGGACCGCTTGAGAGGGGTTGATTGCAACCCTCGTCCGTTGGGACGCCACAACGTGGAGTAGGCAAGCGTTGGTCTTGGCCGAACCACGGGATAAACTACTGTGTCACCTCTGTGCTTGATCTCTTGTGGTATTGTGTTTTGTTGAGACTTCACCTTAGCCACTTGGCAATAATCGTGCTAACACTTAACAAGTTTTTGTGGCTTAAGTTTGAAGTTTTTTACAGGATCACCTATTCACCCCCCCTCTAGGTGCTCTCACTAGGTTCTCGGAGTACCGTGAAGGAAAGTTGTACTCAAGACTTAGATAATAAGTTCATATTATCTTTGCATCCTCATGAGCATCCCATGGCATCCATTCTTATGCATATATATGGTTATGTTAGAACACGAAGAAGAAGAAGAAGTCACTGAAGAGGGGACTCCACCAACCTCAGATCCTCAAGCAGGCAACTGCTTTTATTTCGATATTTGTGGATCCGAGCAGGACTCACCTGTTAACAAAGGCAAGCCCCGGTGCATTTGCCACCCTCCTTGTTGTTTTAAATCTTTCTCACTTGCTTGATGCATTAGGTGATAGGAGTTGATTGATAAAACAATTCCTGCATTACCTTCCTTGAATTTGATTACCTTCCTTGATCACCCTTTTTACAAAAGATTTTGATGCTCAGTCTTGCTTTAGAAAAACAAAATGTTTTGTTTTTACAAAAGTTGATGTGGCAAAAGTGGGTGGGATGTTTTTGAAAATAAAATGTGATGGTGGATCCATCACGGCCGTGATGGATTCAACATCGGAACAGATGTACCTCTGCCAGGTACCAAGTTTTTGGGTTGAAAAGATTAAGCTGAGACCGGGCGGGTGACTTGCACGAGAAAGGAGTCTCGGTGTAGTGTCTCCGTCTGAGTCGATTAAGGACCTTGTCGATGTAGGCTTGATGATCGAGGACCCTTTAACTGGTCACATGCCTCGTCATGGGTAAGCCTTGCCTCGGGCAGACTAAGGCCGGAATAAGATAACACGAAATGGGCGTGGAGCGGTGGCGAGAGTAGCGTGTACCCTCCGTGGCAAGAGGCCGGACGGTGGTGTATCTGTGCTCTCGGTTTGCGTGAACCTGATCCGGTCTTAAGAACCCCGGTGGCGGGTTGACATATGCAAGGGTTAAGTGCTACATATGTCGTGTGATTGGAGATCCTCAGCTGAGTATAATCGATTCGGATCGCTGTACCTTCGCGGTTATGAAGACTTGGTCACTGACCTACACGTAGCATTCCACTAAAAATGATGGGTATTTGTTAAGAAATTGGCTAGGGTAGGACCAGTGATTGAACTAGGGTAGAAAGAACTCTAGTTGCAGGTAATTGAACTTTACTTGACAAATAAAATTTGATTTTTAAGGATCCACTTTAGTAAGCATTTCTGCAAAACAGAGTCTTTGATTATTGAGAAGCCTTACCTTGACTCCCTAAAAGCCAGCATACCCTTGAGAGTCTTTTCTTTAGTCGGGTAAGTCTTGCTGAGTAATTCCATACTCAGGGTTTATCCCTTCGTTGTTTTTAGGTGAGGAAGTAGCAGATTTCTGCTGCTTCTGTGCCAAGGTGGTTCCCAAAGAAGAAACCCAAGACTGAAGTGCGGGAGGACTTGGTCCTCCATATAGATCTTTTACTTTAATCTTCTCGGGAGGAGTTTTTGCCTCCCTTGGTTTGTATAATATTACTACTCAGCACTCGCTCTTAGTTCTGGTCTGTAATAAAACAACTTGAGCTTGCTTTTAAATAAATGTGAATTATGTAATCGCTTCCGCAATTCTTTGCCTCCGATGTTCTGTAATGTCTGCAAGACGGGTGAATCGTTCCTGGTAAGGTAAGGAAAGATACCGAACTTGTCAAGTAATTCAGGGGCACATACAGGGTTGTCTGAAGTCCGTTGGACAAGGACAACTGTAGGCGGGCCTAATTACTTGGGAGGTTCCGTCACAGGTGGTATCGGAGCGTAGCCTTTCTTTGCAGACATTATGAGGCATCTTCAAAAGGATTTTCGAAAGTCTTACCTAAAAAAATTCTTTTCTCTTCTTACCTAAGTATTCTGAAGAGTCTATCTTAAAGACCAGATAGGAAGAGTGCAATGTATAGAAGATTGAATCGACTAAGGTTGATTCTGTACTTATTCATGCATCATGCTAAGAATTATGTTAATAAATTTTCCCCCTTAGAAAGATGCCACCACGCACAAGGCTAACAGCACGTAAGTCAACGGGACCAATTGGAGTACCCCGGCATCAACTAGCCCCTCGACATGAAAGCAGTAGCAGCGGAAGTAATGACCCCATAGGAGATCTTGAAGCCCGAGTGAGTCGACTTCAAGCAGAGCTGCAACACAGGACCAATGCTTGGGTCGCAGACGGAGATAGAATCAATGAACTAAGAAGGGACATCCGTCACCTGCAGGATCAGCTTGCTGATCGAGACTTAGCACTTGACTGGGCAGTACAGTCTCATTTGCTGGCATGTGCTAAGGAAGCAAGGGCTCAGGCCCGAATTAAAGAACTTAGCTCAACTGTTGACGACCTGCAGGTCTACTGCAATACGTTGCATGAGGAAGTCCATATACTATACTCACAATTACACCCTAGTGTGCCTGTGCACTCTACTGAGGCGGAAGCCGGACCCTCTCACGTTGCGAGACGCGCGTTGGGTGGGGAGTTAGACCTTTTTGAACCCCCTCCTTCTTTGAGGTTGGTTGACGTCTGGACTCCCACACCTGACGATGAGGCCGCCAAAAGTAACGGAAAGCAGGACTAATGGTGTAATAGAAGTAGAGTAGTGTATTGTACAATGCACGGTTGTATAATAGGTTGAACTTTTGTATAATGGGTAATGTATCCTGTTATGTAATATCGAGTCTGTATCATTACTTTTTATAGTAATGTAAAATGGAAGGTCTCTTTGGCATATTATGTTTATTCAAATGTTTTTGCCTCAGATGCCGACCAGGACTCGCGGACAGGACGCAACCGGAACTTCTGGGGGTCGGGATGTCACCCCAAATCCACCTCCGGTTCCACCCACGCTAGCTGAGGCGATTGCCGCCTTGGTGAATGCCACCGCAGACAATACCCGCTTCCTTAGGGAAATGGCGGGTCAGCAGCAGTTCCAGCAGCAGGCAGGAAGAGGATTTCAGCAAGGTCCCCGTGAAACCACCTATCTGGACTTCTCCGAAACTCGACCACCTCTATTCACCAAGGCAGAAGACCCGCTAGAAGCCGACGAGTGGATACGAGTTATTGAACAAAAGTTTGGTCTTCTTCGTTGTTCTGAAACGCAGAAGCCATTGTTCGCGGCACAGCAACTACGTGGCCCTGCCAGTACTTGGTGGGGAAATTTTGTGGCTATCCAACCTGACAACCATCAAATCACCTGGGAAGAATTTAAAGCAGCCTTCCGTGAGCACTACATACCGGAAGGGGTGCTGCATATGAAACAAGAGGAATTCATGAAGCTGAAACAAGGAGGAGACACCATCAATCAGTATCTTAACAAGTTTAATCACCTGTCGCAGTATGCCATCGACCAGGTGAATACTGATTTGAAGAAAAAGAACTGTTTTATGAGAGGTCTAAATGACCGGTTGCAGCGGAAGATGGCCACATGTATTGATCTCACATATGGAAAGGCTGTCAGTACAGCCTTATCTGTGGAAGCAAAATATGCAAGTTCTGGGAAGAATAAGGGATTCAGTGGTGAGAGGCCTAATCAGGGCCAGGCGAAGAGGCAACGGTTCGTCATCCGGCCTTCTAGCCAAAACCGTACTTTTTCCCGTCCACTAGCATTCCCTTTCAAACAGCCCATTATTATTCGCCCCAACAATACCTCCACTCCCCCAAATCAGCCGGGTGCCCCAGGCACTCGATTCCCTACCTTGCCCAGCTCTTCCACTGGGTGTTTCAATTGCGGCAAGTGAGGACATTTTATCAAAGACTGCCCATACCCCAAGCAAAATCAATCCAATGCTCAGCAAGGAACTGGTAAGTCCACTCAGCCCAAGGGAAATGCTGTGGGGAGAAATACCAAGAAAACGGGGCGTGTATACTACACTCAAGTGGCCACTACACCGGAAGGAGAGCCGGTGATGATGGGTACGTTTCCCGTGGCCAGTCACCCTGCAATTATTCTTTTTGATTCTGGTGCTTCGCATACCTTCATTAGCAAGAAATTTGTGGAGCAACATCACATTGCATGCCATGAATCAAGAGAGGGATTTAAAATTCATTCACCTGGGGGACACATTTTTACTAGAGAAGTGGCCTATGAAGTGCCAGTAACAATGGCCGGACGGAACTTTCCTGCTAACATGATTGTTCTGAAAGGCCAGGATATAGATGTAATTTTGGGTATGAATTGGTTAACCCAACACAAGGCAATCCTCAACACTGAACTCAGAACTGTCAGGTTGAGCTATAATCAAGAAGAAATTCTTTTGTCTCTCCCCGTAACCAATCCAGCCAAAGCTTCTGGTAGAATATTTGAAGCCATTGTACCGGAAATCAAGAACATTCCGGTAGTATGTGAGTTTCCAGATGTATTTCCGGAAGATTTGCCTGGACTACCCCCTGAAAGAGATGTAGAATTCGTAATTGAGCTAAAGCCCGGTACGGCTCCTATCTCCCGAAGATCGTACCATATGCCCCCTAATGAGTTGGCGGAATTGAAGATTCAATTACAAGATCTACTGAATAAGGGATTCATCTGGCCAAGCTCGTCCCCATGGGGTTGCCCCACCATTTTTGTTAAGAAGAAGGATCAAACCTTGCGGATGTGCGTGGATTATCGACCCCTGAATGAGGTCACCATCAAGAATAAGTACCCTCTTCCAAGGATCGACATCTTATTTGATCAACTGACTGGGGCGAGGGTATTTTCCAAAATTGATCTCAGGTCGGGCTATCACCAAATCCGTATTCGGCCCGAGGATATACCGAAGACCGCATTTACTACGCGGTATGGATTGTTTGAATACTTAGTAATGTCTTTCGGGCTCACAAATGCTCCTGCCCACTTCACCTATTTGATGAACTCGGTGTTCATGCCCGAGTTGGACAAGTTCGTGGTGGTCTTCATCGACGATATTTTTATATACTCTAAAAATGAAGAGGAGCATGCTCAGCATCTACGGATTGTATTGACGCGCCTGAGGGAACATCAGCTGTATGCCAAGTTCAGCAAGTGCGCATTCTGGCTGGAGGAAATTCAATTTTTGGGGCGTGTGTTATCAGCTAAAGTAATTGCGATAGATCCTAGCAAGGTCAAAGATATTCTGGAGTGGAAACCCCCAACCACTGTTCACCAAGTCCGGAGTTTTCTTGGACTAGCTGGATATTATCGCAGATTCATACCCGATTTTTCTAAGCTTGTGAAGCCAATCACAAGTTTATTGAAGAATGATATTAAGTTCAATTGGTCTTCTAAGTGTAATGAAGCCTTTGAGCAACTGAAGACATTATTAACCACTGCTCCGGTATTGGCTCAACCGGACATCACTAAGCCTTTTGATGTATATTGTGATGCATCTGGCAGTGGGCTCGGCTGCGTACTGATGCAAGAAGGCCGAGTAATTGCGTATGCTTCAAGGCAGTTGCGTCGACATGAGGAGCATTATCCAACTCATGATCTGGAGCTAGCTGCTGTGGTTCATGCCCTGAAAATATGGCGTCACTATCTGCTGGGAAATATCTGTCACATATATACAGATCATAAAAGTTTGAAGTACATCTTTACCCAGTCAGAGTTAAATATGAGGCAAAGACGATGGCTTGAGCTCATTAAAGACTATGAACTAGAGATCCATTATCACCCAGGCAAGGCCAATGTGGTGGCAGATGCATTGAGTCGTAAGACTTCCTGCCATTGTCTTATGGCAAAGACCTCCGAGAACACCTTATGTCAAGAAATGGAGAAGCTAAACCTGGGGATAATCCAGCAAGGGACTCTAAATCAGCTGAAGCTTGAGTCAATCATTCTGCAGAAGATAATTGATGCTCAAAAGGATAATCTGGGTATGAAGCACATACGAGAGAAGATAAGGGCTGGAACAGCCAAATGTTTCAAGGAAGACGATCAAGGTGTGTTATGGTTTAACAACCGCATAGTAGTGCCAAAGAATGAAGAACTCCGCCAGCAAATCTTAGATGAAGCGCATCTTAGTCGCTATTCTATTCATCCGGGAAGCACTAAGATGTATCATGATCTAAAACAACACTACTGGTGGACGAAGATGAAAATAGAAATTGCACGCTATGTGGCTAAGTGTGACACTTGCAGACGTGTCAAGGCCATACACATGAAAACTGCCGGTCCATTGCAGTCATTACCAATACCAACAGGGAAATGGGAAGACATAAGCATGGACTTCATTGTGGGATTGCCCAGGACCGCAAAAGGGTATGACTCTATCTGGGTGATTGTTGATCGACTTACAAAGGTTGCTCATTTTCTGCCGGTCAAGACATATTACCCGGTACTTACCTATGCGGAATTATATATTGCTCGTATTCTCAGTTTGCATGGTGTTCCAAAGACTATAGTGTCGGATCGTGGACCACAATTTGTATCTAAATTTTGGGAAGAACTTCATAAATCCCTGGGTACTAAGTTACTCCACAGTTCGGCCTATCATCCCCAAATCAGTGGACAAACTGAGAGAGTGAACCAAATACTTGAAGATATGCTGCGGGCATGTGTCCTGGATTTCTCACCAAAATGGGATGAATGTTTACCTTTGGCGGAGTTTTCATACAATAATAGTTATCAAGAAAGTATCAAGATGGCACCCTTTGAAGCTTTATATGGACGACGGTGTCGGACTCCGCTAAATTGGTCTGAACCTGGTGAGAGATGCTTCTTTAGACCTGATCTGGTGAAAGAAGCCGAGGATAAGGTTCAGAAAATTATTCATAATCTGAAGAAAGCACAAGCTCGTCAGAAGAGTTATGCAGACACACGGCGAATGCCCTTATATTTCCTGGAAGGAGACTATGTTTACCTGAAAGTCTCACCAATGAAAGGAGTATCGCGTTTTGGGGTTAAAGGGAAGCTTGCACCCAGGTACATTGGTCCATTCCTGGTACTTGAGCAATGTGGACTAGTGGCATACCGACTCCAACTACCCGAAACCTTGTCTGCTGTGCATAATGTGTTCCATGTGTCACAATTGAAAAAGTGTCTTCGGGTTCCCGATCGAACCATTGAAGTGACAGATGTTGTCCTGGAACCAGACTTAACGTACTCAGAACATCCTATTCGAGTTCTGGATCAAAAGGACAGGGTTACCCGGAGAAAGACTCTCAAGTTCTACAAGATACAATGGAACCAGCATTCTGAGGATGAGGCTACGTGGGAAACTCAAGACTTCTTGAGTAAGAATTTCCCAGGCTTTCTAGCCTCATGTAATTTGTAAAGTGTATATAGTTATTGCAATAAAGAAGTGAACCCCCACACCACCCCTGCCTTGTACCAAAAATAAGGAAATAAAAATGTGACACATTTCCTTTTCCATTACTCACCCTAGGACTTTTAAATCTCGGGACGAGATTCTTTTATGGGGGGAAGGATGTAACACCCTGGTGTTACTATAACTAAAACTTGAGCATGGCATCATAAGCATTGGCATTGCATATGTTTGACACACCTAGAGTGCATTCATTAGGCAAAAATTTCAAACAAGTTGTATTGTTTAAGTATTTTTGCAAATAGCACCCTGGATGGGAAACTTAACCCTAAATAGGGATTAAAGGGGTAAAACTTAACCCAAGATGAGCAAACCTAAAGACTTTAAGGAAAGAGTCACAAAATGTCCCTAAAAACAAGGTTGAATCACCTTTATACCCCTAAGATACCAGAAACCCTAATTGGAACCCTGGAAAACCCTAAAACTAAACCCTAGGGGCTTATGTGCAAAATTAGCCCACTTTTGGGTTAAAGTGCAAAAACCAAGCCAAATAAGTTTCTTAAGTCCTTTGGTTCACAAATATGTGGACTTGAAAGCCAAACCCTAAGTTTTGGACTTAAGTGCAAAATGGACCTCATTTGAAGTCTATACTAAGTCTGAAATTTCAGTGATATTGGCTCAACTTTGGAGCTCTACATTTTCCAAATTATTGAGAATTTGCCCTAGGTCACCACATCAACTATGTAGATCTATCTTAGGTGAACAACTTTGCTTAAGTGGGCAAGTTATGTTCTAGTGAGAAATTTAGAAATTATCATGCTCAAACTTTGGCTGTCAGGCTGTATGGTCTGAATTTTCAGACTAGCAGTGAACTAATCTTGACTTCAAGCTAAGTTTTAAGCATGATCCAGTCGAAATCTACCTATGGTTGCCATAGCAAGTTTGTAGTGGGTATCATACTCTACAAGTTTGCTGCACGGATTAACTCGTGTTACCATGGAAAATTGAGAGAAAATCAAGCTCAAATTTGCTCTGTCAGTCGACTGAATACCATTTCCCATGGTACAGTGCCCACCGGATCAGACCGCCAACGCGGACAGCTCGACGCCGGTGACCCCTCGCCATGATTCACGCCACCGCTGTAGGATTCACGTCGCCGATGACCCGATAAGGCCGCCAGGTAAAAGCCATCCCCTGGGGATAACTCCGGTGACTCACCGTGACTGCCTTTCTGCTTTGCGGCTGTAGGCGAGAAGCTCACCGTCGACCGCCGCCTCTCGGCCGTGTGCCGCGTAGCTCAATTCTTCCACCGTGTCGCCGTGACCCACTACTGCTGTCAAATCGGCGCTGGTGAGCTTGCCACAGCGTTAGCCACGAATTCACCGTGCCGCCTTCTTCCTCATCTCCGGCCGCCAGCACGGCTCGGCTAAATTGATCGCCACTGCCCGCTAGCTCTATAAATTGACCCCGCCTGTAGCTGCGCCATGTAGTTGTGAAGTTGTAGCACCCGCTCCCACCCTCGATCGTCCACTAGCACGCCCGAATTGCTCTTTCTCCCCAATTCGGTTCTAAAACACCGTGAACTCAACCCCGCCGTGGTCAGCCATACTCCGGTTAGCTCCTCCCCTCTACTCCCTTGTTTAAGCATTCTTATGCGTCTACGATGCTTGCCGAGCCACTGAATTGAACTAAGAGTCCTCTAGTCGCCGGGAACACGACCGTATTGACGCCATGCTCACGGCCACCGTGGCCAGAGCTCCGTAGTTGATTATAAGCACAATTAAGTTAGGGGAAATGATCATGGTAACCCCGATTTCATGTTCGCTGCTCGGCGAACCCAGCCATAGCCCTAATCGGCCGGTCCAGAACCTCGCCGGAGTGCTCCCCGCGCTGCCGTCGTCGTGGACGTGGGCGTGTAAAGAATTAGAACAAGAGGGATCTTTTTGCAAAGCGTCAGAGACTCTTTAGAATAGTGTTTGAACTCGTTCGCAGTTAGTTAAAACCCCAAGGGCCTCTGTGCAAGTCTGCCAGCGTGGGCGCGCGCGCGGGCGCCTTTCTGCCCTAGCTGGGCCACCTGGGCTGGATTCGGCCCAGTGTTGTTCACCTGCTTTTCTTTTTCTTTTATCTCCAGAGCCAAAACAATTATAGAAAATGCTAGGAAAATGATAAAATTGTGAAACTAATTTTCCTAGGCCTGTTATTTTCCCTAGAATTTAGCAAAAATAGTTTTATGATTTTTAGTGGAAATAGGAAATTTCAGGGTATTTAAAGTGGTTAAAATTATTGGTTATGGATTTTTAGAAAATAATTGGTAAGTCCAAAAATGCCCAAACCTTTTGTGGGAACTTAAAACAATATTTAGAAGCCTTGGGTAGAATTTGGGTTGATTTGGACCTTGTTTGATCACTAAACCCAAAACCACCCCCCCTGCCCTATGAACTCCTTTACTGACTCCGGAAACCCTAGGTTCTCGGAGTACCGTGAAGGAAAGTTGTACTCAAGACTTAGATAATAAGTTCATATTATATTTGCATCCTCATGAGCATCCCATGGCATCCATTCTTATGCATATATATGGTTATGTTAGAACACGAAGAAGAAGAAGTCACTGAAGAGGGGACTCCACCAACCTCAGATCCTCAAGCAGGCAACTGCTTTTATTTCGATATTTGTGGATCCGAGCAGGACTCACCTGTTAACAAAGGCAAGCCCCGGTGCATTTGCCACCCTCCTTGTTGTTTTAAATCTTTCTCACTTGCTTGATGCATTAGGTGATAGGAGTTGATTGATAAAACAATTCCTGCATTACCTTCCTTGAATTTGATTACCTTCCTTGATCACCCTTTTTACAAAAGATTTTGATGCTCAGTCTTGCTTTAGAAAAACAAAATGTTTTGTTTTTACAAAAGTTGATGTGGCAAAAGTGGGTGGGATGTTTTTGAAAATAAAATTCGATGGTGGATCCATCACGGTCGTGATGGATTCAACATCGGAAAAGATGTACCTCTGCCAGGTACCAAGTTTTTGGGTTGAAAAGATTAAGCTGAGACCGGGCGGGTGACTTGCACGAGAAAGGAGTCTCGGTGTAGTGTCTCCGTCTGAGTCGATTAAGGACCTTGTCGATGTAGGCTTGATGATCGAGGACCCTTTAACTGGTCACATGCCTCGTCATGGGTAAGCCTTGCCTCGGGCAGACTAAGGCCGGAATAAGATAACACGAAATGGGCGTGGAGTGGTGGCGAGAGTAGCGTGTACCCTCCGTGGCAAGAGGCCGGACGGTGGTGTATCTGTGCTCTCGGTTTGCGTGAACCTGATCCGGTCTTAAGAACCCCGGTGGCGGGTTGACATATGCAAGGGTTAAGTGCTACATATGTCGTGTGATTGGAGATCCTCAGCTGAGTATAATCGATTCGGATCGCCGTACCTTCGCGGTTATGAAGACTTGGTCACTAACCTACACGTAGCATTCCACTAAAAATGATGGGTATTTGTTAAGAAATTGGCTAGGGTAGGACCAGTGATTGAACTAGGGTAGAAAGAACTCTAGTTGCAGGTAATTGAACTTAACTTGACAAATAAAATTTGATTTTTAAGGATCCACTTTAGTAAGCATTTCTGCAAAACAGAGTCTTTGATTATTGAGAAGCCTTACCTTGACTCCCTAAAAGCCAGCATACCCTTGAGAGTCTTTTCTTTAGTCGGGTAAGTCTTGCTGAGTAATTCCATACTCAGGGTTTATCCCTTCGTTGTTTTTAGGTGAGGAAGTAGCAGATTTCTGCTGCTTCTGTGCCAAGGTGGTTCCCAAAGAAGAAACCCAAGACTGAAGTGCGGGAGGACTTGGTCCTCCATATAGATCTTTTACTTTAATCTTCTCGGGAGGAGTTTTTGCCTCCCTTGGTTTGTATAATATTACTACTCAGCACTCGCTCTTAGTTCTGGTCTGTAATAAAACAACTTGAGCTTGCTTTTAAATAAATGTGAATTATGTAATCGCTTCCGCAATTCTTTGCCTCCGATGTTCTGTAATGTCTGCAAGACGGGTGAATCGTTCCTGGTAAGGTAAGGAAAGATACCGAACTTGTCAAGTAATTCAGGGGCACATACAGGGTTGTCTGAAGTCCGTTGGACAAGGTCAACTGTAGGTGGGCCTAATTACTTGGGAGGTTCCGTCACACTCTGCATCGTATAGTGGATCCGCCAGAGAAAAAGCCTTCCTTGAAAATCTCTCCAGGAAAGCCGGAATGAAGCAGGAAATAGCGCAACCTCCAGCGCTCCAAGCGAAGACTACCTCCTGCAAGCCAGGAGCAGAGAATTCGTTCACCCAGAGAACCCCGTTGTCCACCTCATCCATGGAAAAATGGACACGAATTACAAGGAAAAAATAAACAAACAAGATAAAGGCCCGTCAAGCTACCCTTCTGGTACCTCCGCCCTCAAAGGAGAATAGAAAGAAGCTTGTCGTCATGACAGCTCCATTCTACCCCGACATCCTCTTCATCGGGGGGAGAGTGGAATCATCCCCCATCTCCGACGATGAACCAACCATGCCTAGGGAAGAACCTCCTCAGCGGGAAGCTCACCAACGAAGGAATCGACGCCGTAATGCCCGGTGACATCATGAAGCCGGAGAACGAGACCCGGCGCAGCCTATATCACGAGATGAGATCTCGGAGGTGGGAGAAACTCCAGATGAACGAGTCTTCAGGGAAAGGAGGAACTCCCGCCGACATGATCATCGGCAAGCTCAAGAGCAAGCCGAGCAGGAGGCGAAACTTGAACGAAACTTGAACCCCGACTTCGCCCGAGCCATGAACACACCGAGCGAGGTCGGTGGAGTGTTGGCCCGGATAGCCGATGGCCACCCCCGGACTCTAGACGCCGAGGGCTATCGGCAGCTGCTCACTCGGGCAGCTAATCATCTTCTGCCTCTCGCTCATCCTCCAAGCGATCTACGACACGCCATCAATAGTCGATAGGACGCGCGGAGCTCCATCAATGCTTCGCGCGAACGACGACACGAGAACGAGATTCGGCGCCTAGAAGAGTATGATCGGGATCACGTCATCCCTGCACGAAGTCAAGCCACCAAGGTTGAGTCGGCAACAGCTTCAACTGGCGGCACGACCCGAGGACGGTCGAGATAGCGCATCGGCAACTCCCCTCCCCGGGACCGACACCACAATCATCGACAGGAGGACACGTGTGGAGTATCAGCGCTCACTCCGCGTCTTAGGGCCATTCAGTGGCCCCCCTAACTTCAAAGTCTCCAACGTCGACAAGTACGAGCCTAAGCAGGACCCGGGAGGTTGGCTGGCTGTCTATACCACAGCTGCCGGGCCGCTGGGGCAACTGAAGATGTGATGACTACGTACTTGCCCATCGTCCTCATGCAAGATGCGATGCAATGGCTACGACACCTACCCCGACACTGCATCGACGATTGGAGCGACTTCAGTCGGTGTTTTATCGCCAACTTCCAATCTCTCTCCGACAAGCTGGCGCAGCCATGGGGCCTGAAATCCATCAGGCGCCGAGGGGATGAGACTCTTCGGTCGTACCTCAATAGATTTTAGACCATGAGAAATCGTATTCCTGAAGTTGCGGAAGCAGAAGTGATCGAGGACTTCTATCGAGGATCTAATGACTCGGCCTTCGTCCGAGCCATACTGCAAAAAGCGCCGACCACTTCCGAATAGCTGTTCAGGGAGGCAGACCTCTACATCACCGCTGATGAACGTGCCTAGGACCTCATCAGAGGAACGAAGCCCGCTCCGTCTGCACCACGGCGTGACACGAACTAGCAAACCGACAAGCACTGGGAGAAGAGGCCTCGCGAAGAAGTCCATGCCGCTGGACCACCCGTCTCTCGTGCCCAAGGGGCACCCACGGAGGCGAACGAACATTGGACGACATCCTCAACGCCCAGTGTTCGTACCACAAGGATATGCGTCATACTTTTTGGAACTGCAGAGATTTCAAGCTCTCCGTCGGGAATGGCCGACCCTTCCAACCTCTACCACCTTCCCCACCATGAGGATGACCCGGAGAACCTCGACAACCTCAGCACCAGGAAGGGGGAGGAGGCGGAGCATTCCTGCGCGTCAATGGAGAAGTCAACGTCATCTTCGGCGGACATGGGTAGCAAGAGAACAAGAGGTAGCAGAAGCTCAACGATCGCCAGATACTGGTGGCGGCCACCAGTGCTCCCACCCCATATTGATGGTCCGAACACCCAATCACCTTCACTCGGGCGGATCAATGGCTCAACTTCGATCATCCGGGCAAGTACCCGCTCCTCATCGATCCGGTGATCCGAGAAAGCAGGGTAAAAAAGGTGTTAGTGGATAGGGGAAGCAGCATCAACGTCACCTTCCCCCGGACACTCTTAGGCTTGGGGGTTGCACTCAAAGAGCTCCACGAGTCAGACACTCCTTTCTTCAGCATTGTGCCGACTGAAGGAGAATACCCACTCGGACACATCTACATGCCGGTTACCTTCAAAACTCCAGAAAACTACATAACCGAGTTTCTGAGGTTCGAGGTAGCAAGCTTCGACTACGGATACAACGCCATCATCGGTAGGCCGGGATTGGCGAAATTAATGGCCATTCCGCACTATTCATACATGATATTGAAGATGCCGGGACCACAAGGAATCATCACTGTGCTCGCTGACTTCTAAGGCATCACAGAATGCTTCCGAGTGGCCATTCAGGCGGCCCTCACCACCAAACCACCAACGACTTCCTACGCGCAGGCAGACTCAAAGCCTGAGGAAGACCTCGTGATACCTGCGAATGAAGCTCAAGTTATGAGCTCTATGCGGCCGACTGAGGAAACAAAGAGAATCAACCTCGGGTTCGCTGACGAACGCAAGACTACCATCATCAGCTCCAGCCTGGATGATAAATAGGAAGGCGCGCTCGTCTAGTTTCTGTAAGATAATCGAGGCGTATTCGCATGGCAGTCTGCAGATATGCCGAGAGTCCCAAGAAAACTGGTCGAGCACAAACTAAAGGTCTATCCCCAGGCGAGGCCGATCCGACAAAAGTTGCGTCATTTCACGCCTGACAAGAGAGAAGATATTCGTGCCGAGCTAGCTCGCTTAGTCGCAGCAGGATTCATTAGAGAAGTACTGCAAAAAGAATAAAGTGAATTGGCGCACGTGCGTCGACTATATAGATCTCAACAAACACCGTCCGAAGGATCCCTTCGGACTTCCTAGAATAGATCAGGTGGTAGATTCGACCGCTGAATGTTCTATGTTGTCATTCCTAGACTGCTACTCTGGATACCATCAAATCAGCCTAGCAAAAGAAGACGACAAAAAAACTGCATTCATTACCCTGTTTGGAGCTTTCTGCTATACCTCCATGCCGTTTGGCCTCAAGAACACTGGAGCGACTTACCAGAGAGCTATTCAAACATGCTTAGCCAATCACTGGGGCAAGTGGGTAGAAGCTTGTGTTGATGATGTGGTGATTAAGACAGAAAACTCAGAAAACTTCATTAAGGATCTGCAACTGATCTTCAACAGCCTGAGGTGGTACCTGTGGAAGCTCAATCTAGAAAAATGTGTCTTTGGAGTGCCAGCAGGGAAGTTGCTCGGATTCATCGTCAGCCACCGAGGAATTGAAGCTAACCCGGAGAAAATCGAGGCTATCATGAGGATGGAAGCACCACGATCACAAAAGAAAGTGAAAGACTTACTGGATGCATGGCAGCTTTAAGTAGGTTCATATCAAGGTTAGGAGAAAAAGGCCTACCATTCTACAAATTGCTCAAGAAAGTGGACAAGTTCCAGTAGACCTCAAAAGCTCAGGAGGCTCTTGATGCACCGAAGAAGTTTTTGACCACACTGCCAGTGCTAAAACTGCCACGCCGAGCCATGCCAGACCAGCCGGTGAAAGATCTGCTGTTGTACATCTCCTGCACGACTCACGTGGTGAGAACCGCGTTAGTAGTCGAGCGGGCAGAGGAAGGGCATGTATATACAGTATAGCATCCCGTCTATTTCATCAGTGAAGTTCTAGGACCCTCTAAAAAGAAGTATCCTCAAGTTCAAAAACTATTGTACGTAGTACTTCTAACTGCTCGCAAGCTCCGTCACTACTTTGACGACCACAAAGTCATAGTAGTCACCAGGTTTCCAATAGGGAATATTCTTCACAACAAATAAGCCATTGGAAGAATTGTCGAGTGGGCCTACGAGCTACGAGCACACGACATTGAGTTTCGGCCTCGCACTGCAATAAAGACTCAAGCGCTAGTTGACTTCGTATCAGAGTGGACCGAGCAACAAGTACCAGATAACCCGGAGGCTGCAGAAGTATGGCAGATGTATTTCGATGGCTCGCTGAAACTGTAAGGAGTAGGCGCAGGGATCCTCTTCATTGCCCCTTGAGGTGAACAACTCAAATATGCTCTTTAGTTGTTATTCTCAGCATCAAATAATGCAGCAGAATATGAAGCTCTGATCCACGGATTGAACATTGCCATATCACTGGCATTAAGAGATTGATGGTATACGGAGATTCACTGGTGGTCATAACTCAGATAAATAAAGACTGGGATTGCTCGAATGATTCTATGGGCAAGTACTGTACAACCGTCCAAAAACTAGAAGACAAATTTGAAGGGCTGGATTTCATCATGTGGAAAGAGATCGCAATGCAGTAGCAGACGCATTTTCGAAACTAGGATCCAGTCGAACTCAGGTCCCACCTGGAGTTTTTGTCCAGGAGGTGCCACGCCCAAGCATTTCCTTAGATCAGGCAGAAGAGTGCAATACCTTGAGCCAGCCAGAGTCAGACTCTATTGACTGGAGGGGCCCTATCATCAGGTATATAAAGAACAAAGAAGAATCGGATGATAAAGCCGCAGCGGAACGCCTCGCAAGGCAGTCAGCCCACTACACCCTTATAGGGGACGCACTGTACAGAAGGGGTGCAACAGGAGTCCTCATGAAGTGCATTCCCTCGGTTACTGGGAGGCAACTGCTAGATGAGATTCACGCTGGACAGTGCGGGATACACGCAACATCCAGAACTCTGGTTGGGAAGGTCTTCAGGTCTGGTTTCTACTAGCCGACAGCAAAGAGTGATGCAGCCGAGTTAGTCCAGAGATGTGAAGCTTGCCAATTCTTATCAAAGCAACAACATTTACTAGCATAGCCACTATAGACCATACCCGTAACATGGCCATTTGCGTGCTAGGGACTGGACATGATTGGACCCTTCAAGAAAGCTCAAGGAGGCTACACTCACGTGTTGGTCGCCATTGACAAATTCACCAAATGGATAGTGTTGGGGACTTGTTCTCAAATGCTATGAGTTAAGAACAAGGAAACATAGAAAATGGGTTAATGATTAACGCCTTTCGTCCTTCGAAGAATTATTCCCCTAAGGATATAATGATTCTTCGGACGAAGGTCGTGAAGGACGTACCTTCATCATCACAGCTCATATCAATGAAAGACAAAGCGTATGAAACATGAGAAATAACACGGATAATTGTATGACATCATCAATGTAATTTTTACTATATGATTATGAATGAGTAAAAAACAATATTGAATTACATTTGTACCTTCGGCTTGACAGAAGGTAAGGGTACGAGTGTGACGCGCGAGCGAATACACGTCAACGTGAACAGTACGGGGGTACTGTTCACCTATTTATAGGCACGGGACGCAGCCCGCGAGAAATTACATTCATACCCTTAACACTTGGTTACAATCATAACATAATCTATCGTGGGCTAATTGGTCATTCCATCTTTTAAGTCGGTGCATCTGGAGATACATTACGAAGCTCCTTAACTGATAGCTTCGGCATTGTGTTCTGGCCTTCGAAGGTGTTTCTTCTCAGAAGACCTTCGACGATGAAGTTGCCCCCCAACAGTAGCCCCTTCACGGTACCAGATCGTTTTTCGTAACGAGCTCGTCCTGTGAAAAAATTTTTTAGGCTTCAGAAAGCCGAAGGTCCGAAAAACACCTTCCCTAAGCTCGTTGTCGAGAAACGATTTAAATACTTCTCGGCGCAAGGTGGTCCCACCATAGAGCAGGTACGATCTGGTGTTTCCTCTTCTCGCACCCCGCGGTCCACCGTCCAGCGAACGCGAGCGGCTGTTTGGCGGGTGTAGGTTGCTTGACGATTCGCCTTCCATCCTGCGGCACTATATAAACAGACGGGTAGGTGTGAAGTTACCATAGCATTCATTACTATCGTGTCGTTGTGCTGCTGAAAAATTTGAACATAGCCGAAGCTTATGCTTCATATTCTCAGTTAAAGCGTCGCCTTGTTTTTAGCTTCGTCAAAAGAGAGAGCTTCGGCAAAATAAAAAAGTAGCCAATTTCATCAAAACTGGAAAAATTTGAATCATCAAATGGCTAGGGTATGTTCAACGGCAAGGGTGACTCGTGAGGAAGAAGAGACCAAGGTCACTGAAACGGCACCGATTTCCGAAGTAATGAAACGATCGGGTCTGGTTGTGACAGGGGGAACCACTGACGAAGGTGCACCTGCTGCCGAAACCGAGCAGGTAGATGCTGAAGAGGGCAATACTGGTGAAGAGGAGATTGATTATAACACCATTATGCCATCCAAGCCTAGCCATTTGGATTTTGGGAAGTCGACTGTCTCCGAAGCTGATATGCCTATAATGACGAAGCTAGGCTACTTCGGGAAAGTCGAAGAGAAATTGATTCGTTTCGGCGGGGAAGAGACCACCCCGAAACCAGAAAGTGATAAAGTGGTAGTTTTCAAGGGCTTCTTCAAAGCAGGGTTGAGACTTCCCATGCACAGAATGATTGCAGATGTGTTAGAAAATTTTGAGATTTATCTTCATCAGCTGACTCCTAATGCTATCGTTAGGCTCAGCGTTTTCATCTGGGCTCTCCGAAGCCAAGGAGTGGAACCACTTGCCGAAGCCTTTTGCCGGGTGCATGAACTTCACTATCAGATGAAGGCTAGAGAAGATGGATTACACGAGAACTTTGGGTGTTACAATTTTGCATACCGCAAGGATATGAAAACACTGATGGTCAGCTATTGCACCAAGTGGCCGACCGGTTGGAAGACTGAATGGTTCTATGTTAAGATAGATGAGCAGAAGGAGAAATTAGTTCAGAGCCCGCTGAAGCTAACCTTCGGGCTAACTAGGCCTCAGTGCAACATGACGCGGGGGGAACCATGCTCGGATGCTGTGGTTGAATTTAGAGTTGTATCTGAACATATTGGTACTAGGGATTTAGTTTAGGAATACCTAGCCAACAGAGTATTCCCAACGCTAAGGGAATGGGGTATGCCGAAACTCAAAGGTGAGAAGAAGAAGAATGAACTTGTTCAGCTGCCTTATCATTTTAAGTTCAAGAAACACTTCAAAGAACCCTGCCAAGAATGGTTGGACACAATTGAAGTTATGTGCAACGAAATCCTGGGCAATTATACAAAGAAAGAAGATCAATTAATGACTGCAGCCTTCGGCTCCCGACCGAAGCGAAGGTTGAATCAGGTGATGAATGCCCTGAATTTTGAATATCCTGACTATGAGCGATTGAACAAGGGTGTCGAAGGGCAAAAATAAAAAGAATTGTTAGCGTTATAGGTAGAGAAGCTCACAGAATGGTGAAAGAGGACGAAGAAGTTCTGAAGAAAAGAAAGCTTAGCCCTAAGCCGAAGGTAGCTACTCTGTAGAAGAGGAAAGTTGTGACTCCGAAGCAAAAAGTGACTAATATAGAAGAAGAAACTCCTTCAACACCTTCTGCTGCTGACGTAGAAGAAATTCTAAAGGTAATGACTGAATCCTTGCCCATCAAGCTAAGTCCACTGGGCCACATCTGACGAAGCTTTTACAGAAGAAAAAGGAGCCACCGGGAGCGAAGAAGCCTGCTGGGCCGAAGAAACGGAGAATTGTTCATGTGATTGAAGCCATTGAAGAAACGCCACCGCCTGTCCCGGCATCAAAAACACCAGCTGTTGAGAGTGCTACTGCCGTCGAAGGTGCACCCACCGAAGCTGAAACTGTCGAAGCTTCGAATCTAGAGACCACACTTTCTGATATTGATAAAATGCTCCTGAATATGGCCGCGGAAGAAGCTGCTACGGCCGCTGAAGAGACCCTGGCCACAGTGCCTGGAAAAGAAAAGGAAAAATCCGAAGATACTTTGGAGGAAAAAGTCTTCAATTTCTAAAACATAATTGGTCAGGAGTTAACTGAAGCTGAGAAAGAAGAGTTAAAAGATTATGCTATATCCTATGGTTACAAGCCAGGAGCACTGCTCTTCGGCGACATTGACGATGAAAGCTTAGGTTGCCTCCGAGACCGAACTGGAGTGAAGGTTATCAGTACTCTGTCGAAGAGTATTGGTTTCTCGAAGCTTGAGGCCGATATCAGCAGCTACCGACGACAGCATATCGTCGGTAGTTTATTCTATTCCAATTTCAAGGTAAAAATTTTCTTCAGCTTTTTATTGTTTTAACGACGAAGGAGTTTTCTGACGAAGGTTGTTTTTGCACAGAGTATGCTATTAAGTAAGGCTCTGAAGATGCAACAAGACCTTGAAGACAAAAAACATGAGGTTATAATTGAAGGATTAGAGAGCAAAATAAAAGATCAAGCAGCTGCTCTTGAAAAGAAAGATTTCGAACTTCAAACAATGGAGGGTTTATTGGCAGAAATCGAAACCAAAATTGCAAAACTGAACAGTGAACTTCTTTCAAAGTCGGAAAGTTTCGAACAAGAAAGACAGAAATTGAATGCGAAGCTTGAGAGTGAAGCCGAAAAGAGGTAAAATTTACAGAAATCTCTGAAAGAACCTCAAAATAAATGCCTAGACTTTGTCACCCGATGCGTGCAACGGCTAAAGCAAGTTTTCAACTCGATTGGAGCTAGCTCTGAGAAATTCAATCCTTCGGTTGAAGATTTGCCAGGAATCTTCGAACACATTGAGGGCGAAGTTGATGCTCTTGATGAAGTTATAGCTGGACACGGCGATTTCTGTGCCCTGCTAACTTCTCGAGGCACAGTTGTTGCCTTCATGAAATCTGGTTGCACGCATGGGAAAATTGTTAATAGACCAAACTTCAGCTTATCACCGTCAGATTTAACTGATATCCCAGTCTGGCTCGAAGTATAGGAAATAGATTTGTAATGCAGATCTGGACGAAAGGCGGTCGAGAGATGGCTTGCGACGAAGCTCGAAGCCACCTTAAGCCGGTAAGAAGTTTGTGCCTGCTGCTTTGCCTTCTCCTTGAAATTTGCACTTTTCTCATACCGCTTTGATATGTACAGGATGACGAAGTTGAGGAACAGTGAGCCGAAACTTTACATGTGATCCGAAACTTAATGATGATGAAGCTGAAGACCTTGCTGAAAAAACTCTAGAAAAATTTTGTATTACCCTTGTAAAAAATATTGTAATCGAAGAATCAGGTACTTATTATGTAAACTTGTCCATACCTTAACATATTTCTACCTTTTTCGTCCATATATGAACTGCTTTGATGTGGACGAAACTCGTATTCTTTTTTAGCCATAGGCGAAAAACACCTTCCCTTCTTTTCGTACACAACAAAGCATGAAACTGCTTCTTTTATTTTTGTCGAAGCGTTATCCTCATAGTCGAAGCATTTGCATGTGTCTGTATGATATGATGATGATGATCCTATATATGTCTAAATGAATGTTTATGAATGCAATGTATGATGTAATGTGACATGCAAATGAATGTCCAAACACACACATACGAAGCCACAACCATAACCTTCATTCCCTTAGGAATAACCGATTCTCTTTGCCGCTTATTTTTCAGCTTCACCGCTTATTTTTCGGTGTAAGTTCTGCATCCCCTTAGGAACGTCTTTTGAACTTCTTCGCCTTCTATTTCAGCGGTATTTGCGTTGACTTTTCGCGCTTCGCCTTCTATTTCGGCGGTATTTGGCTCTGCATTCCCTTAGGAATGACTTTCGAGCAGAAAACTTACGCTGCGCTCCCTTAGGAATGGCTTTTTGTAGCTTCGTCATGCTCTGCATCCCTTTAGGGACGACTTTCGAGCTTCTCCCTGCTTTTTTTCTCTCTGCACTCGATGGTGCATGCTCAGATTTTACATTTACATATTTTGGGGGATGTTGCTCTCGTGGAGCTTAATAAGAAAAGAAAGATTACAAATTATGGCCCCATTAAAAACCATTCTCCCCCTTTGGAAAGGAAAAGGGTGCCATAGGAAAAATGAAAAAGATTACATCAAGTTACACATACTATCGCTGAAGCTCGTCCGCATTCCAAGATCTAGGAATGTCGTTGCCGTCCATATCCTTTAATCTGTAAGAACCGGGTCTTGACGAAGATACCACAAGGAAGGGTCCTTCCGACTTCAGCTGTAACTTGCCTACTGTGTCTGGATTGGCCACTCTCCAAAGTACCAAATGCCCTGGCTTAATGTTTTTTAGCCAAACTTTTCTGTCACGCCATTTTATTGTTTTGGCTTGGTATTTATTGATATTCTCCACAGCCTGAAGTCTAGTCCCTTCTATAGTATCTTTTGCCACAGAATAATCAGCTTCGTCCTCTGCCGAAGCTACTATTCTAATTGACCCTGCCTTAGCTTCTTCTAGAGTTATTGCTTCTTCACCAAACAATAACTTGAATGGTGTAAAACCCATTGACCTTGATATTGTTGTGTTGTGGCTCCACACCACTTTAATCAACTCTTCTGGCCACTTGCCTCTGGGCTGATTGAAGATTAACTTCATTATTCCCGTCATTATGATGTCATTTGTTCTTTTAACAAGTCTATTTGACTCTGGATGTCTGACTGATGCAAAATGGATCTTCGTGCCAATCTGATCACAGAATTCCTTAAAAGTTTCAGCATCAAACTGTGTTCCATTGTCTACAGTGATAACCTTCGGCACACCGAAGCGACAAACAATATTTTGCCAGAAAAACTTCTGGACTGTGACCGAAGTTATTGTGGCCAAAGGCTTCGCCTCAATCCACTTGGAAAAATATTCTAGCGCCACCACAACATATTTTAAATTGCCTTGTGCTGGTGGAAGTGGGCCTAGCAAATCAAGGCCCCATCTTTGCAACGACCAAGTGGGCTGTATTAATTGAGTGAGTGATGAAGGTTGCTTCTGGTTTCTTGCACATTTTTGACAGTCTTCACATTTTTGGACTAGCTCTGCTGCGTCCGAAGCTACCTTCGGCCAGTAAAATCCCTGTCAAAAAACTTTTCCCAGCAAAGGCCTAGACTGTAAGACCCAAAATTAGTAGAAAAAAAATAATATAAATAAAGTATCATAATGCTTTGGAAATAAGGGAATAAGAAAGATGGGAAAAGAATTTTTTTTAAAAGAAACCATTTATACATCCCATGAAATAAATCACAAGGAGAATAAAACTTAAATTAGTAATATTAAAATAGTATGGTTCATATTCACCTTTGGGTTTTCAATTGATACATTTGAAAAATCTGAAAACTAAAATAGAAGTATAAATTTGAATTTGGAATAGAAAATAGAACATAAATGGGAAAGGAAGAAAAGAGAAGTAATATGAAAACATGAGTAATATATTTGAATAAATATTCCCAAACCAAATACTTTTAATTGCACCAAAATGAACTAGTTACAAGTTTGAATTGAATTGGTATTTTAAATTTGAATTTGTGAAAGATTAGAGAAGGGAAGAACTAAGAAAAATACTACATAAAATAAAATAAAAATCAGAATAAACATCCTTCACACTTATATTATTAAATTATACCATTCAAACTGAGGACAAGTTATTCACAAAGTTTGAATTTAAACTTGAACTCAAATTGGATTTGAAAATGGAGAAAAGAAAATAGAAAATAAAAAGAAAAAGAATAAAAGCCTTCATGGGCCGGCCAGATCCTATTCGGCCCACTTAAACAAACCTGCACGCGCGGCCCAACTTCACCCCCGCCGCGCCGCACTCACTCGCTGACGTGTGGGGCCCTCTGCCCAGCCTCTCCCTCGCGCCGTTCACTCCGCGCGCGGCCACTTACACGCGGGTCCTACTCGTCGGTCACCCACCACGCTCGCTCCTCCCTCCCTCTCTCTGGTCCGCGGGGCCCGCACGTCAGGCCGTCTTCAACAACCTTGCCGAACGTGGCGGGCGGACCGCGCGGACGCCGCTGTGCTCGTCGTTCGGTTCCCTCCGCTCGGACTTCACCGTGGTGCATAAAAGCCGAAGCTCCGCGACCCCTTCCCTCCATCCACCCGTGAGCCGTCGTCGCAGTGAGAAGGGAGAAAGAAGAA
The DNA here is from genome assembly GCA_029449295.1 of Zea luxurians. NCBI lineage: Eukaryota > Viridiplantae > Streptophyta > Magnoliopsida > Poales > Poaceae > Zea > Zea luxurians. Next base: position 4,408,977 of record JAOPSE010000010.1, on the reverse strand, counting down.
GAATTCCGCCGCCGCGGTTCTTGGCCTCGCCGACGACCGGGCTCGAATTGGGGCACCCAGGGGCTCCCTTCGGCTGCATTGAAGGCAACCGCGACTGAATTACCGAGGATTGTCCACCGGCGGCTCCGGAATTCGTCACCGTCGACTCAGCTCCGCCGCGGATCCGCCTTTGCCGTGGCCGGACCCTCTTCGCGCCGAGACTGCCGGTAAGAACTACTCCAGTGAGTTCGCCATCCCCTAAGCATCGTGTAGCAGCCTTCAATTGAGCTCTAGGGCACTGGAACGATGGATTGGGGTTTCTCCGGCGATGATCCGCCGTGATTTCGGGCGGCGCCGCCGTCCCGAGCTGGTGATTGGGGGGGGGAAACGCTGTGGCCGTTGGATCTCTGATGTGCGGCCCGGATTAGATCGTCGCGTACCGGTTGGGTTGGGATAGCGTGGACCGTCCGATCGGGATCCTGTGACCCTGGTTCAATCTCACTTCATTAAACCGCGACCGTAGGATCTAGATCCAAAGCTCCACATCGTGTACCGGTTCACTATATGGGCCGATCTAATCTCGGCCGTCCGCGCTCGATCGGATGGCCGTGCTCGGCCGATACCCCTTCGGCTTGCACGTTTTGCGTAAGAGCCCCTCGGGTTTCAGTGAATCAACCCGCCGTCCCACGGGCACTGTTGACTGAGTCTCGGGTTATTTGTTAAACAGCCCCTGCGTTTCCCATTAATTGAGGCCCAGTCCAGTGCAGTATTAAAGTGATTAAATGAATTAGAAATTAGATTTTTAATACAAAAATAATTGCTAGAACTTAGATAATTCATAGAAAATTCATTTTAGCTCCAAATTGAACCATTCCAGTTTCTAAAATTTTGTAATAATATTCTTCATCATTTAGTGCCTCTGTTTTGTCATGAAAACAGTTAGAAATTTAATCTCTCACTTAATCTATTTTAAACACATAAAACCTTTGAAAATTCATAACTAAAAATCTATAACTCCAAAATTAATAATCCCTATTCCTGTGATCTTATTTCAATATGTAGATTATTAATATGTATTTTGCATATATGTTTGGTGTAATGTTAATTTTGCCTATACCATGTATGTCTGTATTGCTACGTTTAGCAGTGAGGCCACGAGGATCTGAAGGATCATCCTGGTACCTGGAATCTCAAGGCCCAGGCAAGTTGTGCCCTTGATCACTTCTTTTTACCCACTCATGTTCTAATTAATCATAATGATCTGCATAGGTTAATTTTGATGGGACCCAATAGGTTACCCTAGTTTGTCTATCTTTATACCTTGTTTACCACTGAACTTTTTGGGTAGTACTTGCTAGTGCTTTATGTGGTTTTGGGTATGAAGGTATATTATTCATGATCACACTTTTATTATATGTTTATTATTACTGTTCATGATAAGATCATTATGTTAATTGGAACATGGAGCGACCACCCGGGAAAACAGTGCTACCACAAGGGAGGAATGGGACCCCTTGGCTGATTAATTAGGAAAGCTAGTGGAAGACTACCTTACCCGAAAGGGGCAAGGGCAGTAGGGGAGTGGTCAGTGTAGGGAGGCCCTCGGGAGGATTTTGCTGCGATGGCGGTCCTGCAAGGGATTCCTGCATTGGAACTTCCTATAAACTGTAGCGGGTTTTCGGAAGCTAGTGGAACTTTGTAAAGGCCTCGTAGTGGATCCCTAGCCATTCACCTCGGTAGTGTCTAAGGGCCTTGCAAACCCTGGCGACATGGGATACACGACTTGTGGGTAAAGATGCGCAACCTCTGCAGAGTGTAAAACTGGTATACTAGCCGTGCTCACGGTCATGAGCAGCTCGGACACTCACATGATTAAATTATGGAACTTAAACTCAATTTGTCATATGCATTGCATCGCAGGTGAAGTTGTTACTTTTGTTCTACTATTTAACTGGGTTGGTATTTACTTATACTTAGTAACTGCTAATAAAATTTTGACCAACTTTAAAAGCAATGCTCAGCTCTAACCATCTTCTTTGGTAAGCCTTACAATTCACATGAGCTCCCACCTTTGGCGAGTTCATACACATTATTCCCCACAACTTGTTGAGCGATGAACGTATGTGAGCTCACTCTTGTTGTCTCACACACACACAGGTCAAGAACAGGTACTGCAGGATGAAGCGCTTGGAGGATGCTGCGATGTGTTCGTGAGAGATCTAGGTCGTCGTCTCCCAGTCAACTTTGGGTTGCTGGACCATTGTCTCCCTATAATGTAATTATTTATTTTGTATAGAACTCCTGTTATATATAAAGTTGTGACATTCGATCCTGTGCCACTATACATCATATGTGTGAGACTTGGTCCCAGCATACCTGGTGTTTATGTTAGCGCCCGGGTTTTGGACCCCTAAAATCCGGGTGTTACAGAAGTGGTATCAGAGGAATGTTGACTGTAGGACGAAACCTAGATAGAACTGGACAACCAATACTTACTTACCTTACTCTGATTCTTTTCTAAACTCATCTTAATCTTTACTCATCTATTTCCGCTTACTCTGATTATTCTTATCTTTTCTTTCTAAAAGACAAAGGTGGATTTTACACTTTGAAATCCTGTGACTGAAGTGACCTTTAGGAATAGGGGACCTACTCTTAGGAACAAAAACAAAACTATTTTTATAGATATCTATGAACTTGAATGTTTGTTCTTATGATACTTGTATGATTTGGATCTTTGATTGAGTGTGATTAGTTGTGGAGTAATGTCCACAATTACATTTGCATATACATATAAAAAAAATGCTTATAAAAGTAACTAGACAAATTGGATTATCCCTCATTAAAAAAAATGTATCTAGCTTAATAGATTCATCTCATCTTAAGAAATTCTATCTCATAGATCTATCTTATCTCAAAAGGTCTTAACTTATCCTAATGTATATAGATCCATCTTATCGTAAGAGGTTTTCTCTTATCTTAATAGATTCATCTTATCTTGAAAAGATTTTGTTATCCTAATAGATCTAATTTACCTCAAAAGATTATACCTTATCCTTATAGATTCATCTTGTCCTAATAAGCATATTTACCCCACCCTAGTAACAACCAAGATCTCATCCAAAGTAATTAGATATTAGCTAGTCTAATCCAGTTATATCCAACCTAATCCAGATTCTATCTAATCTAAATATGACCCAATCTAAAGTGAGTTATTAACAAGTTAGTTAAGTTGGTGATATAGGTTAGACACTGTCTCTACAAATATATCTTAACCTAAATTAATGTCTTATACCAACTCATCCTTGAACAATGGCCTACCTATATCATATAATCCATCCTATCTTAAAAGATTCTATCATATCCTAATAATATTTATCTTACCCTGGTAGATCTAGCTAATCTTAACTAGTTTAATCTAGTCATACCAACCTAATCTGGATTCTATCTAATCCAATATGATCTAAGCTAGATTGAGTTACTTAATGCAGATACAAAGGATAAGGCTATACTCCAAAATTCACTTAAGCCTAAATTGGTGACCTAGATCAACCCGGCCATACCCAACAACTTGACCTATATAACAAGTTACATAGCAACCCAACCAATAGAGTAATGATGGATTGCATAGTCTATCAACCCCCACCTAAAACAAACTTGTAACCTACATCTTGTAGTCTATCTCACCCATATATATCTCTTATCTTGACAGATTCTATCTTACCCTCGGATATTCACCATATACGATTGGTTACCCCAATCTGGACATAAAACAAAAAAAATTAAGCCCTACTAAAGAAATTTTCAGATTATAACCAGCTACTAGCCTATTCATTCTGCTTATTGAATATGGTCATTTGCAAAAACTATTGCCACATGCTTCTAACTTTCATGGTCAATACCAGGAAAGGAAAGATTATCACGCAACAGCAAACAAAAAAAATGAATTCTCCAAATCCTCCACCTATTGAAACCGAACAAGTGGTTGCTGCCCAAAGACTGGTAATACAACAATTAACAGACCTGGTGACCAAGATGCAAAACCAGATAAGACAACAACGCGAGGAAATACGTCAGGTCCGTCAAGAAATAAGGCAAGCACGGTTGGTGAGACAACAGCAACAACAACCTCCATCACCACCACCAGCTTCACCAAGCTACATAGATATAAATTATGATGATTTGTAAGGTCTAGATGTTATTTTAGTTAGTAGATGATATGATATTATTTTAGAAGGAACAATAAGGTCTATTGACCCTATGTTTTGTTGAAGAATTATACCTCATGCTGAGATTTCTTTGTTTGTGCATATGTTCCGAGAACAATATGAGTGTACATCCCTTTTCTTACAAATCTCGAGGACGAGATTATTTTTAAGGGGGGTAGGATTTGTAAGACCCAAAATTAGTAGAAAAAAAATAATATAAATAAAGTATCATAATGCTTTGGAAATAAGGGAATAAGAAAGATGGGAAAAGAATTTTTTTTAAAAGAAACCATTTATACATCCCATGAAATAAATCACAAGGAGAATAAAACTTAAATTAGTAATATTAAAATAGTATGGTTCATATTCACCTTTGGGTTTTCAATTGATACATTTGAAAAATCTGAAAACTAAAATAGAAGTATAAATTTGAATTTGGAATAGAAAATAGAACATAAATGGGAAAGGAAGAAAAGAGAAGTAATATGAAAACATGAGTAATATATTTGAATAAATATTCCCAAACCAAATACTTTTAATTGCACCAAAATGAACTAGTTACAAGTTTGAATTGAATTGGTATTTTAAATTTGAATTTGTGAAAGATTAGAGAAGGGAAGAACTAAGAAAAATACTACATAAAATAAAATAAAAATCAGAATAAACATCCTTCACACTTATATTATTAAATTATACCATTCAAACTGAGGACAAGTTATTCACAAAGTTTGAATTTAAACTTGAACTCAAATTGGATTTGAAAATGGAGAAAAGAAAATAGAAAATAAAAAGAAAAAGAATAAAAGCCTTCATGGGCCGGCCAGATCCTATTCGGCCCACTTAAACAAACCTGCACGCGCGGCCCAACTTCACCCCCGCCGCGCCGCACTCACTCGCTGACGTGTGGGGCCCTCTGCCCAGCCTCTCCCTCGCGCCGTTCACTCCGCGCGCGGCCACTTACACGCGGGTCCTACTCGTCGGTCACCCACCGCGCTCGCTCCTCCCTCCCTCTCTCTGGTCCGCGGGGCCCGCACGTCAGGCCGTCTTCAACAACCTTGCCGAACGCGGCGGGCGGACCGCGCGGACGCCGCTGTGCTCGCCGTTCGGTTCCCTCCGCTCGGACTTCACCGTGGTGCATAAAAGCCGAAGCTCCGCGACCCCTTCCCTCCATCCACCCGTGAGCCGTCGTCGCAGTGAGAAGGGAGAAAGAAGAAGAATTCCGCCGCCGCGGTTCTTGGCCTCGCCGACGACCGGGCTCGAATTGGGGCACCCAGGGGCTCCCTTCGGCTGCATTGAAGGCAACCGCGACTGAATTACCGAGGATTGTCCACCGGCGGCTCCGGAATTCGTCACCGTCGACTCAGCTCCGCCGCGGATCCGCCTTTGCCGTGGCCGGACCCTCTTCGCGCCGAGACTGCCGGTAAGAACTACTCCAGTGAGTTCGCCATCCCCTAAGCATCGTGTAGCAGCCTTCAATTGAGCTCTAGGGCACTGGAACGATGGATTGGGGTTTCTCCGGCGATGATCCGCCGTGATTTCGGGCGGCGCCGCCGTCCCGAGCTGGTGATTGGGGGGGGGAAACGCTGTGGCCGTTGGATCTCTGATGTGCGGCCCGGATTAGATCGTCGCGTACCGGTTGGGTTGGGATAGCGTGGACCGTCCGATCGGGATCCCGTGACCCTGGTTCAATCTCACTTCATTAAACCGCGACCGTAGGATCTAGATCCAAAGCTCCACATCGTGTACCGGTTCACTATATGGGCCGATCTAATCTCGGCCGTCCGCGCTTGATCGGATGGCCGTGCTCGGCCGATACCCCTTCGGCTTGCACGTTTTGCGTAAGAGCCCCTCGGGTTTCAGTGAATCAACCCGCCGTCCCACGGGCACTGTTGATTGAGTCTCGGGTTATTTGTTAAACAGCCCCTGCGTTTCCCATTAATTGAGGCCCAGTCCAGTGCAGTATTAAAGTGATTAAATGAATTAGAAATTAGATTTTTAATACAAAAATAATTGCTAGAACTTAGATAATTCATAGAAAATTTATTTTAGCTCCAAATTGAACCATTCCAGTTTCTAAAATTTTGTAATAATATTCTTCATCATTTAGTGCCTCTGTTTTGTCATGAAAACAGTTAGAAATTTAATCTCTCACTTAATCTATTTTAAACACATAAAACCTTTAAAAATTCATAACTAAAAATCTATAACTCCAAAATTAATAATCCCTATTCCTGTGATCTTATTTCAATATGTAGATTATTAATATGTATTTTGCATATATGTTTGGTGTAATGTTAATTTTGCCTATACCATGTATGTCTGTATTGCTACGTTTAGCAGTGAGGCCACGAGGATCTGAAGGATCATCCTGGTACCTGGAATCTCAAGGCCCAGGCAAGTTGTGCCCTTGATCACTTCTTTTTACCCACTCATGTTCTAATTAATCATAATGATCTGCATAGGTTAATTTTGATGGGACCCAATAGGTTACCCTAGTTTGTCTATCTTTATACCTTGTTTACCACTGAACTTTTTGGGTAGTACTTGCTAGTGCTTTATGTGGTTTTGGGTATGAAGGTATATTATTCATGATCACACTTTTATTATATGTTTATTATTACTGTTCATGATAAGATCATTATGTTAATTGGAACATGGAGCGACCACCCGGGAAAACAGTGCTACCACAAGGGAGGAATGGGACCCCTTGGCTGATTAATTAGGAAAGCTAGTGGAAGACTACCTTACCCGAAAGGGGCAAGGGCAGTAGGGGAGTGGTCAGTGTAGGGAGGCCCTCGGGAGGATTTTGCTGCGATGGCGGTCCTGCAAGGGATTCCTGCATTGGAACTTCCTATAAACTGTAGCGGGTTTTCGGAAGCTAGTGGAACTTTGTAAAGGCCTCGTAGTGGATCCCTAGCCATTCACCTCGGTAGTGTCTAAGGGCCTTGCAAACCCTGGCGACATGGGATACACGACTTGTGGGTAAAGATGCGCAACCTCTGCAGAGTGTAAAACTGGTATACTAGCCGTGCTCACGGTCATGAGCAGCTCGGACACTCACATGATTAAATTATGGAACTTAAACTCAATTTGTCATATGCATTGCATCGCAGGTGAAGTTGTTACTTTTGTTCTACTATTTAACTGGGTTGGTATTTACTTATACTTAGTAACTGCTAATAAAATTTTGACCAACTTTAAAAGCAATGCTCAGCTCTAACCATCTTCTTTGGTAAGCCTTACAATTCACATGAGCTCCCACCTTTGGCGAGTTCATACACATTATTCCCCACAACTTGTTGAGCGATGAACGTATGTGAGCTCACTCTTGCTGTCTCACACACACACAGGTCAAGAACAGGTACTGCAGGATGAAGCGCTTGGAGGATGCTGCGATGTGTTCGTGAGAGATCTAGGTCGTCGTCTCCCAGTCAACTTTGGGTTGCTGGACCGTTGTCTCCCTATAATGTAATTATTTATTTTGTATAGAACTCCTGTTATATATAAAGTTGTGACATTCGATCCTGTGCCACTATACATCATATGTGTGAGACTTGGTCCCAGCATACCTGGTGTTTATGTTAGCGCCCGGGTTTTGGACCCCTAAAATCCGGGTGTTACATAGACCCAATGTGAGATCCACACAAACCTGCATGTATCTCCTTCATCAGCTCTACACCTTCGGCTCTGGATAGACACTTAAGAAGTGGAGAGCAGACTCCATGCTTGTATAACTCCCCTTCTATTATTACATATGGTCTTGTTCTTGCCTCCATTCTCTTATTATAAGCTTCATCGTCTGAAAGGCAGTTACCTTGGAGAAAAGATATAATCTCAGTCCTCCAGTCTTCACTATGAACAGGAGATATAGTGAGCACTGCTCTTTTGAGGAGTTCCACCGAAGGTGCTCTTATTGTCTCAAAAAATACTTCCGAAGGCAAAGGCAACCCATGTGCCGCTGACTTGGCTAGCAGATCAGCGTGCTCGTTTTCTCCTCGTGGAATATTCTTAACAGAAAACCCCTCAAATGAAGCTTCAAGCCTTCGAACTGTATCCAGGTATTTCTCAAGCTTCGGATCTCTTGCTTTGCAACTCTTGTCAACATGTCTAGAAATAACTTGGGAGTCGGTTTTAAGGACCGCCCTTCTTATCCCCATTGCCTTTAACTTTCGAAGCCCCAAAAGTAAAGCTTCGTATTCAGCAATATTATTTGTACAACTGAAATCAAGCCTTATTGCATAGCATGTTCTGACTTTGGAAGGTGCAACTAAAACAGCAGCCGCACCTGCCCCAAAGGTTCCCCAGGAACTGTCGCAGAACACTGTCCAAGCTTCGGCATCTTTATTTGCTTCTTCTTCTTGAGCCCCTGGCGTCCAGTCAACGATGAAGTCTGCTAACGCCTGGGACTGAATTGAGGATCTATGCACATAATCAATGCTGAATTCGTTGAGTTCCACGGCCCACTTTCCAATCCTTCTAGTAGCTTCTCTGTTCTTCATGATATCCTTCAGAGGTTGTGATGAAGGAACAATTATATGGAATGCTTGAAAATAATATTGAAGCTTCCTGGAGTCCATTAAGACAGCATACAACACCTTCTCCAATTCTGTATAGTTTTTCTTTGATAAGCTTAGAACTTCGGAGACAAAGTATACTGGGGCTTGCTTTTTAATTTGTCCTTCCAGTTTCTCGTGCACAAGTGTCGCACTTACTGCAGAGTGCGAAGCTGCCACATATAATAGCAACGGAGCCCCTAGCGCTGGTGGAGTTAATGTTGTTAGATCAATTAAGTATTGCTTCAGCTCTTCAAAGGCTTTCTATTGAGCTGGGCCCCATTAAAAAACTTCGGCTGACTTTAGTATTTCAAAAAAATGGCAAGTTTCTTTCTGCTGATCTAGATATAAATCTATTCAATGAAGCCAATCTTGCTGTCAACTGTTGGGCCCCCTTTTTTGTGCTTGGCGGTTCCATTCGAAGGATGGCTTCGATCTTGCTTGGGTTAGCTTCGATCCCCTTCATTGAGACCAGACAGCCAAGGAACTTACCCTTCTTTACTCCAAAGACACATTTTTCAGGATTTAATTTCAGGCCAGCTTGCCTGAAATTAGCAAATGTTTCTTGCAGATCAGCGATATGATTCTCTTGCTTCATTCTTTTTACTATAATATCATCAATGTATGTTAGCACATTCCTGCCTATCTGGGAATGAAGGACCTTGGTTGTCATCCTGCTCAAACTACCTCCAGCATTCTTGAGCCCCTCAGGCATCCGAAGATAACAATATGTGCCACTGGGAGTTATGAAGCTAGTTTTTGGCTCATCCTCCTTCTTCATCCATATCTGATGATATCCTGAGTAGCAATCCAGCAGACTCATAAGTTCTGAAGAAGCTGCCGCATCCACCAGAGAGTCTATCCTTGGCAATGGAAATTCATCCTTCGGATAGGCTTTGTTGAGATCTGTGAAATCGATACACATTCTCCATTTGCCGTTAGCCTTCTTCACCATAACAGTGTTGGCTAACCACTCTAGATATTTTACCTCTCTAATAACACCGGCACTGAGAAGCCTTTTTACTTCATTCCAAGCACCTTCGGCTTTATCATCAGACATTTTCCAAAGCCTTTGCTTTCTGGGCCTAAAAGATGGATTGACATTGAGTGAATGTTCAATGATGTCTCTGTTGACACCACAGAGATCATTGGCCGACCATGCAAAAACATCTTTGTTGTTGAATAAAAACCTTATAAAAGTTTTCTCCTGCTCTTCAGACAATTGAGACCCCAGCAATACCTTCTGCTCTGCTATGTCTTCACATAGAAGCATGGGCTTCAGCTGATCAACCGAAGCAGCCTTCTCTCTTCTATACTTGTACTGCTCACAAGCTTCAACTCCATCTATATTGTCGATGGCTTTTGAGTCTGTCCAATTTCCCTCAGCCTTTCTGGCAGGAGACTTCCATAAATAGCAATAGGCCCTTGTTCTGAAGGTATCTTCATGCATAGATATGCTAGATGAAGAATTGCTTCAAAAGCATTGAGTGTCCCACGACCAATGATTGCATTGTAGGGGTATTCCATGTCAACAATATCAAACACAATCTGTTCAGTTCTTGTATTGTGGACAAATCCGAAGGTCACTGGCATTGTGATCTTACCAAGTGCTACAATCTGCCTTCCTCCGAAGCCACAAAGAGGGTGTGTAGCATCATGAATCTTGTCCTCTGGCTCTTGTATCTGTCTGAAGGCCTTAGCAAATATGATATCCGCTGCATTGCCTGTATCAACTAGAACATTGTGGATCAGAAATCCCTTGATGACACAAGATATGACCATAGCATCATTATGGGGGTAATCTTTGAGCTGAAGGTCCTCCTGAGAGAAGGTGATTGGAATGTGGGACCATTTTGACTTGATGAAGGGTCCCTGCACCCCAACATGCTGCACCCTTCTCTGAGCTTCCTTCTTCTGCCTCTTGTTGGCCGGCTCTGAGCATGACCCGCCTATTATCGGGAGCACCAGCTTCGTAGCCGAAGCAGCTTCAGCTTGATTGTTGAATGAAGCCATCAGCTCAATCAGTGGAAGTGAGTTCACCGGAGGTGGGCGCCAATGTTGGGGACTTGTTCTCAAATGCTATGAGTTAAGAACAAGGCAACATAGAAAATGGGTTAATGATTAACGCCTTTCATCCTTTGAAGCATTATTCCCCTAAGGATATAATGATTCTTCGGACGAAGGTCATGAAGGACGTACCTTCATCATCACAGCTCATATCAATGAAAGACGAAGCGTATGAAACATGAGAAATAACATGGATAATTGTATGACATCATCAATGTAATTTTTACTATATGATTATGAATGAATAAAAAACAATATTGAATTACATTTGTACCTTCGGCTTGACAGAAAGTAAGGGTACGAGTGTGACGCGCGAGCGAATACACGTCAACGTGAACAATACGGGGGTACTGTTCACCTATTTATAGGCACGGGACACAGCCCGCGAGAAATTACATTCATACCCTTTACACTTGGTTACAATCATAACATAATCTGTCGTGGGCTAATTGGTCATTCCATCTTTTAAATCGGTGCATCTGGAGATACATTACGAAGCTCCTTAACTGATAGCTTTGGCATTGTGTTCTGGTCTTCGAAGGTGTTTCTTCTCAGAAGACCTTCGGCGACGAAGCTGCCCCCCAACAGATAGAATACAAATCCATTGCTTCTCTAACTTCAGCTAAGGCAGTGGAATTCATACAAGATATAATATTCAGGTTTGGGATACCGAATAGCATCATAACCGACCTGGGATCCAATTTCACTAGCTCTGAATTCTTTGATTTCTGCGAACAACGGAGCATCCAGATCAAATATGCGTCAGTAGCACATCAAAGAGCCAATGGTCAGGTGGAAAGGGCTAATGGAATGATACTAGAAGCACTCAGGAAGAAAGTCTTCGATAAGAATGAAAAGTTCGCAGGGAAGTGGATCAGAGAATTACCTTATGTGGTTTGGAGATAAAGAACTCAACCCAGTCGAGCTCTGCATGGAAACACCCCCTTCTTCATGGTCTATGGTTCGGAGGCAGTACTACCCGCCGACCTTAGGTTTGGGGCACCAAGGCTGGTCTTCAAAAGCATAGCAGAAGCGGAAGCTACCAGGCTAGAAGATATTGACGTACTAGAAGAAGAGCGATTGAATACAGTAATTCAGTCAGCTAGATACCAGCAAACCCTGAGGCGCTATCATGATAAGACTATACGACATCAATCCTTCCATAGTGCGAGACTTGGTCGTTTGCCGAATTCTAACAGGAGAAGGACGACACAAATTATCGTCACTATGGGAAGGGCCATTCATGGTGTCGGAGGTCACTCGGCCAGGATCAGATCGGCTTACTCAAATGGATGGCACGGAAGTAGGGAATTCTTGGAATATAGAGCTCCTCAGGAAGTTTTACCCTTAGCAAGAACTATCAGAGCAACGTTGTATTCTGTAATTGGAAAATATGTCATCAATAAAAGATTTCACTCTCAAAGGCATTCAAACTATTAGTTATCCATCGACTTCGACTTGATTAAACTTGGAATCAAAACACTTACTCAACCTAGGGTGACCACTATACCCTACTAACGGAGCAATCAGCTTAAGTCGGCAATGACTTAAGATGGTGCAACATGCTCGCGCTTACTCGACTTAGGGTGACCACTATACCCTACTAACGGAGCGATCAACTTAAGTTGACAATGACTTAAGATGTTGCAACATGCTCGCGCTTACTCGACTTAGGGTAATCACCATACCCTACTAACGGAGCAATCGGACTTAAGTCGGCAATGACTTAAGATGGTGCAACATGCTCGCGCTTACTCGACTTAGGGTGACCACTATACCCTACTAACGGAGCAATCAGCTTAAGTCGACAATGACTTAAGACAGTGCAACATGCTCGTGCTTACATGACTTAGGGTGACCACTATACCCTACTAACGGAGCAATCAGCTTAAGTCAGCAATGACTTAAGATAGTGCAACATGCTCACAACTACTCGTCATAGGGCGACCTCTATACCTTACTAGCTGATCAATTGGCGTAAATTAGGAAAAGACTCCAAAACCAGCACGTCGCACTTACTTCTGCAATCGTTCATGACGACTGTTGAATTCTAACAACAGAAACAAAATGTTATAGTTTTCAGCGCCAAGAACACATTCTAATATCCTATCCACCGAGTATCCGAGCGCACTGATCATGCACACATATAGTTCACAAATGCATTCAGTACCTTCTAAACACGTCACTACGGCAAAACATCTCTATTTGGCAATGTCTTTCGTAGGAGCAATCGAGGAGGAAGGGCGACTCGAAGCATCCAGCGCAGCCTTGACATCCACAAAAATGTCATCAGGAACAACTACACCGGGCCTTCTCATCAGGATTCGCCCCGTGTGAATGGCTTTGTCCATAGCCTTGTCACGCTGGGCTTTTAGAGCGGTGCAGTTGTCCTCTACAACTTTGGTAGCCAGTCGAGCGGGCTCTAGCTCCTGGGCAACTGATCTCTTGGAGGCACACAGATCTTTGATGATGGAGTCCTTGCTTGACACCAACTGTCTAAGCCACAGGATCTCATCCTGGGATACTTGCAGTTCATGACGATGATGATCCAGATCTGTCATAGTAAAGCGGTGGCTCCTTTGCAAGATGGTTAGAGAATTGCTGGCATCACGATACAACCTATCCAGATTATCGCGAGAAGCTGCAAATGCTCGTTTCTCCTCCTACAAACAAGAATCAACTCTCAAGCATCCAGTAAGCAATAAAAGCATGGCAGATCCAATTAAGTAAGCTTACCTCGTTAGCCGCCCTTTTAGAGTCAAGCTGAGCATTAAGAGAGGAATTCAAAGAATGTGCATCGTCCAAAGAAGCAAAAACCTAAGCCAGGTCGATCTGACCTTGGGAATACTTCTCCTCAAGCTCGGAGTACCGTCGGGTTGAGTCGGCTCGATGTTGAAGATGTTCTTCCTCAAGCTCAGAGTACCGCCAAGCCATATCTGACAAAAAGCAGTCGAAGAAGGATACATGGTTAAAAACAAGTTGATCAATAAGCCAAGGAAGAAACAAAGGTACCAACCAGCATTTGACGCTTTCAAATCAGCTATCTGTTTCTGAAGCAACAATGGATTCCACTGCGTCAGAGACAGAGCTCCTTCTAGGATAGTGGCACCATGTGATCTCAATTGAGCAGACATCCCGTCAACCAAAGCCTGTTATTAAAAACAAATGAGTACAGAGGAAATGATTAACCAGGAGGAACGACAGAACGAAAAGAGCTAAGTTACCTGAAGATTAGAAAAGAATCAGGGCAATCCCAAGTCATGAGAAGCTGTGTTGTAGCTCGACGAAGGAAGATCAACTGGAATAATCTAAAGAGCATTGTCGGGGGTTGATTCAGCTCCACTAGCAGATATTAGAATTCTGGCATCTGGCTCTCTCACCTCCAAGGCGACTCCCTCACTCGAAGTTAAAGAAGCATGCATCGCTATCACTCAATCAGATCATGGTGGAGACGACCCAACGTGGACGTCCATGGAGGTGTGGGAAGGAGAGCTCACTCGGACACCCTCGAGGGCTGGGTTGCAGCTTGCGCCACCCACCAGAGCCGGATCATTACCAGCGACACCCTCGGGGGCTGGGTAACCGCCAGCACCACCCTTGGGGGCTAGGTTTTCTGCAACAGCCACCTCTAAGGCTAAAGGATCCTCAGTCACCTCCATGGGAGTCGAGCAATCCTGACCAACTTCTTAACACCGAAGACTGCCTTCCAAGGTCGACGATGCGAGAGATACTGCCCGGGATACCTCTAATCCCACGTTTGGAATGTTAGAGCAAACATCCATCATATCACCAGCAGTCGGTTCTGACAGCATATCTTCAGGAATGACATCCTCAAGGGCCTGATCAAAATCTGTTATGGATAATTCTTGAAGGCTAACAAGAGCAGACAGAGCTGGAGAAGGAATATCACTATCCCCCCTACTACCTCTATAACGTCGGCTATTCTTACGAATTAGCGGAACTTCTTCTTCCTCTTCTTCGTCCTCGTCAAAAATACGGACAATAGCGGGTGCACGATCACACCCCATTGGGGTCAGCTTCAACAAGGTTACACCCATTGGCGTCAGCTTCAACAAGATCACACCCATTGGGATCAGCAGGTGCACGGATACACTCGTTGGGGTCAGCTGGTGCACGGTCACACCCATTGGGGTCAATTTCAACAGGTACACCACCATTGGGATCAACTTCAGTAAAGACCTCTGCTGGTACTTCTTCACAAACAGGAACAGAAGGGCCAACACCCTGGTCCAAGCATGACAGTCGCCGAAGCCGTCTCTTTTTCTTCTTTTTCTCCTCAACAGGCACAGTTGGGCGGCTGACCTGGCGAGGACGCTTTGGGCGAATACCATCAGGCTTTCGGGTGTCCACTATTTTGTCAAGCTCTGGTATAACCGTAACAGCCATTGTTTCATCAGGGGCCGAGTCAGAAGATTCTCCAGCCAACATATTGAGTACAACATCTATTTCTGCATCATCTGGACTCGCTAGCATCTCAAAATGAACTTGCCTCTCATCATTGGGAAGATCACAAAGAGAAGCAACCATGGCCTCAATATCTTCAGGAGAGGGTCGCACTCTAAGACCCAGACCACTATCACCAGCAGGAGGATTGGACACGAAATTGAAAAAGGACTTAGAAGGTGGCAGATTCCAAGCAGAGTAGGCAACAGGAGCACCAACATTTGATGCTTTGCCTTTCAAGATCATGTCTAGTTGGCTCACCAGATCCTCAGCAGGAATCCTCTTATTGGTAACCCGAGTCGAGTCAGTAACACCACTATACAAGTAAGCTGGGTATGCTCTGTCCTTCAAGGGCTGAATATTCTTAAAAACAAAGTCAGCAACCATAGCCTCGGTGGTCAGACCTCTCTCCTTCAGCAGATAAATTTCAGCAAGTAGAACCCTAGCTTCTGTTACTTCCAAGGCAGTAGGAGACTCAATCCAACTCAAAGTGCGCACATCTGGCTGTCTCCCCGGCCGAGGGGGAGGGACTTACCGTGGTTTTCCACAATAAACCACTCAAGGCACCACCCTTTAATGTTGTCCTTAAGCGGAATGTCAAGGTATTATGTTTTCCTCCCGCGGCGCATCTCCAAACTCACACCACCCACGAGCTGGTGCTGCCCCCCAGCCATCCCTAAGTCGACAGTGAGACAAATACTTCCATAAACCGAAGCGGGGAAGAATTCCGAGGTAGGCCTCACACAGATGTACAAAGATAGAAATTTGCAAGATGGAATTGGGATTCAGATGAGTCAGGTTTAGATGGTAAAAGTCAAGGAGACCATGGAAGAAGGGAGAAATGGGAAGAGCAAGGCCGCGGATAAGAAAAGGAACGTAGACAAAGGACTCATGGGTATCTTTTGTCGGAACAGTGACCCCACGGCAAATCCGCCAAGAATAAAGCTCCTTCGGAGGAAGAACTCCAACATCGACAAGGCGGAGGAGATCTGATTCTGAGGCAACAGATATATGGTTACCTATGAACGGCAACTGGCTGTTAGGGTCGATGGGAGGAATGACTACCGCAGCAGAATTCTGGTTCTTCCGCTTGGGCGCCATCACAATCTCACCGGCGGATTGAACAGAAGCGAAATTAGAGGGAAACAGAGGAGTGGCTTGAGGCGGAAATGTGAAGTTAGGGCTCAGAACTCAGAGGCGTGCGGCGACGTGATATAAATGGGGTTTTCCTGGGTTGGACACTATTTCTGAAAAGTGCCAAGTCATCACTCGGGAAAACAAGATTTCTGACATAACTCGGTTGTTACCTCTAAAAACGCCGACGTGGCCCAGAGTAACTCGGTTGTTACCTCTAAGACGCCGATGTCGTCAAGCATCACTCGGCTGTTACCTCTAAAACGCTGGCGTGGCCTAGCGTAACTCGGTTGTTACCTCTAAGACGCCGACGCAATCTAGCATAACTCGGCTGTTACCTCTAAAATGCTGACGTGGTCCAGAGCAACTTGGCTGTTACCTTTGAAACGCTGACGTCAACAAACACCACTCGACAGTTACTTCTAAAAGACGCCGGCAATGCCTGCAATAGCTTAGCCGTTTTCTCTATGTAATTGCCGGCAGAACCAAATACGACTCAGCAATTACCAGTCATTACTCGAGCGTTATCTCTAAGAACAACGGCAGTGCTAGGCATGAAGACAAACTATCGATTGACTATAAAAGAAGAACGATGGAAAAGCGAAAGGATACTCAGAACAAGCTGAAACTTTCTTCAATATATAAAGGAGGGAAGTTCTTCCACAAACTTGAAGACCAACTCATTATGAGCCGGCCTTCTTTCCCTTTTTCGCTACATTACACTACTACATCACTACACTATACTACTAACTACTACTACATTATTCCACTACTACTAATACTACTTCTACTACTAGTTATCTATACTAATATTTAAGCCAGTGGCACTTCGCCACTAGCCTTGCTGCTGCCGCTGTCGCCGTTGCCATCACCGCCGTCGTCGCCTCCATCGTCGCTGTTGCCCTTATCGTCACCGTCACCGCCGCTCTCCTCCTCGGACGAGTCAGAGGAGTTCTCGTCCGAGGAGATCTCTGACTCATCCGAGCCCTCGAGCCCGAAGCGCTCGATGGCCCGGATGTACGTCCACACCTCGGCAGCGATCCCTTGGGAATCTTCCGAATCATCGGACGACACCGGGGGAGAGGCATAGACCGGCGACCCCTCAGACTCGAAGGAAAACTCCTCCTCTGAGTACTCGGAGTCACCGAAGTCCTCCAAGGGGGGACTTGGCTCGCACTTCCGCTTGTCGCCGGAGTGGTGCGACGAACTTCCGCCCTTCTTGTTCTTGCCCATGGTTGATTGGAAGAGAAGAGAAAAGTGGGAGAATAAGCAACAAATGGCAGGAGATGTGTGAAGACACCAGCGAAGCAGGTAGTCTATTTATAGAGGCGGGAGGCAACCACTCATCTCCACCACGGTCACTGAACAGTCGCAAGTATTCAATAAGCCATTCATATCGTCTGGAAACAAGTCAGGCGGCAGACACCGTTTCACGTAACAGCGACACCATTGGGACTGAGGTCAACTACTTGGACGATATGATTACACCTCGCTGTCACATCAAGTTACTACTCAAGGGCAGTTTGCTAAACGCTCAGCGCACTAAGCCGTCCCTTGGTTACACCCATTGGGGAGAGGACGTCCAGGAATTTTCGATAGATTTTCCCAAGTAGTCACATCCATACAGTATACGCAATGAATGTATCAAGACAGAAGAAAGATATCGATAGAGATCGGAGGAAAGCCAAAAATAGCTACTGAAGTACAAGTCTAATCAACAGAAGCATTGAAGCACGAAGCGAAATGAAGACCAGCCAAGAGCCATCTACCGGACGTCCAATCTGTTACCGATCAAATAAATTTCAAACCTAACAGGACATGGGTAGATCGCGCTGCTGATCTCTAAAGCCGGGATTGAAGACAACAGGCCGATCTCTAAAAGCATAAGCTGATGATATAATGCCAAATTCTAAGGCATGAGATGAAAACCTTTGAGTGGATTATTTTTAGTAATCCACTCAAAGCTCGGGGGCTACACCCATTGGGTGCACCTTCGGTGCACCCAATGAATTCTCAACCTCGAAGGCAGAATGCTGATTTCTAGGGCATGGAACGATGATGAAATGCTGATTTCTAAAGCATGGGACGAAGATAAACCAACGACTTCTAAAAAGCATGAGATGAAAACCTTTGGGCCTTGTTCGGTTATTCCAATTCCATGTGGATTGAAGTGTATTGGAATGTATTGGGATGGATTTTGACTTGTTATGGATTTAAACCGACTCAATACTACTCAATCCACATGGATTAATGGTGAAACAAACAAGCCCTTGAGTGGATTATTTTCAGTAATCCACTCAAAGCTCGGGGGCTACAATCCTCAACCCTTAAGGACAAGATGCTGATCTCTAAAGCATAAGCTGGTAATCGAGCAATAATCTCTGAAATACAAAGTGAAGACCGTTGAAAGAGCCGAAGAAGATAATAGAAGTTTGTTTTTACCGGACTGATCAGAGTTCAGAAGCAACAACTTGATAGGTGCACTTTTAGAGCATCCACAATCTAAAATCTAAACTGCAAGCTGGACCTAAAGTCTTTGGGTCGATTGTTTCAAAATCAACTCAAAGATTGGGGGCTTGTGGGGGACAGATATCCCCTGGGTCCACTAGAAGGCTAGAAGGCCTCGCGAAAGACTCTGGGCCCATTACTTCGCAAGGCCATCCCTTCGTGGGCCAGGGGAGGAATCACCGGCTAGAATGGATCAACTCGAGCCCAGATAGCTCATTGGGTCTAAACGTTATCCGCAACATTGATCTGATTCTCCCGGGCAGCACTCTCAGACGTCGGAACTAAACGAGGATAAATCGGCAGGATAATAGAGAGATAAGTTCAGTCGGTTCACTATTACTTAGGAGCACATAGTTATCATACCCGCATGTAACGCCCCACGGTCGAGTATATAAGGCCTAGGGGGCACCCTAACAAAAGACAAGTCACTCATTAGCCATCTACTCAATTCTCTAGCATCATTCATACTAGAGAACTTCCCTATAACCCACCACATAAAGAGCTACACCAGGAAGTAGGGTATTATGCCTCTCTAAGCGGCCCGAACCTGTATAAAATTGTCTATCGTCTCTCGTGCGCCTAGCACGAACCATCGAGCTACAGTCGATTACACCGTCCTACCCAAAAGCACCTCGAGGGGTAACCCCGGGTGCGCGGTCGGGTCCCAAACACCGACAGCATGATTAGTCAATATGGAATTTGTCCCTCTCTTCTTGAGAGAGATATCTTTGGGACCCTCGAGTGATTGGATCAAGAATGCATGGTCGTGCTAGGGTTAATTGTTAACCATTGAATGGATTCTAGTTCACAGTATCTAGAAAGAGAGCTCAACTTAGAGGCACACCAAATATTGTGAGACAAAGGGAACAACATGTACATAATGTTGCAATGGTTCGTCTGATATGATCTTTACGTGTGCATAGGAGTTGACATGTCTTGCTAGAGGGCACTGTCAATTATTGGGCCAAGTAAGAGTACTTAGGTCATGTCTATGTGCACGTGAACATATAGGGTCACACACTTAAGGGGAAGGAACCCTAATTTAGATTGGATCCAAAATAGACTGGGTTTAGGGTTGCTGATGGACCATGGAGTTATAAGCCCACTAGAACACCTATATAATAAGGGGCGGGGCGCAGTTAGGGTTAACCTAATTCACCACCTACAAACCAGCAATCGCGTCCCTCTTGCCTCGCTTAGCCACCGTCGAGAACCTATCAATTCGGTACATGGCGCTTCCTCCTTGTACGTGTGGATACCTTGGAGGTGTTGCATCTGGAGCACTAGGATGAACCGCGTGAGGACGTGAAGGACGTCGGTGACTGCATGACACTGCTTGATGCGTTTGTCTACATTAAGATGGCTTTCACTACATGTGCGTCTAGTGGTAATTCCATGACCTATAGCAACAGTAGTTCCTGGTTTATGGGGTCGAAAATTTTGTTTTGTGCTAGTGTGGCCTCCCTATAATCCTTCAGTGGTATCGGAGCCAGGTTCTACGTAGTTTTTGGGTCTGGATCTAGGTTCATGAGATAGATCTATTTGATGCACAGTTTGATTAGATCAATTGGTTATAAGGGGTTGAAATAGATCACATCAGATATGACTAAAGAGATCGGTTCGTCCTTCTCTGTTATGTGCGTGACTTGTCCATATCGGCTGGAATCACCATCGGGGCTAACTGCGTACACAACTAGCAGATTGACATATCAAATCGATGTCATGAGTGTAATCTTCTTTAGGTCAAAAGTCTTGGATATGGGTTGATTTGATCAATTGCATGAGATTTTTAGTGAAATTTCTATTCTCCTATGATTGGTATTGCTATCTGCTGAGGTGGCGAACATATAGAAAACATGTCTGTCTAACCTGTTTTTGTAGGACATCTTATGATCAGTATGGTTGTTGTGTGTATATGATGTATATAAATGAATTATTCATGACCTGCGTGTTGTGACCAGGGCAATACGGCTGGAGCCATATGTATTGTCCAAATTTAATGTAATGACCTATGTGTCAACATGTGACGATCCAAAGAGTATATGTAATTTATTTACCAGCCTATGTTAGATAGGTCTTGAAGGACTCATCACCAGAAGGGCATACCTATATCATGGAGATGGAGATCATGATGGACATATTATTGGAGATGGGGATCACCATTTGACAGCAAGCCATACCGAATCAATACTATTGTGTGAATGTCATTCTTAATGTTTTACTTATTCGTGTTGCATATATTGTCCTTGCATGCAATGATATAAGTAGGACGATCCCACATAAATGTTTACGCTTAAATGCCTCTCCAAACCTTGCACTATCATAAGTATTGTACAATTGGTGGTAGGTCTATGAAATTAGGGTGCCACCAGTTTTCCTTGACTAGATAGGTTTGTATCGGATACAAACTGCAGAAAGGGTTGGTTAACTTAAACAAAGTCAACTTAATGGTTAAGTACTTTGTGGCATAAGGTTGGGAGGTGTTGGGGGCCTTCGTCCTCCGAAGGTCCTCAAAAACGAGGTCTAACAAAATCTTCCAAGTATAGCATATGAACAGGTACCTTCGGACTTGAGCTAAAAGCATGATCGCGACGAAGGCTGGAGTTGCTCCAAAGCTATGCATGGGGGGAGCTTCGGCTAAATGACAGAGAAAGGAACCGACTTAAAGGGGAAAAGGCTATCTAGTCCTCATAGAGTTGACTATTAGTTAACAATGAATGTAAAGGGCATGAATGTAATTTCTCACAGGCTGCGTCCTGTGCCTATAAATAGATGAACAGTTCCCCCGTACTGTTCACGCTGACTTGTACTCGCACGTGCGTCACGCTTGTACCTTTGCCTTCTATCAAGCTGAAGGTATAAATGTAATTCAATATTATTATTATTCATTCATTCATGATCATATAATAAAAGATATATTAACAATGTCATATGATTATTCATGTTATTTCTCATGTTTCATATGATTTGTCTTTCATTAATATATGTTGTGATGATGAAGGTATGTCCTTCATGACCTTCGTCTGAAGATCATTATATCCTTAGGGAAATAATGCTTCAAAGGACGAAGGGCATTAACATTTAACATTTTGTGTTGGCTTGTTCTTCATTCATAGTATTTGAGAACAAGTCCCCAACATTGGTGCCCACCTCCGGTGAACTCACTTCCACAAGCTTCGTCAAGCACTAACCTCCGTCATGCCGCCGAAGAAAGCTTCAACACTAGGGACCGCTGCACTGCAGCCGCTGGACCCAAACCAAGAAACTCTTTCTCTTCGAGAGGCTCGAAGCCAGAAGAGGAAAGCCACCAGTCCAACACTCCAGGAGGAGGAGTTGGACCAAGAGATCAGGGATATGGAGATCATCCATCAGCAAGTACAAAGGAAGAAGGAGAAGATGGCGCGATTAGCTGATCTTCAAAGGAAGATCGACAAAGCCACTGAAGAAGTGCGTCATCTTGTTCAAAATGAACAAGATCGAAGGCCTCAACACAGGGAGCTTCGTCAAGAAGGCCTATTCAATGAGGATGCATGGTATGATGATCTTAATCATGATGCCTTCACTTTTGATGATGCTTCTCCCTTTGTAGCAGAACTTTAGGCTACCCCATGGCCCCCATCATACAAGCCACCCCAGCTCCCCATGTATGATGGACACTCAGATCCAAAGCAGTTTCTGATGAGTTACGAAGCAACTATATCTTCGTATGGGGGCAACACTGCAGTCATGGCTAAGTCCTTCGTCTTGGCAGTCCGAAATGTAGCCCAAACATGGTATTCTTCTCTTCGGCCAGGGACCATCAAGTCATGGCAGAAGCTTAAGGACATGTTGGTTACCAGCTTCCAAGGCTTTCAAACGAAGCCGGTCATACCTCAGGCTTTGTTTCAATGTACACAAGACCATGAAAAATACCTTCAGACATACGTACGAAGGTTCTTGAGACTAAGGGCACAAGCGCCTACAGTGCCCAATGAGATTGTCATTGAGGCCATGATTAAGGGCCTTCGGCCAGGACCTACGGCTCAGTACTTCGCTAGGAAGCCCCTGCAAACTCTGGAGAAGCTGCTTCAGAAGATGGATGAGTATATCCGAGCTGACAACGACTTCCGCCAAAGAAGGGAGGAAGCTTACAGATTCTCCAAAATGACCAGGGGCTTCAGAGGAAGAATCCATCCGAGGCACATCAGGTCAATCCATAACTCCACTCAAAGTGATGACAAAGGAAGTCAGTCTCAGAGGTCACAATATACCTGACAATCCTCGAGGCAACAGCAAAGCTCCTTCAGGCCACCAGCTCCAAGGGGCAGAGGCGCCAGGGGCTTCAGAGGAAGGTTTGGGGATCAACCTAGGAAGATCTACTGCTTATTCTGTGGTGAGGACAAGGGCCACACTACAAGAATGTGCCAAATCACTATCCAAAAGCAGAGGGAGATTGCAGAAGCTGAAGCTCGACAAAATCAACCAAAGCAGGTCTTGCACACTACTTCATGCCATTCACCCTACATACCAGAATATGTGGGTAATCACTCTACAGCTTCTATTGCTTCGGCTAGTCAACCACAGGCTTCTTGGCCACAGCTTCCACCTCCGCCACCACTACAACCTACTTATTCACGGGGTCAGCAGCCAGAAGGGAGCCATCACACCCAGCAGCAGAGGGAATTCCAGGGAAGAATCCAAAGCTCGCACAGTCAACAGTACTGTGTCGGAGTCAAAGCACATCTATTGAGAGATATCCTACCCTCTGAAGCACTTTTTTACTCTATGCCACTTTGTTTTTTAATAAAGGACAAGTAATGAAAATCTAGATTTAATTCTTTGTAATAGTTTCACTTCTGTTAAAATGAAATATATCTTCTTCACAGATTTACGAAGCTCGAAAATTGTCGAAGCTTCAAAAGTCGCTCTTAAGGGAGCGCAACAAAAGTCTTGCCGAAGCTTAAAAAGTCGTTCCCAAGGGAGCACAGAGTAAGTTTTTTGCTCAAAAGTCGTTCCTACGGGAATGCAGAGCCAAATACCGCCGAAATATAAGGCGAAGCGCGAAAAGTCAACGCGAAAAATACCACCGAAATATAAGGCGCAACGCGAAAAGTCAACGCAAAAAATACCGCCGAAATATAAGGCGAAGAAGTTCAAAAGACGTTCCTAAGGGAATGTAGAACTTACACCGAAAAATAAGCGGTGAAGCCAAAAAATAAACGGCAAAGAGATTTTGATCGTTCCTAAGGGGACGCAGAGATGGTATGTTCCAGTGTGGGTGTGTGGGTGTGTATTTTCGGCATTAGCATCATCTTTTGCATCATATCATCACATCATCTCGCATATCATCACATCATACATCATATTGCACCAATGACACGAATTGAATACGAAGTAGATCCTCGGAGATTTTATAAAAAATGAAAGCGTGCTAAGGCACAAAGCTGAGAAATACAGCTTCGTCTGTTCTAATGCCAAAGAAAGGATCCTTTGCTTACGAAGATGGGATGTTTTTACGAAGCAAGGATATTTTTTCCGAAGCACGAATTTTCTTCTTTAGGAAACATGAAAAGAAGGGAAGGTGTTTTTTCACCGAAGGCTCAAAAAGCGGTATGTATATAAAGTTTCATGCCTCGCAAATAACTGAATTACAAAAAATTTACATTCAAAAACATATACATCGAGCATCGCAGTCTTGATACAGCAAAGTTACATTGATTATCTAAAAATGTTTTTACAAACAACTACTAGTCCTCTCTCGGGACCTTCTCCACAACTTCATTTAGCAGCTTGTTAACAACTTCGTCAACAATAGATTCGGCTACATTAATGATATCTATTGCTTCTTTCGTTTCCTGGTCTGCCAGGGGGTCGAACGGTTTTGGTGGAGGAGATAGTTCAGCTGCAATAGAAAAATCAATCAGTTGAAGCCACGAAAACAAACGACGAAGCTAAAACCAATTAAACGATACCTATCTGTCTCTCGAGTTCTGCAGCTTTCTCAGCTTCTTTCGCTGCTTCTCGAGCGTCATGAGTATCTTTTTCGCTCTTCTTCATTATCTCGTGGGCCATTTTTCGGCCACCATTCTCCCAAATGTCAATGAAAACATGCTTCGGCCGAGGGATCCTTTGTGTCATCCACGAAGAGGGCAGCTTCGGTCTGGGCCAAGGTTTTAACATGATTACAACCCACCTTCTCCAAGATAGCTGAAAATCCTCTCACACCAGAGAACACGCAGACATCCCCTCGATCACCTAAGATTTCTTCAAAAGCTTCGGCTTCTCTGCTGATCCACTCGATAACACCCTTAGGGTCGCCTCGTATGAAGTTATCTTCGTTTGAATAGGCGCCCACGTTGGCGAAGCTAGCCTTTATCTTCTTCACGTAGCCCAAAGATTTTTCAAAACATCTTTCCTTGGATGCGCGAAGTTCTTCAACTGTTTTTTCAAATAATTTTTCCAATATTCACTGGCCTCTCGATCAGCTTCTGCAGCAGCGCATTTTTCCTTGGCTTCTGCTAGTTGTTTCCGAAGCTCTTCGATCTCATTCTTTTGGACCTCAGCTTGAGCCTTGGAATTAGCGTCGTCTTCTTTTATTTTGTTTATCAATGAAATTGATATCTTGTCTTTTTCAAGGCCATCATTCCTTAGTTCAACCACCTCTAAATGAAGGTTGTTCTGAGCCATTGTATACCCTTCATATTCAATGTCTTTCTGTGCTCTAAGGGCATTACTAAGGATTAGGCCCTGCAAGAGGAGGACAAGATCTGGTATAAGCAAATGAAGCAATTCGTTTTCAAATACAAAACTAGCTTTTATACCTTTATGCTATTATATGCTAAACTATCAGCCAATTCATCCTTTGATAACACTGAAAGGCCTTCTTCTAGCTTCAGAAATCCAAAGCTTCTACTCATCTCCCGACAGATGGATATTTTTTTATTATCCGGGAGACAGTACAAAAATTCTTCCTCCCCGCTGCCATTGAACACTAGTGCCCCCTTCGGGTATTTCAGTTTTTGGGCATAATGTTGAGCCTCTCGTTTCTCTTCCTTAGAGAGTCTCTTTCCCGAAGCATGGCGGATGATGTAATTCAATTGTAACACCCCAGGTGTTACCCAAGGCCCTGACTCCCTACTGGCACCCATGACATGTTATCTCATGTGGTTAAGTGGAGGAGAGGGAGTACCAAAACCTTGGAAACCAAGGATTAACTAAGAAATGTTAATGACAAAAGCTTTACCCAAACATTTTGAGCAATTGTCACCTTGGGCAAAAGAGGTTAAACCCTAGACCCCTTAAAGCACTAGACTTCCAAGCAAGGGATTAGTGGGCAAGCTAATCAAATGGCCAATTCTTGTTTCTAATCCTTAACCAAAGTTTAAGTACACATTAAAATATATAAAAAGCAGAGGGGACACATTACAAAAAGGCGCCTTAAAGACCCCAAATTAATTCATTAAGTGGAGAGCACACTAGAGCTCTCTAATCTTCTCTAAGTCAAAAATAAACCCTAATCTAAATATCAGGCGTGTTCACTTAGTAAATGGCGCCAAAACCACTTGGTCTGAATACCAAAAAGGAGCCAAACTACCTAAGGAACCCACTGGAAAAATTTGAACCTGAGCCACAACCATTTGACACGATTTGACATCACTTTTGTCTCGGGGTGAACAATGAGACAATCCAGATTTGGCGTCCGCATATCTTCTGACCTAGGGCGTATCCTCCATCGGAACTCACATACAAGAGATAGCCATAGGAGCCAAGAAGAGGTCTGTGCAGGATTTTTGCCAAGATTCGCACGTTTGCGATCTCAGCAAGCATTTGAATAAGGATAGAAACACACCTCCATGTGTTCGACACGCCCTGACCTCGCCAGAGCACGCCCCGGCGCCCGACCCCGCGTGCACCGTGCCGAGCCGAGCCAAAACCGTGCCCCCGCCCACGCCTATAAAGCCAACCGAGGCTTCAATCGTACGCCCCCGCCCACTCCCGACCTCGCCGGAGCGCAAGATCGCCGGCGTTTGCCCTGCGCACGGCGTGCCAGCGGCCGCCCGAGAACCCACCATCGTAGACCGACCAACCGAGCCATTCCCAGCCCCGTTCGACCCTCGAGAGAGACTCTACGTGCCTCGGTGAAGCTCCCAGAGCAAGGAATCGAGCTCTGCCTCGCCGGAGACACCGGATCAAGGTCACCGGACTTCACCCGATCGTCGGCGAGCGTAGACCTGGGCTCCACGGTGAGTTTTTCTTCAATTCCTTGCATGGGTAGACTCCTTAGCACCCCATGAAGCTTCCCATGCCCTTGGATTGAACTATATCTCCGTGGATAGGTCGGAGTACACGCCGCCGACGAGCTCGCCCGCCTGCGCACGTGGACCGATCGATTCCGGCCATCACCGTCATCGAGCCGTACCTTGTCGTGACCGCAAGGACTTCCCGGAGCTAACCCCGCCCTTCGCTAGACCTCCCTCGCCGCCGGTAAGCCTGTGCCGCCCTATTTACTTCCGCGGGTACTGTTCAAGGGGGGAAGGGACCTCGGGGAAGAAGGAAAAGAAGTCAGGGGAGTTTTTGAATGGTCAGAGACTCAGGTGAATAGTTGTGCATGGGTATAAGTTAAAAGATTGTTTTAGGAAAAGCCCAGGGTCCTTGGTGTAAACTGGTTTTCCAGAAAACCTTTTAAACATTATTCATTTAAATACAAACAGAGCTTGTAAAATTTATAACTTCAGTTTTATTTAGCCAAATTTGGTCAAACCAATTTTGCTAGGTTCCAAATAATGTGAACTACTTAAGAAAAATACAAAACACCCTAAGTATTGCAGAAGATTTTAAAGTTTTGAATTAAATAGTAAACTGGCCAAAAGTTAAATAAAAGAGGGAAAATAGCTACAATATTAGACTGGGGTTAAGAAAAATCAGAGAAAGACTTAACCACTCCTTAATCTGTTTAAAAATAGTAAACCCCTCAGTACACCAAAGTAAGGAAGGGTTTACCATTTAAACCCTTTTTAGCTCAAAGTTAAAGAAATTAGAAAAGGTAGTTTAAAAGAAGGACCATGGGGCAACCACATTTTTGCTAGCTCACTTATTTAACATAGTTCACTGAAAAATTTTGTTAGACCCTCTGTTAGTACAAAAGAAATACATTACCTTTTATTTTATGAAAACAATGAAAACTTAGGAAAATCTTAGAAAAATCTTAGAAAAATAATCATGAGGAGAAACCACCCCAAGCCTTGGGATAACTCATAATATGTTATTAAGAACCTAGGAAAAATCTAAGTTTTGTTGTTTGATATTTTTCAAATAGTAAGTTAGTTATAAGTACCTTTTTGGCATTAAACTTCAGAAAATCATAACTAAATATCCAGTAGGTCTTTTTCTATGATTTTTAACACAGAGACCAATTATCACCTATGAATCTTGAAAAAATAAGTGTTGACCCAAAAACCCCACAAAAATCAGAGCTATAGTGCAAAGTACCCTTTTACCCTTACTTTTGTTAATTTTACACAAGTATTACCTGAATAAATTTCAACCCCAAATTTTGAGAATAACTCACAAAGGTAAATGTTTACCCACTGCAAATTTTACAGCATTTTTGGAGAATGTTAACTGACCTTGATAGTTCAAAATGCTTAATAAGAAGCACAATAGCAAGAAAAAGGGAATTCTGGGAGAAATAGATAATGTACAACCAAAACTTCCAAGGAACCCATGGAACATAAAAATATAATTAAGGAGTGTAACTTCATTCAAAATCTCAAAGATGAAAGTACAAGACTGTTAAGTATACCCAAAAGAAACCCTAGAGAACCACTAAACTTAAGCATTGTTTTTGTTATGCATAACCTTTACAAATTTTCATATCATTTTTATGCATATATCTTACTCATTGCATTCGATAGACTGTAGTCTCGCTGACGTGGAGTACATCCTCGTTCCAGAGCAAGGAGTTGCTCAGGAGGTAGTCCAGGAGCCAGCACTAGAGTCTGCCATCGAGGATCTGCCGGCCCCAGCTTTGGAAGGCAAGCCCGGTTTTATGCATAACCATTATATATGTTATTTTACTGCACTTAATGTTTGTAGGCTTGTACTGTGCACTTAAGTGTAGGAGTTGACTGAAACCCTAGTTGCATGAACTCAGGATTCCCTTTGAGATGGATACTAGTATGCTAGGTCGAGTAGCTGCTTTACTATTTAGGGATCTCGGTAGAAGTTGAAGTGATTTTTCTAGCACTCGCGCGAGGTCAGGAATTGGTTGTATCCATTTCGATATCATAATGATGGTGGTTTGTGGACAATGGTCCATGGGATACGTTGTCTACGAGACGGAAATTGGAATAAGGATTAAGGTGTGGTACCGTGTGTCAAGTGTTTGAACGTACTAAACATATCCCGAGAAATATGGTAAATCGGTAAGCCTAGTACCTGAGTGAACCTGGTAGCAGATTGCCCTCCTCACGCGACCTGAGACGTGGTCTCCCATTCCGGTTATGGTGGGTACAAGTGCGGTCACTGCACGACGGCAGTCGGGGTCAGTGAGGCATTGTACGCCAAGGCGGTGAGCCCCTCTCTGCTGACGGGGAATCGATGGGGATGGTTGATGTGTGTGGGGACGGAGTGCCTCGCCACGTCGTGTGTTTAGGTTTACCTTGCAAGGTTTAAAAACTCTATTTGAGTCGTCTGCTTCTCGTAGCTAATGAGACTGCTTGATCCATGCTGCTACATTGAGTAACAAGTGGAAATGTGTTGATTTGGCAAAAGCTGTTGATTGCTAACTAATTGCTACCATGTATGATTAGCTAGGTTTACATTTAGTCTTAAGAGAGTCACACTAAAACTTGAAAAGCTAAACTTGATTTTAGACCCAGCTAGTGCTTTTGGCAAACCAAACCCCTCAACCAAAAAAGTTGCATGTCTAGAGGTAGAGGAGTAGACTCCTCACACCGGGTAAGTCTAGCTGAGTATTAGTATACTCAACCTTGCTTGTGGCATAATTTTTACAGGTTCTCTGGAGGACATGGTTGCTGGAATGACTTGGTCTTCCATCTTGCCACCGGGTTGGACAGTCGAGTGGGACCCTACCTCGGCAGAGGAGGAGCATGAGGAGTGATGGGCCAGGCTTCCCCATCCCTCCGTTTATTTATTGTTAGTTTTATTCCGCTGCATTCTGAACAATGATCACTGCTTTTGTTAAAACTCCGATGATGTTGTAATAAATTAATCACTCCTTATTACTTGGTTTTATGCTTTATTGTATTTGCTCTGTGCATCACCTTCGAGTGAGTACGTGGTACTTGATCCTGTTAGTGGCCTCGTCGGACTAGATCCGAGGGACTGACGTTTTGTTCCTATTAAAGTGTGGTCTAGCCTTTAAGGTGGGACTTAGGCACTTAAGTTAGAATAATTCGGGCGGTTCTGCCACAGCTGGTATCGGAGCTTGTACCACCACAGAGGAATCAATAAACCATAATTACCATCTTTTCGAAAAGTAAAACTTGTTAGAAACCCTGTCAGATAGATCGGTAAGGTGATAGGGATGAACATAGAGTGTGAAGCCTTAGGATCATAGAAGGGTAGTTAGGTGGCTAATTGAGTGAGCCCTACAGGCTACTATAAGGGATGGGTTTTCCCTATTCCCTATAGGTTGATGTGAGGTCGTTTAGGACGAGCATGCATGCATCAATTATTCAAACTACTTGGTAAAGGGTCAAGAACTTTAAAAGCTATGAGGCATGATAATAAAGGATTGAGTACGCTCCAAGACCCCAACATAACCTTAGAAAAGTCAAGCACTGATTTCCCTTTATTTTTATAATTCTTTTTCTTTCCACTTACGCTTACCCTTACACAGATGACTTCTCACGATTCCTCGGAAGGAGGAAATGCACATTCCCACACGGACGGACTGGCACGAGAGGGTTTTCCCCGCATCTTGTGGGAGGTGCTGCAGGGAGCCGGTTATACGACGCCTCCTCAGTACACGGTGTAGTTGTTCAA
The DNA here is from genome assembly GCA_029449295.1 of Zea luxurians. NCBI lineage: Eukaryota > Viridiplantae > Streptophyta > Magnoliopsida > Poales > Poaceae > Zea > Zea luxurians. The sequence continues at coordinate 4,378,076 of JAOPSE010000010.1, read as the reverse complement.
GGAGCACCGGGTACCCCGCTGTAGGGTGAGGATGACCTTGGAGCCTCATCCCTTGCAGCCGGACTGGCGTTCGTTGGACTCCGAGTCTTTTGGATACCAGGCTAAAGACACTATCGAGGCCATTGCTCTCCACAGACTGACGACCTTCTGTGGCTTTCACCCCTTGGAGCTGTCCACTCACCCCATTGGCTTGTTCCCCGCCGAAAAGGAGGACGACCCAATGTGGAAAGATCGAGTGGAGCATGCCAAGGATATATGGGCTCTTTACCTAGGGCAGACTGCTCACCTAACGGTGCGGTGCATGAATGCCCTGTATCGTCTGCAAGCAGTGCGAGCTGAGGCAATGTCCCAACTAATGGCCCTGGTGGAGGCTACCAAGATCACTCTGGATAACAGGGAGGACCTTGTGGTAGACCTATCCACTGAGCTGGTGGAGAAGGACCTGCAGGTGGAGCAGATGGCCACCTAGATACAAGAGCTTGAGGAGCAGGTAGGAGCCAGGGAGAACACCATCGAGGTTCTCGAGGATCAGCTTATGAACACTCAGCAGCAACTTGAGGAAGCTAACCAGCACTTGGATATGCACCATCAGGAGATTCTGGATATGGAGGCCAACGAGGATGTTGACATCGAGGGAGTAGAGGAGCCGGAGCCCGCATCCAGTTTGGACACTGCTGGCTCAGGGAGACCACCTTCCCCCGAGTCTAGTGTTGCCTCATTTGCCCATTAGGTTTCAGAAGGATTGGATAGAAGCATGCGACAGTAGAACTCCTTAGAGCTAGCTTAGCTTTTGCACCTTTGGGGTACTAGGCTAGAATGAGTTAAGCCTTTTGAGCATTGTTGTAACCCTTAGAGAATTCTTCTGGATTTATGAATGATGAATGATGTTGATTTTTACTTATGAAGAAAAGTTTTATGTCATGTCGTATCCTTTACGAAAAATGCAAGGAAAAATGTTGGCATGCTCAACCTTGCCTTTTCAAAATCTTTCACCATGTATGAACCCTAATATCAAAGGTATGAAGAGCACCCTGAATTTTCAGATGGCAGGAAGAGCGTGCCGTGGACAGAATGAGCGCATTCATCCACCATCGCCACCGCCTCCTACCATGCAAGAACTGATGGCTCAGCAGAATGAGATTCTACGACAGTTGGCTCAGCGTCAGCCACCACCTCAGCACTATGGTGGTGGTGATCACCATCAGCGTCCCCCAGTAGCGGCCACTTATCAGGAGTTCCTCAGCACTCAGCCGCCGTTGTTCACTCGGGCAGAGGATCCGCTTGATGCTGATGTATGGCTTAGGGTAGTGGAATCCAAATTCCCACTGCTTAATGGAGTTTGTTGAGATGTGGCTAAGGTCCGGTTCGCCACCCAGCAGCTTTGCGGACCCGCGCGGACATGGTGGGACCACTTCCTTGCCATGCAGCCAGCTAACCACGTGGTGGAATGGGGAGAATTCAAGGCAGCATTCAGAGGACATCACATACCGGCAGGCATTATGGACCGCAAGCTTAATGAGTTTCTGGCACTTACTCAGGGGAATCGTACTATGTTGCAGTACGCTCAGGCCTTCAACGACCTGTGTCAGTATGCAGGCTATCATGCAGACACTGATGAGAAGAAGAGGGACAGGTTCAGGAGAGGCCTCAGTACTAAGCTCCACGACCATCTCAACACCGTTAGGGCCAACAGTTACAATGAGTTAGTCAACATGGCCATTTCTCAGGAGGACTGCATCACCGCTTGGCAGGCAGAAAAGAAGAGGAAGACCCCTATGGCAGGACCTTCAGCTCAGCCTCAGCGCTTCCAGATTATGTCTGACACTCAGAACCGGGGACCTCAGCAGCAGCAAGGACGATGGGTGATCCGGCCACAGCAGCAGCAGCATGCACCCAGCCGTTCACAACCCCCAGTTCAGAGGAACAGCAACCAGCCACCACAGCAGTACTGTCAGGCAAATGACAACCGATGCTTCACTTGTGGTAGCACTGGACATTATGCCAAGAATTGCCCTAAGAACCAGCAGAGGCAGGGACAGAATTCAAATCAGAACCAAGGCAAGAGGCAGAAGGTGCAAGTGAGGCAAGGCAGGCTTAACTTCACCACCATGGCTGATATTTCAGAGGGAGCACCCGTCATGACTGGTATCTTTTCCGTTTTGAATTATCCTGCAATCATTCTTTTTGATTCTAGTGCATCACACAGTTTTATCGGTGCAAAATTTAGTGCCAAATGCCAATTACCTTTTCATCACACCCATGGGGGTATTACAATTTCAACACCAGGAGGCAGGGTTGCCACCTATTAAATCAACAGGCAGGTGCCTATAAAATTTGGTAGTCTTGTGATTAGAACCACCCTCCTCATCTTGGGTTTGGATAGTGTGGACATCATATTGGGAACTGACTAGTTATCAAGGCATCAGGCAGTAATTGATATTGCAGCAAGGACCATTGAGATTCACTCACCTATTTGTGGTGAAACTATGTTATATTTGCCTAACTAGGGTTGTACCCGTTCCTGTGCCTTCACCCTGATAGAGTCACCCATCGAAAGAATTCCAGTGGTCTGTGAGTACCCAGATGTTTTTCCGGATGAATTGCCAGGGATGCCACCCGACAGGGACATAGAGTTTGCAATTGAGCTACAACCTGGAACATCACCTATATCCAAGAGACCCTATAGGATGCCTCCAGCGGAGTTGGCAGAATTGAAAAGGCAGTTGCAAGAGTTGTTGGACAAGGGATTCATTCGCCCAAGTACTTCACCATGGGGATGTCCAGCATTATTCGTGAAAAAGAAGGATGAGAGTCTGAGATTGTGCGTGGATTACCGCCCTCTCAATGCGGTGACCATCAAAAATAAGTATCCATTGCCCTGCATTGATGTATTATTTGATCAGTTGGTGGAAGCCAAGGTATTTTCCAAGATAGACCTTCTCTCTAGCTACCATCAGATCAAGATCAGGGCCAGTGATATTCCGAAGACGGCTTTCTCTACCAGATATGGGCTTTATGAGTACCTAGTGATGTCTTTCGGGATGACCAATGCCCCAGCATATTTCATGTATTTGATGAACTCAGTATTTATGCCAGAGCTGGACGTGTTTGTGGTGGTCTTCATTGATGATATCCTGGTCTATTCAAAGAATGAAGACGAGCATACTGAGCATTTACACATTGTACTTCAGCGACTGCGCGATCATCGTCTTTATGCTAAGTTGTCCAAATGCGATTTTTGGCTAAGGGAAATCAAATTTTTGGGTCATACCATTCCTCAGGAGGGGATATCAGTTGATCCTGAGAAAGTGCAAGAAGTAATGGATTGGAAGCCTTCTACCACTGTATGACAGATTCGGAGTTTTCTGGGATTGGCAGGATATTATCGACAATTCATTCCGGATTTCTTCAGAATTGCCAAACCTATGACTGAATTGTTGAAGAAAGGAGTAAAGTTTGAATGGAGTCAGAAATGTGAGGATGCCTTTCATGCATTGAGGCAGCATCTGACAACAGCACCCGTGCTAGCATAGCCTAACAATACCAAACCCTTTGAGGTTTATTGCGATGCTTCAGGTACTGGATTGGGATGTGTCTTGATGCAAGACAACCGAGTTATTGCCTATGCATCCCGAGCACTTAGGCCTCATGAGCGAAACTACCACACTCATGATCTGGAGTTAGCAGCCATAGTTCATGCTCTCAAGATTTGGAGACATTACTTGATGGGGGCTCATTGTAATATCTATACTGATCATAAGAGTCTCAATTATATTTTTACTCAGGCAGATCTGAATATGAGGCAAAGAAGATGGTTGGAATTAATCAAGGACTATGATTTGGAGGTGCATTACCATCCGAGCAAAGCCAATGTGGTAGCAGATGCCTTAAGTCGGAAGGCCCAGTGCAACTGTGTGACTATGGACTCCAAGATCGCCACTTTGTGTGACGAGTTGTGCAAGCTGAACATAGAAGTTGTTTCCTCAGGTACCTTGGATTATATTTCAGTAGAGCCCACCTTGCAGGAGCAGATAGTCAAGGCTCAAATTGGTGACAAGGGTGTTCAAGTCATTAAAGAAATCATCGGACAGAAGGTGGATAAGTACAAATGCTTCCGTCAGGACAGCAAGGGAATTCTATGGTTTGGGGACCGATTGGTTGTTCCTAAAAATCCCGAGCTTAGAAAGAAAATATTGGATGAAGCTCACCTTTCCAAATTTTCCATGCACCCCGGCAGTAACACGATGTATCATGATCTCAGATCTTTGTACTAGTGGACCTGAATGAAGAGGGAAATTGCCAAGTATATATTGAAATGCGACACTTGCCAAAGAGTCAAGGCCAGTCATTTGAAGGTGGCAGGCACCTTACAGCCCCTTCCCATACCATCTTGGAAATGGGAGGATATTTGCATGGATTTCATCGTGGGTTTGCCCAATACCTCCCGGCACCACGATTCTATTTGGGTCATTGTGGATAGGTTGACCAAGATAGCTCATTTCTTGCCATTACATACCACCCATAGGGTAAAAAAGTATGCAGAAATTTATATTGACCAAATAGTTCGTTTGCATGGAATACCAAGGACTATTGTGTCTGACAGAGGAGCATCATTCGTAGCACGTTTCTGGGAGCAACTGCAAGAGTCACTTGGGACCCATGTAATAAGAAGCTCAGCATACCATCCTCAGACAGATGGGTAGACAGAGAGAGTGAACCAGATTCTTGAGGACATGTTACGAGCTTGTGTGCTACACTATGGTAAGGATTGGGAAAAGTGCCTTTCGTTGGCAGAGTTCTCTTATAACAATAGTACTAGTCCAGCCTAAAGATGGCACCTTTTGAAGCTTTGTATGGGAGAAGTGAGAGAACCTAGAGGGGGGGTGAATAGGTGATCCTGTAAAAATTAAATACTTGTAGCCACAAAACTTGGTTAAGTGTAAGCTCAATAGAATCAAGTGGCTAAGGACCAAGCTCTTGTGAAACACAATGGTCACGAAGAAAACAAGCACAAGAGACACGGTGATTTATCCCGTGGTTCGGCCAAGTATAACACTTGCCTATTCCACGTTGTGGCGTCCTAATGGACGAGGGTTGCACTCAACCCCTTTCAAGTGATCCAATGATCAACTTGAATACCACGGTGTTTTCCTTTCTTTTACTATCTCCCGTTCACGAGGAATCTCCACAACTTGGAGCCTCTCGCCCTTACAATTGATGATCACAAAGAAGCACGGAAGTAAGAGAGGGGAGAGCAACACACACAAGACTCAAAGCACGAGCACAAACACGCACACAAGCCACAACTTGAGCTCACAACACAATGCGAGGAGTTCTTTACTCAACTAGAGCTCAAGTCACTATCACAAAGAATCAAATGCGCGAGAATGGAGTCTTGGTGCTTAGAGATGATCAAATAATGCTTGGGTGACTCCTCCATGCGCCTAGGGGTCCCTTTTATAGCCCCAAGGCAGCTAGGAGCCGTTGGAGGCAATCTGGGAAGGCAATTCTTGCCTTCTGTCGGGTGGCGCACCGGACAGTCCAGTGCACCACCGGACATGCACTATTCATGGTCCGGTGCAGATCGCTTTCCTAAAAAGGCATAGTCGACCATTGCAGAATTGTAGCCGTTGGCGCACCGGACACTGTCCGGTGCACACCGGACAGTCCGGTGCCTCCTGCCGACCGTTGGAGCAGGGCCACGCGTCGCCCGAGGATTTGGCGGTCGACCGTTGCGCTGGCGGCCGTTGGCTCACCGGACAGTCTGGTGCACCACCGAACAGTCCGGTGAATAATAGCCGTACGCCGCCGACGAATTCCCGAGAGTGGCCAGTTCGCTAGAATCCAACCTGGCGCACCGGACACTGTCCGGTGCACAACCGGACAGTCCGGTGTGCCAGTGTCCGGTGCACAACCGGACAGTCCGGTGTGCCAGACTGTGCTGAGTCTTGGCTGCTCCAGCCAAGTCTTTTCCTTTTTCTCTTTTCTCTGATTCTAGTACTTAGACAAATATATTAGTACACAAAAACCAATGTACTAAGTCTAGAATCATACCTTCTTGCTTATTTGCACTTCATTCATCATTTGGCACATAATTACTCACTCAATATGTGTTGGGCACTTAATCACCAAAACACTTTAGAAATGGCCCAAGGGCACATTTCGCTTTCAATCTCCCCCTTTTTGGTGATTTATGCCAACACATCAAAAAAACAACTAAAAGAAGTGCAACATCAAAGCAATTGAGAACAAGAATTGTTTTTTATTCAAATTTGGCATATTTGGATCATTCTTTGCCACCACTTGGTTTGTTTTTGAAATCAAACTCATTTTCCTATCTCTAAGTCGAACACACTTGTTTAGGCATAAAGAGAGGTATTCCACGAGAAAAATTGATCAAGAGCCAAAAACTCCCCCTTTTTCCCTTAATCCTACATTCTCCCCACAAGAGGCCAAATTTTGCACATAAGAGAATTTTGACAAATCAAAAGTGCTAACTCTACTTTTTTCAAATTTCTCAAGTGGTAGCTGATCCATTTGCTTTGGCCTTTAATTTCTCCCCCTTTGGCATTAAGCACCAAAACGGGATCATTCTTGGCCCTTAAACCCCATTGCCTCACCAAAATCGTCAATTAAGAGTAAAAAGGCAATAAGAACATGGAGATGAACTTGGAGTAAATTACCCTCTCATCGGAGTGCAGTTGAAGTCTTGCATGGTCTAAGTTCTCCTTTCCCTTTCAATCCACCTTTGAGACTAAATTAAGTAAACTCAAGCACACGGTTAGTCTCAAAGGGTCAAGTTGTAGCATTTCTCCCCCTAAATATGTGCATCATTCACACATGGACTTGTGAGGTCCGGGGATCCCTTGCACAACTTGAGCACCATCAATGAACAAAAATAGATTGAATGCACAAATGAACATGATCAAAGGCATAAAACACATGTATGCTATAGATCAATCCAAGTTACGCGAATCTAAGACATTTAGCTCACTACGCAGCCTGCAAAAGGTCTTCTCTTCTAAAGGCTTGGTAAAGATATCGGCTAGCTGGTTCTCGGTGCTAACACAAAACACTTCGATATCTCCCTTTTGCTGGTGGTCTCTCAAAAAGTGATGCTGGATGTCTATGTGCTTTGTGCGGCTGTGTTCAACAGGATTGTCCGCCATGCGGATTGCACTCTCATTGTCACATAGGAGTGGGACTTTGCTCAGATTGTAGCCAAAGTCCCGAAGGGTTTGCCTCATCCAAAGTAGTTGCGTGCAACACTGTCCTGCGGCAACATACTCGGCCTCAGCGGTGGATAGGGCAACGAAAGTTTGTTTCTTTGAACTCCTAAGACACCAGGGACCTTCCTAGGAATTGGCACGTCCCTGATGTACTCTTCCTATCAACCTTGCACCTAGGCATAGTCGGAGTCTGAATATCCAATCAAGTCAAAGGTAGACCCCTTTGGATACCAGATCCCGAAGCAAGGCGTAGCAACTAAATATCTAAGAATCCGCTTAACGGCCACAAGGTGACATTCCCTTGGGTTGGATTGATATCTAGCACACATGCAAACTCTAAGTATGATATCTGGTCTACTAGCACATAAGTAAAGCAAGGAACCTATCATAGACCGGTATGCCTTTTGATCAACAGACTTACCTCCTTTGTTGAGGTCGACATGTCCGTCGGTTCCCATTGGAGTCTTTGCGGTCTTGGCGTCCTTCATCCCAAACCACTTGAGCAAGTCTTGCGTGTACTTCGTTTGGGAGATGAAGGTGTCGTCCTTGAGTTGCTTCACTTGGAACCCAAGGAAGTAGTTCAACTCGCCCATCATCGACATCTCAAATTTCTGAGTCATCACCCTGCTAAACTCCTCACAAGACTTTTGGTTACTAGAACCAAATATTATGTCATCGACATAAATTTGGCACACAAATAGGTCACCATCACAAGTCTTAGTGAAAAGAGTTGGACCGGCTTTCCCAACCTTGAAAGCATTAGCAATTAGAAAATCTCTAAGGCATTCATACCATGCTCTTGGGGCTTGCTTAAGTCCATAGAGCGCCTTAGAGAGCTTACACACGTGGTCGGGGTACCGTTCATCCTCATAGCCAGGGGGTTGCTCCACATACACCACCACCTTGATTGGCCCGTTGAGGAAAGCGCTCTTCACATCCATTTGGAACAACCTGAATGAATGGTGAGCGGCATAGGCTAACAAAATGCGAATAGACTCTAGCCTAGCCACAGGAGCAAAAGTCTCCTCAAAGTCCAAACCTGCGACTTGGGCATAACCTTTTGCCACAAGTCGAGCCTTGTTCCTTGTCACCACCCCATACTCGTCTTGTTTGTTGCAGAACACCCACTTGGTTCCCACAACGTTTTGCTTGGGACGTGGCACCAGGGTCCAAACTTCATTTCTCTTGAAGTTGTTGAGCTCTTCCTACATGGCCAACACCCAGACCGGATCTAGCAAGGCCTCTTCTACCCTGAAAGGCTCAATAGAAGAGACAAACGAGTAATGCTCAAAAAAATTAGCTAGACATGAGCGAGTTGTTACTCCCTTGCTTGTATCACCCAAAATCTGGTCGATGAGATGATTCCTTTGAATCGTCGCTCGAACTTGAGTTGGAGGGGCCCGTGGTGCTTCTTCCTCCACAACTTGGTCATCTTGTGCTCCCCCTTGATCACATGCCTCCTCTTGAGGAACCTGTTCAACATCTTGAGTTGGGGGATGCACCATCGTTGAGGAAGAAGGTTGATCTTGCACATGGTGTTCCTGTGGTCGCACATCTCCAATTGCCATGGTGCGAATTGCGTCTGTTGGAACATCATCCTCATCTACATCATCAAGATCAACTTGCTCTCTTGGAGAGCCATTAGTTTCATCAAATACAACGTCGCTAGAGACTTCAACCAAACCCGATGATTTGTTGAAGACTCTATACGCCTTTGTAGTTGAGTCATAACCTAGCAAAAACCCTTCTACAGCTTTGGGAGCAAATTTGAAATTCCTACCTTTCTTCACTAGAATGTAACATTTACTCCCAAAAACTCGAAAATAAGACACGTTGGGTTTGTTACCGGTTAGAAGTTCATACGACGTCTTCTTGAGGAGGCGATGGAGGTAGACCCGGTTTATGGCGTGGCAAGCTGTGTTCATAGCTTCCGACCAAAACCGCTCGGGCGTCTTGAATTCTCCAAGCATCATCCTCGCCATGTCTATAAGCGTCCTGTTCTTCCTCTCTACCACACCGTTTTGCTGTAGTGTGTAGGGAGCGGAGAACTCATGCTTGATTCTTTCCTCCTTAAGGAACTCCTTCACTTGTAGGTTATTGAACTCAGACCCGTTGTCGCTTCTTATCTTCTTCACCTTGAGCTCAAATTCGTTTTGAGATCGTCTTAGAAAGCGCTTGAGGGTCCCTTGGGTTTCTGATTTATCCTGCAAAAAGAATACTCAAGTGAAGCGGGAAAAATCATTAACAACAACAATACCATACTTACTTCCCCCTATGCTGAGGTAGGCGACGGGTCCGAAGAGGTCCGTGTGAAGTAGCTCCAAAGGTCTTGATGTGGTCATCACATTCTTGCTGTGATGAGCGCTTCCCACCTGTTTGCCTGCATGACAAGCTGCACAAGGTCTATCTTTTTCGAAAAACACATTTGTTAGACCTAACACATGTTCTCCCTTTAGAAGTTTGTGAAGGTTCTTCATCCCAACATGTGCTAGACGGTGATGCCACAGCCAGCCCATGCTAGTCTTAGCAATTAAGCATGCATCTAGATCGGCCTCCTCTTTCGAAAAATCCACTAAATAGAGTTTGCCATCTAGTACACCCTTAAAAGCTAGTGAACCATCATTCCTTCTAAAGACAGACACATCTACATTTGTAAATAGACAATTATAACCCATGTGGCACAATTGACTAACAGACAGCAGATTATAGCCTAGTGACTCTACTAGAAATACATTAGAGATAGAGTGCTCATTAGTGATGGCTATCTTGCCTAAGCCTTTGACCTTGCCTTGATTCCCATCTCCAAATATAATTGTATCTTGGGAATCCTTGTTCTTGACGTAGGAGGTGAACATCTTCTTCTCCCCCGTCATGTGGTTTGTGCATTCGCTGTCGATAATCCAGCTTGAGCCCCCGGATGCATAAACCTGCAAGGCAAATTAGACTTGGGTTTTAGGTACCCAACTCTTGTTGGGTCCTACAAGGTTAGTTATAATTGTCTTTGGGACCCAAATTCAAGTCTTGTCTCCCTTGCACTTGGCCCCCAACTTCCTAGCAATTACTTTCTTGTTCTTACAACAAATTGCAAAAGAAGTATTGCAAGCATGGTAAATTGTAGAAGGTTCATTACATACTTTCCTAGGCACATGAGCAACATTTTTCCTAGGCATATTTCTACCATGCACAAAAGAAGAACTTGAAGCAATCATAGCATGTGAATCATAAGCATAACTCCTATGAGCATTTCTAGAAAATTTTCTATCACTATAGATGAAAGCATGATTCCTTTGAGCACTATTAGCCATAGGAGCCTTCCCTTTCTCCTTAGCGAAATGGGAGCCCTTTGACTTGTTAAGTTCTTGGCTTCCTTTTGAAAGCCAAGCCCATCCTTAATAGAGGGATGTCTACCAATAGTGTAGGCATCCCTTGCAAATTTTAGTTTATCAAAATCCACCTTGCAAGTCTTAAGTTGAACATTAAGACTTGCAACTTCATTATTTAATTTAGTAATGGATGCTAGATGTTCATTACAAGCATTAACATCAAAATCCTTGCACCTATTTCAAATTACGACATGTTCCACACATGAACTAGACTTATTAGCTACTTCTAACTTAGCATTTAACTCATCATTAACACTCTTCAAACTAGAAATAAACTCATGGCAAGCAGAAATTTCAGAAGATAAAATCTCATTCCTTTTAGTTTCTAAAGCAAGAGATTTTTGTACACTAATAAACTTATCATGTTCTTCATACAATATATCCTCTTGCTTTTCTAAGAGTCTATTCTTTTCATTTAAAGCATCAATCAATACATTGATTTTTTCTACCTTGGCTCTATCTAAACCTTTAAATAAGCTAGAATAGTCTACTTCATCATCACTAGAATCTTCATCGCTAGAAGTAGTATATTTAGGAGTTTCTCGATGCTTACCTTTTTCTCCTTTCCCATTAGGCAAGTATGGCGCTCGTTGGGGAAGAGAGACGACTTGTTGAAGGTCGAGGCGGCGAGTCCTTCGTCGTCAGAGTCGGACGAAGAGCAATCCAAATCCCACTCTTTGCCAAGGTGCGCCTCGCCCTTCGCCTTCTTGTAGGACTTTTTTTTCTCCCTCTTCTCGCTCTTTTCTTGTCCCTGGTCACTATCATTATCGGGACAGTTAGCAATAAAGTGACCAGTCTTACCACACTTGAAGCAGGAGCGCTTTCCCTTTGTCTTGCTCTTGTTGGGATGCTCCTTGCGTCCTTTTAGCGTCGTCTTGAAGCGCTTGATAATGAGGGCCATTTCATCCTCATTTAGCCCGGCCGCCTCAACTTGCGCCACCTTCTAGGTAGCACCTCCCTGCTACTTGTTGCTTTGAGAGCAACGGTTTGAGGCTCGTAGATGGGCATTGGGCCATTCAATGCCTCATCACGTATCTTGCTTCCTTGATCATCATACGCCCGCTTACAAACTTTCTGAGTATTTCCTTGGGCGTCATCTTTGTGTACCTAGGATTCTCACGGATTGAGTTCACAAGATGAGGATCAAGAACAGTGAAGGACCTGAGCATAAGTCAGACGACGTCGTGGTCCGTCCATCTCGTGCTTCCATAGCTCCTAATCTTGTTGACTAGGGTCTTGAGCCTGTTGTACGTTTGCGTTGGCTCCTCTCCCCTGATCATTGCGAACCTTCCCAGTTCGCCTTCCACCAACTCCATCTTGGTGATCATGGTGGCGTCGTTCCCCTCATGAGAAATCTTGAGGGTGTCCTAAATTTTCTTGGCGTTATCCAAGCCGCTCACCTTGTTGTACTCGTCCCTGCACAAGGATGCTAGCAAAACAGTGGTAGCTTGTGCATTTTTATGGATTTGCTCATTAATGAAAACGGGGTTGTCAGTACTATCAAAAAGCATTCTGTTTTCAACAATCTCCCAAATACTTGGATGGAGAGAGAATAGGTGACTACGCATTTTGTGACTCCAAAATGGGTAGTCTTCTCCATCAAAGTGCGGAGGTTTTCCAAGTGGAATTGAAAGTAAATGAGCATTGGAATTAAACGGAATACGAGAATAATCAAAAGAAAAATTCAAATTAACCGGTTTCTTTTTCTCGTCGTATTCGTCGTCTCTTGGGGAAGAAGAAGACTCGTCGCTGTCGTAGTAGACGATCTTCTTAATGCGCCTCTTCTTCTTCCCGTCTTTTTTCTTATGACTCGAGCCAGAGTCTGAGGGCTTATCATCTCTTGGCTCGTTGACAATGGACTCCTTTGTCTTGTCGTTGACCACCATCCCCTTTCCCTTAGGATCCATCTCTTTGGGCGATTAGTCCCTTGCATGAAGAGAATGGCTCCGATACCAATTGAGAGAACCTAAAGGGGGGTGAATAGGTGATCCTGTAAAAATTAAATACTTGTAGCCACAAAACTTGGTTAAGTGTTAGCTCAGTAGAATCAAGTGGCTAAGGACCAAGCTCTTGTGAAACACAATGGTCACGAAGAAAACAAGCACAAGAGACACGGTGATTTATCCCGTGGTTCGGCCAAGTATAACACTTGCCTACTCCACGTTGTGGCGTCCCAATGGACGAGGGTTGCACTCAACCCCTTTCAAGTGATCCAATGATCAACTTGAATACCACGGTGTTTTCCTTTCTTTTACTATCTCCTGTTCACGAGGAATCTCCACAACTTGGAGCCTCTCGCCCTTACAATTGATGATCACAAAGAAGCACGGAAGTAAGAGAGGGGAGAGCAACACACACAAGACTCAAAGCACGAGCACAAACACGCACACAAGCCACAACTTGAGCTCACAACACAATGCGAGGAGTTCTCTACTCAACTAGAGCTCAAGTCACTATCACAAAGAATCAAATGCGCGGGAATGCAGTCTTCGTGCTTAGAGATGATCAAAGAATGCTTGGGTGACTCCTCCATGCACCTAGGGGTCCCTTTTATAGCCCCAAGGCAGCTAGGAGCCGTTGGAGGCAATCTGGGAAGGCAATTCTTGCCTTCTGTCGGGTGGCGCACCGGACAGGCATTGTTCATGGTCCGGTGCAGATCGCCTTCCTAAAAAGGCACAGCCGACCGTTGCAGAATTGTAGCCGTTGGCACACCGGACACTGTCCGGTGCACACTGGACAGTCCGGTGCCTCCTGCCGACCATTGGAGTGGGCCACGCGTCGCCCGAGGATTTGGCGGCCGACCGTTGCGCTGGCGGCCGTTGGCTCACCGGACAGTCCGGTGAATTATAGTCCGTACGCCGCCGACGAATTCCCGAGGGTGGCCAGTTCGCGAGAATCCAGCCTGGCACATCGGACACTGTCCGGTGCACCACCGGACAGTCCGGTGTGCCAGACTGCGATGAGTCTTGGCTGCTCCAGCCAAGTCTTTTCCTTTTTCTCTTTTCTCTAATTCTAGTACTTAGACAAATATATTAGTACACAAAAACCAATGTAGTAAGTCTAGAATCATACCTTCTTGTTGATTTGCACTTCATTCATCATTTGGCACATAATTACTCACTCAATATGTGTTGGGCACTTAATCACCAAAACACTTTAGAAATGGCCCAAGGGCACATTTCCCTTTCAAGAAGGTGTAGAACACTTCTAAATTGGTCACAAGCTGGAGAGAGGGAAATCTTTGGACCTGACCTGGTACTTGAAGCCGAGGAGAAAGTCAGAGTCATTAAAAAGAACCTAGAAGATGCTTAGGCCAGACAAAAGAGCTATCATGACAAGAGGAGGAAGCCTCTACAATTTGGAGTTGTAGATCATGTTTATCTTAAGGTGTCACCCACAAAAGGTGCTCAGAGATTTGGAATCAAGGGCAAGTTAGCTCCCCGCTACATTGGACCCTATGAGATCAAAGAGACTTGTGGACCTGTAGCATATCAATTGAAGTTGCCACCTCATATGTCAGCAATCCATGATGTATTCCACGTATCTCAGTACGGAAGTGTGTCCGCTTACCCATAGAAGTGCTACCGGAACCAGAATTGGAGATAGAACCAGACTTGTCTTATCAAGAGCACCCTGTCAAGGTATTGGACCAAAAGGAGAGATCAACTCGGGCAAGGTCGATCAAGAGGCTACTTGGGAGACTGAGGATTTTCTACGTTCTCGCTTCCCCGAGTTTATGCCTAAAGGAGTCGATACGTAACCCAAAACACCACCCCCACCTGCCCTTTGAATCAAAATATAAGAAAAACCTAGTTGTTAAGAGTAAAGTAAGCTTTGACAATAATTTTAAAAGGACTTCCTTCTGAAGTTGCAAAGAGGATGACATTCGAAGAGCAAATAATTAGAGAAACTTGGCTTAAAGAATCTACAACACACAAACCCACCTTCTTGGTACCCCTCTAAAGGATCCCTACCCAAATCTCAGGATGAGATTCCTTTAAGGGGGAGGGCTGTAACACCCTAGGTGTTACCCAAGGCCCTGACTCCCTACTGGCACCCATGACATGTTATCTCATGTGGTTAAGTGGAGGAGAGGGAGTACCAAAACCTTGGAAACCATGGATTAACTAAGAAATGTTAATGATAAAAGCTTTACCCAAACATTTTGAGCAATTGTCACCTTGGGCAAAAGAGGTTAAACCCTAGACCCCTTAAAGCACTAGACTTCCAAGCAAGGGATTAGTGGGCAAGCTAATCAAATGGCCAATTCTTCAAATCCTTAACCAAAGTTTAAGTACACATTAAAATCTATAAAATGACGAGGGGAAACATTACAAAAAGGCCCCTTAAAGACCCCAAATTAATTCATTAAGTGGAGAGCACACTAGAGCTCTCTAATCTTCTCTAAGTCAAAAATAAACCCTAATCTAAAGATCAGGCGTGTTCACTTAGTAAATGGCGCCAAAACCACTTGGTCTGAATACCAAAAAGGAGCCAAACTACCTAAGAAACCCACTGGAAAAATTTGAACCCGAGCCAAAACCATTTGACATGATTTGACATCACTTTTGTCACGGGGTGAACAGTGAGACAACCCAGATTTGGCGTTCGCATATCTTCTGACCTAGGGCGTATCCTCCATCGGAACTCACATACAAGAGATAGCCATAGGTGCCAAGAAGAGGTCTGCGCAGGATTTTTGCCAAGATTTGCATGTTTGCGATCTCAGCAAGCGTTTGAACAAGGGCAGAAACACACCTCCACGTGTTCGACGTGCCCTAACCTCGCCAGAGCACGCCCCGGCGCCTGACCCCGCGCGCACCGCGTCGCGCCGAGCCAAAACCGTGCCCCCGCCCGCGCCCGCGCCTATAAAGCTAGCCGAGGCTTCAATCATACGCCCCCGCCCACTCCCGACCTCGCCGGAGCGCAAGATCGCCAGCGTTTGCCCTGCGCACAGCGTGCCAGCGGCCGCCCGAGAACCCACCACCATAGACTGACCAATCGAGCCATTCCCAGCCCCGTCCGACCCTCGAGAGAGACTCTACGTGCCTCGGTGAAGCTCCCAGAGCAAGGAATCGAGCTCTGCCTCGCCGGAGACACCGGATCAAGGTCACCGGACTTCACCCGATCACCGGCGAGCGTAGACCGGGCTCCACGGTGAGTTTTTCTTCAATTCCTTGCACGGGTAGACTCCTTAGCACCCCGTAAAGCTTCCCAGGCCCTTGGATTGAACTATATCACCGTCGATAGGCCGGAGTACACGCTGTCGACGAGCTCGCCCGCCTGCGCACGTGGACCGGTTGATTCTGGCCATCACCGTCGTCGAGCCGTACCTCGTCGTGACCGTAAGGACTTCCTGGAGCTAACCCCACCCTTCGCCGGACCTCCCTCGCCGCCGGTAAGCCGCACCGCCCTATTTACTTCCGCGGGTACTGTTCAAGGGGGGGAATGGACCTCGGGGAAGAAGGAAAAGAAGTCAGGGGGGTTTTTAAATGGTCAGAGACTCAGGTGAATAGTTGTGCAGGGGTATAAGTTAAAAGATTGTTTTAGGAAAAGCCCAGGGTCCTCGATGTAAACTGGTTTTCCAGAAAACCTTTTAAACATTATTCATTTAAATACAAATAGAGCTTGTAAAATTCATAACTTCAGTTTTATTTAGCCAAATTTGGTCAAACCAATTTTTCTAGGTTCTAAATAATGTTAACTACTTAGGAAAAATACAAAACACCCTAAGTATTGCAAAAGATTTTAAATTTTTGAATTAAATAGTAAACTGGCCAAAAGCTAAATAAAAGAGGGAAAAATAGCTACACTATTAGACTGGGGTTAAGAAAAATCAGAGAAATACTTAACCACTCCCTAATCTGTTTAAAAATAGTAAACCCCTCAGTACACCAAAGTAAGGAAGGGTTTACCAGTTAAACCCTTTTTAGCTCAAAGTTAAAGAAATTAGAAAAGGTAGTTTAAAAGAAGAACCATGAGGCAACCACATTTTTGCTAGCTCACTTATTTAACATAATTTACTCAAAAAATTTGTTAGACCCTCTGTTAGTACAAAAGAAATACATTATCTTTTATTTTATGAAAACAATGAAAACTTAGGAAAATCTTAGAAAAATAATCCTGAGGAGAAACCACCCCAAGCCTTGGGATAACTCATAATATGTTATTAAGAACCTAGGAAAAATGTAAGTTCTGTTGTTTGATATTTTTCAAATAGTAAGTTAGTTATAAGTACCTTTTTGGCATTAAACTTCAGAAAATCACAACTAAATATCCAATAGGTCTTTTCTGTTATTTTTACCACAGAGACCTATTATCACCTATGAATCTTGACAAAAATAAGTGTTGACTCAAAACCCCACAGAAGTCAGAGCTATAGTGCAAAGTACCCTTTTACCCTTACTTTTGTTAAGTACCTTCATCTTTTTGCTTGTAGCCTTCGGCACAGGTTCGGCCGAGGCGACTGCAGCAGTAGCTTTCCTCTTCTTTCCCCGTAGAGGATAGCGGTAGTCGGGATAGACGAAGCCAATAGCGTCAAAAACTCTGTTCAATCTCTTCTTTCCCCGACTTCCAAAGGCTGTGGACAATGCATTATCTTCTGCCTTGGAATATAATCCAAGCAGGTCATCACATGTTACTTCGACATCGTTTGGCTCATCGAATTTATCCCCATATCTGAAAGTATACTTTAGCCGGACCAGCTCACCTTCGCTTGATTCGGTGACAGTTTCCTTTGGCATTTCCCAGTTCTCTACAGGTGGCCATACTCTGAAGGCTATATGCTCCTGGATTAAGTCTCTTGTACCAATGAAAAAATAGACAGTACCAAATGCCTTCTGGCATGCTTTGGTGGCTTCATCAATTTCAACCTTCGGCCTTCGGAGGCCGAAGTGGGACCAAATGGGGCGCATAATAACTTTCTTAATATCCTCCCTCGCTGACAAGTCATTCTTCACATAAAACCATTCTTCCATCCAATTCCCGGGCCATCTCTTCCGAAACGTCGGCACAGGGTGACTGGCATTGGGATGGGCAATAAACCCATAACAACCGAAGTTGTTATGATACTGTTCTTTCCCCATGGCTTTTGTCTCATACAAAAGTTCGTGCATGCGATAGAAACACTTCGCACTTGGTTCTATCCCTTGGCTTTTCGCTGCCCAGACGAAGATTCCCAACCTCAATATAGCTTCGGGGGTCAGTTGGTGAAGGAAAACTTGGTAGGTCTTCAATACTTCAACTACAAACTTACTCAGCGGAAACCGAAGCCCAGCTTTGAAGAAGCTTCGAAAAATCACAACTTCGTTTTCCTCAGGGGCCGTGACGTTTTTGTCTCCGCCAGCCCTCACAATAGACATATCTCGAAAGTATCTTCCCCTCATGTTTTCGAGGTGACTTTGCTTAATGGAAGATTTTCCGAAAGTTGTATGGCTAGGCCTCCAGGGTCGATCCTCAGAATCTTCACCACCACTTTCTGCATCATAACTATCACTGTCACCAGTATCCTCAGACAGGCCCTCTAATATCTCCTTAGTAATCTTTTCTGTAATTGTTTTTGCCATTGACTCGACAAATCCAGCAATGTATGGATTCACAGCCTTCTTCTCCTCAAAAAGCTTCTCTTCAGCAAGCTTCGTCTCAACAACAACCTTCTTGTCCTGAGACATTCTTTCTTTCAGAAATGACAAAAATGTGTCTTTCAAACCGAAGCTTGAAAAGCTTTGAAAACTAGCAAGTGTTGGTGAGCAATAGCTGTGAAATTGAGAAAATAAAGCAAATGGCACAGGCAGTGTACCAAATGAGGTCGGTGCGAGCTCTTATTTATACGCTCGACGCGCTCTAAACCAAGGGGCCCCACCTGTCGTTGACTGTTGCTATTCTAGCAAAGGGAAGGTATTTTTTCGAACCTTCGACTTTGGGCCTTCGTCCATATCGCAGTCTGAATTCGTTATCTTAAACAAATTAATACTGCGAGGGGCTACTGTTGGGGGCCTTCGTCCTCCGAAGGTCCTAAAAAACGAGGTCTAACAAAATCTTCCAAGTATAGCATATGAACAGGTACCTTCGGACTTGAGCTAAAAGCATGATCGCGACGAAGGCTGGAGTTGCTCCAAAGCTACGCACGAGGGGAGCTTCGGCTAAATGACAGAGAAAGGAACCGACTTAAAGGGGAAAATGCTATCTAGTCCTCATAGAGTTGACTATTAGTTAACAATAAATGTAAAGGGCATGAATGTAATTTCTCACGGACTGCGTCCTGTGCCTATAAATAGATGAACAGTTTCCCCGTACTGTTCACGCTGACTTGTACTCGCATGTGCGTCATGCTTGTACCTTTGCCTTCTATCAAGCCGAAGGTATAAATGTAATTCAATATTATTCTTATTCATTCTTTCATGATCATATAATAAAAGATATATTAACAATGGCATATGATTATTCATGTTATTTTTCATGTTTCATATGCTTTATCTTTCATTAATATATGATGTGATGATAAAGGTATGTCCTTCATGACCTTCGTCTGAAGATCATTATATCCTTAGGGAAATAATGCTTCGAAGGACGAAGGGCATTAACATTTAACATTTTGTGTTGCCTTGTTCTTAATTCATAGTATTTGAGAACAAGTCCCCAACAGGAGTCGTGACTTAGAGATGTCACTCAACAACAGAAGTCATATATGATATGATAAGCAAAGAGTTGCTTACCGATCTACCATGTCTTCTAGCGGTGATGCTAGAACTCACTAGTCTCTACTACTATAATGCACCAGTTGTCAGGGTTCCTGGGTCGTCTCTTTTACAAAAAAAAAACCTATACTTCTTTCTGCACTAACCCACATTTCAATTCTCTAGTATATCTCTATTACTTCTCTTCTTCTACTAATATAATGCACCAGTTTCCTTGGTTTCTATGGTTGGTGTTTTTTAAAAAATCCTCAAATTTATTATTTCTTACTACCTAATCCCCACCATGGCACCATATGTGCCCATCGCCCGCCCCCACCATCTGCGCTCGCCCGCTCCCCGCATACCGCGCTCCCCACACTGCCATATGCGCCCGTTTGCTCTCGCTCCCCCACATTCCGTGCTCCGCCTTACGTGCAAGGCCGCTCAGCCTCCTCCCCATCTATCCTCATCCCCACCTACCAACAAATGTGCCCCTACAACCTTGCTTCACATCCCGTGTCAGCAACCCACGTGCGCAAGAGCCATAAGGAGCTCAAGAGATGGCCGAGAAGATAACAACAGCTGAAGACCGTTGTGTGCATGTGTGACGCAAGAACGTGCAACTGAATGGGCCAGAATGGGTCGTGTAATAAGCATTGGGTCAGGCCTGGCTTAGTCCGTGGCGGCTGAGTCCGTGACGTATTCTTATGCATGTACGCGAACGAAACAAACCATCATACATCAGATAACATGCAATTATTATCGTCGCCTACCTCCTGACATCTCCTTCTTCCCTTTTCCTCTTCTCCATGCCAGAATAAATCTGTGCTAGTTCCTCTCCCAGCGAGGTTGATAACATCTGGTATCATACTAGCAGCCTAGATCCACTCAGTGAGGTACCGTGGCGCCCCAGATCTGACATTATGGAATAAGTGGACACCACCATCCGCAAGGTGCTCGATGAAATGCATAAGATGGAAACCTGCCTCACAACAAATTTTTGGGCACTGCGACAGCGGACAGCATCGACCAGTGGGTGGAGGCGCGGTGTGAGGAGGTCTACCAACATTTCACACATAGCTGCGACACTATCCATCAGCAGGTCGACGTCGCCGCTCTGTGTGGTGAGGAGCGCCTCATTGCGCTAGAGCTGATGAAGACGAACGTTGAAGTATGGAAGCCAGACCTCGCGAAGAAGGTGGAAGACTTGACGCTGGAGATGTCGAAGGTTGGCAAGTTCCTAGAGAGAGAATTTCGACCAACCGGGCATCTTTGGCCCGTACGAGTTAGCGCTTCCGCGCCCATCTGCTAGATTCCACCATGCCGATGGGCCATTCGGCTGCCGCGTTGAACATCAGCACTGGGACTATGGGTTAGGGCCACGAGGCGCCCAGACTCACATCCCGGTCAAGGGTACGTTCTTTGGGCACCCGTCCCGCCTCTCTGGTTTCAAGGCTGAACATTGCTATCCACACGAGTCACCTAGGGAGCTATCACATCCATCCATGGGTCGTTTACCTAAACTCAATTTTCCTCAGTTTGATGGGTCGCAACCACAGTTGTGGAAGTACAAGTGTGAGAAGTATTTTCATATTTATGAAACCGAGTACTATATGTGGGTGGAGGTCACCACCATGCACTTTGAGGGGTGTGCTGCACGCTAGTTGCAGGAGGCAGAGCGCAACCTAGGTCAGGTGTCGTGGGAAGCCTTCTATAATCTAGTGCACGAGTGTTTTGGAAGAGAACAACAAGAGTCCCTCATCCGTCAGTTGTTCCATATTAGACAACTGGGTTCAGTCTTGAATTACGTTGAGTAGTTTGCTTATCTAGTCGATGAGTTGGCGGCGTATGAGTCTCGCATTGATCCTCTTTACTACAAAATGAGATTTGTAGATGGTCTTAAGCATGAGATTAAATCAGTTGTTATGGTACAGCGTCCTCCAAATCTAGACTCTGCATGTGCTCTAGCCCTTGTGCAGGAGGAGGCCCTGGACTTAACGTGCCGTCAACATGGTGAGCCTATCTCCAACCAGATGGCTTGGCCACAATCTTCTGCTCCAACTTCAGTCCCTCGTTATGAAGGAGCACCAGGACTGCCAGAGAAAAATTTCCCTAACAATCGGCATGGCATCTCTTCAGTAGATCGAGTGGCATCTCTGAGGAGTTATCGGATTGCTAGGGGGCTATGCGAACGTTGTGCTGAAAAATGGGTTCCTGGACACAAATGCCAACATACAGTGCAGTTGCAAGTGATTGAAGAGGTTTGGGATATGCTGGAAGAGGAGACACCAGTGGAGACTATAGAGGAAGTACCTGAACCAACCTTAATGGCCTTGTCTATGGCATCCTAGATAGGATCCAATACAAATACCACCTTCCATGTTATTGGTTCTATACAACACCAGCAGCTTGTCATCTTGCTTGAATCGGGATCCTCCCATACGTTTATCAGTGATTACTGAAAATCCTTATTGTCGGGTGTGCAATAGTTTCCACGACAGATGTCAGCTAAGTTAGCTAATGGTCAGGTGATATCTTGTAGCCATTATTTACCCAAGGTTGAATGGTATACAGATGGTTATTAGTTTATTTCTGAGCTGGTATTTTTACCTCTACCTACGGTTGATTTGGTGGTGGGTATTGATTGGTTGCAAGTGTATAGCCCAATGAAGATTGATTGGTATAACAAGTGGATATCTATACCTTACCGAGGAACCAATGTATGCTTGCAAGGAATACAATCCTCTCTACTGACTAGAGCTATGATTGAGTTGCGCCTGACCATGGGTGACGAGTCAGCAACAAATGAGGGAAACAACAAGGAAACTGAGTTCGACCCTCGGATTCAAACGGTACTGTCCAGGTTTACCGAACTATTCACCGATCATGTGGGTTTGCCTCCTAGCTGTCATTGTGACCATGCTATATTGTTGGTGCCGGGAGCCACACTCTTCAGTGTGCGACCATATCGCTATCCACCTGCCCTGAAAGACAAAATAGAAACACAAGTTCACAAAATTCTATCACAAGGAGTCATTCAAAAAAGTCGAAGCTCGTTTGCTGTTGTTTGGTGTATTGTGTTGTACCCTCTCGGGGCTGCAGCTCCCACTGGTATATTACTCCATTATAAAAGGAGGTTCTTTTACATTGAACTATTTATACCAACACTCCCCCTCAAGATGGGCTAAATATATTCAACATTCCCATCTTGCTACATGCCAACTCATTATCTTTAGGACCTATACCTTTTGTGAGACTATCTGCTAACTGATTACGAGACTTAACATACTTTAACTTTAAAGTCCCAGCATCAATCTTCTCCTTGATGAAGAACCTATCAATCTCCACATCTTTCATGCGGTCAAACTGGACTACATTATTTGCTATATTGACCGCTGCTACATTATCACAATGAAGTAACATAGTCTCATTTTTCAACACCCGAAGCTCCTTCAGAAGACCTTTCAACCACATCATCTCACATAGAGCTAAAGCCATCGCTCTATATTCGGCTTCTGCAGTAGACCAAGACACCACAGCTTGTTTCTTGCTTCTCCATGAAACAAGATTACCTCCCACAAAGGCACAAACACACAGTATCTAGATGTGGATCTCCGATCATCTCTACTGCTTGCCCAATCAGCATCACAGTAACCCTCCAGATTCAGGTGTTGATTCGCTCTAAACCACAACCCCTTGCCAGGGGTTCCCTTCAGGTATCTCAGAATTTGATAGACCACCTCCATATGTTTTGTTCTAGGATCATGCATATACCTACTCACCACACTCACTGCATAAGCAATGTCCGGTCTCGTATGACAAAGGTATATCAACCGACCCACTATCCTCTGATATCTTTTTTGATTCACAGGGTCACCTGACTCGGCACAAGTTTGGTGATTTTTATCAATGGGTGAGCCACATGGACGACACCCAAGCATTCCTGTCTCTGTCAATAGATCAAGAACATACTTCCTTTGAGAGAGAATGATTCCTTTAGACGATCTAGCAATCTCAATCCCAAGAAAGTAATGAACTGGTCCAAGATCCTTTACCTCAAAGGCTCCACTTAGTTTTTTCTTCAGTTTCTTGATCTCCTCCACATCATCTCCGGTGATCACTATGTCATCAACATAGACAGCCAGGATAGTGATACAAGAGCCTTGATGTTTGTAGAAGACCGTGTGATCTCCATTACATTGATAGTAGCCCATATCACAAACTGCTCGCCTGAATCTATCAAACCATGCACGTGGTGATTGCTTCAGGCCATAGAGTGATTTCTTAAGTCTGCACACTTTTCCAACAGTCTGTTCATTTGCAAACCCAGGTGGAATTTCCATATAGACCTCTTCCTGTAGGTCACCATGAAGAAATGCATTCTTCACATCCAACTGATGAAGTGGCCAACCAAAATTGGCCGCACATGAGATTAAGGCCCTCACCGTGCCCATTTTTTCCACAGGTGTGAAGGTCTCATCATAGTCAATCTCATATGTCTGACTATATCCTTTCGCCACAAGTCTCGCTTTGTACCTGTCAACCTTTCCTTCTGGAGTCTGCTTTACTGTTAAGACCCACTTGCATCCCACCGCCTTCTTTCCTTCTGGAAGATGAACAAGTTCCCATGTCTTGTTCTTTTGAAGGGCAAACAACTCTTCTTTCATGGCATCCTTCCACTTTGGATCCTGTTTAGCACACCTCCAATCTTTCGGGATAGACACAGTTTGTAATGATGCAATGAAGGTTCTATATGCAGAAGAGACACTAGAGTATGAGACATACTTAGCAATGTCATGTTCATAACAATAACGAGAAGGAGGTTTCCCAGCATTTATTCTAGGTTCTCTTCTTTGTGCAAGAGGTAACTCTTCATGTTCAGGGATGGGAGAAGCAGAGATTGGAGAGACATTACTAGTTAGATCTGGAGAGGAGTCTGAAGAGAGATATGGGACTAGAGCTTCAACTTGTTCGGGTTGTGGTTGCTCCCCCTGCTTCTTAGTCCGCTTCCGATGGTATACTATAGGTTGCTTCCCATGTTTTTCATTCACTTGTCTTCCATGGAACAATCAGGTTGCTCCCCATGTTTCTCATTCAACTTCCCTACCGTGGAACATGGGATAGACCCAACAATCACCTGCCTCATCATCCTCTATCTCCTCCTGAATGTTCATAGTTGGATCACCATGGTCCCCTCTACCTTCATCATTACTTAGTATCTCCGTAGTCATCCCTTCCTCCACTTCTGGTGGAATCATACCTCCAACAATTACCCCTCCTGAAGCTCCACTAGCCTCATCACTACCGTGACCACAACCATCCTGGCCACTATCATCCTCCCCCTCTCTACGGTATCTTCCATCAACCGGAGAGAAGTCATCCATGATTTGTTCTAGATTAACTTTCTTTGTGTAGTATGGGTCTTCCTCTCGTAATGTCACATCCATACTCACAAATAGTCGCCTACCAATAGGATCCCAACACTTGTATCCTTTCTGAGTAGATGCATAACCCACAAAAATGCACTTGACTGCTTGAGGATCCAACTTGCTCACCATAGGTCGATGATCTTTTACAAAGCAGACACAACCAAAGATCTTGGGTGGAACTCGAAAGTCACTCTTTCCCAACAGAAGCTCAGTAGGTGATTTCGTATCAAGTATTCTTGAGGGCATTCGATTGATGAGGTATGTGGCTGTCATTACTGCCTCACTCCACAGATACTTGGGCACATTCATCTGAAACATGAGAGATCTTGCTACCTCCAACAAATGACGATTTTTTCGCTCTGCTACACCATTCTGAGGTGGAGTTCCAGGACAAGTTGTTTGGTGAATAATCCCTTGACCTGACAGATATGATCTAAATTCATTATTCACATACTCTGTTCCATTATCAGTCCTAATAATTCGAATCCTTGCATTAAACTGATTAGCAACCAGTTTATGGAAGTCTTGAAAGCATTTTAACACCTCATTCTTATGCTTAAGTATATAGATCCAAGTCATACGAGTGTAACAATCAATAAAAGTGACGAACCACTTTGCACCATTCACAGAAGTGACTGAACAAGGACCCCAAACATCTGAGTGTATTAGAATAAACGGTTCACAACTGCGAAGACCAATACTAGGATAGTTGGATCTAGTATGCTTGCCAAGTTCACATGCATCACATACAAGCCTACTCTTGTCCATTCCCTTAAACATCATAGGGTACAACCGACTTAAGTTCTCAAAAGATATATGTCCTAACCGACGATGAAGTAGCAGAATCTCCTTCACATCCCCTTCAACAGTTGCTTTCAAAGCTGATTCCTCATGACTGATGAACCACAACCCATTATGCCTGACTCTAGTCCCAATCTTTCTCCCAGTCCTCCTCTCCTGAAAGACACAAGAGGTTTCATCAAATGTTACTGTGCACTTGAATTGATCAATGATTGAACTCACAGAATGGAGATTGACTGGAAAAGATGGAACATGCAGGACTAATGACAAGCTTAGAGATGGTGTACACTCTATGGACCCTATACCATGGATCTGTTGGGATGTACCATCAGCAATTTGAACCGACTCAGAATGGGAATAAGGAGTGTATGTTTTGAAAGAAGTGGACATGCCGGTCACATGCTTTGATGCTCCTGAATCTATGACCCAATCTATGTGGTGCCTACATGAGGATGCAAAAACTTGTGCCTGAGTACCTTCGCCCATGTGGGCATAGTTGGCAAAGTTACCAAAGTTGTTGGTGGCTTGTTCAACAGGTACAGTGAGGCACTCAGAAGACTTGCCCTTCTGCCATTGCTCCCACTGTTTAACTTGTTCCCTAGTTAGAGTAACAGAGGGACTCTCTTCAGTGGTAGCTATGTTGGCGCTAGAACTACCACGACCTCGACCTCCTCCATGACTACCACAACCTCTTCCATAACTCCCACGAGTACCCCATCGACCTCCACGAGGTCCTCCTCTGCCACCATTTCCTCTAGGATTAGGACAATTGTAACTTAGGTGTCCCTTTTCCCCACAATTATAGCATTCTCGATCCTCGATTGCAGCATAGACCGGTTTCACATGATTATCATTAGCCATCACTCGAAGTCTGCTCTCTTCATCAATCATGGCTGACACAGCCTCATCCATAGTAGGAAGACTCTCCTGGTGATAAAAGGCATCTCTCCTACTCTACTCAGGATCCAGATTCTTTAAGAAGTGGGTCACTCTCCTGTCCTCTACCCACTTATGAACAATGTGTGCATCCTGTGGACAAACCATTTGGAGAGGGGCATAGTGATCTAGTTCTCCACATATTACTGAAGCTCACTAGCATATTGCTCCACTGGTCTCCCTGCTTGTTTCACCACATCTGCCTTATTCTGAATCTCCATCATCACCACCAAATTCCCCTCCAAGAGTATATGCTACTCAAGGTCTACCATATCTGTGATGCAGTGCGCATAGCTTCCACCCTCTTGCTAACAGTGGGAGACATAGATGCCAATAACCATGCCACTATCACAGAATTTGTTGTATGCCAAGTTCTCCATTCAGTGCCAAGCTTATCAACCGGCTCAACACAGGTCTCCTCCAAGTAGTGCTCCACTCCCTTGCCTCCTAAGAGGACGCGCACTCTCCTCGACCAGCTCAAGTAATTTTTGCTGCCCTCTAGCTTCACATCGTTCGGCACAAGTTCTAACTTTAACTCAGATGGGTTTGTATTGGCCTTGGCACCAATCAACCCCAACCCCATAAGCTCCTCGATCATAATCCTCATCTCACTCATCATCTCACTCTTTGTAATCCCACCTGAACCACCACCAATTGTTCCCTTCATTGCAGCCTCTTCTTCCCTTCTCTTGGGATCCATCTCTTCTGTACTCATTGTTGGAGCGAAGGCAGAAACGCCACCCTTCGCCCGAAGTCTCCACCGCTTAGCCCCCGCCCTGACAGGCAAAGCAGGCAGGGACACTCTTCGCTTGATCGACACCAGGGACAACATGGAGACCCTTCGCTCGATTCGGCACCAGACGAAGGCCTGCGGCAACGCCTCCCTACGGCGCGGCCTCGGTCGGCTCCGAGGCCCACATGAGGTCGGGCCCATTGTAACAGGCCCTGCGTGGCCGCGGTTGTGTTACGGGCCTAATTTGTAAAGGCGTACATGTAATTACAGCTTGTAACCCCGCTTTATAGGAATATTCTGGGGATAAACTAGGTACCTGAGGGCACATGCGTCCTTAACGCAAGGCGCCGTGCACTCGGATACCTATAAATACCCCCGCACAGTGCCCGTGAGAGGCCAGATTAACAGAGCTTTTGCCATCACGCGCGAGTGCCCTGTTGCCATCTCCATTCACCCGTGTTGGATCTCCTTGCTGTCGAGAGGCAGTACCAACATTTGGCGCCCACCGTTCGTGCTACGAGACAACCACCCGCGATGGCACCCAAGCGAGCTAACCCGAAGGCTGACGAGGCTAGCGAAGGCAGCACTGCTCGCCGCAAGGAAGGGCAAGGCCCTCGCCCTCACCCAATCCACCCACCAAGAGGCCACTGAAGACGACACCCTCCGCACCTGCGACCCTGAGGGACAACCCTCAGGCCTCGCACCTCCCTCAGACATCACTCCACCGGAGGGCGCGGATCTCGTCGAGGACGGTGAGGTCCTCGGCATCTCAACAGAAGAACAGCTACAGCTGCGCGCCCTGCGCCTTCAAGAACCGCAACCTCCAGAGGCAGAAGGAGATACTGGAGGCCAAGCGCCAGCGTGTGTCCGCACTCGCCAAAGTACGGCAGATGATCCGCGACGAAGAGCACAAGGCCCAGGAACTCGAGCGGGAGATCGCGCTGATGCAGCGCGAAGGCCACCTCAGCCCGCGGCACGAATCATCCCTCCAGCAGCGCGCACAAAACGAAGACACGCGCGAAGGCCACCCCGGCCTGCAGCATGGGCCACCCCTGCAGCACCGCGCGCAGCCGGAGGACCCACGTTTCCCCCAGCGCGACTTCACTCTCCCGCACGCCGCGCCATTCCAAGGGGTCAACTACCTCGATGAGCGAAGCCCCCTGGCGCCTCACCTGCAAGTGACGCCGTGGCCAGCCAACTTCCGGGCTGGGACCTACCCCAAGTACAACGGCAGCACCGACCCGGCTCAGTACATAATGAGTTACCAGGTCGCCGTCGCATCGTCCGGGGGGGACGACGCCACAATGGCGAAGTCCTTCATCATCGCCCTCGAGGGCCCCGCGCTCACCTGGTTCACCAGGTTGCCTCCGCTGTCCATCGATTCCTGGAGAAGTCTCCGGGACAAGTTCCTCCTCAACTTCCAGGGGTACCGCCCGGACACTGACGCCCTGGCCGAGCTCTCGCTCTGCAAGCAGCTAGAGAAGGAGACCCTGAGGGAATATTACCGCAAATTCTTGACACTCAAGTCACAGCTACCCTCAGTCGATGACCAGATTGCCATCCACTATGCTATCAGTGGTCTTCGCGCTGGCGTCCTTTACAGTCATTGCATCAGGGACCCGCCCAAGAACCTCCAAGAGTTATACCAGCTGTTTGAAAAGTACGCCAGATCCGAGGAGCTCCACCAGCGCAAGATTGAGTCCCAGCGGAAGCCAAAAGATGCTCCGCAGTCCAGCCGCACGTGGACAAGGACTCCGCAGCCAGACTCCGGTCGGGATGGCCGCGGTCAGCAGCAAGTGCACAACATCGCCAACCAGCAGCCGGCCGCTGACCCCCTTCGTCGCCAGGAATATCCCCCCCAGGGCCGCGGAAGTGGGACTCGCGGCAGGGGCCGAGGGCGTGCGCAGCCACCCCCTCCGCCGCGCCGATTTTACTGCCTTTTCCATGGCGAAGACTGCGCCCACCAAACTAAAGACTGCCCCGAAGTAAAGGCCACCAGAGACAGAATGGCGAGGGCGCAGCCAGCCGACAACCCCAGAATTGTCGCGCATAACTACCAGCCTCCCCCTCCACCATATATCCACGCTCCCGCCCCGCATCCACCGCACCACGCTTACCAACATCATCAGGAAGTACAAATCGTACATCCTCCGCCTCCACCACCACACCAGCAGCAACAAAATATCCCCCACGCCCCAAAACAGGAAGACTTCGCCGATCAACCTTATCGCGGAGTCATTCATATGATAACTGGGGGGTCCAGCACCGACTTCGGCACCAAGCGGCAGAAGCGGGACCACTACCGCAGCGTAAACCATGTCGCTATCACGGGCCCAGTTGTGCAGACGAAGTGGTCCCACATACCGCTCACCTTCGACGCACGGGACGTCGACTTGCGTAGCGCCCCCCACTGCGATGCCATGGTCATCAATTGCAGCGTGGCAGGGTGGGACCTACACAAGGTCCTCGTTGACAACGGCAGCCAGGCGGACATCATCTTCCTCCATGCCTTCGATCGCATGGGCATCAGCCACAGCCTGCTCAAGCCTTCGGACAACCCGATGTATGGCTTCGGCGGCAAAGGCACCTTCCCCGTCGGCAAAATAGAGTTGCCCCTCTCCTTCGGTGTAGCACCCAATGCCCGAAGCGAGCAAGTGACTTTTGACATTGTGGATATGGTATATCCATACAACGCCATCATGGGCCGGGGCTCCATCAATAAGTTTGAAGCCGCCATCCACGGACTGTATTTGTGCATGAAGATACCAGGCCCTCTAGGCGTAATTACAGTCCGCGGTAACCAGCAAGCTGCGCGCAACATAGAGCGGGACTTCGTGCCTGGTCAGAGGAACGTGCACTGTCTCACGACACAGTGCGAGGTCCCTGCGCCCGCCAGCCCAACTGACAAGCACCACGACAAGGCTCAGTTGCAGAGTCAGGACGGGACCAAGACTGTCCCCCTCGATCAGGCCACGCCCAAGCAGACAGTCACTATCAGCGAAGACCTTACTTCGCATGAAGAAGAGAAGCTTCTCTGCTGCCTGGCCAAGAATAAAGATGTCTTCGCCTGGTCCGCCCTCGACCTGGTCGGAGTCAGCCGATCCATAATCGAGCACAGTCTGGGGATCGACCCCTCGGTGCGACCAAGAAAGCAAAAGCTTCGCAAAATGTCCGATGAAAAGACAGAGGCCGCCAAGGCGGAGGTGCACCGCCTCCTAGAGGCTAAATTCATTGAGCCAGTGGCTTACCCCACATGGCTCTCCAATGTTGTAATGGTGCAGAAAAAAAGCGGGAAATGGCGGATGTGCATAGACTTCACCAGTCTCAATAAGGCCTGCCCAAAAGACAATTTCCCGTTGCCACGGATCGACAAAATAGTCGATAGCGCGGCCGGATGCGAGGTCATGTCTCTCCTCGACTGCTTCTCCGGCTATCATCAGATATACATGAAGGAGGAAGACAAGGCTAGCACCAGCTTCATAACACCCTTCGGCACTTATTGCTTCATCAGAATGCCGGAGGGTCTCAAGAACGCCGGGTCCACATTCTCCAGACTCACCAAAACAGTACTCGAGGGACAGGTCGGCAGAAATATATTTACATATGTGGACGACATCGTCGTCGCTAGCAAAAATAAGGAGGACCACCTCGCCGACCTGGCCGAGACATTCGCAAACATGCGAGACGCACGACTCCGCTTAAACCCGGAAAAGTGCGTTTTCGGTGTTCGCCAGGGCAAGATATTGGGCTACCTGGTGTCGCACCGCGGCATCGAGGCTAACCCAACTAAGATCCAGGCCATCATCAACATGTCGCCTCCGCAGTCCACCAGGGATGTCCAGCGTCTGACAGGCAGATTGGCCGCTCTCAACAGATTCATTTCCAGGTCGGCCGAGCGAAGTCTTCTTTTCCTCAAAACTCTCCGCGGCGCAAAAGACTTCGCTTGGGGGCCGGAGCAAGCAGCGGCCTTCGCCTCATTAAAGCAGTACTTAACGGAGCTGGCCACCCTCACGAGCCCCGACTCCTCGCTCCCCTTATTGCTCTATGTCGCGGCCTCGCCGCACGCGGTCAGCGCGGCACTAGTGCAGGAGCAGACAGTCGAAGGCACTGTCAGACAGTGCCCTGTTTATTACGTCTCCGAGGTCCTGACTCCGTCCAAATGCAACATGACAGAGCTGGAGAAGATCGCCTACGCAGTCGTTATGTCCTCGCGCAAGCTGCGCCATTATTTTGAAGCATTCAAGGTCCGCGTCACCTCAGATAGGGGGCTCGGCGAACTGTTTAGAAACCCGGAGGCATCGGTAAGGATCGCCAAGTGGGCAGCCGAACTCTCCGGCTACCACATCAGCTTCGAGCCCAGGACAGCCATCAAATCGCAAGTCCTGGCAGACTTCGTCGTCGACTGGACCGGGCCAGTAACACAGCCGGACCCGACCGCAGAGAAGGTCTGGACGATCCATTGCGATGGCGCATGGTGCCATGCGGGGGCAGGCGTCGCTACAATCATAACATCACCAGTCGGGGTCAAGCACAGATATGCAGCACGACTCAGCTTCAATCTGGAATCCGACAGGTGCACAAATAATATAGCAGAATACGAAGCAGTCATCCTCGGCCTCCGCAAGCTGAGGGCCCTCGGAGTCACCACTTGCATCATCAAGACAGACTCCAAGGTAGTTGCCGGCCAGGTCGACAAAGACTATGCAGCCAAGGACCCCGCGCTCACGCAGTACCTCGCGGCCATCCGAAGTCTCGAGAGACAGTTCAAGGGGTTCACCGTGCAGCATGTGGACCGGGCCAAGAATGAGGAGGCCGACGCATTGGCCAAGGCCGCGGCCAGGGGCGAAACTCTGCCCTCCGACGTGTTCTTCCACGTCATCGGCACGCCAGCAGTCCGGAGCCCCGAAGGGCTCCATATAACCAATGACATCGAGGGACCACCGTACAGTCAACCTCATCATGACCGAAGACTGGCGAGCACCCATTACTCTGTTCCTGCAGGGGTTTTATCACCCAGCCGACATCAGTGAGGCCAAGCGCCTCAGACATCGAAGCCGGGACTTCGCTCTTATTGAAGGCCAACTCTACAAAAAAGGGGTCAGCCAACCAATGCTTAAGTGCGTCACTGAGGCCGAAGGCATGCAGGTCCTACGTGAAGTCCACAGTGGCACGTGCGGCTCGCACGCGGGGCCAAGGGCCCTAGCTGCTAAGGTGATACGCCAGGGTTTTTACTGGCCAGCAATGATTTGCGCCGCGAACCGGGTCACTCGGTCCTGCGAAGCCTGCCAGAAGTTCTCTCCTCGGTCAGGCGGCCCTTCGCAGTACACAAAGCTGATCGCCCACACATGGCCTCTCCAGCGCTGGGGTCTCGACATTGTTGGACCCCTGCCCACCGCTCAGGGGAACCTCAAGTTCGCCTTCGTCGCGGTCGAGTACTTCACCAAATGGATCGAGGCACGGGCTGTCTCCACAATAACATCAAAGACTGCCCAAAAATTCTTCTGGCAGAACATCGTTTGCCGTTTCGGAGTACCGTCCGAGTTAACGGTCGACAACGGCAAACAGTTTGATAACCAAGACTTCAAGGATTTTTGTTTCTCCATTGGCACCAAGCTTGCCTTCGCCTCAGTCTACCATCCGCAGTCCAACGGGGTCGTGGAGCGCGCCAACGGAAAAATCTTCACAGCTATCAAAAAAATGCTCCTCGATGAAAAAAAGGGCAAATGGAGCGATTTCTTACCCGAGGCAGTCTGGGCACTAAACACGACTGAGTGCAGGGCGACCGGGTTTACTCCTTTCCGTCTGTTATACGGATCGGAGGCCATGACCCCGCAGGAAATAAAGCACGGGTCCCCGCGAACGGTCCCGTCAGCCGTCCCAGATGTGGACGAGCCGACTTCAAAGGATCTCATCGACGGAGACCGTGTCTTCGCCCTAAAAGCTCTGAACAGGTATCAAGCCCAGACCAAAGCATGGCGCGACCACTCAGTCACCCCGAGGGAGTTCAGCGAGGGGGACCTCGTGCTCATTCGGACAGCTCGGACGGAGTCAAGGGGCAAGCTGGAGCCCAGGTGGGAGGGCCCTTTCATCGTCAAGACGAAGGCCTCCCCCAGCGCATACAGGCTCACAACGCCAACCGGCGAGGACCTGGAGCATTCCTGGAACATTGACAACCTCCGCAAATTTTTTGTTTGATACCTCAGGGCTGTCCTCGCCCTTGTAATTTGCAGAAACAATTTTGCACCGGCCCGCACTCTTTTCCTCCCGGGGGGTGAGGTTTTTAACGAGGCGGAGCCATGTAATATATGCGTAAAAAAAAATCCCCCGCAAAAAGACATGCGTCGAAAAAGACCGCGATGACGGTCTTCGACATTCGACCACCACGAGGTCACCGCGAGGCTAAGCGCTAGCTACCCTCGCGTGCGACAAATCCGCGCAGAAGTCGCCTAAGGGTGCAGCCGGATTAGCACAACAAGTGCGAAAAAAATCAAAGTCTATCGCGAAGACTATCCGTGCGGAAGTCGCCTACGGGTGCAGCCGGATTAGCACAACAAGTGCGGAAAAAATCAAAGTCTATCGCGAAGACTACCCGTGCAGAAGTCGCCTAAGGGTGCAGCCGGGAAAAAATCTAAGTCTATCGCGAAGACTATCCGTGCCGAAGTCGCCTACGGGTGCAGCCGGATTAGCACAACAAGTGCGGAAAAAATCTAAGTCTATCGCGAAGACTATCCGTGCAGAAGTCGCCTAAGGGTGCAGCCGGGAAAAAATCTAAGTCTATCGCGAAGACTATCCGTGCCGAAGTCGCCTACGGGTGCAGCCGGATTAGCACAACAAGTGCGGAAAAAATCTAAGTCTATCGCGAAGACTATCCGTGCCGAAGTCGCCTACGGGTGCAGCCGGATTAGCACAACAAGTGCGGAAAAAATCTAAGTCTATCGCGAAGACTATCCGTGCAGAAGTCGCCTAAGGGTGCAGCCGGGAAAAAATCTAAGTCTATCGCGAAGACTATCCGTGCCGAAGTCGCCTACGGGTGCAGCCGGATTAGCACAACAAGTGCGGAAAAAATCTAAGTCTATCGCGAAGACTATCCGCGCGGAAGTCGCCTAAGGGTGCAACCGGTTTAACACAGCAAGTGCGAAAAAACCGAAGACTATCTGTGCAGAAGACACTTAAGGGTACACCTGGACTAGCACAACAACGGCCGAAACGACAACATCGAACCATTCACGCCAAGACCAATTATAATCAACCAAGCACAGCGCAGCCGAACGAATCAGTTAGTACAAAACGCCTTCACACACATGCACGCGAGGGCACACAATTCCACCATACAAGACTCTACATACACAAGCGAGGACACCACACTCTACATCGGTTCAACTTTAGGAATAATTCCCATCTCCCTATAATTAAATAACATTATCCTGAGCTCCTCACCCGCAAAAAGCCTTCGCAGTTCCCCCTCACCTACACTCTCGGCGGTCGGCAGAGACAACAGTTCCTGCCGACCGGCCCCACTCACACGAAGCAAAGCCCGCTCCTCCGCGCTAACCCTACGTTTTGCAACCGCCCTTCGACGACGGCGCCCGGCGCTAGGGCCTGGCACGTCCGACGCGTCCGCGGCGTGTGGCGAGGCCTCCGCCGCAGCCACGTCCAAGGCCGTAAAATAATCCAAATTCTCCTCCGACGACTCCTCAGTCCACTCAACCGAGCTCCCGGAGTCAGCAAAGTCAAAAAACTCAGATGCAGACCCACTATATTGATTACCACCTTCCGCGGTCGAGGCCGCCAAAAACTCAGTAGCAGTGGTTGCGTGCGCAGGCCCAAAATCTTGAACCTGCGCAGCAACCAAAGTTCAGTACAAACATCCAAAATTTCCTAACCCTAGACAACCACTATGCCACCTGCGAGGGCCCTGACGCGGCGGGTGCCTCCGCCGTTGTCTCCGCCGCCACTCCCGCCATTCTTTCCACCGCCTCCGCCGTCGGATCTTCGACGGTCGGCGCGGCTGCTGCGAGGGCATCGGGAGCGCCTTCGGCCACCTTCATGGGCAGGTCTTCGACTGTCGCAGCAGATGTGGGGGCGCCTGGTGCGTCTTCCGTAGTCTCCGGGGCCGGCTCCGGGTCAGGCAGGGCGTCGTTCAGTGCTCCGAAATCGTCCACCCGCTCGCCTCGCTCCGCCTAAAACAAAACATACAAAAAGTCAGCAAACACACGCACAGACCACATCCAGCAAACGCCAAACAAACGACAACGTTACCTGAGCCCTCGCAGCCTCGGCCCGCTCCCTGACCACTTCACCACCATACAGACCCCACATCCGATCATAGAGGGCGCCGGCGGACTCCTTCACCACGGGGTCTTCGACCTTATAGATGTCTCGCCCAAAATCTTCATCTGCCTGGTCGAAGGCCTCATAGTGCCGGCACCCTTCGCGAGAGAGTGCGTTCATTGCCCCCTCGCAGGTAACCAGGGAGGCGAACGACATTAATCCAGCCAAGACAGTGGGGAGCTCCTGCAGCTCCTCTTGCACCCATTCCAAGCAGCGAAGTCCGGCCTCTCGCTCCGGCACCACGAAGTCACCGGTCCGCGCACCCAGCTCGCGGTATGTGGCCATAAGCTGTGTGCGCGTCCGTTCGGCCTCCGTTCGTGCCGCGGCTTCGGCCCCCTTCGTGCGGCTCTCCAGAGCGGTGAGCCGCCCCCGCAGGTCCTCGGCGAGATCCTTGGCAAGATTGGCCTCCGCCCGTGCCAGCCTAGCCTCCGCCTGCGCGGCCTGCTCTTTGGCGACGGCCTCGTTGGCCTCCCTCCTCTCCCCCGCCAGCTGGCGCCGGAGATCAGCCTTTTCTTCCTCCAGGGCGGCCACCTTGTCCGCCAGTTTACGACACTTGCTGTCGGAGGCAGACTTCTCACGTACAGCGTCAGCATGTTGCGTCCGAAGTCTCTCGACTTCGGCAGATAAGGCTGCCGTGAGCGCCCCCGACGCAGTACGGCTGGTGAAGTCAGCCACCTGCAGAGAACACGTAAAGCCATGGCCGTAAAAAAAAAAAAAAAAAAAAAAAAAAAAAACTCGGCGGACCTGACTCAGCGCCTCCGTCGCCTGATTCAGCGCCTCCGTCACTCCCTTCAGCCGGCGGGTCACCGCGCCAGCCTCGTCTCTGACCTTCGCGAGGGCCGACACCTCGCCTCCGGCGCCAAGGGCCCCGCCCTTCGCCGTCGCGATTGCCCCGGCAGGCACAGCTATAGCAAGCCGGCCCTCGTCCGACCCTGTAGCGCATCAACAATCAAAAAAAAAAAAAAAAAAGAGGCGGCCGGGTGACTTACCCCCAAGATAATCGTCCACGCTAATGTCGGTGCCGAAGTCGGCGATGCGCTTGCCCGGCGGCGGCAACGCTCGGGCCGCCTTCGAAGCCTCCGCCACTCCGCTGGCCGGCGGCACCACCTTCGTCGGCTTGGAGACTCCGGCGCCCGCCGCTGTCTCCGGCGCCTTGCTGGGCGCAGCGGCGCCCGCCTTCGCCGCCAGCGGCGGCTTGCCTCCACTGGAGGCCGCAGCCTTCGCCGTTCCCCGTTGCCTTTTCGGCCGGGCGTCGTGAATCCTTACGGTCGCCTGGCGTTTTTGCGCTGCCCCTTGGCGATCCTTGTCCATCACTGCCCACACAACAGCACCGATATTTCGCCCGTAAGGAAAAACCCTCCACTGACGAACCATACGAGATGTAAAACAGTCTTCCTCAGCCGCGCAGGGGACAGGAACATTTCTAGGCCAGCAGCCCCCGGTAACCCTCAGCATCCGAGCCGAAGACTCCCGGAGCTCGGGCGAAGACATCCTCTTCCCCGGGGCCGCGCACGTCCTCATTAACTCCCTAGCAAAACTATCAGACACCCCGATTCCTCCCATCGCAGTACCTAATTTCCTCTTTTTTGAGGAGGGGGCGGCCGTCAGCGCAGGGTCGCCTCCAGTCTCCACCGCCGGCTTCTTCCCACGGCGGTCCGCTTCGTCTTGTCCAGGGTAGCCGTCGTACGGCAATTGATTCAATTCGAAGACCCTGTTCAAACGTTCATTTGACCCGCGAATATCAAAGCTGCGCTGGCCTTCCGTCCTCGCCACGTACCGCCCCACGAGCCGCACCGCCAAGTCCTCCGCATCACGCACAAAGGCGGCCGGGTCACGGTTTCGCAAATTCAGTGCAAAGGCTGGACTTCGCACCACCCTTCCTCCGTGAAAAGGCATCTGGCGAGGGCACACTTCGCCCAACGCCCAGCCGTGCGCCAAGGGCCAGACCCCGTACGCCACAAACTCTTCAACTAAATCACGACCACTGCTCTGGCCGGCGGCGCATCGAAGGGCCCCTTCGTCTGCATCCTCTTCTGCCACTTCAAAGGGCGGATACGCAGAGTAATAGTGAGAGCACATCTCAGATACGGGCAGTCCTTCATGGCCTTCGACAGTAGCCTCAGCAACGTAAAACCAAAATTCATTCCAATTGCCCCACTTGTTGCGGGCGCACGGAACCAACTCCACTACTGGCATTGTGGTCTTGCCGGTCTTCGGCGTGAATGTGCACGACCCAAACTGGGCAACTCCGCCCTCAATCACCCTCTTCTGCCAATGCAAGCAGTAATTCTTCGCAAAAACTTCAACCGACGGCTGTCCGCCGTACGAAGTCGTCGCCCAGACATACTTCGCCAGCGCCACCATGGCGTTCGGTGTCAGCTGATGAATTTGAACGTTGAATCTACGCAGGACTTCGCCAACAAACCGGTGCGCAGGCAAGCGGAGACCGGCGACGAAGAACGCCTCAAAAACAACCAACTCACCCTCCGGCTCGGGGACTTCCTCCGTCCCCGGAGCACGAGCGACTCCGCCGCCAAAGTAGCCCAAGCGCTGCATTTCTTCGACGCGGGCCGACGTCATCCGTGACACACCAAAATCAACAGAGTCGCCGGCGCGCAGCTCCTCCACCATCACGCCACTCAACGTCTCCTCAGACTGAGGCGGCGGCCGGCGGCGTGGCGTCGGCGGAAGAAGAAGAGGATGGCATTGCTACGTACCGTCGGCGGCGGCGGGCGGTCTGCTTCACTCGAGCCAGATCTCCGACGAGCAAAGCGAGCAGTAGAAGAAGAGGAGCAGAAAGACGGCGGGCGGCTAGGGTTTTCACGGAGCGCGGAAGGCAAAGTGCAAACAGCGCCGTCCCCCGCCCCCCTTTATAGGCAGGGCGCGGCTCCTCGGGAAACCCGCAATCCCACAGGGCGCGACGCTTCGGAAAACCCGCAGTCCAACAGTACGATGTCCATCAACGGTCACATCAAAAACCCCCGCGGAACCACTTCGAGCGAGGGCAGCGTCTCCGCCATCTAGCGACGTCTTCGGCACCAGGTGACTTTGTCGAACTGGTCCCTCGGAGGGCAAATGTTGGAGCGAAGGCAGAAACGCCACCCTTCGCCCGAAGTCTCCACCGCTTAGCCCCCGCCCTGACAGGCAAAGCAGGCAGGGACACTCTTCGCTTGATCGACACCAGGGACAACATGGAGACCCATTCGCTCGATTCGGCACCAGACGAAGGCCTGCGGCAACGCCTCCCTACGGCGCGGCCTCGGTCGGCTCCGAGGCCCACATGAGGTCGGGCCCATTGTAACAGGCCCTGCGTGGCCGCGGTTGTGTTACGGGCCTAATTTGTAAAGGCGTACATGTAATTACAGCTTGTAACCCCGCTTTATAGGAATATTCTGGGGATAAACTAGGTACCTGAGGGCACATGCGTCCTTAACGCAAGGCGCCGTGCACTCGGATACCTATAAATACCCCCGCACAGTGCCCGTGAGAGGCCAGATTAACAGAGCTTTTGCCATCACGCGCGAGTGCCCTGTTGCCATCTCCATTCACCCGTGTTGGATCTCCTTGCTGTCGAGAGGCAGTACCAACACTCATCTTCACAGAAGCACCGAATCAAGCAGCTATACAACAAGCACCGGCAAACACAACTTCCAATAACAACAGCACTGCAGCCACACCAACTCCTTCTGGCTGCCTCCTCTTACCGCACCAGCTCCTCCTCTTACTGCACCACGACAGCAATCTCTAGCTGTCCGCCTCCTCCTCTGGCCTGAGCCGCGGCCACCACTCGAGACAGCAGGGCAACAGCAGCCACGGGGCAGCAGCAGTGCCCAGCAGCATCAGGCCGGTGTTGTGCCAGCAAAGACCGTGGTGACGGCGGGCCGGTCCGGTGGCGAATTCTGCGACGAGTTGCGGGGTGCGGGAGCAGCCGTCTCCTTGCTAGCTGCCGACTCGCTCCGGGGCCGATGGACGGCCGGGAGCAGCCGCCTCGCTCCAGGGCCGGTGGACAGCCGGGAGCAGCTGCCTCCTCCCAACTGCCGACGCGCTCGCCGACGTGCTCCGGGGCCGGTGGACGGCCTTCTCCTCCCTCACGCGTGCGAGCTCGAGCTCCAATGGCAGCACCGACGGCAGGGGATGCGAACCCTAGCTCCGAATACCATGTTGTTTGGTGTATTGTGCTGTACCCTCTCGGGGCTGCAGCTCCCACTGGTATATTACTCCATTATACAAGGAGGTCCTTTTACATTGAACTATTTACACCAACATTTGCCTCCCCGGTGTTGCTGGTGAAGAAGAAAGATCATACCTGGAGATTTTGCATAGATTATCGTTACTTGAATGCAATGACAACAAAGAGCAAGTACCTAGTTCCCGTTTTTGACCAGCTCATGGATGAACTAGTGGCAGCCAAATGGACTTGAAGGCTAGTTACCACCAAATTAGGTTATTGCCTGGAAAGGAGCCTAAAACGGCATTCCAAACCCACATAGGGCAGTTCGAATGTCGAGTAATGGCATCCGGTCTCACTAGGGCGGTAGGGCCCCTAACACATTCTTGGACGCAATGAACTGTACTGTAGCACCAGTGTTGCGCAAGTGTGCACTTGTCTTTTTCAATGATATTTTGATCTATAGTCCCACGTTCGACACTCATCTAGACCATTTAGATGTGGTATTGCAGATGTTACAAAAAGATCAATGTAGGGTAAAACTCTCAAAGTGTGCTTTTGCCCAAACCTCCATAGCATACCTCGGTCATATTGTCAGTGTGGAAGGTGTGGCAACCAACCCAACTAAGATTCAAGTTGTTCAACAACGGCCAACACCGAGCAATGCAAAAGAGCTCAGAGGTTTTTTTAGACTGGCCAGATTTTATCGCAAATTCGTTCGTCGTTTTGGAATGATATTGTGACCATTGACTGAGTTGTTAAAGAAGAATGTGTTGTTTATATGGACATCCGACCATCAACAGGCATTTGACTTACTGAAGCAAGCTTTGAGTTCAGCACCAGTTTTGGCGATCCAAGATTTCTCTATACCCTTTTGCATATATATGGATGCGTGCAAAATAGGTATCGGGGCTATTCTCATGCAAAAGGATCATCGCTGACATTTTTAGCAAGGCTATGGGTTCGAAAAATCAAGGGCTGTCCACATATGAAAAAGAGTACCTAGCAATCATTATAGCAGTGGCCCATTAGAGATCTTATTTGCAACTTGTAGAGTTTCAGATTTTCACTGATCATTAGAGTTTGGTGCAGTTCAATGAGCAATGTTTACAAATGATGTGGCAACAAAAGTTATATTCTAAGCTTGTTGGACTTCAATATCGCATTGTGTACAAGAAAGGATGCCATAACATAGCTGCTGGTCACGGCCGGCCCTGAGGGGGTGCGCCCGGTGCGGCCGCACCGGGCCCCAAAAAACAGAGGGCTCCTCTGGCCACTTAACATTAGTACTTTTTCCCGCTAAGTATATCTACACTAGACATAAATACACAAGAGCGATGCACTATCGATCAGTTTTGTTTAGATTGTTAAACTAATGTCTCAATTACTTATCTGATATTCACTTCGTTTCAAAATAATATTTGTTTTAACTCTTGATTTTTATGCCTATATTCAACTAGATGATGAGGAATCAACTAGAGAAGCAAAATAAATTCTATTTTGATAAAGAGAGAGTATTATTTACTATACACATGATGGTTGCATCGACGGAGAGAAGATTTTTAAAATTGAAATATTTTTTGAACTATTTAAGGTCAACAATGACTTAAGAGAGGTTAAATGGTTTGGTGATTATATATATCTAAAAAAAGTTGTTGGATAAGATTGATCTTAATGGTATAAGCGATGATTTGTATCACAAAATGTTATAAGACATTTTTAATGACATCGGATAACAAGTATGTGTTTTTGCTATATTTTATATTTGTTATCTTATAAACGTTGAATATTATATATATTATGTGTGGATGGGGCCACCATTTTGGATTTAGAACTGCCCTGCTGTTGATGCCCTATCTCGGTACCCCTCGTCCGCTCAATTGAACCACATTTCACAATGTACTCCAACGTGGATTCAGGAGGTACTACAAGGTTATCAGGAGGACACCAAGGCTCAAGAACTTCTTACACAATTGGCTCTTACACCACATGATCCGAAGTCTCCATTTGCCTTGATCCAGGGCAAAATCTGTTACAAGGGACGCGTCTGGTTGGGTAGTAACTTAGAGCTGCAAACTAAGGTCATTTCAGCATTACATGATTCTGCTCTTGGAGAACATTCTGGCTTTCCGATCACATATCGACGTGTTAAAAAACTGTTCTATTGGAAAGGGATGAAGACATCCGTCCATCAATTTGTTCAGACTTGTGGCGTTTGCCAGCAAGCCAAACCGGATAGGTCACGTTATCCCGGACTCCTGTCTTCTCTACTCGTACCTCCTCAGGCATGGCACTCCATCGCCATGGATTTTATTGAGGGTTTACCTAAATCTGAATCGATGGACTGCATCTTGGTGGTGGTTGACCGGTTTTCTAAGTACAACCACTTCTTGTCCATGTTTCATCCCTTTTCTGCAGCAAAAGTGGTGAAACTATTCCTAGACAACATATATAAATTGCATGGTATGCTTGACAGTATAGTCTCTTAACGTGATCGGGTCTTCACAAGTTTATTTTGGCAGTAGCTTTTCGCTCTGACTGGAACTCAATTGTGCATGAGCTCGGCCTACCACCCGCAATCAGACGGCCAGACAGAGCGAGTCAATCAATGCATCGAGCCATATCTTTGTTGTTTTGTGCACGCTTGCCCCAAAAAGTGATATCAGTGGCTTTTGGTTACCGAGTTCTGGTACAATACAATTTTTCACTCACCTGTCGGCAGATCACCATTCGAAGTACTATACGCCCCCCCCCCCCCCCCCCCCCCCCCCCCGTCACTTTGGTTTACAGTATGGTTCGGCAGTGACAATATCAGATCTTGATGGCTACCTCCAGCAGGACAGAGAGGTCATCTCCAATCTAGTGCGTCAACACCTGGTCAGGGCACAAACCAGCATGAAGCGATAGGCAGATAAGCAGCAATCTGAATGGGAGTTCATTGTGGGTGATCAAGTGTACTTAAAGCTCCAGTCGTATGTGCAGTCTTCTGTCACTAATCGTGCCAACCAAAAATTGCCCTTCATGTTCTTCGGGTCGTACACCATACTTCAACGCGTCGGTACAGTAGCTTACAAACTCAAGTTGTTGCATTCTTCTTTGATTCACCCAGTTTTTCATGTCCCTCAGCTCAAATTAGCTATTGGTGGGCGCCATGTGGTCATCCCTTCATTACCGGTGACTAACGAACCACTGCAAGTCCCTATCCAGGTTATTGGTCGCAAAATGATACAATGTGGAGGTGCAATGGTGGCACAAGTGAAAGTGACATGGTTTGGGGTGGACGCAGCACTCGCAACGTGGGAGGACGCGGAAGCGTTGCGGTCTCGTTTTCCTCAAGCACCCACTTAGGGCTTGTTCGGTTATTTTCAATCCATATGGAATTGGAGGGGATTGATACGGATTGGAGGGGATTTTGACTTACTAGTGATTAAAACCCCCTCAATCCCCCTCAATCCATATGGATTGGGGTAGAACCGAACAAGCCCTTAGGGACAAGCGGCAAGCAAAGATGAGGAAATGTCAGCAACCCACACGCGCAAGAGGCACAAGGAGCTCAAGAGATGGCCAAGAAGACAACAACAGCTGAAGACTATTGTGTGCATGTGTGGCATGGGAACGTGTGGGCCGTGTAATAAGCATTGGGTCAGGTCTGGCTAAGTCCGTGGAGGCTGAGTTTGTGAGGTATTCTTATGCCCATACGCTGTCACACCCGAATTTAAGGGATAAAGCCGGGTGCGTCTCATATGTAT
This sequence comes from Zea luxurians, assembly GCA_029449295.1. Classification (NCBI taxonomy): domain Eukaryota; kingdom Viridiplantae; phylum Streptophyta; class Magnoliopsida; order Poales; family Poaceae; genus Zea; species Zea luxurians. Next base: position 4,334,642 of record JAOPSE010000010.1, on the reverse strand, counting down.
GCTAAAGAAGAACAACACATATAATGACCAAATGTATAGAGATAAATGTCACAAATATTATTAAATAGCGGAAGTGTCTTACAAAAATAAATGATAACAATAAAACAAACTAATAAGTATTCCTTGGCACCATCAAGCTGCCTGGGAGACACCGCCTAGATAAGCTCATACTCCTTCTTGTAAGTCTCCTCCTAGACCACCTGTTCTTCTCCTGTGGGGGGTTTATATATCGCAAGGTTGAGCTCACAAAGGATCATAGATCAACAAGTTGTGGGGAATAATGTGCATGAACTCACCAAAGGTGGGAGTTCATGTGAAGTGTTAGGTCGATCAACAAATAGGGGTTAAAGCTGAGCATTGCTTTTAATAAGTTGGTCAAATTTTATTAGCAGGTACTAAATATAAGTATATACCAAACTAGAGTAATAATAGATCAAAATTAATAATAAACCACAATGCAATGCAAATGACAATTTAAATTTACTTCCATAAATTAATCTTGCGAGAGTCCTGAGCTGCTCATAACCGCGAGCACGGCTAGTATACCGGTTTTACACTCTGCAGAGGTTGTGCCCTTTACCCACAAGTCATGTTACCCAGTTGCCAAGGGGTCTAGTAGTCTCATTCATCTCTACCGAGGAGACGAGGCAGGGTAATACTACGAGGCCTTTCCAAAGTTCCACTAGTTCGAGAAAATCCGATATGGATTCAGGAAGAAGGAAGCATAGGAATTCCCTGTCCGGAAAGCTAGGCAGTCTGACCTGAGAACCTCCCTATACTCTGCAGCGATGCCTCCTCGCTTGCCCTTTCAGGTAAGGTAATCTCTCCCTAGTTTTTCTAATTACTTGGCCAAGGGCATCCCATTCCACCCTTGTGGTGCCACTTTATTCTCAAGTTAAGCTCCATGTTCCAATTAACACCATAGTCTTATCATGAACATTAAAGAATAGAATAACAATAATAAAGTATGATCATGAAGCATATTTATCTCAATACCCAAAACCACATAGAGCAATAGCAGTGACTACCCAAAAGTTCAGTGGTGATCAAGGCACAAGATAAAGCATACTAGGGTGATCTATTGGGTCCCATCAAAATTAATCCTAAAATTGCCACTGTGATTATAGAACATTATTGGATAAAGGAAAGTGGTCAAGGGCACAACTTTCCTGCAATGAACTCCTGCTTAGTATTTTCCACCTACTGAGTTTCGGGCCCCTCATTCACTTGCTCATCTACTCGCAACAATACAAACAAACATGGTAATAGGAGAAATTAACATCACATCAAACAGAGGAGAAAAATGTATGATAATATTCTACGCATCGCAATGGGATTGTAGGTTCGAGAATCATTAAATTTGGAGTTATGGTTAATGAGTTACGATTTTCCGAAGTTTCAAGTGGTTCATGTAGAATAAACCAAATAAATAATTTTAATCTATGTTGCATGATAAAACAGAGTTACCAGGTGATAAATAGTATTAAAACAAAATTATTGCAACTGGAATGGATCAAAATGGAATCAAAATGGATTTACTATGATTTAAAAATGTTTCTAGAATTATTTTAATACTAAAAATCATTTTCTGCTTTAATTTCGAATTTTCTTTAAAGCCACTAGATTGCGGACAGGAATACTAGGGAGTTCAAGGTTCAATTCGGAAAATACAGGACTCATACGCAATTACTTTTGACTATAGGTGCACTGCGGGTTCATTCAGTGAAACTACGGGGTCTCTTTTGCAAAACGAACGTGGCCGAAGGGGTATCGGATCTACTGGACTGCTGGATCTGTTTTGGATGGCTGCGATTAGATCGATATAATATTGACCGATACATGATGCTAACCCTTGGATCGAGGATCAACGCTACGGATTTAAAGTGGCAAGAGACATCCCCATGTGTAGGATCAAGATATCACGGCTACACCGGATCCCCCATGAACTGTTACCTACATCTAATCGTAGTCAGTGCGCTATGAGATCTACGACCCTCGCTCTCATCTTCTCCCCAGCGACATCCGAGCACCGCCGCTTGCGCGCCATGCTAGTTTGCCGCTGGTGTAAGCCTACAACGCCCTTTCGAGCCCACAAAATGACCGCAAAAAGGTGCTACACAAAGCGGACGACCGTATGAACTAGGTAGATGGCTACATACCGACAAGTAGGCCCTCAATGATGTCGGCCACGGCGTGGGGCGGATTCCCGGAGGCGCACTGCTCCGGTGAGGAATTTCCAGGGCTCTTGTGATCTTCGTGCCAATCTTCTTGTTCAGTCACAGTGCAAGGTGTACCCCGACTCCACCGGACACAGGATAGGGGTTCAAGCGATGGCGTATGCCAATGTCGACGATGGCGGTGCTCTCTTCCCCGCTCGATGCTCATGGCAAAGGTGGGGGTTCAAGGATAGGAATAGGGTTCGAGGGGATTGGCTCGGTCTTTATGCGCGTAGGTAGTCTCCGACCCTCGATCGATTCCCTGGCATGGACCCACCACTTGAACTGACCCCCGGTGGACCTAGGCGAGCTCCGTAACAACCCCTCCCTAAATGCGCGCGAGGAGGAAGACCCTGGTAATAGGGTCCCACACGTCGGTACAGAGGACATATCAGAGGCGCGCGAATGAGGAGAGCGGAGGCTGACTAACAATTAGGGCTCGTATGGAGGTGACTTGGAGGGGAGAAGCGCGCGTGGAGACTGACGCCAAGGTCCCACTAGTCGGCGCGCATCCCTCGCTTTATTCTATTTTGAACTTCTTCCTAAATCTTCAAATTCCAGTATTTGAATTCAAATTTGAGTTGTGGATTCCTCATAGAGGTAAAGTGCACAATTAAAATAAACAAATTACTAGTATGAAATGGTATATTTATTTATATATTTTTCTTCACATTGTATATAGGGTTTTCCTTTTTCTCCTCTTTTCTTTTCTAACTCATTTCCAAATTCTAGATTTCAAATTAGGTTAACCTCATTCTCATCATCATCATCATCATCATTATTATTATTATTATTATTAAATGCACAAACAAATAAACTCCAACATGATGCATTATTTCTTTTATTTAATGTAGTTGTTAGTAGTCAAGGTGACCCCATGATTTAAATATGCCAAAAATGAGAAAAACAACACAAGTAGTCTAATAAACCTTTTATATTTCCCAATTCTTGTACATTCTATAACTCCATCTATTTGGGTATTACAAATCCTACCCCCCTTAAAATAATCTCCACCTCAAGATTAAGATGAACTAGGGAAGAGGTGGGGAAAATCTATTTGCAGCTCTTCTCTCTCCCAAGTAGCTTCATCTTCACCATGATGACTCCATTGCACTTTGCACATTTTATCACTTTATTTCTTGTAACACGAGTCAAAGTGTCAAGGATCTTGATGGGATGCTCCACATAAGTTAGATCACCTTGCACACTGAGTTCTTCCATCGGCAACTGTTCCTCTGGGACACGAAGACACTTCTTGAGTTTAGATACGTGGAGTACATTATGTACATTAGATAGATTATCGCTTAAAGATTCTGAAGGGTCCAATAAAGTGAGAGGATAGCTTTCCTTTAACTTTGAATCTTCTCATTCCACGAATTAGTGACACCTTTAGGTATACGTGATCACCCTCTTAAGATTCCAGTGGTCTTCTCCGGTTATCAGCATAGCTCTTCTGTCGAGTCTGTGCTATCCTCAAGTTCTCCCAGATCATACAAACTTGTTCTTCTGCCTCTTGAATAATTTCATGCCCAAAGAACTGTCTTTCACCAGTCTGATCCTAATACAGAGGGGTTCTGCATTTTCTGCCATATAAAGCTTCAAATGGAAACATCTTCAGACTGGCCTAATAATTATTATTGTAAGAGAACTCTGCATATGGCAGACTCTTGTCCCAACTGCCTCCATGCTTAAGGGCACAAGCTCTTAACATATCCTCAAGTACTTGGTTAGTTCTCTCAGTCTGGCCATCGGTTTGGGGATGATAAGCCGAGCTGAAATTCAACTTCGTATCCATGTTCTCATGAAGACTATTCCAAAATCTTGAGGTAAACTGAGATCCTCGATCAGAAACAATCTTCTTCGGTACACCATGTAGACACACAATTCAAGCCATATATAACTCTGCCAACTGGGAACCCTTATAGGTTGTGTTGACCGGGATAAAATGAGCCACTTTGGTTAATTTATCCACGATCACCCATATGGAATCATAACCTTTCTGGGTTTGAGGCAACCCATCAATGAAATTCATACCAATTTCCTACCACTTCCATTTAGGTACCTTTAACGGGTGTAGCAATCCAGCTGGCCTCTGATGTTCAGCTTTGACTCTTTGACATATATCACATACAGCCACACGTGTAGCTACATCCCTTTTTAGCCCATACCACCAGTACTTCTGCTTTAGATCTTGATACATCTTGATGCTAACAGGATGAATAGAATAGTCTGAGTCATGGGCTTCCTTCAGTATGGTCTCATGAAGGCTGTCAAGCTCAGGAACACATATCCTGTTCTTGAACCATGTCATGTCTTGTTCATCCTCCATGAAATCTGGACCTCTACCTTCTACCATCAGATCTTTGATTTCTTGAATTTTAGCATCACCAATCTGACCCTTGCGTATTTCTTGCTCTAAGGTAGGTTCCACTTCTATGGTGATTCCTTCAGCATGTGCAACTATCCCCAAGTTGAGCCTTTCAAAGTCTTCAACTAACTCATCGGATAATTGGGTGATTATAGCTGCATACACATGTTCTTTTCGACTCAATGCATCTGCAACCAGATTCGCCTTGCCCGGATGATAATGGATCTCCAAGTCATAGCCTTTGATGAGCTCCAACCAACAACGTTGCCTAAGGTTGAGATCTTTCTGAGTGAAGATATACTTTAATCTCTTATGATCAATATAGACTTGGCACTTGGTCCCCATTATATAATGCCTCCAAATCTTGAGAGTGTGCACTACGGATGCCAGCTCTAAGTCATGAGTGGGTAATTCATCTCATGTTTCCGCAACTAGTGAGACGCATAGGCAATGACATGTCCTTCTTGCATAAGAACACATCCCAAGCCCTAGCGGCATGCATCACAGTATATGTCAAATCCCTTCTGTAGCTCTGGCATAATCAACACTGGGGGTGACATCAATTTAAACCTCAGTTGATTGAAACTCTCTTGGCATTCATGAGTCCACTTAAACTCTTTCCCCTTCTCCAATAGTGAGGTCATAGGCTTCGCTATCTTGGAGAACCCTTCAATAAAACGCTGGTAATAACACGCGAGTCCCAGGAAACTCTAGACTTCCATGACTGAACTTGGCATCTTCCAACCTACTATCTCCCTTACTTTAACTAGATCCAATGAGATTCCACCATTGGAGATGATATGCCCAAGGAATGGTACTTCATCAAGCCAGAACTCATGCTTGCTAAACTTGGCATAGAGTTGATTATCTCTCAGTTTCTGTAGTACCAATCGCAGATGTTCCTCATGATCACTATCATTCTTGGAATAAATCAGAATGTTGTCGATGAATACCACGACGAACCTATCAAGATACTCCATGAACACCTTGTTCATCAGATTCATGAAGTAGGCTGGTGCATTAGTTAAGCCAAACGACATGGCCGTGAACTCATATAGACCATATCGGGTAGAGAAAGTCGTCTTAGGAATATCAGATGGTCTAATCATCATTTGATGGTATCCTGATCTGAGATCAATCTTAGAGAATACCCTAGCACCTCCCATTTGATCAAATAAATCTTCAATATGAGGTAAAGGATACTTATTCTTGATTGTAACATCATTTAAGTGATCTATAATCCACACACATCCTTTGTGAACCATCCTTTTTCTGTACAAATAGAACTGGGGCTCCCGAAGGTGAGGAACTCGGACGAATATACCATGCTTCCTGTAATTCTGTTAGTTGTTTCTTAAGTTCTTTTAGTTCTTCCACAGACATCCTGTATGGTCTTTTAGAAATAGGAGTGGTTCCAGGTAAGAGATCAATAACAAACTCAACATCCCTATTCGGTGGCATTCCGAGTAACTCCTCTAGAAAGATGTCTGGGAACTCTAACAATTTTGATGTGATCTCCCACAAATTTACCGTTAATCATGTATACAACAGGTTTGTTAGATGTGGGTAGTGCAACTATGACTTCAAATATATCCCCATCAGGGCTAGAAAGTTCTACTGTTTCTCTAGCATAATGTATTACTGCCTTCCATTGTTTTAACCAGTTCATGCCAAGGATTAAGTCTATTGTACTATCTTCTAGCACTATAGGCATAGCCCAAAATTTTCTTCCCAAAATTGTTACTTCTATTTTATGACTCATATATGTTGCTTCATAAGCCTCTTTAGGTGTAATGACTATCATAGGTCTACACAGTGCAAGGTAAGGTAGACTATTTGCTTGAACATAACGAGCAGATATGAACGAATGCAAAGCTCCAGAATCAAAAAGTATAGTAGTTGGCACTGAATTAATGAAAAACGTACCAATGACGATGTTAGGACCATCCTCAGTAGCTTCAACATTGATTTGATTAACCCTAGCAATGCTCTAACCACGGTTGCTGCCTAGAGTCTGTGTCAGCTTGCCCTAAGAATTACCGCGAGCCGGTGTGTTGGGGTTCCTCTTCGGACAAACATTAGCATAGTGACCAGTCTCACCACACTTGAAGCATGTGGTGCCTATAGCAGTGCCCTAGCTTGTAGGTCTCGCCGGGGTGCCAGTGGGGGTAGCCTGATGAGTATGTGGAGTCTGCGGTGTCGCCTGTGGTGTCCGTTGAGCAGGTCGCTGGTAGGACTGTGGCCCTCCTTCAAGACGAGCTGGTGTACCCTGGGGTGGAGCATAGCGAGGGAGGATGCTACTTCTCCCCTTTCCCTGGGTAATAGCCTTTCTTTTCATCTCGCCCAGCTAAACATGTTTGTGTTCAATAGCTATAGCCTTGTCCAGAAGCCTCTGGAAAGATGTAAGGTGTGAGATACCAGCTAGTACTAGAGTGGCCCAATGAGTCCCTCCATGAAATGATCATGCTTTCATCGTCAGCAACTTCCTCTGGAGCATACCTTGATAGTTGAATAAATTTATCATGGTATTCACTGACTAACATGTTGCCTTGTTTAAGTGACAAGAATTTCTTCTTAATTTTCATTAAGCCTGCAGGAATATGATAGTTCTAGAATTGTGTAGAGAACTCTGCCCATGTGATAGTATTAGCAGCAGCATGAGCAACGCAGTAAGAGTCCCACCAATCAGCAGTGGGTCTAGTGAGACAACCCGACGCATAGAGCACCTTCTCTCGATCAGTACATTGAGCAATGTTGAGCATTTTATCCATAGTCTCAGCCAGTCATCTGCCTGAAGACGGTCTAGAAATTTGGAGAATGTGGTGGCTTGTGACTCATGAATTCCCGGTGCTTGTCCCGGGGCGGAGCTAGTGGTGGTGGCGGAGGTAGTGGTGGTTGTTGCTGCCGTTCCAGTCGCTCTTGTCTCATCCCATATTGCATTTCCTGCTATTCCTAGCGCATCTCCTGACGTTCTTGCCGCATCTGAGTTGCATTTCTGTCATGGTGTTTGCCATTTGTTGCAGCAGCTGCATCTAAGCGGCAGCTACATGATCTGTCCCAGCCAGTGGAGGGTTTGGTGGATTCATTTCTGGTCGCGATTGGTTAACAATCCTCGTGCTATGGTGGTTGGTAGGTAGATCGATTCTGTCTCCCTTCCTGTTATTGACTATCTGGGTTAGAAACACATGGTAAGATAGAATTGTAGATAAGACGAGTAATTACGAGACATGATCTGTTGGGGGTTTTATTAGCTCAGTAGTTTGGCATGTCACCTACTAATACTAATACATTACCTTATGGTGGTACATGCTAGAATGCCATGCTATACTATTTTGGTCAAAGAAGCAAATCAAGCATTTATCATCAGAACAAACATCCACACACTTTAGAGAGAGAAAATATGTATATTTTTTGTCTTAGGTCTCCTATCTCTTTAGGGAGTCTGTAGATGTAGGATTCCAAGGTGTGAAATCCTTCTTGTCTTTCTAGAGTAGAAAAGGTAAGAGTAATCAGAGTAGAACAGCCAAAGGTGTGACAGGATCAAGAAAAGTATAGAAAGAATCAGAGTAAAGGTAAGTAGGTAAGGGTTGTGTCCAATTCTATCTAAGTTTCGTCCTGCAGTCAACATTTGCTCTGAAACCACTTCTGCCACACCCGGATTCAAGGGATAAAGCCAGGTGCGTCTCATATGTGCGCTAAAGAAGAATAACACATATAATGACCAAGTGTATAGAGATAAATGTCACAAATATTATTACATAGCGGAAGTGTCTTACAAAAATAAATGATAACAATAAAACGAACTAATAATTATTTCTTGGCGCCATCAAGCTGACTGGGAGACGCCACCTAGATAAGCTCATACTCCTCATTGTAGGTCTCCTCATGGACCACCTATTCTTCTCTTGTGGGGGTTTATATATTGCAAGGGTGAGCTCACAAAGGATCATAGCTCAACAACTTGTGGGGAATAATGTGCATGAACTCACTAAAGGTGGGAGTTCATGTGAAGTGTGAGGCTGATCAACAAATAGGGGTTAAAGTTGAGCATTGCTTTTAATAAGTTGGTCAGATTTTATTAGCAGTTACTAAATGTAAGTATATACCAAACCAGAGTAATAATAGATCAAAATTAATAATAAACCACAATGTGATGCAAATGACAATTTAAATTTACTTCCAAAAATTAATCATCCGAGAGTCCTGAGTTGCTCATGACCGCGAGCACGGCTAGTATACTAGTTTTACACTCTGCAGAGGTTGTGCCCTTTACCCACAAGTCATGTTACCCAGTTGCCAAGGGGTCTAGAAGTCCCATTCATCTCTACCGAGGAGACGAGGCAGGGTAACACAATGAGGCCTTTCCAAAGTTCCACTAGTTCGAGAAAACCCGCTACAGATTTAGGAAGAAGGAAGCATAGGAATCCCTCGTCCGGAAAGCTAGGCAATCCGACCCGAGAACCTCCCTATACTCTGCAGTGACGCCTCCCCGCTTGCCCCTTTTAGGTAAGGTAATCTCTCCGTAGTTTTCCTAATTACTTGGCCAAGGGCGTCCCGTTCCATCCTTGTGGTGACACTGTATTCTCAAGTTAAGCTCCATGTTCCAATTAACACCATAGTCTTATCATGAACATTAAAGAATAGAATAACAATAATAATGTATGATCATGAAGCATATTTATCTCAACACCCAAAACCGCAAAAGCAGTGACTACCCAAAAGTTCAGTGGTGATCAAGGCACAAGATAAAGTAGACTAGGGTGACCTATTGGGTCCCATCAAAATTAAGCCTAAAATTGCCACAATGATTATATAGAACATTATTGGGTAAAGAAAAGTGGTCAAGGGCACAACTTGCCTTCAACGAGCTCCTGCTCAGTATTTTCCACTTGCTGAGTTCCGGGCTCCTCAATCACTTGCTCGTCTACTCGCAACAATACAAATGTAATACCCAGTTTGTAAATAATAAAAGAATTAATTCCTTTGTATGTTTTGCCCTCTACATATTAGAACATAGGAATGGCCATATTTAAAGTGAACAATTATCTAATGACATCTAAAATAATCTATGCATCATGTTGGAATTTATGTGTTTGTGCATCTATAAATAATAATAATAATATTAATAAAAATATATTAGTGCCCCAATAGGGAATTTAAGACCCAAACTTACCCTTTAGAAATTGAAAATGATATAAACAATAAGGGAAATACTATATACAATATGAAGAAAATATGTAAATAAAAGTGCCCTTTCATAATGTAGAAGTAGCAGTAATCATCATTGCTAGTCAACAATGGCATCAGGATGTAAGTAATGTCATCATTAGCAACTTGGCATATCACACAAAAAAAGTGAGTTCAAAATTGTAGATAGTTCATCATTGCTAATAGATAATGTTCTCAGCATGGAACCAGTTCTTACAGATCTATGAGCAACTTAGCACAGTACATAATGAGCCACTATCCCCTATGTGAGGCACTATTTTGCCACATCTGTTGAGCCCAATTGTCCCTGGTAGCAGACCAAGCAGCATTGTCCATGACAAGGTCAGTGGGAGCTCCCTCATGAAGTTGATTTGTAGCCCATGTGTCTTCTAGTGGAACATGTTCATCATTCCCATGACGAAGAATCCAATTGTGGAGGATACAACAGGCTAGGACTAGCTTTACTTGTGTCTTGTATGGATGGAAAGGTTTATTGTATAATATTTTGAATCTGTTCTTCAAAGCACCAAAGGCCCTCTCTATTGTCACCCTTAGTGATGAATGTCTAAGGTTGAAGAGCTCTTTTGTGTTCTGTGGATTCCTCCCCCCATATTTACTCAAGTGGTACCATGTGGCACGGTAAGGGGGTAAAAACCTAGGTCTGACAGCATAACCAGCATCCACAAGGTAAAATTTACCTAACATCATAGATCATATATTAGGGAATACCAAGGGAAGCATGTATTGTGTAGACCAATACTAATTTTTTTACCTTGGGGCACTTTTAGACCATCTTCTCTCTCAAGGGCATCAGCAAGGATAAGGGCATCATGTGCTGATCCCTCCCAGCCAGCAAGAACATATGTAAACCTTAGATCAAAGTCTACAGCAGCTAAGATGTTCTGTGTTGTGGTGTCTTTCCTAGCAAGGAAGGCAGCCCTCTGATTTCTAGGAACTCTTGCTAGCACATGAGTGCCATCAGTGGCACCAATACAGTCCTACACATCAAGGCAAACATTTGTTACTACAAACCCTAAACATGAAAAGGAAGGGATTAGTAGTGGTGTGTTTGGATGGCTAACCTTGAAATAGGGGTACCATCTGTGGCTATCTCTAATTTTGGTTGGTGTAGCAGTTCAAGGTGGCAGGATCATTTCATTTCTCAGTTCACCAACAACATACAATACTTCCCTGAAGTATCTGCTGATGGTCTCAATAGACCTTCGAAAGGTCATGTGTACAACTCTAAACCTTTGATTATGACCTACCACATGTAAGAACATGGCAACCTGCTCCTCTACTGAGCTATGAATGCTATCTCTCAATAGCTGCCTAGTGCGAAAAAGGTCACACAACTGCATAAAAGGGGCTCTTCTCATCCTAAGTAAGTCAACACACTCAACATCAGTGGATTCATCAATGAATCTTAGGTTGTTTTGTCTCTCTTTGTCTCTTTGGTGCATTGGGCCATAAGTGATAGACCTCCTAGCATGCAGTCGGTGCCTCAACCATGCATCCAACCAGGCTGACATAACTGCTACAAGGACCACGACCTTTGCAATTAGACGCCAACGTGCAATAGCAGGATCCATTGCTAGAGTAATAAAATAGAAAAGGAGATTAGAGGTCTAAGTTTGGCTTAGATGTATTGTGCTAGTTGCTAAAAAGGAATTTCATAGAACATTGATCTATAGCTCAGAAAATAACAGTTTTATCATAGTGATGTACCAGTTGCCAATATATGATAACAAATTTTTACACGAGCCACGGCTGTGACATACAAGAGATGCGCCACCCAGAGGTATTGAATCATCACATACCATTAACTTGATAGCTCAGAGACTTAAACAAGTATGAGAACAGCAAGTTGCAACAATAGTTCACCCAGTTTACTAGTTTAGACATTCAAGGTAGCATTCAGCTCAAAATAACAGAAATAACAATGACAAGGTAACATTCAACTTAAAATAATAGAATAGACAGTGACAAAGGTAACATTAAGCTCCAAATAACAGAATAGATAGAATAGACAATATGTAACATTATGTAACAGAATAGACAGTATGTAACAGAATAGATAGAATAGACAGCTTAAATATGTAACATTATGCTCATATTTAGCTTAAAATAACAAAATAGTGACAAGGTAACATTAAGCTCCAATTAACAGAATAGACAGTGACAAGGTAACATTAAGCTCCAATTAACAGAATAGACCATGAAGTGTCTGACATGAATTTTATAAAGCAAATACATTATAAAAATATTATTTTGAGTTGAATTTTATTTTGAGCTGATGCGGATGCGGGCGCAAAAGAAAAGGTCATGTAGAGACAGTGCCCAATTGAATCAAGCATCAGACATCACCCATCAAGCATCAGCCATCGGCCTCTGTGGTCTGTGGAGGCAACCATGTGAGGGCTACGAGCAAAGACAAGCTAAAGCCTAAAGTATTACTATCATGCTTGTTATAGCTAGGTAGCAGCTAGCAGCTTGGAGATTGGCAATGACACCATCCTAGGTGCACATGCACATGGCAGTTTTAAAATGCTGAACAAGATCTTAGCAGGGCAGGTAGGCAGGCACAATCCGTTTCAAACGCCAATCACATCAGAGAAATTATTTTAAAAGAACGAAAGACTCATGTCCCCATCCACTTAATTATTAGGCTAACAACAACAACATCTGCTGGCTGGCGCTGCTCTGCCGCTTATAGCTCCCTGAACCCTAGGAGGAAGCACACTAGCTTAACCCCCATCGATCCGTGCAGAGCGCCAGCAAGAACAAGAGCAAAATTAAGATGCAAAAGCTTGAGAACTACTACAGCAACTAGAACATCAACTAAACCTACTGTAACAACGCAGCAAATGGACAAGCAGCAAGAGATCTAGAGAACATCATGGCAGGAGAAAACCAGAATGTACACAACCACAAGAGATGGTACTCAACCCTAAAATTAGTACTCAAGATTCTTATATCTAGACGAAGAAATCGTGACAGGGGAAGAGGGCAAGAGATGGTACTCAAGATTATCAGATCTAGATGAAGAGCTCAACAACGGAGGGAGAGGGCAAGAGATGGTACTCAAACCTCCTTACCTTTTGACGAAACCTGGAAGGAGAAGCTTCAACAGCGGAGGGAGAGCTCGAGGGAGAGCTCGAGGGAGAGAGGGAGAGCTCGAGGGCGAGTGGAGATCGGAGAGGGAGAGGGAGAGCGGCGAGTGATGGCGGTGACCGAGGGCATTGACAGCAAACCCTAGCAGGGGGGTTCGCTCGCTCGAGTGGATGCGGTGAGTGATGGCTACGAGCCAGTGCGGTGAATGAGCATAGCCAGGCTCCCGACGAACGCGGATTTCGTCCATATCCACTGAGCCAGGCTAAGACGGGTGATTTGCATGCATAGAGCCTGGTTCGAATCTGTATCTAGGTATCCAAACAAAACGGGCCATCGAGATGCTGCACCTCATGGGCCTTGCACGCTCAAATACAGGGAACGAAACAGCCGGTTTGTTTCATGATAAAACGGAGTTACCAGGTGATAAACAATATTAAAGCAAAATTATTACAACTAGAATGGATCAAAAAGGAATTAAAATGAATTTATTATGATTTAAACAAGTTTCTAGAATTATTTTAATACTAAAAATCAATTTCTGCTTTAATTTCGAATTTCCTTTAAAGCCTATGGACTATGGACAGGAATACTAGGGAGTTCGGGGTTCAATTCAGAAAATACAGGACTCATACGCAATTACTTTTGACTATAGGTGCATTGCGGGTTCATTCAGTGAAACTACGGGGTCTCTTTTGCAAAACGAACGCGACCGAAGGGGTATCGGTTCAACTGGACCGCTGGATCTATTTTGGACGGTCGTAATTATATCGATATAATATTGAACCGGTACACGATGCTAACCCTTGGATCGAGGATCAATGGTACGGATTTAAAGTGGCGAGAGACATCCCCGTGTGTAGGATCATGATCTCATGGCTACACAGGATCCCCCACGAACCAGTACCTACATCTAATCGTAGTTGTGCGCTACGAGATCTACGACCCTCGCTCTCATCTTCTCCCCAGCAACATTCGGGCGGCGCCGCCAGCATGCCACGGTGGTTCGCCGCTAGCGTAAGTCTACAACGCCATTCCGAGCCCCCAAAACGACCTCAAAAAGGTGCTACACAAAGCGGACGACCATACGAACTAGGTAGGCTACATACCGATGAGTAGGCCCTCAACGATGCCGGCCATGGCGTGGCGTAGATTCCCAGAGGCGCACTGCTCCGGTGAGGAATTCCCAGGGCTCTGGTGATCTTCGCGCCAATCTTCTTGTTCGGTCACAACGCAAGGTGTACCCCGACTCCACCGGACACAGGATGGGGGTTCAAGAGATGGCGTATGCCAATGTCGACGGTGGCGGCGCTCTCTTCCCCGCTCGGTGCTCACGGCAAAGTGGGGGTGAAGCCTTGAAGCTTTTTAGTGTTAAGAGACAACTGATTAGCTCTCAAAATGGAGATCTATTTCCCCTGTTGCTGAGATGCAGGAGTTTGTTCATTCGCTCTTTTATTTAATCCATGTATTCCCGAACCAATTCAGTTCATCTCGCATGAGGAAACGGATGAACAACAGGACCAAATGGATTCCTACCCAAGTGCATAATCTCCTGTTAACCAAAGTGAACTCTCGACCATTGGATTGCTGATGGATAATAAGAGGACTTGCTCAATGTCAACAGTAGTTCAACAAGTTGGTTTTACTAACTTGTAACTGCCCAATGAACATAGGTTTAGTTTAGAGATCGTTTTATCGAGTTGTCTAAACTCACTTTTGTACAACCCATCTTAAGGAAGTATTTATAAGAATCGAGATTAAGTCGGCCAGTAACTACCTAATCATCGCTCTAGTCATGCCTCGATCGCCTCACGTGTGCTTTTCTAGCATGTGAGATCAAGTCGAGCCATGATCAGTGCTCGATAAAATGGATTGGTTACGAAGGCAGCATCTACAGATCCCTCCGATGGTGATTTTCTTGAATCTATATCACCTTTCAGGGACTTGGATTCTTTGGTTAACACAAGTTGACTGTGATGTTATTCGACATTCACACCCGTCTCCTGTGCTATGAATTTACCACGGCCACTTGTTGGTAAACCTCTTTTTGTGTGTTTTACCCAAGAGGTTGCATCTGATTCTGTTTGGGTAAAATCACGTATTTGTCGCTCGCTCAACAGACTCAGATAGTACAGTGTCATCAGAAAAAGCAAACTGCACACATGGAACCTTATGTGTTCTTCTGGCGGACATTGTCTCTACTAATGGACATTTCTAAATTAGCCTAAGGCGATAAATGCTATGTCCACTGGAGAAACGACATTCTGAGGCACTCGCCTTCGCTCAGGACTGTCTTATGATTATCGCTGATATGGACATGGGTTACATGCTTCTCTACTCTTAAAAGTCTTTCTCTCCAAATCTCGGGACGAGATTCTTTTAAGGGGGGAGGGTTGTAACACCCCAGGTGTTTATCGTCTGCTCGACCACGAGTGCGGACCTTAACACGTGATAGCGATGAATAAAATGGACACTAAATTTTAATTATCTCGCAAAGGTTCGAGTTTGGTGCCATTTTCATTTCGATAATCTACGTAATTAAAAAGGGTTCATGAAGCTTTTGGATTATCGAATCTTCGTCGCTGGCGAATTTTGAACTGTTTGAATCACGTGCGTAAGTGAATACGAAAATCAGAAGACTTTTGATTTTATGAACAATTTGGAGCCGCACTGTCCGAACAGAACGATGCGCCAGCTGATTAAGTAAATCGTTCCTCTCAGCATGTGATCGTTGGCGTCAGATCAAATGATCGATCACTGGTGAGGATCGTAAAAATTAGACGGAACTAAATAACAGTCTCTCTATTTTAATCTGTTTCATCTGTCACGGATTCGACATCGTTTTTATCTATCCGGGCTTTTTCTAAATTTTCACGATGTTCGGAACATAGTTGTTTCGAAAATCGGTGCTTCCGGTGATTATTTAAAATACATCACTCGCGCAAATACGAATTTGGAAGCTCGATCCACTATTGCGATCTATGTCCCAAATGAATTTATTATAACTCAACGACTAAAATACTCAGTGCAAAATAATTAGGATCACGTGTTATCTGGGAGAAATCTTGCGCGAGGTTGATAATCATGAGTATTTAGTAGTAAATCATTCAAAACAGATAAAGATAATTAGAGCCGAACTCAAATAATTGCTAATCGGTTTGACTTCAACGAAATTAGTCGTAAATTGAAATAACGAAGCCGAAATCAGTTTAATTCGGTTTGTTGCTTCTCGTCTCGATCTAAATCTTCAAAAGTAAATTAACTATACGAATTCATCCGACTTTAGAGTATTCGCAAAATTAAATCATGTCCAATTGTTGTTGTCGATCTTATTTATTCGACCCTTGTATATATCTTATAGACCCTCGTTTTATACCCCGAAATAGCTACAATTTTCTTTATAAAAGAAAGAGAAAAGTCTGAATTTTCTTCTCTATCCTTATCTCTATTACTTGTACGTCAAGTTCTTTTTCTTTTGTGCTCACTATCGCTCCCTCAATCTTATCTCGTTGCTGATTTTTCTGAAGCCACCGCTTGAAATCTGAAGCAGCCACGCAATGTTCTTCTGTTATCCTCATCTTCTCTCCTTCCAATGCAAATCTTTTTCTCTCCTGACGTTTTCTCTCTGCTCGCTCCTCTCTGCCGGTGCCCAATATAGATGAGCAAACGGGCCGCCCGGCCCGGCACGGCCCGGGCCCATGCCAGGCACGGCCCAAATAGGCACGGCACGATTAGGCCCACGGGCCGGCCGGGCCGGGCCTGCACAGTCCTGCGTGCCTGGCCAGAGGCCCAGGCACGGCCCTTCGGGCCGTTTTTTGGGCCGTGCCAGCCCGAAAAGCCCGGGCCCAAAAGTGGTTCGGGTCAGCCCGAAGCCCGGTACCAGAAAACTCATAATTCATCACAGTTTAACTAGAAAACAAAGATCAAACTGAATTCAACACAGTTCAACAAAATATACAGAAATTTTGAGCTGTTAGTGCAATGCCGCCTCATTAAAAACCTTTCTAGGTAAAACTCACACCTCGTGAGAAACCCTAGAAAGGAAAAAAGAGTACGACCAGCTCAGTTTATAATTCAAATGTTCAAAGTTATTACAATTTACAAGCCAAAGTATGAGGACAGAATACAGATCAAGCCAAAGTATCAGGACAGAATGACTGAATGACAGATCAAGACAAAGTATCAGGAATTCAGGATTCAGGAATAGTAGCACCAGCAGCTTCATCCAGCCAGAGGTCCTTGAAGGACTCCTCTAATTCATTGTCCACCACAGCATGTTGTGCCCGCTGTTGGCCTAGCTCCCAATCTTTGATGCACACCAACATCTCCACTGTCTCTGAGTTCAAGCGCCGTCATCGATCCTCAAGAATCCTGCCAGACAAACTAAAAGTAGACTCCGAAGAAGTAGTAGAGGCAGGAACAGACATAATGTCTCTAGCCATAATAGAAAGAATTGGATAGGTTAGTTTATGCTCATGCCACCAATTTAAGATATCAAAATCATCCTCATAGGCAGCCACATTGTCACTGTCAAGGTAAACAGTTAGCTCACAAATACCCACACCAGGTCCACTACTACCTGAAGAACTTGATGCACTTGAGGATCTAGAAGCACCTGTTCCTCCAAAAATTTTACCCCAAGCCTATTTTTTCTTACCTGTCATACCTGATTGATGTGTGGTTCTAGATGGCCTAGCAGCACCAAACTTAGTTTCATACTTGGCATATAGTTTATACAACTCGGTCTTAACATCAGCAAAATAAGTACTGTAATTATAGTTGTTAGATTGAGAAAGCAGTTCAAGAACATTATACAAACCCCTCATTTTAGCTCTAGGGTCTAGAACAAATGCAAAGGAATATAACATTGGTATAGACTTCCAGTACTTCATGAACTTAGCTTTCATTGGAACAACAACATCACTTAGATTAGTATCATGTTCATGTTCATGCAGGTGGCTAGCAAATTCAAGTATGTGATGGATTACCAAAGGACTGGTGGGATAATAAACACCAGACAAGACAACAGTTGATTCATAAAACAACTCAAGGAACTCCAAAACCTTTTCAGCTACATACCAATGGTGTTCATTCAGTAGAGGATAGCCATAGTGTGTATTAATGAACACAGAAAACACAGACTTATATGGCAAGAGATGTTTTAGCATAAGATAAGTTGAATTCCATCTAACATCCATGTCTAAACCAAATTTTCTAGGTCTACAACCTTTTGCCTTGCAATAATTACTAAATGAACCAATTCTCTGGTTAGAAGAGTTTAAGAAATTAATAGCAGTCCTAAATACATCTAAATAATCCTTAAGCCTTTTCAAACCACATTTCACTATCAAGTTAATAATGTGACAGGCACAACGCTGATGAAGCACACTATAAGTTTTGTTACTAGTATCTGTTGGATCAACATCAGCACCCAAATAACCAGCAAGCATAGGTGACAATGTGAGCATGGCAGTTGAATTAGAAGAAGCATTATCTAAGGTAACAGAGAACACTTTATCAATCATGCCAAAGTATTGAATCACACAAGCAATGCGTTCAGCAATGTTAACACCATTATGAGACACTTGGATCAATTTAAAGCCTATCACACACTTCTTTAACTCCCAATCAGCATTAACAAAATGAGCAACAACAGTAATGTAGTCTTCCTTGGCATTACCAGACCATATATCAGAAGTCAAGCAAATAGAAGACACAGTAGGAAAAACAACATCTTTTAAGTTCTTTAATTTGTCATTGTATAACTTAACCAAGTCTCTAGCAGTTGTAAACCTAGATACTCTAACATATCTAGGGTTGTGAGCATGCTGAATGTAATCATCCCAAGCATCTGTGTCAGCTATCCCTAAAGGAAGATCAAGTCTAGCAATCAAACGACAAAGCTCAGTTCTAGCTACTTGAGGATCATATTCCCAGTTTCTAAAAGACCCATCAGGGTTCAAAGCAAGTCTAGTTTGAACCATAGCAGCATGATCAGACTTCTTTTTACATGATTTCTGGTGCCTAAGCAAATGTCCAGTGCCAGCATTAGAATTAGCACTCAACCTAGCTTTGCAAAATTTGCAAATACCTGCAATGCGCACCTTCTTACCATTATGGTTTTCTGTGACTTCAGTGAAGTCATCCCAAACAGCAGATCGACGTTTACCAGTGCTAGAAGAAGTCAATGAATCAAGTTCATTAGAGCCAGCAGCATCACTTACTGGCCCGGGATGAGTGCTATCGACACCAAACAAGGCAGCAGCAGCATCTCCCATGTCGTCGACGTCATCGGGAAGCTGCCCTAACTCAACAAGCTCCTCGTTGATGGTTCTAGGGTACCGACCGTCGTCGTCGTCATCCATAACCGACTTCTATCTCGCTACCGTACCTCGACGGCAGTGGCGGCACTAGCACGACCACGTAGTCGGCCGGCGACCTACCAAAGTCACAAGCAAGCAGCGAGGCTTAGGGTTAGGGATTGAGATGGCTGACTGGTGGTGAGGAACTGAGGAAGAGTGAGTGAGTGACATACCTGCCAAGCCGGAGCCCGGAGCCGGAGACGAGGGTAAAGTGCACGACGACGGACGACGCGAGAGGGAGAGCCGGAGAAGAGGAGATTAGGGTTAGGGTTAGGGATTGGGATGACCGACTGGAGAGAGAGAGAGCCGGAGAGGGACTTATCTGCCAAGCCGTAGCCCGGAGCCGGAGACGATGACGCGGGACGGCGGGAGGGAGAGCCGGAGTCCGGAGAGCGGAGATTAGGGATTTAGGGTTAGGGATTTGTGATTAGGGTTAGGGATTTCACCGATGCAGAGCCGGAGCCTAGAGAGCGGCGCCGCACGGAACGGATCCGGCAGAGACTACGACGACGGCCGACGGTGAGGCGGTGAGCAGCAGGCGGAGCGAGCAGCGACGGAGAGGTCGAGGGCGAGAGGCGACTGGCGAGCGAGACCGCGAGAGGGAGAGAGCCGAGCGAGCGTACAGCGGAGAGACCGAGAGAGTGAGAGACGGAGCGGAGAGTGGGGCCAGCCGCGCAGCCGCGAGTGGCTTATGCTGGCCGCTCCCGGGACCGGGCCGGTCCGTGCCTGCCGTTTTTAGGCGGGCCGGGCCGTGCCGCCCGGCGGGCTTAGCCGGCAGCCCAGGCACGGCCTGGTGGAATGGTCCGGGCCGGCCCGGGCACACTTCCAGCCGTGCCGGGCCGTTCTTGGGCCGGGCCAAAAAACCGGGCCGCGTGCCGGGCTACCGGGCTCTGGGCTGCATGCTCATCTATAGTGCCCAAGCCCCATGCTCGACCGCGCTCTCCCCTGCCTATCCGAGTTCGCTGCTCCCCATGGCCACCGCGGCGGCTCCGTGCTCGGCCGCCCATTTTCTTGTGCTCAATCTCTAGCTCGCCGGTCTTCCCTGTGCACCCGGCCGTAACTCCGAGCTCGCCCTTACGCTCACCCATGGCGGCTCCCTGAGCTCGCTCCCAACCACAGCCGCGCCCTTGCCAAGTTCCCTGCACGCCGTGGTGCTCCAGCTCGGCTACTCAGCGCCCATCTCCCTGGTCGCGCCCTGCTCTATTGCTGCTCATCGGAGTTCCAGCCATGGCCGCCGAGCTTGGTCCCTGCTCCTCCCTGCACGCACCCTGGCCCTGCTCGGATCCTCGCTGTCGATTCCGCCTGAACTCCCTCCACACTGCCGGAGCTCCTTCAGCTCGCCGCGCTCTGCTGAGGCCCCTGCTCCCACGCGCGTCCCTGCTTGCCGTCTGTCCACTTGTCGTCTGTCCGCGCATCATGCGTGGAGCAACGAAACAAAAATCTGCGCGCGTCGAACTCCCGCGCCGAGTCCTTCTCCAGTCCGCGCCATAAAATTCGCTCGACCACGGTCTCGTCAAACTGCAGAGCTTCCTCGTCGTGCGCTCTGGCATCGACTGCCGCCAATTCCGCCATAAAGTTCACGAGCACTCCTTGGTCAGTTTGTGTCGCAGTGGGCAAGTTCTCCACGTATCACTTCTGTGCTGCTTGCCCCGTGTGCGCTCGCTCCTCATCCATCGGGTTTTGGCGTGTTCACGTTTACCGTCGAGTCGTCGAACCCGTCATCCCCTACTCGACCCACACCTCGCCAGCTCGCTCCAGACTCGATCTCGTCGTCGTTCCGTGTGTCATCAGGAAATCCCAAGAATCGGGCGAAGACGAAGCTAGCAGCATGAAGTTTGTGTGGCACCTGCCAAGCGCTCGACAAATTGTTTGAATCGGAAAATCATTACCGATCTCGCGGATTCATGTCAGCTGTTGGAATGGTAAGCTGATTTGCTATTTTTATTGACTGATTTGATGAATGGATTGGTTGAATTAGTTACCCGTAAAGAGTGTTTTATTCTTAGCACGGGTGCGTTGTCGAGGTATTAGATGTATGTCGTGATGCCTCGCTTCATGCATCAATGGAGTGTGTACATACGTATGAAGCGGTCGTGTCACGCGAAACTCAAAGTTTAAAATGATTATTGTGTGAGGAGTGGTTAAGTAAATAATAGGTCTAGTGTCCCGCTCATATAGCTGGTAAATACGGTCGTGGTTGATTGTGCATGTGTATTGTTTAAGAACGTCAATGCCCTGCTTAATTAGTTAACTTATTCTAGGTTTACTTGGTGGTAAGCATTTTCAGATTTTCTTGTGTCAAATGATAGTGGTCAAACTATGCTGACTAGGTAAAAATATATGTAGTAATATGATTCTGTTAATAAATCATAAAAGAAAGTAGAGCGTGTGTATATTTTATTATAATGCGATGTATGCGCTACCTCCGAATAGGCTAGAAAGGCGTAATTATTATAAATAGTCGTACATCGCTAGCTAGTATTTGCTTAATGTTTTGTTATAAGTGTTTCATTCTCTTCGGTGTAGATATCTATCTTATACTCTTTATACTCGTGCTCATACATGTGCATCGTACATCTCATGAGGTACGATAAATAATTGCGTGATGCGGAAGATGAGCAAAGTCGACCCCAAGCGCGGGCTAATCTGCATGGTGATGCTGATGGACGAACCTGCCTGATCAAGTGCTAGGACAAGGATGATGGTCAAGTGGTCGTCGTCTAACAACACTAACCTAGTGTTACCCAGGCAAGCCCCGGTGCATGCAACCCCTTCCTTGTGTTTTTAAATAATTTTTACACACTTCAAGTCTAGCGAAATGTGCATTAGGTTTATAGGAGTTGCTTGGAAACCCTTTGATGCATTGCCTACCTTGAAATCCATCCCTTTATAGATACTTCTAATGAAGTATCAAAATATGATTTACAAAAATGCTTAGCCTGCCTAGAGGTAAATCTTATGGATAGAGGTTGTCCTTTGCGTTAATGCATAGCTCAGGGGTTATCCTGAGGAAGGATGACTTCTACCTACAAGAATATTTTCATTGGGAGCGTGGTGGGATCTTACTGCAAAGTTCCCTACAATGCTCTCTTCATCCTAAGGAACACAAACAATCCTAAGGATGGAAGTACTTAAATCGGGACTTGGGCTAGGAATAGGTGATGTTCTACCCAGGTTGATTAAGGATTATACTGAATGTAGGCCTGATGAC
Organism: Zea luxurians; assembly: GCA_029449295.1. Lineage (NCBI taxonomy): Eukaryota > Viridiplantae > Streptophyta > Magnoliopsida > Poales > Poaceae > Zea > Zea luxurians. The sequence continues at coordinate 4,312,166 of JAOPSE010000010.1, read as the reverse complement.
CAAGGACCTTTTAACTGGTCACATGCCTCATCATGGGTAAGCTTTGCCTCAGGCAGACTAATACCAGAATAAGATAACACGCAATGGGAGTGGAGAGATGGTGAGAGTAGCGTGTACCCTCTGTGGCAAGAGGCTGGACGGTGGTGTATCTGTGCTCTCGGCTGGCGTGAACCTGATCTAGTCTTAAGAACCCCAGTGGTGAGTTGACATATGCAAGGGTTAAGTGCTACATATGTCGTGTGGTTGGAGATCCCCAGCTGGGTATTAATCGATTCAGGATCGCCGTTACTTCTCGGATATGAAGACTTGGTCACTGACTTGCAATCTAAGTCATGGATGGAATCTTAATGAGCAAAAATCATGTAGGATTGATTAATGTGATGGTGAAATTAGACTAGATGCAAACAAGGTCTATTAATACTTAATCTAGCATTAAAATGTTGAAAGTAAGGACTCGCTTTAGTAAGCTATTTCTGCAAAAGTATCTAAGTTGATTCTTACTAAAGCCTTTTCCTTAATTCCTATTTAACCCGCATATCCTTGAGAGTCTTTTCTTTAGTCGGGTAAGTCTTGCTGAGTACTTGCGTACTTAGGGTTTTACCCATTGTTGCTACAGGTTACGAGTCACATGATTGTGATTGGTGTTAAGCGCCGGAGGGCATGGCCTTCTATGAGTCTAAGTACTTCTTCTATACTTCTTATTGAGGATGGTCACTTAAGCTAGCATATATTTCAAACTTATAAACAATTTATAACAATTCAAAGTTATTTCTTTGAATCACTTTTGTAATCACTCCGATCATGTACATTGTAAACTTGATGTAACATGTAAAATTTGGTAATAAGATTTCCGCTGCAAAATTATTGGTGTGTGATTTGTGTTTACTTAATCCCATGGTTCTGGTTATAAGTGGTTTATCCGGGGTCCTTGGGACACTCGAACGGATCCTGTTAAGTTATCTGGTGCACATGCACAACCGTCTGAGGTCTTTGAGACAAGGATAGGTGCATGTGGGCCCAATAACTTGGGAGGTTCTGCCACACAACCCCTCCCTAAATGCGCGTGAGGAGGAAGACCCTGGTAAAAGGGTCCCACACGTCGGTGCAGAGGACAGATCAGAGGCGCGCGAACAAGGAGAGTGGAGGCTGATTGACGACTAGGGCCTGCATGGAGGTGACTTGGAGGGGAGAAGCGCGCGCGGAGACTGACGCCAAGGTCCCACTAGTAGACACGCATCCCAGCCCTAGGACAGCACGGCGGAAGTGATTAGGCCGGCTGGTTAGAATCAGCCCATTAGGTATTTCCTAATTTCTTTCTCTTCTCCTTTTTCTTTTGATTTATTCTATTTTGAACATCTTCCTAAATCTTCAAATTTCATTATTTGAATTCAAATTTGAGTTGTGGATTCCTCATAGAGGTTAAGTGCACAATTAAAATAAACAAATTACCGGTATGAAATGGTATATTTATTTATATATTTTTCTTCACATTGTCTATAGGGTTGTTGGGGGTCTGCTTCGTCGCCGAAGGTCCTGCAAGAAGAAACACCTTCGGAAGATCAACACAGAAGCAACGCCGAAGCTACCATCTAGGGAGCTTCGGCATAATAACACGCTTTGAGACGAAGGGTAGCACCGACTTAAAGGTGAAAAGACAGATCGGTCCATGATAATCTGTGTCATGATTGTAACTATTTATAAAGGGCATGAATGTAAATCCACACAGGCTGCGCCCTATGCCTATAAATAGATGAACAGTACCCCCGTACTGTTCACGGGTACTGGTACACACTCGTGCGTCATGCTTGTATTTTCACCATCTGTCAGGCCGAAGGTATGAATGCAGTCATGTGCTATTTTTATTCATTCATGATTATATAATAAAAGATATATTGTAATGTCATATGATTATCTATATCATCTCTCATGTTTCATATGCTTCGTCTTTCATTAATATATGCTGTGATGATGAAGGTATGTCCTTCATAACCTTTGTCCAAAGATCATTATATCCTTAGGGGAATAATGCTTCGAAGGACGAAGGGCATTAACCATTAACCTATTTTTGTGTTGCCTTGTTCTTAATTCATAGCATTTGAGAACAAGTCCCCAACATTGGCACCCACCTCCGGTGAACCCACTTCCACTTTTGAGCTGACGGCTTCATTCATCAACCAAGTTGTAGCATCTTCGGCTACGAAGCTGGTGCTCCCGATAACAGGAGGTTCAAGCTCAGAACTAGCCAACAAGAAGCCAAAGAATGAAGCACAGAGAAGGGTGCAGCATGTTGGGGTGCAGGGACCCTTCATCAAGTCTAAATGGTCCCACATCCCAATCACCTTCTCCTAGGAGGATCTTCAGCTCAAGGATTACCCCCACAATGATGCTATGGTCATATCTTGTGTCATCAAGGGGTTTTTGGTCCATAATGTTCTGGTTAACACAGGCAGTGCAACAGATATCATGTTTGCTAAGGCCTTCAGACAAATGCAAGAGCCAGAGGATAAGATTCATGATGCTACACACCCTCTTTGTGGCTTCGAAGGAAGGAAGATTGTAGCACTCGGCAAAATCACAATGCCAGTAACCTTCGGCTTCGTTCATAACACAAGGACTGAATAAGTTGTTTTTGATATTGTTGACATGGAGTACCCATACAATGCAATCATTGGTCGAGGGACACTCAATGCTTTCGAAGCTATACTTCATCCAGCATACTTATGTATGAAGATACCTTCGGAGCAAGGGCCCATTGTTATCCATGGAAGTCAAGAGGCTGCCAGAAAAGCTGAAGGAAATTGGACAGATTCAAAGGCAATCCATAATATAGATGGAGTCCAAGCCTGTGAGCAGTATAAATACAAAAGAGAGAAGGCTGCTTCGGCGGATCAGCCAAAGCCTATGCTCCTATGTGAAGACATAGCAGAACAAAGGGTATTGCTGGGGTCTTAGCTATCTGAAGAACAAGAGAAGACTTTGCTAAGATTCTTATTCAACAATAAAGATGTCTTTGCTTGGTCTGCCAATGATCTCTGTGGTGTCAACAGAGATGTCATTGAACATTCGCTCAACATGGATCCATCCTTCAGGCCAAGAAAACAAAGGCTTCGGAAAATGTCTGAAGACAAAGCTGAAGGTGCTCGGAACGAAGTGAAGAGACTTCTTAGTGCTGGTGTTATCAAAGAGGTGAAATACCCAGAATGGCTAGCAAACACTATTACGGTAAAGAAGGCCAATGGCAAATGGAAAATGTGCATTGATTTTACAGATCTTAACAAGGCTTGTCCAAAGGACTAGTTCCCATTGCCAAGAATAGACTCCCTAGTGGATGCAACAGCTTCTTCGGAGCTCATGAGTTTACTGGATTGTTACTCTGGCTATTATCAAATATGGATGAAGAAGGAAGATGAGCCGAAGACTAGCTTCATAACCCCCAGTGGCACATATTGTTATCTTCGGATGCCTGAGGGGCTCAAGAATGCTGGAGGAAGCTTCAGCAGAATGACAGCCAAGGACCTCCATTCTCAAATAGGCAGAAATGTACTGACCTATGTTGATGATATCATAGTGAAAAGCACGAAGCAAGAAAATCACATTGCTGATTTGCAAGAGACATTTGCCAATTTTAGGCAAGCTGGCCTGAAATTAAATCCAGAAAAGTGTGTTTTTGGGGTGAAGAAGGGTAAGTTTCTTGGCTGTTTAGTATCAACGAAGGGAATTGAAGCTAACCCAAACAAGATCGAAGCTATTCTTTGGATGGAGCCACCAAGCACAAAGAAGGGGGCCCAACGTCTGGCAGGAAGACTCGCATCATTAAATAGGTTCATATCTAGATCAGCAGAAAGAAATCTGCCATTCTTTGAAATACTAAAGTCAGCTAAAGTTTTCCAATTGGGACCGGTTCAACAAAAAGCCTTCGAAGAGCTGAAGCAATATTTGATTGATTTAACAACATTAACTCCACCTGCGCCAGGGGCTCCGCTGCTCTTATACGTGGCGGCTTCGCACTCTACAGTGAGTGCGGCGCTGGTACAGGAGAAGCTAGATGGTCAAGTCAAAAAGCAAGCTCCAGTGTACTTCGTCTCTGAAGTTTTAAGTCTACCAAAGAAAAATTATACAAAATTGGAGAAGGTGTTGTATGCTGTGTTAATGGCCTCAAGGAAACTTCGGCATTATTTTCAAGCATATCACATAATTGTTCCTTTGTCACAGCCCCTAAAGGACATAATGAGGAACAGAGAAGCTACTGGAAGGATTGGAAAATGGGCTGCAGAGCTTAATGAATTCACCATTGATTATGTACATAGATCCTCAATTCAGTCCCAGGCGTTATTAGCAGACTTCATCGCTGATTGGACGCCAGGGCTCAGGAAGAAGAAATAAATAAAGACGCCGAAGCTTGGACAGTGTTCTGTGATGGTTCTTGGGGAACCTTCGGTGCAGGAGCGGCTGCTGTTCTAGTAGCACCTTCGAAAGTCAGAACATGTTACACAGTCAAGCTTGATTTTAGTTGTACAAATAATATTGCTGAATACGAAGCACTCCTATTGGGGCTTCAGAAGTTAAGGGCAATGGGAATAAGAAGGGCCATTCTGAAAACTGATTCTCAAGTCATTTCTGGCCATGTGGACAAAAGTAGCAAGGCAAGAGATCCGAAGCTTGAAAAATATCTGGATATAGTTCGAAGGTTGGAGGCTTCCTTTGAAGGTTTTTCTGTCAAGAATAAACGATCTAGCATCGCAAAGGGGCTACTGTTGGGGCTTTGCTTCGTCGCCGAAGGTCCTGCAAGAAGAAGCACCTTCGAAAGATCAACACAGAAGCAACGCCGAAGCTACCATCTAGGGAGCTTCGACATAACAACACGCTTTGAGATGAAGGGTAGCACCGACTTAAATGTAAAAAGATAGATCGGCCCATGATAATCTATGTCATGATTGTAACTATTTATAAAGGGCATGAATGTAAATCCACACAGGCTGCGCCCTGTGCCTATAAATAGATGAACAGTACCCCCGTACTATTCACAGGTACTGGTACACACTCGTGCGTCATGCTTGTATTTTCACCATCTGTCAGGCCGAAGGTATGAATGCAGTCCTGTGCTATTTTTATTCATTCACGTATAATAAAAGATATATTGTAATGTCATATGATTATCTATATCATCTCTCATATTTCATATGCTTCGTCTTTCATTAATATATGTTGTGATGATGAAGGTATGTCCTTCATAACCTTTGTCCGAAGATCGTTATATCCTTAGGGAAATAATACTTCGAAGGACGAAGGGCATTAACCATTAACCTATTTTTGTGTTGCCTTGTTCTTAATTCATAGCATTTGAGAATAAGTCCCCAACAAGGGTTTTCCTTTTTCTTCTTTTTTCTTTTCTAATTCATTTCCAAATTCTAGATTTCAAATTAGGTTAACCTCAATCTCATCATTAATGTATTATTGTTATTGTTAAATACACAAACAAATAAACTTTAACATGATTCAAAATTTCTTTTATTTAATGTAGTTGTTAGTAATCAAGGTGACCCCATGATTTAAATATGACAAAAATGAGAAAAACAACACCAGTAGTCTAATAAACCTTTTATATTTTATAATTCTTGTACATTCTATAACTTTAATTATTTGAGTATTACATACGAGAACGAAACAACAACAGATAACATGCAACTGTTGTCGTCGCCTTCCTCCTGACTTCTCCTTCTTCCCTTTTCCCCTTCTCCACGCCATAATCAATCTGCGATGGTTGCTCTCCCAATGGGGTTGATAACATCCTACCCTTCGCCAAGGCGAGGCTACTCGCTCCAACTACGCTCCTACGCCACGTCGCAAGCTCCAACCGCACTCTGCATCCCGATTCCCGCCCCAGCAACCGCAGAAGTGGATTCGCCAAGGCGAGGTTGTAGGAGCCAGCACACAGATCCGGTATAAGAAGGTTCTGCTCTCTGCATTCTCAGTTCTCACTTGCATAACAGTAGCTTGTTTAAAATTGTTATGTGCAGCATCAGCTTGAGCCATGTTTTCATAGTATATAGCCAGGCTTCAGTGACATTCAGTCACATCTATTTTGTATCAGTCTATAGTCATCCTATTTGTTTTCAAACACACTGCTAATTTTGGTGCCCGTTAATCTTTGCAGGAATGCTTGCTTGGGGCTTTGTCTTCAAAAACAGTAGTTTATGTTACTCATCAGATTGAATTCCTACCAGTAGCTAATCTGTGAGAAATTTTTTGGTAAAATTTCCTTCCATAATTCATCGTTGTAAAACAAATGCCTATCCTTACTAGAACTATATTGCAGGTTATGAAAGATGGTAAAATAGCACAAGCTTACAATGAAATTCTTTGTTCAGGAGAAGAATTCATGGAGTTAGTTGGTGCACACAAGGATGCACTCGCAGAATTCGACACAATAGGTGATGCAGACAGAAGCAACAAGGGATCCCCTTCCAGAGGTATAGCAAAATTAACCAAATCAGATCATCAGCTGAGAAGAATGATAAATAGGACAAAGGGAACAATCAGAGTGGATAGTTGGTCTCTAGGAAGAAGAAAGAAAGGCAAGGTTGGGTTTTGGGTCTACTCGAATTTTTTTTTGAACATAATGGCAGGAGCTCTGCCTTTTCACTAAGAAGAAGATTAGAATTGACCCAGTTTTAAGGAAAACCGGGCCCGAAACCTACACAGGGAGTCCAAACAACACAAGCAGCGGCAACCCTACACACAAAGCACATCCAGAGTCATCGTTGTCGAGCTTAACACAAGGTACGAGCAGCTCCAACTTCGCCAGACGGGCCGCACACGGCTAAAAGAACACGACGACGCCTACACCTTAAACTTGACACAGAAGCAGGACCGTGATGCGCCATTGTTGCCAGGCCTCAACACACCCACACTCTAGGCAGCTTCGATTCTTCACCAGCGATCATGATCCAACACCCACCTTTGGTTTTTGCCTGACCTCCAAAACAATCCAGACCAGAGGAAGGGGGTTCGCCTCATGTCATCGTTGTCGAGCCACTTCCCCTAACGTGATAGCTTCGACTTCACGTTGCAAACCCCACCTCCACCCGCAATCTAGACGCTGGGAAGCGAAAGCATCAACCGAAGCCAACGTCGAGGCCGAGACGAGCGCAAATGTAACGCCTTCAGGAAGGGAGTGACGTTCAGGACGCCACCGTCACATATCCAAGATGGACTGGGCTTTCGCCCATGAAAGACACAACAATGCGACGTCCTCAACACGGGAAAGTGGCGCCCTTGGGCGTCACCGTCGCCGAGACTTTCGCCCAAGATGCCCTCCATCACTCAAAAGGCCAGGACCCCAGGTCAAAGCATGCAGCCACCGCCGTCGCAAAGTGGTTGGGGATAAGTATGCTCATTAGGACAAGATGAGTCTCTAAGAATAAGATAGAATCTTTTGAGATTGGTTAGATCGATTAGGATAAGATGAAAATCCTTTCGAGATGAGATGAGTTTATTAAGGTAAGAGAGTATCTTTTAAGATAAGATGAATCATTTAAGATAAGAGAGTCTTTTAAGATAAGAGGGATCTCTATGAAATAGATACATTTTAATGGAGGATAATCTAAGTTGTTTAGTTATCTTATGAATTCTATTTATGCCTATACGTATATGTTGATGTAATTGTGGACATTACTCCACAACTCATCACACTCAATCAAAGATCCAAATCAGACAGGTATCATAAGAACAAACACTCAAACGTATAGATACCTATAAAAATAGTTTTGTTTTTGTTCATAAGAGTAGGTCTCTTATTCCTAAAGGTCACTTTAGGCACGAGATTTCAAAGTGTGAAATCCACATTTGTCTTTAGAAAGGAAAGGTAAGAATAATCAGAGTAAAGCGGAAATAGATGAGAAAAGATTAAGATAAGTTTAGAAAAGAATCAGAGTAAGGTAAGAAGGTAGGGTTTGTCCATTTCTATCTAGGTTTCTTCCTACAGTCAACATTCTTCTGATACCACTTCTGTCACACCCGGTTTTAAGGAACAAAGTCGGGTGCATCTCATACATGCACCAAAGAAGACAACATATATAATAACAGAGTGTATAGAGATAAATGTCACAATAATCAGAGTACTTATTACATAGCGGAAGTCTTACAAAATAAAATATAAATACAGGTCGAACTAAATCCATCCTTGGCGCCAGAAAGTCAATTGGGAGACGCCACCAAGATCAAATTGAACTCCTCGATGTGTGGCTCCACTTGAACCACCTGTTCTTCTCCTGTGGGGGGGTGTGAGACAGCAAGGGTGAGCTCATACATGTTCATCGCTCAACAAGTTGTGGGGGAATATTGTGGCATGAACTCACCAAAGGTGGGAGTTCAAGTGAAGTGTAAGGCTGATCAATAAAATAAAGGTTGCAGCTGAGCATTGCTTTTATAAGTTGGTCAAAATTTTAATAGCAATTACAAAGTGTAAGTAAATACCAAAACCTTAGTAATATTAAGTAAAAGTAATAATAAAATAATCCCAATGCAATGCAAATGACAAATTGTGTTTTAATTCCATAAATTAATCATGTGAGGGTCCGAGCTGCTCATGACCATGAGCACGGCTAGTATACCAGTTTTACACTCTGCAGAGGTTGCACATCTTTACCCACAAGTCATGTTACCCATCTGCCAAGGGGTCATGAATCCCATACACCTCTACCGAGGAGGCGAGGCAGGGTAACACTATGAGGCCTTTACAAAGTTCCACTAGCTTCAGAAAACCCGCTACAGTTTATAAGAAGCTCCAATGCAGGAATCCCTCGTCTGACCGCCATCGCAGCAAAATCAACCCAAGGACCTCGCTACACTGACCACTCCCCTACTTCTCTTACCCCTTTCGGGTAAGGTAGTCATCCACTAGCTTTCCTAGTTAATCAGCCAAGGGCATCCCATACTACCCTTGTGGTAGCACTGTTTTCCCGGGTGGTCGCTCCATGTTCTCATTAACATAATGATCTTATCATGAACATAAATAACATAACAAAATAATAGGAACATGGATATAATAAAATATTAACCCAAAAACCGTGTAAAGCAATAGCATAGCTACCCGTAGCAGAACCTCCCAAGTTATCAGGCCCACATGCACCTGTCCTTGTCTCAAAGACCTCAGACTGCTATGCAGGTGCACCAGATAACTTAACAGGATCCGTCCGATTGCCCCAAGGACATTGAATAAACCACGAAAAACCAGGATCGCAGGATTAAGTAACACAAATCACACACATCAACAGTTTGCAGCGGAAATCTTATTACCAAATTTTACAAGTTACAAAAAATTTTACATTAAATTTATCGGAGTGATTACGAAAGTACAAGTTTGAAATATATGCTAGCTCAAATGACCATCCTTAATAAGAAGTATAGAAGAGTTACTTAGACTTATAAGAAGGTCGAGCCCACCGGCACTTAACACCATCAACAGCAGCACAAGGTTAGAGCCTAAAAACAACAGGGAATAAAATCCTGAGTACGGAATTACTCAGCAAGACTTACCCGACTAAAGAAAAGACTCTCAAGGGTATGTTGGCTCTAAAGGGATTCAAGGAACGGCTTATCAAGAATCAAAGACTCTGTTTGCAGAAAAGCTTACTATGAGTGGATCCTTAAAAATCCAGTTTTAATTATCAGGTTAAGTAAAGTTACCTACATCTAGAGTTCTTTCTACACTAGTTCAAGCGCTTGGCATATACTAGTCGTTTTCTTATCAACCCATCTTGTTCACTGGAAGGCTACGTGTAGGGCAGTGACCAAGTCTTCATAACCGCGAAGGTACGGTGATCCGAATCGATTATACTCAGCTGAGGATCTCCAATCACACGGCATATGTAGCACTTAACCCTTGCATATGTCAACTCGCCACCGCGGTTCTTAAGACCAGATCAGGTTCAAGCCAACCGAGAGCACAGATACACCACCATCCAGCCTCTTGCCACGGAGGGTACATGCTACTCTCGCCATCTCTCCACTCCCATTGCGTGTTATCTTATTCTGGTATTAATCTGCCCGAGGAAAAGCTTACCCATGATGAGGCATGTGACCAGTTAAAGGGTCCTCGATCAGCAAGCCTACATCGACACGGTCCTTAATCGACACAGATAGAGACACTACACCGAGACTCCTTTCTCGTGCAAGTAAACTGCCCAGTCTCAGCTTTATTCTTTTCAACCCAAAGTTTGGTACCTGGCAGAGGTACATCTTTTCCGATGTTGAACCCATCAAGGCCTTTGACAGATCCACCATCAGGTTTTATTTTTTTGAAAACATCCCATCCACTTAAGCATCACTTTTGTTTTTAAAACAAAACATTTTGTTTTTCTAGAGCAAGGCTAAGCATCCAAAATCCTTTTTGTAAAAGGGTATCAAAGAAGGGTATTCAATTTTCCAAGGAAGGAAATGCATCAACGGTTTAGCACACAACTCCTATCACCTAATGCATCAAACAAGGTGATAAAGATTTTAAAACAACAAGGAGGTGGCGAATGCACCGAGGCTTGCCTGGGTAACACTAGGTTAATGTTTGTTAGGCGACCACTTGGCGACCATCTTTTATCTTTGCATTGTTCCGATTATCCATCTTCAGGCTAATCCACCAGCATCATCTTGCGAATTAGTTCACCCGTTACGTCATCTTGTGGTTGTCCTCCGCATCACGTGATTAATTAACGTACCTGAATGAAATGCATTATGCACATGAATGCATATAGACAGGAATATCACAAACCTGAATAGTGCTACACGATAGCAAATTTAAACACCTAGCGACGAGGCATTGTACAATTTTATACGAAAATACTAGCTATCGACATACGACTACGCCCAATTATCACATATTTTAGCGTAATCGCATCTACTTCAAACATCAAGCAAAAATAAGCTAAGCACAAGTCTTTTGGCAAAACACCCAATATCACATTACTCGTCACATTTTTATTCACTAATTTTCATCGATGCCATTCACTGGTAATTACACAGGTAATTTGCACGTCTCTCATGACATCAAACTAAATACCAAACCTAGAATAAACTAACTAATTAAGCAGGGCATCGACTATATCAAACCTAGTCAGACCATCCACCAATCTACTAAAACGACTCATGTAATCTAATAAATATTAAACCTAGTCAGACCATCCACCAATCTACTAACAAGAATATCAAATTTACTTGCCCTAACTAATTCGACGAGATAGTCGGAAGTACGACTACGAGTTCCGGTTGACGTCATCCAGGGGCCTTCTTTTCTTCGGTAATCAATTGCTGAAGATCTTTTCTTCGACTGAATAATTTTGACTGAATTGAACTTGAGTCGCGCAGGATGTCCGAGCTTTTTGTCGCGCGCTTGGTGAACACCACGCTGCTGGCTTCGTCTTCACCCGATTCTTGGGATTTCTTGCTGACACGCGGAACGACGACGAGATCGTGTTTGGAGCGAGCTGGTGAGGTGGGGGTCGAGCAGGGGATGACAGGTTCGACGACGATATAGGAGGGTGACATATATAGAGCTGCACACACGACACGGCGACGGAGTCACGAGCAAAGGAGGACGGGTTCAACAGCTCGACGACAAACACGAGCACGCGCAAAACCCGATGGACGAGAGCGGGTGCACCGCAGAGACGACGAGTAGGCGCGTGAGCGTCGACGCGAGCCGAGGGTAAGCACGAGCACCAGGACCAGGCAACAGGGGCCCGTGCAGCATCAAGGAGATGAGCTAGGCAGCGGCCACGGAGGCAAGCGCGGCAGGGAATAAGGTGAGGTCGCGGCCGGGCGAACTTTATTGCGCGGACTGCTTTGCGGTCTGGACGGCTGTCGCGATGCACACGACGTTGCCACACCACGACACCACCACGACGAGGAACAGAGGCGCGCACAGGGAAGTCGGCGCGCAGGGAACGACCGGTCCGACGGTCGCCATGGCGCGGTGCAGGGAGGCCAAGTGGAGAATGGCGTTGTCGGAGCGCGCAGACCGAGCAGAGTAGGGGCTGGGGACGCGCGCACCAGACGAAGAATTGCGGCCGAGCGAGCACTGGAGATAGGCGACGGCGGCCATGGGAGACAAGGGCCTCAGCTAGAAGGTGCTCGGCGCAGTGGAGCAGGGGTGGTCGGCCGACGAGCTGGAGCAGGAGCAGCGCCGGCGAGCGGAGGGAGGAGGGAGGGAGAAGCCTACGCGCTGCGCTAGAGCAAAGAGGTGGGCGCCGCCACGGGAGCTCGGCAGGAAGGGGATTCTGCCCATGGGAGGGATCTCGGGCGCCGAGCAGGGGACTTCAGGGTGCAGCGCAGAGGACTTCGCGCGCAGAGGAGCTCAGAACTGGAGGGTGCGCGGCTGGAGATTGAGCAGGGAGGAGATGAGAGAAGCTCTCTCGGCCAGACGCCATAGCTGGGAGCTGGGGCGAGCGGCACGCAGGCACGGCCGAACAGGAAGCAACGCGCAGAGGGAGAAGAAGACGCGCATGTGAGGGAGATAAGAACGACGCGCAGGAGCTTAAGAGGCTTCAGGATAGGAACGTAGGATATTTTTCCTTTTTCAGATTTTTAATTTCTTTAACTAAAAATCTCAGATATTTGTGGTTCTGATATTTAAATTTGAGAGATATTTAAAAGGTCGAACTAAAATAAGTTCAACAAAATATTTGAGAAGGATTTGATGTGATGACTAATCTGGAGTGAGATGAATTCGTATCTGTTATTTACACTTAAAGATTTAGATCGAGACGAGATACACACGAATCAAACCAAACAAGATTTGATCTGGTTTAAAATCAGATGAACATACATCAGACATATGAACACCTAGTTCCACAGCCAGAATAATTTATCCGTGAACCGATGCACAATTTTTGGATCCTCGTACGCGATTTCACGATTGACGAGTGTGAGCCGAATTGTTTGCACCAAAAACCATAGTCGACGAGTTCTGACTAATTTGTTCGATGTGATTCGACCGAAATTAGCCGAAACCCAATCCGCTACAGAACACTCGTTTTTGTTGCCAAAACAGCGTGCTGAGGGATAAACTGGGGGTCATAACCTCGCGCAAGATTTCGCGCGATTCGAATTGTTTTACCCCTGAATATTTTAGTCGTCGAGTTCAAATTCATTTGTCCGGGATAAAAAGCGTAAAAGGAGGTCGAGCTTCCAAATTTCGTATTCACGCGAGCGATGAATTTTAAATAATCACTGGACGCACCAATTTTCGGAACAACGATGTTCCGAACATCACGAAAATTTTGGAAGAGCCCGAATAGATGAAAATAAAAGCGATGTCGCACTTGCGACAAACGAAACAGATGCGATATTAAAATCGCGATAAGCTGAAGATGTTTAAAATTCAACATCCGTTTTATCCACTGATTACGTGCTTAAATCCGTACTCGTTGTTGAGCTGAATATAAACACCTGGGGTGTTATAGCCCTCCCCCCTTAAAAGAATCTCGTCCCGAGATTCGGAGCGAAAGACTTCTAAGGGTAGAGAAGTATGTAACCCATGTTCATATCAGTGATAGTCGTGAGACATTTCCAATTAAAGGCGAGTGTCTTAGGATGTCGTTTCTCTAGTGGACATAGCATGTATCGCCACAAGCTAATTTAAAGATGTCCATCAATAGAGACGCTATCTGCCAGAGGAATACATAAGGTTCCATGTGTGCAGTTTGCTTTTTCTGATGACACTGTACTATCTGAGTCTGTTGAGCGAGCGGTAAATACGCGATTTTACCCAAACAGAACCAGATGCAACCTCTTGGGTCAAACACACAGAAAGAGGTTTACCCACAAGGGATCACGGTAAGTTCATAGCACACGAGACAGGTGTGAATGTCGAATAACATCACAGTTAACTCGTGTTAGCCAGAAAATCCAAGTCCACGAAAGGTGATATAGATTCGAGAAAATCACCAGCGGAGGGATCTGTAGATGCTGCCTTTGGGTCGAATCCACTTTATCAAGCACTAGGCATGGCTCGACTGGATCACACATGCTGGAAAAGCACACGTAAGGCAATCGAGGCATGACTAGGGCGATAATTAGGTGGTTATCAGTTGACTTAATTTGATTCTTGTAAGTACTTCCTTTAGGGTGGGGTGAACCAAAGTGAGTTCAGGCAAATCGATAAAACAATCTCTAAACTCAACCTTTGTTCATTGGGCAGTTACAATTTAGTAAAACCAACTTGTTGAACTACTTTTGACATTGAGCAGGTCCTCTCAGTACCATCGGTAAGCCAAGGGTTGAGAGTTCACCCATACTAACAAGAGATTATGTATTTGGGTAAAAATCTATTTGGTCAAATTGTTCATCCGTTTCCTCATGTGAGATGAATTATCCACTTGGTTAGGGAATATATGGATTAAATAAGAGAGCGAATGAACAAACTCCAGCATCTTAACAGCAGGGGAAACAGATCTCCATTTTGAGAGCTAATCGGTTGTCTCTCGACACTAAAAAGCTCCAAGGCTCCACCTTTACACAAAGGATGTAAAGGGAACTTGTATGAGTAGTCACTACCAAGATCAAAAGAAATAAGACCACACATGAAAGTGGTATGCCCTTTTGATCCAACAGTGATGACAGATGTTGCTTGATTACTTGACCAACAACATAGAAATTGTTTCAAGGAGGAGATCTACGGAAGATAACATATTGATATAATCTCATAATGGATTATGTCTACTGACTGTGATACTAGCGTGTGCCAAGTAGCACAACCATGTGCGCACACACAAAAGGCCCTCGGTTTCGTCATGGCACCACTTGTTTTAGTCATAACACCATTATCAGACATAACCAATAAGAAATCTCACACGACACAAATGAATTGGGCAAGGGTGACAATGTACAAAGAGATACTCCACCTGTAAGGATGGTTACAAGTAGAGAGCCAAATAGATTATGACCCGATGAAATGAACAAGGCATGGCCATAACCTAAACTTGATGAAAGGAGTACGATGGGAGACTGTTAATTCAACCACAAGCATATTTCTATGCCCATCGCAGAGATTACAAGGTCAAGGATTAGTATCCGATTAGATATGGGGGGAAAACAAGCATAAGATTAAGTTGGTATGCCTTTGATAAATATGAAGAAACCAAAGGCATCAAACTTCAAGAAAATGATCGAACAAGGGAATGGTTTTGGAAGGAAACATGACTCAATATTCTTGTTTTATGCCCGGGTACACTTTATGTCCAACAAGGAAATTATCTAAGCATTTATTGTATGAGTTTGGTCATGGAGTGATAATGGAGAATTCAAATTTGGGTCTAGGTTCACCAAATAAGAACATGGCTTAATTTTGGGTTTAGACAAACAAGTCACTAACCTTCTATCGACACATCAAGCACAAGAGCAAACTCGTATAACATCTAAATATATTACCTAAAGAATGGGGGACAGCTATCTCATCGAAATTCACAATACAACATTACACCACATTATCTACAATCAATGGTTACTGGAATAAAGATGAGAGAAGCATTTTGGCGTATAGGTGACAGACAGGATGCAACAATCAGGATGCATGCTCGTCCTATACGTCCTCATGAGTTTTGCCAACATAAGGTGGCAATAGTGTTCTATACCGGTGGCATACTTACGAATCTCACGGTATTTTGCTAGTCGTCAGCTACACATACGTTTTCGAGGTTAGTGTACCTACAGAAAATTCCATTACAACCCAATTTTCCCATGATGCAGTTCACACATGACAGTTTATCACAGTTTATACTCCATATATCGCTATATGGAGGCCAGCTCATCATTAAGCGCTGAGCCATGCATAGGCGCCGTTGCCACACTTTAACCATAGGGCAACTCATTATGGTAACTTACCTTCTTACCTGAGCGTAGGTGCGTCATTACAAGTACAATACACTTCTCAATATTCCCATGTCTGTATACCCATACACATCCATAGGGTACTAAATCCCAGAAAAGTAATTACTCCACATCACAACCTTCATATATACATATGTGGAACATGTATATAATCAAGAGCTTTTCATACTCTTCCCTAGACCGACGGTTGTTCAGTCATGCTCTCACATCTCACCTTACCTGAGCGTCGATCCATTCAAAACTGAATGGCTTCAAAAATAACATTACACATGTATGCAATACCCACCCGGTTATGGGATATGGTTTTCAACTAAGCCACCTGATAGTCCTTAACGTAGGGCTTAATAGAGGATGTCGCTAGCATTATAATTTTTCAAAGTTATTTTTCAAAGCCAAACAATGTATTTAGTTGAAAATAGGTTTTCTAAAACCAAAACTTTTGTTTTGAGAATACGTATGTGACCGTATCTACTTAATCCTGCTCCGATACCAGCCTGTGGCAGAACCTCCCAAGTTATCAAGCCCACATGCACCTGTCCTTGTCTCAAAGACCTCAGACTGCTATGCAGGTGCACCAGATAACTTAACAGGATCCGTCCGATTGCCCCAAGGACATCGGATAAACCACAAACAACCAGGATCACAGGATTAATTAACACAAATCACACACATCAACAGTTTGCAGCGGAAATCTTATTACCAAATTTTACAAGTTACAAAAATTTTACATTAAATTTATCGGAGTGATTACAAAAGTATAAGTTTGAAATATATGCTAGCTCAAATGACCATCCTCAATAAGAAGTATAGAAGAGTTACTTAGACTTATAAGAAGGCCGAGCCCACTGGCACTTAACACCATCAACAGCAGCACAAGGTTAGAGCCTGAAAAACAACAAGGATTAAAACCCTGAGTACGGAATTACTCAGCAAGACTTACCCGACAAAAGAAAAGACTCTCAAGGGTATGCTGGCTCTAAAAGGATTCAAGGAACGGCTTATCAAGAAACAAAGACTCTGTTTGCATAAAAGCTTACTATGAGTGGATCCTTAAAATCCAGTTTTAATTATTAGGTTAAGTAAAGTTACCTGCATCTAGAGTTCTTTCTACCCTAGTTCAAGCACTTGGCCTATACTAGTCGTTTTCTTATCAACCCATCTTGTTCACTGGAAGGCTACGTGTAGGGCAGTGACCAAGTCTTCATAACCGCGAAGGTACGGCGATCCGAATCGATTATACTCAGCTGAGGATCTCCAATCACACGACATATGTAGCACTTAACCCTTGCATATGTCGACTCGCCACCGGGATTCTTAAGACTAGATCAGGTTCACGCCAACCGAGAGCACAGATACACCACCATCCAGCCTCTTGCCACGGAGGGTACACGCTACTCTCGCCATCTCTCCACTCCCATTGTGTGTTATCTTATTCTAGTATTAGTCTGCCCGAAGCAAAGCTTACCCATGATGAGGCATGTGACCAGTTAAAGGGTCCTCGATCAGCAAGCTACATCGACACGGTCCTTAATTGACACAGATGGAGGCACTACACCGAGACTCCTTTCTCGTGCAAGTCAACCGCCCGGTCTCAGCTTTATTCTTTTCAACCCAAAGTTTGGTACCTGGCAGAGGTACATCTTTTCCGATGTTGAACCCATCAAGACCTTTGACAGATCCACCATCAAGTTTTATTTTTTTGAAAACATCCCATCCACTTAAGCATCACTTTTGTTTTTAAAACAAAACATTTGGTTTTTCTAGAGCAAGGCTAAGCATCAAAAATCCTTTTTGTAAAAGGGTATCAAGGGAGGGTATTCAATTTTCCAAGGAAGGAAATGCATCAACGGTTTAGCACACAACTCCTATCACCTAATGAATCAAACAAGGTGATAAAGATTTTAAAATAACAAGGAGGTGGCGAATGCACCAGGGCTTGCCTGGGTAACACTAGGTTAGTGTTTGTTAAGCGACCATCTTTTATCTTTGCATTGTTCCAATTATCCATCTTCAGGTTAATCCACCAGCATCATCTTGCGAATTAGTTCACCCGTTACGTCATCTTGTGGTCGTCCTCCGCATCACGTGATTAATTAACGTACCTGAATGAAATGCATTATGCACATGAATGCATATAGACAGGAATATCACAAACCTGAATAGTGCTACGCGATAGCAAATTTCAACACCTAGCGGCGAGGCGTTGTACAATTTTATATGAAAATACTAGCTATCGACATACGACTACACCCAATTATCACATTCTTTTAGCGTAATCGCATCTACTTCAAACATCAAGCAACAATAAGCTAAGCACAAGTCTTTTGGCAAAACACCCAATATCACATTACTCGTCACATTTTTATTCACTATTTTTAATCGATGCCATTCACTGGTAATTACACAGGTAATTTGCACGTCTCTCATGACATCGAACTAAATACCAAACCTAGAATAAACTAACTAATTAAGCAGGACATCGACTATATCAATTAATCAAATTGACATAACGACACTAGAATATCTATTTTTATTCCTAGCTTTTTATTAATTCTTTAAACTGTGTATCTTAATTACTTAATTTACCGAATAACCTGTGTATCATATATATTAATATAACTTCCCATTTTTACCACCTACAATCCCGCAAACACTGAGACCTATTGAGATCTTTTTCATCCTACGACATCGACCAAATTACTAAAACGACTCATGTAATCTAATAAATATTAAACCTAGTCAGACCATCCACCAATCTACTAACAAGAATAACAAATTTACTTGCCCTGACTAATTCGATGAGATAGTCGGAAGTACGACTACGGGTTCCAGTTGATGTCATCTAGGGGCCTTCTTTTCTTCGGTAATCAATTGCTGAAGATCTTTTCTTCGACTGAATAATTTTGACGAATTGAACTTGAGTCGCGCAGGATGTCCGAGCTTTTTGTCGCGCGCTTGGTGAACACCACGCTGCTGGCTTCGTCTTCACCCGATTCTTGGGATTTCTTGCTGACACGCGGAACGACGACGAGATCATGTTTGGAGCGAGCTGGTGAGGTGGGGGTCGAGCAGGGGATGACAGGTTCGACGACAATATAGGAGGGTGACATATATAGAGCTGCACACACGACGCGACGATGGAGTCACGAGCAAAGGAGGACGGGTTCAACAGCTCGACGACAAACACGAGCACGCGCAAAACCCGATGGACGAGAGCGGGTGCACCGCAGAGACGACGAGTAGGCGCGTGAGCGTCGACGCGAGCCGAGGGTAAGCACGAGCACCAGGACCAGGCAACAGGGGCCCGTGCAGCATCAAGGAGATGAGCTAGGCAGCGACCACAGAGGCAAGCGCGGCAGGGAATAAGGCGAGGTCGCGGTCGGGCGAACTTTATTGCACGGACTGCTTTGCGGTCAGGACGGCTGTCGCGATGCACACGACGTTGCCACACCACGACACCACCACGACGAGGAACAGAGGCGCGCACAGGGAAGTCGGCGCGCAGGGAACGACCGGTTCGACGGTTGCCATGGCGCGGTGCAGGGAGGCCAAGTGGAGAATGGCGTTGTCGGAGCGCGCAGACCGAGCAGAGTAGGGGCTGGGGACGCGCGCACCAGACGAAGAACTGCGGCCGAGCGAGCACTGGAGATAGGCGACGGCGGCCATGGGAGACAAGGGCCTCGGCTAGAAGGTGCTCGGTGCAGTGGAGTAGGGGTGGTCGGCCGATGAGCTGGAGCAGGAGCAGCGCCGGCGAGCGGAGGGAGGAGGGAGGGAGAAGCCTACACGCGGCGATAGAGCGCGCTTGGTGAACACCACGCTGCATGCTTCGTCTTCACTCGATTTTTTGATTTCTTGCTGACACGCGGAACAACGACGAGGTTGTGTTTGGAGCGAGCTGGTGAGGTGGGGGTTGAGCAGGGGATGACAGGTTCGACGACGATATAGGAGGGTGACATATATAGAGCTGCACACACGACGCGACGACGGAGTCACGAGCAAAGGAGGACGGGTTCAACAGCTCGACGACAAACGCGAGCACGCACAAAACCCGATGGACGAGAGCGGGTGCACCGCAGAGACGACGAGCAGGCGCGCGAGCGTCGACGCGAGCCGAGGGTAAGCATGAGCACTGGGACCAGGCAACAGGGGCCCGTGCGGCATCAAGGAGATGAGCTAGGCAGCGGCCACTGAGGCGAGCGCGGCAGGGAACAAGGCGAGGTCGCGGTCGGGCGAACTTTATTGCGCGGACTGCTTTGCGGTCAGGACGGCTGTCGCGATGCACACGACGTTGCCACACCACGACACCACCACGACGAGGAACAGAGGCGCGCACAGGGAAGTCAGCGCGCATGGAACGACCAGTCCGACGGTCGCCATGGCGCGGTGTAGGGAGGCCGAGTGGAGAACGGCGTTGCCGGAGCACGCAGACTGAGCAGAGCAGGGGCTGGGGACGCGCGCACCAAACGAAGAACTGCGGTCGGGCGAGCACTGGAGACAGGCGACGGCGGCCATGGGAGACAAGGGCCTCGACTAGAATGTGCTCGGCGCAGTGGAGCAGGGGTGGTCGGCCGACGAGCTAGAGCAGGAGCGGCGTCGGCGAGCGGAGGGAGGAGGGAGGGAGAAGCCTGCGCGCGGCGCTGGAGCAGGGAGGTGGGCGCCGCCATGGTAGCTCGGCAGGAAGGGGATTCCGGCCATGGGAGGGATCTCGGGCGCCGAGCAAGGGACTTCAGGGTGCGGTGTAGAGGACTTCGCGCGCGCAGAGGAGCTCAGAACTGGAGGGCGCGCGGCTGGAGATTGAGCAGGGAGGAGATGAGAGAAGCTCTCTCGGCCAGATGCCATAGCTGGGAGCTGGGGCGAGCGGCACGCAGACACGGCCGAACAGGAAGCAGCGCGCAGAGGGAGAGAAGAAGACGTGCGCGTGAGGGAGACAAGAACGACGCGCAGGAGCTTAAGCGGCTTCAGGATAGGAACGTAGGATATTTTTCCTTTTTCAGATTTTTAATTTCTTTAACTGAAAAATCTCAGATATTTGTGGTTCTGATATTTAAATTTGAGAGATATTTAAAAGATCGAACCAAAATAGTTTCGACAAAATATTTGAGAAGGATTTGATGTGATGACTAATCTGGAGTCAGATGAATTCGTATCTGTTATTTACACTTAAAGATTTAGATCGAGACGAGATACACACGAATCGAACCAAACAAGATTTGATCTGGTTTAAAATCAGATGAACATACGTCAAACATCTGAACACCTAGTTCCACAGCCAGAATAATTTATCAGTGAATCGATGCATAATTTTTGGATCCTCGTAGGCGATTTCACGGTTGACGAGTGTGAGCCGAATTGTTTGCACCGAAAACCGTAGTCGACGAGTTCTAACTAATTTGTTCGGCGTGATTCGACCGAAATTAGCCGAAACCCGATCTGCTACAGAACACTCGTTTTTGTTGCCAAAACAGCGTGCTAAGGGATAAATTGGGGTCATAACCTCGCGCAAGATTTCACGCGATTCGAATTGTTTTACCCCGAATATTTTAGTCGTCGAGCTCAAATTCATTTGTCCGGGATAAAAAGCGTAAAAGGAGGTCGAGCTTCCGAATTTCGTATTCGCGCGAGCGATGAATTTTAAATAATCACCGGACACACCGATTTTCAGAACAACGATGTTCCGAACATCACGAAAATTTTGGAAGAGCCCGAATAGATGAAAATAAAAGTGATGTCGCACTTGCGACAAACGAAACAGATGCGATATTAAAATCGTGATAAGCCGAAGATGTTTAAAATTCAACATCCGTTTTATCCACTGATTACGTGCTTAAATCCGTACTCGCTGTCGAGCGGAATATAAACACCTGGGGTGTTACAGCTACCCAATTGATTCAGGGATAAACAAGGTAAAAATGATAACCAGTCTAGGGTGACCTATTGGGTCCCATCAAAATTAAACCTATGCATGAATAAGTGATAATAAAGAACATTATTGGGTAACAAATGTGGATCAAGGGTGCAACTTGCCTGGCACTTGAGATTCCAGTTACCAGGGTGATTCTTCAGATCCTCGTGACCTCACTGCTAGTCGTAGCAATACAGACAAATTTGGTATAGACAAAATTAACATCACACCAAACATAAGTACAAACTGAATAATAATGATCTACGTGTTGCTACGGGATCGTGGGAACGAGAACCACTAAAATCGGAGTTACGATTAAGAAGTTATGATTTTATAGAGGATTTATGTGATTAAAATATTAAACTATATTATAAATTGATTAATATAAATCATATAAGAGGTTATTCAATAAATAATTATCTCAACTTTAATCTAAATTATAAATTGACCATAGATCTTATTCTAGCAGGTTATAATGATAAGTAGATTAACAAGACTAACCCACATATATTAAATAAAGATCTAATTAGAAAAGAATGAGACATAGTATAATAAATGTTGTTGTTGCATAGTAAATACTTGTACGAGACTAATGCAACTTGAATGGATCAAATCGGAGTTATAGATTTTAAGTTATGAATTTCTAAAGATCCTATGTGTTTTGTACAAGATTAAATAGAATATAAATTTTAATTTGACTTTCATGTCCAAACAGAGGTACTATGTGATAAACAATAATATTATAGAATTATAGAAATTGGAATGGACTCATTTGGATTTAATATGAATTTTCCATGAATTAAATGGGTTTCTGCAATTATTTTTAAACCAAAAATCAATTTCTAAACTCCTTTTCCCTATTTTTTTATTTCCTGGACTGCGCCACAATTTCTAGAAAAGTCAGGGGCTGACGCATAAGAAATCCTAACACTCAGCCTAACCACGAGTTGTACCGCGGGTATATTATGAAGAACCCCGAGGGCTCTTTAAAAAAAGTACCCAGCCGAAGGGGTATGAGTGATCGTGCGTCGCTGGATTCAAAACCTAGGGCTCATATTAGATCTAGCCGACGGTGCTCTGATGCGCTACCCAGGACACGCGGATCCTAATGCAACGGTCCGAATAGACCACGGTTCCTAACCCTCCGATCGGGAATCTACGGCCGAGGTTTACCACGCATGAAATGGTATGCAACGATCAGATCAAGGCCGTTCAGAAGACATCCAACGGTCGCGCTTCTCTCCCCAAATCCACACGCAGGCGCGGCGGCGCCGTTCACCTCGCAGTGGCGCACTCGCCGCCACGGCGAGCGACGCCCAAATCGCCGCCCCATTTCCAATCTGGGTGAAGCTACTCGATCCCGGGACCACGATGATATGTGTGGGGCCCTAATCACTACGTTCGACTACCGCGAGCACAGTGCCCACGGATCCCCGCGCCCCATGACGGCGTCGTGAAGTCCGGTGAGAAATTCCACCTCACCGACGACCCTACCATTCTAATTTACTGGTGCAACGCGTTGCGGATATCAAGGCAAGGGATAAGGCGGCGGATTACCTGTGAATCGATCAGAGGCGAGCCCTGACTGCGAGGGCAGGCGACACAACAGCAGTGGCTGACCTCGGCGACGAATTCACGTGCCACCGACCGCCCACGAACGGAGTTGTGCAGTTGAACACGTTCTACGCATGGCACTTCTCCACCGAATCCGCGCTCCGAAGCTCAACGGTGACGGAGGAGTGGTCTCTACGGATGCGGCTCTCACTATCTCTTTTCTGATCGGCGACGGAGGCTTGGGCCTACGGCTACGGCGCAAAAAGGGTCAACGAGTGGAGAGGAGGGGGCGCAGCTTATGTGGGAGGGGGAGCTGGGTAGAATCCGTCAACGAACGCCAGGATTCCCAGCGCGCTCCCGCCAGGAGCGACGAAGTCATTGGAGAAGACGACTGACGCGCGGGTGAGCATCCGACGGGGCGGTCCCACAGGTAATTGACCCGCAGCGAGGGGATAAGTCTAATCTGCGGGGTCCACATGCCAGTGGCAGCACAGCGCGCAGATGACAACTCCGAGTGGGCCGCGCGTGATAGGAATGTAAGTGGACTGAGGAGAGGGGAGAGGAAAAAGGAAGTGGGCATGGGCCGAATCCGTTTTAGTGTATTCTTTTCCTTTTTCTTTTTTCTCTTGTTTTGTTTTCTTTCTATATTGAATTCCAAATTTTCAATCTGGAATTTGAATTCAATTTCACAACAGAATTTGTACTCCATTTTAAATATTTAGTTTGAACATTTCAATGGAGTGAATTTGATTATGGGTTTGTTTTGTGCTCTATAGTATTTCTTCCTTCTCAAACCCTAAAATTTCCTCTTCTACTTCAAAGTTCTCACTTCAAATTCAAACATATGTTTTGAACTTCAACTTTTCCAGTGTCAAAATTAATACTACTGTGAATATAAACCTTACTGTTTATGATAATATATTTTTTTATTTTTTCCTTATTATTTATTTATGGGAGGAATAAATGGTTTTATTAAAATCCCCATTCTTATTTTCTATCTTATATTTGTATTTGAAATTGGGGATCAAGTTTATGCTTTCCATAAAATGCATCACCCAAAAATTATCATCAAGAGATCAACCTTTTCTTTATTAATTTATCAGTTACTTAACTAATTTAAAATTATTGTTTAGAGTATGAGGAGGGAGATTTCTAATAGATTCCAAAGGTCTTCAAAAAATTTTCACCACGCTTATTATATATATTTTTATCTCTTCATTTTATTATTTCATGATATATTATTATTTATTTATTTTAACCCAATTTTAGGCCTTATAGCAGCTTTCTAGGATCATATATTGTCCCCACAGACCAACACGGGGTCTTTTGTGCACACTTTGTCCTCACTCATGTGCACCCGAGAAAACTTCACGGTCGGTCACCCATCTCAAATTGCTCCAAGTCAAGCACGCTTAACTTGGAGGTTCTTTCGAGATAGGCTTCCGAAAAAAGATGCATCTTGTTGGTTTGGATACTCTATTAATTCTATTAAGTATTGGGCCAGAAAATCACCATTTCAGGGGCCAGGATATCACAGTAGTGTTGAGCTCTAAAAAGAGCAGTGCGGACGGTCCGCGGTCCGGACTGTCCGTGGTGGCGGCGCGGACGGTCCGCGCGTGCGCAGAGTCAGTTAGGGTTCCTAGTTTCTCGCGGGATTTGTTACCTAAAACCGCGGGATTAACTCGGAAAACAGTTGGAAACGGATCCAGACCTCCCCCTTTATATAGATGAAGGGCTACGGCCGATTGAACCCCCAACAATCGATCAAATCCAATCTATTACTCGTTTTTACCTTATGCATTAGGAGTAGTTCTAGTCTAGTTCTAGTTTAGCCCTAGTTTAGCCTTCCAATCCCCAAATTCTCCGTCTCTCTTCGACTCTACGTCGATTAGAGGAGTCTAGGTCGGCCTGCCCGAGCCTAGACAACTCCTAGGATCTCTCCTCCCCGACGGGGTCCCTCCCGGGAGCGAGATCCAGGCGCCGCCGGCGATCCTCCGCCGCCCCTGCGCACGCGCGGACCGTCCGGCCCCAGGGCGCGGACCGTCCGGTCGTCAGGCAGGGAACCCGTGCTCCTGTGCCAGGTCGCGGACCGTCCGGCCCTGTGCCGCGGACCGTCCGCGCCTGACCAGAGAGCACCTCCGCCTCGCGCCAGGTCGCGGACCGTCCGGCCCTGTGTCGCGGACCGTCCGTGCCTGACCAGAGAACACCTCCGCCTCGTGCCAGGTCGCGGACCGTCCGGCCCTGTGCCGCGGACCGTCCGCGCCTGACCAGAGAGCACCGCCGCTGGTTCTTTTGAGTAATTGACGCCTCCAAAAAGGTGTCAACATACTTTTTGGCGACTACGCTGGGGACTAGGTGTCGAGATCTGCTAAAAATCGGCCCATAAATGGCCGGTTCTAAGGATCACACCAAGATCTCCACTACCAACATCATCAAGCCGGCCATGGAGGCGCTCCCGGCTGATGACCAAAGGCCCTTTGAAGACATCGTAATGCGTGATGAGAAGGAGGTGATGCGGCAATGGAACGAACAACGCGACAAGGAAGAGGCGGAACTGTTGCATAAACTCTCCGAAAGGCGCAAGGAGGCGGCGGACAAGTACTTGTCACACTTCACGGTAGATCGCCACCAGAAGATCGTCCGTCAAGGGGAGGTCGATATGGAATCTCTCCTACCTCCACTTCAGGGTCCCGCTGTAAGTACTCGAGACCTATCTCTTATGACTTTCACGGATCAACGAGGAGATCAGTTAAAGCAATATGTAGATGAATCTATTAAAATGCATTTACGTGCATACGAGAAATCAGCTGCTCCTAACTTTCCATCACGAGAGTCTAATACAGTGCCACCCACGTCAAACACATCGGCTATAAACGGGTCACCCTTGACCCAGCCATCATATGGTATGCCGATGCACACTTTCGTGTCACCATCACAGCCGCAACCACTAGGCACACGGCAGGTGCTGGACGCGACCGGACCGTCCGAGCATCATCTCAGGTAGTCCGGTTATACCGCGGACCGTCCGACATATTTTGCTGGACCGTCCGACCAGATGCAGGCCCGCACACAAAACACTCAGGTCGCACCGTACATGGCCGGACCATCAGGGTACAACCCTGAACACTTCGGCCCCATCACGGACCATCCGGTGCATCACGCCGGACCGTCCGGATATGTTGCGGACCGTCCGCCATCTTACGCCGGACCATCCGGATATGGCATGAACCGGCCGACGTATTACGCTGGACCATCCGACTCTACACGAGTCCACACGCAGACTACCCAAGTCGCGCCATATATGACCGATCCGTCCGGGTACAGCCCTGGACCATTCGGCCCGATCGCGGACCGTCTAGTTCTTTACGATAGACGGTCTGGGTACGAGACTACCCATGTAGCACCATATACGGCTGGACAATCCGGATATACCTTCGGACCATTTGGCCAGGTCGCGGACCATCCGGCCTCTTACGCCGGACCGTCCGGATATGCATACGCAGAGCCGAGAGCTGCGCAATACGCACAGTTTCCGCATTCATCGCAGCAACATTATGGTGCCCCACCAGTAACACATTATAATCATGCCATACCACCTCATGGACATAGGGCTGAATACTGTTCGGCCACAAGAGAGCCTGAGAGGTATAGGGCAGGAAGTTGGTGACATTAATAGGACACCTAGCGCACACCTCAAACATCCCTGGGAGGAAAGCCGACAGAGTGATGTCAGGCAACCTGAGATTTCCACCCACAAACTCAATGGATGGTCGACAGATATGGCGGAGAGGATCAGAGACGAGGTAGCCGGGATGTTCAGGGACAAACTCGGTGCTAGTGTGTCAGGTACAGGGCAATCGTATCGGAAGCCTTATAGCCACCGATTCGACACCGTGCCATATCCACAGGGAACTAGAATACCAGACTTCTCTAAGTTTTCTGGTGAAGGTGGGAAAAGCACACATGAACATATAAGCCAATTCATAGCACACTTGGGAGAATTGGCTGATGGGGAAGCCTATCGCGTTCGTTTATTCTCGTTGTCCCTTACTGATACTGCATTTGCATGGTACGCAGCTTTGCCACCAAACTCTATTAACTCTTGGGAAGAATTAGAGCAGAAATTTCATGAACACTTCTTCTCAGGAGAACGTGAGTTAGAATTGGCTGACTTAGCTTCAGTCTGACAGGGGCCTGAAGAATCGGTTAACGACTATATCCGGAGATTCCGGGACACTAGAAACCAATGCTTTCAGATTCATGTCGCAGAAAAACAACTGATAGGGCTAGCTTTCAATGGGTTGCGACCCTACTTAAAAGAAAAATTAGATGGCACCCAATTCTTTTGGCTAGTGCACTTACACCAGCGGGCTATGACCTGTGAAAGCCGAAGTAAGGAAACATCAAAATCGGCTAGCCATAAGATGCATCTAGTGGGATACGATAATTCGGACGATGAATCCACAGATGTATACACCGCCGAACTGGTTTGGCCAGGACAGGCTAAACCTTCAGCGTGTTCTGCTTTACAGTCGATTCGAAAGAATCGACAAGAAGAAGTTAAGTTTACCTTTAATGTTGCCAAATGCGATAAAATATTTGACGAGTTACTGAAAAATGACAACATTAAATTAACTCATACTATTCCTCCTCCTGATGAATTAAAGAGGTGTGCTTATTGTAAGTGGCATAATTCCTTTTCTCATGCCACCAATGATTGTAATGTTTTTCGTCGACAGATACAATCGGCCATAAATGAGGGTCGATTGGCTTTTCAGGAGATGCAAGTAGACACACAACCCTTTCCTGTTAATATAATAGAACTCACACGCAAAAAGGTCTTGGTTCGGCCCGAAATGGCCGATAAAGGCAAAGGCAAGGGCATCGTCATCAGCAATCCTCGCATGTCAGATATATCACAAAAGGAGATTGCTCGAAAGGCTTCGGACGAGAAGGCTAAAAGGTCCGAAGACGCCGGGGGGCAGGCACAGTTAATGAACCAAACACATCAGCCTAGCCCCAGCATCGTAGATGGTCCGGCACCTACGTGCGGACAATCCGGTGCTCAGACAAACGGTCCAGCTAACTCAGCTGGACAGTCCACCTATGACCAAAGGCGTCAACCTCTACACAAAGCAAGGAAAAAGACGCAAGGTCAAAGCACATATAATCGGCTGATTAAAGCCGATCCAACTTTTGATCAGTTGCTCTCCAAAAATACTAGCAAAAAGACTGTTCCACGTGATCGGTCAACAAAGAAACCCCGGTCACCTGCTAAAACAAAACGGTCAAACAAAACGACCCGAAAGGCGACACAACAAGCATCGCCTATTCATTCTATGATACCAGGGTATTTTCCACCTATTTACTCATCGTCGGTATATTATCCTGTTCAAACATGGAATGACACGATGATGAATCCATGGTACATGTATAGTCCCTTCGTCTATCTAGACTGGGGGGGCACCTCCATTCTATTCCTTTTGATCCATTGATCAAATGGTCATGGCCGAGAAAGATATAATCCGAAACGGCCTTTATATTGGTGCTTTATTGAATAAACTCCATATCGAAAAGCCGGTGACCTACATCAGGTTTAGTCCATATACTTTTGGTTCGTCAACCTTCACCAAAAGGCAGGGGGCATATGTTGAGCTCTAAAAAGAGCAGTGCGGACGGTCCGGCCCCGAGGCCGGACGGTCCGCGGTCCGGACTGTCCGCGGTGGCGGCGCGGACGGTCCGCGCGTGCGCAGAGTCAGTTAGGATTCCTAGTTTCTCGCGGGATTTGTTACCTAAAACCGCGGGATTAACTCGGAAAACAGTTGGAAACGGATCGAGACCTCCCCCTTTATATAGATGAAGGGCTACGGTCGATTGAACCCCCAACAATCGATCAAATCCAATCTATTACTCGTTTTTACCTTATGCATTAGGAGTAGTTCTAGTCTAGTTCTAGTTTAGCCCTAGTTTAGCCTTCCAATCCCCAAATTCTCCGTCTCTCTTCGACTCTACGTCGATTAGAGGAGTCTAGGTTGGCCTGCCCGAGCCTAGACAACTCCTAGGATCTCTCCTCCCCGACGGGGTCCCTCCCGGGAGCGAGATCCAGACGCCGCCGGCGATCCTCCGCCGCCCCTGCGCACGCGCGGACCGTCCGGCCGTCAGGCAGGGAACCCGTGCTCCTGCGCCAGGTCGCGGACCGTCCGGCCCTGTGCCGCGGACCGTCCGCGCCTGACCAGAGAGCACATCCGCCTCGCACCAGGTCGCGGACCGTCCGGCGCTGTGCCGCGGACCGTCCGCGCCTGACCAGAGAGCACCTCCGCCTCGCGCCAGGTCGCGGACCGTCCGGCCCTGTGCCGCGGACCGTCCGCGCCTGACCAGAGAGCACCGCCGCTGGTTCTTTTGAGTAATTGACGCCTCCAAAAAGGTGTCAACAAGTAGCTATGATCTTTTGTGAGCTCACACTTGCGATATATAAACCCCTCACAGGAGAAGAACAGGTGGCCCAGGAGAAGCCGCACAACGAGGAGTACGACTTGATCTAGGTGGCGTCTCCTAGTCAGCTTTATGGCGCCTTGGATGGACTCTTAGTTTGTTTTATATTTATCATTTATTTTTGTAAGACTTCCGCTATGTAATAAGTACTTTCATGATATTATGACATTTATCTCTATACACCCTGTTATTATATGTGTTGTTCTTTTTTAGCGCACATATGAGACGCACCCGGACCCGGCTTTATCCCTTAAATCCGGGTGTGACACATAAGCAGCTAAAATTACCACTAAGGTTTCCTTGCAGGTCATCTACATTTTGGTGTATTCTTGTTAGTGTGTGTCCAAACATATATGATATTCAGAGCCAATGATCAAAACAGATGGATTTAGAACATAAAAGGGGACTGGGCCAATATTCTTAATATAAGCTATAGTTATGTTTATTATGATTAGGTCTCATCACAAAATAAAACAAAGGGATACTGTGGAGTGTAGTTTGATGACCATTAGAACGACCATCTTTCTAATATAATCATTTGCTACATGTGTAATGTCATATCTTCGCTTCCCCTATTCTGCAGGTCTGTGACTTTGGTCTCTCTAGATTGAAGGCAAACACATTTCTGTCTTCCAAGACTGCAACATGAATTGTAAGTTGTATTGTTCCATTTAGTATATTTTGCTTTGTTACGGATTCTATGTGGCTAAGTGTTCTTCTACGTCATGGTGTTAAAAAAACAATTTTACTTGCAGGTCCTAGCATCGGTTGGTTTCAAGGGACAAAGGCTTGATATCGCAAGCAGTGTTGATCCGAAAAGTGGCGGCAGTAATTGAGAGTCATGCTGGTTAGGTATAATACTAACATACGTGCTATTATGCATCTTTTTATTACTAAACTATCAAAGTTGTTTTGATGGACAATTTTATTTGTGTTCTCAAGGAGCCCTGGAGACAAGCCTCTTTTGGAATCCATGAAACTTCTCATCAATACATTACCACCCAATCAACTCCTCGAAGAAAATTAGTTACACTTCACAAAAACTTCTACATCGACTAGACACAAGCTTCTAATTCTGAGTCAGCAACTATGTTTTGCAACATGGAAATTATGTCACCTCTAGAGTATTCTTGGTTTGTTTAGATCCGATTTCAAATTCTTTGTGACACGAGCTTGCTATCTTGCATTCTTGGTGAGATCCCGAAGTTGTCAGGAGAGTTTAAGATTTGCGGGATGACAGCTTATGTCAGCCAGTCAGCATGGATACAGAGTGGTAAAATTCAGGACAAAGAGCGTTGTTTCTTGTAACAACCTCATACAAGACGGCGACTCTATTATTTGACAAGATGCACATGTCCATATTCAGAGCTTCTATGTATTTATTTTATTCCACTACGAGTGGGCGCATCTTGAATATGGTAAGTGATCATTGTGGGCATTTTGTGCAGGTTCTGCTTATTTTTATAGACTGTGCTAATAGATGGTCCAAACGTTTCAGGCTTCCACTGATCAAAGTGAGATGGACACCATCATCGCATACCAGATGGGTTCTGTTGCATTTGTTGTCATACAAATGATTGGAATCATCGTCGTGATGTCTCGGGATGCATGGTAGGTGTTCGTTGTCTTCATTCCAGTGGTTGCTATGTGTTTCTGGTATTAGGTACAATTTGCTACCGTTGTGCTTTGTCCTCTGGAGAGACTGCAGAACTAGAACCTACTGGAGCGTTTGGCTCACCAAAAATTTACACGGATTACTCTGTAGTATTACAAGTGGCCAAGTGGGTGAGCCTTTGGAGCCTAAAGATATATAGCACCAAAGTGACTACAGGTCTAATGAGCCAGATGGTCTACTACAGATGACATCTGACTGAGACTGAGGTCCCTTATGCCAATGATGTGAAAAGTTCACGATCTAGTGAAGCCAATGCTATGGATGATGACTAACAAGAAGACCCAACTTGTGAGCAACCCGTTCTTCCTTCCCCTATGGTGATCAAGGAATCTGAGAAACTATGGTCAATATAATAATAAATGTAGCATTTTCTATATTTATTTTTATAGCTATACATTTTGTTTGTTTCAGTTACATTCAGACATTTCTATATTATTCATTTTTACTAAATTGTTGTGTATTAATAGTTTATCGAATACTTTTGTACCATCGCAACGCATGGGCATTGTACTAGTAGCCTTGTTATTTGTGGGTTTCTGAATCACTAAGTGTCAATCGAGGGATATTGATTTTAGTGGGAGTAGATTCTATTAAATGTTTAATATGATTTACTCTGTCATGGATATTTTTGTCTTAATATTTTGCATTATTTTGTTGTACATAAATGGCACCTAGCACATCATGATTTTCTTTGCGACTAATTCTTGAAAAGGATAAGTTAAATGAAACAAACTATACGGATTGGATCCGTAACCTAAGACTTGTTCTTAGGGCAGAGAGAAAGGAAAAAGTTCTAGACACCCCACTACCAGAGGTGCTTGCTAAAGATGCACCTGCTGCTGTTAAAGCCGCTTTCAAGAAAGCAATATATGCTAATATTGGAGTGAGTTGACTGATGCTTGCTTGCATGGAGCCCAAACTGTAAATGTAGTTTGAGACAAACCATGAGACACACGATATGATCGTGGCGCTCAAGAATACGTTCCAGACTCAGACTAGGACTGAAAGGTTCAATGTGTCCAAAGCCTTTTTGAAATGCAAGCTAGCAGAAGGCGCATCAGTTGGGCCACATGTAATCAAGATGGTTGGTTACAGTCAGAGGTTGGAGAAACTAGGCTTCTCAATAAGCCAAGAGTTGGCCACTGACTTCATTTTGGCATATCTTCCACCTAGCTATGGAAAATTTATTAGGAACTACCGTATGCATGGGGCGGAGAAGAGCCTTAATGAACTATGTGGCATGCTAAAAATAGCAGAGGGTGACATAAAGAGAAGCGCTGGCAGCAGCGGCCATATGATGGCGGTCCAAAACAAACCCAACTTTAAGAAGAAGGGTAAATCTCAAAAGAAGGGAAAGGAAAAAGATATAGTATCCAAGTCAAACCAAAAGCCCAAGGCTAAACCAGTTGTAGATGCCAAGTGCTTTTACTGCAAAGAACTTGGTCACTAGAAGAAGAATTGCAAGCAGTACATGGCCTCTATTAAGGATCGTGGCGATAAGGGTACAACCGCAGTAGGTACACTTGCTATTCACATTACAAAAAATTTTCTTACTGATTCTTATATCAGTTCTTGAGTATTTGGTACCGGATCGATTGCCCACATTTGCAATTTTATGCAAGGAATGATAAGAAGTAGAAGCGTGAAAGAGAAGTTGATTTTTGGGTGGGCAATAATGCAAGAGTTGCTACGTTGACTATCGAAACGATGCAACTCCACCTCCTATTAGGATTTATTTTGGATCTAAATAATTGTTATCAAGTTCTGAGTATGAGTCTAAATAATATGTCTCCTTCATGTTTGATGAAGAATGATTTTTCATTTGTGAGTGAAAACAATGGTTGTGTGATCTCTAAGAATGACATGTTGTGGCTTTTGCACCTATTATGAATGCGTTATTCATTTTAAATCTTGATGATGCACCTATCTATAATATAAGTGCTAAAGGCCTCGACCTAATGATTTAAGTCCTACCTACATGTGACACTGCCGTTTGGGTCATATAAGTGAGAATCACATGAAGAAGCTTCATTCTGATGGGCTTTTAACTTGTTTGATTTTGAATCATACGAGACAAGTGCAACATGCTTACTTGGCAAGATGACCAAGGCGCCCTTCACAGGTTTACTAAGAGGGCATTAGATTTGTTGGAACTCATACATACTGATGTGTGCGGACCAATGAGTATGACAGCTAGGGGAGGATTCTAATTCTTCATAACCTTCACTAATGATTTTAGTAGTTATGTATATGTCTACTTAATGAAATACAACTCTAAATCTTTAGAAAAGTTCAGAGAGTTTTAGAATGAAGTGGAAAATCAGTGTGGCAAGAAAATTAAAGCACTGCGATCTGATCGTGGAGGTGAATCTTTGAACCATGAGTTCAACAATCATCTAAAGAGTTGTGGAATTGTTCCATAACATACGCCACTTAGGATGCCTCAGAGGAATGGCGTGTCTGAGTGACGTAATTAGACTTTATTGGTTATGGTTCGATCAATGATGAGTCAGTCGGCTTTTTGGGGATACGCTCTAGAAATAATAGCTTTCACACTAAATATGGTATCGTCTTAGTTCGTAGTTAAGACACCATATGAGATGTGGACTGACAAGCCTCCCAGTATGTCTTTTCTAAAAATTTGGGGTTGTGAGGTTTATGTCAAGGGACTTTAGTCGGATAAACTCACTCCTAAATCAGACAAGTGCATGTTTGTGGGATATCTAAAGGAAACTTTGGGATATTACTTTTACCACCGGTCAGAGGGCAAAGTGTTTGTAGGAATGGTGTTTTCTTAGAGAAAGAGTTTCTCAAAAGGGAGAAAAATAAACAAAAGGTGTATCTTGAAGAAGCTCAGGATGAGCCAGTGGGACAAGATTCAACAAGTGATGCTAATGTTGCAGAACAAGTTGAGTCGTCTGTGGCAAGAGAAGAACCACCACAACCATGAAGGTCAGCAAGGCTTCGTGAGGCACGAGGAGGAGTGCTATTGTTGGGCAATGGGGAAGTGTTGTGTTAGACAACGACGAACCTGAAACATATACAAAAGTAATGATGGACCTAGATTTCGAGAAATGGCAAGTCGCCATGAGATCCAAGATAGATTCCATGGGATAAAATCAAGTTTCAAACTTGGTTGACTCGCTTGATGGTGTTAGACCCATAGAGTGCAAATGGATCTATAAGCAAAAGAAAGACATGGATGAAAATGTTCACAACTATACGGCTCGACTTGTTGCAAAGGGTTTTCGACAAGTTCAAGGAGTTGACTATGACGAGACATTCTCACCAGTAGCAATGCTTAAAGCTATTCAGATCATTCTAGCTATTGGCACATATTTCAATTATGAGATTTGGCAGATGGATGTCAAAATAGCTTTCCTTAATGAAAACCTAGATGAGGACGTGTATGTGATACAACCCAAGGGTTTTATCGATCTAATCAATGCTAAAAAGATATGTAAACTTTAGAAATCCATTTATGGGTTGAAGCAAGCATCTTGGAGTTGGAACATTCATTTTGATGAAGTAGTCAAAGGGTTTGGTTTTCATCAGAATGAAGACAAAGCTTGTGTTTACAAGAAAGAAAGTGGGAGCGCTGTTGTATTTCTGATCTTGTATGTAGATGACATATTATTTATTTGGAATGACATTCCTATGTTGGAGTCCATCAAGGCTTCACTGAAAAAGAGTTTTTCTATGAAAAACTTAGGGGAAGCAGCTTATATTCTAGGCATAAGGATCTATAGAGATAGGCCGAAGAGGCTTATAGGATTAAGCCAAGATACGTATATTGACAAGGTGTTGAAATGGTTCAACATGGAACAGTCTAAGAAAGGGTTCTAGTAGTGTCCTGGTATACACCTATGTCACATGGTATACACCTTAGCCAGAAGTAGTGTCCTGCGATGGCAAATGAGTGGTAGCGCTTGAGTAAGGTACCATACGCCTCGGCAATTGGATCAACCATATATGCCATGATAAGTACATGCCAGATGTTTCATACGCTATAAGTGCTACAAGTAGGAACCAGGCTGATCTAGGTGAGGGACACTGGACAATGGTCAAAGGCATTCTTAAGTACTTAAGAAGGATAAAGATATGTTCCTAGTATATGGGGGTAAGGAGGAGCTCGTTGTAACTGGTTACACCGATGCTAGCTTCCATACTGACCCAGACGAGTTAAAATCGCAATCAGGTTTTGTGTTCACAATAAATGGTGGCGCTGTTAGTTGAAGAGTTCCAAGCATGAGACTGTGAGTGATTTCTATAATAGAAGCCAAGTACACTGCGGCTTCTAAACCTGTGAAGGAAGGTGTTCGGATAAGGAAGTTCATCATCGAGCTTGGTGTGTTTCCTAATGCCTCTAGTCCATTGAACTTCTACTGTGACAACAATGGGGCTATTGAGCAAGCTAAGGAGCCAAGGAACCACCAGAAAAGCAAACACGTACTACTGAAGTTTCACCTCATATGGGAATTTAGACGAGATGAAGATATGCAAAATACATACGGATTTGAACGTTGCTGAGCCATTCACGAAACCACTTCCACAACATAAGAATGAGCCACACATGAGATCTATGGGTGTTAGATATCTTCTAGATTAAGTCTAGTGGAAGTGGGAGACTGTTAGAAATATGCCCTAGAGAAAATCATAGAGTTGAGCATATTTCTTTGTATCCATTATATATTGCTTAATTGAATATCCATGGAAGGCACCATGTATTGATTAGCAATTGTGTGAATTGTTTGTGAGATTCTTTACTTGTATGGTTATTCTAAATGGTGTCACTGGTTAGAGTCGATAACCAGCACATGTATTAGATGATGACTACATTTCACAAGTTATGGACATGGAGATGCCAAAGCTAATAATGTGGGCACATGTATGACATGAGGCTGGACCGACCCAATGTGAGATATTTAATATAGTTCTCTTTTTTGCAAAATGTACACTCTATTCTTAGACCTAGACCTGAGATTGTCGCATGTTCTCAAGATGTGAATTGACCTACATAGGTACTATCAAACGCTACTCTGTAACTGGGTAGTTATAAAGGTAGTCTTGGGTTTGTTAGAAAGCATGCTGTGAGGCATGGTCAGTTAAGATGAAATTTGTCCCTCTCTTCTTGAGAGAGATATCTCTGGGCCCCTTGAGTGATTGGATCAATAAATGCATTGTCGTGCTAGGGTTAAGTGTTAACCATTGAAATAATTCCAATTCACATTATCGAGAAACATAGGTCAGCTTAGAGCTAGACCAAACATCGTGAGACAAAGGGAATAACATGTATGTAATGTTGTAATGGTTCGTCTGATATGATCTTTACGTGTGCATATAAGTTGACATGTCTTGCTAGAGGCCGCTCTCAATTATTGGGCCAAGTAAGAGTCCTTGGGCCATATCTATGTGCATGTGAACCTATAAGGTCACATACTTAAGGGGAAGGAAGCCTAATTTGGATTGGATCTAAATTAGACTGAGTTTAGGGTTGTTGATGGACCTCGAAGTCAAAAGCCCACTAGAACATCTATATAATAAGTGGTAGGGGCGCGATTAGGGTTAATCTAATTCGCCACCTTCAAACCAGCAGTAGTGCCCCTCTCGCCCTTGCCTAGCCACCGTCACGAACCTAGCAGCTCGGTACGTGGAGCTACCTGTCTGTACGTGTGGATACCTCGGAGGTGTTGCATCTAGAGCACTAGGACGAACCGTGTAAGGACGTGAAGGATGCCAACTTCTTCATGACACTGCTCGCCGCGTTCGTCTACATCGAGACAGCTTCCGCTGCGCTGCGCGCCTAGTGGTCATTTCATGACCTATAACATAAGTAGTTCTTGGTTTCTAGGGTCAAAAAATTTGTTTTGCGCTAGTGTAGCCTCCCCATAATCCATCAAGGACATCTCATTGAGAACACATCAGTACATGTATTCATGATCATCATAACCAAAACCACCATCATAAATGTAACCATTGTATCTCTAATCAAAGAGAATCCCAAGGCTGCTCTTAACCGTGAGCATGGCTAATGTACCAATTTCTTAACCCTCTACAAAGGTCGCACACTTTACCCATGAGTTGTGATCCCTTTTGCCTTGGGTTGTCTAGACCCTTAAACACTTTCAAGGTGAGTCGGCAAGGTCACACTACATAGCCTTTACAAAGATCCCCCAAAGGTATAGCCGCATGTTAGATTACTCTAGTTGAATAAACACAATACCTCTCTCTAAGGGGGTGACTAACAAAAGCAAATGAAAGAACCCCTGCACCCAGCCTTAGCAGAGCAAGCACTATGCCTCGAACCCCATTGATGGCACGTAGGCGAAGCAAACTACACCTCAGGTCCTCTAATTAATTAGCTAAGGGCATCCCATACCATGCTCATGGCTGCACTGCTTTCTCGTGTTGTCACTAAACAAACCGGTCTTTACGAAGAAGTACCTATGATGTAGCCCGAGTCTCCTTGATATCACAAATTCATATGTAAAACCTTGGAAACATCGTATCATAAAAGTATCTCATCATATTCATTGATTAAGTTCAAGCACTAGCATTAAAGCTAATCATCACACCCAAACCCGATGGTAAACAAGGACAGTGAAAACAAAAAGATAATCAATCCTTAGGTTGAATCATGTTTGCGGAAATGTAAGTTCTCATGTGAAATAGGACATCTATAGGTCAATGGACACTTGACTTTACTAAACAATTACTCGGGATCTTCACCTGCTCCACCTTTGAAAACCACAAACTGCTCATTGTCTGCATGATTCAAACATGCATTCAATACACTTGGAGAAAATAAAAGAACAGTACACCAAGCATATGCAACAGAGCAACTCATATTTTGGCAAGGTTGCAGCAATAAATTGTGGATTTAATAAGCTTTGGGTGAATAAATGCACATAAATCCTTTTTAGTGTGCTAGTTATGAATCAAAGTAAAATATTAGGGTAGGCTTTCATTCACAAAAGTAAACTTTACATTTTGTTTGGGTTAAGCTTAACCTGATTCAGGAGGCATATTATGACTATTTTAACCTTTAATTATTTAATGATAATACATACTATATGAGCCTATAATTAAAATCATTACGGGTGGATTTAACTACAAATCATGAACACCTAGGTTAGCCCTGACCTTATTTTCACCATTTTTCAGAAAAAATATTAAAGAAAGTGTTTGGTTTAGGTTTCAGCAAAAGTAGCATTAACTAGTATAATCTAGTCTACCCTTAACCATTTATTCACAACATGAGACATGGCAAAATAACGTTGCTAATGCTTAGAAAATTTAATTATGGATCTAATGCAAGTTGAATCACTCAATTTGGGCTTAATATGCAAAATATATGAAATTACCAAATTTTGGGGGTCAAAGCTTAATTAAATATAGACTTCTAGGTTCAATTGAAGTCTAGGGACTAAACTGTAAGTTTCTTGGGACTCCATTGAAATTTTTTGGATGGTGGGTTTATTTCTTTGAAGTCTGGGGGTTCTTAAGCAAAACCACCCGATTGAAGGGGTATCGTGGATTCTCAGCCCTTGAATCGAATGTTGATAGCCTAGATTAGATTGGAGCGGGTATGTGCGTGATCACGGCGCCTACACATGGGGCCACAGGGCAGTGGCATAGGCAGGGCGGGATATCAGATTACTGGGACTATTGGATGGGAGATCTATGGCTCAGGATTAATGAATCCAAGGAGATGGTATTGGGAGATCTGAGCTATTGGATCAGAGATGAACGACTTAGACCAGGACGCTGAGAAAGGTCATTGGCTCCGACCAAGGTGGGCAGCGCGCTCACGGTCGTAGCAGGATCTTGCTGGAGACGAGGCATGTATGAGTTCCAGGGGGCCTAGGTGGTTGGGGTAGTCTAGAAAAGTTGGGGTGGCTTTGGGAACTCCACGATGGTGCTTTGTCCGCGGTGGAGTGGCCGAAGATGTGTGGATGGCGGTGGAGTGGTTCGACTGGGACAGTTGCGGTGAGCAATTCCACATGGGAAAATGATTAAATCACAATGAACCTAGGTGGAGATGGTCTGGTGTAGTGTGGTGAGCTTGATGGGGGTGGATTAGTCCACAACCGAGGGGACAGCATGGGCGCACAACGGTGAGTGGCAAGGCGGTCGCTTGGAGCTTGGCTCTGATAAGCAATTGAGCAAGAAGAAATGTCAATAAACAAATGGGAGGGGTGGGAAAGGTTCATACCGTGAAGTGGCGCCTAGAGTTCACCTCTCGATAGTAGAGGCACTGCTACAACATCCTAGACTGCGTCGGTGGCGGCTCTGCATAGGGGAGAAGTGGGGGTTCATTACGGGCGAAGGTAACCAATGGATACGAAGAGATACAATGGAGTGTCTCGAGCTCTCTACGCTGAGCCAAAACTTATCAAGACGAGAAAGGCAGTGAGGGCATGGTGAGGGCAGTGGAACGAGCGCTCGGCGATGATGCTGTGGGCGTGCGGAGCAGAGGAAAATGGGCAGAGGAGTTGTGTGAGTGAGGAGCAAGGGTGTGTGTGGAGTTTGGGGTTTCCACTTTGAAGTCTGAGCGATGAGTGGAGAGCAGGGATCGTGGGGAAGGGTGGCAGTTTCTAGCGTAGAGCTCGTGGTGTGCGTGGAGCGGGAGGCAGACTATTGGAGGAAGAGAGAACTGACAGGCTAGCATAGGGTGTTAGTGTGGATATAGTGCGAGCACATGGGCGTTGGCATCGACAGGCGGGGCCTAGTTGGTAGTGACACAGGTGCAGGTGTGGTTACCTCCGCAAGCGCGAGGGCAATGGTGGGCCGGGCAAGGGTAATGGGCCAAAACGTTAGGTGAGGGGGATAGGAGAAGGTTTTCTCTTTTTTATTTTTGTTGTCCTCTTTTTGAATTCAACATCAATTGTGCCACTTAAATTGAAAGGATGCAAACAAAGACAATTCAACCAATAAGAATAGATGTTCCAACATGTCATGTAAACAATCCATAACTCCCTAGGGTTTTATCTTACCAATATACAAATATATTCAAGTAATCTCCCCCAGGAAAGAAAAGAAGAAAATGGAGTAACACCTGAACATTCTGAGTATTAACAAAAGAAATTTTTATAACAAAAAATTCAGGGTGTTATAAACATATCCCCTTAAAAGAATCTCGCCCCGAGATTCAAGGCTAGTTAGCAAAGAGGTCAGGGTCATTGGCATTCAGCTCATCTTCTCGCTTCCAAGTTGTTTCCTCTTCAAAGTGATGACCCTATCTAACCTTGCACATTCTGATAGTGTTTCTTTAGGTAACATGTCTGTGATTTCAAAAATCTACGTTGGCTTCTCTATATAAGTTAGATCTTCTTGAAGTTCTAGATCTTTTACTAGCAACTACTCCTTTGGCACTTTTAAACACTTCTTCAATTGGGACACATGAAACACATCGTGTACTGCTGATTAATTATTTGGCAGGTTGAGTTGGTAAGCCACCTCACAATGCTTTGCTTGGATCTGTTATGGTCCGACGTATCATGGTGCTAGCTTTCCTTTGATTCCAAACCTTCAGACTCCTCGGATAGGTGACACTTTCAAATATATGTAATCTCCAAGTTCAAAACTCAACTCCCTTCTTCTATTGTCGGCATAGCTCTGTTGCCTCGATTGTGCTATTCTTAGGTTTTCCTAGACCATTCTGATATTTTTTAGCTTCGAGTAACACATCTGGTTCGAACACCTGCTTCTCTCCAGACTGATGCCAATGCAGTCGAGTTCCACAACTCCTTCAATATAACGCCTGGAACGGTGACTTTTTCAAGTTGGCTTGGTAGTTGTTGTTGTAGGAGAATTCCATATAAGGTAGTCATATGTTCCATACAGACTTGTCCTATAAGGCGCATGCCATCAACATGTCTTCTAGATTTTGGTTCATTCTTTCAGTCTGACTATCAGACTGCAGGTGATAGGTTGAACTGAAGTTCAAATGCGTACTCAGGGTGTAACACCCCAGGTGTTTACCTTGAGCTAAGCAGCAAGTTTAAGCCTAAGCAAGAAATGTTAGTAAGGGTAATGGTCTCTTTGTCGCATCTATCTCCATCTATCAAGATTTTCTTATTATTAAAGCAGAAAGGAAACCTCCTCCCACATGCATCCACATCAACCCAATTTTCTTGGTCGTTCGATCGTCAGTCATTGATTCCCATTCTCTCTCGTGCGCCCATGTGTAGATGCTTCTAGGTGATGGTTTTTCTCTCCTCACATCTTGATGAACCCAACGGGTAGAAGGGTGCCCTATCTTTCGATGAGAGATGATGAAGGTGGAAAACTTGTTGGAGAACGACGTTGGCTACCCGACTACCACAACCAAGATGGTGTGGCGCCTTGAGCGACAGGTACACCGTCTCCTGATAACTACGATTTGGGGTGGAGGTCGACATTGTGCTATCCGACTACAACAACCACAAGGGTGTTGCGCCTTAGCAATAGTTACACCGGCTCCTGTTGTTGCTGCTCTTGTCGTGCCAAGAATAGCCTTGAACCTGCAAGCAATCGAGAACAAGCAAGAACAAGATAACAAGCAAACACGCACGGATCTGATAAAGTTGGGGTCCCGTTTCAAGTATTCGGGTGGTCTAGCCGACACACACGTTTACAAGGAAGTAGCAAAGGCTAAACTTACATCAAACAAAACCCAAGTTCTTTGGTGGCTGCTAGTTGCTTAAATAGAGAAATAGGAAGAAGGAATTCTGGTGGAGTCATGAAGTTCCCTCGGCAGTTCCTAGACGCCTCGGGTGTAGTCTCCCATTAATTCTTGATCCACCAGCAAGTAGACGAAGGGAGCTTTCCAACAAGTATTTATTTGCATTAAACGACCTTGGAAGTTGGAAGATATGCCCCATTTAAACTTGTACTTGATGCTGTTACGAAATCCTCTCGGGTGCAGCAGCCTTTATTGCCTTGTTGCCTTCTCCAGTCCAATATGGTTCACCTCCCAAACACCTGAGCATAATAAAGTCATCACAAGGCTTTAGTACCTCATTTAAAGAAGAATTAGCTTCAATAGCAAGGAACGAGTTCACCTGATAATTAAGTTTACGTGCACGGGCTCGTGTCATTGGTCCTTGATTAGCTACGAATGGTGAAGTGGTCACTGGTATGGTTGTATCAATGATAGTGATGTCCTCATCATCCTCCCCTTCTTGCAACAAAGTCGTCCTCGACTCAAACGTGTCATTCTCTCCCAAGTATGGTGTTAAATCTGCAATGTTAAAAGAGGAACTGACCCCAAAATCTGCAGGCAACTGAACTTTATATGCATTATCATTAATTTTGTGAAGCACTTTGAAGGGTCCAGCAGCTCTTGGTTGTAATTTAGATTTGCGCATATCAGGGAATCTATCTTTCCTTAAATGCACCCATACTAAATCACCAGGTTCAAAGGTAATATGCTTTCTACCCTTGCTACCTGCTTCTTCATACTTAGCATTCATGGCTTTAATATTTGCTTTAGTTTGTTCATGCAGCTTTATAATCAGTTCAGCACGACGAGAAGCATCAAAATTCATTATTTCAGAATGTGGGATGGCGATAAGATCAATAGGAGCATGAGAGACAAAACCATACACAATTTTAAAAGGGCATAGTTTAGTTGTAGAATGCTGAGAACGATTATAAGCAAACTCAATGTGAGGCAAACATTCTTCCCACAATTTGATGTTATGTTTCAGAACAGCCCTAAGCATGGTAGATAAACTACGGTTTACGACTTCGGTTTGTCCATCGGTTTGAGGGTGACAAGTAGTAGAAAAGAGCAATTTAGTTCCCAACTTAGCCCATAACGTTTTCCAAAAATGACTAAGAAATTTGGTATCCCGATCGGACACAATAGTGTTTGGAACCCCATGCAAATGAACAACTTCACGAAAGAACAAATGAGCAACATGGGTAGCGTCATCAGTTTTGTGACATGGTATAAAGTGTGCCATTTTTGAAAATCTGTCCACAACAACAAAAATACTATCCCTCCCCTTCTTTGTTCTAGGTAGCCCTAAAACAAAGTCCATAGAAATATCCTCCCATGGTGCACTAGGAACTGGGAGAGGCATGTATAAACCATGTGAATTAAGGCGAGACTTAGCTTTTTGACATGTAGTGCAGCGAGCAACAAATTGCTCCACGTCTCTTCTCATCTTCGGCCAAAAGAAATGGCTGGCCAGGATGTCTTCTGTCTTCTTCACACCAAAGTGTCCCATCAACCCACCACCATGTGCTTCCTGTAATAATAATATACGCATGGAACCAGCTGGAATGCATAATTGGTTAGCCCGAAACACAAAGCCATCAGTGAGAACAAATTTGTTCCATGTCCTTCCTTCTTTACAATGTAATAGCACATCTTTGAAATCAGCATCGAAAACATATTGTCGTTTAATTGTTTCCAAGCCAAAATTCTTAAAATCAAGTTGAGACAGCATGGTATAACGGCGAGACAAGGCATCTGCAATGACATTATCTTTTCCTTTCTTATGTTTGATGACATAGAGAAAAGATTCAATAAATTCGACCCACTTGGCATGCCTACGGTTCAGATTTGTTTGGCTCCTTAGATGCTTTAAAGATTCATGATCAGAATGTATAACAAATTCTTTAGGCCATAAGTAGTGTTGCCATGTTTCCAAAATTCGAACTAAGGCATATAATTCTTTATCATAAGTGGAATAGTTCAGACTGGGTCCATTTAGTTTCTCACTAAAATAAGCAACAGGCTTCCCTTCTTGCAACAAGAAACCACCCAAACCAATACCACTAGCATCACATTCCAATTCAAAAGTCTTACTGAAATCAGGTAATTGGAGAAGGGGTGTATGAGTTAACCTATCCTTCAATGTTTCAAATGCAACTTCTTGCGCCTTGCCCCAAGAAAATGGAGCACCCTTCTTAGTAAGCTCGTGCAATGGCCCTGCGATGGTGCTGAAATCTTTCACAAATCGACGATAGAACCCAGCAAGCCCGAGAAAGCTTAGGACTTGCGTGACCGTGGTAGGGACTGGCTAGCTATGTATGGCTTCCACCTTAGCCTGATCAACTTCAATTCCCTGCGGTGTCACAACATAGCCAAGAAAAGAGACACGGCCTGTGCAAAATGTGCACTTGTCAAGGTTACCAAATAAGCGTGCTTCACGTAAAGCATTGAAAACAGCACATAAATGATCAAGATGGTCTACTAGACATTTGCTATAGATCAAGATGTCATTGAAGTAGACGACCACAAATCTTCCAATGAAAGCACGTAAAACCTCATTCATTAATCTCATGAAAGTACTAGGTGCATTAGTGAGACCAAAAGGCATGACTAACCACTCA
This sequence comes from Zea luxurians, assembly GCA_029449295.1. NCBI lineage: Eukaryota > Viridiplantae > Streptophyta > Magnoliopsida > Poales > Poaceae > Zea > Zea luxurians. The sequence goes on along the minus strand of JAOPSE010000010.1, from coordinate 4,267,335 downwards.
TACAAACCAAACTTGGTTTTAAATGTCGTTTTCCATTCACCCCCTAGCTTCATGTGAATTTGGTGATATCCACTACGTAAGTCAATTTTAGAGAAAATCATCGAGCCACTAAGTTCATCTAGCATATCATCTAACCTAGGGATAGGATGACGATATCTGATGGTAATGTTATTAATTGCTCGACAATCTACACACACGCGCCATGAGCCATCTTTCTTTGGGACTAATAAAACAGGGACAGAGCAAGGACTAAGGGACTCACGCACATAACCTTTATCGAGTAATTCTTGTACTTGTCGCTGAATCTCCTTGGTTTCTTCCGGGTTCGTCCTGTATGGCGCTCGGTTTGGCAAGGAAGCCCCTGGGATGAGGTCAATCTGATGCTCAATTCCTCTTATCGGTGGCAGGCCAGGTGGCACATCATTTGGAAATACATCAGCATATTCCTGCAAAAGATTAGTGACAGTAGAAGGCAAAGTAGATGGTATGTTGTGAAGTAAGAACAAAGCATCCTTGCAAATAAATACATAGCAAATTGAAGCAACATCATTTAATTCAAGCAAATCAGTTTTGGAAGCAAGAAAACAAGCACTTTTCAGTTGTATTTCTGTCTTCCTCACTTGAGCAGATTTAGAATTGTCACTCTTATGTTGTACCAACTCCTTTGCAGTACCTAGATTTTTATTATGAACCGATTTATTTTTCTCTTTGCAAGCTCTAGCAACTTCATCCTTCAAAATAGCATCGGGGGACATGGGGTGCAATACAAGCTTCTTCTCATTATGCATAAAAGAGTAGTGATTTGTTTTACCATGATGCACGGTGTCCTTATCAAATTGCCATGGTCTACCAAATAACATAGAGCGAGCTTGCATAGGTACCACATCGCAATCAATATAATCATGGTATGAACCAATTGTAAATTCCACACGGACCATACGTGTTACCTTAAGCTTACCACTGTCATTGAACCATTGGATGTAGTAGGGGTGTGGATGTGGAAGCGTTTTCAGCCCAAGCTTCTCTACCATGGTGGTGCTTGCTAAGTTGTTGCAGCTTCCTCCATCAATTATAATACAACAAGATCGTTCCAAAACTACACATTTAGTGTGGAACAAATTGTGTCGCTGGTTTTGTTCAGCTTTAATAATTTGGGCACTCAAGACACGTCTTACAACGAGGCTCTCATAGTGTTCAACATGTTCAGCCCCAATATGCTCTTCATCATTCTCCTTTTCAGCATCTTGGGCAGCAAGCATGGCATATGTATCATTATCTAAATCGCTGGCTGATGAGTACTCACCATTTTCTCTTATAATTAGCACACGCTTGCTTGGGCAGTCCCTTCAGATGTGCCCAAATCCTTTGCATTGGAGGCATTGGATGTCCTTTGTTCTTCCCGTGGAAGCAATAGAAGAAGATTTGGCTACAGCTTGGGAGGATCCTTTCCCTGTCTCAATAGCACGAGAAGGTGCTGATTTCGATGGTGTTGTGGATGATCTATTGGAAGCATCTCCCTGAAACACATGGGTAGAGCTAGCAGCACTAGTGCGAAGCTGCCAAGATGTATTGCGACCTACATAAGTGTTAGTTCTCAAGCATTGTCCATGGACTTCTCTTTCAGCCTTACAAGCAAGATGAAATAAGCGAGTAACATTAGTGTATTCCTTGTAAGCTAATATATCCTGAATTTCTCTTGTCAAACCACCCATGAAACTAGCCATTGCAGCTTCTTCATTTTCTACGAGACCACACCTCAACATGCCTATTTGTAATTGTTGATAATACTCTTCAACAGATTTGTTGCCTTGTCTAAGCTGTTGTAATTTATGTAATAAATCACGAGCATGATAGGAAGGAACAAAACGACTACGCATGATTCTTTTTAAAGCATTCCAAGTTTGTGGTATGGTAGCTGGATGTGTAGTTTGGTACTCATGCCACCAAATAGAAGCAAAATCAGTGAATTCACTCGTAGCAGCTCTAACCTTTTTATCATCAGAAAAATCATAGCATGCAAATTTTTGATCTACCGACAACTCCCATGTTAGATATGCATCAGGATCATATTTTCCATCAAACGGTGGTATGGAGAATTTAATTCTTCCTAGAGAATCATCATTTTCACGTACCTCACGTCGTGGAGGTCGACCACCCAAGCCATGGCGAATCACGTCGTTGGTGTCGTCGGTGCCTAATAGATCGGTCATCACGCTCGGTGTCTGCTGAATACTTCGTAGCATCATCTCTTGCGGTACCAGCAATGGAACCATGGCCATCATCATCACCTTGTTGCCTACCTTCACGCCCAACTTGGTCCATCCTATCTAAGCGCTCAATAATTGCTGTAAGAGAGGTGTTAGTAGCAGCAACTGTTCATTCCAAAGTGGTCAATGTGTTGTTGGTAACAATTTGTGTTGTTTCTAATTGACCAATGCGCTCATTGGTGACTTGAACATCTTCATTGAGGGCATCTGTGTGCAACCTTACTTGACGTTCGAAATGTTGAATGATGCCCATGGTTCGTGGAGAATGTGGAGGTCGTGCATTTGCATCCTCTGCCATGGTTAGTGCAAAAGAGATACAAAAACAAGTAATGCAGCCTAGTAGTTGCTATGATATGGATGGATAAACACTGCCTCAGTAGCAAGAAATCAAGCTCTTACAAGTTCTCACCACGCAAAGCAAGTGGCGCTGGCAAACAGCAAGAACAACAACAGTGGCTGCTAGCACAACCTGGTGGTGTTGTAGAAAAATTTGTGGATTTATAGGTGGCTGCTAAAACAATAGTTCCATGGAATAGCTAGTACCACGTTAGCCACAACAAGTTGAATAAACGTTCCACAATGGTGTTGTGCTAGTCCTAGTCCAAACCGTAATAGAGACGCGAGCCGTTACACAAATGATATCACCAAATACTCAAAACTGCAAGCTGACTTATAAAATTGTGAAACGGTGGCACACAAACTGTCTTTGTTTTGTTGCACATGGAATTTTATCTACCAATATTCTTACTGCGATTTTTTTCTCTTTTTTGTACGTGCTTTTTTTGCGGCTTTTTTTTGTGCACTTGCCTTTTCCTTTCCCTTGTTTTTTGAACTACAGCTAGAGAACAGCTAGAGAACTAAAAATGGTGATCTAAACAAGGTGGCACGAACTCGAAACTCTAGCAGCAAGAAACTTTGGACCAGCAACTCGACACAAATGCAGCAACCGTGAATTCAACAAGTCAAAAACTAAGTAGTAAAGCAAAGGCTCAAAATGTTTTTAGGTGATTTTCTGTTCTAAATATATCTTTGGCAAGTGGACTGTAGGTAAATAAAATAAGGAAGATGGAGATCTCTCACCGAGCAACCTGAAATTTGATACCACTTGATGAACCCAACGGGTAGAAGGGTGCCCGATCTTTCGATGAGAGATGATGGAGGTGGAAAACTTGTTGGAGAACGACGTTGGCTGCCCGACTACCACAACCAAGATGGTGTGGTGCCTTGAGCGACAGGTACACCGTCTCCTGATAACTACGATTTGGGGTGGAGGTCGACGTTGTGCTATCCGACTACAACAACCACAAGGGTGTTGCGCCTTAGCGATAGTTACACCGGCTCCTGTTGTTGCTGCTCTTGCCATGCCAAGAACAGCCTTGAACCTGCAAGCAATCGAGAACAAGCAAGAACAAGATAACAAGCAAACACACACGGATCTGATAAAGTTGGGGTCCCGTTTCAAGTATTCGGGTGGTCTAGCCGACACACGCGTTTACAAGGAAGTAGCAAAGGCTTAAACTTACATCAAACAAAACCCAAGTTCTTTGGTGGCTGCTAGTTGCTTAAATAGAGAAATAGGAAGAAGGAATTCTGGTGGAGTCATGAAGTTCCCTCGGCAGTTCCTGGACGCCTCGGGTGTAGTCTCCCATTAATTCATGATCCACCAGCAAGTAGACGAAGGGAGCTTTCCAACAAGTATTTATTTGCATTAAACAACCTTGGAAGTTGGAAGATATGCCCCATTTAAACTTGTACTTGATGCTGTTACGAAATCCTCTCGGGTGCAGCAGCCTCTATTGCCTTGTTGCCTTCTCTAGTCCAAGATGGTTCACCTCCCAAACACCTGAGCATAATAAAGTCATCGCAAGGCTTTAGTACCTCATTTAAAGAAGAATTAGCTTCAATAGCAAGGAACGAGTTCACCTGATAATTAAGTTTATGTGCACGGGCTCGTGTCATTGGTCCTTGATTAGCTACGAATGGTGAAGTGGTCACTGGTATGGTTGTATCAATGATAGTGATGTCCTCATCATCTACACAACTTGCTCTCCCTCCTCCTCCCTGTAGAATGGGAAAACCCCTAACCCTACAACAGGGTGGGCCTATATATTAATAGACTGAGAGTTGGGCCTAGCCCATTACAAATAGAGGGGTGAGATGGTAAATGTACAGGGAAGACCCCCTAAACCTTATTACAGTTCTAACACCCCCCCTCACAGTCGCAACTCTATCCCGTACAGATGTTGAGACTAGACCAAAAGTCTAGGAATACACTCGTCGGTAGCCCCTTGGTGAATATGTCGGCGAACTACAGCGTAGTGGGGACGTTGTGGACCTGAACGTCACCGGCAGCGACATGCTCACAGATAAAGTGCAGGTCAATTTCCACATGCTTCGTGTGCTGATGTTGTACAGGGTTGGTGGAGAGGTAGACGGCGCTGACGTTGTCGCAGTACACTAGGGTGGCGCGCTGGAGGGGGCTATGGAGCTCGTGTAGAAGCTGGCGCATCCAAGATGCTTCGGCCACGCCGTTGGCCACGGCGTGATACTCTGCCTCAACACTGGAGCGGGAGACGAGGGGCTGCCGCTTGGCGGTCCAAGAGACGAGGTTGGCACCGAAGAACACGGCATAGCCAGAGGTGGACCGACGCGGGTCAGGGCAGCCGGCCCAGTCAGCCTCGGTGTAGACCACAAGTTTCGACGTCGAGGATGGTTGGAAGAGGAGGCCGAAGTCGAGGGAGCCCCTGAGGTAGCGCAGAATCCGCTTGAGAGCGATGAGATGGGGCTCCTGTGGGGTGTGCATATGAAGGCACACCTGCTGAACGGCATAGGCGATGTCTGGGCGGGAGAAAATAAGGTACTGGAGCGCGCCTATTAGGCTCTGGTAAGACGTCGCGTCGGTGACTGGGGGCCCGTCATCCTTAGAGAGCTTTGCCTAAGTGTCAACAGGAGTGGAGCAGGGCTTGCAGTCAGACATGCCAGCCCGCTCCAGAATGTCGATGGCATACTGCTTCTGGTGTAGGAAGAGACCCTGGGGCCAGCGTTCGGCAGTGATGCCGAGGAAGTGATGGAGAGGCCCTAGGTCCTTCATCGCAAACTCTCGCTGGAGGGCAGTGATCGTGCACTGTAGGAGATCAGCGGTAGATGCCGTGAGCACAATGTCGTCGACGTAGAGGAGGAGGTAGACGGTGTCCTCGCCCCGCCGGTAGATGAAGAGAGATGTGTCTGACTTGGCCTCGACAAAACCGATGGAGACCAAGTAGGTGGCGAAGCGGCTGTATCAGGCCTGTGGTGCCTGCTTGAGGCCATAGAAGGAGCGGTTCAAGTGGCAAACCAGGTCCGAGTGAGCGGTGTCGACGAAGCCAGTGGGCTGGCTGCAGTAGACAGTCTCCGTCAGAGTGCCATGGAGGAAGGTGTTCTTGACGTCGAGATGGTGGATTGCCTAGTTCTAGGAGAGGGCGAGGGAGAGGATGGCACGGACGGTGGCGAACTTGACGATGGGGCAGAAGGTCTCATCATAGTCCACTCCAGGGCGTTGGGTGAAGCCCCGAAGGACCCAGTGAGCCTTGTAGCGGTCGAGGGAGCCGTCTGAAGTCAACTTGTGGCGAAAGAGCCACTTGCCGGTGACCACATTGGTGTCGGGTGGACGCGGCACCAGGTCCCATGTGTGGTTGGCCATCATGGCTGCATACTCCTTCTCCATGGCCCGACGCTAGTGAGGGTCGGTGAGGGCGGTGCGAACAGAGGAGGGGACCGACGAGGCGTCCAGTGGAGTAGTGGTCGTATCTGTGGCCAAGATCAGTTTGTCGACAGGCCGAAGAACTCCAACGGTGCAACGAGTCACCATTGGGTGAATGTGCCCGGGGTCGCGGTGAATGGCGACCGGATGGTACACCGATGGCTAAGGGGCCAAAGGTGTGGCTAGCCCGAGGCGATGATACACGACGGTGGGGTCGGCGAATCTGGCCGCGCTCGGCGAGGGGCTGGGGTCCAGGAGCGCTGAGGAATCTGGCCGCGCTCGGTGAGGGGGCGGCCCGAGGCGATGATACACGACGGCGGTGGTAGACGAGGATCAGATCTATACTGCTTTCTGCTAATATTATAGGGGTAGCCCAAAATTCTCTTCACATAATTGTCAATGTCAATCTATGTGTCATATATTTTGCCTCAATAGGCCCTTTAGGTGTAATTACTAACATTGGTGTTTTCATATTTTTCTGCAGTAGCTCATTTGTGTTGGCATATCGAGCAGACATGAATGAATGTGTAGCACCAGAATCAAATAATATTGTTGCAGGAATTGCATTAATATAAAACATACCAAGTGCGATGTCAGCTCCTTCAGTAGTAGCCTCAGCGCTGACTTGATTAACCCTAGCAATAGAGAATCCCTTGACAGGAGTCTGTTGCTTGTTCTGAGCTAGTGCACTGGAATTCCCCATAGGACAAGGATTTGCATAATGTCCAACCTGACTGTACTTGAAGCATGTAGGGTCGGTCTTCTGTCCTATAGGCCTCACCAGGGTGCCAGTGGGGGCAGCCTGACGAGTGTGAGGAATCTATGGAGTCCCCTATGGAGCATACTGAGCTGGACGTGGTCCACCTCCTGAACGAGCTAGGGTACCCTCGGGCGAAACGTAGCGAGGACGAACACTACTGCTACCCTGCCCCTGGGCAATGACCTTCCTCTTCAGATCTCCCAGTTGAACACGCTTGTGTTCAATAGCGAGAGCTTTATCAAGCAGTCTCTGGAATGATGGAAATGTGTGAGCAACCAGTGCGTACTATAGTGACCCATTGAGTCCTTCGGTGAAGTGCTCTTGCTTTCTTTCATCATTAGCCACCTCATTAGGAGCATATCTTGATAGCTGAATAAACTTGTCATGGTACTCGCTGACAGACATGTTGCCTTGCTTCAATGACAGGAACTCCTTCTTTTTAATATTCATCAACCCAGCAGGAATGTGGTAGTTTTTGAATTGAGTGGTGAATTCAGCCCAAGTAATAGTATCAGCAGCATCATGGGCAGCAACATAAGAATCCCACCAATCAGCAGCAGGACCAGTCAAACGACCTAAAGCGTAGAGCATTGGGCAATGTTTAGCATCTTCTCAACTAACTTCAACCAGTCATCGGCATGCAGAGGATCTGGAGAGCTGGCGAAGGTAGGCGGCTTGTGGCTCATGAACTCCCGGTCAGGGGCGGAGCTAGGATTACAGTATAAAGGGGGCCGACCAATTCATCAATATTATATGGTGAAAAAATATTATATACTGTCATTAAACTTAAACACTTGATATGGAATAAGAATTCTAGTTCTTTATAAATTATCTTAGTATATGAATCTATTTTCTAGCTAATTAATATATTGAACTAAAGTAGTGTTACAGTAACAATACCAAAATAATAAAGTTAGTTATATTTGGATCTAATTTTGTAGTCTATGCGGACTTCGTGGCTGTGACATGTGGTTCTGGTGATTGACGTTGTTGGGCTATTGGGACTCATTCTGTTGCTTCGCATGATCGTCTTCTCTGGACTTTGGTTATGGGGCTATGGCAGAGGCAAGTCAAGTGGTCGATCGGTAGCTACCTAGCCAGATGATAAGATGAATCATAAATGGGTGAGGTTTAGATATCAACGTCTACAAGCGAATTAGGTTTGACATCTCATGTCATCGATTGATCATTCAACAAATATTTTATCTTATATTCTTTGTCTCTTTTAGACTTTGGTTGTTATATAACAACAAAGTTATGAATCATATATCGCCAACCACTATATTAAACCTACGATTAATTATGATGTACAAAATCTAATATATATATATAGTCTACACAAAATATATATGTGTATGCCGCAGCCTTGGGCAGGGCCATGGCCCCTGCTGGCCCCCTGGCTCCGCCCCTGCTCTCGGTGCCTGTCTCGGGGTGGAAGTGGTGGTGGTGGTGGCAGTGGTGCTTGCTGCTGTTGCACCCTCCTCTCCTGGCGCATCTCCTCTCTCTCTCCTAGCGCATCTCTTGGCGTTCCTGTCGCATCTGTGCGTGCATGTCCGCCATAGTATCTGCCATCTGTTGCATTATCCGCATTTGGGCTGTAACAGCTGGGTCAGCTCCGGCTGGTGGAGGATTGGGAGGATTCATCTCTTCTTGTTGTTGTTGTGGTTGTCTATATATCCTACGACTGTGTCGATTGGGGGGTAGATCAATTCCACCACCCTTCCTGGTATTGACCATCTAAGTTAGAAATATATGGTAAGAAAGAAATGATTGTAGACAAGGCAATAATTACGAAGCATGTTACTTTGGGGGATTTATTAGCTAAGTGTGTCGCCTACTAAAGCTAATTCATTACCTTATGGTGGTACATGCTAAGATGCCAAACTATAATGTTTCAATCACTCAAAGAAGCAAATCAGACATTTATCATCTGAACAATCAACCAACATTTTTAAAGAAAATATTTTTAAAGAAAATAGTTTTAATTTTGTCTTAGGTTTCCTATCCCTTAAAAAGGTCATAAATGTAGGATTCCAAGGTGTAAAATCTATCTTGTCTTAGAGTAGAAAAGATAAGAGTAATCAGAGTAGAACAGTAGAAGGTGAGACAGGATCAAGATAAGTATAGAAAGAATCAGAGTAAGGTAAGTAGGTAAGGGTTTGTCCATTTCTATCTAGGTTTCGTCGTACAGTCAACATTTGCTCCGATACCACTTCTATCACACCCGGATTTAAGGGACAAAGCCGAGTGCGTCTCATATGTGCGCCAAGGAAGAACAACACATATAATACGCGCGTGGGAGATAAGGTGAGGCCATGAAGGCATGAAGGACTGCGTGTATGCAGCCATGTTGTGGGGAGCAGTCGTGCTGCGGGGAGCAGTCCCACTATGACCAGCCTCTTGCTGTTGTTGTCTTTGGGTCTGAGGCCGACGATGGCAAAGAAAGGAGGCGGCGCCGGCGGGCAAGAGGAGAGTGGAATATAGCACGGCGCAGCGCAAGGCGGCGGCCCAAGAACGCGCCGAGCAAATCTGCCCGCACCAGACCCACAGGCACGGGTGGGGAGTACGGTCGGCGGAAGCGGCGGCACGGGCCTGTCCGTGGTCGCGGCAGGGCTGGCGTGGAGGGGATCGATGTAATACCCAATTTGTAAAGAAATATAAAAGGAGAAAAAATTCCTTTATATATATGTGTGTGTTATCTCTATTTACCATCACATGTGAAAACCTCACTTAAACAAATAAATAATTAACAAAAGACACCTAAATAACCTATGCATCATGCTGGTGATTATTTGTTTGTGCATTTGTCTACAAAGGTAATGATAGTAGAAGTAAACAAATGGTGAAATAGACATTTAAACCTAAAGTTAGAAATTTAAAATGTGGAGAAAAGAAAAAAGAGAAAGGATAAAAAATATAAATAATATATATCTATAAATATCTCCAAAAATTAGTGCTTCTAATTTCACAAATATATTTTGTAAATGATGAGCCACAAGGTTTGAATTTAAATTTGAATTCAAATTGAAATTGGAAATAAAGAAAAATAAGAAAAGAAAAAAGAAAAAGGGATAAAAACCTTACTTGGGCCAACTCTCTCCCTTTCGGCCCACTCCACCGTCTTCCCTGCATGACCTAAGATTTCGGCCCTCCGTCGCGCTGACTGGTGGGACCATTTCGTCAGTCGGCCAGCCGATTGCTACAGCCGCACGCGCTCGATGCGGCTAACAACCTGTGCGGCTGGACACTAGGGCCCACGCCTCGCTTCGCTCGTGCTCGCTTACATGTGGGTCCTCTCTGGCAGTGCCCTACCCCTTTCTTTGCCCAAATCCACGTGGTGGGTTCAGCTATGGCGCATGATCCGGGCGTCGTTGCAGCCTAGGCACCCGATCGGGGTTTATAAACTGAGGATCGTGCCCCTTTCTTCTCCCCCACCACTTCCTCGCTCCGAATTTCTGGTCTGGCGTGGGTGACGCGCTATGCTGCCACGCCGTGTGAGAGAGAGTTGTCCGCCATCCGGTGCCAGAGTTCTTGGGCATTGGGCTCTTGGGGGTGTACCAGGGGGGTTCACCGGTGTATACCGAAGCCGAGGATAGCGAATCCGAGCCAAGGGGAGCTATGGGAGGGTCGGAGATTTCTCGCCGGCGTAGAGGCATCTCCTCTGAGCATTTGGAGGCATGGACCGAGCGCTGCATCAACTTGATGCATGTAAACATTGGCCAGTCGTGTTCATTGCTTCCTAAGATTCGCGTAGAACTAGTCAGTTAGGGATTTAGAGCCGGGATTCCCTATGTGAGATATCGCCGGCTTGCTGTCTGCCGCTCGGCTTGGGCACCGCCACTCCCGCCCCTGTCTGGTCGGAATTGGGGAAGATAGCTTCCTGATCGTCGGATCTGTGGGCGAGAGCCGAGATTAGAACGCGCTCCGGTTAGCTCTCTGTCGCACATATGCAGATCTCCGGTCACGATTAAATGTGAAGATACCCTTTCAGTTAGGTGAGTCGGCACCTTTAGATTTTGATCGGACGATTTCGCGTCTGAATTAGGAGGCCATAATGAATCTAGTGCGTTGATCGACGGTCGAACGGTTGCCTGCGCACATCGTTCTGGCGTGGGTTGGGATCTAATTGGGGTCATAGATCTTGGATCGAACGACCAGAGCTCTCTGATACCCCTTCGGCCCTGTAAAATTGCGTAAGAGACCCTGGATTATTACAGAATGAACCAGCAGTCCAGTGCGACGGTATAATGGGTCTTAGGAATTCTTGCACTGTAGTCCCTGGTTTTCGGTTTAATTTTGTGCGCGGCCAGAGAAATAAAAAACCTAAGAAAATCAACTAGAAAATGATTTTTAGTATTAAATTAATTATAGAAACTTGTTTAAACCCTAGAAAATTCATATTAAGTCTAAATTAATCCATTCTAGTTTCTATAATTTTGTAATATTATTGTTTATCACCTAGTGTCTCTGTTTTGGCATGAAAGTAGTAATAAAATTTATTTCTTAGTTAATCTTGTATCAAATACATAAAACCTTTGGAAATTTATAACTTAAAATCCATAACTCTAAAATTAATGATTATTGTTCCTAGAATCTCATTTTAATGTGTAGATTACTATTATGTATTTTGTTTACATGTTTGGTGTGATGTTAATTTCTCCTTTATACTATGCTTGTTTGTATTGTGGCGAGTAAACGAGCCAGCCACTGAGGATCCTGGTGTTCAGCAAATAGAAGTTGCTGAGCAGGAGCTCATTGAAGGCAAGTTGTGCCCTTGATCACTTCTTTTTACCTAGTCATGTTCTTAATCATAATGATCTGCATAGGTTAATTTTGATGGGACCCTTTAGGTTACCCTGGTTTAATTATCTTTATACCTTGACCCCACTGAACTTTTTGGGTAGTACTTGCTATTGCTTTATGTGGTTTTGGGTATGGAGAAACATTATTCATGATCACACTTTTATTATCAATTTATTATTACTGTTCATGTCAAGATCATTATGTTAATGGGAACATGGAGCGACCACCCGGGGAAACAGTGCTACCACAGAGGTGGTATGGGACACCCTTGGCTAATTAATTAGGAAAGCTAGTGGATGACTACCTTACCCGAAAGGGGCAAGGGCAGTAGGGGAGTGGTCAATGTAGGGAGGTCCTTGGGTTGATTTTGCTGCGATGGTGGTCAGGCGAGGGATTCCTGCACTGGAGCTTCCTATAAACTGTAGCGGGTTTTCTGAAGCTAGTGGAACTTTGTAAAGGCCTCGTAGTGTTACCCTGTCTCGCCTCCTCGGTAGAGGTGTATGGGATTGGCTGTCTCTTGGCAGATGGGTAACATGACTTGTGGGTAAAGATGTGTAACCTCTGCAGAGTGTAAAACTGGTATACTAGTCGTGCTCACGGTCATGAGCAGCTCGGACCCTCACATGATTAATTTATGAAATTATTCAATTTGTCATTTGCATCGCATTGGGATTATTTTACTATTATTACTTTTATTACTAAGGTTTGGTATTTACTTACACTTAGTAATTGCTAATAAAATTTTGACCAACTTATAAAAGCAATGCTCAGCTTGAACCTTTGTTTTATTGATCAGCCTTACACTTCACATGAACTCTCACCTTTGGTGAGTTCATGCATATTATTCCCCACAACTTGTTGAGCGATGAACATGTGTGAGCTCACCCTTGCTGTCTCACACCCCCCCCACAGGAGAAGAACAGGTGGTCGAAGAGGAGTCGCCCAACACTGAAGCTTACGATTTGATCTAGGTGGCGTCTCCTAGTCAGCTTTGTGGCGCCAGGGAAATAATATTTAGTTCGCTTTATTTTATCATTTATTTTGTAAGACTTTCGCTATGTAATAAGTACATTTATGACATTTATCTCTATGCACTCTGTTATTATATGTGTTGTTCTTCCTTGGCGCACATATGAGACACACCCGGCTTTTGTTGGGGGCTTGTTCTCAAGTGCTATGAATTAAGAACAAGGCAACACAGGAAATATTAAACGTTAAAGTCCTTCGTCCTTCGAAACATTATTTCCCTTGGGATATAATGATTTTCGGAGGTTGAATGTTATGAAGGACACACCCAACAGCATAACATAGAATGATGGAGAGGAAATCATATGAAATACAACATAAACAATCATGTATTATTATCAACTTACTTCTATTTCATTTCTATCTTATTACTATGGGAAATAGAAATGAAATCAAATTACAAACGTACCTTCGACTTAAAAGAAGGTGAGAATACAAGCGTGGCGCAAAAGCAAATGCCAAGTCAACGTGAACAATATGGGAGTACTGTTCAACTATTTATAGGCACGGGACACAGCCCATGTAAAATTACACCCATGCCCTTTACATTTGCTAATGATTCTGTAATAGCCCATCGAGGTCTGAATAGCCTTTTCCTTCTTAAGTCGGTTTCCTCTTCCGCTACCATGCCGAAGCTCCCCTGCATATAGCTTCGGCCCTGCGCCAACCTTCGTATTCCTTGTGCTTCTTCACACTGGTTCTAATCCGAGTCCGAAGATACCTGTTCATGTATTATACTCCAGAAACATTATTAAATTATGTTTTTGAGGACCTTCGGAAGCCGAAGGCCCCCAACAGTAGCCCCTCGCCATATCAATTTGTTAGAATAATAAATTCAGATTGCGATATGGACGAAGGCCCTAAGCCGAAGGTCCGAAAAAACACCTTCCCTTTGCTAGAATAGTAACAGTTAATGACAAGCGGAGCCCTCCACCCTGCAACGTACTAGGGGTATAAATAAGAGCACACCTCGAGCTCATTTGGTACGCTTTTAGCCATCTGTTCTGCTTGCTCAATTTTCTAGCTCTTGCCTACCAACGCTTGCTTGGTTTTTAGATTTTCTGAGCTTCGGCTTCAAGAGCACATTTCATTATTTCTGAAGAAAAGATGTCTCATGATAAGAAAGATGTTGCTGAAGTGAAGCTGAGCGAGGAGGAGAAGCTTCTTAAGGAAAAAACCGCTGGATTCATTGAGTCAATTGCAAAGACCAACACAGAGAAGATTACAAAAGAAATTTTAGAAGGTTTATCTGAAGATACCGATGACAGCGATAGTTATGATGTGGAAAGTGGGGGCGAAGACTCCGAAGATCAGTCGTGGCGACCAAGTCACACAGTCTTCGGAAAATCGACCATTAGACAAAGTCATCTTGAAAACATGAGAGGAAGGTATTTTCGAGACATATCCATCGTGAGGGCTGACAACGGAGACCGGACTGCTCCTGCTCCTGAGGAGAATGAAGTTGTGATCTATCGAAGCTTCTTCAAGGCTGGGCTTCGATTCTCCCTAAGTAGTTTTGTGGTTGAAGTTTTGAAGATATACCAGATTTTCTTCACCAAATTACTCCCGAAGCCATCATAAGAATGGGAATCTTTGTTTGGGCTGTGAGGAGTCAAGGTTTGGAACCAAGTGCAAAAAGTTTCTGCAGTATACACGAACTTTTATATGAGACGAAACTCTAGGGTAAGGAGCAGTATCACAATAATTTTGGTTGCTACAGCTTCATTGCTCGTTCAGGCTCGAGCTGCCCAGTGCTAACCTTTCGGAAGAGGTGGCCTGGAGACTGGACGAAGGAATGGTTCTATGTGAAAAATGATTTAAAAGAGAGAAGATATCAAAGAGATCATCATGCGCCCCATCTGGTCCCGCTTCGGCCTTCAAAAACCGAAGGTAGAGATTGATGAAGCAGCTGAAGAATGTCGAAGGGCCTTTGACATAGTTTGTTCTTTCATCGGGACAAGGGACTTAGTCCAAGAGCATGTGGCTTACAAGATATGGCCACTGCTAGAGAGCTAGGAGATGCCGAAGGAAACCATCAGCAACACTATCGAGGGTGATTTGGTTCGACTGAAATATACTTTCAGATTCGGAGACCAATTTATCGAACCAGATGATGACTGGTTGAATTGCATCGAAGCTACCAGTGATGATCTGCTTGGGCCGTACTCCAAAGCGGAGGATAATGCGTTATCTGCAGCCTTCGGGAGCCAGAAAAAGAAAAGGCCAAATAGAGTTTTTGATGCTATTGGGTTTATGTATCCTGACTACCGGTACCCGCCAAAGGGACAAAAGAGAAAGAGTGCAATTTCCGGGAAAGATGCTGCTTCAGCCGCTCCCAGCGAGCCTGCGCCGAAGAGGAAGAAGGTGAAGGTTCTTACTCACCGGTCGCGACATATTGAACCGGCCGTAGTGCCCGAATTTGGCGGTGAGACCTCTTCGGCTACTGAAGCCAAAGAAGTTGCGCCTACGCAGAAAATTGAAGAGCCGTCTGCAATACCGAAGGCACTGTCAGCCAAATTAGCTGAGCTGAAGGCCGGTGCTATAGGGATCGAAGGACCAAAGATATCAGAAATTTCAAGCCCTTCGGCAGAAGTGACAGTGCCGAAGGCACCAAAAGGTCCTGCAGCGACCCCTAAGAGAAAAAGAATGGTCAATGTACTAGATGCGCTGGAGACAATAAAGACAAGCTCTACTCCAAGGAAAACTGCCGAAGGTCCAAAGACGCAGTCTGAGACAAGAGTAACCGAAGCCGAAGCTGTGAAGAGCCAGGTTGAGACCGAAGTTGGGCCTTCAGAGCCAGCAAAGGAGAAACTCTTGGAAACCGGGGAGAAGAAAACGGAAAAAGATGCTGCAGAACAGATTCTGCCTGAAAAAACTGCCACTCCTACCCCCGAGGCATCCTCTGAAGCTCTTGATTATATCGTACGACACGCTTCGAGAAAAAGATTAACTGAAAAAGAGATTTTTGAAGCTAGACACTATGCCCGAGAACTAAAGTATCCAAAGGGTGCCTTAGTGTTCAACGGGATAGAGGAAGATGATTTCTTATACTGCCTCCTAGACAACAAAGAATTATCTGTCTGCCGAGAGATGGCCAGAGGTATAGGGTTTCCGAAGCTTGAAGCTGGCCTTTGTGCCATGACAAAGGACGATCTTGCAGATAGTCTCGCATATAACAGTCTGAAGGTACAAAAATTGCACATTTGGAAGTTTTTGAACTTTGAATTATTTTTCTGTTCTTATACTAATTCTTTTCATATAGGGTTTAATACTGAGCAACGCCTTAAAGGTGCAAAAGAATGCCGAAGATGAGAGCTGCACTATTGCTCTCAGCAATCTTCGAACAGAGGTTATTAAGCTGAGGAACGAAGCTATAGAGAAAGATAAAATTTTGCTTACATTGGTAGACAAGATGAAGGGGGATGAAGCTAACTACAAGACCTAATTTGAAATCCAAAGGAACGAGATTGAAAACCTCCAAAGGCAACTGGCCGAAGCTAAATTGAAATGCGCTATTGCCGAAGCTGACCGTGATGCCAGTAACTACTGGAAAATTTATTGGGAGAAAACAGTTGTAGATCTTCGTTCCTCAAAAGAAAGATGTTATGAAAAATCTATAGAATGTGTGAAGAAGATAAAAACTAGTTTCGCCAATGTTGGCACATATTCTAGTGAAGACAACTTTGTACGGGGCGATCCCGAAGGCCCAATTGAATGGATCAGCAGTGAGGCCAAAGCTTTGAAGAGATTTTAAGTGGTCGTGGGGACGTCTGCGCCTTCTCGGGTGCGAGGGGAATCGCGGCGATCTTGGAAAAATTAGGTTGCGAACATGTGAAAATTCTGGCCCAAGCCGAAGCTACCTTATCTATTAACGATACAAAGGACCCCTCGGCCTGAAGCAAGCTTAGTTGGTGGAAAATTATTTACTGACATTTGGGAAAATGGCGGTCGAGGGATGGCCCACGAAATAATAAAAAAGAGCGAAAAAGATACTCACGATGAAAGGGAAGCTGCGAAGGCAGTTGAAAAGGCTGCGGAACTTGAAAAGCGAATAGGTATTGCTTAATAGCCTTTAACTTTATTTTTATTTTTGTGACTTCTAATCTTATTCATGTTTTCTACTACACCCGAACTATCTCCTCCCCTAGAGCCCTTCGAATCATTGATCAAGTCAGAGGCAAAGGAACCAGCAGAAATCATTAACATGGCTGAAAGCATTTTGGACGAAGTCGTTACTCAACTTCTGACCGAAGCTGCAGACGAAGTTTTGAAGGAAGAATAATTTGTAAAAACATTGTTAGAATACCAATATAACATTTGCTGGACTATGCTTGTAATATTTGGTACTCATGAGTTTTTAATGTAATGTATAAATGGCTTTGTAATTCATTTCTTTACGATGCATGGAACTTTTATTGTTCATACCGTTTTTGAGCCTTCGGCGAAAAAACACCTTCCCTTCTTTTCATGCTTCGTAAAGAAGAATTTTTATGCTTCGTAAAAAATCCTCCAATCATCGCAGAAACATTGATGCTTCGTCAACAATAAACTTTTTCCTCCACTTTATAGCTGACAAAGTTGTATCTCTTCGAAACTTATTTTGTGCCTTAGCACAATTTTTCTTTTTCAAAGCATTCTCCGAAGATCAACAGTGTGTCCCCTTCTTATGCCATTGATGCAATATGATGTATGATGTTATGTTATGCGTATGATGTAATGATGTTATGCTATATAGAATGATATTTGTGCCGAAGATACACACACATCCCTGCTGTAGGATACACAATCCCTTTGTCGTTTATTTTTCGGCTTCACTGCTTATTTTTCGGTGTAGCAGCGTTGACTTTTCGCTGTAAGTTCTGCATTCCCTTAGGAACGTCTTTTGAACTTCTTCGCCTTCTATTTTGGCGGTATTCGCGTTGACTTTTCGCGCTTCGCCTTATACTTCGGCGGAATCAGCGTTGACTTTTCACTGTAAGCTCTGCATTCCCTTTGGAACGACTTTTGAGCAGAAAACTTACACTACGCTCCTTTAAGAACGACTTTTTGTAGCTTCGGGAAACTTACTCTGCATTCAATAGAACGACTTTTTGTAGCTTCGAAGACACTTAGGAACGGCTTTTTATGCCTCGGCGACTTTAGGGACTCCTGTAAGTCCATGGAGAAGATATATTTTCACTATGACAAAAACGAAGCTATTTCAAGGAATTAAAAATGACAAGAAAACTAAGTTTTCAACAGCTGTTCCTTAGTAAGAAAAAGAACGACTATGAATGTAAAAACTGATTCTAGGGTAGGATATCTCTTAGTAGATATGCTTCGACTCTGGTACAGTGCTATTGACTGTGCGAGCTTCGGACTCCTCCCTGAAATCTCTCTGCTGATTGGCCTGCTGACTCCCTTCTAGCTGCTGGCCGTGTGAATATGCAGGTTGTAGTGGTGGCGGAGGTGGAAGCTGTGGCCAGGATGCCTGTGGTTGACTAGCCAAAGCAACAGACGTTGCGGGATGGTTACCTACATACTCTGGTATGTAGGGTGAGTGGTACGAAGCAGTATGCATGACCTGCTTCGGCTGGTTCTGCTGAGCTGTAGCTTCTGCTATTTCCTTCTGTTTCTGAATGGTGATATGGCACATCCTTGTAGTATGGCCCTTGTCCTCACCGCAGAATAAGCAATAAATTTTCCTGGGCTGATCCCCAAACCTTCCTCCGAAGCCCCTGGCGCCTCTGCCCCTTGGAGCTGATGGCCGAGGATAGCTTTGTTGCTGCCCCGAAGCTTGCGAGGAAGATTGCGGCCTCTGTTGCTGACTTCCTCTGTCGTCATTTTGGGTAGAATGAATTGATCTGACGTGTCTTGGGTGGATTCTCCCTCTGAAGCCCCTGGTCATTTTGGAGAACCTGTAGGCTTCCTCCCTTCTTTGACAAAAGTCATTATCAGCGCGGATGTATTCATTCATCTTTTGGAGTAATTTCTCCAGGGTCTGAGGGGGTTTCCTGGCGAAGTACTGGGCCACAGGTCCTGGCCGAAGCCCCTTGATCATGGCCTCAATGACAATTTCATTGGGCACTGTTGGGGCTTGTGCCCTCAGACGCAAGAACCTTCGGACATACGCCTGGAGGTATTCTTCATGATCTTGTGTGCACTGGAACAAAGCTTGAGCGGTAACCGGCTTCGTCTGAAACCCTTGGAAACTAGTGATCAACATGTCCTTCAGCTTCTGCCATGATGTGATTATCCCTGGCCGAAGAGAGGAGTACCAAGTTTGCGGACATTCTTGACTGCCATGACGAAAGATTTCGCCATGACTGTGGTATTGCCTCCATATGAAGATATGGTTGCTTCATAGCTCATCAAAAACTGCTTCGGATCTGAGTGCCCGTCATACATGGGGAGCTGGGGTGGCTTGTAAGACGGGGGCCAAGGTGTAGCCTGCAGTTCTGCTGACAGAGGAGAAGCATCATCAAAAGCAAAATTTCCATGATGGAAATCCTCGTACCATTCATCCTCGTTGAAAAAGCCTTCTTGATGAAGCCCCCTATGTCGAGGCTTTCGCTCTTGCTCATCTTGAGCAAGATGGCGTACTTCTTCGGTAGCTTCGTCAATCTGTCTCTGAAGGTCGGCTAGTCGAGCCATCTTCTCTTTCTTCCTTTGTACTTGTTGATGCATCATCTCCATGTTTCTGATTTCTTGGTCCAACTCGTCCTCTTGGGGTGTTGGACTAGTGGCCTTCCTCTTCTAGCTTTGGGCCTCTCGAAGAGAAAAGGTCTCCTGGTTCGGGTCCAGTGGCTGGAGAGCAGCAGCCCCTGTCGCTGAAGCTTTCTTCGGTGGCATGACGAAGGTCAATGCTTGCCGAAGGTGGTCGAAAAGAGTTCACTGGAGGTGGGCGCCAATGTTGGGGGCTTGTTCTCAAGTGCTATGAATTAAGAACAAGGCAACACAGGAAATATTAAACGTTAAAGTCCTTCGTCCTTCGAAACATTATTTCCCATGGGATATAATGATTTTCGGAGGACGAATGTTATGAAGGACACACCTTCAACATCATAACATAGAATGATGGAGAGGAAATCATATGAAATACAACATAAACAATCATGTATTATTATCAACTTACTTCTATTTCATTTCTATCTTATTACTATGGGAAATAGAAATGAAATCAAATTACAAATGTACCTTCGACTTAAAAGAAGGTGAGAATACAAGCGTGGCGCAAAAGCAAATGCCAAGTCAACGTGAACAGTACGGGAGTACTGTTCAACTATTTATAGGCACGGGACGCAGACCATGTAAAATTACACCCATGCCCTTTACATTTGCTAATGATTCTGTAATAGCCCATCGAGGTCTGAATATCCTTTTCTTTCTTAAGTTGGTTTCCTCTTCCGCTACCATGTCGAAGCTTCCCTGCATACAGCTTCGGCCCTGCGCCAACCTTCGTTGCGCCAACCTTCGTATTCCTTGTGCTTCTTCACACTGTTTCTGATCCGAGTCCGAAGATACCTGTTCATGTATTATACTTGAAAGGGAATTATGCTTACACCTAGTTCCTAAATAATTTTGGTGGTTGAATTGCCCAACACAAATATTGGACTAACTAGTTTGCTCTAGTGTGTAAGTTATACAGGTGCAAAAGGTTCACACATAGCCAATAAAAAGACCAAGTATTGGGTTCAAATAAAGGAGCAAGGGTCAACCGAAGGCACCTCTGGTCTGGCGCACCGGACTGTCCGGTGTGCCACCGGACATGTCCGGTGCACCAGAGGACTCCAACTCCGAACTCTTCACTCTCAGGAATTTCCAAAGGCCACTCCGCTATAATTCACCGGACTGTCCGGTGTACACCGGACATGTCCGGTGCTCCAAGGAAGAGCGGCCTCAGGAACTCGCCAGCCTCGGGTTTTCACTTCGGCTGCTCCGCTAAAATTCACCGGACTGTCCGGTGTAACAGCGGGGCAACGGCTATATCGGCGCCAACGGCTACCTACAGCGCATTTATTGCGCGCCAGCGCGCGCAGAGGTCAGGCACGCCCATGCTGGCGCACCGGACATTTTACAGTACCTGTCCGGTGCGCCACCGGACATCCAGGCGGGCCCAGAAGACAGAGCTCCAACGGTCGACCCAACGGCTTTTTGGTGACGTGGCTGTCGCACCGGACATGTCCGGTGTGCACCGGACTGTCCGGTGCGCCATCGAACAGACAGCTCCACCAAACGGCTAGTTTGGTGGTTGGGGCTATAAATACCCCCAACCACCCACCATTCATTGCATCCAAGTTTTCCACTTCCCAACTACTCACAAGAGCTCTAGCATTCAATTCTAGACACACCAAAGAGATCAAATCCTCTCCAAATTCCACACAACGCCTTAGTGATTAGAGAGAGAGATTTGCTTGTGTTCTTTTGAGCTCTTGCACTTGGATTGCTTTCTTCTTTCTTGATTCTTTCTTGTGATCAAACACTCACTTGTAATTGAGGCAAGAGACACCAATCGTGTGGTGGTCCTTGCGGGAACTTTGTGTTCCAAGTGATTGAGAAGAGAAAGCTCACTCGGTCCGAGGGACCGTTTGAGAGAGGGTAAGGGTTGAAAGAGACCCGGCCTTTGTGGCCTCCTCAACGGGGAGTAGGTTTGAGAGAACCGAACCTCGGTAAAACAAATCTGCGTGTCTCACTTCATTATTTGCTTGCGATTTGTTTTGCACCCTCTCTCGCGGACTCTATTATATTTCTAACGCTAACCCGGCTTGTAGTTGTGATTATTTTTGAGAATTTCAGTTTCGCCCTATTCGCCCCCCCCTCTAGGCGACTTTCAATTGGTATCAGAGCCCGGTGCTTCATTAGAGCCTAACCGCTCGAAGTGATGTCGGGAGATCACACCAAGAGGGAGATGGAGACCGGCGACAAGCCCACTACGAGCCAAGGGAGCACTTCATCGGAAGAGTCCCGCACCAAGAGGAAGGAGAAGAAGAAGGACTCCTCCAAACGGAAGGACAAAAGATCTTCTTCCTCACACCACAAGGAGAAGAAGGAAAAATCTTCTTCCCACAAGTCGTATCGGAAAGGTGACAAGCACAAGAGGATGAGGAAGGTGGTCTACTACGAGACCGACACTTCATCAACATCTACCTCCGACTCCGATGCACCGTCCGTAACTTCTAAGCGCCAAGAGCGCAAGAAGTTTAGTAAGATCCCCTTACACTATCCCCGTACATCTAGACATACTCCATTACTTTCTGTTCCATTAGGCAAACCTCCAACTTTTGATGGCGAAGATTATGCTAGGTGGAGTGATTTAATGAAATTTCATCTAACCTCACTCCACAAAAGTATATGGAATGTTGTTGAGTTTGGAGCACAGGTACCATCCATAGGGGATGAGGATTATGATACGGACGAAGTGGCCCACATCGAGCACTTCAACTCCCAAGCCACAACCATTCTCCTCGCCTCTCTAAGCAAGGAGGAATACAACAAAGTGCAAGGGTTGAAGAATGCAAAGGAGATTTGGGACCTACTCAAGACCGCGCACGAGGGTGATGAACTCACTAAGATCACCAAGCGGGAAACGATCGAGGGGGAGCTCGGTCGCTTCCGTCTTCGCCAAGGGGAGGAGCCACAAGATATGTACAACCGGCTCAAAACCTTGGTGAACCAAGTGCACAACCTCGGGAGCAAAAAGTGGGACGACCACGAGGTGGTTAAGGTTATTCTAAGATCTCTCATTTTCCTTAACCCCACTCAAGTTCAATTAATTCGTGGTAATCCTAGATACCCACTAATGACCCCCGAGGAAGTGATCGAGAATTTTGTGAGCTTTGAATGTATGATTAAGGGCTCAAAGAAGATCAATGAGCCTGACGAACCCTCCACGTCTGAGGCGCAACCGGTGGCGTTTAAGGCGAAGGAGGAGAAGAAGGAGGAGTCTACACCAAGTAGACAACCAATTGACGCCTCCAAGCTCGACAATGAGGAGATGGCCTTAATCATCAAAAGCTTTCGGCAAATCCTCAAGCAACGGAAGGGGAAGGATTACAAATCCCGTTCCAAGAAGGTTTGCTACAAGTGTGGTAAGCCCGGTCACTTTATTGCTAAATGTCCATTATCAAGTGACAGTGACAGGGATAACGACAAGAAGGGCAAGAGGAGAGAAAAGAAGAAGTACCACAAGAAGAAGGGCGGCGATGCCCACGTATGCCGCGAATGGAACTCCGACGAGAGCTCCACCGACTCCTCCTCCGACGACGAGGACGCCGCCAACATCGCCGTCACCAAGGGACTTCTCTTCCCAAACGTCGGCCACAAGTGCCTCATGGCAAAGGACGGCAAAAGGAAGAAGGTTAAATCTAAATCCTCCACTAAATATGAATCCTCTAGTGATGATAATGCTAGTGATGAGGAGAATAATTTGCGTACCCTTTTTGCCGATCTTAACATGCAACAAAAGGAAAAATTAAATGAATTGATTAGTGCTATTCATGAGAAGGATGATCTCTTGGACTCACAAGAGGACTTCCTTATTAAGGAAAACAAAAAACATGTTAAGGTTAAAAATGCTTATGCTCTAGAGGTAGAAAAATGTGAAAAATTGTCTAATGAGCTAAGCACTTGCCATGAGACCATTAACAACCTTAGGAATGAAAATGCTAAATTAATTGCTAAGGTTGATTCTCATGTTTGCATTGATTCAACTTCCAATCCTAGAAATGATAATGTTGATTTACTTGCTAGGATTGATGAGTTGAATGTTTCTATTGCTAGCCTTAGAAATGAGAATGAGAAATTAATTGCTAAGGTTAAAGAATTAGATGTTTGCAATGTTACAATTTCCGACCTTAGAACTAAGAATGATATGTTGCATGCTAAGGTTGTAGAATTAAAATCTTGCAAACCCTCTACATCTACCGTTGAGCACACTTCTATTTGCACTAGATGTAGAGATGTTGATATCAATGCTATTCATGATCACATGGCTTTAATTAAACAACAAAATGATCATATAGCATTATTAGACGCTAAAATTGCCGAGCATAACTTAGAAAATGAAAAGTTTAAATTTGCTAGAAGTATGCTCTATAATGGGAGACGCCCTGGCATCAAGGATGGCATTGGCTTCCAAAGGGGAGACAATGTCAAACTTAATGCCCCTCCTAAGAACTTGTCTAACTTTGTTAAGGGTAAGGCTCCCATGCCTCAGGATAACGAGGGTTACATTTTGTACCCTGCCGATTATCCCGAGAGCAAAATTAGGAGAACTCATTCTAGGAAGTCTCACTCTGGCCCCAATCATGCTTTTATGTATAAGGGTGAGACATCTAGTTCTAGGCAACCAACCCGTGCTAAGTTGCCTAAAAGGAAAACTCCAAATGCATCAAATGATCATGCTATTTCATTCAAAACTTTTGATGCATCATATGTGCTTACTAACAAATCTGGCAAGGTAGTTGCCAAGTTTGTTGGGGGCAAACACAAGGGCTCCAAGACTTGTGTTTGGGTACCCAAAGTTCTTGTTTCTAATGCCAAAGGACCCAAAATCGTTTGGGTACCTAAAGTCAAGAACTAAAATTGTTTTGCAGGTTTATGCATCCGGGGGCTCAAGTTGGATACTCGACAGCGGGTGCACAAACCATATGACAGGGGAGAAGAAAATGTTCTCCTCATATGAGAAAAACCAAGATCCCCAACGAGCTATCACATTCGGGGATGGAAATCAAGGTTTGGTCAAAGGATTGGGTAAAATTGCTATATCACCTGACCATACTATTTCCAATGTTTTTCTTGTAGATTCTTTAGATTACAATTTGCTTTCCGTATCCCAATTATGTCAAATGGGCTACAACTGTCTATTTACTGATATAGGTGTTACTGTCTTTAGAAGAAGTGATGATTCAATAGCATTTAAGGGAGTGTTAGAGGGTCAGCTATACTTGGTAGATTTTGATAGAGCTGAACTCGACACTTGCTTGGTTGCTAAGACTAACTTGGGTTGGCTTTGGCACCGCCGACTAGCCCATGTTGGAATGAAGAATCTTCATAAGCTTCTAAAGGGGGAACACATTTTAGGACTAACCGATGTTCATTTTGAGAAAGACAGGATTTGTAGCGCATGCCAAGCCGGGAAGCAAGTTGGCACTCATCATCCACACAAGAACATCATGACTAGTGACAGGCCACTGGAGCTCCTACACATGGATTTATTCGGCCCGATTGCTTACATAAGCATTGGCGGGAGTAAGTACTGTCTAGTTATCGTGGATGATTATTCTCGCTTCACTTGGGTGTTCTTTTTGCAGGAAAAATCTCATACCCAAGAGACCTTAAAGGGATTCTTGAGACGGGCTCAAAATGAGTTCGGCTTAAGGATCAAGAAAATTAGAAGCGACAACGGGACGGAGTTCAAAAACTCACAAATAGAAGGCTTCCTTGAGGAGGAGGGCATCAAGCATGAGTTCTCTTCTCCCTACACTCCACAACAAAATGGTGTAGTGGAGAGGAAGAATCGAACTCTATTGGACATGGCAAGAACCATGCTTGATGAGTACAAGACACCGGATCGGTTTTGGGCCGAGGCGGTCAACACCGCCTGCTACGCCATCAACCGGTTATATCTACACCGGATCCTCAAGAAGACATCCTATGAACTCCTAACCGGTAAAAAGCCCAATATTTCATATTTTAGAGTTTTTGGTAGCAAATGCTTTATTCTTGTTAAGAGAGGTAGAAAATCTAAATTTGCTCCTAAAACTGTAGAAGGCTTTTTACTAGGATATGACTCAAACACAAGGGCATATAGAGTCTTTAACAAGTCCTCAGGACTTGTTGAAGTTTCTTGTGACGTTGTGTTTGATGAGACTAACGGCTCTCAAGTAGAGCAAGTTGATCTTGATGAGATAGGTGAAGAACAGGCTCCATGCATAGCGTTAAGGAACATGTCCATTGGGGATGTGTGCCCTAAGGAATCCGAAGAGCCTCCACATGGACAAGATCAACCATCCTCCTCCACGCAAGCATCTCCACCAACCCAAAATGAGGACGAAGCTCAAGTTGATAAAGATGAAGAAGACAATGATGAGCCACCTCAAGACGACGGCAATGATCAAGGGGGAGACACAAATGATGAAGACAAGGAGGATGAACAACCAAGGCCGCCACACCCAAGGGTCCACCAAGCAATACAACGAGATCACCCCGTCGACACCATCCTCGGCGACATTCATAAGGGGGTAACCACTCGATCTCGTGTTGCACATTTTTGTGAGCATTACTCTTTTGTTTCCTCTATTGAGCCACACAGGGTAGAGGAAGCACTATGCAAGAGGAGCTCAACAATTTCACAAGGAACGAGGTATGGCACTTAGTTCCACGTCCTAACCAAAATGTTGTAGGAACCAAGTGGGTCTTCCGCAACAAGCAAGATGAGCATGGTGTGGTGACAAGGAACAAAGCTCGACTTGTGGCCAAGGGATACTCCCAAGTCGAAGGTTTGGATTTCGGTGAAACCTATGCACCCGTAGCTAGGCTTGAGTCCATTCGTATATTATTAGGCTATGCTACTTACCATTGCTTCAAGCTTTACCAAATGGACGTGAAGAGTGCCTTCCTCAATGGACCAATCAAGGAAGAAGTCTATGTTGAGCAACCTCCCGGCTTTGAAGATAGTGAGTACCCTAACCATGTCTATAGGCTCTCTAAGGCGCTTTATGGGCTCAAGCAAGCCCCAAGAGCATGGTATGAATGCCTTAGAGATTTCCTTATTGCAAATGGCTTCAAAGTCGGCAAGGCCGATCCTACTTTATTCACTAAAACTCTTGACGATGATTTGTTTGTATGCCAAATTTATGTTGATGATATCATATTTGGGTCTACTAACGAATCTACTTGTGAAGAATTTAGTAGGATCATGACACAAAAATTCGAGATGTCTATGATGGGGGAGTTGAAGTATTTTCTAGGATTCCAAGTCAAGCAACTCCAAGAGGGCACCTTCATTTGTCAAACTAAGTATACACAAGACATACTAACCAAGTTTGGAATGAAGGATGCCAAGCCCATCAAGACACCCATGGGAACCAATGGGCATCTCGACCTCGACACGGGAGGTAAATCCGTCGATCAAAAGGTATACCGGTCGATGATTGGTTCATTGCTTTATTTATGTGCATCTCGACCGGACATTATGCTTTCCGTTTGCATGTGTGCAAGATTCCAATCCGACCCTAAAGAATCCCACCTTACGGCCGTAAAACGAATCTTGAGATATTTGGCTTATACTCCTAAGTTTGGGCTCTGGTACCCTCGGGGATCCACATTTGATTTGATTGGTTATTCGGATGCCGATTGGGCGGGGTGTAAGATTAATAGGAAGAGCACATCGGGGACTTGCCAGTTCTTGGGAAGATCCTTGGTGTCTTGGGCTTCAAAGAAGCAAAATTCGGTCGCTCTTTCTACCGCCGAAGCCGAGTATATTGCCGTAGGCCATTGTTGCGCGCAATTGCTTTGGATGAGGCAAACCCTACGGGACTACGGTTACAAACTAACCAAAGTTCCTCTTCTATGTGATAATGAGAGTGCAATCCGCATGGCGGATAATCCCGTTGAGCATAGCCGCACTAAACACATAGCCATTCGGTATCATTTTCTTAGGGATCACCAACAAAAGGGGGATATCGAGATTTCATACATTAACACTAAAGATCAATTAGCCGATATCTTTACCAAGCCTCTTGATGAACAATCTTTTACCAAACTTAGGCATGAGCTAAATATTCTTGATTCTAGGAATTTCTTTTGCTAATTTGCACACATAGCACACAAATATACCTTTGATCATATCTCTTTTATATATGCTATGACTAATGTGTTTTCAAGTGTATTTCAAACCAAGTCATAGGTATATTGAAAGGGAATTGGAGTCTTCGGCGAAGACAAAGGCTTCCACTCCACTCTACTACTCATCTTTCGCCGTCACTCCGAGCATCTCTCCAACTTTGGTATAATCTTCACTCATTTATTTTATGACCAAAGGAGGAGAAAGTACTTCGTTGGGCTCTAATGATTCCGTTTTTGGTGATTCATGCCAAAGGGGGAGAAAATATGAGCCCAAAGCAAAAGGACCGCACCACCACCTAACTTTAAAAATTTGGAGATTTTCAATTGGTCAATTTCAAATTAATATCTTACTATGTTCAAAAGGGGGAGGAAGTAGTATTTCAAAAATGGTATATCAAAACCCTCTTGAACACTAAGAGGAGGATCTCATTTAGGGGGAGTTTTGTTTAGTCAAAGGAAAAGCATTTCAAACAAAAGGAGAAAATTTCAAATCTTGAAAATGCTTCTCAAAATTCTTATTCATTTACCTTTGACTATCTTGCAAAAGGACTTTGAAAAGAATTTACAAAAGGATTTGCAAAAACAAAACATGTGGTGCAAATGTGGTCCAATATGTTAAAAATAAAGAAACAATCCATGCACATCATGTAAGTATTTATATTGGCTCAATTCCAAGCAACCTTTGCACTTACATTATGCAAACTAGTTCAAATTATGCACTTTTACATTTGCTTTGGTTGTGTTGGCATCAATCACCAAAAAGGGGGAGATTGAAAGGGAATTAGGCTTACACCTAGTTCCTAAATAATTTTGGTGGTTGAATTGCCCAACACAAATATTGGACTAACTAGTTTGCTCTAGTGTGTAAGTTATACAGGTGCAAAAGGTTCACACATAGCCAATAAAAAGACCAAGTATTGGGTTCAAATAAAGGAGCAAGGGTCAACCGAAGGCACCTCTGGTCTGGCGCACCGGACTGTCCGATGTGCCATCGGACATGTCCGGTGCACCAGAGGACTCCAACTCCGAACTCTTCACTCTCAGGAATTTCCAAAGGCCACTCCGCTATAATTCACCGGACTGTCCGGTGTACACCGGACATGTCCGGTGCTCCAAGGAAGAGCGGCCTCAAGAACTCGCCAGCCTCGGGTTTTCACTTCGGCTGCTCCGCTAAAATTCACCGGACTGTCCGGTGTAACAGCGGGGCAACGGCTATATCGGCGCCAACGGCTACCTGCAGCGCATTTATTGCGCGCCAGCGCGCGCAGAGGTCAGGCACGCCCATGCTGGCGCACCGGACATTTTACAGTACCTGTCCGGTGCGCCACCGGACATCCAGGCGGGCCCAGAAGACAGAGCTCCAACGGTCGACCCAACGGCTTTTTGGTGACGTGGCTGTCGCACCGGACATGTCCGGTGTGCACCGGACTGTCCGGTGCGCCATCGAACAGACAGCTCCACCAAACGGCTAGTTTGGTGGTTGGGGCTATAAATACCCCCAACCACCCACCATTCATTGCATCCAAGTTTTCCACTTCCCAACTACTCACAAGAGCTCTAGCATTCAATTCTAGACACACCAAAGAGATCAAATCCTCTCCAAATTCCACACAACGCCTTAGTGATTAGAGAGAGAGATTTGCTTGTGTTCTTTTGAGCTCTTGCACTTGGATTGCTTTCTTCTTTCTTGATTCTTTCTTGTGATCAAACACTCACTTGTAATTGAGGCAAGAGACACCAATCGTGTGGTGGTCCTTGCGGGAACTTTGTGTTCCAAGTGATTGAGAAGAGAAAGCTCACTCGGTCCGAGGGACCGTTTGAGAGAGGGTAAGGGTTGAAAGAGACCCGGCCTTTGTGGCCTCCTCAACGGGGAGTAGGTTTGAGAGAACCGAACCTCGGTAAAACAAATCCGCGTGTCTCACTTCATTATTTGCTTGCGATTTGTTTTGCACCCTCTCTCGCGGACTCTATTATATTTCTAACGCTAACCCGGCTTGTAGTTGTGATTATTTTTGAGAATTTCAGTTTCGCCCTATTCACCCCCCCTCTAGGCGACTTTCAATACTCCAGAAACATTGTTAAATTATGTTTTTGAGGACCTTCGGAAGCCGAAGGCCCCCAACAGCTTTGTCCCTTAAATCCGGGTGTTACAATCGAGGAGGGCTTCCTCAACGCTGGCGAGGAGGACAGGTCGCGCCGTGGTCGGGGAAGGGGGAGGGTCGCGGCCGTGCGACGGTGGTGGCTCAGGCCCGCGCGTCGGTACGGGTGGAATGGGTGGTCGACGCCGCAGGGGGAGGGAGGGGAAGGGCCGCCTGAGGCATGGTGACCGGCGCGTTGGGGAGCTTGCACGTAGCCCGGACGGGAGAGAGGTCGCCGCGCGGGGAGGGCAGAGGCCCGGCGCGGCGGCGGGCGGATCCCGCGCTAGTGCCTGTGGCAGCGGCACCAGCATTTGCGCGCTCCCGCGCTCCCTTGGCGGCGAGCTACCACCCCCGGGAGGGGAGCGGCGGCCGAGCCTAGGGGAGGTGGCCGGCGGCGGCTAGAGGGGAGGGGAAAGGAGAGAGGATAACTATTGTGGCTCTGGTACCATGTAGAATGGGAAAAACCCTAACCCTACACTAGGGTGGGCCTGTATATTAATAGACTAAGAGTTGGGCATGGCCCATTACAAACAAAGCAATGAGATGGTAAATGTACAGGGAAGACCCCCTAAACCCTATTATAGTTCTAACACTCCCCCAAAACCCCACCCTCCCCCACTCGCCCGCGGCTCTGGCGACAACCGCTTTAGACTCCGGATCCCTCCACCAGGGCTCCAAAGGTGCAGGTAAGCGTGCTGCCTCCCCCTCCCCAACCCCCTCCCACCCCCACCCTCCCTCACCCACCCACGACTCCGGTGACAGCCGCCACCGCTTCGGACTCCGGATCCCGGTACCAGCGCCCAAACGGTACAAGTGAGCGGAGGCGGCTCTTCCCCTTCTCCCCCCATTTGTTTTCCTTGCTAGGGTTTGTCATCATCTCCTCATTCCCCTTCCCAAAGAGCTCTCTTCCCATTGCTAGGGTTCGTCGTGCTGGGGTTGGAGTAGACACGGTGGCGGTGGCTCTTCCCCTTCCCCCTCATCCGCTTTTCTTGCTAGGGTTTGACTAGAAACGGAAATTACTCATGCTACCATTTAGGGTTTAGGGTTCATCGTCCCCTCCTCATTCCTCCTGATTTACTACATGTCGCGTGCCCTACGCGCAATGTGAAACTGAACTTTGGGAGCACGATGTAAAGATAAGTTCTAGATTTTATAGGAAATGTTCATTACCTAAGTCTAATCTGGCGCACCCTGCGCGCAATGTCAAACTGAACTTTGGGAGCATGATGTAAAGCTAAGTTCTAGATTTTATAGGAAATGCCCATTACCTAAGTCTAATCTGGCTAGGGTGCTGGTGGGTTGCCGCATGCAAATGTTTAGAACAAAAGAACACACAACAGCAGTGCTGTTGTGCCATGCAATAAACTAATGAACAATTATATATCTGTTTCCTTAAAGACAAAGACAATGGAGTATTTTTTGCAATAGGATATGGATACATCAGGTGCAAGAAAATCAAATTCATAATCTGAGAATATTCTAAATTTTGTAAAAGGCATATTGTTTTTCTGATTGGGTTGCCGCATGTAAATGTTCAGAACAGAAGAACACACGACAACAGTGTTGTTGTGCCATGCAATAAACTAATGAATGATTATATATCTACTTCCTTAAAGCCAAAGATAATGGAGTATTTTTTGCAATAGGATATGGATAAATTAGGTGTAAAAAATCAAATTCATAATCTGAGAACATTCTAAATTTTGTAAACGGCATATTGTTTTTTTCATTCTTGAAAAAATTGAAAACAGAGGTGATTTAGAGAAGCCAAAATCAAGCCACAATTCATGTTGATTAGTTTATTATACCTAGATCAGTTTAGGTACCAAAAAAACCAAGCTGTTAATTTGAGCATGGTCTAATAGTTATAATATCGTAGCAGTAGTAATAAAAAATTGTCCTTCCTTTTTTTCAATGATAATAGAAGGAAGCAAATGGAACTTCCTTTTTTCCAACCACCCATTCAATTCAGTTTGTACACCAACAGACTTCATGTTTTATGTGCATGAAACTGTATTACTGTTACAGTTCCAGGTTGATAAAACTGTATTATCGTTATAGTTCCTCCATAGTATATTTAGTTCTTACATTATGTGGGCAAGCTTCAAACAACCTGATGGGAAGGGTGACAGAGCACCAAAAGATCAACATGTCTTCGACATCAAAGTGCAAAAATTTTAGTTCATTAAATCTGCAAGCTTGCATGAATAATTTGTGGGCTTAACAAAAAACACATTTGGTTTTATATGTTACTTGGAACCATGCAAGTGTCTGACCTTTAGTTCAGAAATATAGATGAAAATTTGCCTTGATCCTTTGCAGAAAATAGGTCAATTTTACTTTTGATACAAATGCATACAATTCTAAAGATTCAGAGAAAGCATGGACCATAAAGAAAATCTTTATATTCAGATTCATCGAAATATCTTATGAAAATAGAACATGTTTAAATTTGAAGAATTAAACTAATGTACTTATGGAGATAGTCAAATAAATGTAACATCTGTTGACACATGTTTAAATGATAAGAATCCTTGGCAACAGCGGTGACTAGCATATAAATGGATTTACAGTTTGTTGGATGTCAGTGCGATGGCCTTCAAGGCGTAGCGGTGAGTGGCATTCCTGAGGAGTAATCTATTTCCAATTAACACTTATGAAGCAATAGGAAGAATAGAAATAACAGAGAAGTTCCATATAGTCTGATGTGTATCAGCATTGCATCTATAGTCTGATGTGTATCAGCATTGCATCTATTGGTCAAAGAATGGAAAACATCAAAATGTTGGATCATTATAGAAAAAATATAGTAGCATATTAGTAATGGAAAGATCACGTGTTTAAGTTACATGCAAATGGACTTACAGTCTGTTTTGAATAAGTACCAAGTGCAAGCGCATCATAGCTTGGCAAATCACCTACACAACCAGCATAAGCTGGTAGTGACTTGCCCGCACCTTTCTCTTGCTTATTTAAATTGATAAACTTGGTCAGAGTCAGTTGATGACGGTTGAAGAATGGGTTTTTTTGCTCCCGATGCCAAGATCTTGGTCTAATTGCAACCAAGGAAAATTTTCAATTTATGTATTTAACATGGCAAAGATACAATAGAGGTTTGTAAACAAATAGACAATAAGAGTATTGGGCAAGAAAAGGTAGCTAAAAAACATTGAATTGCAATGAATTCATGGAAGTTTGGTGCACAGTGATGCCTTGGAATTGAAAACAATACTTAATAAAAAAGAATAACAAAGAATCTACCTTGCTAATTTTCGCAAAAAATAAATACAGTATTAAGGGCCTACTCGGTGTGTAGCGTCGGGCGCCACGCCTAAGCCGCGGCGGCCGAATTGGCCGCCATAACTGCGACGGCAAGACTGTGGCACGTCGTGGTAGCTTAGGCGCGCTACCAAACAGCCCCTAATTCTAACTTCAAAAAGTGTTACAGCCACAAGGCAAATGTTTGATTGTCAAAGGCTCACTTTGATATATGTCCTTGAAACCATAATTGTATAGATAGCTTACCTATAAAATGTATCTGTCTCCAACAATTGCACCATTCATTGTTTTAATATTTTGACATGAACAAGATATCTGTTTTGAGCATCTCTGAATCCTTGGCAACAGCTTACATATGGGAAACAATTAGAAACTTTTATTCGATGCATTAAAGAAATTGTGTACTTATAAATGGATTTACAATTTGTTTTGAATGAGTAACAGATTCTTCTATTTCACCATTTTTACATGAAGGAGGCATCTGTTCTGAGCATCTATGAATCCTTGGCATTAGCTTGCATACAGAAAACAATTAGAAACTTTTATTCGATGCATCAAAGAAATTATGTACATAGCAATGGTATAGGACATGTTGTTGTAACTACTGCTGGTATATGTAATGTGGGAACAAAGATATTAATGACTAAATAGATTCCTATCTGCATTAGAATGGGACAATCTGGGCCTCAAGCACAAAGGTTAGGCTTTTTTGGGTAGGCAGAATAGCTACAACTTCAATTGCCCTTCTCGAAGATTTAGTGATGCCGAAATACTTTTCACGTAAGGATGTTAACATAGCTACATCTCTTATTCAAATGTACAATTGAGATTTCAGTACGTTGGCCTCATTTTCGTTTACATTATTTTGTAAATAAGTATATGGTCTATAGGTTATAATTCTGTACTACCCTTATGTAATGTGTTATCATTTTACAATTACATTTTGTTGACTGAGTTTATGTGCTCCACGTGTTTTAGGTCCTCATTTCTGCTTTTTTGGGTCGAACCACGTGGAGTAATACCTCTGGAGCTCAGTGACTGCATCAACCAGGTACTTGGTACACACTTTCATCTGTCACCATCGATGTTATATGATCTACCAATTCATGCGCAGATGTAGAATTGGGATTTCATTTTCTCGTTCAAATTGTATCATACATTGCATGTGCTTCGCGATTTGCTAGTACAACAATGTATATATAGCGAAAGATCGCTATATAATTGATTTAGGTAAATAACTAGCTATAGAGGTACATATCCTCGATATGTTAGACACTACCCTATGTATATGGGACTATATATTAGCTTAAATGGTAGCATAACTGATATAAGTAAACATATATGTGTGACTACCATATGTTTCAAATACGGGATTCTTGCATACATGTCTTACCGGACGTTCGAACTATGCAATGTACTTACGGATTCTTAGAAAAACGCATGTTCAAAACGTGAAACATTTCAAATTGCTAAATTTATGATAGGTAAATTTATATCGCCTGATCCGAAATGGAACATGTTACTCCAAACATCACAAAAAGAGGAGTAAGCGTCTTCGTACCCTACTTACACGCATCACCTAGGTCTAAATGGGAAGAACCGTATCACCCATGGATTGTTATGCTCATTATAAATTCATCGTGGCAGAACAAATCAATACACGTTGTGCCCCATCGTTTGTACCTCCAATGGAAGCACATCGCATACGTAGGCAATTGTTGAACGAGCGAAGGTTAACATCCTCAGGTAGCACGATCACCAACTTTTTTAAAAAAAAAGATTGCGTTGCTACCTAGTGTTGAGAAAAGGAATACACTGTATTAGGTGCATGTGCATCCTCTCAGCAGGCCTTGACATTGCAGTGTGGTCACTTTGACCTAGATTTTATTAGAACACTCAAAGGTACGTCTAATTCTAGATCTGATCCATTTAGAAACTATGCTTGCTAGCTGCGCCTAAAAAAGTTTAAGGATTTGCACAAAATGGTGGACGAGAACAAAGGGAGAAAACATTTTTTACTAATCCCTTTTAAAAATGACTTGGTAACTCTACTTTGTTTAAACGAAATGTAGCTTCACCATGCTCGATCTTACTATGGATCGCCGTGCTACCAGTGTACCCACTGCTCTGCTCTTTTCTAGTATAACTGAAGAATAAGATCATCAAGTGGAACTCAATCCATTGTTTACAATAATTGTTGCAAAAGTGGCAAAGTCTGTCTTCCTCCTTACGGCCCTAGACCTGAACCACTATTATCGTTAGCCTGGTTTGATGGCGGTTCCATATATAAATCCTTCTTGCAGAATATTAGGCAATATAATTGCTTGTTTGCATTCACATCTATGGGAGCCCATATTGACAGGTCAATGAATGATGGTCATAGTCCTCCAACCTTCAAGATATGTGATCAAGTCCACCATCGAATAGGATCATTACTACCACTAAATGATCAGCCTCCCAAGTTTCTTCAACTTTATGTGTATGATACAACACATGAGGTCAACAATCGGATAAACTCTCTATCCACTGCTGATGGTCCTACCTCTTCTATAAGACCAGATATTGTTCACGAATTATTAAAGATGTTGGACAAGCACAATCCCTTTGCTAAGAAATTTAGGCTTGCTAAAGAAAGGCTTAGTGAAAACACAAATGAGGAATTTATCATCATAATTTTTGGAGCTAGAGAAGGAGATCCAGTGCAGTATAACATGCCAACAACCGATGATTTAGCCATGCTTGTTATTTTTAATTTTTCACTTCATACCTTCAAATGAGACATCATTATAGAGAAAAGAAATTCGGAATTGAGGCGTATTTCATCATTGCATCCAGCATATATGGCCCTCCAATATCCACTTCTGTTTCCAAATGGAGAGCGTGGGTTCCAAGTTGGTGTTACCTATAGTGATACAAGGGTTAGAGAAACAAATTCAAGGGCTCATATAACCATGCAAGAATAATATTTCTATCAATTTGATTACAAGGTTGGCTAGCCAAATCCATTTCTATCTTATGGGACACTATCAAACCAGGCTAAAGTTGATGCTCATGCCTGTATTGATGAAAATTGACTTATGCATATTCTGAATAATTAGGATAAATTGTGAATAGAAAACCTGCAAGGCATATCAGATGTTGTTAGTAGAGGCTGCATAAACGGTGATAAAATGGGAAAAACAATTGTACTTCCTGTTGGGGGTCTCCTCTATCGAAGGTCCTCAGAATAAAGGTGCAATTAGCGGAACTGAACGCCGAAGCTATAATAGGCATGCACGAAGCGCCGAAGAGTTAGAGCTTCGGCTCATGATAGCCATGAAGGTTATACATGATATTGAGTTAGCAAGGAAAAGCTCGTTTATCCTTGATATTTGTACTAGAATAATGTGTAGATGTCAGGGTCACAAATGTACTTTTTTGGGCTGCGTCCCTTGCCTATAAATAGGTGAACAGTACCCCCATACTGTTCATGCTGATTGGAGAAATTATATTCGCACTTTTACCTTCGAGCAATCCGAAGGTACAAATGTAATATACATTTTACACCATTTTGTTAATATGCAATATGTGTTATAATATTGTTTTGACATGTGATATAATATAAGTAATTAATATAAAGTTACATTGTAATGTTAATAATGAAGACTTGTTCTTCATGACCTTCGTCCGAAACTTATTATCCTTGAAAGAGGATAATGCTTCGAAAGACGAATGTCCTCAACAATTAACAATTGTGTTGCCTTGTTTTTGGTTCACATTAATCAAAAGAAATTGACCAACATTGGCGTCCACCTCCGGTGAACTCACGTCCACGACCACGATAATGGCTTTGCAAAGTCATTAAGCTGCATCACCTTCGTCGACGAAGCTCATGCTTCCGATCATAGGCGGTTCAAGCTTCGAACTAGCCAACAAGAAGCAAAAGAAGGAAGCACAAAGAAGGGTACAACATGTCGGAGTACAAGGACCCTACATCAAATCTAAATGGTCTCATGTGCCGATCACATTTTCTCAAGAGGACCTTCAGCTTAAGGATTATCCCCACAATGAAGCCATGGTCATATACTGTGTCATTAAAGGATTTCTGGTCCATAATGTCTTGGTGGATATAGATAGTGCAGCAAATATTATCTTTGCAAAAGTTGTCAGACAAATGCAAGAGTAGGAGGACAAGATACATGATGCAACCCACCCTCTGTGTGGCTTCGGAGGAAAGCAGATAGCGACACTTAGGAAGATAACAATGCCCATCACCTTCGGTTATGTGCACAACACCAGAACTAAGCAAGATGTGTTTGACATTATAGACATGGATTATCCTTACAATGCAATCATTGGAAGAGGAACGTTGAATGCTTTTGAAGCAATACTTCACCCAGTGTACTTGTGCATGAAATACCATCAGATCAGGGCCCAATTGTTGTACATGTGTCACACCTAGCTTTTAGGGGGCCAAACCCGAGTGTGACTCACATGTGTGCTAGGATCAAGTCTCACACATATGATGATTCATGGTATAGAGACGAATGTCACATCATTTATATATAACAGAGTTCTGTACAAAATAGTTAAATAATTACATCATACAAAGACAATGATCCAGCAACCATATTTGACTGGGAGACGACGACCTAGACCACTCACGAACTCATCACAGCATCCTTCACGCGCCTCATCATATGGTACATGTTCTTGACCTGGGGGATGTGAGTATAGCAAGGGTGAGATCACAACGTTCATCGCTCAACAAGTTGTGGGGAATAATGTGCATGAACTCACCAAAGCTGGGAGCTCATGTGAAGTGTAAGGCTTACCAAAGGAGATGGTTAAAGCTGAGCGTTGATTTTAAGGTTGGTCAAAGTTTTATTAGTAGTTACTAAGTATAAGTAGATACCAACCCAATTAAATAAGAGATCAAAATTAATAATAACACCCACAATGCAATGCAAATGGCAAATTAAGTTTAATTCTATAGATTAATCATGTGAGTGTCCGAGCCGCTCATGACCGTGAGCACGGCTAATATACCAGTTTTACACTCTGCAGAGGTTGTACATCTTTACCCACAAGTCATGTATCCCATCTAGCCAGGGTTTGCAAGGCCCTTAAACACTTCCGAGGTGAATGGCTAGGGATCCACTACGAGGCCTTTACAAAGTTCCACTAGCTTCAGAAAACCCGCTACAGTTTCTAAGAAGGGAAATATAGGAATCCTGAAAGTCGCCTAGAGGGGGGTGAATAGGCGTAACCTGAAATTTACAACTTTAAATTCACACTACAAACCAGGGTTAGCGATAGAATCAAATTCAAGTCTGGGAGAGAGGGAAACAAATCAAACAAGAATCAAGGCAAGTGAACACGGGATTTGTTTTATCAAGGTTTGGTTCTAAAGAACCTAGTCCCCGTTGAGGAGGTCACAAAGACCAGGTCTATTTCAACCCATTCCCTCTCTCAAATGGTCACTTAGACCGAGTGAGCCTTCTTCCTTAATCTCACGGGTCACTAAGACCCCGCAAGGACCACCACACACTTGGGTGCCGTTTGGTTCACATATTGGTAACGTAATGGGTAACCAATAACGTTAGATCATGTTTGTTTAAGTCCAACCGTAATCGATACCACACTACAAATTGATACCTCCTTATTCAAATTTGTTACCGCCAGTGTTCGAGTGTAAATCGTTACCATTACCATTTACGTTACATTTCGTGAACCAAACGGCACCTTGGTGTCTCTTGCTTTGCTTACAAAGCACTTGAGAATAAGAATGGGAAAAGAAAAAGGCCAATCCAAGCGACAAGAGCAACAAAAGAACACAAGAACACCCTCTCTCAAGTCCCTAATGGAATTGAGTTGATTTGGAGGCTTATAGAGGATTCAATCTATTTGATGTGTCTTGGAGTGGAGTCTCTTGCTCTTGTATTGAATGAGATGTTTGGAATACTTGGTTGGATATGAATGAGGTGGTTGGTGGTATTTATAGCCTCCAACCACTTCCATAGCCGTTGGGGAGGCTGCTCGCGATGGGCGCACCGGACAGTCCGGTGCGCCATCGGACATGCATTGTTCCTTGTCCGGTGCGCCACCACGTCACCCAACCGTTAGGGTTCAGAGCTGGGTTTACCGTTGGAGCTTTGTCTTCTTGCGGCACCGGACAGTCTGGTGCCCCTCGGACTTCGCTGCTCTGACTTCTGCGTGGTACTGTGTTGCACTGTTCCTGCTGTTAGAGTCGACCGTTGGCGTAGATAGTCGTTGCTCCGCTGGCACACCGGACAGTCCGGTGGCACACCGGACAGTCCAGTGAATTATAGCGGAGGGCGCCCCTGAATTCCTGAGAGTGGCTGGTTCGAAGTATACGGCCCTGGTGCACCGGACACTGTCCGATGGCACACCGGACAGTCCAATGCGCCAATTCCAGCACACTCAAGTCCTTTTGCTCCTTTAAAATTGTGTCCCTAACTTGAATCTTTTATTGGTTTATGTTGACCCTTATGCACCTGTAATACATGAATTCTAGACAAACTAGTTAGTCCATGTGTTTGTGTTGACTATCAACCACCAAAATTAATTATAGGAAAAGGTTAACCCTATTTCCCTTTCAATCTCCCCCTTTTTGGTGATTGATGCCAACACAAACCAAAGAAAATATAAAGTGCAGAAATGTAACTAGTTTGCATTTGGAGTGTGCATAAGTTACTTGGAGTTAAACTAATTGAAAATCTTACTGAGTATGAATGGATTGTTTTTTCTCTTTTTAACATTTTGGACCACATTTGCACCACATGTATGTTTTTGCAAATTCTTTTGGAAAATCTTTTTCAAAGTCTTTTGCAAATAGTCAAAGGTATATGAATAAAATTGCAAGAACCATTTTCAAGATTTGAAATTTCTCCCCCTGATTCAAATGCTTTTTCTTTGACTAAATAAAAACTCCCCCTGAATGAAATTCTCCTCTTAGCTTTCAAGAGGGTTTTGAGATAGATATCAATTTAAATTTTTACTTTCATAAATCAAGTGAAACATAGATACCAATTGATATCATATACTAATTTGAGAATACATTAATTGAAATAGATACTAATTGAGAAAATACCAATTAAAACTTTATTTCAAAAAAATTGAAATGGTGGTGCGGTCCTTTTGCTTTGGGCTTAATACTTTCTCCCCCTTTGGCATTAATCGCAAAAACGGAGACTTTGAGAGCCCTTTATAACTTTCTCCCCCTTTGGGGCCTAATACTCTCTCCCAAATGGTAATGTAAATATGAGTGGAAGGATCATACCATTGAGAGTTTGTGGGAATAATGGCAAAGGGTAAATGATACCGTTAGAATTGGAGTGGAAGCCTTGTCTTTGCCGAATACTTCATTTCCCTTTCAATCTTAAGACTAATTATAGAAATACACTTGAAAACACATTAGTCTTAGCCTTGGCACAAGAAGAATAAGGAATATGCATTTGTACCAAATGAAAGAGATATGATCAAAGGTATATAAATGAGATATGTGTGCAATGTTTCAATCAAAGTTCCAAGAATCAAGTATATTTAGCTCATTCCTAAGTTTGCTAAAGGATTTCTCATCTAATGGCTTGGTAAAGATATCGGCTAATTGGTTTTGGGTGTTAACATAAGCAATTTCGATATCCCCCTTTTGTTGGTGATCCCTCAGAAAGTGATACCGGATGTCTATGTGCTTAGTTCGGCTGTGCTCAACGGGATTATCCGTCATGCGGATTGCACTCTCATTGTCACATAGGAGAGGGACTTTGCTCAATTTGTAGCCATAGTCCCTAAGGGTTTGCCTCATCCAAAGTAATTGCGCACAACAGTGACCTGCGGCAATGTACTCGGCTTCGGCAGTGGAAAGAGCTACTGAGTTTTGTTTCTTTCAAGCCCATGACACCAGGGATCTTCTAAAAAACTAACAAGTCTCTGATGTGCTCTTTCTATCAATTTTACACCCTGCCCAATCGACATTGGAATATCCTATTAAGTCAAAAGTTGATCCCTTGGGGTACCAAAGCCCAAACTTAGGAGTGTAAACTAAGTATCTCATGATTCTCTTTACGGCCCTAAGGTGAACTTCCTTAGGATTTGCCTGGAACCTTGCACACATGCATACGGAAACCATAATATTCGGTCGAGATGCACATAAATAGAGTAAAGATCCTATCATCGATCAGTATACCTTTTGATCTACGGATTTACCTCTCGTGTCGAGGTCGAGATGCCCATTGGTTCCCATGGGTGTCTTGATGGGTTTGCCATCCTTTATTCCAAACTTTTTAAGTATGTCTTGAATGTACTTAGTTTGGCTAATGAAGGTGCCCTCTTGGAGTTGCTTGATTTGAAATCCTAGAAAATACTTCAACTCCCCATCATAGACATCTCGAATTTTTGTATCATGATCCTACTAAACTCTTCACAAGTTGACTTGTTAGTAGACCCAAATATAATATCATCAGCATAAATTTGACATACAAACAAGTCTTTCGCAATAGTTTTAGTAAAGAGAGTATGATCGACTTTTCAGACTTTGAAACCATTAGTGATAAGGAAATCTCTTAGGCATTCATAACATGCTCTTGGGGCTTGCTTGAGCCCATAAAGCACCTTTGAGAGTTTATACACATGGTTAGGGTACTCACTATCTTCAAAGCCGGGAGGTTGCTCAACATAGACCTCTCCTAGATTGGTCCATTGAGGAAGGCACTTTTCACGTCCATTTGATAAAGCTTAAAGTCATGGTAAGTAGCATAAGCAAGTAATATACGAATTGACTCAAGCCTAGCTACGGGTGCAAAAGTTTCATCAAAGTCCAAACCTTCGACTTGTGAATAACCTTTGGCCACAAGTCGGGCTTTGTTTCTTATCACCACACCATACTCATCTTGTTTGTTATGGAATACCCATTTGGTACCTACAACATTTTGATTAGGACGTGGAACTAAATGCCATACCTCATTCCTCATGAAGTTGTTGAGCTCCTCTTGCATAGCCACCACCCAATCCGGATCTCTTAGTGCATCCTCCACCCTGTATGGCTCAATAGAGGACACAAAAGAGTAATGTTCACAGAAATGAGCAACTCGAGATCTAGTGGTTACCCCCTTATGAATGTCACCAAGGATGGAGTTGACAGGGTGATCTCATTGAATTGCTTGGTGGACTCTTGGGTGTGGCGGTCTTTGATCCCTTATTTCTTAACAATCTTCCTTATCTTCATTATCTTCATCTCCCCCTTGATCATTGTCCTCCTCTTGAGGTGGCTCATCCT
Organism: Zea luxurians; assembly: GCA_029449295.1. Classification (NCBI taxonomy): domain Eukaryota; kingdom Viridiplantae; phylum Streptophyta; class Magnoliopsida; order Poales; family Poaceae; genus Zea; species Zea luxurians. The sequence goes on along the minus strand of JAOPSE010000010.1, from coordinate 4,225,220 downwards.
CTTGATCTTCATCCTCATTTTCTTGAGCCTGATCCTCATCTTGAGTGGGTGGAGATGCTTGCATGGAAGATGATGGTTGATCTTGTGCTTGTGAAGGCTCTTCGGATTCCTTAGGGCACACATCTCCAATAGACATGTTCCTTAGTGCGACGCACGAAGCCTCTTCATCATCTAGTTCATCAAGATCAACTTGCTTCACTTGGGAGCCATTAGTCTCATCAAACACAATGTCACAAGAAACATCAACTAATCCAGTGGATTTGTTGAAGACTCTTTATGCCCTTGTGTTTGAGTCATACCCTAGTAAAAGGCCTTCTACAGCCTTAGGAGCAAATTTAGATTTTCTACCTCTTTTAATAAAAATAAAGCATTTGCTCCCAAAGACTCTAAAATATGAAACATTGGGCTTTTTACCAGTGAGGAGTTCATATGATGTTTTCTTGAGGATTCGGTGAAGATATATCCGGTTGATGGAGTAGCAGGCGGTGTTAATTGCCTCGGCCCAAAACCGGTCCGGAGTCTTGTACTCATCAAGCATGGTCCTCGCCATGTCTAGTAGAGTTTTATTCTTCCTCTCTACTACACCATTTTGTTGAGGTGTGTAGGGAGAAGAGAACTCATGCTTGATGCCCTCTTCCTCAAGAAAGCCTTCAATTTGTGAATCCTTGAACTCCATCCCATTGTCACTTCTTATCTTTTTGATCCTTAATCCAGACTCATTTTGAGCCCGTCTCAAGAATCCTTTCAAGGTCTCTTGGGTTTGTGATTTTTCCTGCAAAAAGAACACCCAAGTGAAGCGGGAATAATCATCCACAATAACTAGACAGTACTTACTCCCGCCGATACTTATGTAAGCAATCAGGCCGAATAAATCCATGTGAAGTAGCTCGAGCGGCCTGTCAGTCGTCATGATGTTTTTGTTTGGATAGTGGAATCCAACTTGGTTCCCTGCTTGACATGTTCTACAAACCCTGTCTTTCTCAAAATGAACATTTGTTAGTCCTAAAATGTGTTCTCCCTTTAGAAGCTTGTGAAGATTCTTCATTCCAACATGGGCCACTCGACGATGCTAGAGCCAACCCATATTAGTCTTAGCAATTAAGCAAGTGCCTAGCTCAGCTTGATTGAAATTAACTAAGTATAGCTGATCATCTAGTACTCCCTTAAATGCTATTGAATCATCACTTCTTCTAAAGACAGTAACACCTATATCAGTAAAAAGACAGTTGTAGCCCATTTTGCATAATTGAGAAACAGAAATCAAATTGTAATCTAAAGAATCTACAAGAAAAACGTTGGAAATAGAATGGTTAGAGGATATAACAATTTTACCCAAACCTTGATTTCCATCCCCGAATGTGATAGCTCGTTGGGGATCTTCGTTTTTCTCATAGGAGGATAACATTATTTTCTCCCCAGTCATGTGGTTTGTGCATCCTCTATCGATTATCCAACTTGAACCACCGGATGCATAAACCTGCAAAACAAGTTTAGGCCTTGTTCTTAGGTACCCAAACAGTCTTGGGTCCTTTGATGTTAGAAACAAGCACCTTGGGTACCCAAACACAAGTCTTTAAACTCTTGTGTTTGCCCCCAACATATTTGGCAACTACTTTGCCTGATTTGTTAATTAAAACATAAGATGCATCAAAAGTCTTAAATGAAACATTATGTTCATTTGATGCAGCAGGAATTTTCTTTCTAGGCATTTTAACATGTGTGGTATGCCTAGAGCTAGAAGCCTCATTTTTATACATGAATGCATGGTGTGAAACATTATGAGGTTTCCTAGCATGAATCTTCCTAATTTTGTGCTAAGGATAGTTAGCAGGATATAAAATATAACCTTCACTATCATGAACCATGGGAGCCTTACCCTTAACAAAATTAGACAATCTTTTAGGGGCATTAAGCTTAACATTGCTCCCTTGTTGGAAATCAATGCCATCCTTAATGCCAGGGCGTCTCCCATTATAGAGCATGCTTCTAGCAAATTTAAACTTTTCATTTTCAAATTCATGCTCATTAATTTCAGTAGTTAATTTAGCTATATGATCATTTTTTTGTTTAATCATGGCAATGTGATCCTTAATAGCTTCAATATTAACATCTCTACATCTAGTGCAAATGGAAACATGCTCAACAGTGAATGTAGATGGTTTGCAAACATTTAATTCTTCTATCTTAGCATTCAATATGGCATTCTCATCTCTAAGACAGGAAATAGAATCATTGCAAACATTCAATTTTTCAATCTTAGAATTTAAACTAGCATTCTCAGTTCTAAGACTTGAAATAGAATCATGACAAATGCTAAGTTCCTTAGTTAAGTTTTCATATTTTTCTACTTCCTGAGCGTAAGCATTTTTCAGTTTAACAAATTTTTTGTTTTCTTTAATGAGGAAGTCCTCTTGGCTATCCAAGAGTTCATCCTTCTCATTAATGGATTCAACTAATGCATTTAATTTTTTCTTTTGGTCCATGCTAAGGTTGGCAAAGATAGACATTAAATTATCTTCACTATCACTAGAGCTACCCTCATCACTAGATGTTGTATATTTGGGGGTGGCTCTAGAGTGTACCTTCTTTTCCTTGCCATCCTTAGCCATGAGACACTTGTGGCCGATGTTGGGGAAGAGAAGGCCCTTGTTGACGGCGATGTTGGCGGTGTCCTCGTCGGAGGAGTAGTCGGTGGAGCTCTCGTCGAAGTCCCATTCCCGACATATGTGGGCATCGCCACCCTTCCTCTAGTAGTATCTCTTCTTCTCCTTCTTTTTCCCTTTCTTGTCGTCGTCCCTGTCACTTCCACTAGAAATTGGACATCTTGCTATGAAATGACCGAACTTACCACACCGATAGCACACCTTCTTGGAGCAGGACTTGTAGTCCTTCCCCCTCCTTTGCTTGAGGATTTGGCGGAAGCTCTTGATGATGAGCGTCATTTCCTCGTTGTCGAGCTTCGAGGCGTCAATTAGAAGCCTACTTGATGTAGACTCCTCCTTCTTTTCTTCCGTCACTTTGAATGCGGCGGGTTGTACTTCGGGTGTTGTCACACCCGTTTCTAGGGGTAGAGCCAGGTGCATAGCATATGTGTGCCAGGATCTATTTCCACACATATGTTGACGTCACAAGTGTAATATATCAAAAGAACAATGCATAAAAGCGTAAATAACGATTATATTAACATATTATACTTCAAACAGACATAATGTCTTAACCTTTATTCATCAAAGTATAGCGAAATATGAACATCCATCCACAGGAAGATGACCGGGGGTATCACTAGACTAGCATCCATGGAGATCAGCAACATAACTTCATCTGCAAACTTCTGATCAAAATTTAAGCAAGGGTGAGCTCACTTATGGTCGGGGCTCAGCAAGTGGGGGAAAAACTAATGCAAGTTTAACAAGGTGAGGCTAAGGTTGAGCAGTAAGCATTTTAGTTGGTCAACATTTTATTAACAACACCTGCCTTACTAATAAGTGTGAATCCCAAGTGTTGGGGACTTGTTCTCAAATGCTATGAATTAAGAACAAGGCAACACAAAACGTTAAAGGTTAATGCCCTTCGTCCTTCGAAGCATTATCTCCCTTAAGATATAATGGTCTTCAGACGAAGGTCATGAAGGATGTACATTCATCATCACAGTATAGACTAATGGAAGAAGAAGCATATGAAACATAAAACATGACACAAATAATTATGTGATTTTATTTATATACCTTTTATATATAAAGTAAATGAACATAAACAATATTGAATTACATTTATACCTTCAGCTTGACAGAAGGTGGAAATCCAAGCGTAACGCAACAGGGAATACAACTATACAAGTCAGCGTGAACAGTACGGGGGTACTGTTCTTCTATTTATAAGCACAGGATGCAGCCTGCGTAAAATTACAATCATGCCCTTCATATTCACTATTGACTTAATAACAATTTTTCGAGGACTAGATAGCCTTTTCCTCCTTAAGTCGGTTCCTCTTTCTGCTATTGAGCCGAAGCTCCCTTGCGCGTAGCTTCGGCGCTAGTTCGACCTTCGTTTCAATCCTGCTTTTCATATTGTGTATAGCTTCATCCTGAATCTGAAGGTTCCTGTACATACATAATACTTTGGAAAACATTGTTAATCATGTTTTTGAGGACCTTTGGAAGACGAAGGCCCCCAACAGTAGCCCCTCGCAGTATTAATTTGTTTTAAATAACGAATTTAGACTGCGACGTGAACGAAGGCCTTAAGCCGAAGGTCCGAAAAAACAACTTCCCTTTGTTAGAATAGCAGCAGTCGATGACAAACGGGGCCCACCAAGCTGCAAGGCCCTGGGCGTATAAATACGAACTCGCACCGGTATCGTTTGATACACTGTTTTTGCCATTTGGATTATTTTTCTCAAGCTTTTAGCTCTTGCTTACTAGCCTTCACTAGATTTTCAAGGTTTTTGAGCTTCGGTTTAAAGTTGTGTTTTCGCCATGTCTAAGGAAAAAATGACCAAGGAGAAGAAGGTTGTTGCGAAGACGAAAGTGACTGAAGAGTCGAAGCTATTTGAAAAGAAGAAGGATGCGGATCCTTATATTGCTGGATTTATTGAATCGATGGCAAAGACAAACACAGAGAAGATTGTTAAGGAGACACTGGAAGGTTTATCTGAAGATACTAGTGACAGCGATAGTTACGATGTGGAAAGTGGAGACGAAGATTCTGAAGATCGGCCCTGGCGGCCAAGCCATACCATCTTTGGGAAGTCGACTATTAAATAGAGTCATGTTGATGCTATGAGAGGAAGATACTTCCGCGACATGACTATTGTGAGGGTTGGAGGGGACAGCACTGCTCCTGCTCCTCAAGCAAATGAGGTGGTTATCTACCGAAGCTTTTTGAAAGCAGGGCTTCGGTTTCTATTAAGCAGGTTCTTAGTTGAAGTGCTAAAAATATTTCAAATTTTTCTTCATCAACTTACGCCTGAAGCTATAATTAGGATGGGTTTATTTGTCTGGGCTGTGAGAAGCCAAGGTTTGGAACCCAGTGCCAAAAGTTTTTGCAGCATGCACGAGCTTCTGTACGAGACGAAGGCCACCGGGAAGGAGCAATATCACAATAACTTCGGTTGCTACGGATTCGTTGCTCGATCCAATGCAAGCCATCTAGCTCTCACATTTCGAAAGAGATGGCCTGGAGCCTGGATGGAAGAGTGGTTTTATGTTAAGAGTGATTTGATTGAAAGGGAAGATGTTAAGGAGATCATCCAACACCCTATCTGGTCTCGCTTCGGCCTTCACAGGCCAAAGGTAGAAATCGATCAGAATGACGAAGCCTGCCAGAAAGCTTTTAGCAGGGTCTGTGCCTTCATTAGCACGAGGTATATTGTTCAAGAGCACATAGCCTATAGAGTATGGCCGCTTGTGGAGAACTGGGATATACCGAAGGAAACTACTGCTGAATCAACTGAAGGTGGGTTAGTTTGATTAAAATATACTTTCAGGTTCAGAGACCGGTTTGATGAGCCAAATGATGATTGGCTAAAAAGTATCGAGGCTATCAGCGACGAGCTACTTGGAACATATAGCAAAGCCGAAGATAATGCTCTGTCCGCAGCCTTCGGAGGTCGGGGGAAGAAAAGACTGAATAGAGTCTTTGATGCTATTGGCTTTATGTACCCCGACTACCGCTACCCACCACGGGGACAGGAGAAAAAGAGGAAGATTGCTGTTTCGGACATCCAAATTGATCCTGCGCTGAAGAGAAAAAAGATGAAGGTTCTAACCCACCGGTCGCGTTACATTGAACCGGTCGTGGTCCCTGACTTTGGTGCAGGGTCTTCTTCAACGGTCAAAGCAACACAGACTGCTCCGATTGTTCAGAGCACCATAGATCCGACTGTAATGCCGAAGACGCATACAATTGAAATAATCAAAGATAAGGTTAAAAAGGCTGAAGAGCCGAAAGTTGAAGTAAGAATGCCAAAAATTCTTAGCCCTCTGACGGAGGCAAGTCTGTCGAAGGCGCAAAAATCTTCTGCGGCGACCCCAAGAGGAGAAGGATGGCCAATGTGCTAGATGTTGTACTGGAGACTGCGAAGGCGCTGAGCCCTTCCCCTGCGAAGAGAATTGTTCAAGCTGAAGCCAAATTACATGCCGAAGTTGAAACTGGGCAAGCAGAAGCCAAAGCTGGGCCTTCAGTGCCCATTGAGACGGAGCCTATCGTGTCTGAAGAAACATAGGCAGAACAAATTGCTCCTAAAAAATTGGGGCCTTTACTTCCGAAGCTTTGAATGAAAATATTGACTACATTATTCGACATGCTTCGGGGAAAAAGCTGTCCGAAGAGGAAATTCTAGAAGCCAGGCACTATGCTCAAAATTTGAAATATACAAAAGGAGCCTTGGTTTTTCACGGGAGTAATGAAGATGATTTCTTATACTGTCTTCCGGACAACAAAGAAATATCTGTTTGTCGGGAGATAGGTACAAGCATGGGATTCTCGAAGCTGGAAGATGGCCTTTCACTCTTGTCGAAGGATGAACTTGCTGATAGCCTAGCATACAATAGCATAAAGGTATAAAAATTAGCTTTGAATTTGAAAATGAGGTATTTTATTTGTCATACTCAATTCTTTCCTCCTCTTGTAGGGCTTGATTTTTAGTAATGCCCTTAGGGCACAGAAAAATATCGAAGACGAAGGCTGTACAATGGCTCTGAACAACCTTCGTACAGAGGTGATTGAATTGAGAACCGAAGGTCTTGAAAAAGACAAAATCTTGATTTCTTTGGTTAACAAAGTGAAAGAAGATGAAGCTAGTTTCAAGGCTCAAACTGAAGCCCAAAAAATTGAAATTGAAGACCTTCAGAGGCAACTAGCCGAAGCCAAAGAAAAATGTGCACTCGCGGAAGCTAACCAAGAAATCAGAGAGTATTGGAAAAATCATTGAGAGAACAACATTGAAGAACTTCGCACTTCCAAGGAAAGATGTTTTGAAAAATCCTTGGACTATGTGAAGAAAATAAAAACTAGTTTCGCCAACGTGGGCGCCTACTCTACCGAAGAAAACTTCATATGAGGCAACCCCGAAGGCATTATTGAATGGATAAGTGGAGAGGCTGAATCTTTCAAAGAGATTTTAAGCGATCGTGGGGATTTTTGCGCGTTTTCCGGTGCGTGGGGGATTTCAGCTATCTTGGAGAAAGCAGGATGTGATCACGTCAAGGCCATGGTCGAAGCCGAAGCTGCCCTCTCCGTAGATGACACGAAGGATCCTTCAGCTGAAGCGACCTTGATGGGCAGAAAATTCTATAATGATGTCTGTGTAAATGGTGGCCGAGAGATGGCCCATAAAATTATAAATAAAAGTGAAAAAGACACCCATGACACCCGGATAGAAGCGAGATAGGCTGAAGAAGCTGTGGAACGTGAAAGACGTATAGGTATTGTTTATTGGCTGTTAGCTTCATCATTGTTTTTATGGCTTCGGACTTATTAACTTTTTCCTGCTTCAGCTGAATTATCTCCGCCGCCGGAACCGTTCAATCCCCTAGCGGATCCGGAAATGAAGCGTTGGACATTATAAACATAGCTGAATCCATTGTTGATGAAGTTGTTGACAAATTGCTGCACGAAGTTGCTGAGAAAGTTCTTAAAGAGGAATAGCACTTTTTGTAAAAAAAAACATTTTGAGATGGTCAATGTACCTTTATTATAACAAGACTAATATTTGTTGTGTATGGCTTTAAGTCGAATATGTAAACTATTGTAATTCATTTCTTTACGATGCATGAAACTTTACATACATACCATTTTTGAGCCTTCGGCGAAAAAACACCTTCCCTTCTTTTCATGCTTCGGAAAGAAAAAGATCCATACTTCGTAAAAATACCCATGCTTCGAAAAAATATCCACGCTTCGGAAAAAGGATCCCTTCTTTTGTGATAGGGCTAATGAAGAAGCCTGTATTTCTCAAAGCTTATTTTGTGCCTTAGCACATTTTCAATTCTATGAAGCATTTTCCGAAGATCAACTTTGTGTTCGATTCTCATGTTACTGATGCGATATGATGTATGATGTGATGCTATGCAGAATGATGTGATGAGTTGATGCAAAAATGATGCTAATGCCGCAAACACACACCCACACACCCACAGTGAAACACACAAGCTCTGCATCCCCTTAGGGATGTCTAGAATCTCTTTGCCGTTTATTTTTTGGCTTCACCGCTTATTTTTTGGTGTAAGTTCTGCATCCCCTTAGGAACGTCTTTTGAACTTCTTCGTCTTATATTTCAGCGGTATTTGGCTCTGCATTCCCTTTGGAACAACTTTTGAGCAGAAAACTTACACTACGCTCCCTTAGGAACGACTTTTGAGCTTCGGTAGAACTTATGCTGCGTTCCCTTAGGGACGGCTTTTGAGCTTCGACAATTTTCAGTTTCCATAAGTCTGTAAAGAAGATATATTCCATCTTGATAAAAGCAAAGAGTATTACAAGAATTTAAAACTAGGTTTACATTGTTTATTCGTTACTAAAAAACAAAATGACATAGAACATAAAAGTATTCCAGAGGGAGGATATTGTTCAATAAATGTGCTTTGACTCTAGCATAGTGTTGTTGACTGTATGAGCTTCGAATTCCTCCCTGAATTCACGTTGCTGTTGAGAGTGCTAGCGCCCTTCTAGCTGCAGGCTTCGGGAATGTGTAGGTTGTAGTGGTGGTGGCAGTGTAAGCTGAGGCCAAGAAGCCTGAGAATGGCTAGCCGAAGCAACAGAGGCTGCAGGATGATTGCCCACATACTCTGGTATGTAGGGAGAATGGCACGAAGCAGTGTGCAAGACCTGCTTCGGCTGATTCTGTCGAGCTTCGGCTTCTGCTATCTCCTTTTGCTTCTTGATAGTAATTTGGCACATTCTTGTAGTATGGCCCTTGTTCTCACTGCAGAATAGGCAATAGATTTTCCTGGGATGATCCCCATATCTTTCTCCGAAGCCCCTGGCGCCTCTGCCCCTTGGAGCTGGTGGCCTAAAGGAACTTTGATGCTGCCCCGAAGACTGTGAGGTATGCTGTGGCCTCTAAAGTTGGCTTGTTTTGTCGTCATTCTGACTAGTGCTGTGGATCGATCTGACATGCTTGGGGTGGATTCTTCCTCCGAAGCCCCTGGTCATTTTAGAGAATCTGTAAGCTTCCTCCCTTCTTTAGCGGAAGTCGTTGTCAGCCCAGATATATTCATCCATCTTCTGAAGCAGCTTCTCCAAAGTTTGTGGAGGCTTCCTAGCGAAGTACTGAGCTATAGGTCCTGGCCGAAGACCCTTGATCATGGCCTCAATGACAATTTCATTGGACACTGTAGGCGCTTGCGCCCTCAGTCGTAAGAACCTTCGGACATAGGCCTGAAGGTATTCCTCATGGTCCTGCGTGCACTAGAACAAGGCCTGAGCTGTAACTGGCTTCGTTTGAAAGCCTTGAAAACTAGTAATCAGCATATCCTTGAGCTTTTGCCACGACGTGATTGTCCCAGGCCAAAGAGAAGAATACCATGTTTGGGCTACGTTCCGGACTGCCATGACGAAGGACTTTGCCATGACAGCCGCATTGCCTCCGTATGAGGATATTGTTGCCTCATAGCTCATCAAAAATTGCTTTGGGTCTGAGTGCCCATCGTACATGGGTAGCTGGGGTGGCTTGTAGGATTGTGGCCATGGGATAGCCTGCAATTCTGCCGCCAAGGGAGAAGCATCATCAAAAGCAAAGGTATCATGATTAAAATCATCATACCATCCATCTTCATTGAATAAGCCCTCTTGATGAAGCTCCCTGTATTGAGGCCTTCGGTCTTGGTCATCTTGAGTAAGATGACGGACTTCCTCAGTAGCTTCATCGATCTTCCTTTGAAGATCGGCCAGTCGAGCCATCTTCTCTTTTTTCCTTTGTACTTGTTGATGAATGATTTCCATATCCCTGATCTCTTGGTCCAACTCTTCCTCCTGGAATGTCGGACTAGTGGCCTTTCTCTTCTGGCTTCGAGCCTCTCGGAGAGAGAGAGTCTCCTGGTTTGTGTCCAGTGGCTGTAGTGCAGCAGCCCCTGGCGCTGTTGTCTTCTTCGGCGGCATAACGAATGCTTCGGCTTGCCGAAGTTTGTGGAAGTGAGTACACCGAAGGTGGGCGCCAATGTTGGAGACTTGTTCTCAAATGTTATGAATTAAGAACAAGGCAACACAAAACGTTAAAGGTTAAGGCCCTTCGTCCTTCGAAGCATTATCTCCCTTAGGATATAATGATATTCAGACGAAGGTCATGAAGAATGTACCTTCATCATCACAGTATAGATTAATGTAAGAAGAAGCATATGAAACATAAAACATGACACAAATAATTATGTGATTTTATTTATATACCTTTTATATATTAAAGTGAATGAACATAAACAATATTGAATTACATTTATACCTTTGGCTTGACAGAAGGTGGAGGAAATCCAAGCGTAACACAACAGGGAATACAAGTCAGCATGAACAGTACGGGGGTACTGTTCACCTATTTATAGGCACAGGACGCATCCTGCGTAAAATTACAATCATGCCCTTCATATTCACTATTGACTTAATAACAATTTTTCGAGGACTAGATAGCATTTTCCTTCTTAAGTCGATTCCTCTTTCTGCTATTGAGCCGAAGCTCCCTTGCGCGTAGCTTCGGCGCTAGTTCGACCTTCGTTTCAATCCTGCTTTTCATATTGTGTACAGCTTCATCCTGAATCTGAAGGTTCCTGTACATACATAATACTTTGGAAAATATTGTTAATCATGTTTTTGAGGACCTTCGGAAGACGAAGGCCCCCAACACCAAGTATTCCCATTAAACAAAGGTATAAGCGTATATCAAAAACACTTAAGTGAAACCACTTAAGCAAACCATTGGCAGATCATCAGATCTCGATATATTTCCATCTTCAAGTTCAATTATCATGTGAGGAGTCCAGGTTGCTCATAACCGTGGGCACGGCTGATATATCAGTTTTACACTGCAGAGGTGGCGCATCTTTACCCATGAGTCACGATTCCCTTCTAGCCCAGGTTAGCTAGACCCATTTTCACTTCCGAGGTGAATGGCTAGGGTCTCACTACGAGGCTTTTCCCTAGAGTCCTCATTATGCAAATGCTGGAAATGGTCAAACTGCATAAAGCACGTAACATAACCAACTTATAGTCTAGTCTGCAGGGTAAAGCTTTGGGAACTATGCCCATATCCAATATGTCTGAGCCGGAACTACAAGCGCTTGCCAGATGCCCCCATTCCGGTCGACCACGACCAGCACCCAACATAAGACTTTCCTAGTTATTTAGCCAAGGGCGTCCCATACCACCCTCATGGTAGCACTGTTTTCTCGGGTGGTCACTCCATGTTCCAATTAAATCATATGATCTTGCCTAATCGTTGGATTAGCAACAATAAAGTAAACTTACCATTTGGAACATTAATATCATAAACAGGAGTGACTGCATAAATTTAAAGTTGTAGCAATAGCATAGCTACTTGATTAGATCATAATCCTAGGTTAAACAAGGAGTAAGGTAGGAAAGGTTAGGTGTATCTAAATAGGTAAGGTACCATAAATTACTTTTTGACCCTCTATAGAACATTAAATGTTAGTATATATATAGGAGTATGAGATGTGAGTCACTTCGATATTAAAATTTCAATACATATGATCCCATGTCTAAGTAGTATCTCCTTCAAGATACAACTCTCTTTTCTTTTCTCTTGACTCTCTTGACACTTCATAAAAATGTTATGGGGTGTATGATACTATGAATTGGAAATAGTGTAAGAGCTGATTTGGTGATCCGGGATCCCCGGAGGATTGGGGGGGGGGATTAAGGGAGAAATTAGTTCATTTCCCCCTCAATCCCCTCCAATCCTCCCGGAATCCCTTTGTCACCAAATCAACCCTAAAGGGTTGTTTGGATCCCTTCAAAGAATTGGAATCCACTTGATAGTGGTTTGGAATTTGATATTCCACCATTTTCTAAAGTTTACTATCTTAATTTTATAGGATCAGCGGGTGAAAATTGATTTTATGTAAAATTAGTCTATGTTTCAACTCTACAACTTATAATTAACTATTCGGCTCGTTCCCTATAATAAAAATGTACCATATAGATATCCCCTTTTATGGATAATAGTAGACATATATATTCTATATAAAACTATATTATTTTAATTGATCTATAATTAAATTTAAATTATTAGAATGGAATTAAATTATAAGGATCAAACAAGCCTAATTGAAAATGTGCCATGATTTCGTTGCCTTTTTTTATTATAACTATACGATTTATGAGTTTGTCGGTGTGTATTACCCCGTTTGCTTCAGTTTTTCATCTTTTGGGCACCAGAAGCTGTCATGGACTATCAAACGTCTAGCTTTTCAGCCCGCTTTTGAGAGAATCGTTTTGATGAAAACCATTCAAAATCAATGTGAACATGCAATCAACCAAATCGTTTTGATAGTAAGAATCTATCACTTAGATATCCCCTCATATCGATAATAGTAGACACATATATTCTATATAAAACTATATTATTTTAATTAATCTATGACTAAATTTAAATTATTAGAATGGAATTCAATTATAAGGATCAAACAAACCTAATTGGAAATGTGCCATGATTTCGTTGACTTTTTTATTATAACTATATGATTTATGAGTTTGTCGGTGTCTATTACCCTGTTTGTTTTATTTTTTTAGCTTCTGGCCACCAGAAACTACCGTGAACTACCAAACGTCTAGATTTTTAGCCCGCTTTTGAGAGAATCGTTTTGATAAAAAGCTTTCAAAATCAATGTGAACATACAATCAACCGAATTGTCTTGGTAGTAAGAATCTATTACTTTCTAGATCCTAAACCCTATAAATTTTTTTTATTTTTCTTCCTACATAATTCTCATGATACTCCACAACTAAATTCTCTCGGCAGTCAGATTTTGAGAAAAGAATGTAAAAAAACCATATGTGAATTGTGGGTGGAGGGTATTTTTTAAAGCGCGGTAATAAAGATGGCAAATTTGCAAATCTCTGACGTCAGCCGCCACCACCGTCTCGGCTCTTCTTTTCCCCCTCCCCGAGTCCCTCTCCGCGTCTCGTCTCGTCTCGTCGCCGCCCGACCCTCGCTCGCCTCTTCCCGAGGTCTCCACGATATTACATCCCCGATCGTGCCCGGGGCCTCGTTCCGGTACTACAATCGAACCGGTCCAAGTTCCTCTTTCCCCCCACGAATTTTGTTGGGGTTTTCTGCTGATTTCTTTTTCGGTTGTCGGTGCGGGTGCGGGCGCGGGCGCGGGCGCGTGGTGCAGGTAGGTGAGGGGGTCGGCGATGTTCTTCTCGGGTGACCCGTCGGCGCGGCGGCGGGTCGACCTCGGCGGCCGGAGCAGCAAGGAGCGGGACCGCAAGGTGCTGCTCGAGCAGACGCGCGAGGAGCGGCGTCGGCGCCAGGGCCTCCGACTACAGAACACCTCCGCCACGAAGATCCAGGTCTGTTCACGACTCGCGCCGGGTGCCCGTGCTGTGGCTCGGAGTAGGCGCTGGGGCAGTGCGATCAGGCACTCAGGCAGGGTTTAGCTGCCTCTGCTCTCGGTAGTGTCATGAGTTCTGACTGAGATTCAACTTTGGGAATAAGGCACTCAGGCAGGGTTTAGGCGCTGGGGCAGTGCGATCGGCGGTTGTGAATGGTCATGGTTTAGCTGGTCTACTTCTGCTGAAGACGGGTTCTGTGTTAAATGAGATGGATTAGTGTGTTCATGCTGCCTGTCCAGGCAAGCTATGGTAGCTTACTAAATCACATTTGAAGTTTATTGCAGTTACTTGGTTTTGTTTGCCATTGTGGACCTCCCCAGGATAGTCTAGGTGCTTATGAGTGGAATTACCATTCCGGTAGTCGTGCATATTAGCTGACATATGCATACTTTAGTTCATAAAAGATGGAGCTTGACTAATTATAAGCTGCAGAAATTCTTCAGAGGGAAGAAGGCTTTGGAATTGGCACGCTCAGAGGTTCGGAAGAATTTTTGCTCAACTTTTGGGGAGCATTGCGAGCGAATAGAGTGGTAATCATACCTAACCTGAAAGGCACATCACGTCCCTAATTGTCAAGCTCTCTGATTACTTTTGTTACTGAATCAGGAACAACTTCGGAACTAATTCTGACTTTCTTCGTCAATTACTGTTTTTCTTTAATGCAAATGAAGACAATGACATAGCTATACTTTGTCAAATCTGCAACTTGCTGCTGCAATATGTTAAACAAGGCGGTAAGTATTATAATCATAATATTATTTAGCAATGTTCTTTTCCTTTTTGGTACTGCATATATTTTATTGCTGAGCTACGGTTGCCCCTTGCCAAAACTGAAACTTTGGAATTGCATCTTGTTTATATAACGTAATATAACAAAGTTTAAGGACATGAAGTATCAAACCAGTTACTATTGAAGTAGTATTGCAATATAAGGACCGGGAAGGAAAAAGACAATTAAGGCATTCAGGTGTGTGCTATAGTTCTGATTTTGATGTACTCATGAGAAAACTTGAAATAGTAGAAGAGGATACATCCAATTGAGATCGATTTTCTGGATCAGATATGCATTTGAAAGTTAATTTCGAAGAGCTGATATACGTTGAATGCCAGCTGGGAGGAATTTGCTCCCACTGCTCTGGGTTAATTTTGTATCAAACATTATCAGCAAATATGCTGTCTGTTTAAATTTTACTCCATCCAGAATTTAGAGGCACACTGGGTCTGAAAATGCTTCTGTTGGTACCCTGAAACTAGGGTACCCCTTACTACTGTATAAAGACGCAGTGCCCACGCGACTATCACTTAGTCGCGTGGTGAAAGTGCTGTGTGTGGGACCAGACCATGACTCGCCCCAATCCCGGGCGGCTACTCTGGGTCCACAGCGGCGTCCGACTCCACCACATGGGCGGGTCCGAAGCCGCCACGTGTCTAGAGAAGGTGATATACCCCAAAGCATCAACAGTAAGTCCGGACCCCCACGGGAGAGCGCCGGACCTCTGGATATACAGTCCTCCGGACCTCCAAGGTTGGTCAAGGACCTCCACGTGTGCAAGCCAGACCCCTGGGATGGGATCCGGACCCCCCTCGTATGGGGTCCGGGCCGCCTGCAATGGGGTCCCAAGGTCCTAGGACAGAATACACCTGGGCCTTGAACAGGACCCAGGCGAGGGTCCAGTACCGACACGTGTCCGGACCTAGTCTAGTGCGGACCTGTCCACATACACTTCTGCTCCCCGCCCAGGCGGAGACCCGATGCTGCCACGTGGCCTGCTGCACGTGACGTAAGCCAACGGGCGGAGCCTGACGTAAGGCCTTAGGGTTACGCGGCCCCTGCATTTATTGTGGGTAAGGCGCGCCGCCTGTCCATCCCACTGACAGACGATGTGCCGCCTCAGCATTTAATGAGACCTGTCCATTCCGCGGACAGGCGGTGACCTGTCCATTCCGCTGGCAGGCGGCGACCTGTCCATTCCGCAGGCGGCGTGCCTGTCCATTTCACAGGCAGGCGGCATGCCCATACTGCCGCGTGCACTACGCCCATCATTGCTCGTACGTACCAAGGAAGCAGCCACCGCATATCAATACTGTGCGGGCTGCGGACATCAGGGTGCCTGGAGATTGCTCAGGCGTCACCTGCATTAGTTACTCCATGTATTTTCCATTCTGTTCCTGGGCCCACATGTCGGGGCTCAGCATCCTTGTATGTGCCTCCCTTGAGCTATAAAAGGGAGGACACACAACGTTACAAGGCAGACTCACTTAGACCGAACTCAAGCTCTCAAGCTCTCAAGCTTACACTCTCATACTCAATACTACACACAGTGGAGTAGGGTTTTACGCTCCGGCGGCCTGAACCACTCTAAACTCTCGTGTCTTCCTGTGTTCATCCACCAATCCACGTAACAGGCAAACCGCTAAGGCCCCCTCCGCATCTTAGGATTTAGGGCGGGTGCATTCCGCCACCCGGCCGGAGAATTTCCTCTCCGACATTTGGCGCGCCAGGTAGGGGCTTGGCATTTAGTTTTCGCCTGTTTTCTTGCTCGACACCATGGTCCAGATCGTCGAGCACCACGACTTCATTCCCGAGGACTTTCCGATGGAGGAAGAGGTTGCGTCTTCCATGCCACGGGCCTCCAATCGCCCTGCGCCTGGTGCTGCTGCTGTGCGCTCGACGCGGCAGCACACACTAGCGCAGACATCCAGAGCGTCAAGGGCTGCGTCTGGGGCCTTGTCTGCAGCTAGGGAGTTGCTACGCCACCCTCCTAGCTCCACGGCCTCGCCGGGGGCCATGAAGCAGTGGCGTGACGACGTTGACCGTCTGCTCGGCATGGCGCATTCTGGCTCAGCCAGGCCCAGGCCTCGGTAATTTCGACGTCAACATGAGGCGTCGGCATCGGTGCGCTCGCCCTCGGTGAAGGCTGCACCGACCGAGGACCTGCGGGCGGAGCTCAACCGCAGGCGTGCGAGAGAGGATGCTCCGGTCTCTCTGGAGAGGCCAGATGACCTGCGGGTAGAACTCAACCGTAGGCATGCGGGCGAGGATGCCCGAGTCTCTCTGGAGAGGGCGTGTGAGCGCCGACAGAACATCGAGGGTCGCAACCTCGACCTAGACTTCACTGCGGTCGCACCGCAAACTCCAAGGGGTGCCCGAATTCAGGCGGGTGTCCCATTGGTCGGTGTGGGCTGTGTCCGCCCTAGCGGATCATCTCCGCGCGGCGACTTGGCCATCCAAGTTCTGGCCACACCTGCCAGAAAAGTACGACGGTACGTTAAACCTGTCGGAATTCTTGCAGGTATACGTCACCGCTATTACAGCAGCAGGTGGAGACACTGCTGTAATGGCAACATATTTCCATGTAGCCTTGTCTGGGCCAGCCCGGACCTGGCTCATGAACCTCGCCCCGGGATCGATCTACTCCTAGGAAGAACTCTGTGCGCGGTTCACAGCGAACTTCACCGACAGCATGGCGTGGAGGCTCACCTCCATGCAGTGAGGCAGGAACTCGGGGAAACTCTCTGGGCTTTCATCTCCCGCTTCACTAAGGTACGGGGCACTATACCTCGTATCTCCAATGCTTCCATCATCACCGCTTTCCGCCAGGGGGTACGTGATGAGAAGATGCTGGAGAAGTTGGCCACGCATGACGTGGAAACTGTCACCACACTCTTCGCTCTGGCCGACAAGTGTGCCATGGCTGCCGAGGGTCGTGCATGGCACTCGGCACCACAGACCGGGGTTGCCCAGACGGGTGGCCCGGGTGCCGTCGCCCAGGATGGCAAAAAGAAGAAGAAGAAGCGTGGCCACGAGAGGCCGCAGCCTGCTGCTTCGGTTGTCGCAGCTGCGGCTGGGGGTCGGAACGAGCGCAACAAGCGCCCACGGCCACAGGGGGACAACAGCGGCTCATGCCCTATGCACCCCAACAGTCGCCACAGCGCCGCGGAGTGCCGCGAGATCATCAAGCTCGCGAAGCGCGTCAGCGAGCGACGCGAGCAGACTTCCAAGGATGGCTCCCCACCCCGTCGCCGGCCTGGCAAGGAGAGGGTCGACGACGGTGATGTAGCCGCGGGAGAGCGGGACGTCGGGTACTAGTCACCCAAGCGGGTCCTCAAGGACGTCTTCGCCGAAGACTCCGACTCCGATGGCGAAAGCGACCGCCGCAAGAAGCTGTACGTTATGTACGGCGGGAGCTGGGAGCTCACCTCCCGTAGGAACGTCAAGTCCCTGCGCCGAGAGGTCCTGTCGGCGACCCAGGGGTCCCGAAGGCTGCTCCACATCAGCGGTGGAGGGGCACCACTATCTCCTTCGGGGCATCCGACTGCCCCGACAACATGGCAGGGGCTGGTATACTACCGCTCATCACCGCCCCTGTCATCGCCAACATGCGGCTGCACCATGTGCTGATCGACGGTGGGGCTGGGCTCAACGTCATCAGTCATGCTGCATTCAAGCAGCTGCAGATCCCGGGGTCCCGACTGGGACCCTCTCGCCCATTCTCTGGAGTGGGCCCACAAACCGATGTATCCCCTTGGGAGCATCACGCTCCCGGTTACATTCGGGACCGAGGAAAACTTTCGCACAGAGAACGTCCAGTTCGATGTTGCCGAGGTTAACCTCCCCTTCAACGCCATCATTGGCAGGCCGGCCCTGTACCGGTTCATGGCCATTGCCCATTATGGGTATTTGGTCCTCAAGATGCCGTCCCCGGCTGGGGTCCTTACCGTGCGGGGCGACCGCGCCGCTGCGGTGACGGCGGTCGAAAAGCTGCACGCCCTAGCGGCGGAAGCTGCTCACCCGGACGACGGAGGGAAGGACCCCTCGACCTCCGGTACCAAGGCGCCTGCCAAGGTGCCAAAGGTGCAGCCGTCCAGAGCAGATGGTGGACCTGTAAAGACCATCCAGGTCGGCGCAGACTCCTCCCAGACCACCCGCATCGCGGGCAACCTAGGAGAGAAATAGGAACTCGCGCTCATCGCCTTCCTCCGGGCAAATGTCGATGTTTTCGCATGGGAACCGTCACAGATGCCTGGGATCCTCGGGGAGGTGATTGAGCACCATCTGAAGATCCACCCTGACGCCAAGCCGGTGAGTCAGAAGCCTCGGAGACAGTCCGTTGAGCGGCAGGACTTCATTCGCCAGGAGGTCCGAAAGCTGCTTGACGCCGGCTTTATCGAAGAGGTCCATCACCCTGTGTGGCTGGCCAACCCAGTCATCGTTCCAAAGGCGAACGGGAAGCTTCAGATGTGCATCGACTACACCAGTCTGAATAAGGCTTGTCCCAAGGACCCGTATCCACTTCCACGCATAGATCAAATCATGGACTCTACCTCCGGGTGCGACCTCTTGTCCTTTCTAGATGCCTACTCTGGTTTCCATCAAATCCGGATGGTTAGGGAGGATAGGAAGCATACTGCTTTTGTAACAGTGGATGGGCTTTGATGGAATAAGTCATGTGGTCGGCAGCAGTTGCAGTTTTGACTGCTGCAGGACAGCAGCAGTTGCAACAGGACAGCTTGCAGCAGCAGTCTTTTGACTGCGCAGAACAACAGTAGCAGCAGTCCTTTGACTGCGCAGCAGCAGCAACCTTTTGACTACTGCAGGACAGCAGCAGTTGCAGCAGGACAGCATGCAGCAGCAGTCTTTTGACTACGCAGGACAGCAGTAGCAGCACAACAGAGGACAACAGTAGCAGCACAGCAGTTTTTGACTGCACTTTAGTATCTAAAGGACAGCACCTGTGTGCTGCAGCGTGTAGTGTAGTGTGTAGTGCAGTGTAGTGCAGCCCCTAGGTTTATAAATATGTGTCCCCAACCCCTCTAAGGGTATGACATTGTCTAGTGTTTGAGGAAATAAACAGAAAATTGCCCAACTCATAGTGTCATCCTCTTGATGAGAGTTAGAGTCCCTCTACTTACAATTGGTATCGGAGCCAAACTATCTTGCAGCCTGAACATCTCTTGTTCATCTCCTTCCCACGCCTCTCCCCACACTCAGTCGGCAGCAAGAGCTCCAACTGTTCCTTCCTCTCCTGCTCAGACGAGCAGCCTTTCGTCTGAGACAGCCTCTTCCACACGCAGCGACCCCTCACTAGCCCACCATGTCTCTACGCTCGGTCACTTCGAGTGCGCGGCGCCAGCAAGAGGCCGAGGTCGCCGCGGCACAAGAACACGAGCGAGTAGCAGCAGCGGCTGCAGCGACAACGACGAGGGCAGCACGGTTGGCGGCGGCGGAACTGGCAGCAGCGAGAGCGGAAGTAGAAGCAGCGGAGGCGGCAGATGCTGCACGTGCGGCGGCAGCAGAGCTCGAGGTTCTGCGCGACAGTAGAGCTGGCAGCTCTGCTTCTGTCGACGACAACACCGACAAAGAGCTCAGGCTGGCGAGGGAAGCAACGCGAGAGCAGGCGACACAGTGGGCAGCCGTGCATCCCCATGGGGGCGCGCGTGGCGGCAGCCCAGATAGGCGCCGACGTGCTGACGGCGCTCCAGGCGAGGGCGCACGCAGCGGCAGCCCAGACGGGCGTAGACGCGCCGGCGCCGACCGAGTCGACAGAGATCGCGGCCTCTACAGGCGGCGCGACTCTCCCTCCCCGGATCGGTACCACGGTCGCCGCATGGCCCAGGCCATTGTCAGGGACATCGGTCCCGGCGGTGTGTGGCCTACCCTCACCAAGACCAACTACGTCGAGTGGGCCGCGGTGATGAGGGTACGGCTCCAGGTTCGCCACATGTGGGAAGCAGTTCGGTACGGCGACGTCGACGTCGACTACCACGAGGATCGGCGGGCGCTGGATGCCCTCATTGCTGCAGTCCCGCCCGAGATGCAGTTTTCGCTTTCCCAGAAGCGGACTGCCAAGGAGGCCTGGGACGCCATCGCTGCGACCCGCATCGGCAGCGACCGTGCCCGCAAGACCACACTGCAGGCACTTCGCAAGGAGTGGGAGAACCTGGCCTTCAAGCCAGGTGAGGATTTTGATGACTTTGCTCTCCGCCTCAACACTCTGTTGCAGAAGATGGTGCAGTTCGGCGACGACACCTACGATGAGGAGAGAGTTGTTGAGAAGCTCTTTCGTTGCATCCTCGAGAAGTACAAGCAGATTACTCGCTCGATCGAGTCTCTGCTAGACCTCTCCACGATGACAATCGAAGAGGCGATAGGTCGTCTCAAGGTGGTCGATGGCGACGAACCACAGGCTCCCTCTGGGCCTATCACTATCGGCGGGAAGCTACATCTCACTCGGGAGCAGTGGGAGGCCTGCCAGGGTGACAAGAAGAAGGGGGAGTCCTCCTCGACACGAGGCCGCAAACGCGGCAAACCGCGCAAGGCACGTGGAGGCGCCCAGGCCGGGGCGCGAGGACATGCTGAGGGTGGTGCCTGTGGAGGTGCCCAAGGCGGCGCCGTCGGCAACAAGAAGCCGGCACGAGACGACGGCTGTCACAACTGCGGCAAGCTTGGCCACTGGGCCAGGGACTGTCGGCAGCCACGACGTGGCCAGGCCAACGTCGCACAGGCGGAGGCGGAGGAGGAGGCCCTGCTCCTGGCACATGCAAACATCGAGCCATCTCCAGCGGCACCGGCCGCAGCGGCACTCCTCCACCTTGATGAGTCGAAAGCACGCGCTTTCCTCGGCGACGGCTCCAGCAAGGACATGATCAAAGGATGGTGCCTCGACAGCGGCGCCACTCATCACATGACCGGCCGACGGGAGTTCTTCACCGAGCTTGACTCTAGCGTTCGAGGCTCCGTCAAGTTTGGGGACGCCTCCGGCGTAGAGATCAAGGGCGCCGGCTCAGTCGTCTTCACCGCCGCGTCTGGTGAGCACAGGCTGCTCACCGGAGTCTACTACATCCCCGCGTTGAGGAACTCTATCATCAGCTTGGGACAGCTGGATGAGAACGGTTCGTGCGTGGAGGTTGAGCACGGAGTCATGAGGATCTGGGATCCCTCTCATCGCCTTCTTGCCAAGGTTCGCAGGAGTCCAAATCGGCTATACATCCTCAATGTGAAGGTGGCACAACCTTGCTGCCTTGCTGCTCGTCGAGACGACGGGGCATGGCAGTGGCACGAGCGCTTCAGGCACCTTAACTTCGAGGCCCTGAAGCGGCTCAGTGCCAAGGAGATGGTATGAGGCCTGCCGGGCCTTGATCATGTGGAGCAATTCTGCGATGTCTGCGTGTTGACAAAGCAGAGACGGCTCCCCTTTCCCCAGCAGTCGAGCTTTCGAGCCAAGGAGAGGCTCGAGCTCGTGCATGGGGACTTGTGTGGCCCGGTGACACCAGCCACACCAGGAGGACGACACTACTTCTTGCTGCTCGTCGACGATCTCTCCCGCTACATGTGGGTGATGATCCTTGGCAGCAAGGGAGAGGCTGCGAACGCCATCAGGCGTGTGCAGGACGCTGCGGAGGCGGAGTGCGGCCGCAAGCTGCGTGTGCTGCGCACCGACAACGGCGGCGAATTCACGGCGGCTGAGTTCACGTCATACTGCGCGGATGAGGGCGTTCGGCGCCACTACTCCGCGCCGTACAACCCGCAGCAGAACGGCGTCGTCGAGCGGCGCAACCAGACGGTTGTGGGGATGGCTCGGGCTCTCCTCAAACAGAGGGGAATGCCGACTGTCTTCTGGGGAGAGGCGGTGGTGACAGCGGTTTACATCCTCAACCGCTCGCCCACCAAGGCTCTCAACGGGATGACACCGTACGAAGCTTGGCATGGGCGCAAGCCAGCGGTCTCTCACCTACGGGTCTTCGGCTGCCTCGCGTTCACCAAGGAGCTTGGCCACATCAGCAAGCTCGACGATAGGAGCACCCCGGGGGTGTTCATTGGCTACGCGGAGGGCTCGAAGGCCTACCGCATCCTTGACCCAGGAACACAGCTTGTGCGCACGGCGCGCGACGTAGTGTTCGACGAAGGGCGAGGATGGGCGTGGGACAAGGCGGTGGACGACGGCACGACTCCGACGTACGACGACTTCACCATCGAGTACGTCCACTTTGAGGGAGCTGGGGGAGTAGGCAACTCTTCTTCGAGCAGGTCTACCCTAGCCCCCAAGTCTCCACCGACTCCAGCCACAACTTCGGCTACAACGAGTTCTTCACCACCACGCACTCCAGCCACAACCCCGGCTACAGCGAGCTCTTCGCCACCACGTACTCCAGCACCGACAATACCCTCTCCAGGAACGTCCTCTCCGACACCAGCTCGTGTCGAGCACGACCCAGTGGAGCTCGTGACCCCGCTCTCCCACGACGAGGAGCGCGTCGACGCGTGCTACGACGGCGAGCCGTTGCGGTATCGAAGGGTGGAGGGCTTTCTCATCGACCCGTCGGTGCTGGGCCCGACGTCTCGCATTCTGGCAGGAGAGTTGCATCTTGCATGCGACGATGGTGAGCCTCGGTCTTTCGCGGAGGCCGAGAAACACGCGGCTTGGCGTGCCGCGTTGCAGTCGGAGATGGACGCGGTTGAGACGAACCGCACTTGGGCGCTCGCTGATCTCCCTCATGGTCATCGTGCGATCACCCTTAAGTGGGTGTTCAAACTGAAGAGGGATGAAGCCGGCGCCATCGTCAAGCATAAGGCTCGCTTGGTGGCACGCGGTTTCTTGCAGCAGGAGGGGATCGACTTCGACGATGCCTTCGCCCCTGTGGCACGGATGGAATCCGTGCGACTCTTCGCGCTGGCAGCCCAGGAGGGCTGGCATGTTCATCACATGGATGTCAAGTCGGCGTTTCTTAACGGCGACTTAAAGGAGGAGGTCTATGTACACCAGCCGCCAGGTTTTGCGATCCCTGGCAAGGAAGGCAAGGTGTTGCGCCTATGCAAGGCCCTCTACGGCTTGCGATAGGCACCAAGGGCGTGGAATGCCAAGCTGGATTCCACGCTCAAGAGGATGGGTTCATGCCAAGCCCGCACGAGGCGACCATCTATCGGCGGGGCAATGGAGAAAATGCCCTGCTAGTGGGTGTCTACGTCGACGACTTGGTGATCACCGGCGCCAAGGATGCAGAGGTGGCAGCGTTCAAGGAAGAGATGAAGGCCACCTTCCAAATGAGTGACCTGGGGCACCTCTCCTTCTACCTCGGGATTGAGGTGCACCAGGGGGACTCCGGGATCACACTTCGCCAGACCGCCTACGCCAAGCGCATTGTTGAGCTGGCTGAGCTCACCGACTGCAACCCAGCTCTCACTCCGATGGAGGAGAGGCTGAAGCTGAGTCGCGACAGCACGACGGAGGAGGTGGACGCTACACAGTACCGGCGTCTTGTGGGGAGCCTTCGCTACCTCGTCCACACACGGCCTGACTTGGCATACTCCGTCGGCTACGTTAGTCGGTTTCTGCAGCGACCGACGACGGAGCATGAGCAGGCTGTGAAGAGGATCATCCGCTATGTTGTGGGGACTCTCGACCACGGTCTCTACTACCCGAGGTGCCCTGGGAGGCACACCTTGTCGGGTACAGCGATAGCGACCACGCCGACGACATTGACACCAGCAAGAGCACAAGCGAGATCCTCTTCTTCCTCGGCAAGTGCCCCATCAGCTGGCAGTCGGTCAAGCAGCAGGTGGTAGCCATGTCCAGCTGCGAGGCTGAGTACATAGCGGCCTCCACTGCTTCAACTCAGGCGCTCTGGCTTGCTTGCCTACTTAGTGATCTCCTCGGGAGAGACGTTGGAGCAGTTGAACTTCGGGTAGACAGCCAGTCCGCCTTGGCATTGGCCAAGAACCCCGTGTTACATGAATGGAGCAAGCACATCCGGGTGAGATACCACTTCATCCGTGACTGTTTGGCAGAAGGGAGCATCCATGCGCGCTACATCAACACCAAGGATCAGCTTGCCGACTTGCTCACCAAGCCCCTTGGGAGGATCAAGTTCTTTGAGCTTTGTTCCAGGTCTGGGATGGCTCAACTTTCTCACAAGACGACGCACAGGACTTAGGGGGAGAATGATGGAATAAGTCATGTGGTCGGCAGCAGTTGCAGTTTTGACTGCTGCAGGACAGCAGCAGTTGCAGCAGGACAGCATGCAGCAGCAGTCTTTTGACTGCGCAGGACAGCAGTAGCAACAGTCTTTTGACTGCGCAGCAGCAACCTTTTGACTATTGCAGGACAACATGCAGCAGCAGTCTTTTGACTGCGCAGGACAGCAGTAACAGCACAGCAGAGGACAGCAGTAGCAGCACAACAGTTTTTGACTGCACTTTAATATCTAAAGGACAGCACCTGTGTGCTGCAGCGTGTAGTGTAGTGTGTAGTGCAACCCCTAGGGCTATAAATATGTGTCCCCAACCCCTCTAAGGGTATGGCATTATGTAGTGTTTGAGGAAATAAACAGAAAATTGCCCCAACTCATAGTGTCATCCTCTTGATGAGAGTTAGAGTCCCTCTACTTACACTCGCAGCTTACCTCCTCCACGTAAGGAAGTTGGAGAAGGACTTCACGGCCCTGGAACTGCAACATGTTTCTCGGGCTGACAACTCCGCGGCAGATGAACTCTCCACGAGGGCATCAACTTGGGCACCCGTGCCCGAGGGCGTCTTCGAAAGACGGCTACTGAGACCCACCGCCCAGCCTGCCAAACTGGGCGAAGGGGGCGAGACTAGCACCTCGAAGCTAGCGGTCCCGGTGGCGTTACATCTGCAGAACCCACCAAAGGTTGTGTGTGCAACAGGGGGTCCTGCCTACCCCTTAGTGCCACAACTAGTATCTCAGAGTGGTCCCGATGCATGGATCTCCGAGATCCAGGACTACCTGAAGGAAAACATCCTTCCTGAAGATCATGTATCCGCAGAGCGCATAGTGCGGTTGGCTAAGCGATACGTGGTGGTGGAAGGGGATCTCTACCGCCGTGGCGCCAACGGCATTCTCATGCGGTGCATTACCCAGGAGGAGGGCCGTGAGTTACGGAGATCCATGGAGGAGAGTGCGGAAGTCATTCCTCATCCCGCACGCTGGTCGGTAAGGCCTTCTGGCATGGCTTTTACTGGCCAACCGCCCTCCAAGATGCAGCTGAGATGGTAAAGTCCTGCAAGGCGTGTCAATTCCACGCAAAGCAGATACACACACCAGCTCAGGCTCTGCAGATGATTCCGCCCTCCTGGCCATTCGCCGTATGGGGGGTGGATATCCTGGGACCGTTTCCCAGGGTCGTCGACGGGTACCGCTTCCTCTTCGTCGCCATCGACAAGTTCACAAAGTGGCCAGAGGCCACCCCTGTGGTCAACATCACCCAGGGTGCTGCTCTTGCTTTCCTCAGGTCGATTGTCTGTAGATTTGGGGTCCCAAGCCGTGTCATTACGGACAACGGGACCCAGTTTACAAGTCGGCTCTTCCAGGAGTATTGCGAGGGCATCGGCACCCAGCTCTGCTTTGCGTCTGTGGCTCATCCCAGGAGCAACGACCAGGCGGAGAGGGCAAACGCAGAAATCCTCAGGGGACTCAAGACACGCACCTACGACTGCTTGAAAAAGCATGGTGCAAATTGGGTCAGCGAGCTTCCGTCCGTGTTGTGGGGGAACCGGACCACACCCAACCGAGCTACCGGGGAGACCCCGTTCTTCCTGGTCTACAGGGCCGAAGCCTGCCTTCCCCCGGAAATCATTATGGGCTCCCCACGGGTCCAGGCTTTCGATGAGTCTATGCAGGAACAGCTACGACGTGAGGACGTGGACTTCATCGACGAGCGTAGATGGCGAGCGATGATCCGAAATGCACGGTACAACCAGGCGCTCAGGCGCTACCACCAACGGTTCGTGCATAGTAGGGAGCTCAGGGTTGGGGACCTGGTCCTAAGGCGAGTACTGAACCGAGAAGGGCTCCACAAACTCTCCCCAGCTGGGAAGGACCCTTCAAGGTGACGAAAATATGCCGACCCGGGTGTGTCCGCTTTGCTACAACAACATAGAGCATCTCCGTAAGTTTTACCCATAAAAACAAACCTGGGGATTCGGTTTTCTTCCTTTGTAACTAGGTTGCGCATATATGTACGTCAAGCCGGTGAGGTCCGCCCTCATAAACCCAGTCTATTGGCCTACACCCATGAATATCAAGTTATAAAGGAAAGATTCACCCACAGATTTGTTTTTGTGATGTTTTTAGTCTGCTTCAATTTACGAGCGCTATTTTCTATCTAACCCACCCATACAGTTCCCACCCTTGCTGGTATAATGACATCCGAATTGAGTAGCCAGGCTTGCAGTTTGGGACCCCTCGGCAGGGGGGTTCCGGCAGCCTGGGGGCCAGTTCTAGAAAACGGGTACTTGTCTCCTAGGGTGGTCCGGAGCCGTGTAGCCGCTTAGCTTGGTTCCGTACCCTAAGCCTGCACGCTCGACCACTCTGTGACGGGTATCCTAGTATTTGGAACTATAGTTCTGTGGGTCCGGCAACCTGGGGTCCGGTTCTAAAGAATAGACACTTGTATCCTGGGGTGGTCCGGAGCTGTGTAGCCGCTTAGCCTGGTCTCGTACCCTAAGCCTACACGCTCGACCACTCTGCGACGGGTGTTCTAGTATTTGGAGCTGTGATCCAGGGGGTTCGGGCATACGGCTTGGCTTCCCAGGCTAAGTCCTGCAGGTCCTGTTGCATGAATCAAAGGATAGAAGATACCAGCTGGCGGGTCCTATGGGTGTGCTACTAAAACTTCCTAGCTGAAGCTGTGTGCAGATCCAGGTCCCAGTCGAAACTACCTCCTGGGGGCCGAGTTACCAATTCTTTCTTAGGTATGCCGGTATCCAGCCTCGACACGTCGAGCCTACATCCCAGGGGGGCCAAGTAATAGGGAGAAGTTGGTAACGATGCACACAACAAGGACAAATAGCATACAGATAAGTGCTGTTTGATTAATACTTCTCAAAAGTATCTTACAAAACCAAAAATTATTACAAGCCGCTACCCAGCGGAACCCTTGCCCTGTTTCTGCAGATCTAGCTACTCATCATCGGCAGGATCCCGCTGGAAGCGCTCGGCCACCACCTCCACGACGTCTTGTACACCCTCCCGGGCGGCGTCTTCGGTGTTGGCCACCGGACCAGCGATCACCGACTCCAAGGAGATGGCCGGGTCGTGGCTCCGGAAGCACGTCAGGATATACTCGATCACCGCCCGGCAGAGCCTGCCGCCCTCGGCCTCCAGGCGGGCGCCAAGAATCTGGTCCAGGCGTCGGAGGCGGTCGGCGACGGAGTCCAGCACCGGGAGTGTGTCGGAGATGGACGTCGGCAGCTCCGACACCGGGATGGGACTCATCCCTAGCGGCACCAGCGCCGTGCTCGCCTCGCCAGCCCATGCAGTGATGCGCTGGACCCTGGCGTGATGCTCCGCCTGAAGATCTTCAAGTGCTTTCTTCGTCGCCTCCACCGCCTGGGGGCCCAGTGCAGCCTGCGCCGTCTGGAACTGCCGGA
This sequence comes from Zea luxurians, assembly GCA_029449295.1. Classification (NCBI taxonomy): domain Eukaryota; kingdom Viridiplantae; phylum Streptophyta; class Magnoliopsida; order Poales; family Poaceae; genus Zea; species Zea luxurians. Next base: position 4,197,267 of record JAOPSE010000010.1, on the reverse strand, counting down.
TCCGCTCTTCCAGCTTTTTCTCCTTCTCCTCCGCCTCGAGCTCATGCTCGGCCAGCAACTTATCCCGCCTCTCAAACATTTCCTCCCTGAAGGCGAGGTCCTTCTCCCGCCAGGCGAGATCCGTCGCCCGCCTATCTAGGGACGGATCCTTCTCCTTGAGGTTCTCCTCGGCCAGGGCAATGTTGCTGGCCTTGTCCTCCAGCTCATGCTCCCATTTTTGGATCCTCTCCACAGCCGCGGTCTGCTGGGTCCGCTGCTCTTCCAAGATTTCGTTCATGGCACTCAGCTTGGCACTCAGCTCTGTGACGACCTCCTCCCTCTGGTTCAAGGCCTCCTCCCTTTTGGCCAACCTCTTCTCCTTCCGGCTCGCCTCCAGCTCTCGGGCGTACACCTTCTGGAGGTCCTTCTTGTAATCTTTGCGGTCCCGCGCGAGTTCGGATCGCTCAAAGGCGAACTGCTGGGACGCTGCCTTGGTGCGCTCCTCCAGCTGGGTGCGCCAGTCGCTGAGGCGCTGGTGCTCAGATTCCAGTGCCTCCCATTCCCGTCGGATCGCCGCCTCGGTCTCATGAAGAGCCTGATGGGCACGAGACAGCACTCGGGGGAGGGGAACCAGCGCTGCTTCTGGCTCGGTGCCGGATCGGAGCCGGCGCCCAAAGACCACCTCCGTCTCTTCTGGAGTAGGCGGCGGGACAGAGCTGGACGCGCCCCCCGCGTCACCTTCGGCGGCAAGAGTGGGCGCAGTCGGGACCTCCTGTGCCGCTGCCGACGGTGTACTCGACGACGTCGCCGTCGTTGAGGCTACAGTAGCCGCCGGCGGCTCGCCGACACCACTTCCAGCAGATGGCTGCTGCTGAGAGCCAGACCCGCCAGCGGGCATGGTATCCGGCGGAGGAGGCGCGACCTTGGGAGCAGAGGGGGAGGAAGCCCTGGCAAGCAAAGGATGGGTTAAGACCCGTCGGCATGATAACTACACTGGTGGAAAAAAGGGGCTACACTTACTTGGAGCCCTGGACCTTCCAGCGACCCTGGAAGCGGGACGTCCGCTGCTGTTGTTTCTGCTGCTGTTGCTGATGCTGCCGCTGGTGCCCCTGGGGGAGATCACCCCCAGGTGGTGGTGGCGGCGGCGGGACCGATGGTGGTGGAGGTTGTGGTGGCGGCGGACCCGATGGTGGTGGTGGCGGAGGACTGCCGCGCCTCTGAACGCCCTGGGCTTGGGAGCCGGTCTCCTCAGCCCCACCAGCTGTCCTCTGACGCTTCTGGGAGGGGTCCGAAACCAGGGGAGGATCCGAGACAAGCGACCCGTCGACGCGACGCAGCTGGCGTCGCCTCTCTTCCTCCGACCCCCCGGTGCCACCTGGGGCGGAGGAACTGCTTGCAGCCCCTTTACCCTTGTCCGAAGGGCGGGGGGCCGCGGCGGGGGCGCTGGGAGCCACGCCGGCAGGCTAGGGGCCTCCAGCCGGCGCATCGGAGATCCGGATCCCGTGGTGGGGGTCCCAGCCGCCGGTCTGGCGAACCGCCACGCTGCTCTCGTTGAAGGTCGGCAGCGAGGCTAGGATCGCCGTCCTCAACCCTGGGTCGTCGCAGAGCGCAGGGATGCCCTGGGGGAGGATTAGGGACTCAGGAACGAAAGACTCACCAGTAATCCCCTTCACCAGGAGTTCCAACTCCTCCCAGGACAGGTCGGTACCCGGCCCGCGCTGGATTCGGCCGATGTCGTTCGAGCCGGTGACCCAGCAACACAGGCGCGCCCTCCTCTACAGCGGCGCGATCCGGCGCTTCAGGAAGTCACCGACCACGTGCATCGACGTCAGACCACCGGTTGCCAAGGTCTTGATCCTGTCTAGTATGGGCAGGAACTTCGGCGCCAGCGATGGCTTGGCCCTCCATTGCTTCCGGTCGAGTGCTGGCCCGTCGCCCGGCAGGACGAGGCGGTCATTGGCCTCGGCGCTAGCGATCACCCAGTCGTTGCGCAAGTTTTCCCACCTTGCGCCGCCGAGGGAGGGGATGTAGGCCACGGCTGAATCTGACCTTGTCTGGAAGTAGTAGGTGCCGAGGTGGTCCTTAGCCTTCCCAGACTTCACTAACACGAAGAAATGGCGGAAGAGGGAGGTGTAGGGGGCCACCCCCACGAACATCTCGTAGAGGTGGACGAAGATGGTCGCCTGAAGGATGGAGTGGGGCGTGAGGTGCTGAAAGCTGGAGCCCGAGCTCCTCCAACAGCAGCAGGAAGAAAGGCGAGATCGGCAGTGCCAACCCGCAGGAGAGGTAGGAGATGAACAGCACGAACTCCCCGGCGGCGAGATCACCGAGGGGAGTGGCGCCAGCGCGGATCCTTCCGGCGAGCGCCGGCGCACCCCATCCGAGCAGGTTGCACACCAGATTGAGCGCCGCCTCAGACTGGAAGCGGTCGGGACGAACTAGCGAAGTCATGGCGACGGCGGCGGCGCGGGTGTACAGCAGGAGAGCGCGAATGCAAAGGGGCGCAGAGAGCTCGAAGGCGAAAGGGCACATCGATTGAAGAGAATGCGAAAGCGTAACTGCTGCACGCGGGTTGAATCCTTTTCAAGGAAGACTCCCCCGCTCGCGCCCCAGGAAATCCTGTCCGACGCACACCTAACGCCCAGGTGGCCTAGTCCCTGACACGGGGGCCTGGGTCCACAAGTCATACAGTTGGTGCGCTGGTCTCCGAGTGCGAAGAAGGCAAACCGCCGCGCGGGGAGCGAGCCGCTGCGCACGATCGCGCACCGCCTCGGGGCCGCTGCGGAGAGATATTTATTAACCAAGGTGGCGGCAACGAGGCGCCCCGCACGTGGCCCGATGGAACCGCCAGACGTGGGGTCGTGGGTCAGTCAGCCGCGGGGACAAATGTGGCAGTTGACGTGACCGAAGGCAGATTGACAGCGCGTGCGTCACCAGATGCGTCGAATTAATGCGGCGCGTCAGCAGGCGTGCTAAGATGGCGCCCCAATCACCGGTCGTGCCATGTTGAGGCGAAGTCCAAGCTTTGGCCCTACCTGCAGGCTCGCATCCTTCCCCTGAGGTGGGCCCGGGGGCCATTATCGGTACCCTGAAACTAGGGTACCCCTTACTACTGTATAAAGACGTAGTGCCCACGCGGCTATCACTTAGTCGCGTGGTGAAAGTGCTGTGTGTGGGACCAGACCATGACTCGCCCCAGTCCCAGGCGGCTACTCTGGGTCCACAGCGGCGCCCGACTCCACCACATTGGTGGGCCCGAAGCTGCCACGTGTCCAGAGAAGGTGATATACCCCAAAGCATCAATAGTAAGTCCGGACCCCCACGGGAGAGCGCCGGACCCCTGGATATACAGTCCGGACCTCCAAGGTTGGTCCAGGACCTCCACGTGTGCAAGCCGGACCTCTGGGATGGGATCCGGGCCCCCTCGTATGGGGTCCGGACCGCCCGCAATGGGGTCCCAAGGTCCCAGGACAGAATACACCCGGGCCTTGAACAGGACCCAGGCGAGGGTCCGGTACCGACATGTGTCCGGACCTAGTCTGGTGCGGACCTGTCCACATACACTTCTGCTCCTCGCCCAGGCGGAGACCCGATGCTGCCACGTGGCCTGCTGCACGTGACGTAAGCCAACGGGCGGAGCCTGACGTAAGACCTTAGGGTTACGCGGCCCCTGCATTTATTACGGATAAGGCGCGCCGCCTGTCCATCCCACTGACAGGCGATGTGCCGCCTCAGCATTTAATAAGACCTGTCCATTCCGTGGACAGGCGGCAACCTGTCCATTCCGCAGGCGGCGTGCTTGTCCTTTCCACTGGCAGGCGGCATGCTCATACTGCCGCGTGCACTACGCCCATCATTGCTCGTACGTACCAAGGAAGCAGCCGCCGCATATCAATACTGTGCGGGCTGCGGACATCAGGGCGCCTGGAGATTGCTCAGGCGTCACCTGCATTAGTTACTCCATGTATTCCTTCCATTCTGTTCCTGGGCCCACATGTTGGGGCTCAACATCCTTGTATGTGCCTCCCTTGAGCTATAAAAGGGAGGGCACACAATGTTACAAGGCAGACTCACTTAGACCGAACTTGAGCTCTCAAGCTCTCAAGCTTACAGACTCTCATACTCAATACTACACACAATGGAGTAGGGTTTTACGCTTCGGTGGCCTGAACCACTCTAAACTCTCGTGTCTTCCTGTGTTCATCCACCAATCCACGTAACAGGCAAACCGCTAAGGCCCCCTCCTCATCTTAGGATTTAGGGCGGGTGCATTCCGCCACCCGGCCGGAGAATTTCCTCTCCGACAGCTTCCGAGATTCACAGGTGCCCAAGTTGTTGCATGCCCTGGTGCTGACGCTCATGTCCAGTCTTCCCGTGTGGGAGTTGCTTCGACATGTTGGCTTTTGAGTCACGGGAGAGCACAGGCCTGGGTGTTATGAGGGAGTGTATGCATGTCGCCTTGCAGGGAGTTGGAACGTGCGGCCTGCAGGGCCTGCAGAGTGGGAAACGAAGGGTTTATCAGCATTCGGAGCTGAGAATTAATGCTACTTAATTTCTCCTCAGTCTTGATGAAATCGCTTGTGCGCCTGTAAATCCCCGCGGAGGGAGTATTAGCTAACATTCGTACTTAACAAAAATTATTGCGCCCTGCCCCCATTTACCCTCACATGTGGACTCGCTAGGCTTTGACTATATATACATTTCTCAGCAGTGGTGAAGCTATAGATCAAATTACAGGGGTGTGTGCCTGCCTTATAGATTCGTAGACTTGAACCGTAACCATATTGAAAAATCGATCTACTCAATTGTATTCTATTTTTCGTGGGTGCATCTGCACCCACAAGCTTGTATAAAGCTTCACCGCTGTTTCTCAGACATGTGTTAATTTTATTAATTATCTTATCCCTATTTGATTCTGCTGTTACTTTGTCATAAACTTACAACCTCATTCATAGCAATGCTTAGTGCCCCATTGATTCTGTATGTAAAAAATGATCCTTCTGTTTGTGTTTTTTTCAAGTAACATTGATCAATGATATGACGGTTAATTTCTCTAGACGTTGTTATTTCATTATGTTATTTGCATTTTTGAACTCTTCAAGCATTAGAGGATTCCAGTTAGTTTAATATTTGGTACGACTTGCATTTAACTTGGACACAATCTTCTCATCTTGATGTTCTATATTTGTTCTCCTTGTTTTTGTAGCATTGGCTGTATTGATATTTTCTTGTTGCAGGAGATGTTGTAACTCTCTTTGCTGGTGTGAATGGCTCCTCACTGCAACCTCTCGTTGCTCACAGAGTAAAAAAAATTACTCTCATCTGTGTGCAAGCAGTCTATCAAAAGAGGTAAGTTCAACCATGCAAAACTGTTTTAGCATTTATTCTTCTTTGGGCATTTCTTTGTGAACACATGTTTAAAACTATCTTCTTGTGTCTTTAATGCCCCCCCCCCTCCCCCAAGTGCAGCCTTCCTGCATCAGAAGTTAACAACATAACATGTGACATCGTTATATGTTTTGGCAGGCATGATTGGGGCAGCCAACTTTTGACAACACCTGGAAGCACATCAGTGCCTTCTGTCTCATTACTGGAAACTGTAGGTTGCTTGATAAATCCAAAATTTCCTTGGAACTGCAAAGTAGTAGGTTATCTTCAGCAGAGAAAGATCTATTGCTTATTCCGTGGAATTGTCATATCTGTACCAGTAAGTTCTGTTTCTGTGCTATACTGCTATGGTCTTGTATTTGCTCTTTGACATCCATTTGGATATTTTTAGTTCACCTGACCCTGATAATTGGCACTTGATTGTACATGCCTCTAGTTCCTTCAGTATTGCTATGTAACTGCTAACTTCTTTTAAGAAACAACCCCCTTTCTTAAAAGGAATGAAATATCTTGTTTGTGAAAGGTCCTTTAGCTGAGTTGATCAGGTTGTCTAAGTAACACTCCTCAGGTCCAGCGTTCAACTTTCCGTGGGAGCGAATTTCAGGTTGGGGTTAAAAAACCCTCGTTTGTCTCACGCCAAAGCATAGGTCTAAGGTCCAGCCTCTGTCGCAGTCGTTCTCACATGGGCTACGGTGCCACTGTATATGAGGGGGTAGGGGTTCGGGGGTTTTCTGGACCTGTGTGAGAAATTTTTAATACAATACTCGGGGGCTGTCTTACTCCCTGCAGGTCGAGTTTGTTTATTTCTGTAACACCTAAGGCATATGTCGAAACCATGTGTATCAGCCAGATTTACTTTTTAGGCAAACCATGTTCTGTCATTTATTTGTCTGATAGGTTCTAAAAATAAAAATATCATTTGTCTGGTAGATGACACATGGAGTTTACTCTAATAATGCTAGTGCTACAATGATTTGTTATATAGTTTTTTCTGATCTCTATGACTGTGATACAGCAAAAGGTCAGAAATTCTGGGCATTTTGATGGTACATCTGTGCTGGAGCAAGTTCTCATGCTTGTTGCTTCACATGTTGGCCATCATCCCTGTTGTTGTCTGAAAGTGGATCCAAGATGGAGTTTCTCTTCTCAACTTCTGTCCATCCCTTCTCTATGGCATCGTTTACCACACCTCAAGAAGGTCAGCGTTTCCCTTAATATCTTTGTTTGGCTTTTTGTTGGATTATTTCTAATGATTGACAAACATAGAAATTGCGATACATTTGTTACGAATAAAGGGAATTACAAATAAAAGGAGACAAAACTGAATGATTGTATTGAGGCCCAAAGGGGGACTATATATAGAGTACATGAGGGGCACATGAGGGAATCCTTGTCTAGGAGATCACACTAATACCCTTGACTATTATACCTTAGCACCCCCTCTCAAATGCAACATGAATGCAGTGACATTGCATTTGGATAGTTGGCACTATATGTAAGTAATGTGGATTGGAAAGATTAGTTGGTTGAATTTGTCGGAGAGAAAACTCCAGCCGGGTGGCAGAATGCACCTGCCTAATCCTAAGAACAAGGGACAATCTAGGGTTTGCCTCCCTGGGGGTTCAAGTGAGTCTGTCCCCCAGGGGTTCTAGTCCCTAGGGCACTTGAGTCCATTCCCTTGCAATGCCTATGCCCTCCCTTTTATAGCCCAAGGGGAGCACGTATAAGGGAGCTAGGTCTCGACATGTGGGCCTAGGAATACTAAAAATATGAAGCGCGAAGCAACATATAGAGTTGATGGACCAAGGTCTTCCCCTGTAGCGAGCAAGTATCCTCTCTTGGTCACCGTGCGAGCTCCTCTGGCCAGACTCGTCTTCGCTCCGTCTTGTCAACTTGTGGGTGAAGGCTCTGAGGTAAGCTGCGGTGTATACTACCCCGTCGTCTTGCGTAGGGGAGTAGGTGGACGGTGTCGTCCTGTCCCCTCTGCCTATCTTTTCGCTTGGTGCTGTAGTGGGAACAACTAGAGTCATGATGGGAGTTACCCACACGTGGCACAATGGGTCAATGGTCTTCCCCTCGGTAACCCGCGGGTTATTGGCGCACTCAGGCGTTGCGGACTGCACACGCCGCCTGCATTTAATACGGGGCACACGCTACCTGCCACTGGTGTGGACATGTGCACATCCTGCCCATATTTAATGCGGGCGGCCCTCGTGTCAGAGGCTTGTGTCAAGCGACGCCTGGCAGCTTTCGTGATACGCCTCGGGCCACATGGTATCGCACCCCGCCTGGGCAGAGAGAAGTGGTTGGGAGTGCATGCAGACGTGGTAGCTTCGGACCTCCCCTGTCCGGGAGTCTGGAAGGCACTTGTGGAGGTTCGGGTCGCATTCGTGATGGCCCGAACATGTGGCGGCACCAGACCTCCCCTGGCTGGAGGTTTGGATAGCACACGTAGGGGTCCGGCCCCAGACTGTAGATGCCGAGCAATCCCATCGACGGGGCGCGTGATGGCGCTGGTGGCCCGGAGTCTAGTGGCCTCATCGGGCCCAAACTCTAAGTTGGAGTAGACTGCTCGTCATCGTATGGCTACGGATAGCCACAGGGGTCCCACCTAGACATAGCAGGAGTGGGTACCCCATATTTGGGGTACCGACATAGTTGATAGAGAGGAAATACATGTACATATATAGGGGAGGAGGTCTGGAGGCTAAAGGAAACTTACTCAATCAAGAGATATGACATGATTTTGATTGATAGACTCCTCCCCAAATCTCTATCCTATCCTTCTATACAAGGCTAGCCGACTATGGAAGCTAGGCTCTAGGCCGCACAAGTATGGCAGTAGATAACTGTCTAACACCCCCCGCGGTCGAAGCGTCCGTAGAGCGAACGTTGAGGCTATACCAAAAATCAGTGAACATCGAAGATGGTAAGCCTTTGGTGAAGACATCAATGTACTGGGAAGTCGTCGGGGCATGGAGGACGTGAACATCACCAAGAGCAACGTGCCCCCCTGAACAAAATCTAGATCGATCTCCACATGCTTTGGTTTATTGATGTTGGACGGGGTTGGAGGACATATAGACATCACTGATGTTGTCAAAGTAGACCATGGTAGGGATGGCAACGGGTATAAAACCCGCGGGTATAGGGTTTACAAACATCTACCCGCGAGATAAATACTAAACCCGCAGTTGTACCCGTTACCTGCGACGAGTACAATATAGCATTGCTCTATAGGAGGCTGCTATCCGTATTGTTTGTTTAAACTTGACAGACATTTGCCATTGAGGCTGCTACCCGTATGTGCACACACACACGCACTCCGAGGACTGCTCACTGTGCTTTTTGTAAGCTACTACTCTATGTTGTAAACTAGGTGTATTCGTACTGCTACCCATTTTGTTTGTTTAAACTTGGCAGGCATTTGCCATGAAGGTTGCTACCCATATGTGCACACACACATGCACTCTGAGGACTGCTCGTTGTGCTCTTTGCAAGCTGTTACTCGATGCTATAAACTAGGTGTATTCGTGTATGTAACCTGACCTTGTTCAAAGTTGTCCTAAGAGTGTTATATATATGGGTACACGGGTATACGAGCATGTGTGCAACTTTTTTATACCCACAAGAAAAACCCCGTCAGGTGAAGAATCAAACCCACACCCGTACCCACGGGTATAACCTCACATTCAAACCTGCATCCTATCGAGTTTTTACCTGCGGGCACATAGGTAAAATGTGCTTGTTGCCATCCCTAGATCAAGGGTGTCATGGGCTGGGGAGCGTGCAGCTCAGTCAACAGTTGGTGGAGCTAGGTGGCCTCAGCAACAGCGTTAGCGACAACACGATATTCAGGTTCAGCACTAGAGCGAGAAACCGTATTCTGGCGCTTGGAAGACCATGTGACAAGATTGTTGCTGAAAAAGACAACATAGCCACAAGTGGATTTCTGTGTGTCCGGGCAACCCGCCCAATGTGCATCAGAGTAAACCACCAACTGAGACTGTGAAGTCGGTCGAAGAAAGAGGCCCAAATGCAGAGTGCCTCGAATATAACACATAATTTGCTTGAGGGCAGCCAAATGTGGTTCTAGTGGGTCATGCATGTGAAGGCAAACCCGCTGAACTACAGTGCTAGTGGAGGTGATAGGGATGAGATTTCCATTACCGACAACGATGTGTGAAGGAATATGCCGAGACGGGGGAGTGTGAGAAATGATATCAACGTTGGAGGTCATGTGACTGGTGGCACCGGTGCCGAAGTGGCACTCATGCTGGGCTGGTTGTTGTAGAGTGACGATATGGAAGTTAGCATCCAGGGTGTGCTGGTCTCAGACCGGAGTGGGAAAGGTCAGGCTAACATAGCTCGGAGGCGGCTCGGAGGAGGCCGAAGGGACCCCCATTGCCCGACCCACTGGCCAGGAGGCTTGGGGAGGCGGGTCGGTCCAGGAGGCGGGTTGTGGGAAACCCTAACCCTAGAATAGGGTTGGGAGATGTATTAATAGACTTGAGGTAACAAGGCTAGGCCCATTACGAAGGGGTGTGAGGGTAATTACACGAGGAGAACCCCAAACCCTAACGGGCATTCTACACCCCTCGCACTCGCAACTCTATCCTGTATACATGGAGACTAGCGAATGTCTAAAAATACACTCGACGGTAACCCCTTGGTGAAGATGTCGACGAACTGCAGCGTGGTGGGAACGCTGAGAACCCGAACATCACCTGCAGCGACACGCTCGTGGATGAAGTGTAGGTCGATCTCCACGTGTTTCATGCGCTGATGCTGCACGGGATTGGTGGAGAGGTAGACGGCGCTGACGTTGTCGCAGTAGACGAGGGTGGCACGCTGAAGGGAGCTGTGGAGCTCGTGGAGGAGCTGGCACATCCAGGAGGCCTCCGCCACATCGTTGGCCACAGCGCGGTACTCGGCCTCTGTGCTGGAGCGGGAGACGACGGGCTGCCGCTTGGCGGCCCAGGAGACGAGGTTGGTGCTTAGAAACACGGCGTAACCGGAAGTGGACCGACGCGTGTTGGGGTAGCCGGCCCAGTCAGCGTCGGTGTAGACCACGAGCTCCGATGTTGGGGATGGTCGGAGTAGGAGGCCGTAGTCGAGTGAGCTGCGGAGGTAGCGCAAGATCCTCTTGAGAGCGGTGAGTTGGGGCTCCCGCGGCATGTGCATATGCAGGCACACCTGCTGGACGACGTAGGTGATGTCGGGCCGGGAGAAGGTGAGATGCTGGAGCGCGCCGGTCAAGCTCCGGTAAGACATCGCGTTGCGACCGGAGGCTCGTCGTCCTCAGAGAGCTTCGCCTGAGTGTCGACATGCGTGGAGCAGGGCTTGCAGTCGGACATGTCAGCCCGTTCCAGGATGTCGATGGCATACTGGCGTTGGTGAAGGAAGAGACCCTGGGGCCGGCGTTCGGCGGTAATGCCGAGGAAGTGGTGGAGGGGCCCTAGGTCCTTCATCGCAAACTCCCGCTGAAGGGCGATGATCGTGCGCTGTAGAAGATCGGTGGTGGGTGCTGTGAGCACAATGTCGTCGACGTACTATAGGTCTTCTATTATCTTACAACATCTAAGCAAAAAAATGTCAAAGATCGACGAGGCCACCTCTGGTAGCAGCAGATGGATGCTCCCCGGGGGCAGCGCAAGAGAGGGGAAGAGTGGTAGATGCATCTAAAACCTATAGCTTTGGTACCATGTTACGAATAAGTGGAGACTGAAACTGGATGACTGTATTGAGGCCCAAAGGGGACTATATATAGAGTAGAGTACGAGGGACATTAGGGAAACCCTAGACTACTAGGGGATTAAACTGATACCCTTGACTATTATTCTTTAAGGAATTAAGTTCCTTCACCGATTATTCAATGGTAATATATCTGATGTGCTTGTTCTTTATACTTCAGGTTTTCTCAGTTAACGGGTTCAGCAAATATTACATCCATCAAATAGCTTGCTTTTTGCCCAGTCTTGCTGATGTCCTTCCAAATGACATATCAGCTAATCATCCAGGATATGCGTGTGTCCTTGCAAATGTTCTTGAAGCTGCAACCTGGATTTTGTCTGATGCTAAGTTTGCTTCTGATTCAGTAGGTTTTCTTCTACCTTCTGGGTTTCTACTTTCTAGAGCATTTTGTTTGACCACCAAAAGTTGGTTCATGTTGTGAAAACTGGCATTAAGTTGTTATTCCAAAGTAGCTTTTAAATCCATGCGTTCAGATAAGTAAGATTTAGGTCCAAGTATCCATGTCAAGCAGGTTGTCTTTTCACCCCTTAGGCTACTTGATGAATTATGCTACTTGCAAAATTCTTAGATGCATTCTTCTGTTATTTCTTATGTAAAAAAGGGCATACCCAAGTCCTGGAGGCTCCCACATAAGTGGGGTCTGGGGAAGGGATAAACCGAGACAAGCCCCCCCCCCCCCCCCCCCCCCCCCCCCCCCGAGAGGCTGCTTTGAATCCGTGACTCAGTGAGACAGCTCTCACCACTGCACCAGACATGCCCTTCTCTATCTCTTATGTAAGATAATAGCAAATCTCAGTTCAATGCTTGTTTCCCTTTTTGCTTATTTGGAGTCTAAGCTAGCTGATTAGCTTCTTGTGGATGTGAAGAAGAGTCTTTGACTCAGTGTCCTGATTTTGAAAAACAATGTCCATTTTCTTGTGGATTTGGTCTAATTTCATGCATTGTATACTAGCCATTTCTTTTTGATGACCTCGGTTGCTGCTAGTATATTGATTTATTCAGTTGACAGCAAATGTTCTTCTTGGATGTGAAGAAGAGTGCTTCTAAAATCTTAACACAACATAGGGACTTTTAGTTTCAGTACATGAACCAGTGCAGCTAAAATAAATAGGAAAGTGTGGAATCTACCTCTTGTTTTTCATCTTAATGGTGTAGTGTAGTGGGTGGTGGGTGTTGTAAGGGTTCTTACCCCTTGTTTTTCTTCTTAATAGTAAGTAAGATACACAGCTCTCCTGTGTACTCGAGAAAAAAACAGTGGAATCTATTTTTCATACTTTTCAAAGAGCTTTCCATGTCGGTTATATGTTTTTTCTTGAATACTATGTAGGTTATGTGAGCTATGCTGTCTTAGCTAGTTTTTCACTGTCCATATGTGTGATTTATTTGTTTCTAAATATTTTCCATGCATATTCTTTCCAAACCAGGCGGTTGACGTCATTGCTGTTTCTACCTCGTTGTTGGATACCTTGCCAGCAGTCACAACACCTACTGAAAGTAAGTTACATGCCAGCAAATTATGAACTCTGATCTGTTGGAGCATAGCAAGGAAGCTATTTTTTTGTTGGTATGTTGTATGTATTTGTAAGGGTTCTTGGCCCTTTTCTTCTTAATGCAAAGAAACACAGCTCTCCTGCTTTTTTGCGAAAAAATAGCAAGGAAGCTGAGCTAGCTCAGTTGGTTTTGGGTGTGGATGTATGCTCAAACCATCTAGGGGCAAGTCTTTGAGGCAAATTTGGGTGCTTATTTTCTTCTTAATAAAATGCCACCTAGTTCCTTCTAGGTTCTAGTTTTGTTTTCGGTGGCATAGCTTAGCACTGTGTTCATGTGGCCTTATTTTGTTATTATTCAATTTTATTGAAAATCTTTGTTAGCTCTTTTTCTCGGAAAACGCAGGAGGGCTGCACATCATTATATTAAGTAGAGGGGAAAAAGTCCATGTGGACAGATACAAGCATCCCAGGCCCCCTTAAGGCGGCCGAAAACACAAGACAGGAAAAGATCCATCAGGAGATACAGTAGAAAACACAACCACACACAACCCACTAAATCCTTCCTGCCGAGCTAAGGGCTGTTGCAAGGCCTAAACATTCCAGATGTTTGGCCCCAGCCATTACCCAACACGCTAGCTCATGAAGCAGGGATATCTGTACTTTGGCAATTGATGAACATTTTAATGGACGTATATTTAAAAACTACTAACTTCACTGTCCGAATTTACTCAAGGATTCATGGGACAAATCAGCCATGACCTGCAATTAATAAACTAGCAATTGAAGGAGCCAGAGAGTATTTATCCTACATGGCCACACACTAGGGTTTGAATGCCTTTGGCCTTGATAGACATGGATCTTAAAGAAAGATTTAAATTTGACAAGCAAGTGAACCATCTGAGAGGAAATAATATTCAGTCAGTTAGGGCTTATTTGCATGGAGGATTACTTCGACAAATCCTGAAAATTTTTAGAGCAGTCCCTCTTATCTGAACTGGGCCTAATTCCTTTCCATCTGTGCATAACATGTACATAGCTTTTCAAAGCATACCTATTAAGCCAATCACGAGGCTATGAACTAGGACTAGGTTCCCTGTGGGATCTAGTTATTGCATATCAAAGGTCTGACTAATATGATAAGATAAACTCTAAATCTCTAAGACATGTTTTTTTTTAATATATACAGGGGCAGATGATGATGATGAGACACCCATGGATGTTGATATTAAAATTAATCTTGATGTTGATTTGGAAAGACAGATAACTGCAGCAATTGATCCAAAGCTATTTCAACATTTGGTACGAATCCTAAACAACTGTGGATGTTCTTGCCCATGACCCAATGGGGCTTCTTATTCTTTTATATCCTGTTTGACCATAGGTTGTCTAATTCATAGGTGAATGCTCTCTTCAGAGGTACATTAAGCATAAATGATTCTGATCTGTCTGAACCATCAGATGCTGAAGTGGATGCTGTAGGATGTATTTGTGCTTTTCTTCATGTCACATTCAATACATTCCCTCTAGAGCGAATTATGACTGTACTGGCCTACCGGACTGAAATTGTTCCTGCACTGTGGAACTTCATAAAGCGGTGCCATGCAAACCGAAGATGGCCATTTTTTCCGAAGTTTGCATCTTCATTACCTGCTGATGCTCCTGGTTGGCTCCTTCCCATGTGTGTATTCTGTCCCATATACAAGTAAGGCAGTCCCCCCTTCCTTACTGTGAAACACCTGTTAGCCAATAATGTTTTTTTATAACGGCTTGTTTTATCAATTTATTGGGTAGAAGTGCAACAGCTTCCCTCAGATGCTTTGTCTTTGCTTCTCATACCAGGCACATGTTGAAGATCATTGATAATGGGGAGTTTTATGAGCAAGAGAAACCCCTTTCCCTTAAAGATTTGAAGTCCTTGGTTCTCATTTTAAAGCAGGTATAATAACACAGAGCTATTACCATTGTGTTATCATAAGCCATTCTCGTGCTGTGTTTAGCATACAATTTTTTTAAACATCATAGCTGTTGTTAGTTACTGTGGTCCTCTTATGCTTTCTGTTGTTGGTTATATAACTCATTAACTCTCCCTTTGTTCTGATCTTATGGAAGCTCTGTTATTGGTGGGTGCACCCTGTTTTCAAGCATGCTTTTTTTTTCTTTCTCGAAAGCACAGGGGAACTGCACCTTTAATTATATTAAGAAGAGGAAAAACATAATACAAAAAGACGCTCCTTACGGAGGCCAGAAACAAGCATAAAGAAACAAATCCATGAGGAATTCAGGCTACTGACAAAGGAGCAGCCAAATAGGAGAGACCCTTGGCTCCTGCTAGCTCCCAAAGGTTTCTCTCCTCATTAGCCTGCTTCAGGATTCGAGAAAGGCTGGGGGTCTCTCCATCAAACACGCATCTATTGCGGAGGTTCTATATCTTCCAGGCACCCAAAATGATGAGAGAATCCAGCCCTTTCTTGACCATTCCCTGCACTGCCTCTGCAGCCCCCTTCCACCACTCTAAGAAGGATATGAGGACAGGCTGTGGGGCTAGGGCATGTAACCCAAATTTCCTTAAGAGCATATACCAGAAAATTCTTGTGAAGACGCAGAAAATAAGGAGGTGGTTCATGGTTTCATCTTCCTGGTCACAAAGAGGACACCTGTGCGGGTGATTCAGGCCCTTTTTGGCCAGACGATCAGCAGTCCAGCATCTGTTGTGTGCCACCAACCAAATGAAAAAACGACACTTTGAGGGGGCCCAAGATCTCCAGATTCTTTTGTAGTGATCAAAAGTAGCAGATCCTAAGAACAAGCCTTTATAAGCTGCTTTTGCTGTGTATTTACCATCTGAAGCAAGGCTGAAAACATGTTTATCCCTTATGTTTGGCTGTAACTCAATCTCTGAGAGGGTTTCCCAAAGATTTAGATAATCAACCAAGGCTCTTACTGTAAGAGCCCCCCTAATATCTGAAATCCATCTCCTGTTTAAAAGTGCTTCTTTCACCATCCTTCTGTTAGCAATTCTTCTTGGAATTGACTTGTACAGGCTGGGGGCAATATCAGAGATTCGAGTGCCATGCAGCCATCTATCATTCCAGAACAAGGTGTTTGAACCATCCCCAACCTTAGAAATAAGGGCCATAGAGAAAAAAGCCCTAGCTTTGTTTGGGACCTGTATGGGAAGGCTTGCCCAAGGCCGCCCCAAATCTGTTTTCTGTAGCCACAGCCATCTCATGCGGAGAGCCCAACAAAGCTCTGGGAGACTAGAGATTCCCAAGCCTCCCAGCTGAAGGGGTCGACACACCTTTCCCCAGGCAACCAAACAATGTCCTCCCTTTGCTTCCTTTCTGCCTCCATAGAAAACCTTTTCTTATCTTATCAATGGCATCTAAGGTCCATTGGGGAATGTCAATTGCCATTGCTAAATAAACCGTCATGCCTGTGAGAACATGTTGCACCTGAATTCTCCTTCCTGCTTTGGACATCAAGTCAGCTTTCCAATTAGGGAGTTGATCTGCAATTCTTTCAACAAAGGGCTGGAACTGCTGCCGAGAAAGCTTATGCAAGGATAGGGGGAGCCCCAAATACCTGCAGGGGAAGGTTGCCATCTCACAAGGCAGCAAACTCTGAACTTCCATCAAGGTCCCCTCGGGGCAATGAATAGGATATACGTTTGATTTCTGTGCGTTATTTATGAGGCCAGAAGCATCTCCAAAAAGTTACAGGATGTCTAAAGTGATAGAAGTTTCTTCAGCAGTAGGATGTAAAAACACAGCCACATCATCTGCATATATAGAAATCCGATAGAGCTTCTTTCTTCTAGATAACTGTTGTAGCAAACCTGCTTCTTCCGCTTTAGAGAATAAGAGGCCAAGAACATCCATAACTAGGATGAATAGCATGGGGGAAAGAGGGTCTCCCTGCCTAAGCCCTCTCCTATGGGCTATATGTTCCCCCGGGGAACCATTGAGCAGCACTTGTGTAGTGGAGGAAGCCAATAACCCACAAACAATATCCCTCCAGATATGACCAAAACCAATCTGCTGCATGACTTCAATTAGGAAGGGCCAAGACACTGAATCAAAAGCCTTAGTGATATCAAGTTTGAGGAGCAGGCGAGGCAGTTTTTGCTGGTGTAACAGCCTTGCAGTTTGTTGTACCAACATGAAATTATCTTGGATGAACCTCCCCTTTATAAATGCGCTTTGAATCGGAGAGACCAACTCATTTAGCCTTTTGGCCAGCCGGTTAGCAAGCATCTTAGTGATCAGTTTTGCAAAACTGTGCACAAGACTAATAGGCCTAAAGTCTTTGACCTGCTCTGCCCCATCTTTTTTCGGTATCATGGTAATAAAGGTCGTGTTGAGCTTGTAGAAATTGTTGAACTTCCTGCTCCAAACTGCCCTAACTGCAGCCATAACTCTGCTTTAATACTTACCCCAACAATCTCTATAGAATCGCCCTGTGAATCCATCCGGCCCTGGGGCCTTATCCAAAGGCAAGCCTTTAATGGTTTCCAAAACCTCTTGTTCTGAAAAAGGGGAGTCTAGATCATCTAGATTGTGTCTAGGCAGTCCAAGGGCATCCAAATCGATAGTCCTTTCCCTGATTCCACATTGTCCAATGAGGTTTGTATAAAACTGATCCAATACTGCTGCTTTTTCAATATGGTTGGTTAGGATACGATCTCCATCAACCAACATGGCTACGAAATTCTTCCTCTTACGATGCCTTGCATGCATATGGAAAAATCTTGTATTCGCATCCCCCTCTTTGAGCCATGAGATTCTTGACCTTAATCTTGCCATGGTTCGTTCGAATGAGGACAACAACAAAGATTGTTTTTTGAGCCTGTTTTTAAACCAGATCAACAAAGATTGTTTTTTGAGCCTGTTTTTAAACCAGATCTCTGCCGGGGTAAGTGGTCTTTCGTCATGTGCCATCTCTAGCCTATGCAGCAATTCCTTTGCCAAAGCTAACTGCAATCTTACATGCCCAACCTGCTTGTCACTCCAACCTTGCAATCTTCTAGCTGTCATTTTTATCTTCTTCTCTAGAGTCTCGAAAGGGCATCTGACAACGTCGACTGAGACCCAAGCTGAATGCACTTCCTCCTGAAAACCTTCAAGCTTGGTCCAAAAGGATTCGAAATGGAAACGCCGTTTTCTAGGCTTATTGTCACTGAGTCCCAAAAGCAAGGGACAGTGGTCCGAATCAAGTGACGCAGCACTATGGAGAATAACTCTAGGGAAGGTTAACTCCCAGTCCACAGAACAAAACACTCTATCAAGCTTAACAAGGACAGGGTTATCTTGCTGGTTAGACCAAGTGAATTTGCGTCCTAGTAGCGGAATCTCCTTGAGGGCAAGATCATTGATCAAACCCCAGAAACGACCCATCATAGCTCTATTATAATTGGAGTTATTCTTATCTGATGTTTTATAGATGAGGTTAAAATCCCCAGCCACCAGCCATGGACCAGCACAGGCTGTTCTGACATCTCTGAGTTCCTGAAGAAAAAAGAGTTTTCCATCATCTCCCTGAGGGCCGTACACACAGGTAAGCCACCAAGCCTGCCCCTGCTCCCTGCACAACTGGACTGAAACACTGTGATTGTCGATTCTTTGCTGCCCTGTATGACCTATATGTCTTTTCCATGTGATCAAGATGCCACCACTTGCACCTATTGATGGCAGGTAGACATAGTCAGAGAACTCAGCTCCAAGCATGGAGAGGATAGTTCTTGTTGAAATGCTCTGCATTTTAGATTCCTGGACACAAACCACATCCACTTGAGAAGAGTCCACTAGCTCTTTAACTGAGTCTTGCCTTACTGAGGAGTTCAGTCCTCTCACATTCCAGAATAAAATTTTGTTTGGATTCATGGATAACAGTCTACAGAACACTACCACAAAGAACGGGGGGAGGAACCTAGGCTTAAACAAGCACTTCTGGTGGCATGGGCCAACCAAAAAGGGCTGACAAGGCCTCCACCTGGTTCTGAGAAAGTGGGTGCTTGAAAAGCTCTGCATAAGCCTTGAGGGCTTCCTGACTGATGCCTTCATCTTCAGTAATGATCTGCAGGGCTTTCATGGCTTTTTTGGTGGCCCTGCCACCCCAATCTTGCATGCTGAATTCCACCCCAGCTCCAGCGACACGTCGGCTTCGTCTTGGCACAACAGCAGGTGTTGTTGGAGAGGGAGGAGTTGCTTTCTTGCTGTTTTTGTTTGGTATCAGCAGACAAGCGTTAGGTCTTCTACAAATTTTGTTGAGGAACTCTTCCTTTCTTGTCTCAGACGGAGCACCCATGGTTGTGAGGGCTTCAGGTCCTGGATCAGTTGTATGCCCATTCTCCATTACCAGCAACTCCCTTCCTGTTCCATCTTGTTGACCGTCATGAGATTGACTTGCTCTTGACCCTCTGCGGTAATAGACTTTCAGAATTCTAGTTGGCTCTGTCTGCAAGGTTGCAGCTGTCTCAAGCGACCCAGGCAGATACTAAGGCGAGACAGGCTCAGGCATGGCCATCTCCAGCAGCCCAGTATCTTCAAGTGGCGAGATAGCATCTGGGGTCATCTCTGGCGTCCCAACTCGAGGCCGAGGTGAGACATGCACAGAAGGCACGATCTCAAGTGACCCAGCTCGAGGGTGGGGCGAGACAGACCCAGGCATCATCGTGTTCAGGAGCCCAGATAGACAATGGGGCGAGACCGGCGTTGGAAGCATCGTCTCTAGCGGTCCCGGGCAAGGCTGGGGCGAGACAGGTCTTGGGAGCCATGTCTCTAGCGGCCCAGTTGGCCGATGGGGCGAGACCGAGGCATTCCAGGCCATCTCAGGCGGCCCATTCAGGCTCTGGGGTGGGCCTGGCTCTGTTGGTTCACCAATTGACATATCCACCAGCACGTTTCCAACAGTCATGTCGCATGCAGCAATCAAGTGGCATCGTGGACTGTTTATCTTCCCTGGGGAGATCTGTCCCTCAATAACTGC
The DNA here is from genome assembly GCA_029449295.1 of Zea luxurians. NCBI lineage: Eukaryota > Viridiplantae > Streptophyta > Magnoliopsida > Poales > Poaceae > Zea > Zea luxurians. The sequence continues at coordinate 4,177,672 of JAOPSE010000010.1, read as the reverse complement.
CTCGGTAACCTCTCTGTCTTCCTGGGGCTCCTCGGATACCGGTGTTTCTTCAATACGCAGAGAAGAAAGCGCATCACGCTCAGGATGTTTTCAGGCATGCTAAGTCCCTGTAGTAATTCTGACTGGGATACAAGTTCCAGTCCTGTTTTATACTTGTTAACTAAGCCTATAAAAATTTGAACAAAAATAGTTTCATGTTCTGAAACTGTCAAAAAGAGGGCATACATCATAATTCATAACTATTGTTTCAACTGTGATTTGCTGTCCTACAATATTGAGTGTTCATTGTTGGTTTCGATTGAATACTACATGAATCTGCAGGCATTATGGCAACTTTTGTGGGTTATTCCATCCTCTTCTACTCAGAAAGTGTCATCCAACCCTTCAGGCCTTAAGAAGTTGTCAGTGGAGAATGTCAAGACCAGAGCTAGGGTTGGGTTGTCTGAATTGCTCACACAGGTTGATAATCTCGTCTTGATACCATGTTATTATTTCTTCTATTGGTTTCTTTGAATTCTGATTTTGGGCAGGTTGTGTATCTTTTTTGTTGTAAGGACTTTGAGAAAATGCAAATGATACTGTATGCATACTGGACTTACTGGTGTTTCTTTGGGTAGTGCACATGTGGTCGGTTGTCTCGGGAAACACATCATGAACCTTATGCTGTGCCATGAATTTCTGTTTATAGTTTTATTCAGGGCCAAAGGATGGTTCTTCAGTTACAAGACTAATATTTGAGCATTAGTATTATTTGTTTTGCAGTCATTTCTTGTTTATTTATATGAATTCTGTCTGTCTGTGAGTGGTTTCTGTTGACTATTGCTGTTTTATGTTTGTTTTGATTAAAACGTGCAGCTACTCCATATACGGAGTATTATTTAATTATAAGATATAGTTCATTATGTTAATTTAAGTGCTACCTCATTGCAGTTGCAAGACTGGAACAACCGACTTCCATTCACTTCTGCAAGTGATTTCTATTCCCAAGAAGCAACAAGCGAAAATTTTGTGTCTCAGGTATGAATGCATATGCTGTTTTGGATTAATTGAAATGTATTTCATGTGTTCATTCTTCTATGACTATGCATGTGTTTTTCAGGCAATACTTGGTAATACTCGAGCATCAGAGATCATAAAGCTTGCTCCTTTTTTGGCTCCGTTTACCAGTCGAGTCAAAATATTCACTGTAAGTTACCGCTAATTTATCGTGTAAATAGTGCTGACTGCTGAATAAGACATGTGTGTACTTGTTCAAAAAAGTATAATTGTTATAAATTGCTTGAAAACGACAGCTAGCAGCTGAAGTAAAGTGGAGAAAAGAATGCACAGATAGTAAAATTCAGGAGTAAACTTCATACTGTTTGTGAGAAAAACAGCTGGAATAGCACAAAATAAAAAAACTGCTTACACCTATTGCTGCTGAAAATTTTCTTTTTTTGTTCAATGATGGGATTGATAATTGATTTGTTCCATGAGCATGTGGCATAATCTCCTTATAGGCTAAAGATTTCATTGTTTTCATTTTCTTGAGAAGCATGTAGCTATGGCTGTTGACCAATTTTCAATCATGAAACTATTTTGAGCAATGTCTTAAGTTTGGTACATATTTTAGAACAATGCCTTAATTTTTTAAAACTTTCTGTGAGCAGTCCCAATTAACGAGTTCTAGACAATCAACATCACATTCTGCATTGACAAGACAACGGTTCAAAATAAGAAGAAACCGACTTCTGGAAGATGCTTTTGATCAGCTAAGTTTGCTTTCTGAAGAAGATCTCAAAGGACCGGTATGATGATATACTCTTATCTTTCCTCATGGCTTTAACACATGACACATATTCTGCTGAAGTGCTAATAGCGTATGATATTTCAAACTTCTTGATGTATGTAGATTCGAGTTTCATTTATTAATGAACATGGCGAGGAAGAGGCTGGAATCGATGGTGGTGGAATTTTCAAGGATTTCATGGAAAATATTACTCGAGCCGCTTTTGATGTGCAGTACGGTCTCTTCAAGGTATCTGTTTTTTTTTTGGGTTGATGTCATTACAGCAGTAATGGCCATTATTTTTATGTGCAAGGTTTTAAAGTCGGCTAGTCGACTGTAGTCGCCTGAGCGCCGATAAGGTGACTAAACAGCGATTAGTCGTCGATTTGCTCGATTAGTCGAGCCTAGTCAATTTCTAGTCGTCCACCTATAATAGGACCATGTGTGTGTATATATATCAATATATATAGTTGTAGCAGGACTGCAGGACAAGAGTAGCTGGAGCAGGACAACAGTATACTATATTGCAGATCAGCAGATCTATTGACAATATCACAATGTAAATGTACAAGCATGTTTTCACTAAAAGTAAAAGGTAAAGATCACTTACCTTAGATATCGTAGCTGGAGCAGGACAACAGTAACCCTAATCGAGCTCGCTCTAGCGATAAGGCCGACTAATCGCGATTAGTCGGACGATTTTAAAACCTTGTTTATGTGTCCGAATACCTGTTGCGTGCCACTAAGTTAGTTGAATGATGGTTCACACATGTATTTTTTTTTGATGTTTTTTTTTTTCTGGAATACGCAGGAGAGCTGCGTATCATTGCATTAATAGAAAGAATAGAAAGGGGGATAGAATCCCGGTACAGAACACACACACACACACCCCACTTAAACACTAACTAACTAAGGATCACCGACTATCAAGGAGGAAACACGACCCACAACACTGATCTAAGCTAGCAACTCATCAACTTGGAGGAAGGACAGAGCCTTGGCTCCAGTCAAGGACCATAGCACCGCCTCTTCCCTGGCCACTCTAAGGGCAGTGACCAGGCTGGGATTACAACCATCGAAAACACATCTATTCCTATGCTTCCAAATGGTCCAAGCACCTAGGATCACTAGAGAATTAAAACCTTTTCTCAAAAAATCAGAAGCCCGAGAGCTGCTAGACTTCCACCACGACTCAAAGGAATCCTCATGAGTTGGACATAGAACCTGCAGCCCCACTAAACTAAGGAACTGAAACCAGAACTGCTTGGCAAAAACACATTTGACCAGCAAATGATTCATGGTTTCAGCCTCTTGGTCGCACAGGGGCACTGCTCAGGTCGGTCTAGTCCTCTTTTTATAAGCCTGTCAGCAGTCCAGCACCTATTATGTTCCACAAGCCATATAAAGAACTTGCACTTGCCAGGAGCCCAAGATTTCCACACACGTTCTGCTGGTTCGAACTGAACCGAACCAAGGAAGAGAGCTTTATAAGCAGAACTAGTTGTATACTCCCCTGAAGCGCTGAATTTCCATAAGTGGCGATCCCTTATTCCAGGTTGGAGCTCAACTGCATCAAGCACTTCACAGAGTTCCAAGAATTCAGCAATGACTCTAACTGAAATTGCCCCATTCACATCGGAGATCCACTGAAAATTAGGGAGCACATCTTTGACCAACTGTCTGTTGGCAAGACGCGGGGGCACCAAATCAAACACAGCAGGAGCTATGTCTTTAATACATTTCCCATCCAACCATCTATCCTTCCAGAAAAGAGTATTGGCTCCATCACCGATCTTAGTAATAATGGCTGCAGCGATCAGATTTTTAACCACTTTACATACACGAATGGGGAAGTCCGTCCAAGGCCTACTGGGGTCTGTTTTCTGCAGCCATGGCCAGCGAGCTCTCAGAGCCCAACATAGGTTCTTTAGCTCACTAATCCCAAGACCACCCAGCTCCTTGGGACGGGTAACCTTAGGCCAAGCCAAGAGGCAATGACCACCGCGGAACTCTTTCCTGCCCCTCCAAAGGAAGCCCTTCCTCAATTTATCAATAGCTTTGATGGCCCAAACAGGAAGGTCGAGTGCCAAAGCTGCATAAATCATTTTTGCCGTCATGACAAACTGTATATGAATAGCTCTACCAGCCCTGGTCATAAGTTCAGCTTTCCATCCTGGTAGAAGGCTAGCTACTCTATCAACGATGGCTTGAACCTGGTCCCTTGTGAGTTTCTTGGGAGATAAAGGCAGACCGAGGTACTTACACGGAAAATCTGAAATATTACATGGCAACAAGTCTTGTAAACAATTCAAATCCTCTTCCCCACAGCAGATTGGGAACACACTACTCTTCTGGATATTAGTCCTTAGACCCGAAGCTGAACCAAATAAATGGAGCATATCCATAACCATACTGATGTCTGGGGCAGTCGGACATAGAAATATCACCGCGTCATCCGCGTACAGCGAGATACGGTGCTGCATATTCCTTGTAGAGAGAGGTTGAAGAAGCCCTTCCTCAGAAGCTCGCTGCACAAGCAGATTCAAGACATCCATTACAAGAATAAATAACATAGGCGATAGTGGATCACCCTGCCTCAGCCCACGTTGATGCCCAATCCAATCTCCTGGCAGACCATTTAGTAAAATCCTGGTAGAAGAGGTAGCTAACAGCCCACATATTATATCACACCAGACCTGACCAAAACCAAGTTTTTGCAAGACCTCGAGAAGGAAGGCCCACGAAACCGAGTCAAAAGCCTTTGAAATGTCAAGCTTGAGAAGGATACGAGCCTGCTTCTGACACTGCAGGAATTTGGTCGTCTGCTGGACCAGCATAAAGTTGTCCAGAATAAACCGTTTCTTAATAAAAGCGGTTTGATTGGGGGAAACCATATTTTGCAGCCGGCCTGCTAACCGGTTAGCCAACAATTTAGTCACCAACTTCGCGAAACTATGAACCAGACTTATTGGGCGGAAATCCCTCACACTAGTGGCCCCCTCCACCTTGGGAAGAAGAGTAATGAAAGCTGAATTCAGAGGACCCAGGTTTCTGAATTTTTTAGCCCAAATGCAGTGAACGGCTGCCATGAAATCAGTCATGATTACCGACCAGCAGCTTTTGTAAAATCTACCAGTGAACCCGTCGGGACCCGGGGATTTGTCCGAAGGAAGGGCCTTAATTGTATCCCAGACTTCCTCCTCAGAGACAGGCACCTCAAGGGCAGCAAGGTCATAAGATGGCATCCCTAGAGCATCCAGATCCACTGTAACATTCCTTATTTCTGCAGTACCAAGTAACCCTTGATAGAAATTGAAGAGAGCTGCTGCCTTTCCTTCCTGGGCAGTCCAAATCTGCCCATCCTCTGATTGAATTGCGGCAATGAAATTCTTTTTCTTCCTGAACCTTGTTTGTGCATGAAAAAGAGAAGTATTTGCATCCCCTTCTTTGAGCCATCCAATCCGCGATTTCAACCTTGCCATGGTACGAGAAATAGAGGAGAGGGCAAGGGAGTGCTTTTTGAGCATGTTTCGGAGCCACAATTCAGCAGGAGATAAAGAGCGATTATCTTGCGCCACCTCTAATTGATGTAGGAGCTCCCTAGCCATCTCAAGCTGCAGTTTAATCTTCCCAACTTTTTTGTCATTCCAACTCTGCAAGCATCTAGCCGTTGCCTTTAATTTCTTGGCCAAGGTGATAAGTGGGCAAGGTCCTGCAGGAACAGACGCCCAGGCCTGAGTTACCACATCCTGAAAACCCTCCATCTTAGTCCAGAAAGCTTGGAAGTGAAACCTCCCTTTTCCTCTGCTGAAATCATGAAGCCCAAGCAGCAAAGGGCAATGGTCGGAGTCATCCGTTGCTGAGCTCTGGAGAAGAGAATCTGGGAATTGTTCCTCCCAATCTGTTGTGCAAAAAATCCTATCCAATTTGACCAGGGTAGGATTAGAGTGCCCATTTGACCATGTATATTTCCGGCCAACCAACGGAATTTCATTTAGAGCCAAATCATTTGCCCATCTCCTGAATCTACCCATCATGGCACGGTCTAAATTATTATTATTCTTTTCTTCCTCCCTTAAAATCAGATTGAAGTCCCCGAGCACAAGCCATGGCCCATTACAGAGAGCTCTTACTTCTCTAAGAGATTGCAAAAACTGAATCTTGTCACGGTTCCCTTGTGGACCATACACACAAGTAAGCCACCAAGGAGAGCTGGTGCTAGAATGAAAATTCACAGAGACACTATATTCATCCACCCTACTGCCAGCACAAACCCCAATGCTATTTTTCCACGCTACCAAAATGCCACCACTAGCACCAACAGAAGGTAAGAAAACAAAATTATCAAAAGCTGGTCCTAGCATCCGCAATAACAGGAACCGAGAAACATCCACCATTTTAGTCTCTTGAAGACAAACCACATCAACTTGAGCTGAATCCACCAAAGTGCGTACAGCATCCTGCCTAGCAGCCCCATTAAGGCCTCGTACATTCCAGATTAGAATTTTGGAGGGATCCATAAGGAATGAAAGGAGAATGACTACCAGAGAGGGACACCCAAAAACATCAGCAGATTGGTCCGCCTTGCAGCATCTCCATAGGTCTAGACCACCCAAATAGTGCTGCCATGGCCGTCATCTGCACCTCTGAAAGCCCTTTGCTGAAAACCCTGGCATACTCATCAAGGTCTTCTGGCCTTAAACTTTCATTTTCTTCCGCATTCCCAATACCCAGTTCCTTCAAAATGCGCTTCTTGCCCTGCGTGGCCGGTGGAGGAGGAGGCAGCCTCTCGACTCCTACTCCAGCCACCCTTCTGCTGCGTCGGGGGACCACCTCACTGGCTGTAGCTTTGCCTTGTCGCGGCCTTCTGACTGGCGCCCTCAGAATTCCACCTGCTGGTTTGGTCAGCCTATCAATAAACTTTATAGCAGCCGAAGGGGGGGGGCGTGGACGTGTGTAACAGCTGCTCTGGTTGACTGTCCTTCTTCCTCCTCTGCCGAAAATATGTAATGATGCCCGAAGCCGCTGCAGAACAGGGGGGCGGCATCACCAGCTCAACAGCGACAGGCTCATCAACAGGACAAGGATCGTCCTGGACAAGCGCTGCAGCCGGAACTGTGGCGCCCATAGGTGTCCCGCAGGCTAGGAGAGAAACCGGTGACAAAAGCTCAACATCAGCAGGTTCATCGACAGGGCTGGGGGGGTCGCCCTGGACAAACACAGGAGATAAATCAACAGAATCATTCCCTGTCGCAGCCAAATTATCAGAAGTCATTCCCCCCCCGGCTTCAGACGGAGTCTGGGAGACTACCACGTCCACAGCCGGAGATAATGAAAGGTGAGGGGGGCAGGTGCCACCATGGACCCGATGCGATGCTTCGGACCTTGAGCCCAAACGGTCGAAAATTGATCTCCTTCCCCGAGGTTCCCCACCGACCTCCCTGCCGTCGTTATCATCACCGCCATGAGGAGGAGAGCGGGAACGATGACGCCTCCTCTGTCTAGAAGAATCACCACTTACTCTGGAATCCTGAGAAGGGATTAACCGATCACTCCTCAACGTCGAGAAACTAATAGAAATCTGATACACAAGGCCAAGCCTTCCATCTTCAGTGTTAACTCCCGTAGGTTCCACAATCCAAAGGTCTCTGGCAAGCAGGGATGGTTGCCGGGTCAAAACACCATCCAGAACAACGAAAGACGTCAAGATTCCGGAGCTCCAGGGTATCAGGATGGACTTCATGCACCCAAACACACTGATTCAGTAGCTGCTGAACTGTTGATAACTCCCATGCATGTAAAGGAATACCAGTCAGTTGCACTTCCACAGGGATCGGTAGGCTCACTCCAGACGAACCCAAAAACTTGGACCATTTCTTGGACAACAACGAGAACGTGCTGGATCTGATCAAGCTCCACCTCTCAGTTAGTACCAGAGCTAAGCGCTCATTTGGAAGCATGAGCAAAAAACTGGCCTTGGTAAACTGCCGCAGAACCAAAGAAGAAGCCTCAACATCCAACTTAAGCGCAATCGCCTCTGCAATCTCTTCAATCGGAATCACCAAGTCACTGATAACAGCAATAGACACTGCATTCTTCAAATCATCTTCAGCCTGCGTTAGAGGATTATTCCAGCCAATGATGCAAGGCACATGAGGCTGTACTGCTATTCCTTCCAAAGGGGTCTCATCACTTCCTGGCAAGACAGCTCCATCTTGGCCTTGACCAGGATCCGAACCACCCCTCGACGATGAACGGCGCTTGCGATGGCGTCTGCGACGTGGGCGAGGCGGGAGGGGTTGCTGCGAGTGTGCGGCAGTTGCGATCTCCATGACCGTGGACGATGTCGCGACGGTCGCCGACACAGTCTCCTTCCTCTTCTCACCTTCAGCACTAGGGGGTGAAATCCTGCGCCAAACCTTATTACGACCCTCGAATCGACTTGGATGAGAAGCCGGGATGCGGAGCCGGTTCCAAACTGGCGCTTTAGAAGCCTGCAGCGAAAGCTTGGTTGCAGACGTCGTCTTCACTACTGTCTGAACACCGGCCGCCGGCGCAGCTGAACCCAGTCTATCCCACACGGAGCCTCTAGATAACCGCCGGTGAACCGTGAGCCTGTTGTCGTTACGCACCGGCCCTGGACATGTATAGGATCGATGTCCCAGAGCCTTGCAGCGAAAACACCTTGGCTCCCTGCGGCACGACACAGCGAAGTGGTCGTCGGCAAAGCAGTTGAAACAGCGGCCGATCAAGTCGACGGGCACAGCCTTGCTAGCCCGCAGCAATTTAGCACTCCGCTGCCTTGTCTTCTTCGACCTTACTTCAACCCAACCGTCGGCATCCTTCTTCGGGGCTCTCTCCAGACCACGAAACCAGCGGTGCTTATACCCCGGCGAGATATGGGGGCTCTGTACCGCGATCTCAAGTGGGGAGGGCACACTCGACGATGGCCGCGTAGCAGTTGCCCCGGAAGACGACTGCTCGGCAAGGTTTCTGGGCGACGGCGACCTTGAAATAGCACCAGGAGAGGATCGCGGGTGGAGGACGACGTCACGAAAAGACGGTCGGTTGCCCGCCGCCAATATGGACTGATCCCCGTCCGGCGAGTCAGGGCAGCTGTCCGTCCATCGTTGAGACTTGGACCGCCCAAGGATGTCACAGGGAGACGCTTCAGCGGAAGAGGAAGAGGTAGGGGTGAGGATCGGGACCGACGTCTCAGGTGGGGGGGGATTCGTAGAGGCAGTAGCGGTGGTCGCCGGCCCCGGAGTGGGCACCGGCGAGGGCTGGTGGGGAGGTGAGACGTCGAGGGGAGCGGGAAGGTCGGGAGCGGGAAGGTCAGGAGCCATCATTTTTTTTTTTTGATGTCAAACACATTTGCTCTGGTGGAATAGCTGTTATATAATATACTTGTAGTATTCCTTTACTGATTGGATGAGACCTCATCACCTCACATGCTTCTTTTGGAATTCTTGATTTTTTCTTTTGTAGGAGACGGCTGATCATCTTTTGTACCCAAACCCAGGATCAGGATTGGTTCATGAACTACATCTGCAATATTTCAATTTTCTTGGAAGTCTACTTGGGAAGGTACATGTCCCCTTTTTCCGTCGCTAAGCAGATACTTGATCTATCTCCTAGATTCTTGCATAATCTGGGGTTTGTGGCCTAAAATGAAGTGGTTTGAGCCTTTACTCTTAGTTTAAAATGGAACCAAAATCAAGATGTTTTAAGGATGTCCAGCACCAAGGAGTTGGATTAGATCTGGAGCTTGCCAATAGAGGCCCTCAGTTTAAGTTAACTTGTGGCGTTCCCTAAGACTTAGGTTGGCATCCAAAATATTGTTTTACTACTTTGAATTTTCATTCCTAGTGTTCCACAATTTCGTGAGGTCATTCAAAGCTGGAGGGTAGCAGGAGTTTCAACGCCACACTGGAGCTGCCCCAAGTTTCTTAGGGTTTAATGTTGTGCCACTCAATTTTTTTGTTGACTGAATGCCCGTGCAAAAGTTGTTACTACATTTTTTTGTATTGGGTGCTGCATGAAGCTAGCTATAGCATAGTTTCTTTAAGTAGTTGTCATGATCTGGGTATTATTTTCTTGTTCATGTTTTTTCAGGCAATGTATGAAGGCATACTTGTTGACTTGCCATTTGCAACGTTCTTCTTGAGCAAGGTGAAACAAAAGTACTCATCTGCCTCCCTCCTTCGTTCTTTGTGTTTTTTTGTGGTACGTTTTTTTGTTGATTGATGTTTATCTTGTACTGATCTTCTACTCGTCTATTAGATACAATTTTTTAAATGATCTTCCTTCATTGGATCCAGAATTGTATCGACATCTTCTATTTTTAAAGGTTTGTCCCTATTTCTATTAATGGGTAAAGTAGATATATGTTCCTGGAGTTGGAAAGAATCATCTTTTCTAGATGTGTAATTAGATCCTGCTGCTATGTTGCACAAACCATTGAACTTTCTGACTTACTAGTTACTCCCTTTGTGCCAAAATGTAATTCATTTAAGTTTTGTACTAAGTCAAACTTCTCTAAACTTGTTAAGAAAAATGTGCGAACATCTAGAGCATCAAACTAGTTTAATTAAATCCACCATTTCTTTGATATCGTAGATGTTAATATATTTTTCTATAAATTGGTCAAAGTTGAGAAGTTTGGCTTAGGAGGTAGGACAAAACTAAAACGACTACGTTTTGGAATAGAGGAAGTAGTATTTGCAATTTTCTTATTAAAGCATTTTCTAGTCACCAAATAGTAATATGTTTTTTGAGAAAACGAAATAATCCAGCTTTATGCATGATACTGTAATCCAGATATTGAGATGTGGAAGGTTATTTCTGGCCTTTATACTAGTCACCAAATAGTAATATGTTTCCTTTATGCTTGTTTCTGGCCTCCATAAGGAGGCCCTGTATTCGGGTCCTTTTCGACCCTTTTTTCTTCTTACTTAATAAAATGAGGCGCAGTTCTCCTGCGTTTTTCGAGAAAAAAAGATGTGGAAGGTTGTTGATGTTTTGTATTTGCATAGCTGTGGATACTAGGATACAAATTTGAGTTCATTCCAATCTGATGTTCAGTTTGCCCCTACTGGTCTCACTTCTTTTCCATTCTCAGCATTACAATGGTGATATCTCAGAGTTGGAACTGTATTTTGTTATTGTGAATAATGAATATGGTGAACAATGTGAAGAAGAACTTCTCCCTGGTGGGAGGGACATGCGTGTTACGAATGATAATGTTATTACTTTTATCCATCTTGTTGCCAATCATCGGTTAAACTACCAGGTAAAAAGATTGTAGTCATATCATTTGGATGCATTGGAATGCTTTGCTAATTGTTTTCCTGGTTTCTATCATAGATCCGTGCACAAAGTACACACTTCTTGAGAGGTTTTCAGCAGCTTATACCAAAAGACTGGATTGATATGTTCAATGAACATGAAATTCAGGTACTTCAACAGTTCAACTTACTTCACCACTACATGGGTTTCTATCTCTGGTGATATTGAATGGAGTGTGTACATTTGGCAAAAATAGTGCTACTATAGTAGTATAGTTGCTGAACTGCTTTGGCTTCATTTTTGTTGTTTTGTTTCAGAGAAAGCGGTATTTTAACATGGCATGTTCCTACCTTGTTTTCTTATATGTCTGTGTTGTCTCCTTCAGGTTCTTATATCTGGCTCTTTAGAAAGCTTGGATATTGATGACTTGCGGTCGAACACCAACTATTCTGCAGGATATCATCCAGTATGTGATTCTTTCTTATGTAGCAAGGCCCATATTTTCATCACTCAATGTAGCTTAGCAATCCTATTGGAATTTGACTGAGACCGCATGGTTTATGTAATGCTGTATCAGTAGGCACACTTTGTGGACTACTCTTATTTGCTTTAAAAGGACTGAAATATTGTGGATGTAGCTGTGCAAAAACCTGGTTGTGAATATAAGTTCATGATATAGTGGTGTACCTGGTGAACCTCACAGTCCTTTCAAATGTAGAAGGAAGAATATCCCCCCTTCTGCCTGTTCTTAAGCAAATTTGAGCAAGGTATTGTCCAATTGAAGCTAATAAAACAGCATAGTTTTGGTCATCTGGACTGTCCAAGTTTTAGTCAAGTATTATCATCAAAACGTTCACATAAAATTTGGACATCACAACCAAAAACTCAGATATATGCACTGTCTTTTTAAGTTCTTAGTCAAGTATTAGCGCTATTTGTCACCTAGGGTGATAAACCAGTGGTCTATCACCTGGATTTGACCCAATACATCAAATTAAGGCCTTGTTCGGTTAATTCCGTTAACCATGGATTCGATGGGATTGGAAAAAATTAAGAATAAGTTTGACTTGTTTGGGATTTAAACCCACCCAATCCCACTCAATCCACATGGATTGAGAGCTAACCGAACAAGCCCACACGTGTCTAGTTGGTTCAACTGCACCATTACGAGCAGGTGATGGACCATTGGGTTTATGACAAAAGGTGACAAATATCAAATACACGCCCCCGCGCGCGCAGGTCAGATCATTTTTGTTGATCTTATCTAGCTAAGTGATGGCTTTTTTTCCAGGATCATGAGCTCATTGAGATGTTTTGGGAGGTCTTGAAGAGCTTAAGTTCAGACAACCAGAAAAAATTTCTCAAGTTAGTGTCTCTTCTACTAGCTTTTCCCCCCTTACCGTTCACTCGCTAGCAACTGTTTAAGTTGTATTTTTTAACACTAATACATACTATGTCCTTTCTTTACATGTGATGTTTAATGTCATATATATTAAAACACGGGAGCATTCATGTTAGCTCCTCTCCCTCTTCTTTGCGCTGCTGTTTTATCTAGAGATCTCTTTGTGGCATGTAGGCCGTCCACATTATTCACTATGACTTGTGGTCCTGTGGAAGTGTAACAAACAATAAATCGAGTATGTAATATTCTGTGTATGTTGATGCCAATAAATGGACAGGTTTGTGACTGGATGTTCTCGTGGCCCCCTCCTTGGATTTCAGTATCTCGAACCGAAATTTTGCATTCAGAGGTCTGCTCTACATCCAAGTGCTTATTTATGTTCCATATGAAATGATGAAATGTTCTAAATTTTTTGTCCCATTGAATGCAGAGCTGGTGTTCCAGGTCTGGAGGAGCATGCAGACCGCTTGCCGACATCAGCTACCTGCATGAACCTTCTGAAGCTCCCCCCCTATAAAAGGTTCGTAGAACTATTGTTTCTTGGTCACCCATGAATTACTGCGCATTCTGTTTGATGAAGTGATTACAACTTTACTAACAGTTGCTTTGGTCCTTGAACAGCAAGGAGCAGATGCAAACCAAACTATTGTACGCGATAAATTCAGAAGCTGGTTTTGATCTAAGTTGATCATGATCGGGATTCAGTATTTGCAGTTCAAGCTGTGTTCGCTGCGGCTTGCTGCGGCTTTAATCCGGCTGCGGCTGCGGCTGCGGCTTCTACAGTATTTTGTCTCTACTGATTGCAGCTGCAGCAGTACAAACAGCCGTAACAGTACGGCTTTAAGCCGCAGCGAACACAGCCTCAGATAGTCGCTATTAAAGGCACCCAGGGCCGAACCCCACCAACCATCGGCCCCATTTGAAGCCCCATGAATGAAGGAAATGAAGGAAAAAAAGAAAGAAACGCCGTTGTTTCTCAGAGTAGTTGAATGTCTGGAGGGAGGCTGCAATATAGCTGGCTGCTAACTAAGGGCTTCGTTCTCCAAGAGAAATAGGCAGACGCTGTCTAATCAATCATGGGCATGTACATATGTGCATCATTTTATACAGAAATTTCTATGTATCTAATCAATGCTCGTTTGCGGTCATCTGGTTCTTTTTGGCGCATCACTTGCTCACCTTATCCCAATTTAGGGCTGATTTGTTGTCACGACCCTTCCGGCGCGGCGTCGCCGACGTGAGTGCGTGCAGTCGTCACCAAGAGATCGCCGATGAACACACCGTGAGGTGAATTGGTTACTGGAAACTGAGTTCTGTTATTTTAAAAAGTTCTCTCTCTCTTACAACAGAGTAGCCTATATAGGCGCCCTAAACAATCCAGTCCAGCTTCACGACCCACTCACATCTGCCTACACAACGCTATTATATTCAAATCAACGATACACATGCCAAACACCTGCGTCCAGTCGACTGTCTCCTTTGTCATGGTCAGAGTCAAGCATTGGCTATGACATATGCCCCCTCACTAAAACTTGCTTGTCCCCAAGCAAGGCAACAGTAAAGAGACGAGTCTTTGCTGCATGAAAATCCATCCACATAGAGAGCTCTGACATTTCTGACCGTTGGATCAACACCTTGAGGAATAGCTTGGTCCTGCAAAACCAGTTCTCTAGTCTGAACTCTAGCTCCTTGAGGTTGATGTCCTTGCCCAACTCTTTGCATTGAAAAAGTCTTGGAGCAGCTGATAGACCGTCCTCCTTAACGTGGCAGTGGACCAATTCCTAGCATTCAGCTGGCCCTCGTCACTCTTAGCATCCCAACCAAATTTCAACGCAAATGGCTCTAGGAAATCAATTAGGAAATTCCTTAGAGAAACCAATTCTTTCATAGCAGCAACAACCATCATCACGTCAATGTGTAGACTTGTCGTGGTTACGTGTGCAAGCACAACATACTCAGTCTCACCCTTGTACACAGAAATCAGATGCGGCAAGGAGACTAGCCGTGGTTTGCCAGCCATCCAGAGAGCATAAGCATCAACAAGTACACCGTCTCTGTCTGTTGCAACAGACTGTTGGTTTCACTCGCATACCGATATAATGAGTTAAAGCAGTAACCACTCAAGTAAGACGGATGCAATGACCCAACAGGAAACTGCTGCTCTTCTTGAGTTTGTTCAAAAACTGGACACTGCCGCACCAACTGATCAACACCGATTTTCAGATATGTCCACCCAAACATGCTCTTGAACCAGTGATAAGGAACAACCCGCCTAGAGTACCCCCAAACAATGGAATCATGAAAGTTTGCAAATATTATAGTACTGACTGCTAAACTTCTGTCTAGTGCTTCATCCACTCTTCTTTCGGCTAGCAGAACATCAGGCATGTTAGGGAAATCTGTGGACCATTTCCATATTTTTGATGGCTCCTGATCCCCCTCTGAGCCCATGATCCGAACCCCTGAGTAACAGTTACATGGCAGACAACCATGTTCTTCAAGTTGTTGGCGCACCTCATACATAATGGCAGACAGTTGAATGCTTGCAGCATCCAAATTTGTTGCAGTATTGCAGCTACAAACAACTTTGAATCAGTTGCTTGGATCAACTGCTAACCAAGGAGGCTTTGGCGGAATATGACCGGCCGCGACCCATGATTTAATCCACAACACCCAAGTGGTATAACAGTAAAAAGATAGCCCAGGTGCTCCATCACACAAGTGCTAAATAGAATCACTCGGTGATTAGTATAGGTGCTTTGCGAAGTGCTTAGCCTAGTTAGATTGCTATTGTACTTGCTCTAGGTGTATTTCTAGTTGTGTGAGTGAGGTTAGCAAAACCTACAAAACCCTTCGGCTCTCGAGTGAGCCATTGTAATTGTACCGAGTGGGGCGACAGTCTTGCAAGACCGCATCAACCGAGTTTGTGGTGCGTCCGTCACCGTGTACCGGAGTGGACAAGGCTTGTGGCGTTTCGGTCGGAAGCTCGACAGTGAAGACGACAAGAAGCATTCGAGAGGAGCCGGAAGCGGAGCTCCACTTCCTCGTGAAGGCCTGTGGCTCTCTATGGATTTACTCGTCGTAGTGCTTGGCCCTCGTGTGGGCTACCTTTTGCGTAGGGACACCAACAAGGATTAGTCGGGATGTTGTGTGCTTTTGGATATCTCGGTAAAAATACCGGTGTTTTCTGTGGCGGAACCACCCGAATTATTCCAGCTTAAGTGCCTAAGTCACGCCCCAGGGGCCGCAACACACTTAAATCGGAATAACCCGTTAGTCCCTCAGATCTAGTCTGATAGAGCCACTTAACCAGGATCAAATTTCACAATCTCACTCGAAGGTGAGTCACAGAAGAAATACAATAAAATAGGAAACCTCAAATTAAGTGCTGAATTATTACATAGATCGGAGTTTTTCGAGTAGCAAATAAGAGTTCACGAAATAAAATGCAGCGGATAATCGATGTCGTCGGTATCGAGGAATTGGGCAAGGCCTAGCCCACTACTCCTCGTGCTCCTCTCCTGCCGGAGCAACAACCCACTCGACCGTCCAACCCGGTGGCAGGGTGGTAGGTCAAGTCACACCATCAACCATATCCTGAATCGTACCTGCAAAAATTTTGCCACAAGCAAGGCTGAGTATACTAATACTAAGCTAGACTTACCCGGTGTGAGGAATCTACTCCTCTACCTCTAGACTATGCAGCTGTTTGGCTGAGGGGTTTGGTTTGCCAAGAGCACTAGCTGTTTCTAAAATCAATTCTTAGCTTTTCAAATTCTAGTATTATTATTTTAGCTATGTTTGCTCCTTCTAAGCATACATGGTAACAAGCATTTAGTTCAATCAACAATTTGTCTCATGTAACCTCATTTCACTTCTTACTCGATGTAGTACAAGGGGTCAAGCAGTCTCATTAGCTGCGAGAAGCAGACGATTCGAATCGAGTTTTATCCTTGCAAGGTAAACCTAAACACACGACACGTCAGGGCACTCCGTCCCCACATATGTCAACCGTCCCCATCGATTCCCCGTTCGCGTCCAGGCCTCACCGCCTTGGCATACAATGCTCCACTGACCCCGGCTGCCGGCCGTGCAGTGACCGCACTTGTACCCACCATAGCTAGCATGGGAGACCTAGTCTCAGGTCGCGTGAGGGATAAAGTCCGCACCCGGCTTCACTCAGGTACTAGGTTTACCGGTTACCATATTTCCCGACATGTGCTTAGTACGTTCAAAAGCTTGACTCAGGTATCCACACATTAATCCTTAATTCCTTTTTCCCGTCTCATGGTCAAGGCATCCTCCCTGGATCCAAGTCCATAAACTAACATAGATCCCGTTATCAAGATGAATACAATCAATTCCTGACCTCGCGCGAGTGCTAGAAAAATCACTCGACTTCTACCGAGATCCTGATTAGCAAAGCAACTACTCGACCTAGCATACTAGTATTCATCTCAAAAAGGAATCCTAAGTTCATGCAACTAGAGGTTTCAAGCAACTCCTACAGTTAAGTGCAACTAGAGGTTTCAAGCAACTCCTACAGTTAAGTGCACATTACAACCCTACAAACATTAAGTGTAGTAAAGTAGCATATAATAATACGGTTATGCATATAAACCGAGGCTTGCCTTCAATAGCTGGGGCTGCGGGGAGATCCTCGATAGCAGCCTCGGGAGCTTGCTCCTGGTCCTCCTCTTGGACAGTTCCTTGCTCGGGGATGAGCACGTACTCTCGTCGGCGAGATTACAATCTAATGAATGCAATGCTGTAAGATATATGCATGATATGATATGTGCTTTAGTAATTTAAACTTTTGATGGTGTATGATCTACTTGAGTTAGATAGAGCTAAATCTTGCTTATACGAGATTTTTGGTGGTATACTTGGTAATTTGGATCAAACTTAGCTAAGTTAAGTGGTAGGTTTATTTTTGGAGTTCCACTGAATTCTTTTTAAGGTCTTCAGTGAGAATTGCCAAGAATTCAAGTTGGACTTATTGGAGTGAGGTTTATCTTTCCCCTTTTTCCCTAGATCTTCTTTAGCGTTTTAGGGTGGGTTTGAACTACAAGTCACCTTAATAAATTTCCAAAAATTCTGTAAAAATTACAGTGGCTTATTACTGGTGTATGATTCTCTGTCTCAAAATTTAAGGTTCTAGAAGTGAATAGTTTTCTCTAGACAAAATTGCCAAATTTTAGGGCAGAAGGGGTGATTTGAACTACAACTATCATTCAATAGTAGGTAATTCTCTAGGACTTATTTTTGCTGGCATTTAGATGCTATAACATGACTTGGTACAAATTTCTAGCCATTAATACTTTTTAGTTATTTTACTAGGATTTTTATTATCAATTTTGGGTCTGGTTTTATAATTCTAATAATTGATTTCTAGTTGGAATAATGCTAAATAAAACATTTCACTTTGAATCTGATCTGGACTAGAGGTTCCTTTATTTTTCCTAGGTTCTTTGTTACTTAAGAAAACTAGGAAAAATAATTTCATCCACTGGTCATTAATTTCTAAGGCCTTTCTGATTTTCCTAAGGTTTGGGCAAAAATGGCTTTTAATAGATATCTCCACTAAATTTTTCAATACTGGAGTTCTCACTATTTTTAAACAGTGTCTAAATGGGGTTTGAACATCTACAAATTTTCTTAGGTTCAGCACAGAAGCATAACTAATTTTCCTTAATTAAACAAGGTTTGGTCAGTTTCTATATTTAATTTTAAACTCTAAAAATTAGAACAGAAAGCATAGGGTTCAGTATTTTAATTGATAGTCCATAATATTTAGAATGCAGCAAAATTGGTTTGACAATTTTTGGTTAAGTATTTCTTAAGTTATGAATCTCCTAAGTTCTCTCTGTTTATTAAAAAGATTAAACAGAAATGATTAAATGGAAAACTATTTCGCAACTGGGTCCCTGGCGGGTGTTTTCAAGTTTCCTTACAAACTAGTCCGTGGGCTAGTATTCAATTGAGTCACTGACATCTCAGAAAACCCCCTGGATTCTTCTAATCCTAACCCGAGGTCCTTCCCCTAATTTAAACAGTACCCGCGGCGGAAGAAAGGGCGGAGGGGCTTACCGGCGGTGAGACTGCTCCGGTGAGGTGGTCGAGGGTGTAGGGGAGGTCCTGAGGGTCACGGTGATGTGCGGGTCGCCGTCGGGGATGGTCGGAGTCGGCCGGTCCGCGTGCGCAGGCGGGGGAGCTCGTCGGCGGCGAGGAGTCCGGCCTATCCAGGGCACAATTGATGCTAGGGAAGACATGGTTGCAAGGAATTTGACAATGGCTTACCGGAGAGCTTGGTCCACGCGCGGGGGCGAGCGACCGATGTCCGGCGAGGGTGATCTCGGGCTTCCGGTGAAGTTCTGCCGGGTCCGAGGACTTGGAAAGCTTCACGGGCCAAAGGTGAAGCTAAACGAAGCGCTGGCGCGACTTGGATGCGACTGGAGAGAGCTGGCCACGGCGGCCAAGGCTCTAAAAGCTTGGCGGGCGGTGGCGCGGCGTGCTCGGGGCAATTTTTGGTGATCTCTGACTTGGGCAAGATTTGAGAGCACGCGGGGATGAATGGCCGAGGCTTGGGGCGGCTTTATAGGCACGGCGCGGTGCACGGGCGGCCGTGGACCGGCGAGCGCGCGCGGGCGTGCACTGGGAGGCGCGGGTGCGCGAACGGGCGTGAACCGGAGGTGTCAGCCATGGTCGAACACGTGTGCCCGTTGCCTCTACCCAAGTTCTAGCGCTGATTGGGTGCAAATCTTCGCGAATTTGGGCAAGATCGCTGTGAAGGATTTGTTCACCTGACCTTGCTTTGTCTTTTGTGTATGGACGTCGCGCGGTTTTAGGCTAGGGACAGGGAGTTGTAGCGTCACCAAGGTGCCAGTGTCAGAATGTCTGGTCCCGAGGTCAATCTGCGCCAAAACCGTGTCAAATGAATTTGGTTTGAGTTCAAACTTTTTCAGGGCGTGTTCAAGGGAATTTGGCACAACTTTGATATTTGGATCTCCTGGTTTTGAGTTTCGAAAAACAGAGAACGCAGTTGATACTTGGAAAGAGGTCTGAAATTCAGAAATTCAGAAATCAGAATTTCTCCAAGGGCTCGTGGTTCAAGGGTTGATTTGGGAATTTAAAAAAAACAAATGGCCAAACTCTCTTACTATGATTTGTTAGTTATTTGATGAATTAAAACTTTGTAATTTGGTCATATCTAAAATTTGCATTTTCCCCCCATGACTTCTCCCTATTACCCTTTATGCCTAACTTGGCTTACTTAGGATTTATTAGGGTTTGAGAGTCTTTCTCTCTCAAGGTTCATGACAAGATTAAGGAGAGTTTAAGAAGATTCATTATAAACCTTTGCTCTAAATTTTCTTTTGATGTTCAACCCTTTACTAAATTTGCATGTGATAATAGGTTGGGGTTAGCTTAGGGAAGAACCCTAGGTGACACTGGGGTGTCACAGCCTTCCCCCCTTAAAGGAATCTCGTCCCGAGATTCGGGTCAGAGTCCTCCCGGGGTGAAGCGAAGGGTGAGACTTATAGGAAGTGTGTGCTCTTATTATTAGGGCAATTTGCTCTTCGAATGTCATTCTCTTTTCAACTTCAGAAGGAAGTCCTTTTTAAATTTTGTTCCATGATTACTTCATTCTGATTTAAGATCATATTTCTGAATTTTAGATTCGAAGGGCAGGAGGAGGGGTTGGGTGTGATTACGTACCAATTTCCTTAGGTAGGCAATCGGGGAAGTTGGATCGCAAGAATTCCTCAGTCTCCCAAGTAGCCTCTTCCTCTGAGTGATTACTCCATTGGACCTTATACATCTTGATCGATTTAGCCCGAGTTGATCTTTCTTTGCAATCCAGAATCTTGGAAGGGTACTCTTGGTACAATAGATCTGGCTCTACCTCCAATTCTGGCTCTGCTATGATCTCGGTCGGCAATCGAACACACTTCTTCAGCTGAGATACATGGAACACACTGTGAATGGCAGACATTTTTGAAGGTAACTTCAGTTTATATGCCACGGGTCCACAGGCTTCTATGATCTCATAAGGCCCAACGTAACGAGGGGCTAGCTTGCCTTTGATTTCAAACCTCTGCACTCCCTTGGTGGGTGATACCTTGAGGTACATGAAATCTCCCACCTTGAACTAGAGAGGTTTCCTTCTTTTATCATGGTAACTCTTCTGCCTGGCCTGAGCAGCTTCTAGATTTTTCTGATTAGTTTGACCTTCCTTTCGGCTTCAGTCACTAAGTCAGGTCCAAAAACTTCTCTTTCTCCAGGCTGAGACCAATTGAGTGGTGTCCTACACCTTCTTCCATAGAGGGCTTCAAAAGGTGCCATCCTTAGGCTGGATTGATAACTGTTGTTATAAGCAAACTCTGCCAAGGAGAGGTGCTTATCCCAGTTCTTGCCACAATCGATCGCACAAGCTCTCAGCATATCCTCCATAATTTGGTTTACCCTTTCAGTCTGACCATCAGTCTGTGGGTGGTAAGCTGAACTTCTGATTAGCTTGGTTCCCAAAGACTCCTGCAGTTGTTCCCAAAATCTGGCAACAAATTGGGCTCCTCGGTCAGAAACAATGGTCCGAGGTAATCTATGCAAACACACGATTCGGTCAATGTACAACTCTGCATACTTTTGAGCCTTATCAGTGGTGTGCACAGGGAGAAAATGTGCCACTTTCGTCAGTCGGTCCACAATAACCCAAATCGAATCATGATGACGAGAGGTGTTGGGCAGACTCACGATGAAATCCATGCTGATGTCATCCCATTTCCACGAAGGTATAGATAGGGGTTGCAAAGCTCCAGCTGATTTCAAGTGGCTTGCCTTTATCCTCTTACAGGTGTCACATTCCGATACATACTGGGCTATCTCCCTCTTCATTCTGGTCCACCAATATAAAGGCTTCAGATCATGGTACATTTTGGTGCTTCCCGGATGCATAGAGAATTTGGAGAGATGAGCCTCGTCCAAGATTTTCTTCTTTAGGTCCTTGTTTTTAGGAATCACCAATCTGCTTTTGAACCATAATACACCCTTTTCATCTTGGCGGAAACATTTATACTTCTCAACCTTTTGATGGAGATTCTCCTTGATAATCTGCACTCCCTTGTCACTGAGCTGGGCCATGATGATCTGGTCTTGCAAGGCTGGCTCGACCGAAATGTGAGACAAAGCACCAGAAGGAATCACTTCAATTTGCATCTTGCTCAACTCATCACACAAGGTGTTGATGCGAGAATCCATCAGAATACAATTGCATTGCAACTTCTGACTCAAGGCATCTGCTACCACATTGGCTTTCCCTAGGTGATAATGTACCTCCAGGTCATAATCCTTGATCAGCTCTAGCCATCTTCTCTGTCTCATGTTGAGATCAGCCTGAGTAAAGATATACTTAAGGCTCTTATGATCAGTGAAGATGTTGCAGTGGGTTCCCATTAAATAGTGCCTCCACATTTTTAATGCATGAACCACTGCTGCCAACTTGAGGTCATGAGTGGGATAATTTTGCTCATGAGGCCTGAGTGCTCTTGAGGCGTAAGCAATGACTCGATTGTCTTGCATTAAGACACAACCTAGTCCAGTGCCAAAGGCATCACAATACACATCAAAAGGCTTGCTGTTGTCGGGTTGCACTAACACTGGTGCTGTGGTCAGATGCTTCCTTAATGCATGGAAGGCATCTTCGCACTTCTGACTCCAAACAAACTTGGCTTCTTTCTTCAGTAGCTTAGTTATAGGCTTCGCAATTCGAGAGAAATCTGGAATAAATCTTCGGTAATAACCGGCTAATCCCAGAAAACTCCGAATCTGACGGACAGTCGTTGGTGGCTTCCAGTTCATCACCTCTTGCACCTTATCAGGATCAACAGCTATTCCTGCCTGAGAGATAGTGTGACCCAAGAATTTGATTTCCTTTAGCAAAAAATCACACTTTGACAACTTGGCATAAAGGTGGTGCTCTCGCAGACGTTGAAGCACTACATGCAAATGCCCGACATGTTCTTCTTCGTTCTTAGAGTACACCAAGATATCATCGATGAACACCACTACGAATTTGTCCAATTCAGGCATGAAAACATAATTCATCAGATACATGAAATATGCTGGTGCATTAGTTAGCCCGAAAGACATCACCAAGAATTCATATAGCCCATATCTGGTTGAGAATGCCGTCTTCGGAATATCGCTTGCTCGTATCTTGATCTGATGGTAGCCGGAGAGAAGGTCTATTTTGGAAAACACCTTAGCCCCGACCAACTGGTCAAAAAGGACATCAATACGAGGCAAAGGATACTTGTTCTTGATAGTTACCGCATTAAGAGGGCGGTAATCTATACACAACCTCAAGCTTTCATCCTTCTTCTTCACAAACAGTGCTGGACATCCCCAAGGCGAAGTACTTGGGCGAATAAATCCCTTATCCAGTAACTCCTGCAATTGCTTCTTCAATTCTGCCAACTTAGCGGGTGGCATTCGGTAAGGCCTCTTGGAAATTGGTGCCGTTCCCGGTTGCAACTCGATGGCAAATTCAATATCCCGGTCGGGTGGCATTCCTGGCAATTCATCAGGAAAGACATCTGCATACTCACAGACCACTAGGATCTTCTTCAGAGGTAACTCCGTCATAGAGAAAGCACATGACTGAGTAGAACCCTGACTGGGCAGAATCAAGGTGAAGTTCCCACAGAACGGAGAATTGATTTCCACGATACGGCTGGCTACATCAAGCACAACTTGGTGCAGGGTCATCCAATTAGCTCCCAGAATAATGTCCACATTTTCCAAACCCAAAACAAGAAGGGTGGTTTTGACAATGTGGCTTCCCAGTTGAATAGGCACACTTTGGTTTAATTGATTAGTTGAAATTTTACCCCCATGTGTGACTATCATAAATGACCCTTTTGAGTGAGAGAATGGCAGTTCACAATTAGCACTGAACTTTTGGCTAATGAAACTATGAGATGCACCAGAATCAAACAGAATTAAAATAGGTTGATTATAAACTGAAAAGATATCGGTCATGATGGGAGCTCCCTCAGGTACTTCCTCCAGAGTAGTGAAGTTGAGCTTCCCTTGCCTGACTTGTACCTTCTGCTTTCTTCCCTTGTCTTGACTTGGTGCTGACATCTGCCTTTGCTAGTTCCTGGGGCAATTCTTGGTATAGTGGCCCACATTGCCACAAGTGAAACATTTGTTGCCATTGCCCTAGCGGAACTGCTGCTGCTGCGGAGGCTGATTGTTCCTTGGAGCGGGAGCTGGAAAGCGGTTGGGTGCCGGTTGCTGCTGCTGAGGTGGCCTGATCACCCATCTGCCTGCCTGCTGCTCGAAACCCCTGCTCTGATTGTGAGAAACAATCCTGAACCTCTGGGCCTGAGCGGATGGTGCTGCCATTGGTGCCTTTCTCTTCTTCTCTGCCCGGTGGGCTACAATACAGTCCTCCTGGGAGATGGCCAGGTTGACCAACTCATTGAAGCTATCAGCCCGGACAGTGTTGAGTCGTTCCCGCAGCTTGGTGTTAAGACCCCTGCGGAAGCGGTCTCTCTTCTTCTCATTAGAATCAGCATGGTAACCTGCATACTGGCATAAGTCGTTGAAGGCCTGTGCGTACTGCAATACCTTGCGGGTTCCTTGGTTAAGTGCCAAAAACTCATTCAGCTTGCGATCAAGAATGCCAGCTAGGATGTGGTGCCCTCTGAAAAGCAGTCTTGAATTCTTCCCAAGACACTTCACGATCAGCGGGGAGCATAGCACGGAAGTGGTCCCACCAAGTCCGAGCAGGGCCGTGAAGCTGCTGCGCGGCGAAGCGAGCCTTGGCTTCGTCAGGGCAGTCTCCCGTGAGGAGGGGAAACTTGGACTCAACAACGCGGAGCCATACGTCGGCGTCCAACGGATCCTCTGCCTTGGTGAACAAGGGTGGCTGCATGCTCAGGAACTCCTAGTAGGTTGCCACTGCCAGAGGTCGCTGATGCTGGCCTCCACCATGCTGCTGAGGGTGGGGTTGGCACTGCAAGAGCTGTCGCAGAATCTCATTCTGCTGGGCCATCAGCTCCTGCACTGTGGGAGCTGGAGGAGGTGGTGGGGGAACCTGCTCGTTACGCCCGCGATGCTGCCTAGCTGCCATCTGAAAACAGAGGTTGTCGCCATTGTTATCCCAACTCACAATTTCGAACGACAAGATATTATCTCATATGGAAGGAAAAATGCCATAATCATAATATTAGGTTCGAAATGAAGATAACATGGTTATGAACATCCCATAGATTTCGAAAGTTCACAGGGTTACATCAATCAGGGGAAAGTACCCGTAAGCCTAGTCCAAAATCTGACATTAACTAAGCTCGTATAGGTTTCTATCCGCCTAAAAGCGTCAAAGTGATTGATCAACCCTGAGCGGTGGAAGCGACACTGGATACGGGTGAGGGAGGCATCGCGGAGGTAGTCCCATTGGCACCAGGGGCTGGTCCTAGCTCCTCGGGAGCCTCTTCTCCCTCGCTTCTGGCTTCATTGGCCTCCATCTCCAAGTGGTGCATGTCCAGGTGGTCATTCGCTTCTTCGAGTTCCCTCTGCACATCGTGGAGCTGGTTCTCCAAGACATCAATAGTGTTGTCTCGGATCTCCACCTGCTGCTCCAAGGTGGTAATGCGCTGGCTCAGCCTTTCCACCTGCAGATCCTTCTCCACCAACTCGGAGGATAAATCGACCACAAAATCTTCTCGACTGTCGAGAGTGAGCTTGGTGGTTTGAGCGATGTTAGCAAGGTGTGCCATAGCATCACTCTGCAGGGCTTGAAGGCGGTACAGCGCACTCATGCACTGAACGGTGACCCTCCCAACCAAGTCAGGATACATTGCCCACACATCTTTCACATGGCTCACGCAGTTACACCACATGGGGTCGTCCTTTTTCTCAGCAGGGAAGAGTCCCAAGGGGTGCATCACCATCCCCAGGGGATGGTAGCCACATAAAGTCGTCAGAGTCTTCATGGCTGCCGCTTCAGTGGTGTCATCCGTCCTGAATCCAACCGTCTCAGAAGCAAGAGAACGCCAACCCGGCTAAAGGGGATGAGCCTCCAAAGTCAGCCAGACCCGACAATGAGGTACCCGATGCTCCTCATACAACTGCACCATGTACAAAGGGGGCGTAGGGTAACCGGCGGAGTTAAGCACTTCCCACAAGATGGAAGGAAAGCCATCGTGAGAAAGGAAGTTAGAACTAAAACGAGTGTCTCCTCCACTGGCGGGGGTGGGTGAATTCATCTGCGGAAGGGTATCAAAGGTAAAGATTATGGTGGAAGGAAGAAAAAAAATAAAAGAGCCCGGATGGTTTTTAAAGGAAGTGGGTTAGCTCAAGTTTTAATTCCCTTTTGTGTTTATAATGCATGCATGCTGGAAGTAATGTCTCCTCTCCAAATAACAGGGTGCTCTTAGGGCATCCTTAAAAAATCTAAGTACTGGCCCACGGGGCCTACTTAATTAGCCACCTATTTCTCCCTCTATGCCTAAGGCCTTTCGTCCTAGGTCTAGCGGTCTAGTCCTGACGATTCATAGCAGTTGCTAGGCAAGCTTTAGATTTTGAAAATGGTATTCATGGTTTATTGTCCTTCTCTGTGGTGGAATTTGCTCCGATACCAGCTGTGGCAGAACCACCCGAATTATTCCAGCTTAAGTGCCTAAGTCACGCCCCAGGGGCCGCAACACACTTAAATTGGAATAACCCGTTAGTCCCTCAGATCTAGTCTGATAGAGCCACTTAACCAGGATCAAATTTCACAATCTCACTCGAAGGTGAGTCACAGAAGAAATACAATAAAATAGGAAACCTCAAATTAAGTGCTGAATTATTACATAGATCGGAGTTTTTCGAGTAGCAAATAAGAGTTCACGAAATAAAATGCAGCGGATAATCGATGTCGTCGGTATTGAGGAATTGGGCAAGGCCTAGCCCACTACTCCTCGTGCTCCTCTCCTGCCGGAGCAACAACCCACTCGACCGTCCAACCCGGTGGCAGGGTGGTAGGTCAAGTCACACCATCAACCATATCCTGAATCGTACCTGCAAAAATTTTGCCACAAGCAAGGCTGAGTATACTAATACTCAGCTAGACTTACCCGGTGTGAGGAATCTACTCCTCTACCTCTAGACTATGCAGCTGTTTGGCTAAGGGGTTTGGTTTGCCAAGAGCACTAGCTGTTTCTAAAATCAATTCTTAGCTTTTCAAATTCTAGTATTATTATTTTAGCTACGTTTGCTCCTTCTAAGCATACATGGTAACAAGCATTTAGTTCAATCAACAATTTGTCTCATGTAACCTCATTTCACTTCTTACTCGATGTAGTACAAGGGGTCAAGCAGTCTCATTAGCTGCGAGAAGCAGACGATTCGAATTGAGTTTTATCCTTGCAAGGTAAACCTAAACACACAACACGTCAGGGCACTCCGTCCCCACACATGTCAACCGTCCCCATCGATTCCCCGTTCGCGTCTAGGCCTCACCGCCTTGGCATACAATGCTCCATTGACCCCGGCTGCCGCCGTGCAGTGACCGCACTTGTACCCACCATAGCTAGCATGGGAGACCCAGTCTCAGGTCGCGTGAGGGATAAAGTCCGCGCCCGGCTTCACTCAGGTACTAGGTTTACCGGTTACCATATTTCCCGACATGTGCTTAGTACGTTCAAAAGCTTGACTCAGGTATCCACACATTAATCCTTAATTCCTTTTTCCCGTCTCATGGTCAAGGCATCCTCCCTGGATCCAAGTCCATAGACTAACATAGATCCCGTTATCAAGATGAATACAATCAATTCCTGACCTCACGCGAGTGCTAGAAAAATCACTCGACTTCTACCGAGATCCTGATTAGCAAAGCAGCTAATCGACCTAGCATACTAGTATTTATCTCAAAAAGGAATCCTAAGTTCATGCAACTAGAGGTTTCAAGTAACTCCTACACTTAAGTGCACATTACAACCCTACAAACATTAAGTGTAGTAAAGTAGCATATAATAATACGGTTATGCATATAAACCGGGGCTTGCCTTCAATAGCTAGGGGCTGCGGGGAGATCCTTGATAGCAGCCTCGGGAGCTTGCTCCTGGTCCTCCTCTTGTACAGTTCCTTGCTCGGGGATGAGCACGTACTCTCCGTCGGCGAGATTACAATCTAATGAATGCAATACGTAAGATATATGCATGATATGATATGTGCTTTAGTAATTTAAACTTTTGATGGTGTATGATCTACTTGAGTTAGATAGAGCTAAATCTAGCTTATACGAGATTTTTGATGGTATACTTGGTAATTTGGATCAAACTTAGCTAAGTTAAGTGGTAGGTTTATTTTTGGGGTTCCACTGAATTCTTTTTAAGGTCTTCAGTGAGAATTGCCAAGAATTCAAGTTGGACTTATTGGAGTGAGGTTTATCTTTCCTCTTTTTCCCTTGATCTTCTTTAGGGTTTTAGGGTGGGTTTGAACTACAAGTCACCTTAATAAATTTCCAAAAATTCTGTAAAAATTACAGTGGCTTATTACTGGTGTATGATTCTCTGTCTCAAAATTTAAGGTCCTAGAAGTGAATAGTTTTCTCTGGACAAAATTGCCAAATTTTAGGGTAGAAGGGGTGATTTGAACTACAACTATCATTCAATAGTAGGTAATTCTCTAGGACTTATTTTTGCTGGTATTTAGATGCTATAACATGACTTGGTACAAATTTATAGCCATTAATACTTATTAGTTATTTTACTAGGATTTTCTAAAGTTTCTGGCCAAAGGGGTGCTTTCTACTACCACTATATTTGAAAAATATCAAACAACAAATTTCTGATTTTTCCTAGCTTCTTCTTTGCGCAAGAGCAATCATTCTGAAGTTTGGCATCTTTTTGCTTAAGGGAAGGGGTGGTATGCATTAATTGGATTAAATGACCTTTTTTATAAAATATTAGCAATAGGTAATATTTTGCATCTTTTCAATGGGTTTGTATTTTTCTCTAGTGGCCTATCTCATTATTGATCTAGCAAAATTTTATTTGCCCATTATTGCATTATTTTGGGTTACTCATGATTTATTTGGAATATGACTCATTATCATATTATATTTATTTACCTTACTTAAAATGATGGGCTTGGGTGTTCATTATTTTTGCAGTGGGGTTTTGGTGGTTACAAGTCGACTGAATTTTTATTATCAATTTTGGGTCTGGTTTTATAATTCTAATAATTGATTTCTAGTTGGAATAATGCTAAATAAAACATTTCGCTTTGAATCTGATCTAGGACTAGAGGTTCCTTTATTTTTCCTAGGTTCTTTGTTACTTAAGCAAACTAGGAAAAACAATTTCATCTACTGGTCATTAATTTCTAAGGCCTTTCTGATTTTCCTAAGGTTTGGGCAAAAATGGCTTTTAATAGATATCTCCACTAAATTTTTCAATACTGGGGTTCTCACTATTTTTAAACAGTGTTTAAATGGGGTTTGAACATCTACAAATTTTCTTAGGTTCAGCACAGAAGCATAACTAATTTTCCTTAATTAAACAAGGTTTGGTCAGTTTCTGTATTTAATTTTAAACTCTAAAAATTAGAACAGAAAGCATAGGGTTCAGTATTTTTAATTGATAGTCCTTAATATTTAAAATCCAGCAAAATTGGTTTGACAATTTTTTGTTAAGTATTTCTTAAGTTATGAATCTCCTAAGTTCTCTGTTTATTAAAAAGATTAAACAGAAATGATTAAATGGAAAACTATTTCGCAATTGGGTCCCTGGCGGGTGTTTTCAAGTTTCCTTACAGACTAGTCCCTGGGCTACTATTCAATTAAGTCACTGACATCTCAGAAAACCCCCTGGATTCTTCTAATCCTAACCTGAGGTCCTTCCCCCAATTTAAACAGT
Organism: Zea luxurians; assembly: GCA_029449295.1. Taxonomy (NCBI): domain Eukaryota; kingdom Viridiplantae; phylum Streptophyta; class Magnoliopsida; order Poales; family Poaceae; genus Zea; species Zea luxurians. Next base: position 4,148,304 of record JAOPSE010000010.1, on the reverse strand, counting down.
ACCCGCGGCGGAAGAAAGGGCGGAGGGGCTTACCGGCGGCGAGATTGCTCCAGTGAGGTGGTCGAGGCTGTAGGGGAGGTCCTGAGGGTCATGGCGATGTGCGGGTCGCCGTCGGGGATGGTCGGAGTCGGCCGGTCCGCGTGCGCAGGCGGGGGAGCTCGTCGGTGGCGAGGAGTCCGGCCTATCCAGGGCACAATTGACCGATTGAACGGGTCAGAGAGCTTCACTGGGTGCTAGGGAAGACATGGTTGCAAGGAATTTGACAATGGCTTACCGGAGAGCTTGGTCCACGCGCGGGGCTGGCGACCGAAGTTCGACGAGGGTGATCTCGGGCTTCCGGTGAAGTTCTGCCGGGTCCGAGGACTTAGAAAGCTTCACGGGCCAAAGGTGAAGCTAACCGAAGCACTGGTGCGACTTGGACGTGACTGGAGAGAGCTAGCCACGGTGGCTGAGGCTCAGAAAGCTTGGCGGGCGGTGGCGCGGCGTGCTCGGGGCAATTTCTGGTGATCTCTGACTTGGGCAAGACTTGAGAGCACGCGGGGATGAATGGCCGAGGCTTGGGGCGGCTTTATAGGCACGGCGCGGTGCACGGGCGGCCGTGGACCGGCGAGCGCGCGCGGGCGTGCACTGGGAGGCGCGGGTGCGCGAACGGGCGTGAACCGGAGGTGTCAGCCACAGTCGAACACGTGTGCCCGTTGCCTCTTCCCAAGTTCTAGCGCTGATTGGGTGCAAATCTTCGCGAATTTGGGCAAGATCGCTGTGAAGGATTTGTTCACCTGACCTTGCTTTGTCTTTTGTGTATGGACGTCGCGCGGTTTTAGGCTAGGGACAGGGAGTTGTAGCGTCACCAAGGTGCCAGTGTCAGAATGTCTGGTCCCGAGGTCAATCTGCGCCAAAACCGTGTCAAATGAATTTGGTTTGAGTTCAAACTTTTTCAGGGCGTGTTCAAGGGAATTTGGCACAACTTTGATATTTGGATCTCCTGGTTTTGAGTTTCGAAAAACAGAGAACGCAGTTGATACTTGGAAAGAGGTCTGAAATTCAGAAATTCAGAAATCTGAATTTCTCCAAGGGTTCATGGTTCAAGGGCTAATTTGGGAATTTAAAAAAAACAAATGGCCAAACTCTCTTACTATGATTTGTTAGTTATTTGATGAATTAAAACTTTGTAATTTGGTCATATCTAAAATTTGCATTTCCCCCCATGACTTCTCCCAATTACCCTTTATGCCTAACTTGGCTTACTTAGGATTTATTAGGGTTTGAGAGTCTTTCTCTCTCAAGGTTCATGATAAGATTAAGGAGAGTTTAAGAAGATTCATTATAAACCTCTGCTCTAAATTTTCTTTTGATATTCAACCCTTTACTAAATTTACATGTGATAATAGGTTGGGGTTAGCTTAGGGAAGAACCCTAGGTGACACTGGAGTGTCACATTGTCCATGGGAGTTTGCACCTCTACATTTGCTCTTTAGCTTCCACATTTACATTCAAGTACTTAAGTTTCTTTCTCTCTATTCCTAGTTTAGAATTGTTAGGATTGGAACTTTGGTTGCAAAACTCCTTTTACGGTAGATATAACAACACTTAGACAAAACCTAGTTTGCTCGTTCCTGTACCATGAGTCATCATATGTGTGAGACTTGATCCTAACACACATTTGATTCGCGCCCGGGTTTGGCCCCTAAATTCGGGTATGACAGAAGTGATATCAGAGGAATATTGACTGTAGGACAAACCTAGATAGAACTAGGCTACCCTTACCTACTTACCTTTGCTACTCTGATTCTTTCTAAACTTCCCTTAATCTTTTCTCATCTATTGCTGCTTTACTCTGATTACTCTTACCTTTTCTCTTCTAAAAACCAAAGTGGATTTCACACTTTGAAATCATGTACCTAAAGTGACCCTTAGGAATAGGAGACCTAATCTTAGGAACAAACACAAAACTATTTTTGTAGGTACCTATATGCTTGAATGCTTGTTCTTATGATACATGTTTGATTTGGTTCTTTGATTGAGTGTGATGAGTTGTGTAGTAATATCCACAATTGCATCTGCATAAACAATTAGGCATAAAAAATTCTAGCAAGACATCTATTCAACTTAGATTATCCATTAAAATATATTTAGCCTAATAGATCCATATCATATTAAAAGATTCTATCTTATCCTTATAGATTCATCTTGTCCTAATAAGCATATTTATCCCACTCTAGAGTAACAACCATGATCTAGTCCAAAATAAATTAATTAGATCTTATATAAGTCTAATCTAGTCATACCAAGTTAATCTAGAACCCATCTAATCTGACCATATTTAATCTAAGGTGAGTTACTTAAACATGTTAGTTGATAATGGTAAAGTAGATTAGACCCTACTCCTATAAACATGTCTTAACCTAAATTGTTGCCTTAGGCCAACTCGACCAATACACAAACAACCTAACCTATATATTCTTGTTAGGTTGCCTAAACTATCTATTTCACAACAAAATATTCTAACCTACCCACCTAATCTACATGTTCCTAAAGATCTGTACCTAGCCTACCTAACAAATCAACTAGACCAGGTTTGGCCATAGCACACTCGTCCTATGCCATCTAGCTATTAGCTATATGTTCTAATCTACAAGCTATCTTAACTATATGTCCCTAGCTCGGATGATGCCGTCAAGACCAGAGATCGAAGGTGGTCGACCTCCTCATCAAGACAAGGAAGAACAGAAGCCAGAAAAGATCTTCAGAAGTTGGGATCCACCATCCGAAAAAGAATCTCTCCTTACCATAACCTTTCTCGCCCCTAATCTATTTCGAAACAAGATTCTAACCTATCTAGTCCAACCTAAAAACAAAAAATAAACCATGTTTGATCTATATCACATTTCACAACCATCTACATACCTAAACCCTAGAAGGAAACACCAAAACCGAATGTCCTTAACTTGGATGATAACACCAAGACCCGAGAAGAGACGATCAACCTCGTCAAGGAAGGATAGAAGTCAAACCATATCTTCAGACGCGTCACCACCCAAGATGGAGTCTTTCCTTGCCATAATCCTTGTTACCCCAACCTATCCATCTCTTATCCCACATAATAAGAGGCTAGATACCTATACTATCCTAATCACCCATTAATGATTATTATAGAAAAGGGGGCTCTTGATTTTTGAACTAATTAAGAACTAAAAGCTAAATTACAAACCATTCTTTCTATATCCCCTTTCTTACTAATCTCGAGGATGAGATTATTTTTAAGGGGGTAGATTTGTAACACTCCAAAATCGTATCTTGGTGAATTAAGAAAATTCCCTAAAGATTTAGAATTTCAAGCATATTATAATAAAGTTATGAAATGAGACTATCTTCCCTACAATTTAATAAATAGTTAATATAAAATGTTGGCTATATACTTAAATGTAACGCCCTGAATTTAGGGTATAAATTTTTGTCTCCAATATTCACCAAATTCAGGCATTACTCTCTTTTTCTCTTCCTGTTTCGCTCCTTACTCCTATTTTCAAAGCAATATAGAGACTGGTGTCCGTATCGCGTGTAACCAAAACCTAAGTTGATATTGTTGTTGCATCATGCCGAAGCATATTTATTTTGTCTGATGTTGTGCCTAAGCATGTGTTTGTCTAGTTTTGGTTTTTGATTCGCGGATTGGTCTTGATTAGAAGCAGGCGAGGTCAAGTAGAGGGTAGTTGGCCCGGCCCACGGCCCAGCACAGCCCGCGGCGCGGCCCAACCCGGCCCTAGGCGCGCTCCTAGGTGCCCCCTCCCCTATGCGCGCCCCTCCCCCTCAATCTCTCTTTCCCCCACAGTAATGTCCCTCTCCCTCTCTTCCACCTCTCTCCTTGCCCTAGGTTGGATCCCGGTGAGCGGTTGCTGCTGTCCGTCGAGCCCATGGTGAGCTCCCCTCTCCTCCCTCCCCTCTCTCTCCTTCCCTACACGATCCCCTCCCCGGTGATCCCCTCCCCGTGCAGCCCCTCCCCGTGTAGCCCCCCGATGCGGCCCCCTACCCGGCGGACCGGCTCGGCGCGGCCAGGGCGCGGCCAGGGCGCAGCCTCGAGCTCGGCTAGGGCACGACGCGCGCGACCAGCCACGGCTAGGCATGGCCTCGGCGTGCGGCCCTGTCCCGACACGTGCAGCCCTGCCCCGTGGGCGCAACCCCTGCCCCATGCGCGCAGCCCTAGCATGTAGTAACATTAAAATTCAGTTTAAATTTAGTTTTAAATTCAGTTTAGATCATGTGTTGTGTCGCCCGCTTTGTCGTGCGACAATTTGTTTTAAATTCAGTTTAGATTGCATGTGGTGTCGCGCGTTTCGTCACGCGATGATCCGTTTTAATTTCAGTTTAGATCATGTGTGTTGTCACGCGCTTCGCCGCGCGATAATCTGTTTTTAATTCCGTTTAAATCACACGTTGTGCCACGCGCCTCGCCACACAATAATCCTTTTTAATTCCATTCGAGTAGTGTGTTGTGTCGCGTGTTTCATCGCGCGACAATACTCTTAAATTTACGTAAGGTCGCGTGTAATAATTTGAGTACGTAGTGTAATGACTATTAATCAAATACCGAGCTGATTAGACTCTAGTGCTAATTTTATTTATGCATTGTGTAATGGTTAATTAATATGAATATGTTTAGATAAGTATTTTAATCCGTAGCTGCTTAACGTAATTGACTTTCGGCCGTAGCCTCGACCGTTGTAGTTTCTTTTCTCGCATAGTCATAGATGCGAGTCCTACGACACGTGTCTGTTTAGTTGTAATATTTTATTATGTGGTGTATTGCTTATTTCTTTGTTAAGATTGTGGAATGTATGTCTGAACTCGTATAGATAACGGTTCGTTGGTAGAGTCCGAAGGAGTTGTAGGCGAAGACCCTGAGCAACAGCTGGTTGGTGAAGGCAAGTGTCCTCTTACCTATTCATGTCCTAATCATTCTGTAATTCATCTCCTGCATTTACACAATTTATACCTAAGGATTTACTAGTTCTTGTTTATCCTGTCCTTGTTCACCTATTTGGGTTGGATCATTTTTGGTTTAGCTCTATGCTAGCGCTTTACTTTAATCAATGAACATGATGAGATTATTTATGATACGAGGTTTACTTTTGATTATGATGATGGCATTGTGACATTTAAGGGGGCTCGAGCGGTTTCTCGTGTGCCTCTCTATAAGAACTGGTTCGTTGGATGACCACCCGGGAAAATAGTACAACCATGAGGGTGGTATGGGACGCCCTTAGCCAAATACTTAGAGGAACTGAGGTGTAGCTTGCTTCACTGTCGTGCCGTCAATGGGGCTCGGTATATGCGGCTCGCTCTACCAAGGGTGGTTCACCCCTTGGGGAGGAGTGCGGTACATTTAGGAAACCTAACAGGCATTTATAGCCTTAGGGAATCTTTGTAAAGGCTGCGTAGTGAAACCTTGCCTATTCACCTTGGTAGTGTTTAAGGGTTTGATCGGCCCGAGGCAAAAAGGAATCACGGCTCGTGGGTAATGTGTGCAACCTCTGCAGAATGTTATGAAACTGATATATCAGTCGTGCTCACGGTTATGAGCGGCCTTGGGAGCTTCATTGATTAGAGATATTATGATTATAGATGATGATGAGGTTAATTATGGTTTTGATGATTATGATTATGATTCTGGTTTCTTTTATTCTTTCCGTTTGGAAGGAGTACTTTAGGGTAATAACTTGGGTTTAATGCTAAAACCTAGCTCTTTATTAGTAATAATTACTGTTGGGACCATGCTTCGTCGCCGAAGGTCCTGCAGAAAGAAACAGCTTAGGCTGAAGCTGCTCGTACGTGACGCCGAAGGCATCATCCATGAAGCTTCGGTATTATAACATATCCGAAGATGAAGGGTCGAACCGACTTAAAGATAGAATGACCTTTTAGCCCATAGGGGTCTGAGTCACTGTTGTAAACTTTTATGAGGGGCATGATTGTAATTCCTCACAGGCTGTGTCCTGTGCCTATAAATAGTGAACAATATTCCTTTACTGTTCACACATTCTTGTAATTGCTAACGCATCACTCGGGAATCATTGTTTGTCAAGGCAAAGGTATAAATGTACCTAAAAACGTTGTATTCAAATATCTTAAATTCATATAATAAGATATGTGAATGATGTCATTTATTTTCGATGTATTTATCTTTAATGTTTTACTTTGCTGTGTATTATCTTTATAAATTTAATTACGAAGGTGAAACCTTCGTAATATTATGTTCGTGACCTTCGTCCGAAGTTCATTAAATCCTTATGGAAATAATAATCCGTCGGACGAAGGGCATTAATATTTAACATTTTATGTTGCCTTGTTCTTAATTCATAGCATTTGAGAACAAACCCCCAACATTGGCGCCCACCTCTGGTGAACTCACTTCCACTTTTTTGAGCTGATGGCTTCGTTCAACAATCAAGCTGGAGCTGCTTCGGCTCTGAAGCTGGTACTCCCGATAACAGGCGGTTCATGCTCAGAGCCAGCCAACAAGAAGCAGAAGAAGGAGGCACAGAGAAGGGTACAACATGTCAGGGTGCAAGGACCCTTCATCAAGTCAAGATGATCTCACATTCCAATTACCTTCTCCCAAGAGGATCTTCAACTCAAGGACTACCCACACAACGATGCTATGGTTATCTCTTGTGTGATCAAAGGATTTCTGGTCCACAATGTTTTGGTTGATACAGGCAGTGCAGCTGATATCATATTTGCTAAGGCCTTCAGACAGATGCAAGAGCCCGAAGACAAAATTCATGATGCCACACATCCCCTTTGCGACTTCAGAGGAAGGCAGATTGTAGCACTCGGCAAAATCACAATGCCAGTGACTTTCGGATTTATCAACAACACAAGGACTGAACAAGTTGTGTTTGATATTGTTGACATGGAATACCCTTACAATGCAATCATTGGTCGTGGTACTCTCAATGCCTTCGAAGCAATTCTTCATCCAGCTTATCTTTGCATGAAGATACCTTCGGACCAAGGGCCCATTGCTATTTATGGAAGTCAGGAAGCTGCCAGAAGGGCCGAAGGAAATTGGACAGACTCAAAAGCAATCCATAATATAGATGGAGCCGAAGCTTGTGAGCAATACAAGTTCAGAAGAGAAAAAAGCTGCTTTGACTGATCAGCCGAAGCCCATGCTCTTATGTGAGGATATAGCAGAGCAGAAGGTGCTATTGGGATCTCAACTGTCCGAGGAACAGGAAAAAACCTTGATAAGGTTTTTGTTCAACAATAAATATGTTTTTGCTTGGTCAGCTAATGATCTTTGCGGAGTTAACAGGGATGTTATTGAGCACTCACTCAATGTTGATCCATCCTTCAGACCCAGAAAGCAGAGGCTTCGGAAGATGTCTGATGACAAAGCCGAAGGTGCTCGGAATGAAGTGAAAAGACTCCTCAGTGCCGGAGTTATCAGAGAGGTAAAATACCCAGAATGGTTGGCTAACACTGTTATGGTGAAGAAGGCCAATGGTAAATGGAGAATGTGTATCGATTTTACTGATCTCAATAAGGCCTGTCCGAAGGACAAGTTTCCATTACCAAGGATAGATTCCCTAGTCGATGCAGTAGCTTCATCAGAGCTCATGAGTCTGCTGGATTGCTATTCAGGCTATCACCAAATTTGGATGAAGAAGGAGGATGAACCAAAAACCAGCTTCATAACCCCTAGTGGAACATATTGTTATCTTCGGATGCCTGAGGGGCTTAAGAATGCTGGAGGAAGCTTCAGCAGAATGACAGCGAAGGTTCTTCATTCCCAGATAGGTAGAAATGTGCTAACTTATGTTAATGATATCATTGTAAAAAGCACGAAGCAAGATAATCACATTACTGATCTGCAAGAGACCTTCGCTAATTTTAGACAGGCTGGTTTAAAATTGAACCCAGAAAAATGTGTCTTCGGAGTAAAGAAAGGAAAATTTCTTGGCTGTCTAGTCTCAACAAAAGGGATTGAAGCTAATCCAAACAAAATCGAAGCTATCCTTCGAATGGAGCCACCAAGTACAAAGAAGGGGGCTCAAAGATTGACAGGAAGACTGGCATCTCTCAACAGATTTATATCTAGATCAGCAGAGAGAAACTTACCATTTTTCGAAGTACTGAAATCAGCTGAAGTTTTTCAATGGGGACCAGTTCAGCAGAAAGCCTTCGAAGAGCTGAAGCAATATTTAATAGACCTAACAACACTAACTCCACCAATGCCAGGGGCTCCTCTGTTATTATATGTGGCAGCTTCGCACTTAGCGGTAAGTGCAGCACTCATCCAGGAGAAGCTTGAAGGCCAAGTCAAAAAGCAAGCCCCAATATACTTCGTATCAGAAGTTCTGAGTCTATCAAAGAAAAATTATACGGAATTGGAGAAAGTACTGTATGCTGTTTTGATGGCCTCCAGGAAGCTTCGGCATTATTTTCAAGCTTACAATATAATTGTTCCTTCTTCACAACCATTGAAGGACATCATGAGAAATTGAGAAGCTACTGGAAGGATTGGAAAATGGGCTACAGAGCTCAATGAATTTTGCATTGATTATGTGCATAGGTCTTCGATTCAATCCCAATCGTTGGCAGACTTCATTGCTGACTGGACGCCAGGGGTTCAAGAGGAAGAAACTGTTGGGGACTTGTTCTCAAATGCTATGAATTAAGAACAAGGCAACATAAAATGTTAAATGTTAACGTCCTTCGTCCACGAAGTATTATTCCCTTGAGGATAATGAACCTTGGGCGAAGGTTAATGAGAATATGATTACGAAGGTTAAGTCTTCGTAATCAAATTTTAATAGATTGTACAAGATAATATAAAATAAAGGGTATCAAAGGTAAATGAATCATAAACAAATCATATTTTAATATATTAAATCATTGAATACAGCTATACCTCTGCCTTGACAAAGAATGGCTCCCGAACGATGCGATTACAATTACTGGAAAAATCTTCGTCCCTAGTAAGGGAGTACTGTTCACTATTTATAGGCACGGGACATAGCCTGTGAGGAATTACAATTATGTCCCTCATAAGGGATTACAACAGCGACCCAAACATTTATGGACTGAAAGGTCATTCTACTTTTAAGTCGGTTTGTAATTCCGAAGCTTCATGAAGAGGAACCTTCGGTCATCTCCTGCGGACAGCTTCAGCCGAAGCTGCTTCTTCCTACAAGACCTTCGGCGCGACGAAGCATAGCCCCAACAGTAGCCCCTTTCGCGGCGCTAGATCGTTTTTCGTAACGAGCTTGATCCGTGAAAAAAGTCTCTTAAGCTTCGGGAAGCCGAAGGTCCAAAAAACACCTTCCCTGAGCTCGTTGTCGAGAAACGATTCAGTTTCCGAGCGCGTAGCGGTCCCACCTTGCAGAGTTACTGTTTGGTCTCTGCGGTCCACCGCGCAGCGAGTGCAAGCAGCTGTCCGCCTGGTGTAAAAATCCTGGCGTTTCACCTTCTTACCTGCAGCACTATATAAACAGACAAGTAGGTGTGAAGTTACCACAGCATTCATTGCTATTTGCACTGTTTTGCTGCCAAAATTTTTAACCATAGCCGAAGCTTGACTCTCGGAATCAAACGAAGCTCTAGCTTGAAGCCTACTTCGTCAGAAGAAAAAACATCAGAAGAAAAAGTATTTAATTCCCGCAAATTCAGAATTAAATGGCCAGAGTGCGTTCTATCGCTAGGGTTGAGCGTGAAGGAGGCGAAGCTGAAGGCTCAGAGACTATTCCCATCTCCGAAGCAATGCAACGATCCGGACTGGTAACTTCGGAAGGAATCCCCACTGTTGAAGCAGAACAAGCAACTGCCGAAGCAGAAGAAGAGAACGTTGAAGAAACTGATCCCGAAGATGATTATCGTATTGCCATGCCAAGTAAGCCTAGCCACTTGGACTTCGGAAAGTCGACCGTTTCGAAGGCTGATCTCTCCAAGATGGTAAAGTCAGGTTATTTCAGTGAAAGTCAGAAGAAGCTACTTCGCTTCGGGGGGGAAGAAACTACCCCGAAGCCAGAGAAGGATGAAATAGTCATTTTCAAGAGCTTTCTAAAGGCTGGGTTGAGATTCCCCCTTCATAGGATTATTGCAGATGTATTGAAGAGGTTTGGTATCTACTTTCATCAGTTGACTCCTAACTCTATCGTTAGGCTTAGTGTTTATATCTGGGCCCTCCGAAGCCAGGCGGTGGAGCCGTTTGCCGACAGCTTTTGTCGAGTTCATCAGCTGCATTACCAGACGAAGGCTAGAAAAGATGGATTACATGATAACTTTGGTTGCTACAATTTTGCCTATCGGAAAACCACAAAGTTTCCTGTAATCAGCTACCGAAGCAAATGGCCGGCAGGCTGGAAATCAGAATGGTTTTATGTGAGAGTTGACGAAGACAAAGAGAAGCTGGTACAAAGCCCTCTTGAATTGATCTTCGGAGAAACAAGACCGCGATGCCAAATGTCATTAGAAGGTTCCACTTGGGCTGCACTGGCTGAGTTTAAAATTATTTCAGAGCATATAAGTACTAGGGACCTGGTTCAAGAGTTCTTGGCCTTCAGGGTTTTTCCTACTTTAAAAGAATGGGAAATGCCGAAGCTAGAGGGGGAGAAGAAAGAAGGGGAACTTGTGCGGTTACCTTACTATTACAAATTTAAGAAATACTTTAAAAAACCTTGCCAAGAGTGGCTGGACACAGTTGAAATAATGTGCAATGAAATACTCGGTAATTACTCCAAAAAAGAAGATCAGTTGATGACCGCGGCCTTCGGTACCCGTCCGAAGCGAAGACTGAATCGAGTGCTGGACGCCTTGGGTTTTGAATACCCTGACTACGAAAATCTGAATAAAGGTGCCGAAGGTCGGAAAAGGAAAAGGGGAGCCGAAGCTTTAAATGAAGATGAGGAAGAACCACCAAAAAAGAAGAATATTCCGAAGAAGAAGAAAATATCATCTCCGAAGCAAAAAGTATCTGACGAAGAGGAGACTCCCACATCACGCTCTGCCACTGACGTGGAAGAGATTTTAAAGGTAATGACTGAATCCCTGCCTGCGAAGCTAAGTCCGTTGGGGCCTCAACTGACAAAGTTTTTTCAGAAGGAAAAGGAGCCCGAAAAAACGAAGAAAACAACTAAAACAAAGAGACAAAGAATCATCGTAGTGACAGAAGTCATTGACAAGACACCACCGAGAGCTTCAGCTCAAAAGATACCAGCGGCTGAAGAAATAACAAATATTGAAATCACACCTTCGGAGGTCGTGGCTGCCGAAGCTACCTCAACTGAAGGTTTGAACTTGGAAAGCACAATTGAACACATCGACAAAATACTGCTAGACATGGCCACAGAAGAAGCTACTGCTGCCGCCGAAGAGGCCATGGCCGCAGTGTCTGGGAAAGAAAAGGAAATGGCTGACGAAGCTTCAGAGGACGAAGCCTTCATGTTCCAAAATTTGGTTGGAGAAGAATTGTCAAAAACCGAAATAGAAGAGCTTAAAGAGTATGCCAAATCCTGCGGATATAAACCAGGAGCACTCCTCTTCGGGGGTATTGACGATGAAAAATTAGACTGCATCCGGGATCAAACTGGAGCTAAGGTCATCGGTACTCTATCAAAGAGTATCGGTTTTCCGAAGCTGGAAATGGACATTAGCCGCTACCGACGACAACATATCGTTGGTAGTTTATTTTATTCCAATTTCAAGGTGAACTACTATTCCCTTGACTTTTATTGTTTTCAATAATGTAGACCTGTCTTAACGAAGGTTGTTTACGTGCAGAGTATGCTGCTGAGCAAGGCTTTGAAAATGCAGCAAGATCTGGAAGACAAAAAGCACGAGATTATAATTGAAAATTTAGAGAGCAAAATAAAAGAGCAATTAGCTACTATTGAAAAGAACAACTTTGAGCTTCAGGCAACTGAAGGCTTATTGGTAGAAGCCGAAGCTAAAATAACGGAGTTGAATACGAAGCTTCTCTGCCAATCTGAACAGTTTGAACAAGAAAAACAAGAACTAAATGCGAAACTTGAAGCCGAAGTCCAAGAAAATTCAGTTTTGAAAAAATTATTGGCAAGCCTTCAAGATAAATGTTTGGAATTTAGCAACAAATGTATTCAACGACTGAGAAAAATCTTCCACTCAGTTGGAGCTAGCAGTGAGAAATTCACCCCGTCAGCTGAAGATTTACCAAAGACCTTCGAACATATTGAAGGTGAAATTGGTGAGCTTGACGAAGTTATAGCCGGGCAGGGTGACTTCTGTGCCTGGGTAGCTTCTCGGGGCACTGCTGCTGCTTTCCTAAAAGCTGGCTGTGATCATGGAAAAATTGTCAATAGGCCCAATTTCACTCTATCACCACAATTTTAGATGATATTCCTGACCTCGCCCGAAGCATTTCTAACAGATTTGTAAAGATGATATGGACAAAAGGCGGGCGAGAAAAGGCTGGAGACGAAGCTCGGAGTCATCTTGAACCAGTAAGAAATCATACCTTGTGCTTACCTCTTCCTTCAAGCTCGATTTTGACTTAGAACAACTTAATTCATGTAGGATGACGAAGCCGAAGTCGATGATTAAAAAGAGTGACGCCGAAGCTAAAATCCCTCGAAGATTAAGTAGGAGTAGACTGTAGACAGACTCAGGAAACTTTTGAGATAACTTGTGTAAATGTAACTAAACTTGTCTTTAATGAGTTCTGTTCATACCTTGTATTATGCTCTTACCCTTCTATTAATGTATGTGAAGTGCTTTGTTGTGGACGAAATTATCTTTTTTGAGCCGAAGGCGAAAAAACACCTTCCCTTCTTTTCGTACACAGCGAAGCATAGAAAACAACATTTCCCTTTCTTCCGAAGCTCTCCTTTTTGTACGCGAAGAAGCTCTTCTCTTATGCCGAAGCAACCACTTATGCCATGATGATGATTATCCTACATATGCCTGGATGAATGTTTATGAATGCAAATGCTATGATGTAATGTGATGTGCGAATGAATGTCCAAACACATATCCGAAGCCATACCCTCAGCCATTATTTCCTTAAAAACAATCACACATCAGCTCTGCATTCCCTTAGGAACGACTTTGGAGCTTCTTCGCCTTTTACTTTCGGCGGAATCAGCGTTGACTTTTCGCTGTAAGCTCTACATTCCCTTAGGAACGACTTTGGAGCTTCTTCGCCTTTTACTTTCGGCGGAATCAGCGTTGACTTTTCGCTGTAAGCTCTGCATTCCCTTAGGAACGACTTTGGAGCTTCTTCGCCTTTTACTTTCGGCGGAATCAGCGTTGACTTTTCGCTGTAAGCTCTGCATTCCCTTAGGAACGACTTTGGAGCTTCTTCGCCTTTTACTTTTCGGCACTCAATGGTGCGTTCTCAGCTTTTACATTTACATTCCTTGGGGGATTTTGCTCTTATAGAACTAAAAAAGGAAATTACATATGATGGCCCCATTAAAAACCTTTCTCCCCCTTTAGAAAGGAAAAGGGTGCCATGAAAAAGAAAAGACATAAAAAGTTACATCAAGTTACACATAATATCGCTGAAGCTCATCCGCATTCTAAGATCTAGGAATGTCGTTGCCGTCCATATCCTTCAATCTGTATGAACCGGGTCTTGACGAAGATGCTACTAAGAAAGGTCCCTCCCATTTCAACTGCAACTTGCCCACTGTATCTGGGTTAGCGACTCTCCGAAGCACCAAATGTCCTGGCTCAATATTCTTCAGCCGAACCTTTCTATCACGCCACTTGATTGTTTCGGCTTGATATTTATTGATGTTCTCCACGGCTTGAAGTCTGATCCCTTCTATAACATCTTTTTCAACAGAATGATCAACTTCAGGATCTGACTCTGCCGAAGCTACTACTCTTATTGATCCAGTTTTAGCTTCCTCCGGAGTTATTGCTTCGTCACCAAACAATAATTTGAATGGGGTAAAGCCTGTTGACCTTGATGTTGTCATGTTGTGGCTCCATACTACTTTGATTAGTTGATCTGGCCACTTTCCCCTGGGTTGGTTGAAAATTAACTTCATTATTCCTGTCATTATGATGCCATTGGCTCTTTCAACGAGTCCATTTGACTCCGGATGCCAGACTGATGCAAAATGGATCTTCGTGCCGATTTGATCACAGAATTCTCTGAAAGCTTCGGAGTCGAACTGTGTTCCATTATCTACAGTGATGGCCTTTGGTACTCCGAAACGACAAACAATATTCTGCCAGAAAAACTTTTGAATGGTGGCCGAAGTTATTGTGGCTAAAGGCTTTGCCTCAATCCATTTAGAAAAATATTCCACAGCCACTACAACATATCTTAAGTTTCCTTGGGCCGGTGGTAACGGACCTAACAAGTCAAGACCCCACCTTTGCAATGGCCAGATGGGTTGTATCAGCTGAGATAGAGACGAAGGTTGTTTTTGATCTCTTGCACATTTCTGACAACCTTCGCACTTTTGAACTAATTCCGCTACATCCGAAGCTGCCTTCGGCCAATAAAACCCTTGACGAAAAACTTTTCCAAGTAACGGCCTAGATCCAATGTGAGATCCACACAAGCCTGCATGTATTTCTTTCATCAACTCTATGCCTTCGGCTCTGGATAAACACTTGAGTAGTGGAGCACAAACTCCATACTTGTACAACTCCCCTTCTATCATGACATATGGACGAGCTCTTGCCTCTATCCTCCTGTTATAAGTTTCGTCATCTGAAAGGAATTTACCCTGAAGGTAAGAGATGATCTCAGTTCTCCAATCTTCGCTATAAACAGGAGATATATTGAGGACTGCTCTTTCAAGAAGTTCCACTGAAGGTGCTTTTACTGTTTCGAAGAACACATCCGAAGGTAAGGGCAGCCCCTGTGCTGCTGACTTAGCTAGCAAATCAGCATGCTCATTTTGTCCTCGAGGGATATTTTTGACAGAAAATCCTTCGAAGGAAGCTTCGATTCTTCGGACCGTGTCTAGATATTTTTCAAGCTTCGGATCTTTAGCCTTGCAACTCTTGTCGATATGACCCGAAACAACCTGGGAATCAGTTTTAAGGATGGCCCTTCTGATTCCCATTGCTTTTAATTTCCCAAGGCCCAAAAGCAGGGCTTCGTACTCAGTAATATTGTTTGTACAGCTAAAATCGAGTCTTGCCGCATAACAAGTTTTAACTTTGGATGGTGAGACCAACACAGCGGCTGCTCCTGCTCCGAAGGTTCCCCAAGACCCATCGCAAAACACTGTCCACACTTCGGCATCTTTATTTGTTTCTTCATCCTGAGCCCCTGGCATCCAATCGGCAATGAAATCTGCCAACGCTTGAGACTGGATCGAGGATCTATGCACATAATCAATGCAAAATTCATTGAGCTCTGCAGCCCATTTTCCAATCCGTCCAGTAGCTTCTCTATTTCTCATAATATCCTTCAACGGCTGCGAAGAAGGAACAACAATATTGTATGCTTGAAAATAATGCCGAAGCTTCCTGGATGCCATCAAAACAGCATATAATACCTTCTCCAATTCTGTATAGTTTTTCTTTGATACACTAAGAACTTCAGATACAAAATACACTGGAACCTGCTTCTTGACTTGGCCATCAAGCTTCTCCTGGACAAGTGCTGCACTTACCGCTGAGTGCGAAGCTGCCACGTATAACAACAAAGGAGCCCCTGGCGTTGGTGGAGTTAATGTTGTTAAATCTATCAAATATTGCTTCAGTTCTTCAAAGGCTTTTTGTTGGCTTGGTCCCCATTGAAAGACTTTGGCTGATTTCAGCACTTCGAAGAATGGTAAATTTCTTTCTGCTGATCTGGATATGAATCTATTGAGAGATGCCAGCCTCCCTGTCAATCTTTGGGCCCCCTTTTTTGTAGTTGGTGGCTCCATTCGAAGTATAGCTTCAATTTTACTTGGATTAGCTTCAATTCCCTTTGTTGAAACCAAGCATCCAAGAAATTTCCCCTTCTTTACTCCGAAGACACATTTTTCTGGATTCAACTTTAAGCCAGCTTGTCTGAAACTGGCGAAGGTCTCCTGCAAATCAGCAATATGATTTTCCTGTTTCGTGCTTTTTACAATGATGTCATCAACATAAGTTAGCACATTTCTGCCTATCTGAGACTGGAGAACCTTCGCAGTCATTCTGCTGAAACTTCCTCCAGCGTTTTTGAGCCCCTCAGGCATCCGAAGATAGCAATATGTGCCACTTGGGGTTATGAAGCTAGTCTTCGGCTCATCTTCCTTCTTCATCCAGATTTGGTGATAGCCTGAGTAACAGTCTAGCAGACTCATGAGCTCTGAAGAAGCTGCTGCATCAACTAAAGAGTCTATCCTTGGCAATGGGAATTCGTCCTTCGGACAAGCCTTGTTGAGATCTGTAAAATCGATACACATTCGCCACTTGCCATTGGCCTTTTTTACCATAACAGTGTTAGCTAGCCATTCTGGGTACTTTACTTCTCTGATAACTCCTGCACTGAGGAGTCTTTTGACTTCATTACGAGCACCTTCGGCCTTATCATCAGACATTTTCCGAAGCCTCTGCTTTCTGGGTCTGAAGGATGGGTCAACATTGAGCGAGTGTTCAATAACATCCCTATTTACTCCGCAGAGGTCATTGGCTGACCATGCAAAAACATCTTTGTTGTTGAACAAAAACCTTATCAAGGTTTTCTCCTGCTCTTCGGATAACTGGGAGCCCAACAGCACCTTCTGCTCTGCTATGTCCTCACATAAGAGCATGGGCTTCGGCTGATCTGCTGAAGCTGCTTTCTCCCTTCTGAATTTGTACTGTTCACAAGCTTCAGCTCCATCTATGTTATGGATTGCTTTTGAGTCAGTCCAGTTTCTTTCGGCCCTTCTAGCAGCTTCCTGACTTCCATGAATAGCGATGGGTCCTTGATCCGAAGGTATCTTCATGCAAAGATAGGCAGGATGAAGAATTGCTTCGAAAGCATTGAGGGTGCCACGACCAATAATTGCATTGTAAGGGTATTCCATGTCAACAATGTCAAACACAACTTGCTCAGTTCTAGTGTTGTTGATGAACTCGAAGGTCACTGACATGGTGATCTTGCCCAGTGCTACAATCTGTCTTCCTCCGAAGCCACAGAGAGGGTGCGTAGCATCATGAATCTTATCTTCTGGCTCTTGCATTTGCCTGAAGGCCTTAGCAAATATGATATCAGCTGCACTACCTGTATCAACCAAGACATTGTGGACCAGAAATCCTTTGATAACACAAGAGATAACCATGGCATCATTGTGTGGGTAATCCTTGAGTTGAAGGTCCTCTTGGGAGAAGGTAATAGGAATGTGAGACCATCTCGACTTGATGAAGGGTCCTTGCACCCCAACATGCTGTACCCTTCTCTGTGCTTCCTTCTTCTGCTTCTTGTTGGCTGGCTCTGAACATGAACCGCCTGTTATCGGGAGTAGCAGCTTCGGAGCCGAAGCAGGTCCAGCTTGATCGTTGAACGAAGCCATCAGCTCAAAAAAAATGGAAGTGAGTTCACCGGAGGTGGGCGCCAATGTTGGGGACTTGTTCTCAAATGCTATGAATTAAGAACAAGGCAACATAAAATGTTAAATGTTAACGTCCTTCGTCCACGAAGTATTATTCCCTTGAGGATAATGAACCTTGGGCGAAGGTTAATGAGAATATGATTACGAAGGTTAAGTCTTCGTAATCAAATTTTAATAGATTGTACAAGATAATATAAAATAAAGGGTATCAAAGGTAAATGAATCATAAACGAATCATATTTTAATATATTAAATCATTGAATACAGCTATACCTCTGCCTTGATAAAGAATGGCTCCCGAACGATGCGATTACAATTACTGGAAAAATCTCCGTCCCTAGTAAGGGAGTACTGTTCACTATTTATAGGCACGGGACATAGCCTGTGAGGAATTACAATTATGTCCCTCATAAGGGATTACAACAGCGACCCAAACATTTATGGACTGAAAGGTCATTCTACTTTTAAGTCGGTTTGTAATTCCGAAGCTTCATGAAGAGGAACCTTCGGTCATCTCCTGCGGACAGCTTCAGCCGAAGCTGCTTCTTCCTACATGACCTTCGGCGCGACGAAGCATAGCCCCAACAGAAACGAATAAAGATGCCGAAGTATGGACAGTGTTTTGCGATGGGTCTTGGGGAACCTTCGGAGCAGGAGCAGCTGCTGTGTTGGTTTCACCTTCCAAAGTTAAAACTTGTTATGCGACAAGACTTGATTTCAGTTGCACAAACAATATTGCTGAGTACGAAGCTCTGCTTTTGGGTCTTCGGAAGTTAAAGGCAATGGGAATCAGAAGGGTCATTCTTAAAACTGATTCCCAAGTTATTTCTGGTCATATTGACAAAAGCTACAAAGCAAGAGATCTGAAGCTTGAAAAATATTTAGATACAGTCCGAAGGATTGAGGCTTCCTTCGAAGGATTTTCTGTTAAAAATATTCCTCGTGGAGAAAATGAATATGCTGATCTACTAGCCAAGTCAGCAGCACAGGGGCTGCCCTTACCTTCGGAAGTATTTTTCGAAACAATAAAAGCACCTTCGGTTGAGCTTCTTGAAAGAGCAGTCCTCAACATATTCCCTGTTTATAGTGAAGATTGGAGAACTGAGATCATCTCTTTCCTTCAGGGCAATTTTCTTTCAGATGATGAAGCTTATAACAGGAGGATAGAAGCAAGAGCTCGACCATATGTCATAATAGAAGGGGAATTATACAAGAGGGGGGTATGTTCCCCGTTACTCAAGTGTTATCCAGAACCGAAGGCATAGAATTGATGAAGGAAATACACGCAGGCCTGTGTGGATCTCACATTGGATCTAGGCCTTTGCTAGGAAAAGTCTTTCGTCAAGGATTTTATTGGCCAAAAGCAGCTTCGGATGCAACGGATTTAGTTCAAAAGTGCGAAGGTTGTCAGAAATGTGCAAGAGATCAAAAACAACCTTCGTCTTTAACTCAATTAATACAACCCACTTGGCCATTGCAAAGGTGGGGCCTTGATTTGCTAGGTCCATTACCACCAGCACAGGGGAATTTAAGATATGTTGTAGTGGCAGTGGAATATTTTTCTAAGTGGATTGAGGCAAAGGCTTTAGCCACAATCACTTCGGTTACCATTCAAAAGTTTTTCTGGCAAAATATTGTTTGTCGCTTTGGAGTGCCGAAGGCCATTACTGTGGATAATGGGACACAGTTTGATTCTAAAGCTTTCAGAGAATTTTGTGATCAAATTGGCACGAAGATCCATTTTGCATCAGTTCGACATCCGGAGTCAAACGGACTTGTTGAAAGAGCTAATGGGATCATAATGACTGGGATAATGAAGCTAATCTTCAATCAGCCCAGGGGAAAGTGGCCAGAAGAATTAATCAAAGTGGTGTGGAGCCATAACACAACAGTGTCAAGATCAACAGGTTTTACGCCATTCAAACTATTGTTTGGTGACGAAGCAATAACCCCGGAAGAAGCCAAAGTAGGATCAATAAGAACAGTAGCTTCGGCAGAAGGCGAAGATGCAGTGGATCACTCTGTGGAAAAAGATGCTATAGAAGGGATCAGGCTTCAAGCTGTGGAAAACATCAACAAATATCAAGCTGAAACAATAAAATGGCGCGACAGAAAGGTTAGGCTGAAGAACATTGAGCCAGGAACACTTGGTGCTTCGAAAAATAGCCAATCCTGAGACAATAGGCAAATTACAGCTGAAGTGGGAATGACCATTTTTGGTAGCATCTTCGTCAAGACCCGGTTCCTACAGATTGAACGATATGGATGGCAGCGACATTCCTAGATCATGGAATGCGGATGAGCTTCGGCGATATTATGTTTAGTTTGATGTAATTTCCTTTTTTCTATTCTTTTTTGTGGCACCCTTTTCCTTTCCAAAGGGGGAGAAAGGTTTTTAATGGGGCCACAACATGTAATTTTCCTTATTTCAATTCTATAAGAGTGATATCCCCCAGAAATGTAGCTCAAAAGTCGTTCCTAAGGGAATGCAGAGCTTACAACGAAAAATAAACGCTGATTCCGCTGAAAGTAAAAGGCGAAGAAGCTCCTAAGGGAGGCTTACAGCGAAAAGTCAATGCTGATTCCGCTGAAAGTAAAAGGCGAAGAAGCTCATATGGGAGGCTTACAGCGAAAAGTCAACGCTGATACACCGAAAAGTAAACGGTGAAGCCGAAAAGTAAACGGCCAAAAGATTTGAACCATTCCCAAGGGGATGAAGGGCTATATTTATGGTTTTTGAATATGTGTTTTGATATTCATTTGCACGATACATTACATCATGTCATTTGCATTCATAAACATTCATTTAGACATATATAGAATCATCATCATACCACACAAAAAAGACAGATGCTTCGGCAATGAGCAAAAATTTCGAAGAAAGAGAAAATTTTTCGTGCTTCGTTGTGTACGAAAAGAAGGGAAGGTGTTTTTCGCCTTCGGCTCCAAAAGAGAAGTTTCGTCCACAGCAAAGCAGATTGTACATGGATAGAGGAGACAGAATATATTACAAGGTATGTACAAATTTACATAAATTTTTTCCATAATGATATTACAAAGATCCCTTCAGAATTTTTTGTAGAAAAGTCTATTATAGCAACCATCAAGCTTCAGCTTCGTCATACTTCAGCTTCGTCATCCTGCACATATTAAGGAGCAGAATAAGAAAGGTGCAAATTTCAAGGAGAAGGTAAAAGTAACAAATATAAGTTTCTTACCGGCTTAAGGTGACTTCGAGCTTCGTCACCAGCCATACTTCGCCCGCCATTTACCCAAATCTGGGTCATAAATCTATTTCCGATGCTTCAGGCTAGGCTCGGGATATCAATCAAGTCTACTGCTGACAAGCTAAAGTTTGGTCTATTCACAATTTTCCCATGAGTACATCCAGCCTTCAGAAAAGCGGCGGCTGTGCCTCGAGAAGCTACCAGGGCGCAGAAATCGGCATGCCCACCAATAACTTCGTCAAGAGCATCAACCTCGCCTTCAATATGTTCCAAGGTGTTGGGCAGGTTTTCGGCTGAAGGTGAAAATTTTTCAGAACTGGCTCCGATAGAGTGAAATACGTCCTTCAGCCGTTGCACGCATCGGCTGCCGAAATTTAGACATTTCTCTTGGAGATCCTTCAATGATTTTGCAAATTTGAATTTTTCTCGACCTCAGTCTTGAGACTTGCTTCAAGCTTCTCCTTTTCTTGCTCATATTTTTCTGACTTTTTGAGTAATTCATTCTTTAAACTGTCATTTTCGGCTTGGACCTCGGCCAAGGAGCCTTCCATAGACTGAATAATGAAGTCTTTCTTTTCTAAAGCACCTTCGTGTTATTTAGCCATAATTTCAAGATCTTGAATGGCGAAGTCCTTCTTCTTCAGAACAGCTTCGTAGTTTTCAACTTTTTCTTCTAAATCTTTGATGATAGCTTTGTTCTTCTCCTCATCAAGATCTTGTTGAATTTTTAGCACTTTACTTAATAATATACTCTGACAAAACAACCTTCGTCAGAGAAAGATATAAAAAATAATAATAAAATAATAATAATATTTTTACCTTAAAATTCACGTAGAGCAGGCTGCCAGCGACATGATGTCGCTGGTACCTGCAGAGGTCTGCTTCTATCTTCGGCAAGCCAACGCTTTTGGAGAGGGTTCTAACAATTTTGGCCTCGGTGCGGTTCCGAAGGCATCTTAGCTTCCCTTCGTTGACCCCACCAAATAGCATAGCCCCTGATTTATATCTGCAAGATATGACATATTTTTTCAACTCTTCTTTTTCGGCGTCTTCTTTTTCGGCGTCCAAGCAAATCTTGAAAGTTAAAATCTCCTTCCTCCGAAATTTCATCAAGCTGCTCTTTCCCCTTTTCAGTTGCCAGTGTTCACCGCAGCCATAACAGCTTCTTCTTCAGCCATTTTCAGGAGTATATTGTCAATAACCTCAAGTGTGGTTTCCAGGTTCGACTCTTCGGTGGTCCCGGCTTCGGCCCCGGTAGCTTCGGCTTCGGCCCCGGTAGCTTCGGCTTCGCCGGTTTCAGCTTCAGTGGTTTCCACTCCGGTAGCTTCGGCTGCGGCGCCTTCGGCTTCGGCAGTCTCGGCAAAGACAATTTTTGACACCGTCGCCGGTGGCGGCGTCTGATGGATCACATCTATCACTTGAATGATTCTCCGTTTTTTGGCTTCGCAGGACTTTCTGCTGCCGAAGTTTTTTTGTCCTTCTGAAAAAACTTTATCAGTTCCGGTGCCAGCGGACTTAGCTTGACAGGCAAAGATTCAGTCATTACCTTCAAAATTTCTTCTACTTCGGCAGCAGAAGGTGTCACAGACACTTCCTCATCTCGGACCAATCTCTCTGGTTCTGGAGATGCAGGCTTCGGAGATGCAGCTTTTCTCTTTCTTGGAGCAACTACTTTCGGTTCAAGCTTTTCTTTCTTCTTTTTTGGCTGACCTTCGTCGTCTTTAATTAAAGTGCTAGCCACTCATTTTCTTTTCTGCCCTTCGGCACCCTTGTCTAGTCGCTCGTAGTCAGGGTATTCAAAGCCTATAGCATCAAGCACTCTGTTTAGCCTTCGTTTCAGCCGGGTGCCGAAGGCTGCTGTCATCAATTGATCTTCTTTTTTAGAATAATTCGCAAGAATTTCATTACTCATTACTTCGATTGTTTCGAGCCATTCTTGGCAGGGTGCTTTAAAATACTTCTTGAACTTATAGTGGTAGGGCAGGCGGACAAGTTCCCCCTCTTTCTTCTCTCTTTCGAGCTTCGGCATAGCCCATTCCTTCATAGTTGGAAATATTTTGAATGACAGAAATTTATGCACAAGATCTCTAGTGCCAATGTGCTCAGCAATAATCCTGAATTCAGCCAACGCGATTTGAGTTGGACCTTCTGGTGTCATACTGCAATGGGGTCTGGTCTCTCCGAAGATCAGTTCAAGCGGACTCTGTACTAGCTTCTCCTTGTCATCGTCAACTTTGACGTAGAACCATTCCGATTTCCAGCCTGCCGGCCACTTGCTTCGGTAGCTGATCACAGGAAATTTTGTAGTCTTCCGATAGGCAAAATTATAACAACCAAAATTTTCATGTAACCCATCCTTTCTGGCCTTAGTTTGATAATGTAGCTCGTGTACCCGGCAGAAAACCTTCGGCAAATGGCTCCACCCCCTGGCTTCGGAGAGCCCAAATATAAACACTAAGCCTAACAATAGCATTAGGAGTTAATTGATGAAAATAGATACCAAACTTCTTTAGCACATCGGCAATCATCCTATTCAAAGGAAATCTCAAACCAGCTTTGAGGAAACTCTTGAAAATCACTATTTCATCTTTCTGTGGCTTCGGGGTAGTTTCTTCTCCACCGAAGCGAATCACCTTTTTCTCATCTTCGCTAAAGTATCCCGACTTTACCATCTTCGGGAAATCAGCCTTGGAGATGGTTGACTTTCCGAAATCCAGGTGGCTAGGCTTGCTTGGTATTGCGATATTGTGATCATCTTCAGAATCAGTCTCTTCAATATCTGCTTGTTCTGCTTCGGCAGCAGGGGTGTTCTCCGATGTCACCAACCCAGATCGCCTCATTGCTTCCGAGATAGGGACAGTTTCCGCAGCTTTGGCTTCGTCTCCTTCGTGCTCAGCTCTAGCAGTAGAGCGCACTCTGGCCATTTGATTTTGAATATCTTGAAAATTGCTCGGAAATTAATAACCTTTCTCCCGAAGCTCTTCTTCTGACGAAACAAACGCTAAACTAGAGCTTCGTTTGAATGCGAAAGTCAAGCTTTGGCTATGGTTAAAAATTTTGGCAGCAAAACAGTGCAATAGCAATGAATGCTGTGGTAACTTCACACCTACCCGTCTGTTTATATAGTGCTGCAGGAAAGAAGGTGAATCGTCAGGATTTTTACACCAAGCAAACAGTTGCTCGCACCCGCTGAACGGTGGGCCGCAAAAACCAGAATAGTGAACCTGCATGGTGGAACTGTATCGTTTCTCGACAACGAGCTCAGAGAAGGTGTTTTTCGGACCTTCGGCTTCCTGAAGCCTAAAAGACTTTTTTCATGGATCAAGCTCGTTACGAAAAACGATCTAGCACCGCGAAGGGGCTACTGTTGGGACCATGCTTCGTCGCCGAAGGTCCTGCAGAAAGAAACAACTTAGGCTGAAGCTGCTCGTACGTGACGCCGAAGGCATCATCCATGAAGCTTCGGTATTATAACATCTCCAAAGATGAAGGGTTGAACCGACTTAAAGATAGAATTACCTTTTAGCCCATAGGGGTCTGAGTCACTGTTGTAAACTTTTATGAGGGGCATGATTGTAATTCCTCACAGGCTGTGTCCTGTGCCTATAAATAGTGAACAATATTCCTTTACTGTTCACGCATTCCTGTAATTGCTAACGCATCACTCGGGAATCATTGTTTGTCAAGGCAAAGGTATAAATGTACCTAAAAACGTTGTATTCAAATATCTTAAATTCATATAATAAGATATGTGAATGATGTCATTTATTTTCGATGTATTTATCTTTAATGTTTTACTTTGCTGTGTATTATCTTTATAAATTTAATTACGAAGGTGAAACCTTCGTAATATTATGTTCGTGACCTTCGTCCGAAGTTCATTAAATCCTTATGGAAATAATAATCCGGCGGACGAAGGGCATTAATATTTAACATTTTATGTTGCCTTGTTCTTAATTCATAGCATTTGAGAACAAACCCCCAACAATTACCTAACCAACTAAAAAACTGCTTGATCTTAACCCCACATAAAGCTAGTCCACCACCGCCAAATGGGACAACTGCTGAGTATGTTGATGTGTACTCACCCTTGCTTTACAACACCAAACCCCCAGGTTGTCCACATTGCAAACACTGCTCAGGAGAAGATGAAGTCGTGGTGGAGGATTTCCAGGAGTTCTAAGACTATGATGAGTTCTAGGCATGGGTTAGTGGCAACCCCCAGTCAGCTGCCTATGAAGGCCGTGTTTAGCTATATTTCATTTTCGCAATTTGATCTATGTTAATCACTATATGGATGTCTTGGGCATCATGATGTAATCAAATTAATACTCTCTTATGTTATTATTTGAGCACTGTGTGATGATGTCTGGTTATGTAACTATTGTGTACGTGAATTGCTGATCCTGGCACGTACAAGGTTCACATTCGGTTTGCCTTCTAAAACCGGGTGTGACATAAGTGGTATCAAAGCCGTGCTGACTGTAGGACTGCTAACCTAGAGTAGAATGGTCGTTCTAAGGATTATAGACCCCTATTCTCACCTAGACCTTGGTGTCACTTCAAAAGTTGGTCATCTCGACCAATCCTATGTTCTACTGTATATATTATACCTTGCTAAAATTTTGTTCTTTTTTATTTCCTATTTTTTTATGGTTTACTTGCTGGTCATATTAGTTCTGTTCTTACTCTTATGCTTACGGTGTCTTCTGTAGATGGCTCGTCTTAGACACATAGCACGAAAATCAGTCATTCTTTTCTTGCCCTCTCGTCTTGCGGAGCGTCCGTTTCATCGCCTAGTGACTGGCTAGTCCAGCCACTTGAAGAGGTTGCACCACAGCCTGCACGAGGAGTAGGAGCCGAAGGGATGGGTTCGCCCGACCCATCACTCGTGACACCGCTCGCGGGTGTCACTTCCACGATGCGCTCGATACCTTGCTGCGCTGGGCATTTGACCGACACACTTGGTCAATCGAGTATCACTGTGTGGTCTACCAGCACAGTCGCGGGGTATACTCGAACCGCTAGGAGGTGACCTACTTGGTGTGCCGTCCAGAGGATGGTCTCCGGGGTGCGGAGGTCTACTCGGAGCATTATTCTATCTCTGAGCAGTACTCAGCCGAGGCGGCCATGTAGGATGTTGCATGGCGTGCGCTTTCGCAGTACTGCTCGGTGCTCGGTGGGGTGGCCGATGGTCTTGACCTGAGGTATTACTCCCGCCGTCCATCTGGCAGCACTGGAGGTGTGGTTGTCTCACCTGTTGGTGAGGACAATCCTACGTTAAGCAGCATAGTCAACCTAGCCACTATGCTAAACACGGAGCTGGACCACGCTTTAGACGAGCTGAGAAGGGCTCATGCTGAGACTGCCCAGTTGCGGGCTGAGCGCGCGGAGCATCGTCACCTAGCGGATGGCTCTCTCGCCCTATCGGGACTCAACATCCTTACCGCTCGCCTCGGCGTGGACACCATGTCTACGGCAACCCCAACTGCAGGACCAAGATAAATTTAGAACCATAGATCGTTAGTGTTGGATTTTGTAATTAATGTTTAAAATAGAAGTCTTAGTCTTAGTCTTGGTTAGTCTTAGTTAATCAGGATAGTTTGTTGCTTATCCTGTGTTTTTATGCTTGTCATGATGAACTATGATGGATTTGGATCTTTGTAATGACTGTCACCAGAGTGTGGGTACTCCCTGCATTTTGGTTTAGCTATTAATGTTAATAAAATTAGTTATTTAGTTGGGAAGCCTTTTTATCTCTACTTTCCTCTTTATCTGATAAGCTGTTTTTGCCTGTGTTGGGAGTTAGTGAAGATGCTTGTTTGTTCAGTGTTATGGAAGAACTCTATAACCTTTTCTTATGCTGCAGGATTTGCAAGATTGGTTCTGATGTGTGATTGCCTTCTGTAGATGTCAGATCACAGACGCAGAGGATGGAGGTGTGCCCAGCAGGAGCAGTAGGCATCGCAGGATGAGACACCCCAGTAGCAGTTGCCACCACCACCCCCAATGACAATAGAGCAGATGTTTCTAATGCAGACTCAGGCAGTCCAAGCGATTGGTCAGACTCTGGCAGCCATGCAACAGGTGCAGCAACAGCATCGCCCACCCCAACCTCAACTGCTAGTGCAGTGCCTCAGATGCCTAGAGATAAGCGTGTGGAATTTATGAGAGGTCATCCCCCTATGTTCGCCCACTCTGCTGACCCCATGGATGCCGAGGATTGGCTGCATACCGTGGAGCGTGAGTTGCACACTGCTCAGTGCAATGACAGAGAGAAGGTTCTTTATGGTCCCCGTCTATTAAGGGGAGCAGCCCAGTCCTGGTGGGAGTCCTATCTCGCCACCCACGTTGACCCTGAAGCCAGTACTTGGGAATAATTCAGAGATAACTTCCGTCGATGTCATGTTGCAGCATGTCTGATGACAGTGAAGAAAGAGGAGTTTCTGGCACTAAAGCAAGGGCCCATGTCAGTCAGTGAGTACAGAGACAAGTTTCTACAGCTGTCCCGCTATACTCCTTAAGATGTCAATATAGATGCCAAGAGGCAGTACCATTTCTTGAGAGACTTGTCGATCCCCTACACTATCAACTGATGAATCATACCTTCCCCACCTTGCAACACCTTATCGATAGAGCAATCATGACTGAGAAGAAGCGCAAAGAGATGGAAGATTGCAAGCGCAAGATTGGTGGACCTCAGCCTGGGGAGCAACAATTGCCCCCGTTTCTTAGGTAATCCACCTCAATAGTTCAAGCAGAGTCACCCTCAGTGATATCAATAGTAGAACCAGCGTTTGCCTCAGCAGCAGTACCGCTAGGATAGTCAGCCAGGAGGAAGTCAATTCTAAAGCAGAATAATCAGGCACCTCGTCTTACTGCCCCAGCAACCAACCAGAGCAGTCAAGCAGCCCCGGTGCAAGGAGGAGGTAGAGGATGCTTCCATTGTGGAGAGCAGGGCCATTGGGCGATGCATTGTCTGAAGAAGATGGCTCAACAGCAGGCGGCCCCCAATGCCCCAGCAAGGCAGAATGTACCTCAGCAAGGAGCAGGCAATCGTGTTCAGACGCGCTAGAACCATGGGAGGCTAAACCATTTAGAGGCCAAAGCAGTCCAGGAAACACCAGGCATGATAGTAGGTACGTTTCCAGTCGAATCCCATCTTGCAGAAGTGTTATTTGATATTGGAGCAACACATTCATTTATTACTGCATCATAGGTAGAAGCGCATAATCTCCCAATAACCACCATGTCAACACCAATTCAAATTGACTCAGACGGTGGAAAAGTCCGACCCGATAGTGTATGCTTGAATGTAAGTGTGGAAATAAGGGGGATAGAGTTTCCCGCTAACCTCATAGTGTATGCAAATGCGGACCAAAATTTTAACTATATCAAAACATTCTTATATACTTAGAACTGCTTTCATTTCAATGTAACTTATACACATCTGTCAAAATGCAAACTAGCTACATTTCTCTACTTCATATCTGCTTTTGTTTGTGTTGTCATCAACCACCAAAAAGGGGGAGATTGAAAGGGAAATGGCCTCAACTATTTCCTATAATCGATTTTGGTGTTTGACGACCATCATAATTCTTATGGATTAACTAGTTTGCCTAGTTGAACATTTCTCAGGTGCACAAAATTCATCTACATCAATTCTAAGTTGACTGTCCAAAATATCGTAGATTATTCTTGACACGAGAAGCTTTTTGGAATTTCACGTGTGCGCGGACCGTCCGGGCCCTTGCGGCGGACCGTCCACGACACTAGGGTGAGCCTCGGACAGGAATACTGCAAAAACAGCGTTAACACTGCGAACTGTCCGAAGGAGAAGCGAGCACCGTCCAAGACCAAGAGCGGACCGTCCGGCCTCAGGCGCGGACCATCTGACCGTTGAAAAACCAGAAAAACCTGAAGGTGATGGGTTCGGTAAAATGCATTTTTAGCATCCTCGCGGACCATCCGGGGTGCACAGCCGGACCGTCCACGACTGCTTTATCTGACATCTGATGACACATTAAATGCACTATAGCGTAGATATAGCTGTTACTGCTGACCATTGCGATTTCAGCTATTGATGTGCAAGGGCGAACCGTCCGGGATCAAGGGCATGGACCGTCCGCGGTCCGCAGAAAAGGAGCAACGACTATGAAGTGGTTGGTGGCTATAAATATAACCCCAACCACCTCCATTCACTACATCCAAGCATTCTACTCATACACATTCAATACAAGAGCTAGCAATTCAATTCAAGACACATTCAAAGCTTCCAAACCTCTCCAAGTTCCACAATTGAGACAAGTGATCATTAGTAATTAGTGACTTGAGAGAGTGTGATTTGTGTTTCATTTGTTGCTCTTGTTGCTTGGTTTTCTTAATCGTGCTTTCTTCATATCCTTCTAAACTCTCTAGTGACTTGTAAAGCTAGCAAGAGACATCTAAGTGTGTGGTGGTCCTTGTGGGGTCTTAGTGACCTTGAGATTAAGAAGAAGCACTCAACCAGTCTAAGTGATAGATTGAGAGAGGGAAAGGGTTGAAAAAGACCTGATCTTTATGGCCTCCTCAACGGGGAGTAGGTTCATTGGAACTGAACCTCGAGAAACAAATCGTTGTGTTCATTTATGTTGATCTTCACCTTACGATTTGACTCTTCCTCTCCGCTCTCTCTAAGTTCTCTTGCTCACAATCTTTTGAGTTTGCTCCCAAAGTCATCCGCATTGATTGAGCACTCCGTATTCATTTTTATTTGTTTCTAATCCTAACCCCGAGTGAAGTTTGTGTTCAAAGTTTATAATTTACAGGTTTCGCCTATTCATCCCCTTCCTCTAGGCGACTTTCAATTATGGCCTGTGGTGGTCGGAGTTGCTCGGCCCGCATGCGTAGGCGATGGTGGTCGATGATGGCTTTGATTACCGATCAACGACAGCGATAGTGTTCAATTCCACTGGCGAGGAAGCTTCGTGGGAGGATGAGGATAATACCAGTGCAAGGAATTAGGTGATGGTGCATGGTTGGCGCTGGCCACGTTCGCCGGTGCTCAGGTGAAGTCTGGCAAAGGGTGGCGCGATGCTGGAGGTGACCAAGGGTGAAGTGGCTGGCCGAGTAGCTTCACTAGGGCACAAGGAAGCTGCCTAAGTTGTGAAATGGGATAGAACACGTCCTAGTTGGTTTGGTTGTGGTGGCCGGTGCTCGGGTGGCAATGCGGGCGGTGGCGCGCTCGGCTTGGGGGAAACTCCAGTGAAGGGGCACTTGCCAATGGTTCTGGGGCTTGTGGGGATGAATGGCCGATGGCGCAGGTGGTCTTATAGGCGTAGGCGTGGGTGGAAACCGGTAGTGGCTGACCGTGGGCACGGGGGCGCGTGAGCTCCGTTGGACGCGCACTGGTGTGTCGTCCCTGGTCGAGCACGTGGTGACTGCTCGTGTGGTCATATTCGAACGCCTATTGGCCCCTAATCTTGATGAATTTGGGCAAGATCATTTTGTAGGATCTCCTCTCTTGGCTTCCCTCTATCTATTTTGTGTGGAGACCGAAGCGTTTCTTGGCCTGGGTGTGGAGTTGTCTCGTCCCAAAGATTGATCTGTCACAAGGGCCCCAACCGAGAAGAAACTGGTGTTTTGTCTTCTCAAAAGGATTGGTCCCAAGGCCATCTTCTGACATGTTATGAGTGAGGTAATTTAACACCACTTTGTCAATTGGAGTCCATGGTTTTGAGGTCTACAAGATAATGAACATTGGAGGCTTAGTTAGAGGGGTGATTTTCAGAAATTAGGAAGTTCTGATTTTTACTTACTTCTCTCTTTTGTGTGCTTTATTTAGGAGTTTTTCAGAACCCTTTTGGGGTACCTCCTTTACTAACTTTTGCAGGTAATTCGGTGTACTATAACTTTTGTAAATGGTCTAAGTTATGATAGTGTGATTCATATAGTTTTCTCACTTGATTTCTATTGGTGCTCTACTTGCTCAAGGTGGGAAAAATTGGGTTTGGTTACTTTATTTCCCTGATGACCATTAGGCAATTAGGGTAATATCTCATGATAACTTGGTATTTACTTAGGGCCTTGATTCCTAAGTATGACATTACTTGCTTTATTGTTCCTACATGTGATAACAAGGTTGGTGAAAGTGCCAAGCATTAACCCTAGTAATACATGTGGTGTTACACTGGAGACATTTCTTTAACTGTGACACGTGGAATATGTTTTGCATTGCTGAAAGATTCCCTAGCAGTTGCACCTTATAGGTCACAGGTCCACACCGTTCGATCACTAGAAATTCTGGATACATTTCTTTGGATCACTTGACGAGATTGGGCCACCTGCAAATTCTGTTAGATCACTTGAACTTTTTCCTCAACTTCTTTTACAACATCAGGTCCAAAGAAACATCTCTCCCTTGGCTCTGACCAATTTAATGGTGTCCTACACCTTCGACCAAAAAGGGCTTCAAAAGATGCCATTCTTATGCTTTTCTGATAATCATTGTTATATGAAAACTCTGCCAATGGTAAGCATTCATCCCACATAACTAAGAAAGCAAGAACACATGCCCTCAACATATCTTCCAGAATCTGATTCACTCTCACAGTCTGTCCACTAGTTTGGGGATGATAAGTTGTAACACCCCGTCCAATCCCTGGACCGGCGGTACTTACTCCTGGCAACTCGCTAGGATCATATATTGTCCCCATAGACCAACACGAGTCTTTTGTGCACACTTTGTCCCCACTCATGCGCACCCGAGAAAACTTCCTGGTGGTCATCGATCCCAAATTGCTCCAAGCCAAGCACACTTAACTTGGAGGTTCTTTCGAGATAGGCTTCTGAAAAAGAAGATGCACCTTATTGGTATGGATACTCTATTAATTCTATTAAGCCTTGGGTCAGGATATCACCATCCTAGGGCCCAGAAGACCGACGTCCTCGTCGGTCAACCCCAATCCAGGAACCTCCCCTCTTAGCCACGCTTGTGTGTCTTTTGTCATCAAATGCCATGCTATGTGACCACTCTGGGCCCACATGTGCCATGCACCATATACCTGAACCCCTAACCCACACACGCTCGTGAAACCTTGAGGGTCGGCTCTGGTACCACTCGTAACACCCTATCCAATCTTAGATCGACGGTAGTTACTCCTAACAGCTCTCTAGGATCATATATTGTCCCCACATACCAACATGAGTCTTTTGTGCGCAATTTGTCCTCACTCATGCGCACCTGAGAAAACTTCCCGGTCGATCACCCATCCCAAATTGCTCCAAGCCAAGCACGCTTAACCTAGAGGTTTTTTAGAGTCAGGCTTCCAAAAAAGAAGATGCGCCTTGTTAGTATGGATACTCTATTAATTCTATTAAGCCTTGGGCTAGGATATCACCATCCCAGGGGCCAGGATATCACATAAGCAGAACTATGAACTAGTTTGGTTCCTAGCGAGTTGTGTAACTCTTTCCTAAATCTAGATACAATCTGTGAGCCTCTATCAGACACCATGAATACTTAAGATATGAGAAATATATAATTCTGTGTCAGTCTTGACTGAGTAAGTAGTCTTCATGGACAAGAAGTGTGCCAGCTTGGTGAGTCGATCAACAATTACCCATATGGAATCATATCCTTTGGAGGTTTTGGGTTAACCCCACAATGAAATCCATACTGATACTTTCCCACTTCCAACCTAGGATAGTTAAAGGTTGTAATGGTCCGATAGACTTCAAATGTACGACTTTACTCATTGACAAACATCACATCTAACAACGTAGCGAGCAATCTCTATCTTCATTTTAGTCCACCAAAACCGTTTCTTTAAGTATTGATACATTTTATTATTCCCAGGATGGATAGAGTACCGGGATAGATGGGCTTTATCAAGTATTTGTTGTCGTAACTCAGGAACCTTTGGAACTACCAAACGATCTTTGAACCAAAGAACTCCCTTATCATCTATCTAGAATTGAGTGGTTGGATCAATCACCATCCGTTCCTTCATATGAGCTATCCCTACATTAATATTCTGGGCTTCGATAATTTGATCAACCAAAATTGACCCCAATTGGAGATTGGCTATTGATGCTTGTGGCACTATTTCCATGTTTAACTTCTCCATTTCCTGGCACAAGGTTACAGTCAAAGGCTTGGCCGAAAGACAATTACATTGGGACTTACGGCTCAAAGCATCTGCCATGACATTAGCCATGCCAGGATGATAATGAACCTCAAGATCATAATCCCTTGACCAATTCTAACCACCTTCGTTGCCTCATATTCAGTTCCTACTGAGTGAAGATGTACTTCAGACTTTTATGGTTCAGTATAAATATGACATGTATTACCCAACAAATAATGGTGCCAAATCTTGAGTGCATGAACCACAACAGCTAACTCCAAATCATGAGTTGGGTAATGCTCCTCATGGCATCGAAGTTGTCGTGAAGCATATGCAATCACTCGGCCTTCCTGCATTAACACACATCCAATGCTGTCACACCCGGTTTTAGAAGGCAAACTGAATGCAAACCATGTACGTGCCAGGATCAGAAACTCACGTACATAGTGATTACATAATTAGACATCATCACACATTGCTCAAAGTAAATAGCGGAAAGGTACTTTTATTACAATAAGGTGTCCATGACATCCACAGAGTCTAATACATAGCATAGTCATTAATATCATCAAAGTGCGGAAATACGTAATGTAGCAGATAAGGCCTATACAGGCAGCTGACTGGGGGCTTTGCCATTAAGAAAAACTAGAACTCGTCTTAGTCCTGAAACTCCTCAAAGTCCTCCATGTTGCCAGCATCTCCTCCCGAGCACTGAATACAGTGGGGACAACCTGGGGTGGGGGTGGTTTGTAAAGCAAGGGTGAGTACACATCAACGTACTCAGCAAATGTCCCATTCGGCTAAAGTGGACTAGCAGTATGTGGAGTTAAGGTTAAGTAGTTGCTTTTAGTTGTTCAAGTATTAATTACTATTAGTAGAGCCAAGTTTTAGTAATAAGCCCAGTTATTACCCAAATGTACTCCCTTCAAGAGGAAATACCAGAGATCAAAATTATAACCATCATTATTAACCATCATCATAAAAGTAACCAAAGTTCTTCTAATCAAAGAGGATCCCAAGGCCGCTCTTAACCGTGAGCTCGGCTGATATACCAGTTTGTAACACTCTAATAGAGGTTGCACACTTTACCCACGAGTCGTGATCCCTTTCTAGCCTGGGTTATACAGACCCGATCTTCACTACCGAGGTGAATGGCGAGGGATACACTACGTAGCCTTTACAAAGACTCCCCTAGTGCATAGCTGCTCGTTAGGTTTCGCTAGTTGTACAAACACAGTACACCTCCCCAAGTTGGGTGATAACAAAACCAAATCAAATGAACATCTACACCCCCTTAGCAGAGCGAGCACTATGCCCCGACCCCCATTGACGGCCCTCAGGCAAAGCCAACTACACCCCATGTTCATCTAATTAATCAGCTAAGGGCGTCCCATTCCACCCTCATGGTTGCACTGTTATCCCAGGTAGTCACTCCACGAACAGGTCCTTACGGAGAGGTACTCAGGAAAATGGCCTGAGTCTCCTAAATTATCACAAGATCATCATCGGGATAACATCATCGTATCATAAATATTCACATCATGTTCATAGATTAAGTTAAAGCAATACCATAAGCTAACCATGATTAACCCAGAAGGTAAACAAGGATAAGTAAATACAGACTAGTCAATCCTTAGATTTCAATAATGTAACGCGGGAAGGTGAATTATAAGTAAATAGGATATAATGGGTCAGAGGACACTTGCCTTCACCATGTTGTTGCTCAGGGAGATCTTTGGCAACACACTCAGGAACCACGGGCTGCTCATTGTCTAAATAAAGCGATCATACATTCAATACATTTGGTAAATGACAAATGAACAACACATCAATCATGTACAAACAATGGAACACATCTCAAAAGGAGAAGTGTAAACTCAAATGGGAGTTTAAATTATAGGGTGAACTAAGCCCATTTAGTAGTTGATTAGTTTTTAAGTGTTGTCTATCTCCCTGATTACATTAATCTAATTCCACTTATTTTAATGAGACATCAAATTTAAACCAGGGGTAAGTTCATACATCACATATTATTATCTTCACAATATTAAACATCTATTTACCACTAGGGTTTCCTTTTTATTTATTTTATTAAGTGAATAAATCAACACATACACTAACCTAAGTTTAGATATTAAATTAGAGTGCATAGACTATGGATGAACATAATTTATTTGAATGGAGAATATTCCTATGAACATTTTACAATTTGAATCACTAAATTTGGAGTTCAAATGAAAAAGATATGAAATAAATAAGTTTTGAAGTTTGAAATATAAAACTAGCTCCAATTCTGTGATTATTTAAAAGTGCAGGGGTTTGTTTATAAGAGTTCAGGGGCCTACGCGTAAAGCCTAAGGACGATGGGTTCTATTACCCGAGAACTGAGGGTCTCTTTAGCAAAAATCACACGCGAAGGGGTACGGGGTATTCTCAGCCATCGGATCTGCGAGCAACGGCCGAGATCAGATCTGATCGAGCGGTGGCGCGCGCGCGAATGCGAGCGCGGGCTGACTAGTGGGCCAGGGTTGTCAGCGGCCTAGGGCGAGGAGGCCTGACCTGCCGGGCCCAGCTGCAGGGTGTGGGTGAGAGAGTGGATCTGAGCAGGTCAGATCCGGATCAGACGGTTGGGATAGGTCTGGCTTAATTGAAATCGGGCCGTCCGATTAGAGTTGGGCGGACAAGATGCGCGCCAGGGGACTTTACCTCTGTCGAGTAGCCAAGGGCGGTGCTCCTCGCTGAACACGGCGGCGCCGTCGCCGGAGGCAAGGCAGACTGGGGCTCCTGGGCGCGAGGGGTTGGTCTGGATAGCTGACGAGGTTGGGACGAACTTGGTGAAAGGGAAATGGGGTCAAACCTTTTCCTATATGAATTTTGGTGGTTGAATTGCCCAACACAAATAATTGGACTAACTAGTTTGCTCTAGATTATGAGTTCTATAGGTGCCAAAGGTTCAACACAAACCAATAAAAAGTCCAAGAAAGGGTTCAAATAAAAAAAGCAAAAGACAAACTAAGGCTGCCCAGGTCTGGCGCACCGGACTGTCTGGTGTGCCACCAGACAGTGTCCGGTGCACCTGGGAGATCGACTCTGAACTGCTTAGCTTCGGGAATTTAGGGAGCCACTACGCTAAAATTCACCGGACTATCCGGTGTAACACCGGACTGTCCGGTGTGCCAGCGGAGCAACGACTATCTGGGCCAACGGTCGTTTTCAAAGGAACAGTGAAATGCTACAGTGCGCGCCTGCGCGTGTAGAAGTCAGAGCAGGCGTCAGAAGGCACACCGGATAGTGAACAGTGACTGTCCGGTGCACCACCGGACTGTCCGGTGGCCCCACATGTCAGAGCTCCAACGGTCGAACCCTAACAGTTGGGTGACGTGGCTGACGCACTGGACAGTGTCCGGTGGCGCACCGGACTGTCCAGTGCGCCATTCGACAGCAGCCATCCCTAACGGCCACTTTGGTGGTTGGGGCTATAAATACCCCCCAACCACCACACTTCAAGGCATCCAAGTTTTCAGCCATTGCATTCAATACAAGAGCTCTAGACTTCACTCCAAGACACAAACAAGAGATCAAATCCTCTCACAAGTCCAAAGTTCATTCCAATCAAATAGTGACTAGTGAGAGAGACATTTGTGTTCATTTGAGTTCTTGCGCTTGGATCGCTTTTCTTCTTCTTTCTTTCTTGTTCCCAACTCAATTGTAATCAAGGCAAGAGACACCAATTGTGTGGTGGTCCTTGTGGGGACTTAGTGTCCCGATTGATTGAGAAGAGAAGCTCACTCGGTCTAGGTGACCGTTTGAGAGAGGGAAAGGGTTGAAAGAGACCCGGTCTTTGTGACCACCTCAACGGGGAGTAGGTTTGCTAGAACCAAACCTCGGTAAAACAAATCACCGTGTCATCCGCCTTATTTGCTTGTGATTTGTTTTTGCCCTCTCTTTTTGGACTCGATTTTAATTCTAACGCTAACCCCGGCTTGTAGTGTGTGCTTAAGTTTATAATTTTTAGATTCTGCCTATTCACCCCCCTCTAGGCGACTTTCAATTGGTATCAGAGCCTGGTACTTCATTAGAGACTAACCGCTCGAAGTGATGTCGGGAGAACACGCCAAGAAGGAGATGGTGACCGGCGAGAAGCCCGCCACAAGCCATGGGAAGGCTCCATCGGGAGAGTCCTGCAACAAGAAGAAGGAGGAATCACCTCCTCACAAGTCGCATCGGAGTGGCGACAAGAAAAAGAAGATGAAGGTGGTCTACTACGAGACCGATTCTTCATCGCCATCCACCTCCGGCTCCGACGCGCCGTCCGTCACTTCTAAGCGCCATGAGCGCCAGAAGTTTAGTAAGATCCCCCTACGCTATCCTCGCATTTCAATACGCACTCCTTTACTTTCCGTTCCATTAGGCAAACCACCCGTTTTTGAGGGTGAAGATAATAACATGTGGAGTGATAAAATGAGGCATCACCTAACCTCACTCCATGCAAGTATTTGGGACATTGTTGAGTTTGGAGTGCAGGTACCATCGCTGGGGGATGAAGAATATGACTCGGACGAAGTTGCCCAAATCCGACACTTCAACTCCCAAGCCACCACTATACTCCTCGCCTCTCTAAGTCGAGAGGAGTATAATAAGGTGCAAGGGTTGAAGAGTGCCAAAGAAATTTGGGACGTACTAAAGACCGTGCACGAAGGAGATGAGGTGACCAAGATCACCAAGAGGGAAACGATTGAGGGGGAGCTCGGTCGGTTCTTGCTCAACCAAGGAGAAGACCCGCAAGCCATGTACAACCGGCTAAAGACCTTGGTAAACCAAGTGCGCAACCTCGGGAGCACCAAATGGGATGACCATGAAATGGTCAAGGTTATTCTAAGATCACTAGTTTTTCTTAATCCTACTCAAGTACAATTAATTCATGATGATCCTAGATACAAACTAATGTCTCCCGAGGAAGTGATAGGAAAATTTGTGAGCTTTGAATTGATGATCAAAGGCTCCAAGAAAATCATCAAGCAAGGCGCCACCTCAACATCCGAGGTGCAACCCGTCGCATTCAAGGCGACAGAAGAAGAAAAGAAAGACTCTACACCTAGTAGGGTTCCCATCGATGCCTCCAACCTCGACAACAAGGAGATGGCGCTCATCATCAAGAGCTTCCGCCAAATCCTCAAACAAAGGAGGGGGAAAGACTACAAGCCCCGCTCCAAGAAACTTTGCTACAAGTGTGGTAAGCCTGGTCACTTTATAGCAAAATGTCCTATTTCTAGTGACAGTGACAGGGGTGACGACAAGAGGGGGATGAAGGAGAAAAAGAGGTACTACAAGAAGAAGGGTGGCGATGCCCATGTTTGCCGGGAGTGGGACTCCGACGAGAGCTCCACCGACTCCTCCTCCGACGAGGACGCTGCCAACATCGCCATCAACAAAGGTCTCCTATTCCCCAACATCTGCCACA
This sequence comes from Zea luxurians, assembly GCA_029449295.1. NCBI lineage: Eukaryota > Viridiplantae > Streptophyta > Magnoliopsida > Poales > Poaceae > Zea > Zea luxurians. The sequence continues at coordinate 4,109,993 of JAOPSE010000010.1, read as the reverse complement.
AGTGCCTCATGGCAAAGGACGACAAGAAGAAGAAGGTAAAATCTAGATCCTCCACTAAGTATGCAACTTCTAGTGATGAGGATAATTCTAGTGATGATGAGGATAACTTGCTTACTCTTTTTGCCAATCTTAACATGCAACAAAAGGAGAAATTGAATGAATTGATTAGTGCTATTCATGAGAAGGATGAACTCTTGGATAGCCAAGAGGACTTCCTTATTAAGGAAAACAAAAATCATGTTAAGACTAAAAATGCTTATGCTCAGGAGGTAGAGAAAAATGAAAAATTAACTAGTGAGCTTAGCACTTGCCATGACACTATTTCTAGCCTTAGAAATGAAAATGCCAAATTAATTGCTAAGGTTGAGAAATCGAATGTTTGTGATGATTCAATTGTTAATCTTAGAAATGATAATGCTAGTTTAATTGCTAAGATTGACATGTTGAATGAATCTCTTGCTAGCCTTAAGTTTGAGAATGATAAATTAATTGCTAAGGCTAAGGAATTAGATGTTTGCAATATTTCTATTTCCAATCTTAGAGATGAGAATGCTATTATACATGCTAAGATTATTGAATTAAATGATTGCAAACCCTCTACATCTACGGTTGATCATGTTTCTATTTGCACTAGATGTAGAGATGTTAATATAGATGCTATTCATGATCACCTTGCTATGATTAAACAACAAAATGATCATATAGCTAAATTAGATGCTAAAATTGCCGAGCATGAACTAGAGAATGAAAATTTTAAATTTGCTCATAGTATGCTTTATAGTGGGAGACGCCCTGGCATTAAGGATGGCATTGGCTTCCAACAGGGAGACAATGTCAAGCTTAATGCCCCTCCTAAAAGATTGTCTAATTTTATTAAGGGCAAAGCTCCCATGCCTCAGGATAACGAGGGCTATATTTTATATCCTGCTGGTTATCCTGAGGATAAGATTAGGAGAATTCATGCAAAGAAGACTCGTTCTGTTTCTCACCATGCTTTTATTTATAAGAATGAGGCTTCTAGCTCTAGGCATTCTACCCATGTTAAAATGCCTGAGAGGAAATCTTCTATTGCATCAAATGATCATAACATTTCATTTAAGACTTTTGATGCATCTTATGTGCTCACTAACAAATCAGGCAAAGTAGTTGCCAAATATGTTGTGGGCAAACACAAGGGCTCCAAGACTTGTGTTTGGGTACCCAAGGTGCTTGTTTCTAATGTAAAAGGATCCAAGACCGTTTGGGTACCTAAGAACAAGGCCTAAATTTGTGTTGTAGGTTTATGCATCCGGGGGCTCAAGTTGGATCATTGATAGCGGGTGCACAAACCATATGACTGGGGAGAAAAGGATGTTCTCCTCCTACGAGAAAAACCAAGATCCCCAAAGAGCGATCACATTCGGGGATGGAAATCAAGGTTTGGTCAAAGGATTGGGTAAAATCGCTATATCACCTGAAAATTCTATTTCCAATGTTTTTCTTGTAGATTCTTTAGATTATAACTTGCTTTCTGTTTCTCAATTATGCAAAATGGGCTACAATTGTCTTTTTACGGATGTAGGTGTTACTGTCTTTAGAAGAAGTGATGATTCAATAGCCTTTAAGGCAGTGTTAGAGGGTCAGCTATACTTAGTTGATTTTAATAGAGCTGAACTCGACACTTGCTTAATTGCTAAGACTAACATGGGCTGGCTCTGGCACCGCCGACTAGCCCACGTCAGGGGCAGCAGGCGCGCGGGCACGCGAGGGGCTGGGCCTGATGGGCTGGCTTGGGCCGAAATAGCTTTTGCTTTTTCTAGGGATTTTCCAATTGCTTTTCTGTTTTATTTTCTCCAGGGTTTTCAATTCAAATTCAAACCAAAGTTCAAATTCAAACTAATTCAAACATGTGCAACAATTCAAAGGATATTTTAAGCTCAGCATGATGCAACATTTCATGACTCATATTTTTTTTGACAAAAATAACTAATAAATCCTTCACTAATTAAGCTAAATCTACTCAAAAGAAAAAGAGAGAGACTAGAGAGAGATACAAGAGTAACACTTGAATTTGGTAGATAGTTAGAAATAAATTTTATACCCCCAAATTCACGGTGTTACAAATGCCCATGTCCGAAGCATCACAATAAACATCAAATGGTTTTTTAATGTTAGGTTGAGGCAACACGGGTGCAGTTGTCAACAACTTCTTTAACCTCTCAAAGACCTCATTGCATTCTGGAGACCAATTCAGTCTCACATTATCCTTTAGCAATTGCATGATGGGCTTGGATACATTCGAGAAATCTAGAATAAAACAACGATAATATCCTGCAATTCCAAGGAAACTCTGGACCTGATGCACTATGGTAGGCGGCTTCTAGTCTAGAATATCCTTAACTTTGCTTGGGTCGACCGCAACTCCCTCAGCAGAAAAGATATGACCCAAGAATGGAATTGTATCCAACCAAAACTCACATTTACTGAACTTAGCATATAACTGTTCTCTTGACCTTGTCAGCACCACCCGCAAGTGTGGTGCATGTTCTTCTTTGGTCTTTGTATATATCAAATGTTATCAATAAACACAACCACAAATTTATCCAACTCTGGCATGAATACCGAATTCATTAAGTACATGAAATGAGATGGAGCATTTGTTAAGCTAAAAACATAACCACATATTCATAAATACCATATCAGGTAGTAAAGGTAGTCTTGGGAACATCTTTCAGAATGAATCCTTATCTGGTGATAACTCGATCTAAGGTCAATCTTTGAAAACACTTTAGCTCCAGAAAGTTGATCAAACAACAAATCAATGCGCGAAAGAGGATATTTATTTTTGATGGTCACCTCATTGAGTTGTCGATAGTCCACACACAACCGGAGCGTTTGGTCCTTCTTTTTCACAAAGATAGCAGGAACAGCCCCAAGGTGATGAACTCGAGCGAATGAAACCTTTATTGAGCAAGTCTTGCAACCGTTCTGCTAGCTCCTCAGGTGCCATCCTGTATGATCTTATGGATATGGGTGCAGTACCTGGCTACAATTCAATCACAAATTCCACGTCCTGTTCTAGAGGCAACCCTGGCAAATCTTCAAGGAACACATCTAGAAATTCCCTGACAACAGGTATATCCTTTATCTCATTAATGGTAGCAGAACATACTCCTTCCACTGCTCACTTAAGAGTCGGTAATCAGATCAGTAACTTACAATTACCACTAGGTGAGTCCAACTGTATCGTCCGTTGTAGAGCGTCGATCACCGCCCCATGCTAACGAAGCCAATTCATACCAGAATCAGATCTATGTCCTGACCTGGAAGAACTAGCATATTGGTAGGAAATATGTGACCAAATAGCTTTATGGGTATCTGATATACCATCTCCTTAGTATGCAAATGCCCTCCAGGAGATTGTATGTTTTACCTGTTCTCTACCACCTCCAAAGACATGGTGCTTTAACACAAATGTTCAATTTATGGAAGTATGGGAAATACCATAATCAAACAAAACACTAGCCAAGTGATTGGTAACCAGAAAAGAACCCATTTTAAGAACACCCTCCTTTGCTTTCGACTGGCTATCACGAGGAAGAGTCACAAGCGACTACCGCTCACTCACTAGCTTAGGGAAGCAACAATCCAGAGTAGAGTGTCCTGACTTACCACAATTCTCACATGGATTGATATTATTTGGATTAATTTCAGAATGAATGTCTGGGACATCCAGCTCACGTGGAACGAAAGAAATAACAACCTGTCTTTCACATGACTATTGTGAGCTGGGAAACTGGGTTAGAAAAGAATTAGGATGATAAATAGGTTGATAAACAATCCTCCGATACTGTTTGACACTACCAAAGGATTCCTCCGCAAGTTTCTTTCTTTTAGATTCCTGATGACGATGAATCTTGTTATCACCCAAAATAGCCTGACTGAACACCTCATTATATCTTTTAGCCAAATTGGTTGCCATCAAGCACTGGAGCTTCTCGTTAAGGCCACACAAGAAATAGAACTTTTTCTTCTCATTAGTATTCACAAAATCCAAGACATATTGGGATAGACAAGTAAACCTCTCAAAATATTCCATTACACTCTCTTCTTCGCCTTGCTTCAGATCTAAGAACTTATTGAACTTTAGTTCCATAAGGGCTTTCAGAATATGATGTGCCTGAAATACCTCACGAAACTCTGCCCAAGAAACTTGATGTCCCTTCGACAGTAGTGCTAGGTGCCCACCAAGCTCCGGTAGGACCCTGAAGTTGTTGGGTAACACACTGAACTCTTTGGGCATCATCACAACGGATGAGCCCCAACTTCTGTTCAACAGTTCGAAGCCAATCTTCTGCCCCCAATGGATCTTTTGCCTTGCAGAACACTGGTGGTTGCGTGCTGAGAAACTCTTTATAGATGATGGTAACATCAAAATCATGATGACCATACTGAGCTGATGTTGTGGGTTGGGCTATTTTCTGAAGAACAACGTTCACACTTGCAAGTTGAGCCATAACATCATCTAAAGTTGATGCCAGGGATGGATTGGACGCATTAACATTCTTCTAGGAAACACTAGCACCATGTTCCTTTCCGGAACAGGTCCTCATTCTGCCGACAAAAGGAGACTTAGCTTCCAATATTCATGAATAGGAAAGGACAACATAGGAAAGCACAGACATGTAGTATGAACACGGTGGGTAAAACACACATAGGAGGTTTAACTTAAAAGTGTATGTTATGATGCATGCTCGGCCTATTCGTCCTCACAATTCTTGCCAACACATAGTGGCTAACATGTTCTATGGCGGTGGCATACCTACTCACTCCGTCATTATACACTAGTCGCACTTTATTAGTGTTTAGTTAGTGTACCTGTAGAAAATTTCATTACAGCCTGAACCCTATGATGGAATGTACACACTTTGTCACAGTTCATACTCCATATATTTCTATATGGAGGCCAGATTGTAATACCCAAAGTGTATGTAATGAGAATATAGTTAATCTCCTTAATTGTGTGTCATCTTTTTATTATAACAAGAGAGGAATTATAATTAAGAATGAGTAATTGAGACAAATGACACTTAAATAATTTGTGCATCATGCTGAGTTTAGTTGATTGCACATTTGTGGATAATAAAATAAAAGTATCAATAACAATGTGTTAATGAGTCCATAGAATCTAAACCCTAATTTGAGAACAAAACCACGGGAATAAAGAAGGAAAGAAAGAGATATTATACAATACAAAATAAAAATTTATAATTAAAAAAAACTTCACCACATTTTTGTATGATCAAATTAAACAGTCAGCTTGAGAATAACCTTGCCACAAAGTTGGAATTTAAAATTTGATTGAAGTTTGAATTGGAAATAAAAAGAAAGGAAATAGGAAAAGTAAAATAAAAGGAGAGCGACTGTGCACGTGGGCTGAATCCTCATCTACAGCCCACCTCCGGATCCCTCCACGCGGCCCACCTAGCTCTATCTCACGCCGACCCATTTTCCTGTGCGTTGCCCGACTGGGAGCGAGTCACACGCTGACTAGCGGGCCTGTGTGGCTAGGCTCACGGCAAGTCACCGCGGCATGGGGCCCACACCACAACCTCGGCTTAGCCGCCATGAACGCAACTACCCCAACAACCCCAACCACTTTTTGGGGGCCAAGCGCCGCATGTCTGATGGGTTCCAAGACTGACCGTGGGACCAGCTGGCCACGTAGCCAGGTCATCCATGGGTACTTATTCGGCATGATGCCCCTCCCCTTGTGCGCTTTAAACCACCAGCGTCTCCGTGGGCACGTCCACCCGCCATTGCCGCCGACCGAGAAGAAGAGAGAGATTGAGTGCTTGTGGACGACGCCGTCACCGCACTCACATCGTGTTGGTTCGGTTTGTCGCGGATCGGAGTCTTCGGGGCGCGGTAGAACCACCCGCGGCGGCAGAGGACGCGTTGGGGTTTCTCGGTGGCAATCCGCCGTGGAGCTCTTGTCGTGTGGCAGGACATCACATCATCATCGCAAGCCTCGTCCTTGCCTCAGTGTTAGTAAGTCTCCCTCCCACCATACTCGCTACATGCTCTATAGATGAACACCAGACTTTAGACTGTGGCGATCACTGGAGCGCGTGGTAGTGCTGACCGACAATGGCGCCACTATGTCGCGCGCGCACTAGTGCTGGAGGTAGAAGACGAACATGGGCAGTTCAATCTTTGTTGAGCGGCTGGGATTCGATCTCGGTAGGTTATGATCCAAAGCGTTGATTGAGATCGTGCGGCCACAATTAGCCGCCCCGTATTCCTTGTTATATTTGAACGCAACCGTAGATCTCGTGATGTACGGTAGAAGCCTAATCACGGGTTCATTAAACCGAGACCCTTGGATTCGGATCCGATGGCCTAGATCGAATACTGGTTCGATGTAATATAGATCTAATCTTCGCCCTTCAATTCTAATTGGACGGCCGCGATCGGCCCATACCTCTTCGGCCGGTGGCTTTATACAATAGACCCTGAATTATTTATAAATGAACCCATAGTCCTGGCGGGGAAGTTCCGAGTCTCGGGTTTCTTGCACCGAGGCCCCTGCCTTCTCTGGTATTTGACGCCCAGTCCAGGAGATTAGGAAATCCACGAAAATAAATGGAAAATAGATTTTTAATATAAAATTAAGTGCTAGAATTTGTAGAAATCATAGAAAATTCATATGAACTCCAAATTGATCCATTCCAGTTCCTATAATTTTATAATATTATTGTTTATCAAATAGTGCCACTGTTTTGACATGAATGCTACATTAAAATTTATTTCCTAATTAATATTGTATCCAACACATAAAACCTTTGGAAATTCATAACTTAAAATCTAGAACTCCAAAATTAATGATTCCTATTCCTAGGATCTTATTTTAATATGTAAATTAGTATTGTGTATTTTGTTTACATGTTTGGTGTGATGTTAATTTCTCCTTTATACTGTGCTTGTTTGTATTATGGCGGGTAGAAGAGCCAGTGGCTGAGGATCCTGGTGCCTAGCAGATAAAAGTTGCTGAGGAGGAGCTCATTGAAGGCAAGTTGTGCCCTTGACTACTTTTATTACCCAATAATAGTCTTTATTATCACTATTCGATGCATAGGTTTAATTTTGATGGGACCCAATAGGTCACCCTAGTCTGTTTATCCTTTTTTTACCTTGTTTACCCCTGAATCATTTGGGTAGTTATGCTATTGCTTTACATGGTTTTGGGTTAATATTTCATTATATCCATGTTCCAATTATTATGTTATTTTATTTATGTTCATGTCAAGATCATCATTATCTTTAATTGGAACATGGAGCTTAACTTGAGAAACACGTGCCACCGCAAGGGTGGAATGGGACACCCTTGGCTGACTAATTAGGAAATCTAGTGGAAGCTACCTTACCCGAAAGGGGCAAGGGAAGTAGAGGAGTTGCATGCAGGGAGGTTCTCAGGTTGATTTTGCTACGATGGCGGTCAGACGGGGGATTCTTGCAAGTGCTCTTCCCATAAACTGTAGCAGGTTTTCGGAAGCTAGTGGAACTTTATAAAGGCCTCATTGTGGATCCCTAGCCATTCACCTCGGTAGTGTCTAAGGGCCTTGCAAACCCTGGCTCACCTTCGAATTATGGTTTTATGCTTTATTGTATTTTCTCTGTGGCTCACCTTCGAGTGAGTATGTGGTACTTGATCCTGTTAATGGCCTTGTCGGACTAGATCCGATGACAGTTTATTCCTATTTAAGTGTGGTCTAGCCTTTAAGGCGGGACTTAGGCACTTAAGTTGGATTAATTCGGACGGTTCCGCCACACAAGAAACCTTAAAAGGATTCTTAAGACGGGCTCAAAATGAGTTCGGATTAAGGATCAAAAAGATAAGAAGCGATAATGGGACGGAGTTCAAGAATTCACAAATTGAAGGTTTTCTTGAGGAAGAGGGCATCAAGCATGAGTTCTCTTCTCCCTACACACCTCAACAAAATGGTGTAGTGGAGAGGAAGAATATAACCCTACTAGATATGACAAGAACCATGCTTGATGAGTACAAGACACCGGATCAGTTTTGGGCCGAGGCGATTAACACCGCCTGCTACTCCATCAACTAGTTATATCTTCACCGAATCCTCAAGAAGACATCTTATGAACTCCTCACTGGTTATGACTCAAACACAAGGGCATATAGAGTCTTCAACAAATCCACTGGATTAGTTGAGGTTTCTTGTGACATTGTGTTTGATGAGACTAATGGCTCTCAAGTGGAGCAAGTTGATCTTGATGAATTAGATGATGAAGAGGCTCCATGCGTCGCGCTAAGGAACATGTCTATTGGAGATGTGTGTCCTAAGAATCTGAAGAGCCCACATAAGCACAAGATCAACCGTCATCTTCCAACCAAGCATCTCCACCAACTCAAGAAGAGGATCAGGCTCAAAATGATGAAGATCAAGAGGATGAGCCACCTCAAGAAGAGGACAATGATCAAGGGGGAGATGAAGTTAATGAAGACAAGAAAGATGATCAAGAAATTCAGGGTCAAAGACCGCCTCACCCAAGAGTCCACCAAGCAATTCAACGAGGTCACCCCATCAACTCCATCCTTGGTGACATTCATAAGGGGGTAACCACTAGATCTCGAGTTGCTCATTTCTGTGAACATTACTCTTTTGTGTCCTCTATTGAGCCATACAGAGTGGAGGATGCACTAAGAGATCCAGATTGGGTGCTGGCAATGCAAGAGGAGCTCAACAACTTCACGAGGAATGAGGTATGGCATTTACTTCCACATCCTAATCAAAATGTTGTAGGTACCAAATGGGTATTCCGCAACAAGCAAGATGAGCATGGTGTGGTGACAAGAAACAAAGCCCGACTTGTGCCAAAGGTTATTCACAAGTCAACGGTTTGGACTTTGATAAAACTTATGCACCCGTAGCTAGACTTGAGTCAATTCGTATATTACTTGCCTATGCTACTTACCATGGCCTTAAGCTCTATCAAATGGACGTGAAAAGTGCCTTCCTAAATGGACCTATCAAGGAAGAGGTCTATGTTGAGCAACCTCCCGGCTTTGAAGATAGTGAGTATCCTAACCATGTCTATAAACTCTCAAAGGTGCTTTATGGGCTCAAGCAAGCCCCAAGAGCATGGTATGAATGCCTACGAGATTTTCTTATCACTAATGGCTTCAAAGTCGGCAAAGCTGATCCTACTCTCTTTACTAAAACTGTTGCAAAAGACTTGTTTGTATGCCAAATTTATGTTGATGATATTATATTTGGGTCTACTAACAAGTCAACTTGTGAAGAGTTTAGTAGGATCATGATACAGAAATTCGAGATGTCAATGAGGGGGGAGTTGAAGTATTTCCTAGGATTTCAAATCAAGCAACTCCAAGGTGGCACCTTCATCAGCCAAACGAAGTACATTCAAGATATACTTAAGAAGTTTGGAATGAAGGATGGCAAACCCATCAAGACTCCCATGGGAACCAAAGGGCATCACAACCTCGACACGGGAGGTAACTCCATAGACCAAAAGGTATACCGGTCGATGATAGGATCTTTACTCTATTTATGTGCATCTTGACCGGATATTATGCTCTCTCTATGCATGTGTGCAAGGTTCCAGGCAGATCCTAAGGAAGTTCACCTTAGGGCCGTGAAGAGAATCATGAGGTATTTAGTTTACACTCCTAAGTTTGGGCTTTGGTACCCCAAGGGATCCACTTTTGTTTTAATAGGATATTCCGATGCCGATTGGGCAGGGTGTAAAATTGATAGAAAGAGCACATCAGGGACTTGTCAGTTTCTGGGGAGATCCCTGGTGTCATGGGCTTCAAAGAAACAAAACTCAATAGCTCTTTCCACCGAATCCGAGTACATTGTCGTAGGCTATTGTTGTGCTTAGTTACTTTGGATGAGGCAAACCCTTAGGGACTATGGCTACAAATTGAGCAAAGTCCCTCACCTATGTGATAATGAGAGTGCAATCCACATGGCAGATAATCCCGTTGAACACAGCCACACTAAGCACATAAATATTCGGTATCACTTTCTGAGGGATCACCAACAAAAGGGGAATATCGAAATAGCTTATGTAAACACCAAGAATCAATTAGCCGATATCTTTACCAAGCCACTAGATGAGAAAACCTTTAGCAAACTTAGGAATGAGCTAAATATACTTGATTCTTGGAACTTTGATTGAAACATTGCACACATAGCTCATTAATATACCTTTGATCATGTCTCTTTCTTTTGGTGCAAATTCATATTTCTTATTATTCTTGTACCAAGGCTACGACTAATGTGTTTTCAAGTGTATTTCTATAATAAGTCGTAGATTGAAAGGGAAATGGAGTCTTCGGCAAAGAACAAGGCTTGCACTCCACAACTCTGACGGTATCATCTACCCTTTGTCGTTGTTCCTCCACACTCTCAATTGGTATAATCCTTCACTCTTATTTACTTGTACCAATAGGGAGAAAGTATTATAGGGCTCTCAAGTCTATGTTTTTGGCGATTAATGCCAAAGGGGGAGAAAGTATTAAGCCCAAAGCAAAAGGACCACACCACCACAATTTCAAAAATATTCAAAATGAAGTTTTAATTGGTATTTTCTCAATTGGTATCTATTTCAATTGATGTATTTTCAAATTATTATATGATATCAATTGGTATCTATGTTTCACTTGATTTGTGAAAGTAAAATTTCAAAACCCTCTTGAAAGCTAAGAGGAGAATTTCATTCAGGGGGAGTTTTATTTAGTCAAAGGAAAAGCATTTGAAACAGGGGGAGAAATTTCAAATCTTGAAAATGCTTCTTGAAGTCTTATTAATATACCTTTGACTATTTGCAAAAAGACTTTGAAAAGATTTTCCAAAATAATTTGCAAAAACAAACCTGTGGTGCAAAAGTGGTCCAAAATGTTAAATTAAAGAAAAAGCAATACATTCATACTCAGTGAGATTTTCAATTGGTTTAATTCCAAAAAACCTATGCACATTTCAAATGCAAACTAGTTACAATTCTGCACTCTATATTTGCTTTGGTTTGTGTTGGCATCAATCACCAAAAAGGGGGAGATTGAAAGGGAAATAGGGTTAACCTTTTCCTATAAATAATTTTGGTGGTTTGATGATCAACACAAACACATGGACTAACTAGTTTGTCTAGAATTCATGTATTACAAGTGCATAAGGTTCAACACAAACCAATAAAAGATTCAAGTTAGGGACTCAATTTGAAACGGAGCAAAGAACTTGAGTGGGCTGAGAATTGGCGCACCGGACTGTCCGGTGCACCAGGACCGTACAGGTGTCAACTAGCCTGTGACAGAACCTCCCAAGGTATTAGGCCTACCTACAGTTGTCCTTGTCCTAAGGAACTTGGACAACCCTGTAGATGCACATAATCACTTGACAAGTTCGGTAACTGTATCTTCATCATTTCGCCCAAGAGCGCTTCATCGGTCATGCAGATATTACATCACATCGGAGGAAAGAATAAGCAGAAGCAAATTACAATAACTTAATTTACATTCATCAAATATATAGAGAGAGTATTATTATTACAATACCAGGGTATTACGAGTGCATAGAGTATTATTACAGACCAGGGAGGTAAAACACCCTCCCGCACAAAAGTTTATTGTTTTCGAAGTGGGAGGCCAACATTCTCCCGCGACCATCTCACTGCTGGGGCTCTTCTTTGGATACCACATTTGAACAGAAACATCAAAACTCTGTTGTTTCCTCTCCTACAACAACATGGGTTCGAAAACCCTGAGTACGGAGTGTACTTTCGCAAGTCTTACCCGACAAAAGAAAAGACTCAAGGATATGCTGGCTTGAGGGAGTCAAGGTAAGGCTATTCAAAAATCAAAGGCTCTGTTTGCATAAATCCTTACTAATGGTGGATCCTTAAAAATCCAGTTTTATTATTAAGTTAAGTCATTACCTATAGCTAGAGTTCTTTCTACCCTAATTCAAGCACTTGGCCTGCACTAGCCGTCTTTTATCACCCTTTTTCTTTACTGGATTGCTACGTGTAGGGCAGTGACCAAGTCTTCATATCCGAAAAGTAACGGCGATCTGAATTGATTAATACCCAGTTGGGGATCTCCAATCACACGACATATGTAGCACTTAACCCTTGCATATGTCAACTCGCCATTGGGGTTCTCAAGACCAGACCAGGTTCACGCCAACCGAGAGCACAGATTCACCACCGTCCAGCCTTTTGCCACAGAGGGTACACACTACTCTCGCCATCTCTCCACTCCCATTGCGTGTTGGAATTTTTGGTATTGGTCTGCCCGAGGCAAAGCTTACCCATGATGAAGCATGTGACCAGTTAAAAGGCCCTCAATCATCAAGCCTACATGGACACAGTCCTTAATCGACTCAGACGGAGAAACTACACCGAGACTCTCTTCTCGTGCAAGTCACCCGCCCGGTCTCAGCTTTATCATTTAAAATCCCAAAGTTTGGTACCAGGCAGAGGTACATCTTGTCTGATGTTGAACCCATCACGGCCATGATGGATTTTTTTGAAAACATCCCATTCCATCTGAAGCATCATCTTTTGTTAAAACCAAAAATTTTTTGTTTTCTAAAGCAAGGCTAAGCATCAGAAAACTTTCCAAGTAAAACAGGTATCAACAAATGGTAATAAATTCCAAGGAAGGAATGTAGCAATTGTTTATCACCCAACTCCTATCACCTAATGCATCATTTCAAGTGATAAAAAGTTTAAAACAACAAGGAAGGGGTAAATGCACCAGGGCTTGCCTTGTGTTGTAGGGGAGTCGGGATCTGTTCCACAGATGTCAAAATAAAAACAATTCCTGACAGGTGGAATCTCAGTTGGTGGTGCAGTCTCTTCTTCTTCGACACATACTTCTTCTTCGTTTTCTATATATAACCATACTTATACATGAATGCTCATGTGATGCTATGAATATGCAATTATAATAGAGATACATCAAGTTGTATCTTGAATACAACTTTCCTTCACGGAACACCAGGGAAACTAGGGTCTTCTAGGTTAACACCCTAGTAGGGTTAGGCAGTTTTATTCTAAGAAACTAGGGTTTTGGGGTTTTGGGATCAAACAATGTCCAAAACATGTCAAACTTCACCCAAGGACTCTAATTATCATATTAAGCTTACCTAAAAAGTTTTATGATTTTTGGAGTTATCAAATAATTTCTAAAATTCTGAAAGACTAGGTTTAGGCCTTCTTAAATGCTAAATAATTCATGGTTGGGGCTAAAAATCTTGGAACTATTTTTATTAAATACTAGGGGATTTCAGGAGTGTAGTAAAATTGGTCTCATATTTTTATCATTTTTCTAGAATTTCCTACAAATTCCAAGTCTGGCAGTAAAAAGAAAAGGAAAAAGGAGGAACAGTGATGGGCTGAAACCAGCCCGAACCGGCCCACGAACGGGGAAACGCGCCCACGCACGCGTCTGTGATGTTAGCTTTGCAAAAAGGCCCTCGATCTTTGTAACACCCACTTGTAAATAGCTAGAAAAAAAATACCAATAGAGAAAACAATTTCTCTTTATGTGAGTTTTACCTTTATGCATCATCACATGTGAACACTAAATTCAAAAAAACAAATAAGTAATAAAAGGATATACCATTAAAGTTTATGCATCATGCTGAGTTTTTATTTGGATGTGCATTGTGCTTAATAAAATAAATATACCATTAATAGCATCTCAATGGATCCATAGAATTTAAAGTTTAACTTGAAAATAAAACCATGAAAATAGGGAAGAGAAAGGAATATTATTCAATACAAATAAAATTATTATTAAAATATCTGCACCACAGTTGATATGATCAAAATAAATAATTAGCCAGTATACAAAGTGCCACAAAGTTTGAATTTGAATTGAAGTTTGAATTTGAAAAAGAAATGAAACAGAAAATAAAAAGAAAAAGAGAAGAAAACTTACCTGGGCCTCGGATCCCACTTTCAGCCCACTAAAGAAAACCCTTGCCTCGGCCCACTATTCCACGTCGCGCGCCCCGTGGGCCTGACGTGCAGGTCCCACCTAGCCATTCGCTCGCCTGCGCCCCGTCTCACCACGTCGCTGGTATATGGGTCCACGGTGTCAGCGCTTAGCTCTCGGAAAAAGCTCTCCACGTGCGCGCGTTGGGGCGATCACTGCCAAGGGGGCCCCACCGGTCAGCCTTGGGGAAGAACTTGAGTCCGCACGCCGGAGTCGCCACCACGAAAACCGGAATTCCCCACGAATCCGGCCTGGCCGTTGCAACCTTGACTGTTTGGTGCCAATATAAATCTGGCCGCTCCCTTGCGCGTTCAACCCGACCCAGATTGAAGCCAGAACCACTCACCAACCTCCGAGTTTCGTGCTGCCGTGGAGGAGGGCGGGTCAGCGCCGCCTTCACTTCGTAATCAGGTGAGGAAACCTTCTTTTGTGCTCGAATTGACCTCAGCGAACATTGGGAGAGCGGAATTAGTAGATGGGAGTGTGGCTCTGCGGCGAGTCGCTCCTAACGAGGTCAGCGCCGCCATGAATCAATGCCTCATCGTGGCCAGGAGTCTGGGCGCTTCGTTGCGTGGTTGGAGTTTAGCCAAGCAATTCCTAGTGACCGAGCGATCGTAGAAAGCGTGTCGGGTACGTGGACCGGTCGGAGTTCACCGCATTGGCGCGTTTGCCGGTGTGCCTCCACCGCTCTGGGCGCGTGTCGCCGTGGTTTAGCGCGGGGAGGAAGAAGAGACGTATTTCCGTTGATCTGTTGACGTGCGGTGGAGATTAGAAGTAGTGTACTCTTTCGCCGTGGCTCGATCTGGTCCGTTAAATGTTGATCGGATGGCTCGGGCTGGGCTTCTAGTGTTTTAAATCTGGAGCGCCAGTTTTAGATCGTGTGGTGATCGATCGATACCGATTCGGCTGGGGATAAGTCTAATCCTGGTGGTCGAAGTCTGATCGGATGGCCGAGATGGCTTCATACCCTTTCGGCTTGGCATTCTTGCATAAGAGACCTCCGGTTTCTGCGAAAACAACCCGCCGTCCAGAGCAACAATGCTCTGAGTCTCAGGATTAGTTGTAGAATAGCCCCTAGGTTTATCTGGATTTGAGGCCCAGTCCAGAATATAATAAAATCAGGGAAAATGATTTATAAATAGATTTTTAATAGGAAAATAATTGTTAGAACTTCAATAATTCATAGAAAATGCATATGAACTCCAAATTACTCCATTCCACTTTCTAAATTTTTGTAATTTAACTCTCTATCACTTAGTGTCTCTGTTTTATCATGACAACAGTAAGAAAATTAATCTCACACTTAATCTTACTTAAAGCACATAAAACCTTTGAAAATCCATAACTTAAAATTTATAACTCCAAAAATTATGATTCCTGTTCCTAGGTTTTTATTTTAATATGTAGATTATTACTGTGTATTTTATTTATATGTTTGGTGTAATGTTAATTTCTCTATATACACTGTGCTTGTTTGTATTGTGGCGAGTAGAAGAGCCCGTTGCTGAGGATCCTGGTGAGCAGCAGGTTGAAGTAGCTGAGCAGGAGCTCATTGAAGGCAAGTTGTGCCCTTGACCACTTTTTACCCAATAATGTTCTCTAATTATCATTCACTCATGCATAGGTTAATTTTGATGGGACCCAATAGGTCACCCTAGATTGTTTATCTCATTACCTTGTTTACCCCTGAATCACTTGGGTAGTTTGCTATTGCTTTATATGGTTTTGGGATAATCATTCATTACCTCTATGTTCCAATTCTTTTTGTTATTCTATTTAAGTTCATGTTGAGATCATTAATGTTAATTGGAACATAGAGCTTAACTTGAGAACCACGTGCCACCACAAGGGTTTAATGGGACGCCCTTGGCCGACTAATTAGGAAAGCTAGTGGAAGACTACCTTACCCGAAAGGGGCAAGGGCAGTAGGGGAGTGGTCAGTGTAGGGAGGTCCTTGCTTGATTTTGCTGCAATGGCGGCCAGGCAAGAACCCTGCATTGGAACTTCCTATAAACTGTAGCGGGTTTTCGGAAGCTAGTGGAACTTTGTAAAGGCCTCGTAGTGTTGCCCTGCCGCGCTTCCTAGGTAGAGGTGTATGGGATTCGCGACCCCTTGGCAGATGGGTAGCATGACTTGTGGGTAAAGGGTACAACCTCTGCAGAGTGTAAAACTGGTATACTAGCCGTGCTCGCGGTCATGAGCAGCTCAGGACTCTCTGATGTTTAAATTATGGAACTTAAATCCAATTTTGTCATATGCATTGCATGGGTTTATTATTAATTTGTTCTATTACTTCACTTATGGTTTGGTATTTACTTACACTTAGTAACTGCTAATAAAATTTTGATCAACTACTTAAAAGCAATGCTCAGCTTTAACCCCTATCATTGATTAGCCTTACACATCACATGAACTCACACCTTTGTGAGTTTATGTCCACTAGTTCCCCACAAATTGTTGAGCTATGATCATGTGTGAGCTCACCCTTGCTGTCTCACCCCCCCCCACAGGAGAAGAGCAGGTGGTTCAGGAGGAGCCACAAGGCGAGGAGTATGATCTGATCTAGGTGGCGTTTCTCAGTTGACATTGGCGCCGAGATCCTTAGTTCGTTTTATCTTTATTACTTTATTTTGTAATAAGTCTTCCGCTATGTAATAAATACTCTGATGTTTTATGACATTTATCTCTATACACTCTATTATTATATATGTTGTCTTCTTGGCGCATGTATGAGATGCACCCGACTTTGTTCTTTAAAGCCGGGTGTGACAGAAGTGGTATCAGAGGAATGTTGACTGTAGGACGAGACCTAGATAGAAATGGACAAACCCTCTCCTACTTACCTTACTCTGACTCATTCTATACTCATCTCATCTTGATCTTGTCTCACCTTCTACTGTTCTACTCTGATCAGTCTTACCTTTTCTACTCTAAGACAAGATGGATTTCACACCTTGGAATCCCTACCCATACGACATTTTTAAGAGATAGGGAACCTAAGATGAAAATAAAACTATTTTCTCTATTTTAAAAATGTTGGTTGATTGTTCTGATGCTAAATGCCTGATTTGCTTCTTTGATTGACTGAATTATTATAGATGGACATCTTAGTATGTACCGCCATAAGTAATAAATTAGCTATGGTAGGTAAAATATTAATCTGCTTAGCTAATAAAATTCCCCAAAGTAACCTGGCTTTGTTCCTTAAGGCCGAGTGTGACAGAAGGAATACCTGCCTTGTCTACTATTTTCTTACCATATGTATCTAACTCAGATGGTCAATACCAGGCGGGGTTGTGGAATTGATTTGCCTCCTAACCAACACACTCGAAGGATATATAGACAACCTCAGCCACAGCCTGTAGAGATGAATCCTCCTAATCCTCCACCAGGCGGAGTTGACCCACTGGTTGCTGCTCAGATGGCGGTGATGCAGCAAATGGCAGACACTATGGCTGATATGCGTGTCCAGATGCAGCAAGAACGCCAGGAGATGCGTCAGGAACGAGAAGATATACGCCAGGAGTTGCGCCAGGAGCGAGATGAGATACGCCAGGAAAGGAGGGCACAACAACAGCAGCTGCAACAACAAATGCAACAGCAACAACAGCAGCAACAGCAGCAACAAGTACCACTTCCTCCCCCACCACCACCAGTTCCACCTCGAGACAAGCATAGAGAGTTCATGAGTCATAAGCCACCTACATTTGCAAGCTCACCTGATCCACTAGACGCGGATGATTGGCTGAAGTCCGTTGAAAAGATGCTAAATATTGCACAGTGCACGGACTGGGAGAAGGTTTTATATGCTTCTGGACGTCTGACAGGTCCTGCTGCTGACTGGTGGGATTCTTATACTGCTGCCCACGATGCTGCTGATACTATTACCTGGGCAGAGTTCAGTACACAATTCAGGAACTACCATATTCCAGCTGGTATGATAAAGATCAAGAAGAAGGAATTTCTGTCGCTGAAGCAAGGAAGTATGTCAGTCAGCGAGTACCGCGACATGTTTATTCAGTTATCCAGATATGCCCCTGAAGAAGTTGCTGAAGATGAAAGAAAGCAGGAGCACTTTATTGAAGGACTTAATGGACCCCTACAGTATGCACTGGTTGCACACACTTTTCCATCATTTCAGAGATTGCTGGATAAGGCTCTTGCTATTGAACACAAGCGTGTTCAGCTGGGTGATTTGAAGAGAAAGGCAATATCTCAAGGACAAGGAAGCAGCAGTGTTCGTCCTCGCTACAGTTCACCACAGGGTACACCGACTCGACTAGGAGGACCGCGCCCAGTTCAGTAATCACCATTGAGGACTCCACCTCCTCGACAGGCTACCCCCACTGGCACCCCGACGAAGTTTTCAGGACAGAGTCCAGGCACTACTTGTTTCAAGTGTGGGAAGGCTGGTCACTATGCAAATGTCTGCCCACAGAGGATTGCTACTACTCCAGTTCAGAACAGGCAGCAAACTCCAGGATCTGGCAAGGGTTATTCTATTGCCAAAGTTAATCAAGTCAGCGTTGATGCTACCCCGGATGGTGGGGACCTCGTAATTGGTATGTTTTATGTTAATGCAATTCCTGCAACCATATTATTTGATTCTGGTGCTACACATTCATTCATGTCTGCTAGATATGCCAACACAAATGAAATACCACTGCTAAATATGAGAAAACCCATGATAGTAATTACACCTAAAGGGCCTGTTGAGGCGAATCAAATGACATGTAGATTGACATTGACCATTATGGGTAGAGAATTTGGAGCTACTGCTATAATATTAGAGTCAAGTAGTATAGATCTGATCCTTGGTATGTCACGGCTAAGAAAGGCAAAGGCCGTTATAGCATGTGGTAGAGGTACCGTAGAACTCACTACTACTAAGGGAGAAAGGTTTCAAGTTAATATTGCAGTAACCTCCTCACCCATGCGTGCAATGTTCTTTATACCGGAGGAGTTTGTTGGTGACAACATCCGGGTGGTTAGAGATTTTCCGGATGTCTTTCCAGAGGAGTTACCAGGGATGCCACCTGATAGAGAAGTTGAGTTTGTTATTGATTTCTTACCTGGAACCGCCCCTATTTCTAAACGGCCATATAGGATGTCCGTAGAGGAGTTGAAGGAACTTAAGAAGCAGTTAACTGAGTTACAAGATGCTGGGTACATTCGTCCGAGTTCCTCACCTTGGGGAGCGCCGGTCTTGTTTGTACAGAAGAAGGATGGATCGCAACGGATGTGTGTGGATTATAGAACTCTTAACGATGTCACCGTGAAGAACAAGTATCCGTTGCCCCGTATTGAGGATTTATTTGATCAGATGAGAGGAGCTAGAGTATTCTCGAAGATTGATCTCCGATCGGGTTACCATCAGATGAGGATTAGACCATCGGATATTCCCAAGACGGCTTTCTCGACTAGATATGGATTATATGAGTTCACAGTTATGTCGTTTGGATTGACCAATGCCCCAACTTATTTTATGAACTTGATGAATAAGGTGTTTATGGAGTATCTGGACAGATTCGTCGTGGTATTCATCGACGATATTCTTGTCTATTCTAAGAGTGATAGTGATCACGAGGAACATCTGAGGATGGTGCTACAGAAGCTACGAGATAACCAGCTATATGCCAAGTTCAGCAAGTGCGAGTTTTGGATTGGCGAGGTGCCATTTCTTGGTCATATTATTTCTAATGGAGGAATATCAGTGGATCCTGCTAAAGTTAAGGAGATAATGGAGTGGAGAGTACCCACTACAGTTACTGAGATTCGGAGTTTCTTGGGATTAGCAGGATATTATCGGAGATTTATTGAAGGATTTTCTAAGATTGCTAAGCCTATGACTTCACTTTTGGAGAAACGAAGAGAATTTAAGTGGGACGAGAAGTGCCAAGATAGTTTTGATCAATTGAAAAAGAGGTTGATGTCGCCACCAGTATTGGTTATGCCAGACCTACAGAAAGGATTTGATATCTATTGCGATGCATGTGGCCAAGGCTTAGGATGTGTGCTCATGCAAGAAGGACATGCGATTGCCTATGCTTCTCGTCAGTTGCGGAAACATGAATTGAACTACCCCACTCATGACTTGGAATTGGCAGCCGTTGTGCATGCGCTTAAGATTTGGAGACATTATATCATGGGGACCAAGTGCCAAATATATACGGATCATAAGAGTCTGAAGTATATATTCACTCAAAAGGATCTCAACCTTAGGCAACGCCGTTGGTTGGAGCTTATTAAGGATTATGATTTGGAGATTCACTATCACCCGGGCAAGGCAAATTTGGTTGCAGATGCCTTGAGTCGCAAGGAGCATGTTCATTTAGCTATTGTTGCCCAGCTACCCGATGAGATTGTTGAGGATTTCAGGAGACTTAACCTGGGGATAGTTGCTCATACGGAAGGAGTCACTATTGATGTGGAACCTACCTTGGAGCAAGAAATCCGCAAAGGTCAACTTGATGATGCTAAAATAAAAGAGATTAAGGATCTGATTACTGAAGGTCGAGTTCCGGAATTTACGGAAGATGAGCAAGGCACTATATGGTTCAAGGACAGGATGTGTGTTCCTGATATTAAAAGCCTTCGAGAGACTATTTTAAAGGAGGCCCATGATTCGGATTATTCTATTCATCCTGGTAGTACCAAGATGTATCAGGATTTGAAACGGAAGTATTGTTGGTATGGATTGAAAAGAGATGTGGCTGCACATGTGGCTATGTGCGATGTATGTCAAAGAGTTAAGGCTGAACACCAGAGGCCAGCTAGGACTATTGCACCCACTGAAGATACCCGAGTGGAAGTGGGAAGAGATTGGTATGGATTTCATTACTGGATTGCCTCGCACCCAGAAAGGATATGATGCTATATGGGTGATTGTGGATAGATTGACTAAAGTGGCTCACTTTATTCCTGTGAAGACTACTTATAAAGGTTCTCAGCTAGCAGAGTTATATATGGCTCGGATTGTGTGTTTACATGGAGTACCAAAGAAGATCGTGTCTGATCGGGGTTCGCAGTTTACCTCAAGGTTTTGGAGAAGCTTTCATGAGAATATGAGTACAAAGTTGAATTTTAGTACAACTTATCACCCTCAAACTGATGGACAGACTGAAAGGACTAATCAAGTATTGGAAGATATGTTGAGAGCATGTGCCCTTCAGCATGGAGGAAGTTGGGATAAGAGTCTGCCTTATGCTGAGTTCTCATATAATAATAGTTATCAGGCCAGTCTGAAGATGTCACCTTTTGAAGCTTTATATGGGAGAAAGTGCAGGACTCCTCTGTATCGGGATCAGACTGGAGAGAGATAGTTCTTTGGGCCTGAACTGATTCAAGAAGCAGAAGAACAAGTCCGTATAATACGAGAGAATTTGAGGGTAGCTCAAACCAGGCAAAAGAGTTATGCTGATAATAGAAGGAGGCCACTGGAATTTGAAGAAGGAGATTATGTGTACCTCAAGGTGTCACCACTTCGTGGAATGAGGAGATTCAAAGTTAAGGGCAAATTGTCCCCACGCTATATTGGACCATTCTTGATCTTTAGGAGAGTTGGGGAGATGGCATACCAACTCGAGTTACCTGCTAGTCTATCAGATGTGCATAATGTGTTCCATGTATCTCAATTGAAGAAATGTCTCCGTGTTCCCGAGGAACAGTTACCAATGGAAGAGCTCAGTGTTCAAGGTGATTTGACTTACACGGAGTACCCGATTAAGATTTTGGATACCTTGACTCGAGTTACAAGAAATAAGGTGATAAAGATGTGCAAAGTGCAATGGAGTCACCACGGAGAAGATGAAGCAACATGGGAGAGAGAAGAAGAGCTTCGCATAGATTTTCTCCACCTTTTCCCTAGATCTTCTTAATCTCGAGGACGAGATTATTTTTAAGGGGGGTAGGATTTGTAACACCCACTTGTAAATAGCTAGAAAAAAATACCAATAGAGAAAACAATTTCTCTTTATGTGAGTTTTACCTTTATGCATCATCACATGTGAACACTAAATTCAAAAAAACAAATAAGTAATAAAAGGATATACCATTAAAGTTTATGCATCATGCTGAGTTTTTATTTGGATGTGCATTGTGCTTAATAAAATAAATATACCATTAATAGCATCTCAATGGATCCATAGAATTTAAAGTTTAACTTGAAAATAAAACCATGAAAATAGGGAAGAGAAAGGAATATTATTCAATACAAATAAAATTATTATTAAAATATCTGCACCACAGTTGATATGATCAAAATAAATAATTAGCCAGTATACAAAGTGCCACAAAGTTTGAATTTGAATTGAAGTTTGAATTTGAAAAAGAAATGAAACAGAAAATAAAAAGAAAAAGAGAAGAAAACTTACCTGGGCCTCGGATCCCACTTTCAGCCCACTAAAGAAAACCCTTGCCTCGGCCCACTATTCCACGTCGCGCGCCCCGTGGGCCTGACGTGCAGGTCCCACCAGCCATTCGCTCGCCTGCGCCCCGTCTCACCACGTCGCTGGTATATGGGTCCACGGTGTCAGCGCTTAGCTCTCGGAAAAAGCTCTCCACATGCGTGCGTTGGGGCGATCACTGCCAAGGGGGCCCCACCGGTCAGCCTTGGGGAAGAACTTGAGTCCGCACGCCGGAGTCGCCACCACGGAAACCGGAATTCCCCACGAATCCGGCCTGGCCGTTGCAACCTTGACTGTTTGGTGCCAATATAAATCTGGCCGCTCCCTTGCGCGTTCAACCCGACCCAGATTGAAGCCAGAACCACTCACCAACCTCCGAGTTTCGTGCTGCCGTGGAGGAGGGCGGGTCAGCGCCGCCTTCACTTCGTAATCAGGTGAGGAAACCTTCTTTTGTGCTCGAATTGACCTCAGCGAACATCGGGAGAGCGGAATTAGTAGATGGGAGTGTGGCTCTGCGACGAATCGCTCCTAACGGGGTCAGCGCCGCCATGAATCAATGCCTCGTCGTGGCCAGGAGTCTGGGCGCTTCGTTGCGTGGTTGGAGTTTAGCCAAGCGATTCCTAGTGACCGAGCGATCGTAGAAAGCGTGTCGGGTACGTGGACCGGTCGGAGTTCACCGCATTGGCGCGTTCGCCGGTGTGCCTCCGCCGCTCTGGGCGCGCGTCGCCGTGGTTTAGCGCGGGGAGGAAGAAGAGACGTATTTCCGTTGATCTGTTGACGTGCGATGGAGATTAGAAGTAGTGTACTCTTTCGCCGCGGCTCGATCTGGTCCGTTAAATGTTGATCGGATGGCTCGGGCTGGGCTTCTAGTGTTTTAAATCTGGAGCGCCAGTTTTAGATCGTGCGGTGATCGATCGATACCGATTCGGCTGGGGATAAGTCTAATCCTGGTGGTTCGAAGTCTGATCGGACGGCCGAGATGGCTTCATACCCTTTCGGCTTGGCATTCTTGCATAAGAGACCTCCGGTTTCCGTGAAAACAACCCGCCGTCCAGAGCAACAGTGCTCTGAGTCTCAGGATTAGTTGTAGAATAGCCCCTGGGTTTATCTGGATTTGAGGCCCAGTCCAGAATATAATAAAATCAGGGAAAATGATTTATAAATAGATTTTTAATAGGAAAATAATTGTTAGAACTTCAATAATTCATAGAAAATGCATATGAACTCCAAATTACTCCATTCCACTTTTTAAATTTTTGTAATTTAACTCTCTATCACTTAGTGTCTCTGTTTTATCATGACAACAGTAAGAAAATTAATCTCACACTTAATCTTACTTAAAGCACATAAAACCTTTGAAAATCCATAACTTAAAATTTATAACTCCAAAAATTATGATTCCTATTCCTAGGTTTTTATTTTAATATGTAGATTATTACTGTGTATTTTATTTATATGTTTGGTGTAATGTTAATTTCTCTATATACACTGTGCTTGTTTGTATTGTGGCGAGTAGAAGAGCCCGTTGCTGAGGATCCTGGTGAGCAGCAGGTTGAAGTAGCTGAGCAGGAGCTCATTGAAGGCAAGTTGTGCCTTTGACCACTTTTTACCCAATAATGTTCTCTAATTATCATTCACTCATGCATAGGTTAATTTTGATGGGACCCAATAGGTCACCCTAGATTGTTTATCTCATTACCTTGTTTACCCCTGAATCACTTGGGTAGTTTGCTATTGCTTTATATGGTTTTGGGATAATCATTCATTACCTCTATGTTCCAATTCTTTTTGTTATTCTATTTAAGTTCATGTTGAGATCATTAATGTTAATTGGAACATAGAGCTTAACTTGAGAACCACGTGCCACCACAAGGGTTTAATGGGACGCCCTTGGCCGACTAATTAGGAAAGCTAGTGGAAGACTACCTTACCCGAAAGGGGCAAGGGCAGTAGGGGAGTGGTCAGTGTAGGGAGGTCCTTGCTTGATTTTGCTGCAATGGCGGTCAGGCAAGAACCCTGCATTGGAACTTCCTATAAACTGTAGCGGGTTTTTGAAAGCTAGTGGAACTTTGTAAAGGCCTCGTAGTGTTGCC
Organism: Zea luxurians; assembly: GCA_029449295.1. Lineage (NCBI taxonomy): Eukaryota > Viridiplantae > Streptophyta > Magnoliopsida > Poales > Poaceae > Zea > Zea luxurians. The sequence continues at coordinate 4,085,469 of JAOPSE010000010.1, read as the reverse complement.
CTGCCGCGCTTCCTAGGTAGAGGTGTATGGGATTCGCGACCCCTTGGCAGATGGGTAGCATGACTTGTGGGTAAAGGGTACAACCTCTGCAGAGTGTAAAACTGGTATACTAGCCGTGCTCGCGGTCATGAGCAGCTCAGGACTCTCTGATGTTTAAATTATGGAACTTAAATCCAATTTTGTCATATGCATTGCATGGGTTTATTATTAATTTGTTCTATTACTTTACTTATGGTTTGGTATTTACTTACACTTAGTAACTGCTAATAAAATTTTGATCAACTACTTAAAAGCAATGCTCAGCTTTAACCCCTATCATTGTTTAGCCTTACACATCACATGAACTCACACCTTTGTGAGTTTATGTCCACTGGTTCCCCACAACTTGTTGAGCTATGATCATGTGTGAGCTCACCCTTGCTGTCTCACACCCCCCCACAGGAGAAGAGCAGGTGGTTCTGGAGGAGCCACAAGGCGAGGAGTATGATCTGATCTAGGTGGCGTTTCTCAGTTGACATTGGCGCCGACGATCCTTAGTTTGTTTTATCTTTATTACTTTATTTTGTAATAAGTCTTCCGCTATGTAATAAATACTCTGATGTTTTATGACATTTATCTCTATACACTCTATTATATATGTTGTCTTCTTGGCGCATGTATGAGATGCACCCGACTTTGTTCTTTAAAGCCGGGTGTGACAATCTTTCAAACAACCGGTGAAGAACCCCGCGTACTATTCATCTATGTCTCTGACATTTGCTCAGAGGCCCCTGCACTTCTGTTTCTTCGCACACCCAGGTCCATGACGACGAACAATGGCGAACACGCTTTCCGGCGAGCCTGTACCGGCCGGAATACGCAAAGGCTAAGATTCTTACTTGGTCGACACCAAATTCTACCGCTGGCGACCCTAATCCCTCTACCAATTGCAAAATTCTAGCTCAAAATCTCTCTGTCAACGATGACGGCGAAAACTGAAGACAACCCGAGGTGTTCCCGGCAATCTAGCGTGGTCTAGTTCAATTGGCTAGGTCGATAAGCTTCCCTAGCATACCAGGGTGCTGAAACGAGGGTAAGGAGGATGTGAACGGACCTGGAAACGGCGGTGCACGACACGGTGGTCGACGGCGGCGTGGAGAACCGAATTGGGGGAAGTTTAAAATCCACGAGCTACGGTGGCTAATCAAAGGCGAGGGCTGGTGTACTGAACGCGTAACAACCTAATGGAGCTCACTGGGGCATTGATTTATAGTGTCCATCAGCGGTGGCGCCCAATTTTGAGAAGATGCGCTGGCGGCCAAGAAGAGGGACTGAGTCACCGCGGCGTTCTATCGTGGCATTCACTGGACATAGGCGGATGGCTATCACTGGTTAACCTCCATGGTGCAAAGTGACGTGGTAAACCACCTAAGGCGTGGTGCAACCGAGGGAAAATGGCGGTAGCCTCGGCGATGACTGTGCGACCACGTCGTCGGGCAAGTGGGTACCACGATAGGGCAATACAGTGCTCCGACTTCATCCACGGCAAGATCTTTTCACCAGGAGTTGTAATCCATGCGTTACTGGGCGCGAATCACAGCGCCGGCGAGGATCGCGGAGCAAAGTCATCGGCGGCGAGATACACTGAACTCACGATCTTATTCAGGTTACTGTACCATCACGAACACTCTTCAATGCGCCTGACAGAGAGAATTACAGGGCTTTGTTCTCCAATTTCTATGTAGTAACTCACCAATCCACCTGTAGTAAAGTTGTTGTGCAATGTACCAGCTACAACTTTGTTACAAAGGTCTTGCGCAAACATCCACTAAATTCCCTTCAATTCGATCCCCAAGATCATGTGATGCCACTGTTGGCCAAGGTTTAGGCTTCACTAATGACTGACAGCCCAACATTGGACCCAATTATCTACCATTTTCATACAACATCATGTAAAGCCCAAAATCTGTATAGAAAAAAAATAATAGGATAAATAAATAAGTACACTTAGGTGTTATTGTTTTGAGAATCATTTGATTTCCTCTTCTTTGTGCATGATCAACTAAAGGAAATGAAGTAGTCAAATAGCTAATAAATAGCACTATAAAAAGTTGTGTAGTTCAAAAACTTTGATGTAAATCTTGAAACTAAAAAAAGTAAGTTGAAATCGATAATTAACAGAAAGATTTTTTTCTATTATTCCCTTCTATAAACTATATTAATCTTTAAAAACATTTAAAGTTGAATGATATCTAGTAAAGATTACATTTTACTTTTCCCTAAGTAAGTGAAATAAAGGTTATTCACTTTTATTAACTTCAAATTTGATCACATACTCAAAAGTAATATTTTTTCCTAAAAATAAAATGAATGTGGGCATGGCACATTTTGGGCCTTTAACTAAACAAGGGAATAATATGAGAGTATTTCATTTGGCTAAGTAAATAATGGATATATAAAATAAAATAAACTAGATATAACAGGAATGGAGCTTTTGTTTGAGCACTTAAATACACTTTAAATTTGAACTCTGTTTGCATTAAATTCAAAATTTGAATTTAAATTTGAAATGGAAATACAAAATATAAAAGAAAAGGAAAATATTGGGGACAACTCGCTTGGGCTAAAACCCTGGTTACGGCCCACAGACGACATTCATCCCGCGCCAGCCCACCTTCCTTCACCGGCCGACCTATGGGTCCCGCCCCATTAGCCACTCAGCTCACGTTCGCTGACTCATTCCGGTGCTGATGGCGCGTGGGGCCCGATCGCCAGTCTCCTTTTCCCTTGTTCCACGCTCGCGCCGGTACCTCTATAACTGGTGGATCCTCTACGCTGAGCAGCTCGTGTCACCTTCTTCGCATCGCGAGGCCGAAAACGGAACAGCCCGCACTTCTCGCCGTGCATGCCTCCACCGCTGCGTCCCCTCTCAGGTTGTTGAGATACTAACGGAACTCCATCCCTGGCCATATATATGGACTTCACGCATTGCCTCGGCCATCTCATGGGCGCTGTACGTCACCGCCGCCATTGGGGTATTCACACCAAGCTCCATCGAAGAGTGAGAAAGGACCAAGCTCAGCGGTGACCTTTGGGTTTGTCGCTGGAGCGATCGGTCGGAGTTCGGGGAACCCAGCGGAACGCAAGGACTGGGTCGACGTCGGGGCACGTGGGTGGATCACCGGCTCGGCATCGTCGAGAGCGGGCGCTGTACTTCGTCTCGACGCTGGTGAGTGTTTTTCCCCTCTGTTTTTGACTGCGCACTTGAAATGTCGGACGCTCGATACCCGGCGTCGTGGTGCGTCCGACGTTCCTCATTAGCGGGGCAACCGCGCTGGCCACGCGTGGCCGCTGCACTGGATGGCGGCATCCAGGTAAATCACGGTTGCTCAGCCGGGGGAAGGAGGTGGAAGAACATACGTGCGCCGTTAGATTGGAGTTGGGCAGAGGAGATTAGATCGCACTAGTTTAGAATTGTGTCCGTTAGATCGTGAATGCACGGTTGGGATTAGAAGTCGCGTACCCCTTCACGGTATTAAATCTAGCCCGTCAATCCGAGATCAAACGGATCTAGATGGGTTGCGGTCAGGCACTATCCTTGACCGTAGATGGTAGATTGTAGGTTCGCGTGTGAGTACCAGTTCGGGCTTTGCGTGGTCTAATCTGGACCACTGATTACAGATCGTGCGGCCGTGATTCGCCAATACCCCTTTGCCATGGACGTTTTACTAAAGAACCCCTCGGCTTTCACATAAATAACCCGCCGTCCACCAGTGCTGTTCCCTGGGTCTGAGAAAACTTACCCACTGGCCCCTAAGCTTCTCTGATTTTGACGCGCAGTCCAGTCAGCGAATAAAATCAGAGAAATTCATTTTAAAATCATTTTTAATACAAAAATAATGGTAGAAACTTGTATAAATCATAGAAAATTCATATTGAATCCTTTTTAGTCCATTCCAGTTCCTATAATTTTGTATTAATATTTTCAATTACTTGGTAGCACTGTTTTAACATGAAAACCATACTAGAATTGATTACTCAATTAATTTTTTAGCAAACACATATGGACTTCGGAAATCCATAACTTCCTCATTTTAACTCCGATTTGATCCGTTCAAGTTGCGTTAGTCTTGTACAAATATTTAATACGCAATAACAACATCAATTAAACCATGTCACATACTTTTATATTTATTTATTCTAAGTCAACTAGATTAGCTTTTCTTAATCAAATTTAGCATGTCCATAATCCTAACTTGAATAAAGTATGATCTCTAGTTAAGTTATAATTAAGATTAAAGTTGAATCAATTATTAATGGAATATCCTCTCATATGATGCATACTAACCAAATTATAATATAGTTTGACATTTAAATCACATAGATCTTTTATAAACCATAACTCCTTAACCAAGACTTTGATTTTAGTGGTTCTCGAACCCGCAATCTCGTAGCGATGCTTAGATTATTATTTTTCAGTTTGTATTTATGTTTGGTGTGATGTTAATTCTGTCTATTCCATGTTTGTTTGTATTGCTACAACTAGCAGTGAGGTCACGAGGATCTAAAGGATCAACCTGGTACCTGGAATCTCAAGTGCCAGGCAAGTTGTGCCCTTGACCACTTTTGTTACCCAATAATGTTCTTTATATTCATGTACCATGCATAGGCTTAATTTTGATGGGACCAAATAGGTCACCCTAGACTGTTTATCACTTTACCATGTTATCCCTGAATCACTTGGGTAGTTTGCTATTGCTTTACGTGGTTTTGGGATAATATTTTATTATATCCATGTTCCAATTATTTTGTTATTCTATTTACGTTCATGTCAAGATCATTAATGTTAATTGGAACATGGAGCTTAACTTGAGAAACACGTGCCACCACAAGGGTGGAATGGGACACACTTGGCTAACTAATTAGGAAAGCTAGTGGAAGACTACCTTACCGGAAAAGGGGCAAGGGCAGTGGGGAGTTGCAAGCAAGGAGGTTCTGTGACACCCCAGTGTCACCTAGGGTTTCTTCTTAGAGCTGACTCAAAACTATGATCACATGTGAACCAAATTGAGGAATTGAAAGTCGCCTAGAGGGGGGTGAATAGGCGGGATCTGAAATTTATAAACTTTAAGCACAACTACAAGCCGGCGTTAGCGTTAGAAATAAAATCGAGTCCGAAAAGAGAGGGCGAAAATAAATCATAAGCAAATGAAGAGTGTGACACGAAGATTTGTTTTACCGAGGTTCGGTTCTTGCAAACCTACTCCCCATTGAGGTGGTCACAAAGACCAGGTCTCTTTCAACCCTTTCTCTCTCTCAAATGGTCACCTAGACCGAGTGAGCTTTTCTCCTCAATCAATTGGGACACTTAGTCCCCACAAGGACCACCACACAATTGGTATCCCTTGTCTTGATTACAAATGACTTGGGAACAAGAAATGGGGAAGAAGAAAAGCGATCCAAGCGACAAGAACTCAAATGAACACAAATGTCTCTCTCTCACTAGTCACTAATTGTTTGGAGTGATTCCGGACTTGGGAGAGGATTTGATCTCTTGTTTGTGTCTTGGAGTGAAGTCTAGAGCTCATGTATTGAAAGCAATAGCTGAAAACTTGGATGCCTTGAAGTGTGGTGGTTGGGGGGTATTTATAGCCCCAACCACCAAAATGGCCGTTGGTTGAGGCTGCTGTCGACGGGCGCACCGGACAGTCCGGTGCGCCACCGGACACTGTCCGGTGTGCCAGCCACGTCACCCAACCATTAGGGTTCGACTGTTGGAGCTTCTGGCAACTGGGCCACCGGACAGTCCGGTGGTGCACTGGACAGTCACTGTTCACTGTCTGGTGCGCCTCCTGGCGCTGCTCTATCTTCTGTGCGCGCTGTCCGCGCACTGTTCACGCACTGTTCACTTTTGCAGACGACGGTTGGCGCTATAGCCGTTACTCCGCATGGCACACTGGATAGTCCAGTGCTACACCGGACAGTCCGGTGAATTATAGCGGAGAACATTTTCCAGAAACCCGAAGCTGAGGAGTTCGGAAGTGATTCTCCCTGGTGCACCAGACAGTCCGGTGCGCCAGACCAGGGCAGCCTTCGGTTGGTTTTGCTCCTTTCTATTTGAACCCTTTCTTGGACTTTTTACTGGTTTGTGTTGAACCTTTGGCACCTGTAGAACTTATAATCTAGAGCAAACTAGTTAGTCCAATTATTTGTGTTGGGCAATTCAACCACCAAAATTATTTAGGAAAAGGTTTGACCCTATTTCCCTTTTAATCTCCCCCTTTTTGGTGATTGATGCCAACACAAACCAAACCAAATATATAAGTGCAGAATTGAACTAGTTTGCATAAGGTAAGTGCAAAGGTTGCTTGGAGTGAAACCAATAATTATTTCTACTAGATATGCATGGATTGTTTTCTTCTTATTTAAAATTTTGGACCACGCTTGCACCACTTGTTTTGTTTTTGCAAATCTTTTGCAAATTCTTTTTTTTAAACCTTTTGCAAATAGTCAAAGGTATATGAATAAGATTGAAAGAAGCATTTTCAAGATTTGAAATTTTCTCCCCCTATTTCAAATGCTTTTCCTTTGACTAAACAAAACTCCCCCTCAATGAAATTCTCCTCTTAGTGTTCAAGAGGGTTTTACCAATTGAGATAGAATTTTCAAATATACCAATTGAAAAACATTTAAAACTTAAACTTATTTTGAAAAATTTTGAAATTGGCGTTGTGGTGCGGTCCTTTTTGTTTGGGCTAATACTTTCTCCCCCTTTGGCATGAATCGCCAAAAACGGATACTTTGAGTGAAATATGAGCCCTTGTTGAAATTTTCTCCCCCTTTAGCAAACAATATATGAGTGAAAGAATATACCAAAGTGGAGAACGGTGCAGGAGTGACGGCAAAGGGTAGATAATACGATGGAGTGGAGTGGAAGCCTTGTTTTCACCGAAGACTCCATTTCCCTTTCAATCTATGACTTAGCATGAAATACACTTGAAAACCACATTAGTCATAGCACATGAAAGAGATATGATCAAAGGTATATAAATGAGCTATGTGTGCAAAATATCAATCAAAATTCCGAGAATCAAGAATGTTTAGCTCATTCCTAAGTTTGGTAAAGGTTTTCTCATCTAGTGGTTTGGTAAAGATATCGGCTAGTTGATTTTTGGTGTTAATATAGGCTATCTCGATATCCCCCCTTTGTTGGTGATCCCTCAAAAAGTGATACCAAATGGCTATGTGCTTAGTGTGGCTGTGCTCAACGGGATTATCCTCCATGCGGATTGCACTCTCATTATCACATAGGAGAGGAACTTTGGTTAATTTGTAACCATAGTCTCTAAGGGTTTGCCTCATCAAGTAATTGCGTGCAACAATGGCCTGCGACAATGTACTCGGCTTCGGCGGTGGAAAGAGCTACTGAGTTTTGTTTCTTTGAGGCCCAAGACACCAGGGATCTTCCCAAGAACTGACAAGTCCCTGATGTGCTCTTTCTATCAATTTTACACCCTGCCCAATTAGCATCTGAATAACCTAATAAATCAAAAGAGGATCCCTTGGGGTACCAAAGACCAAACTTAGTCGTATGAACTAAATATCTCAAGATTCGTTTCACCGCCCTAAGGTGAACTTCCTTAGGATCGGCTTGGAATCTTGCACACATGCATATAGAAAGCATAATATCCGGTCGAGATGCACATAAATAGAGTAGAGATCCTATCATCGACCGGTATACCTTTTGATCTACGGATTTACCTCCCGTGTCGAGGTCGAGATGCCCATTAGTTCCCATGGGTGTCTTGATGGGCTTGGCATCCTTCATTCCAAACTTGGTGAGTATGTCTTGAATGTACTTAGTTGGCTGATGAAGGTGCCCTCTTGGAGTTGTTTGACTTGAAATCCTAAGAAATACTTCAACTCCCCCATCATAGACATCTTGAATTTTTATACCATGACCCTACTAAACTCTTCACAAGTAGATTTGTTAGTAGACCCAAATATAATATCATCAACATAAATTTGGCATACAAACAAATCATTTGCAATAGTTTTAGTAAAGAGAGTAGGATCGGCTTTGCCGACTTCGAAACCATTAGTGATAAGAAAATCTCTTAGGCATTCATACCATGCTCTTGGGGCTTGCTTGAGCCCATAAAGCGCCTTAGAGAGTTTATAGACATGGTTAGGGTACTCACTATCTTCAAAGCCGGGAGGTTGTTCAACATAGACCTCTTCCTTGATTGGTCCATTGAGGAAGGCACTTTTCACGTCCATTTGATAAAGCTTAAAGCCATGGTAAAAAGCATAGGCAAGTAATATGCGAATTGACTCAAGCCTAGCTACGGGTACATAGGTTTCACCGAAATCCAAACCTTCGACTTGTGAATATCCCTTGGCCACAAGTCAGGCTTTGTTCCTTGTCACCACACCATGCTCATCTTGCTTGTTGTGGAAGACCCACTTGGTTCCTACAACATTTTGGTTAGGACATGGAACTAAATGCCATACCTCATTCCTCGTGAAGTTGTTGAGCTCCTCTTGCATCGCCAGCACCCAATCCGAATCTTTAAGTGCATCCTGTACCCTGTGTGGCTCAATAGAGGAAACAAAAGAGTAATGTTCACAAAAATGAGTGACTTGAGATCGAGTGGTTACCCCCTTATGAATATCGCCGAGGATGGTGTTCACAGGGTGATCTCTTTGAATCGCCTGGTGGACTCTTGGGTGTGGCGGCCTTGGACCCTCATCATCTTCCTTGTCTTGTTTATTAGCATCTCCCCCTTGATCATTGTCCTCCTCTTGAGGTGACTCCTCTTGATCTTCAATTTCATCATCTTGAGCTTGATCCTCATCTTGAGTTGGTGGAGATGCTGCATGGAGGAAGATGGTTGATCTTGTGCTTGTGGAGGCTCTTCGGATTCCTTAGGACACACATCCCCAATGGACATGTTCCTTAGCGCGACGCATGGAGCCTCTTCATCATCTAGCTCATCAAGATCAACTTGCTCTACTTGAGAGCCATTAGTCTCATCATTCACAATGTCACAAGAAACTTCAACTAGTCCAGTGGACTTGTTAAAGACTCTATATGCCCTTGTGTTTGAGTCATAACCATGTAAAAAGCCTTCTACAGCCTTAGGAGCAAATTTAGATTTTCTACCTCTTTTAACAAGAATAAAACATTTGCTACCAAAGACTCTAAAATATGAAACATTGGGCTTTTTACCGGTGAGGAGTTCATAGGATGTCTTCTTGAGGATTCGGTGAAGGTAGAGACGGTTGATGGCGTAGCAATCAGTGTTGATTGCTTCCGCCCAAAACCGGTCCAAAGTCTTGCACTCATCAAGCATGGTCCTCGCCATGTCAAGTAGAGTTCTATTCTTCCTCTCCACTACACCATTTTGCTGTGGCAGTGTGGGGAGAAGAGAACTCATGCTTGATGCCCTCGTCCTCTAGAAAGCCTTCAATTTATGAGTTCTTAAACTCCGTTCCATTGTCGCTTCTAATCTTTTTGATCCTTAAGCCGAACCCATCTTGAGCCCGTCTCAAGAATCCCTTTAAGGTCTCTTGGGTTTGAGATTTATCCTGCAAAAAGAATACCCAAGTGACGCGAGAATAATCCTCCACAATTACAAGACAATACTTACTCCCGCCGATGCTTATGTAAGTGATCAGGCCGAATAGATCCATGTGGAGTAGCTCAAGCGGCCTGTCGGTCGTCATGATGTTCTTGTGTGGATGATGAACATCAACTTGCTTCCCTGCTTGGCACACGTTACAAATCTTGTCTTTCTCAAAATGAACATTTGTTAGTCCCAAAATGTGCTCTCCCTTTAGAAGCTTATGAAGATTCTTCATCCCAACGTGGGCTAGTCAGTGATGCCAGAGCCAACCCATATTAGTCTTAGCAATTAAGCAAGTGTCGAGTTCAGCTCTATTAAAATCAACTAAGTATAGCTGACCCTCTAACACTCCCTTAAATGCTACTGAATCATCACTTCTTCTAAAGACAGTAACACTTATATCCGTAAAAAGACAATTGTAGCCCATTTTACATAATTGAGAAACTAAAAGCAAATTGTAATCTAATGAATCTACAAGAAAAACATTGGAAATAGAATGGTCAGGTGATATAGCAATTTTACCAAGTCCTTTGACCAAACCTTGATTTCCATCCCCGAATGTGATAGCTCGTTGAGGATCATGGTTTTTCTCGTAGGAGGAGAACATCCTTTTCTCCCCAGTCATGTGGTTTGTGCACCCGCTATCAATGATCCAACTTGAGCCCCTGGATGCATAAACCTACAAAACAAGTTTAGGCCTTGTTCTTAGGTACCCAAACTGTCTTGGGTCCTTTGACATTAGAAACAAGCACCTTGGGTACCCAAACACAAGTCTTTGACCCCTTGTGTTTGCCCCCAACATATTTGGCAACTACTTTGCCTGATTTGTTAGTTAAAACATATGATGCATCAAAAGTCTTAAATGAAATATTATGGTCATTTGATGCAATAGGAGATTTCTTTTTAGGCATTTTAACATGAGTAGAACGCCTAGAACTAGATGCCTCACTCTTATACATAAAAGCATGATGAGAGCCAGAGTGAGACTTCCTAGAATGAATTCTCCTAATCTTATCCTCAGGATAACCATCAGGATATAAAATATAGCCCTCGTTATCCTGAGGCATGGGAGCCTTGCCCTTAATAAAGTTAGACAATCTCTTAGGGGCATTAATTTTAACATTGCCTCACTGTTGGAAGCCAATGCCATCCTTAATGTCTAGGCGTCTCCCACTATAGAGCATGCTTCTAGCAAATTTAAAATTTTCATTTTCTAAGTCATGCTCATTAATTTTAGCACTAAGTTGAGCTATGTGATCATTTTGTTGTTTAATTAAAGCTAGGTGATCATGGATAGCATCAACATTAATGTCTCTACATCTAGTACAAATGGAAACATGATCAACAGTAGATGTAGAGGGTTTGCAAGCATTTAATTCATCAATCTTAGCATGTAAAATAGCATTCTCATCTTTTAGATTAGAAATAGAAACATTGCAAACATTTAAATCTTTAGCCTTAACAATTAATTTTTCATTCTCAATTTTAAGGCTAGAAAGTGATTCATTCAACTTGTCAATTTTAGAAATCAAACTAGCATTATCATTTTTGAGGTTGACAAGAGAATCATCACAAACATTTAACTTTTCAACCTTAGCAATTAATTTAGCATTCTCAATTCTAAGGTTGGAAATAGTGTCATGGCAAGTGCTTAGCTCACTAGTCAATTTTTCACATTTTTCTACCTCTAGAGCATAAGCATTTTTAACCTTAACATGCTTCTTGTTTTCCTTAATAAGGAAGTCCTCTTGGCTATCCAAAAGTTCATCCTTCTCATGAATAGCACTAACCAATTCATTTAACTTCTCCTTTTGTTGCATGTTAAGATTGGCAAAAAGGGTAAGCAAATCATCCTCATCGTCACTAGAGCTAGCCTCATCACTAGATGTTGTATATTTAGTAGAAGCTCTAGATTTTACCTTCTTCTTTTTGCTGTCCTTTGCCATGAGGCACTTGTGGCCGACGTTGGGGAAGAGGAGACCTTTGTTGATGGCGATGTTTGCGGCGTCCTCGTCGAAGGAGGAGTCAGTGGATCTCTCATCGGAGTCCCACTCCCGGCAAACACAGGCACCGCCGCCCTTTTTCTTGTAGTATCTCTTCTTCTCCTTCTTCTTCCCCCTATTGTCGTCACCCCTGTCACTATCACTAGAAATAGGACACTTTGCTATAAAGTGACCGGGCTTACCACACATGTATAAAACCTTCTTAGAACGGGATTTGTAGTCTCTCCCCTTCCTTTGCTTAAGGATTTGGCGAAAGCTCTTGATGATGAGCGCCATCTCCTCGTTGTTGAGCTTGGAGGCGTCGATGGGGAGCCTACTTGAAGTAGGCTCTTCTTTCTTCTCCTCCGTCGCTTTGAAGGCGACAGGTTGCACCTCAGGTGTGGAGGTGGCACCTCGCTCGATGATTTGTTTGGAGCCTTTGATCATTAACTCAAAGCTCACAAACTTTCCTATCACTTCCTCGGGAGACATTAGTTTATAGCTAGGATCACCATGAATTAATTGAACTTGAGTAGGGTTAAGAAAAACAAGTGATCTAAGAATAACCTTGACCATTTCATGGTCATCCCATTTTGTGCTCCCGAGATTGCGCACTTGATTCACCAAGGTCTTGAGCCGGTTGTAGATGGCTTGTGGCTCCTCCCCTTGGTTGAGCATGAATCGACCGAGCTCCCTCTCGATCGTTTCCCGCTTGGTGATCTTGGTCACCTCATCTCCTTCGTGCGCGGTCTTGAGTATGTCCCAAATCTCTTTGGCACTCTTCAACCCTTGCACCTTATTATACTCCTCTCGACTTAGAGAGGCGAGGAGTATAGTAGTGGCTTGGGAGTTGAAGTGCCGGATTTGGGCAACTTCGTCCGAATCATATCCTTCATCCCCTACGGATGGTACCTGTGCTCCAAACTCAACAACATCCCAAATACTAGTGTGGAGTGAGGTTAGGTGATGCCTCATTTTATCACTCCACATACAATAATCTTCACTGTCAAAAACCGGTGGTTTGCCAATTGGGACGGAAAGTAATGGAGTACGTTTAGAAATGCGAGGGTAGCATAAGAGGATCTTACTAAACTTCTTGCGCTCATGGCGCTTAGAAGTGATGGATGGCGCGTCGGAGCCGGAGGTGGATGGCGATGAAGAGTCGGTCTCGTAGTAGACCACCTTCTTCATCTTCTTCTTCTTGTTGCCGCTCTGATGCGACTTGGTGTGTGAAGGGGATCCCTTCCCCTTGTTACCGGACTCTCCCGATGGAGCCTTCCCGTGGCTTGTGGTGGGCTTCTCGCCGGTCACCATCTCCTTCTTGGCGTGATCTCCCGACATCACTTCGAGCGGTTAGGCTCTAATGAAGTACCAGGCTCTGATACCAATTGAAAGTCGCCTAGAGGGGGGTGAATAGGTGAAATCTGAAATTTATAAACTTTAAGCACAACTACAAGCCAGGGTTAGCGTTAGAAATAAAATCGAGTCCAAAAAGAGAGGGCGAAAACAAATCACAAGCAAATGAAGAGTGTGACACGGTGATTTGTTTTACTGAGGTTCGGTTCTTGCAAACCTACTCCCTGTTGAGGTGGTCACAAAGACCGGGTCTCTTTCAACCCTTTCCCTCTCTCAAACGGTCACCTAGATCGAGTGAGCTTTTCTCCTCAATCAATTGGGACACTTAGTCCCCACAAGGACCACCACACAATTGGTGTCTCTTGCCTAGATTACAAATGACTTGGGAACAAGAATTGGGGAAGAAGAAAAGCGATCCAAGCGACAAGAACTCAAATGAACACAAATATCTCTCTCTCACTAGTCACTAATTGTTTGGAGTGAGTCTGGATTTGGGAGAGGATTTGATCTCTTGTTTGTGTCTTGGAGTGAAGTCTAGAGCTCTTGTATTGAATGCAATAGCTGAAAACTTGGATGCCTTGAAGTGTGGTGGTTGGGGGGTATTTATAGCCCCAACCACCAAAATGGCCGTTGGTGGAGGCTGCTGTCGACGGGCGCACAAGACAGTCCGGTGCGCCACCGAACACTGTCCGGTGCACCAGCCACGTCACCCAACCGTTAGGGTTTGACCGTTGGAGCTTCTGGCAACTGGGCCACTGGACAGTCCAGTGGTGCACCGGACAGTCACTGTTCACTGTCTGGTGCGCCTTCTGGCGCTGCTCAGACTTCTGCGCGCGCTGTCCGCGCACTGTTCATGCACTGTTCACTTTTGCTGACGACCGTTGACGCTGTAGCCGTTACTCCGCATGGTACACCGGACAGTCCGATGCTACACCGGACAGTCCGGTGAATTATAGCGGAGAACATTTTCCAGAAACCCGAAGCTGAGGAGTTTGGAGTGATTCTCCCTGGTGCACCGGACACTGTCTGGTGGCACACCAGACAGTCCGGTGCGCCAGACCAGGGCAGCCTTCGGTTGGTTTTGCTCCTTTCTATTTGAACCCTTTCTTGGACTTTTTACTGGTTTGTGTTGAACCTTTGGCACCTGTAGAACTTATAATCTAGAGCAAACTAGTTAGTCCAATTATTTGTGTTGGGTAATTCAACCACCAAAATTATTTAGGAAAAGGTTTGACCCTATTTCCCTTTCAGGAATGAACATAAAAAATTAAGAATAAAGGTTTAAATAAGTATTTTTCATCTTAAGAAATTCTCCTTAATCATGTCATGCACCTCAAGGTAAGAAGAACTCACAAACCCTAAATAATCCTAAGTGGGCCATTTAAGCACATAAAGGGAATTGGAGAAAATAATTCGGAAAATACAAAATTTTGATATTAACCAAATTACAAAGTTTTAGTGCACTAAATAACCTACAAAATATAGTAAGGAAGTTTGGCCATTTGAATTTTCCAAAATCCCCAAATCAGCCCATGAACCAAGGCCCTATGGGAAAATTCAGAAATCACAAATCTGAATTTCAGAACCCTTTCCCAAGTTCAGATGTGTTCCCTGTTTTCCAAAACTCGAATACATAAAGTCCAAATATAAAAGTGGCGCCAAATTTCCTTGAACATGCTCTGGTAAAGTTTGAACTCAAACAAAAACCGTTTGACACGATTTTGGCGCAGTTTATTCTCGGGACTTGGCTGTCTGACACTGGCAACTTGGCGACGTTACAACTCCCTGTCCCTAGCCTAAAACCACGCAACATCCACACACAAATGAGAAAGCACAGTCAGGGGAACAAATCCTTCACAACGATCTTGCCCAAATTCGTGAAGATTTGTGCCCAATCAGCGTTAGAACACGGGCAGAAGCAACGGCTCCACGTGTTCGACCGCGGCTGACACGACCGCTTCACACCAGTTCGCGCACCCGCGCCCAGCTATGCACACCCGCGCGCCCTCGCTGGTCCACGACCGCCTGTGCACCGCGTCGTGCCTATAAATAAGCCCAAGGCCTCGGCCGTACCTCCCCGCGCGCTCTCAGTCCTGCCCGAGCAAGAGTTCACCGGACTTCGCCTCGAGCACGTCGCGCCACCGCCCGCTAAGCCACCCGAGCCTCGGCCACCGCGGCCAGCTCACTCCAGCCACCCCTAGGCTGCGCCAGTCGCTCGATTAGCTTCGCTAGGGGCCCATGAAGCTTCCCAAGTCCTCGCACCCGGCAAAGCCTCACCAGAGACCCCAGATCACCCTCGCCGGACTTCGGTCACCCACCGCCGCGCGTGAACCAAGCTAACCAGTAAGCCATTTTCCAATTCCTCGCACTCACGTCTTCCCTAGCATCCAGTGAAGCTTTCTGACTCGTTCAATTGGACTATCGCGCCGAGAGCAGGCTAGATTCCTCGCCGCCGACGAGCTCACCCGCCTGCGCGTGTAGACCGACCTACTCCGACCACCACTACCGACGATCCGCACTTCGTCGTGATCGCTAGAGACTCCCAGGACCTCGCCTGACCCTTCACCGGAGCAACCTCGCCGCCGGTAAGCCCCTCTGCACTTTTCTTCCGCCGTGATCACTATTCCATTAGGGGAAGGACTGTGGGTTCGATTTAGCAGAACCCTAGGGGGTTTTCTGCAGAGTCATAGACTTAGATATATAGTAAACTAAGAACCTATCTGTAATACACTTAGAACCTTTCGCCAGGGACCCAGATGCAAAACCATTTTCCTTTAAACCATTTTTGTTTATTCTTTTTAAATTAAGCAGAGAACTTAGGAAATTTGTATCTTGAGAAATGTTCAACCAAATTTAGTCAAACCAATTTTACTGGATCAAAATATTATGAACTATCAAATAAAAATACTAAACCCTATGCTTTCTGTTTTAAATTTTAGAGTTTGGAATTAATTAAGGAAACTACCCAAACCTTATTAAAATGAAGAAAAATAGTTACGCTTCTGTGCTGGACTTAAGATAATTTGTAGAAGTCCAAACCCAACTTAGACACTGTTTAAAAATATTAAGCACCCAGTATTGAAGATTTAAACAGGGTTATCTATTAAAAGCCATAATTGTCCAAAACTTAGGAAAATGAGAAAGGCACTAGAAAATAATGAGCAGTGGATGCAAATATTTTTCCTAGTCCATTTAAGTAATGAAGAACGTAGGAAAAATAAAAGGAAACCTAGTCCAGAACAAATTCAAGGTGAAATATTTTATTAGGCACTAATAAAACTAGAAAGGCCATTATTAAAAATATAAGAACAATTTCAAAATTGATAAGAAAAATTTAGTAGACTCCTAACCACTAGGACACCACTACAAAAATGATAACCACTCGAGCCCATCATCTTAAGTGGGTTGAACAAATAAAACTTGATATTGAGCCATATTCCAATTAAATCATAAGTAAGCAAAAAGATGTGCAACAATGGGCAAATACATTTTTACCAGATTATAAATGAAGTAGGCCACCAGAGAAAAATGCAAAACCTAATCAAAACTACAAAATAACACCCATTACCCCTACTTCATGAAAAAGGCCATTTAATTCAAGAAATTCCTACCACCCTTCCCTTAAGCAAAATGTTACCAAATTCTAGAATGATTGCTCTTGCGCAAAGAAGAAGATAGAAAAAATTAGAAATCTGTTGATTGATATTTTTCAAGTATAGTGGTAGTAGAAAGCACCCCTTTGGCTAGAAACTTTAGAAAATTATAGTAAAATACCTAATAAGTATTAGTGGCTAAAAATTTGTACAAAACCATGTTATTACATCTAGATGCCAGCAAAAATAAGTCTTATAGAATAACCCACTGTTAAAGGAAGTTATAGTTCAAAACACCCCCTTTGCCCTAACACTTGATAAATTTGTACAGAAGAACCCCTTACTTTTTAAGCCCCAAATTTTGAGACAGAGTTATACACTAGTGAGAAGCCACTGTAATTTTTACAGAATTTTTTGGAAAATTGTAAAACCATCTTGTAGTTCAAACCCACCTTAAAGGCATAAAAGAAAAAGGAAAAGAAGAGATAAATTAGAAAGAATAATGAATCTCACCCCAATGAACTCAAAGCAAGAGGTGGTTGCTACTACTGCAAAAACGAAGGACATCTTATTCGCGAATGCCCCAAGAAGCGTCTAGACCGACTAGAGAAGAAAGCTACCAAGCATAACCTAAGCAATAATTTAGAAGACCCACCATTTTATAAGTATGATGATGAAGGTCGCTTGATTAGTATACATTGCGTAGCAAAGAAGTAAGGAAGTTCCTTAAGTTTGGAGGAGTTCAATGAGAACTAAGAACCTACAAATAAACCATGTATCACCTTTGTTTTCTTGCTAGCCTTCCCTAATCTCGAGGATGAGATTCTTTTTAAGAGGGGTAGATTTGTGACACTATGAAAATTATTAAATAAAAATAATACATTTAGTTAATAATGATATTTATGGTAGTTAATTTTCTCTTAAGTGTTCGTTATTTATTTGCCTTTGGGATGATTTTTGAATGCTCATGATTGATTTTGAATAAGGAATATCATTTCTTCTTAAATGAAAATTCACATAAATAATATAATAAATATTAGTCCAAGAATTAATATGTTATTTATAAATAGTTTTGGTTTGATTCTTATGAATTTTATGATTATTGAAATATGTATTTCAAAATTTGAAAAGGAAATAGAAAAAAAGAAAAAGAAAAAAAACTAACTAAGCTAACCCTAACCAGCCCACTAGGGGCCCAATATCCCTAACCCTAGTCGTCTCCCATCTGCTCCCTGCAGCCGGCGCCACCAGGGACATTTTTTTTCTTTTCTACGCGCGGGCCCCACCTTCTTCTCTCCTTCCCCTGCTCTCCTCTCCCTGCTCTCTTGGCCGCGTCGACAAGCGCCCTAGCCGCCAGGGCGCCGAGCACGCCACGCGCCGCCTGGAGCCGCTAGAGGCCGCACAGCCACCTGCACCCAGGCCCCGACCCTGAGCCGACCCGACGCTCTTCCCTGCCGCACCAGCCACGCGACCCCGCGACGCCATGCCCGCGCCGAGCCCAGCTGCTCGCTGTCGAGCACCCATCGCGCCCAACCGCGACTGGCTTGGCCGACCGCGCAGAAGCCGACCACCCGAGCCCACGCCCCGCGCCCTGCATTCAAGACAACCGATGCCGAGCAGCCAAGTCCCGCATCGTCCGTTCGCCGTCCCGGCGTGTAATGGAGCTTTACTACGTACATTCTCCCTCTCCCATTCCTCCAATTATTGGTGGTAATGTCGACGTTAAAGCCATTGATGGCCGCCGTTTCTTCTTCCCCGGCTCGCCCTCTCCTCTCCATCTCTCGCTCTATAAAAAGGCCGAGCTTCCCCCTCCTCTCTCCCTACAGTCGAACCCCTCTATACTCTTCCTCCCTCGCCGCCGGAGCTCCATCTGCGCTCACCGTCTGCCATCAACGCGACCGCGCAGCGCCCTGATGGACCTTCCGCGCCTCGCTGTTCGAACGTCGTCACGGGAGCTCGTCCGCATAGCACCTCGATCGTGCCCACACCGTTCGTCGATGGTCCACCATCCGTGGAGCCTCACCGGAATCCGCGTCCAACGCCGAGCCTCGTCCGCGACCGAATCCCTCCATTCATCACAAGGTTGAAGAAAAACGCTAATTTACTTTCTAAATCATGTTTTAAATTAATTCATGGATCTTGTGAAATATTGTTGTAATATTGATGCGATTTGGCGATTCGTGTATGATTTTAGAGATTCGATATATATACGGGTAGCTAAAATCGAACCCCGCGACAATATTTTAAATATGTATATGATTTTATAATTCTAAAAATGAACACGTCACTATTCACTACTTCAGTGATTTTCATACTAGAAATGTTTACGGATTTGTTTTCGCTTTAGTGTGTGGAGCGATAATCGGTTAGTAATGATAAGTATAATTTTAGTGATATAAGAAATTGAAATAGATATTAAGCCACGTATTTCTGGTCAAACGTGGATATAGATTTTACTATTCATAATAAATGAATTCATAAGTATGGCACTTAAGTACTTAGAATTAGTAAGGCATTTATTTATGTCATAATAACCATGAATAGGTTATTAAAAGTCCCATTTAGTAATTTACAATTAATTCTTAGTATATTAATGTTAGAAGATTTAAATAAACAATTTTTAGTTATACGTATAAGTTCTATTTAGAAAAGAAAGGAGAAAACCGAAAGAGTGGAATTTATAATAATGTTAAAATGACTTAATTAGACGCTCATACTTTCTTAATAAAGAAAATAATAGTTATATTGGTAAACATAGGTTTCTTACAAAAGAATTAGATAATCTGTTTCTAACTTTAAGATGACCTTTTTAGTAGACATCATGATTTTGATTTAATAAGATTCGTTATAGATGTTTAAGTATAGTCGTACTAAATAGTAATATGTCATATAACTTTTCTAATAAAGATATAATGGCTTAATTAAGTGCTCAAACTGTCATAACTAAAATAATAGCTAATAATATACCAATAAATATAGTATTCATTTTAATTATTTGGATCATTTGTTCCTACAATAGAATTAAAGATAATTAATAGATTAATTATCCTTTATCATAATTTATTAACCAAACCGATAGTCAATTTGTTCTTAACTAGATTTATAGATTTCATAGAATTTAGTGCACATTATATACGAATCACTTAGCTTTTCCTAAAGGATAAAATAAATTAATAAGAGTTTAAGTTCTTTTATAACTTAAAATGTTACTTTATATATATTGACTTCAAATATAATAATATAGGCTATATGCTTTTTAATGAAATTAAATGATGGTTATGCGTTCATTATCTTTTGCATGAAAATCCATTTAAGGCCCATAACCTAACTCGTCTTAAATAGGTGATTAATAATATAATTATGATCTTTTCACATAAAAAGTTGTTTATGAGCTTGTTATAAAAGTAATGTTTAATAATGTGCTTTATAACTCATTAACCTTAGATATATAACATATATCTTCTCTAAAAGGTTAAAAAAGGTTTAATATCGTTATAACATGTTTATCATCTTAATCTTAGACATATCATGTATGACGTTTTATAAAAGATTAATTTGGTGAACCTAATATTTGTATATTTTAATTAAGATATTTTTTAAGCTCATGTCTTGTTTTATAAAGTATAGATCACAAAGTTCTGAAAAGGAATAATTTTTATTATAACCCTTGCGTGTAACGTTTTTGAAAAGCGAATACTCTTTTCGTTAAACTTTCTTTTAGCTTTACGTATGATGAATGTTGTATGTTATTGAGTGGTGTTTGTTCTTCTTGTTTGTTTGTGTGATATTCAGTGGTTGATCTAGTAGTTAAGAATCAAGATCTATTCCTATCCGTGGAAGAACCTCAAGTTTTCAATAAGCAAGGCAAGTGGACTTCTCCCTTTACATACTCTGTTTGATGCCAAACAATACATTTAATAAAGTTTACTCTTTTGGATATATATGCATAATTTGACGGGTTACCTATTTAGATAACCTTTCCAACCTTACTCCTTGTATAACCTGGGATTATGATTTAATCAAGTAGATATGCTATTGCTACAACTTAACTTTATGCAGTCACTCCCGCTTATCATATTAATGTTCCAAAATGGTAAGTTACATTATTGTTGTTAACCTGATGGTTAAACAAGATTATTGCATATTAATTGGAACATGGAGTGACCACCTGGGAAAACAGTGCTACCATGAGAATTATCACGGCTCTGGTCTTGGCTAAATAACTAGGGAAGTCTTATGTTGGGTGTTGGTCGTGGTCGACCAGGAACGGGGCATCTGGCAAGTGCTTATAGTATCGGCTCAGGCAGATTGGATACGGGCATAGTTCCTAAAGCTTTACCCTGTGGACTGGACTATAAGTTGGTTACGGTAGGTGTGCCTTATGCAGTTTGACCATTTCCAGCATTTGCTTAATGAGGACTCTAGGGAGAAGCCTCGTAGTGAGACCCTGGCCATTCAACTCGGAAGTGAATACGGGTCTAGCTAACCCGGGCTAGAAGGGAATCGCGACTCATGGGTAAAGATGCGCCACCTCTGCAGAGTGTAAAACTGATATATCAGCCGTGCTCACGGTTATGAGCAGCCTCGACTCCTC
Organism: Zea luxurians; assembly: GCA_029449295.1. Classification (NCBI taxonomy): domain Eukaryota; kingdom Viridiplantae; phylum Streptophyta; class Magnoliopsida; order Poales; family Poaceae; genus Zea; species Zea luxurians. Next base: position 4,064,336 of record JAOPSE010000010.1, on the reverse strand, counting down.
ACATGATAATTGAACTTGAAGATGGAAATAAATCGAGATTCGATGATCTGCTAATGGTTTTTCTTAAATGGTTTCACTTAAGTGTTTTTGATATACTCTTATACCTTTGTTTAACGGGAATACTTGGGATTCACACTTATTAGTAAGACAGGTGTTGTTAATAAAATGTTGACCAACTAAAATGCTTACTACTCACCCTTAGCCTCGCCTTGTTAAACCTGCATTAGTTTTTCCCCCACTTGCTGAGCCCCGACCATAAGTGAGCTCACCCTTGCTTAATTTTGATCAGAAGTTTGCAGATGAAGATATGATCCTGAACTCCATGGATGCTAGTCTAGTGATACCCCCGGTCATCTTCCTGTGGATGGATGTCCTTGTTTCGTTGTACTTTGATGAATAAAGGTTAAGACATTATGTCTGTTCGAAGTGTAATATGTTAATATAATCGTTATTTACGCTTTTATGCATTGTTCTTTTGATATATTAAACTTGTGACATCATCATATGTGTGGAAATAGATCCTGGCACACATATGCTATGCACCTCGCTTTGCCCTTGGAAACGGGTGTGACATAAGTGGTATCAAAGCAATGTGACCGTAGGTCGCTAGATTAGTTAGAAATGGAAAGCCCAGTCAGTCGTTCAAAACTTGACTTAATTGCTTCCATAAAAACTTACTTTATATCAAAACTCGTCTCTTTTATCTTCAACCCTTCTTGTCTGATTCTTCGTCTACCAGAAGGTTCTAATGAGAAGCATTGTAAGATGATCAAGCTAGAATTGAGGAACTTGAAGCAAAGATTGCCAGAAGAAACCCTTTCGAAGCTATCGACGATGCCCTACTCTCTGTCTTATCCCCACTCCGCAAGAAGTTTTGTTATGGATCCCCTGGATCTATTATTTGACTTCTTGGTTAGGTTGATAGGATTGTTCTTTAGTATTAAGATTTTCGACTAGATTGGTAATGGTGATATTATATTATATTATAAGTGGTTTTCTAATCCCTAATATTGCTATATAACCCTTGACTCCTTATACTTTGGTTTTCTTGCCATTGTATTGCCATCCTTGCGCAATATCTACCTTGATATATTAAACCTTTGCCTCTCTACTTTTCTCCTTGATAACGCTTTCTCCCTAACTCACTTCATATCCTTGGTTGTATAATTTATCCTCGCTTCACCAGTTAGTGGTTATCTTATTTCACTCTTGGTCATTAATGTTTTGAATCTTGTCTACCTCCTTGTTATTTCTGATCTGATTCTTGGATTTTATAATCTCTTTCTTATTCCTAACACTATCCTGCCTTTCAAAAAAAAACTATAATAAATTGTTTTCCTTGGGAAAGATTGCCTTTTGATTGAATGAATAGCATCGAGTTATGTTGTGCTGGTATGCTTGAGTTCATTATCCTTTGTGTTCATGATTGATTTGCTTCTTTGAATGATTGTTGGTGTATTATGTGACTTTTGTCCACAATGCCATTAGTTAGCTAGGTAAAACCTTAGATAGATGGGTTTTCTCTGCTCTCTATAATCTGTCTTTGCTCAACCCTTTCGTCCCTTCCATTCTTCCATACCCATACAGATGTCAGACCTTGGAATGTCAACTACAAGTGATGTCACTAAATGCAAAGAATGTGATGTGTTGACAAGTCAAAACAACACTATAAATAAAACAGCTGAATGAACAGACATTCAAGACACAAAAGGATGCACAACCGAACCAACAGACAAGTGACCTTGGAACATGTTGTTGTTGTGAGTACTATGGAATTCCTTGTCGCCAGATCAGTACAAACGAAAGTGAAACTACAAAACAGAAGAACCAGATTTTATTTTCTGGCATAAAAAGACAGATGTCTCCCCAAGAACAACTAATAACAGATTCTCTCATACCTAATGCACTGTCAGTTGACGAATTGCAAAGTATTCCAAAAAGGAAACATCACAAGAATGCCCAGCCCCAGGAAGAAACACATGAGTGTTACATTGATGGATGGACTATTACTTGCACACAGTTTTAGCCTCGTGGTCGCATCAGATCCAAGAAACAAAAAGGGAAACATGGAAAAAGTCAAGAAATAACTTCAAGAAAAGCTTGTTATCAATGTGGACGTGAAGGTCATTACTTCTGTAACTATCCTGAGAAGAGTTCACTACAGATCACCTCTGAGATGAAGCTATCTCAGTCTTCAGACATGGAATATGAACAAAAATGCACAGAAACTTCTACCAACACAGTAAAGACAACCCCACCATGTAACTTATCAAGTCGTGCTTGCTTTGGCTATGGTGATACCGGCCATCTTGTTAATGGTTATCCTAAGAAGGATGTGGAGATCAGTAAGGTCCAAAAGAAAAGACAACACCCTCAAACCCATGCATCAACAAAGAATAAGCAACAGAAAGAGACCACAGGAAAGATAAGTTATGCAGTGACAGGAACTATTCCATGTGATAATGCAGTGATTTTTGGAACACTAGTCATTCACACAACTACCGTCACCATGTTGTATGATCCTCGTACAACACATTCATTTATCAGTGCCCAGTTTGCAACGAAGTATGGTATCTTTAAGTGTCCCTTGAGATCAAGGAAGACCATCAGTGCACCCAAAGGAAAAATGTTAGTAAACTACATATGTCCAAAAGTAAGTGTTAAAATCAATGGGATAGATTTTCCAGCTGATCTTATAGTGATAGAATCAATAGGAAAGGATGTGATTCTTGGAAAGAATTGGTTACAAATAACTAAAGCAGTAATCCAACATACTGAGAGAACCATGTGTTTGGAAACCCCATCTGGAGAAAGAATAGTAGTTGAAGACAACCGACCTCTAGCTCTGAATTTTGGTGCATCTGACAAGGAAGAATAATGTATCTAGCTAGAAGAAGGATCAGTATGTCTCACAGAATAAAAAAATGTCATGGTGTTGCCCCTTTAAGGATTTGTAATATATGAATAAATTTGGAGAATCTCTCGCACCTATTGTGTTTTGCCTCTTTATAAAGAAAATAAAGTATGGTGTCATCTGCTATATGCAAACAATGTGATACTCTAGTTGCCCTAAAATCCCGCTCAAGTCTTTCTCTCAATTTGTGCTCAAAGAAATACTCTTGGATCAGAAAGATTATTTGGATATCATGCTCTAAAATCTATAAGGTTCAAAAGATCTTTATTAAGGAATATAACACCTGTAAACTCTCAAAGTATGTTGAAGCTAGTAGAAATCTGAAACCATCCTTATTCCTTAACTAATCTTATATTATAAATCAAAACATTGTGTTAGCTCTTTATCTTAATGTCATGCAAGCCTCTTATGTAGTCTGTCTCACTAACTCTTTTACCCTCTGACTAGATGATGAACCCCAATGGAAATGAAGTAAATGGTGCCAACGACCATATACCTACCTTAACAACTATGAACGAGAAAAATGAGTCACAGAGATATTCGATGAATGGAATGAAGAACAACAAAAGAAATAGAAAAATGTTTGGATACATGATTGGTCCACCTCAACCACAAGCAAAAGCCACGAAACACATGGATACCCAAACAGAAGAATCAAGTCAGGCTCAGCTATATGAGATAAAGACACCCAGTCAACTCTCACCCCCTATTGGTCAAGCAAAGATGACTCACAAAGAACTCAAAGCAAGAGGTGCTTGCTACTACTGCAAAAACGAAGGACATCTTATTCGCAAATGCCCCAAGAAGCGTCTAGACCGACTAGAGAAGAAAGCTGCCAAGCATAACCTAAGCAATAATTCAGAAGACCCACCATTTTATAAGTATGATGATGAAGGTCGCTTGATTAGTATACATTGCGGAGCAAAGAAGTAAGGAAGTTCCTTAAGTTTGGAGGAGTTCAATGAGAACTAAGAACCTACAAATAAACCATGTATCACCTTTGTTTTCTTGCTAGCCTTCCCTAATCTCGAGGATGAGATTCTTTTTAAGAGGGGTAGATTTGTGACACTATGAAAATCATTAAATAAAAATAATACATTTAGTTAATAATGATATTTATGGTAATTAATTTTCTCTTAAGTGTTCGTAATTTATTTGCCTTTGGGATGATTTTTGAATGCTCATGATTGATTTTGAATAAGGAATATCATTTCTTCTTAAATGAAAATTCACATAAATAATATAATAAATATTAGTCCAAGAATTAATATGTTATTGATAAATAATTTTGGTTTGATTCTTATGAATTTTATGATTATTTAAATATGTATTTCGGAATTTGAAAAGGAAATAGAAAAAAAAACTAACTAAGCTAACCCTAACCGGCCCACTAGGGGCCTAATATCCCTAACCCTAGCCGTCTCCCATCTGCTCCATGCAGTCGCCGCCGCCAGGGACATTTTTTCTTTTCTACGCGCGGGCCCCACCTTCTTCTCTCCTTCCCCTGCTCTCCTCTCCCTGCTCTCTTGGCTGCGTCGACAAGCGCCCCAGCCGCCAGGGCGCCGAGCGCGCCACACGTCGCCTAGAGCCGCCAGAGGTTGTGCAGCCACCTGCACCCAGGCCCCGACCCTAAGCCGACCCGACGCTCTTCCCCGCTGCACCAGCCGCGCGACCCCGCGATGCCGTGCTCGCGCCGAGCCCAGCTGCTCGCTGCCGAGCACCCATCGCGCAGAAGCCGACCACCCGAGCCCGCGCCCCGCGCCCTACATTCAAGATAGACCGACACCGAGCAGCCAAGTCCCGCACCGTCCATTCGCCATCCCGGCGTGCAATGGAGCTTTACTGCGTCCTTTCTCCCTCTCCCATTCCTCTCTCCATTATTGGTGGTAATGTCGACGTTAAAGCCATTGATGGCCGCCGTTTCTTCTTCCCCGGCTCGCCCTCTCCTCTCCCTCTCTCGCTCTATAAAAGGCCGAGCTTCCCCCTCCTCTCTCCCTATAGCCGAACCCCTCCGTACTTTGCTCCCCTCGCCGCCGGAGCTTCGTCCTCGCTCACCGTCCACCGTCAACAAGACCGCGCAGCACCCTGACAGGACCTTCCGCGCCTCGCTGTTCGAACGTCGTCACCGGAGCTCGTCCACGTAGCACCTCGACCATGCCCACACCATTCGTCGATGGTCCACCATCTGTGGAGCCTCACCAGAATCCGCGTCCAACGCCGAGCCTCGTCCGCACCGCGACCGAATCCCTCCATTCACCACAAGGTTGAAGACAACCGCTAATTTACTTTCTAAATCATGTTTTAAATTAATTCATGGATCTTGTGAATTATTGTTGTAATATTGATGCGATTTGGCTATTCGTGTATGATTTTAGAAATTCGATACATATATGGGTAGCCAAAATCGATTAAATATGCATATGATTTTATAATTCTAAAAATAAACATGGTCACTAGTGATTTTCATACTAGAAATGTTTACGGATTTGTTTTCGCTTTATTGTGTGGAGCGATTATTGGTTAGTAATGATAAGTATAATTTTAGTGATATAAGAAATTGAAATAGATATTAAGCCACATATTTTCGGTCAAATGAGGATATAGATTTTACTATTCGTAATAAATGAATTCATAAGTATGGCACTTAAGTACTAAGAATTAGTAATAACCATGAATAGGTTATTAAAAGTCCCATTTAGTAATTTACAATTAATTCTTAGTATATTAATGTTAGAAGAATTAAATAAACAATTTTTAGTTATACGTATAAGTTCTATTTAGAAAAGAAAGGAGAAAACCGACAGAGTGGAATTTATAATAATGTTAAAATGACTTAATTAGATGCTCATACTTTCTTAATAAAGAAAAAAATAGTTATATTGGTAAACATAGGTTTCTTACAAAAGAATTAGATAATTTGTTTCTAACTTTAAAATGACCTTTTTAGTAGACATCATGATTTTGATTTAATAAGATTCGTTATAGATGTTTAAGTATAGCCATACTAAATAGTAATATGTCATATAACTTTTCTAATAAAGATATAATGGCTTAATTAAGTGCTCAAACTGTCATAACTAAAATGATATTTAATAATATACCAATAAATATAGTATTCATTTTAATTATCTAGATCATTTGTTCCTACAATAGAATTAAAGATAATTAATAGATTAATTATCCTTTACCATAATTTATTAACCAAACCGATAGTCAATTTGTTCTTAACTAGATTTATAACATGATTAATGATTTCATAGAATTTAGTGCACATTATATACGAATCACTTTGCTTTTCCTAAAGGATAAAATAAAGTAATAAGAGTTTAAGTTCTTTTATAACTTAAAATGTTACTTTATATATATTGACTTCAAATATAATAATATAGGCTATGTGCTTTTTAATGAAATTAAATGACGGTTATGCGTTCATTATCTTTTGCATGAAAATCCATTTAAGGCCCATAACCTAACTCGTCTTAAATAGGTGATTAATAATATAATTATGATCTTTTCACATAAAAAGTTGTTTATGAGCTTGTTATAAAAGTAATGTTTAATAATGTGCTTTATAACTCATTAAACTTAGATATATAACATATATCTTCTCTAAAAGGTTAAAAAAGGTTTAATATCGTTATAACGTGTTTATTATCTTAATCTTAGACATATCACGTATTACGTTTTATAAAAGATTAATTTCGTGAACCTAATATTTGTATATTTTAATTAAGATATTTTTTAAGCTCATGTCTTGTTTTATAAAGTATAGATCACACAGTTCTAAAAAGGAATAATTTTTATTATAACCCATGCGTGTAATGTTTTTGAAAAGCGAATACTCTTTTCATTAAACTTTCTTTTAGCTTTACGTATGATGAATGTTGTATGTTATTGAGTGGTGTTTGTTCTTCTTGTTTGTTTGTGTGATATTCAGTGGTTGATCTAGTAGTTAAGAATCAAGATCTATTCCTATGCATGGAAGAACCTCAAGTTTTCAATAAGCAAGGCAAGTGGACTTCTCCCTCTGCATACTCCGTTTGATCCCAAACAATACATTTAATAAAGTTTACTCTTTTGGATATATATGCATAATTTGACGGGTTACCTATTTAGATAACCTTTCCAACCTTACTCCTTGTTTAACTTGGGATTATGATTTAATCAAGTAGCTATGCTATTGCTACAACTTAACTTTATGCAGTCACTCCCGCTTATGATATTAATGTTCCAAAATGGTAAGTTACATTATTGTTGTTAACCCGATGGTTAAACAAGATTATTGCATATTAATTGGAACATGGAGTGACCACCCGGGAAAACTGTGCTACCATGAGAACTATCATGGCTCTGGTCTTGGCTATATAACTAGGGAAGTTTTATGTTGTGTGTTGGTCGTGGTCGACCAGGAACGGGGGCTTCTAGCAAGCGCTTATAGTACCGGCTCAGGCAGATTGGATACGAGCATAGTTCCCAAAGCATTACCCTATGGACTGGACTATAAGTTGGTTACGATAGGTGTGCCTTATGCAGTTTGACCATTTCCAGCATTTGCGTAATAAGGACTCTAGCGAGAAGCCTCGTAGTGAGACCCTGGCCATTCACCTCGAAAGTGAATACGGGTCTAGCTAGCCCGAGCTAGAAGGGAATCACGACTCATGGGTAAAGATGCACCACCTCTGTAGAGTGTAAAACTAATATATCGTGCTCACGGTTATGAGCAGCCTGGACTCCTCACATGATAATTGAACTTGAAGATGGAAATAAATCGAGATCCGATGATTTGCCAATGGTTTTTCTTAAGTGGTTTCACTTAAGTGTTTTTGATATACTCTTATACCTTTGTTTAATGGGAATACTTGGGATTCACACTTATTAGTAAGACAGGTGTTGTTAATAAAATGTTGACCAACTAAAATGCTTACTGCTCAACCTTAGCCTCGCCTTGTTAAACCTGCATTAGTTTTCCCCCACTTGTTGAGCCCCGACCATAAGTGAGCTCACCCTTGCTTAATTTTGATCAGAAGTTTGCAGATGAAGATATTATGCTGAACTCCATGGATGCTAGTCTAGTGATACCCCCGGTCATCTTCTTGTGGATGGATGTCCCTGTTTCGTTGTACTTTGATGAATAAAGGTTAAGACATTATGTCTGTTCGAAGTGTAATATGTTAATATAATCGTTATTTACGCTTTTATGCATTGTTCTTTTGATATATTACACTTGTGACATCATTATATGTGTGGAAATAGATCCTGGCACACATATGCTATGCACCCGGCTCTGCCCTTGGAAACGGGTGTGACAGTACTACATTGAGTAAGAAGTGAAATGAGGCTTTACATGAGATAACTTGTTGATTGTATTAAATGATTGTTACCATGTATGCTTAGAAAGAGCAAACTTAGCTAAAATAATGATACTAGAAATGGAAAAGCTAAAAGTTGACCTTAGATACAACTAGTACTTTTGGCAAACCAAACCCCTCAACCAAACAGCTTCATGGTTTAGAGGTAGAGGAGTAGATTCCTCACACCGGGTAAGTCTAGCTGAGTATTAGCATACTCAGTGTTGGGGGCCTTCGGCTTCCGAAGGTCCTCAAAACATGATTTAACAATGTTTCTGGAGTATAATACATGCACAGGTACCTTCGGGCTCGGATCGGAACTACAGTGTGAAGAAGCACAAAGAATACGAAGGTTAGCGCAGAGCCGAAGCTATATGCAGGAGAGCTTTGGCATGATAGCAGAAAAGGAAACCGACTTAAAAAGGAAAAGGCTATCCAGACCTCGATGAGTCACTATAGAGCCATTAGCAAATGTAAAGGGCATGGATGTAATTTTACATGGGCTGCGTCCCGTGCCTATAAATAGATGAACAGTGCTCCCGTACTGTTCACGCTGACTTGGCATTTTGCTTTTGCGTCACGCTTGTACTTTTACCATCCTTTCAAGCTGAAGGTACATTTGTAATTTGATATCATTTATATTCTCCATAATAATAAAATAGAAATGAGATAGAAATGAGTTGGTAATAATACATGATTGTTTATGTTATTTTATATTTCATATGATTCCTTCTTTATCATTATATGTTATGCTGCTGAAGGTATGTCCTTCATAACCTTTGTCCGAAGATCATTATATCCTAAGGGAAATAATGTTTCGAAGGACGAAGGAATTTAACATTTAACATTTTCTGTGTTGCCTTGTTCTTAATTCATAGCACTTGAGAACAAGTCCCCAACACTGGCGTCCACCTCCGGTGAACTCTTTTCGACCACCTTCGGCAAGCATTGACCTTCATCATGCCACCGAAGAAAGCTTCAGCGACAGGGGCTGCCGCTCTGCAGCTGCTGGACCTGAACCAGGAGACCTTTTCTCTTTGAGAGGCCCGAAGCCAGAAGAGGAAGGCCACTAGTCCAACACCCTAGGAGGATGAGTTGGACCAAGAAATCAGGAATATGGAGATGCTTCATCAACAAGTACAAAGGAAGAAGGAGAAGATGGCTCGACTAGCCGACCTTCAGAGGCAGATTGATGAAGCTACTGAAAAAGTACGCCATCTTGCTCAAGATGAACAAGAGCGAAGGCCTCAACATAGGGGGCTTCATCAAGAAGGCTTCTTCAACGAGGATGAATGGTACAAGGATTTCCATCATGGAAATTTTGCCTTTGATGATGCTTCTCCTCTGTCAGCAGAACTGCAGGCTACACCTTGGCCCCCATCTTACAAGCCACCCCAGCTCCCCATGTATGACGGGCACTCAGATTCGAAGCAGTTTCTGATGAGCTACGAAGCAACCATATCTTCATATGGAGGCAATACTGCAGCCATGGCGAAATCTTTCGTCATGGCAGTCAAGAATGTTGCGCAAACCTGGTACTCCTCTCTTCGGCCAGGAATAATTACATCATAGCAGAAGCTGAAGGACATGCTGATCACCAGTTTCCAAGGGTTTCAGACGAAGCCAGTTACCGCTCAAGCTTTGTTCCAGTGCACGCAAGATCACGAAGAATACCTTCAGGCGTATGTCCGAAGGTTCTTACGTCTGAGGGCACAAGCACCAACAGTGCCCAATGAAATTGTCATTGAGGCCATGATCAAGGGGCTTCGGCCAGGACCTACGACCCAATACTTTGCCAGGAAACCCCCTCAGACCCTGGAGAAATTGCTCCAAAAGATGGATGAATACATCCGCGCTGATAATGACTTTCGTCAGAGAAGGGAGGAAGCCTACAGGTTCTCCGAGATGACCAGGGGCTTCGGAGGAAGAATCCACCGAAGGCACGTCAGATCAATTCATTCCACCCAGAATGACGACAGAGGAAGTCAGCAACAGAGGCGGCAATATTCCTCGCAAGCTTCGGGGCAGCAACAAAGCTATCCCCGGCCATCAGCTCCAAGGGACAGAGGCGCCAGGGGCTTCGGAGGAAGGTTTGGGGATCAGCCCAGGAAAATTTATTGCTTATTCTGCGGTGAGGACAAGGGCCATACTACAAGGATGTGCCATGTCACCATTCAAAAACAGAAGGAAATAGCAGAAGCTGCAGCTCAGCAGAACCAGCCAAAGCAGGTCATGCATACTGCTTCGTATCACTCACCCTACATACCAGAGTATGTAGGTAACCGTCCTGCAGCGTCTGTTGCTTCGGCTAGTCAGCCACAGGCATCCTGGCCACAGCTTCCACCTCTGCCACCACTACAACCTGCATATTCACGCGACCAACAGCCAGAAGGGAGTTAGCAGACCCATCAGCAGAGAGACTTCAGGGAGGAGTCCGAAGCTCGCACAGTCAACAGTATTGTGCTAGAGTCGAAGCATATCTACTAAGTGATATCCTACCCCTGAATCAGTTTTTACATTCATTGTTGTTCTCTTTCCTACTAAGGAACAGTTGTTGAAAACTTAGTTTTCTTGTCATTTTTAATTCCTTGTAATAGCTTCGTTTTTGCCATAGTGAAAATATATCTTCTCCACAGACTTACGGAGTCCAAAAAGTCGTCGAGGCACAAAAAGTCGTTCCTAAGTTACAAGTGTCTTCGGAGCTACAAAAAGTCGTTCTACTGAACGCAGCGTAAGTTCGCCGAAGCTACAAAAAGTCGTTCCTAAAGGAGCGCAGTGTAAGTTTTCTGCTCAAAAGTCGTTCCAAAGGGAATGCAGAGCTTACAGCGAAAAGTCAAAGCTGATTCCGTCGAAATATAAGGCGAAGCGCGAAAAGTCAACGCGAATACCGCCGAAATAGAAGGCGAAGAAGTTCAAAAGACGTTCCTAAGGGAATGCAGAACTTACAGCGAAAAGTCAACGCTGATACACCGAAAAATAAGCGGTGAAGCCAAAAAATAAACGACAAAGAGATTGTGTATTCTACAGCAGGGATGTGTGTGTATCTTCGGCACAAATATCATTCTGCATAAGCATAACATCATCACATCATTCGCATAACATAACATCATACATCATATTGCATCAATGGCACAAGAAGGGGATACAACGTTGACCTTCGAAGAATGCTTCGAAAAAGTGAAATTGTGCTAAGGCACAAAATAAGTTTCGAAGAAATACAGCTTTGTCAGCTCTAAAGTGGAGAAAAAAGTTTATTGTTGATGAAGCATTAATGTTTCTGCGATGATTGGAGGATTTTTCACGAAGCATAAAAATTCTTCTTTACGAAGCATGAAAAGAAGGGAAGGTGTTTTTTCGCCGAAGGCTAAAAAACGGTATGTACAATAAAAGTTTCATGCATCGCAAAGAAATGAATTACAAAGCCATTTATACATTACATTAAAACCTCATGAGCGCCAAATATTACAAGCATAGTCCAGCAAATGTTACATTGGTATTCTAACAATGTTTTTACAATATCTATTATTTTTCCTTCAAAACTTCGTCCGCAGCTTCGGTCAGTAGTTGAGTAACGACTTCGTCCAAAATGCTTTCGGCCATATTAATGATTTCTGCTGGATCCTTTGCCTCTGGCTCGATCAATGACTCGAAGGGCTCTGGGGGAGGAGATAGTTCGGCTGCAGTAGAAAATGTAAATAAGATTAGAAGTCGCAAAAATAAAAAATAAAGTTAAAAGCTATTAAGCAATACCTATCCGCTTTTCGAGTTCCTCAGCCTTTTCAGCTGCCTTCATTGCTTCCCTTTCATCGTGAGTATCTTTTTCGCTCTTTTTTATTATTTCGTGGGCCATCCCTCGACCGCCATTTTCCCAGATGTCAGTGAAGAATTTTCCACCAACTAAGCTTGCTTCGGCCGAGGGGTCCTTCGTATCATCAATAGATAAAGTGGCTTCGGCTTAGGCCAGAATTTTCACATGTTTGCAACCTGATTTCTCCAAGATAGCTGCAATTCCCCTTGCACCTGAGAAGGCGCAGACGTCCCCATGACCATTTAAAATCTCCTCAAAGGCTTCGGCCTTGCTGTTGATCCATTCAATTGGCCCCTTGGGATCGCCCCGTACGAAGTTGTCTTCACTTGAATATGCGCCAACATTGGCGAAGCTAGTTTTTATTTTTTTCCACACATTCTATGGATTTTTCATAACATTTTTCTTTCGAAGAGCGAAGTTCTACAACTGTTTTTCCCAGTAATTTTTCCAGTAATCAATGGCATCTCGTTCAGCTTCGGCAACAACACATTTTAACTTTGCTTCAGCCAGCTGTTTCTAAAGGTCCCCAATTTCACATTTCTAGGCTTCAGCTTGGGCTTTGGAAGTAGCCTCGTCTTCTTTTATTTTCTCACTAATGAATTTAATATTTTATATTTCTCAAGACCTTCGTTCCTTAGTTCAATTACTTCGGAACGAAGGTTGTTCAAAGCTATAGTGCATCCTTTGTCTTCGGCATTTTTCTGCGCCCTGAGGGTGTTGCTAAGAATGAGGCCCTGCAAAAGGAGTGAGGTATTAAGTACAAGCAAATAAAAACTTTTTGTTTTTAAGTGCAAAAAACTCATTCTCACACCTTTAAACTGCTATATGCTAAGCTGTCGGCCAATTCATCTTTTGATAGCGCCGAAAGCCCGACTTCCAGTGTCGGGAATCCGAAGCTTTTGCTCATCTCCCGGCAGACAGAAATCTCCGTGTTGTCTGGGAGACAATATAAGAAATATTCTTCTCCGCTGCCGTTGAATACCAATGCCCCCTTTGAATATTTCAGTTTCTGGGCATAGTATTGAGCTTCTCGTTTTTCTTCTTCAGACAATCTTTTTCCCGAAGCATGTCGTACTATATAATCAAGAACTTCAGAGGATGCTTCGGGAGTAGGAGTGGCAGTTTTTTTAGGCAGAATTTATTCTACAGCTTCTTTTTTCGTTTCTTCTTCTCCAGTTTCCAAGGATTTCTCCTTGACGGGCTTTGAAGGCCCAGCTTCGGTCTTGACCTGCCTCATTGCATCTTCGGCATTGGTTAGTTTTGTCTCAGATTACGCTTTTGAAGCTTCGATAGTTTTCTTTGGAGCAGAACTTGAAGTCTTTATCGTCTCCAATGCATCTAGTACGTTGACCACCCTTTTCCTTTTGGGGGTCACTGTAAGACCTTTTTGTTCCTTTGGCACTATCACTTCTGCCGAAGGGCTTGTAATTTTTGATATCTTTGTTCCTTCGACCCCCATAATATCGTCCTTCGGCTCAGCTAATTTGGCTGAGGATGTCTTCGGAATTGCAGTCGGCTCTTCAATCTTCTGCGTAAGCTCAGGTTTTTTGGCTTCAGTAGCCGAAGAGGTCTCACCGCCAAATTCGGGCACTACGGCCGGTTCAATATATCGAGGCAGGTGAGTAAGAACTTTCACCTTTTTCCTCTTCGGCGCAGGCTCACTTGGAGCAGCTAAAGCAGCGTCTTTCCCGGAAGTTGCACTTTTTCTCTTCTGCCCCCGTGGCGGGTAGCGGTAATCAGGGTACATGAACCCAATAGCATCAAAAACTCTATTTAGCCTTTTCTTTTTCCGGCTCCCGAAGGCCGCAGATAACGCATTATCCTCTGCTTTGGAGTACGGCCCAAGCAGATCATCACTTGTAGCTTCGATACACTTCAGCCAGTCATCGTCTGGTTCGATAAATTGGTCTCCAAATCTGAAAGTATATTTCAGTCGAACCAAATCACCTTCGTTAGTGTTGCTGATGGATTCTTTTGGCATCTCCCAGTTGTCTAGCAGTGGCCATATCCTATAGGCCACGTGCTCTTGGACCAAGTCCCTTGTCCTGATGAAAGAACAAACTATGCCAAAGGCCCTTCGACATTCTTCAGCTGCTTCATCAATCTCTACCTTCGGTTTCCGAAGGCCAAAGCGCGACCAGATGGGGCGCATGATGATCTCTTTGATATCTTCTCTCGCCTTTAAATAATTCTTCACATAGAACCATTCTTTCATCCAGTCTCCAGGCCACCTCTTCCGAAAGGTTGGCACTGGGCAGCTTGAGCCTGAACGAGCAATGAAGCTGTAGCAACCAAAATTATTGTGATACTGCTCCTTACCCCAAGGTTTCGTCTCATATAAAAGTTCGTGTATACTGCAGAAACTTTTTGCACTCGGTTCCAAACCTTGACTCCTCATAGCCCATACAAAGATTCCCATTCTTATGATGGCTTCAGGAGTAATCTGGTGAAGAAAAATCTGGTATATCTTTAAATCTTCAACAACAAAACTGCTTAGGGGGAATCGAAGCCCAGCCTTGAAGAAGCTTCGATAGATTACAACTTCATTCTCTTCAGGAGCAGGAGCAGTCCGGTCTCCGTTGTCAGCCCTCACGATGGATATATCTCGAAAATACCTTCCTCTCATGTTATCAAGATGACTTTGCCTGATAGTCGATTTTCCGAAGACTGTATGACTTGGTCGCCACGGCCGATCTTCGGAGTCTTCGCCCCCACTTTCCACATCATAACTATTGCTGTCATCGGTATCTTCAGATAAACCTTCTAGAATTTCTTTTGTATTCTTCTCTGTGTTGGTCTTTGCAATTGACTCGATGAATCCAGTGGTTTTTTCCTTAAGAAGCTTCTCCTCCTCGCTCAGCTTCGTTTCAGCAGCAGCTTTCTTGTCTTGAGACATCTCTTCGGAAATGGTGAAAATGTGCTCTTAAAGCCGAAGCTTAGAAAATCTAAAAGCCAAGCAAGCGTTGGTAGGCAAGAGCTAAAAATTGAGCAAGCAAAGCAGATGGCTAAAAGTGTACCAAATGAGCTCATGGTGTGCTCTTATTTATACGCCTAGTGCGTTGCAGGGTGGAGGGCCCCGCTTGTCATTGACTGTTGCTATTCTAGCAAAGGGAAGGTGTTTTTTCGGACCTTCGGCTTTAGGGCCTTCGTCCATATCGCAATCTGAATTTATTATTCTAACAAATTAATATTGCGAGGGGCTACTGTTGGGGGCCTTTGGCTTCCGAAGGCTCTCAAAAACATGATTTAACAATGTTTCTAGAGTATAATACATGAACAGGTACCTTCGGGCTCGGATCGGAACTACAGTGTGAAGAAGCACAAAGAATACTAAGGTTAGCGCAGAGCCGAAGCTATGTGCAGGAGAGCTTCGGCATGATATCAGAAAAGGAAACCGACTTAAAAAGGAAAAGGCTATTCAGACCTCGATGAGTCACTATAGAGCCATTAGCAAATGTAAAGGGCATGGGTGTAATTTTACATGGGCTGCGTCCCGTGCCTATAAATAGATGAACAGTGCTCCCGTACTGTTCACGCTGACTTGGCATTTTGCTTTTGCGTCACGCTTGTACTTTTACCATCCTTTCAAGCCGAAGGTACATTTGTAATTTGATATCATTTATATTCTCCATAATAATAAAATAGAAATGAGATAGAAATGAGTTGGTAATAATACATGATTGTTTATGTTATTTTATATTTCATATGATTCCTTCTTTATCATTATATGTTATGCTGCTGAAGGTATGTCCTTCATAACCTTCGTCCGAAGATCATTATATCCCAAGGGAAATAATGTTTCGAAGGATGAAGGACTTTAACGTTTAACATTTTCTGTGTTGCCTTGTTCTTAATTTATAGCACTTGAGAACAAGTCCCCAACACTCAGCCTTGCTTGTGGCATAATTTTTGCAGGTACGCTTCAGGACATGGTTGATGGTGTGACTTGGCCTACCACCCTGCCATCGGGTTGGACGGTCGAGTGGATGATGCTCCAGCAGGAGAGGAGCAGGAGGAGTAGTGGGCTAGGCCTTACCCCATTCCTCACTATCGACGATATCGATTATGCGCTGCAATCTATCTTACAAACTTATTTCAGTTTACTTGAGAAACTCCGATTTATGTAATAACTCCAATACTTTAATTTGAGGTTTCCTGTTTTATTGTATTTCCTTTGTGACTCACCTTGGAGTGGGTTAGTGGTTTTTGATCTTGGATAAGTGGCTTTATCAGACTAGATCTGAGGGACTGATGGGTTATTCTGATTTAAGTGTGTTGCGGCCTTTAAGGTGTGACTTGGGCACTTAAGCTGGAATAATTCGGGCGGTTCCGCGACAGGTTCTCGGGTTGATTTTGCTGCGATGACGGTCAGACAGGGGATTCTTGCAAGTGCTCTTCCCATAAACTGTAGCGGATTTTCGAAAACTAGTGGAACTTTGTAAAGGCCTCGTAGTATTGCCTTGCCTCGCTTCCTTGGTAGAGGTGTATGGGAGTCGCGATCCCTTGGCAGATTGGTAATATGACTTGTGGGTACAGGGTACAACCTCTGCAGAGTATAAAACTGGTATACTAGCCGAGCTCACGGTCATGAGCAGCTCAGGACTCTCGCATGATTAATTTATGGAACTTAAATTCAATTTGTCATTTGCATTGCATGGGATTTGTTATTAATTTTGTTCTATTATTTTTATTATGGTTTGGTATTTACTTACATCTAGTAACTGCTAATAAAATTTTGACCAACTGATTAAAAGCAATGCTCAGCTTTAACCCCTATTGTTGGTCAGCCTTACACATCACATGAACTCCTACCTTTGGTGAGTTCATGCCCATTGGTTTCCCCACAACTTGTTGAGCTATGATCATGTGTGAGCTTACCCTTGCTGTCTCACACCCCCCCACAGGAGAAGAACAGGTGGTTCAGGAGGAGCCACTCAACGAGGAGTTTGATCTGATCTAGGTGGCGTTTCTCAGTTGACTTCCTGGCGCCAAGAATGGATTTTAGTTCGGTCTATATTTATATTTTATTTTGTAAGACTTCCGCTATGTAATAAGTACTCTAATTATTTTGTGACATTTATCTCTATATACTCTGTTATTACATATGTTGTCTTCTTTGGCGCATGTATGAGATGCACCCAGCTTTGTCCCTTAAAGCCTGGGTGTGACAGAAGTGGTATCAGAGGAATGTTGACTGTAGGACGAAACCTAGATAGAACTGGACAACCCTTACTTACTTACCTTTGCTACTCTGATTCTTTTCTAAACTTATCTTAAACTTTCTCATCTATTTCCGCTTTACTCTAATTATTCTTACCTTTTCTTTCTAAAGACAAATATGGATTTCACACCTTGAAATCCTGTGCCTAAAGTGACCTTTAGGAATAGGAGACCTACTCTTAGGAACAAAAAAATAAAACTATTTTTATTGGTATCTATACGCTTGAGTGTTTGTTCTTATGATACCTGTCTGATTTGGATCTTTGATTGAGTGTGATTAGTTGTGGAGTAATGTCCACAATTACATCTGCTTATACGTATAGGCATAAATAGAATTCATGAGATAACTAAACAACTTAGATTATCCTCCATTGAAGTTTATCTATTTCATATAGATCCCTCTTAACTTAAAAGACTCTCTCTTATCTTAATAGATCCATCTTATCTTAAAAGATACTCTCTTACCTTAATAGATTCATCTCATCTCGAAAAGATTTTTATCTTACCCTAATAGATCTGACTAATCTCAGAAGATTCTATCTTAGAGGCTCATCTTGTCCTAATAAGCATACTTATCCCAACCACTTTGCTTATCTCATAATAGTGTAACAAATATGATCTATTCCAAAATAAATTAAGTAGATCTTACCTAGTCTAATTTGATTACACCAATTTAATTCTGATCTCATCTAATCAGATCAGATCTAATCTAATGGACAAACATGGAAGACAATACTAGGAAAATAGATTGGACCCTACTTCTATAAGCGTGTTTTAACCTAAATTGGTGCTCTAGATTAACTAGACCACATACAACTACCTAACCATATGCGACTACCACTACTAAAAAATCACCTTCTTGCAATGGGCAAAAATCGTTGCGATAGGCTATAAATCGTTGCAATAGGCACCAATTGCGATAGAACAACTGTCGTTGCCTGCTGTTGCAAAAAATTGAGTGGCAATAGGTTATAGCAACATTTTTACGTTCTGTTGCATTTACTACATCCTTTGCAACGTGTTCAAGTGTTGTAACTGTTTGTTGTTACAATGGATTATTATGTTGCAAATAAGTTATATTGCAACATTTATAATAGTTGCCAAAAACTATATTGCCACAACATATTTCATGGTAATAAGTGTTAATGCCACATTTGAATCTGTTGCAAATGGCTTTGTTACCACAAGATGTTTCATGGCAACAAAACACTAGTGCCACACAAGTGACTCGTGGCAACAAGATGTATTGCCATGCAAATAATTTCGTTGCATTTGATCATTTTGCAACATAATGTGTCTCGTGGTTATATGACCTTTTTACTATAAAAATTAATCCATGGTACAAGTCTTTATGGCAACAAAAACATCGTTGTAACTAATGATGTTGCAACAAGGAGAAAATGTTGCGACAACTGAAGTCCCAACGAAATAGATCCATTGTAATTACATCTTATTGCAACAAAAAAATCATTGCAATTGATGATGTCGCAACTATAAAGATAGTGCAACCGAACCATACAACAACGAATAAAATTGTTGCAATTACATATATTCAACCTATAATTTATACAAAAATGCATTTCATATTTCTATTGGGTATAAAATATTACACAAAAAGAATTATATTTCGCATATGTAACGTGAGAACCAAAATTGAAAACCATAATATTTGTCTCTTGCCTCATATATTAACTATATCCATACCATTTTGTAACAAATAGGTTGCACCAAATAAATAGTGACCAAATACAAATTAATTTGACAAAACAGCTCACAATCACAACATCCTCATGCTAGCTTGGATTGTGATAACATAGGTAATAAACTACTCAACACTAGCAAATGAGTGGAAGCTTTTTTGGTCCACCGTGTACCCCTCCATCTCCTCCATTGATGCAAGTGATGGTTATCATGACAACGATATCGCGATGATAACGAACCTGTTGGAAGTGTTCAAAACAATTAATTAGTAAAGCTACAATAACTTGGTTAACCATAAGTGGAAGACTACAACTGCAGTGGCTACAGGTATAGTAACTTGGTTAATCATGTAGTTGCTCTCTAAGTAGATTCCAAATGCTATGCAAGAACTAAACCTTTTATATAGCACAACTCCTAGCAAGCAACAGCAAGCAGCAACACGCAGCAAGCAGCACAACAACACTAAAATCCATTGCATGCATGACAACAACACTAAAAATAGGAAGTGCTCCATTGGATTGTGGACATACCTTAAACACGCTTTGATAGAACTTCTTAAGATGATCTACCTTGTTTCTCGCTTGCACTTACAGATTGTACCTATAATCATATTCAAGATTAAAAAACAAAACTATCAAAAGAATTTCATACTATAGTATATATGACCAAAATACATGAACATTTGCATTCCATACACATACACTTCTTTTGTTGCCCCTTGCCTGCACACGTCTTGTCACAGCATTCCTTAGAGCATAAGAGCTAATATAGTTCGCTGACACATTGTCTTTCTTGTTGTTTGTGTCTGGAGTACAAACATTGTTTTCACTTCTTAGTGTTGGTGCAAGAGGATCAGCTAGGATGAGTTCAGGAGTTTCAGTTGGGATCACTAAAGGAGGATCGACTGGAGTGATGCTTTCTCGGTTGGCCTGCATTAAACAATTGATCAAACAATTTATGTTGAAGAAGTTTCCAATAGCAATGGTGGTAAAAGATACAAATATCAAATTTTATACCTGTTGTGCTGCAGTAAGGGCAGCAACCATTTCCTTCCTCATTTCTTCTCTAAGTAGTTGCCTTTTTCTTTCTTCTTCTTCTTGCAGTGCTTGCATTTTTTCTTGCACTATTCTTTCTCGTTCTGCAACCTCACTCGCAAGTTTTTCATTTAATAGTTGGACCTGGGTTTCGAGTTGAATGTTCTTTTTGCTGGTTGCAGCCGTTGCATGAGCTTGTTCGAGGAATTTTGAATCCATCACTTGACTTCTTGTTGGATACCTTGATAGGTACCCATGACCATGAAGCCTATTTGCCTTGCATCCTGTTGTTTCCTTGAATGATGTTTGGAAAATTGCATTTTCCTCTTCTCTCGTCAGATCAAATACATCATCTTGATATACTTTCTCAACAATTTTCTCCAATGCCTTCTCCTGAAATGAACAATGTAGTTCAAGTTTACTCAATTCAAATAATATTTTCTACATAGTATTTTGAAGTATGTTTAAGTACTAAACTTTGTGATTCACTTACATAAATACCACGTGAAGCCTCTTCCGACCATTCACCATTTTTACAATGAGTACTCATCCAAAGGGTTATATCAGTTGGTTCTATACCAGTTTCTGGGTCTCTCTATGATGCGAAGAATGCATTATACAAGTTTGTCATTAATCATGGAAAATAATGTAGTGGTCATATCATTACCTGGTCAAAGCTTATTTGGGAAAAAGTTCTAGAACCCATTATATGCTTTGTTCTTTGTTTCTGACGGTTTTCCGAGTTCCGACTACTTATTTTCTACAAAATAATAACAGTTGTAAATGAATTAATAAATAAAATGCTAGAATCATCGATATTATGCAAGTGTCAATCATTGTAAAGGAAATGCTATCGAACCTGGAATTTCTCAGATCCAAAATACAACATCAGGTAATGCCACTCGACGATGTCTACATCTTCAGGCTTGTTTTTCATCCTTTCAGCATAATTATTGTATGCCTTGTATGTTGAGCTTAATGCTGATCGCCATCCTTTGTACCTCTCCTTGGCAATAGACCATATCTTTTCATGCGCGTCCTCATTTCTTGGAAACTCCCACCTTCGCTGTTTCAATTTTGATACAAAGAGATGGTTAATTGTCTAGTAAATTGTGAACAGTTGACCATATCTCAGTAGATCATACCAAACAAAATCTGAGATGGCTTAATCTCGGGTGAAGTAGCGGTGCCATAGCATGCTAGGCAAATAATAGTTACTAAAGAAATTGCACATACCAGTACGTCAGATGCTATAGAAGATCTAACATTGAGCTCTATATCTTTCCACTTTTTCACTCCAATGAGTGGTGCCTTTTTCTTTGTAAACAATACGATTTCATCCCCAAAAGTGCGAGTGTTTGGTCCTACGGGACCTCCAAGCTTAGATGAAAATTCAATCTTAAGTTTGTGATCGCCGTTCTTGATTCGCTTGGTAGCTGCTGCTATACCCTTAAGGGTACCATGCCCCTCCTTTTTGAAGACTCCATCGTTATCTACATATATACCAATAACATATGAATGGGTAGAAATATCCAAAGTAGAAGATTGCAACATTTGAATAAAAAACACTCTTAGTAAAATATACCAAGATCTCTTTTCCTATGACGTCTAGCATGAGATGGCCAATCAGCCGTAGGTTTGCCGCTGCCATGAATTTCTTCATATTTTAATCTTTGGTCATCATTGCTTCGTCGTTCATACAATACTAAGGATAGCATAGACATCATTTATGTCTCTAACAATTTGTGAAAATATACACTATATGTCAGTACGCTGTGAATAAAAGAAATTACAGATATCTGGAAGATCGCCTTGATGCCTTAACCATTCTTTATATGTTTTGATCGTATCCTCCCTAAAGTCATCCATTAAATCTGCACTTTAACAATATGTAAGTTTAACAATGGAAAGTATAACATATCATGCATTTAGTGTAATGAGTTTGACATCTTAACTTACCCGTTTCTGGATTATCATGTTGTAGTATTGCAAGCCACTCCTTATATGCATCAATCAACACTTCTGTATTTTCTTCATCAACATTTGTCCGCTGCCTTGGACGCTTGATGGGAGTTATGCTTACCTCTAGATCACTGGGTGGATCTTTTGTGAGCACAAAACTTATTTTTCTCTCATCCACATTATCAGATATCATGGCCTCTCCTTGGTGGATGTAATCAAGTGCCACTAGCCTGGATCGTTCAATGCCACATCGTTTCTTGTAAAACAAGAAATCCCTCCCAGAATATCCAAGTTTTGATTTCATGTACACCACGTTGTAAAAGGCAACATAAGCTTTATCAATATTTAATGTGACAATCTCTTTTCCAGGTTGTGCTCCCATGCAATGGAATTTCAAGGTCCATATCTCACCAGTCAACCTGCCACACAAATATATTTAAGCAAACAATGACTAAAATAGATGCTGACAAAAATTAAGAGGTATAAAAACAATATACACTAATTATGATCTGCGCCAAGGACAAAGCAATAGAAAACAATATGTGTATATAGATTTTTACTTGTCAGGAAGATCAAAGAAGACGTTCTTCCCAGCCATAATCTTGTCCACAATCCGAGTACCAAGTTGGCTACCATTGTCATTGGTGCACAGATTAGCTTCATTGCTTGTAGGTGGCAATCCTCCTTGAGTCATCATCATAGGTCAGGAAAATAGATGCTGACGGGATAGGAAATGAAAAAATCATGTAAGAGGACATGCCCTGCTTATATCACAGGTTACACAAAAAAAAGGTTAACGAGATGCTTATATCACTGATTGAAATTGAAAGAAGATGATTAATTGCTGACTACATGCTAACCCTCGGATGAAATTTAAAGAAAATGAGCGTCACTGCTATTTTGCACTAAAATAGATCACTTCTATTCTAGAAAAAATGAGCATCATTAATAATTTAATGGCAGTATAATTTAATGGCAAAAATGAGCGTCACTGCTTGTCAGACAATAGTTTCTCAAGCCACTCATGTGCGCCATCATGCACTTTTTGATGAAAATCAATTGACTTTGCAGTACTAAGTTCATTAGCATTACCAGTACTAATCCATAAGATTCAATATGTTGGC
The DNA here is from genome assembly GCA_029449295.1 of Zea luxurians. Lineage (NCBI taxonomy): Eukaryota > Viridiplantae > Streptophyta > Magnoliopsida > Poales > Poaceae > Zea > Zea luxurians. Next base: position 4,041,225 of record JAOPSE010000010.1, on the reverse strand, counting down.
TGCAGAGTTTCTACACTAAATTCCATTGCAGAGTTGCATTTTTTGATAGAAGTCTAATCTTGAAGAGTTGCAGTACAAGAGAACAGGTACCTGTAGGCCACCGTCCAGCCAAAGCGGACGCCAAATGCCTGCTATTCCGTCATCGAATACTGCTGGATTGGTACCTGGTAGAGTGGTGGCGGCTAGGGCAAGGCTACTCCGTCGTCGAATACTAGATTGGTGACGTCTGGTGGCGGCTGGTTGGAGTGGTGTCGCATGGGCGGCATGGCCTCTTCACGGCTGGGCTGGGCTGACATGAAGCAGGTGGGCCTCGGTAGGAGTAGGATTAGGTGCCGTAATAGGCTCTTTTTCCCCTAAATTCAGCACATTATTACCATTGCTAATTACATAAGTATTTGTTTAAATTAGGACAAATAGTTAGAGATATATATTGAGTACGACTATATATATTCAAAATGTTGAGTGTATTTACATTTAAAAGGATAAAGAGAGACGTTTTGGTCTTCATTGCAAGATATCAATTTAAAAATATGAAAAAGAAATATTGAATGCCGCTATGCTGAAAGCTGGGAACACACAACTTTAATAGATCTCTAGAAAAAAACTATCTAAACTTTTGTTTGGTAAGTTGCTAAATAGCTATTGGAAGTAAAAAATAGTTTTGTCTCCAATAGCTCCTCATATTTAGACAATAGTTTAATTTTGAGTTCCTCATTTAGACGATAGGGTCGAGGGTAGTGAACATCGAGGGCAGAGGTTAAGATCGATCGATGCGACTTGTTAGGAAGCGACAGTTCGGCGATGCGACTTGTGGGTAAGCGGTGGTCGACTGACGGTGGACCCTGACTACCTTTTGTGCGAAAAAGGAATCGACGACAGATGTGTTTAGGGAGTTGCTATCGAGTTGGCGAATCTAGAGAGTAAATGGGATGGATAGCAAATAACTAAATGTTGGGGCGAAGGCGCAACGCCCCCTCGCTCGATCGACTACACGGCAAAAAGCAGAACATGTCAGAAGGGATTCAAGCGAAGACTAAAGAGCGTGAATACTGAAGAGTGAGCTCCACTACGGAGGGAGCGCACAGAGCAGGTGAAGGCCTAGGTGCTCCCTCCGTCTCGGCGGGTTAGCGAGTTCCAACACTAAGTTTAGCATTTGAAGAATAAATGATGATCGGGTATAGGTGGAGGGTACGTGTTACGAACAACCTTAGAAGCCTCACATGAATAATTGTTCATAGTAAAAAAAGGAGGTTTGCCATTACGTGAATAATTGTTCATAGTACAAAAGAATGTTTGCCATAATGTGAATAATCAGGGGCAGATCTACGTCCGGGGCTGCCTGGGCTGCAGCCCCGGTCGTGGTCCGCGAGCGAATAGGCCCAGTACAAGCAGTCACATCTCCGCCTCCAATCCTCTAGCCGCCAGCCACCGCTCGCCCACTCCGCTCGCCGAGTCGCCGTCTCGGGGTCTTGCCGTCTAGCCGTCTCCGCCTCCTCTCGCCCTCTCCGGTCGACGGTCGTGGACTCATGAGTTGTGGGCGCTTCCGCGTTGGCTCCGCAGCCTGCAGGCTCCCGCAGGCCCGCCTCCGGTCGTGGACACTCGCCGTCTAGAGTGGGCGGTCGTCGTCTCGCCGTCTTCCTGGAAGCAGAACAATGCACTGTTTTGAATTGTTCTGTTGGCAGGCATCTTTGGATTAATGTTTAAATTATATCTTGTGTCATATTAAATATCAATTATTTTTTTGTTTGGTTTAAAAAATTTTATAGCCTTAGTTTAGTAGCCCCCTCTTGGATCAATCCTGGATCCGCCACTGTGAATAATTGTTCATAGTACAAAAGGAGGTTTGCCATAACGTACATGCCTTAGAAGCCTTAATTAGAAGCCTCACGTGAATAATTGTTCATGGTACATGTTCAAGTAAATAATTGTTCATGGTATATGTTCAAATACTATATGGCATTTGTTTAGAAAAATTAAACGATGGGAACAGAGAGAGTATTGAGTATGTGTATACGTGCAACAATACTGATGTATACGAGAGACGGAGAGAGTATGAGGCTGTCTATCTGAGTCATCTCCGAGCCGTTCGACACGTATCTGTGGGCATCTACCAGAGATTCCCTACTAGGGATACGGAGCCGCCCCCATTCCATCCTCATCTGCTCGCTCCGTCTCCCGGTTCATGCCATCCCCATACGGCCACTAACTCCTACATTCCACAGATGCGTTTCTATAGCAATTCCTTGCCTGGTGGGAAACTCAGGGCAGATTTGAAGACTGTCGGCAAAGATCCAGCGAGGAGGTGGCATATCCATCCCAAAATCGCAACATCTGGACTAAGGGAAGGAGCTGAATAAGCACGTATCACCCTCGTCATCCTCGCCGCCAATGCCTCCGCGGCCGAGGCGCCACTCGTCGTCGCGCACAAGAATGCTTCGCTCTACTGCCAGATCCGCGTGCGTGAGTATCGCTGGTCCCCCATAGCCGAGATGTGGTTTGTTACTATGTAGTCTGCTGATCTGGCTCTTCTTTTTTTTGGAGATTTGAACGCACCTTCAATTCAGTTGATAGTTTTGCCGAGATAGTGGACGAAGAAAAATGCCAGTCCATGAACCCTATCCATCGGCCGTCCTCGACGAGCAGATCCACCAGATGCTACACAACTCGCGTGCCGAGCTCGACGTTCCATCAGCAGCTTCCTCTCTCCAGGGTGTAGGCAAGTCCCTGAACACTATCCCTCCGCCCGTCACACTGTTCCCCATTTCTAGCCTAATTTATGTATGTGCATGAATAATTAGTTTATAGGTTATGCGCCATAGCTTTTATGTCTAAAAGAATTGTGACAATTGTGCTTGGTTTTACCTTTTTAGTTTCAGTTCTGAAAATACTTGTACATAAGGTGTAATTATGACAGTTCTGAAAAAAGGAAAGGGAAAATTCGTGTTGTACTCTGTAAGTAGAACAGTGTTAGTGGCATTAACCAATTTCTTGTGTGAGAAGATAATTGTACCAATTTCTATGTGTAATGGCTTCTTGTTCCCATTTCTTTTTCTAGCAGCTAATTGTTCCTCTTTCATTTCCAATGCTTTCAGCCATTTGCCTCTTAATGAGGTTTCAGCTTCAGAATTGGTGGTGCCATTTTCTCATGGACAACCCAAGGCAGCCAGGCGCCTATGGCGGGCCTCAGGTAACTAAACTCTATGGTGCTGTTGCTGTCAAGTCTGGTAAACCATAGTTGTCTCAATTTTTCAAATCCTTAGTGTATTTGGGATGCTTAGCAGAATAAAAAGATTACTTCCAAGTATGTGTGTCAGTTGGTGCATACATTATTAAGAATATAAAAATAAGAGGTACGTGATTGTAACATCATTACAAATGAAATATATAATAGTTACACGATTGTACGTGTTTGCCTCAATTCAGTGTGTGCCAATAGTCTATGACTTTTCTTTTAAACAAAAAAATCATCATCATTTGCGTCTCGTGATGAGTCCACAGGTGCTACATATCCATCATCAATGTATGTGTTGTCTTCTTCATCCTCCTCATCTGCTAACCCAATATCATATGTTTCTTCTATAAATTCATCAAAGGCTTTCTCAATGACACAAGCATCACCAGTTACACCTTCCATGTCAGACCTTCTCCACTTCACCAATACTTCATCACTGCTTGAAACACTCATGCCTTCCAATCCCACATCTATTGAATCAAGATCAATTTCTGAATTTTCAGATTCTGGCATGGCGAACAGATTTCGGGGTTTCATTCTTACAACAGTGCACCAATCTTTTTTCTTTGTACCATTGACATAAAATACCTGCTCAGCTTGTGAACCAAGAATATAAGGCTCATCTAAATAGCACAACCGAGTTTTATCAATATCAATAATTCCATACTGATCCCTTTGGTAGCCTCTTCCTTTGTTCTTGGCGGTAGGAACATGGAACCAGTTGCACTGAAAGAGGACAACTTCCTTTCCTTGAGGAAAATCTAGTGCAATAATTTTTTTAATCACACCATACCAGTCAATATTACCAGAGCTTTCATCTCCTTTCACAACAACACCACTATTTTGTGTGCATAGGTTTTGCTCTATTTTTTCTGTACGAAAAAGAAACCCATTGATGAAGCATCTATTGAAAACACGAGCACGATGGTCTGGTCCTTGTGAAAGTGTGTAGAGCAGGTCACTTGTCTTCCATTGTTGATTTAGTTTGCTGATCTGCAGCCAACGAAATATGCTTAAGTTATTTGCAAATATAATATGGAGCAGCAGTTAGTGGATGACATTACAAATAAAACAAATTACTCACAACCCACCTTTCGCTCGAACCAGCCTACAAATTGTTCCTTATGCCTTTGATCAACATTCCGTGTACTTAATTTTTTTAGTTCGTCCATATGCTCGCTACAATATTTTAAAAGAGGGCTTCAGGTAATTCAAATTCTATGAATCATGCCAATGCATAGTATCAAAATATAGATTTTGAAATAAGATCTTACTTTATCCATGGAGTAGCCTCATCACAATTTTGTAATATGTAGTGCCTCATCCGCTGCAGCTCACTCCTAGAATGTGACTCGACAGTGAATCCTTTCTTAGTGTAGTCAATGTTGGCAAATATGCTTAGGCCAGATGATGGTTCATTCACAGCAGCAGCTTCATGACGGTCTGCATGATTAAGCTTGGTTTCCACGTCTTGCAAGAAGCGACTGCAAAATGTCATGCACTCCTCTAATATATATCCCTCAGCTATCGAGCCTTCAGGGTGCGCTTTGTTCCGTACATAGGCTTTAAGAGTACGTAGATATCTCTCAATTGGATACATCCATCTATAGCACACTGGTCCACCAAGTTTAGCCTCTTCAGCTAGATGAATCAGCAAATGGATCATTATATCAAAAAAGGCTGGTGGGAAAATCATCTCAAGCCGACAAAGGGTTTCAGGAATCGAGGTGCTCAACTGCTCTAAATCTTCAGCACTCAGCTCCTTTGAACATATTGCATTAAAGTACCTACTAAGCTGAATCAATGGAAGAGCAACATTTTCTGGCAAAACATTGCGAACTGCAATGGGTAATAGTTTTTGAAAAATAACATGACAGTCATGAGTTTTTAGACCAGATACCTTACACTTGTTCACATCCACACTCCTCTTAATGTTAGAGGCATAACCATCAGGCATCTTCACACCTTCTAGGAATTGGCATAACCATGTCATCTCATCCTTACCCAATGTGTAAAGTGCTGATGGCAAGGTGTATTTTCCATTCCCGAGCACAATGTGTTGATCCTTCCTGATGCCTAAATGCTCCATGTCAAGTCGAGCCTTCTCGCCATCCTTAGATTTCCCTTCCATACCTAGCAAAGTCCCCAATATGCTGTCACAAATGTTTTTCTCAATGTGCATCACATCCAAATTATGCCTTACGAGCAATTTTTCCCTGTATTGTAGTTCAAAAAAATACTCTTTTTCCTCCAATTATGCCATCTAGTTTCTTCCTCACACTGCTTCCTTTTCCTTGTAGACTTCCCAAAAGTGATTTGCCCAAAACATTCATACTGTTGCAGAACCCCTTCACCACTCAATGGCACTGGAGGCTCCCTTGTTTCCACAGTATTGTTGAAACTGGCCTTGTTCTTGCGCCACCTATGATCCATAGGCAGAAACCGATGATGTCCCATGTAGCAATGCTTGGATCCACATTTCAACCATAAGAAGTCGGTATCCTTGTGGCAGTATGGACATGCAAACTTGCCTTTTGTGCTCCTAGCCAGATAACATCCCATATGCTGGGAAGTCATTAATTGTCCAGAGAAGAATTGCTCTCAAATTAAAATTCTTCTTCTCCTTGGCATCCCATGTCTCAATACCTTTTCCCCAAAGGTCTTTGAGCTCATCAATCAGAGGCTGCAAATATACATCAATATTGTTTCCTGGAGAGTTTTTACCGGGTATCAACATTGACAACATCCAGAAAGGTTGTTTCAAACACAACCAAGGTGGCAAGTTGTAAGGGATTAAAATGACAGGCCATATAGTGTACGCAACATTGACCATCCCAAATGGATTGAAGCCATCAGATGCAAGACCCAACCGAATGTTACGAGGATCAGTAGCAAAATCTTTGTATATGTTATCTACATGCTTCCATGCCTTAGAGTCAGCAGGGTGCCTCATTTTGTTATCTTGGACTAAGCCCTCCTTGTGCCAATGCATATATTCAGATGTGGTCGAATTCATATACAACCTTTGCAATCGGGGAATAACTGGGAAATATCTTAGGATTTTCCGCGGGGCACGCTTGTTGGTTGCCTCCTCATGATGACCAGAAATCGTTGGTTGCCATCTAGACTCACCACATGTTGGACATGTATCCATGGCTGCATATTCTTTCCGAAACAACAAACAATCATTGACACATGCATGTATCTTTTGGTAGTCAAGGCCAAGATCATGAATAACCTTTTATACTTTATCTAATGTGTCCGGAACACAGTGGCCTTCTGACTCTGAACCTGAGATTGTGTTCTGTAGGACATGCATCGACATCTTGAACATGGACATGGTGCAGTTTCTCCTCTAGCAGTGCCACCAAAAGTAGTTTGTATGAACTTTCTGAAATTTGTTTGCCACTCATTGTCGTGAAGTGCATGCGCATCCAACTCCTATTATTCTGAGACATGGCTTTCTAGTATAAGATAGGAATCACTAGCCAGGACCTATAACAAAAAAACAAAGTTAAACTGATTTTCAGTCATAACCAGTATTGAGCTTTAAAGTTTAATGATAAGTTATTAATTCATGCAATATGTAGTCACTAGCAACAACATAGTTTTCAAAATCCTATTTACTCTCCTGTTAGCAAGTTGACATGAGATGTTTGTGGTATATATGTAGATAACTTGATGTGTAGCTGCTAAGTGATTTCCAGCCATTCAAATGTTATTGACAACTGGAACCCCTCCTTGATGTGTAGGTATTTTGTAAATCATAACTTGATGTTATTCATATATATATGCTCACCTATATACTTCTAAATAATCTCCTTGATGTTGCCCTTTTAATGCCTAGTAACCTGCACCCAAGAACCAAGTCAAATATACTGGAATCAAACTGTCCTCAATTGCTGACTGACATCAGAGCGATCTAATATTCCATCTTACTTTTAAATTGCCAACAATCATAGAATGCAGAGCAAATTATAAAATTTTAGTGTGCAATCATGTTGAGTTTGAAAATGATTCCAGAAAAACGCCAAACATGAACAACAAATGATGTTGATTCCATGGCTTCAGTTAGTTTTTCTTTGTATGTTTTCACCCTTTTATTAGATTGTGTTATGGTGTGAAATTATTGCTCAATTAGTTCTTATCATTTGTAGTTGGGGGTCATATCTTTTCTTTAAGCGCACTCCTGAAAATAACACATTCATTATTCTAATTATGTTGCATGCTACACATTTAACATTTACCTTGACCTTATACACCTAAACACCCTGCACCTTTGTAGATCTCCTGATTTCTTTTTATTGACCTTGTACACCTAAACACCCTACACCTTTATCAGCTTTCTTGGCTTCAAGATACCTGGCTACTCTTGATGCAACTTTGTTTGAATTGCCAACAATGTTTGTTTTAGATTCCTATAGCTGACCTTACTGCCAAGACAATTGATCTGTATTGGGGATCTCATTGCTGTCCACCTTGTCATGTCTTCACCAAACAACTCAATGAGGTGTATAATGGCATTAGGGTGATTTTTTAGTAGCTGGCACTATTGGCATCACTTGGGATTGGTTCATTATCTGCTAGCTAGGGAAACTGAAGCCATAGAAAACATTACAATTTGTGACAAGGCCTGTGATTTAATAACGCAATGTAATATTATCTAATTCCATATATTTGTTACAAGGTCTGCCATCACTTGCTTATTTGTTGCTATCCTTATCCTGCTAATTATTGATTTGATCATTACCTGTCACCTGATGGTCATGTATCATGTTTTCTCTTGCAGTGAATCTTCCTATGTGTTGGCAGATAAACTGAGCAGTGAGGGGTCTTGATGGTAGCAGAGTAGGTCCTTGCTGTGTTGGAAGGTAAACTAAGCAGTGAGGGGTCCTGACGTCTGCAGAGAGCATTGAGAAAAGGTACATGAGGGGCAGTAAGAGGACAACAGGTCCTACTGTTGTTGGAGGCACATGAGGGGCAGTAAGACCTGTTGTCCTCTTACACCACGCCTTTGGAGGTTTCTATCGTCCTAATTAATCGACCCACAGGCGGTAGGCGGCTTGGTTGCTATTTGTACATTACTTTTGGAGGCCGCTGGTTGTATATATGTGACGATGTTTGGAAAGTGTTGAACATTTCTTACACTGTCGTGATACTTTTCCTTGTATTAGTTTCTATTTTTGGAATGCATATATATATATCAGATTTGAAATTATCTAGAAAGAATTGTTTGCCTTTACTTTTCCTTGTATTAGTTTCTATTTTTGGAATGGATGTATATATCAAATCTGAAATTATGTGAAAAGAATTATTTCCCTTTAGAATATCAAACGTTTCTTACACTAACGTGACATTGCTTATGCATATATATAACAGACTTGAAATCTTTATGCAATATCTAATAGTTTCAACCTTTTGCAATGAAAGGATAAATTATGGCAACAAATTAAATTCGTTGTGAATTGACAAACAAATTGCAATCAAATTATTTTTGTTTGCAAATGGCAACAACATTTTGCAATGAAATTTAAGTTTATCGCAACAAAGAAAATATGTGGCATAACCGCCATTGCAGCAACTTTTCTAGTGGTAGCAATAACATTGTTCTCTTGCAACGAAAGTCATCACTATTGCAATGTACAAAAACAGTGGCGAAAATGTGCATATATTGCAACTAGTTCTAACGGTTGTGACAACAACTATACATAATGCAACAAATTTACTACTGTCGCAATATCCAGTGTGGCAATATGGTGCTTGTGCAACATCTTTTCTAGTGGTAGAAATAACATCTTTCTCTTGCAACAATACTTATGATTATCGCAACACACAAAAGAAGTGGCAAAAAATGTGCATATATTACAACCACTTTTAAAGGTTGTGGCAATATCTAACACCTATTGCTACAACTTTAGTGTTGTTGCATTATCCGGGGTGGCACTAGGGTAATTTTGCAACAACTGTTCTAGTGGTAGCAATAACACATTACTCTTGCAACGGAAGTCATGGTTATCGCAATGCACAAAAATGGTGGCAAAATGGTCCATATATTGCAACCACTTTTAAAGGTTGTGGCAATAACTAACATCTAATGCAACAAAAATATTGTTGTTGCAATATCTGTCGTGGCATTAGGGTGATTTTTTAGTAGTGTACCTTAACCACCCGATAGTTGCATAACCCCTCTGTTTTAACCTAACAGAGATTCTGACTTACCTACACCATATAATCCATCCTATCACAAAAGATTCTAACATGTCCTAATAATATATATGCTACCCTGATAGATCTATCTAACTTAAACTAGTCTAAACTAGTTATATCCAATCTAATCTAGACCCTACCCAATCTAATATGGTCTAATCTATGTTACAAGTATTAACTACACCATATTCTTATAAAAGGGTTTTAAACCTAAAATTGGTATCTTAAACCAACTCGTCCGTAAAACCACGACCTAACCTATGCTATTGGTTGCCCAACCCATTTATCCAAGAAAGCAAAACTTTGTTTAATTTACCTACCCCATGTAACCGCAATGGTTATCCCAACTCAGATAAAGGCATCCAACACCACAAGCGATGGTTCTTAAAACAGACCCAAGAAGAAGGTTAACCTCGACAATGAAGAATATGAGTAGAAACAGATCTTCAGATGAATCAAAATCCACCACCCGGAATCAAAAGTCTTCCTTACCTAACTTTCTTGTACCCCAAATCTTCTCTACTAATATCTAAAACCTGATGTACCCTTATTTCCTATGCCGCACCTGCTAATGGCATAAAGAATTTTTGGAGTATAAAAAAATACTAATTGGAAATTCCAACAAATATATATATATACTAGATTTCGTAAAGATAAAGTCAGCTTGATATGCTTAACTGAATGGTATTCTTAAACAGGATTATAGAATCTAATGTGATCTAATATAGTGTGATCTAATCTAGTGTGATCTAATCTGATGTGGTCTACTTAAACAGTTTAGTGATACTGACAGAAGAGATTGGACCCTTCTAGCTAGGTGTTAACTTAACTTAGCACATTAGACCAACTCAACCGTGAGCATAAGAGCTAACCCAACCCATGGTGTCATGATGGGTTGCATAATCTATCCATCCCCACCTAACATTAAACAAACTTTTGACCTACATCATGTAATCTATCTTATCATGATAGATTCTATCCTACCTTTGGATATTCACCTTATACGACTAGTTACCCCAATCTGAACATAAAACCAAGATTAAGCCCTGCTAAAGAATCTTCAGATCATAGGTTACTAGCCTATTCGTGTGCCTGCCAAATAATTTTCCTTACAAAATTATATTACCATATGCTTCTTGATGAGGACATCAACACCAACACGAGCACATCTACACCAGCAGCACCTTCTCCAGCCTAGGCACCATCTTCCCCAGTCCAGGCGCCACCCCTTCCACCTGGGCCAGTGACTCGGGCCCGTGCAAGAGAATTGAACTACATCATGCTGTTAAAGAACGAAGGCCCGGAAGAATAGACGACCAGCCCAACTGCGGCCCATAATGGACGACCTAGGGTTGGCCGCCCCTAGGGGCTGCGCCCCCTCTCTATTTATCCAGGAGCTGCGCCTCCTTTATTTCTTGAGTTTTGTTTTACGTTAGCTTTAGCTACTCTCGAACACGCGCAAATCTGCGCTGTCTTCATGTATTCAGAACTCCACCCTCGAGTAATAGATTAGATTGCTCGCATCTTTTTCTTGTTCGTTCTTCGATTGCGCACAGGAAACGATCTTCGTGATCAGGCCGATCTCGCATCAGCAAGGTCGGTAACCACAGGGAGTTGGTTCAGCGATTGCATTGGCGCCTCGGGCTTGCTCGTTGTAGTCGGATCGCAAGGGTCATCTTCCGTCAAATCGGAATTATCTCTACTCGCCGAAAGATCGGGCACCTCAGCTACATCAATTGGTATCAGATTTCCAGGTTGATCGGTGAGTTTATCGAGTGTTTTTTCCTACAGTCCACAAAACCACATAAAAATTCAGGTTAGACCTTATCCCAACACCCTTTTGAGCCTCGCACTTTCTTTCAATAATCTGCATTGTTGAATTTGTGTGCTTTCGTGTCATTTGTTGCTGGTTGCATTGTGTTCTTCCACCATTCAAACCCTAGCGCCGCCACCATCTCCCCTTTGATCATGCCACAAACCGAGTCAACATCGTTTCCTTGTTTTTCTCCTTCGGTTACGTCAAAAAAAAACAGAAAAAACAAACCGAGTCAACGGTCGTTTCCTTGTTTTTCTCCTTCAGGTTACGAAAAAAAACAGAAAAAAAAACAAACCGAGTCAACATCGTTTCCTTGTTTTTCTCCTTCGGTTACGTAAAAAAAAACAGAAACAAAAAACAACGAAGGAGAAAGGATACAGTTGTTTCATCCCGGTCGTTTTAAAACATAACTTGAGGTACCTTCCTTAAACCGGGCATAACTTTTCGCTCGGGTGTCCAAAAAATCTGAAATTTTTACAGGAGCTAGTTGACACCATTCTGAGGCCGGCCAAACTGACCTATGGTCTGTTTGGGTTTCGACAAAATTGTCAAAAAAATTCAGGAAAATAAAGAAAAAAATCCGTCAAAGTTCTCACACGCTTTTCAGAGAACTTCCTGATTTTCTGTAGACCACATCTGATCTCTGTTTTAGGTGAAACTTCGTCTAGCTCCTATTTTGTTGCTTCTTGTGCTGAGAAAAATATCAAAAAATCATACAAAAAAGAAAAACAAAATCACTTGTGATTCCTACTAGTGGCCTCGCTAGTACAATATTTACGGTACTGCCATTCTGCTAGTTCCATCCGTCCTTTGCACTTGTGGCCAGCAATATAGTTTCGTGTTCTGCACTATAATTCAACTTTGCATTATTGTTTGATTGTGCTAATCATTGACTTGAGTGCAGCCTACCTAGAACTCCACATATTTCTACGACGAGCAGGCTTCTATTTCTCTAGGCAATCGCTCATCCAATCTTTCACCGGTTCCACTTGTTGGTTGCAGTTTACCACTGTGGCTTGGTAAGAACGGATAAAAATTTGAAAACAGCACTAGTGTGAGCGCCTTGTGAGCAGTACACCCCTGTTTTTTTGTCGTTGTTTTTTTCTTCTTCTTTTGGTGTTTTGGTGTTTGCGCTAACTATGGCAGGAGCACACGACACGGTGGATGCCCAGTTGCTAGAAGTAAGGGGACAAGTTGATGGACTTGCTGATGACATTAGGAACGATGCATGAACGGCTTGATTCAACGGTCACTTCAACGACCGAGCGTTTCAACCAGCTTGACCTTGCTCAAACGGCGACTCGCACCACACTCGACACCATCCTGGCACGCCTTGATGCGTTGACCACAAAGATGGAGCAGGACTACGGCGGTGACACTGAGTGGGAAGATGGAGATCGCCGTGGTCGTGCACGCCGTGTGGTTCGTCATCCCCCTAATGACTTATTTTCTAAGATTAAATTTAAAATTCCACCTTTTAATGGCAAATATGATCCTGCTGCATATCTTGATTGGGAGTTAGAGGTTGAACAAAAATTTTCATGCCATGATATTGCTGCACATTCTCAGGTTAAAGCTGCTATTAGTGAATTTACTGATTTTGCTTTAATTTGGTGGCGTGAGTTTAAAATAAAACATCCCACTACCATTCCAACCACTTGGGATCAGTTGAAAGCTGCGATGCGACATCGATTTGTGCCTTCGTATTATGCTCGTGATTTGCTTAATAAAATGCAGCGTTTTCAGCAAGGTTCTCAATCTGTTGAGGACTATTTCCAGGAGTTACAAAAAGGTACGATTCGTTGTGGGATATTAGAGGACAACGACGCTGCTATGGCACGTTTTCGTGGTGGTTTAAACCGCGAAATCCAAGATATACTTGATTATAAGGAATATTATGATATGACTACTTTATTTGAATATGCTTGCAAAGCTGAACGTGAAGTGCAGGGACGCCGCTCGAAGCCATATTCTAACCCTTTTGCAGGACGAAGCTCGACATCCACCTCAGCACCAGTTCCCCCTGCGCCATCCACGTCCACCACTACTCCACGCGAGAAGACGACCAAACCAGCCAGCACTGCCCCACCCACAGGTCGTACACGGGATATTCAGTGTCATCGCTGTAGAGGATTTGGCCATGTGATTCGGGACTGCCCAAACAAGCGCACTTTGCTCATTCGTGACGATGGTGAGTACTCTTCCGCTAGTGATTCTGAAGAAATTGAACATGCACTACTTGCCACTGACCATGCAGCTAAGGCAGAGGTACATGTCAACCCGGGCGACGCTGATAGGTATGAAAGTCTTGTTGTGCAGCGTGTTCTCAGTACACAGGTCGCTTTGCCCGAGAAGAATCAGCGACACACTCTGTTCCATACAAAGGGTGTTGTGCAGGAGCGGTCAATTCGCATCATTATCGACAGCGGCAGTTGCAACAATTTGGCGAGTACCATGCTGGTCGAAAAGTTATCGTTACCCACTCGTAAGCATCCAAACCCATATCACATTCAATGACTTAATGATGGTGGTAAAATAAAAATCACACGTTCCGTGCGCGTTCCTTTCTCCATGGGTGCTTATTCTGATTTTGTTGATTGTGATGTTATTCCCATGGAAGCATGCTCTTTGTTACTTGGTCTACCTTGGCAATATGATACTGATAGCTTGCATCATGGTCGTTCGAATCATTATTCTTTCATTTTTAAGGGTCAGAAAATAATTATACATCCAATGACACCTGAACAAATTGTTAAAGATGATCTTGCCCGAGCTGCTATAACTGCTAAACAACTTGATCCATCGCCCTCTGTTCCTTCTGAAATCAAGTTGAAGGCTCCTGTTTTACTTGCTACACGTGCTGATTTTGATGATCTACACAGTGCTCATTTGCCATGCTATGCACTTATATGCTCTAGTGTCCTCATTTCACTTGATGATGCACCATCTTTGGCTATTCCCCCTATGGTTGCTAACCTTTTGCAGGAGTACGCTGATGTCTTTCCCAAAGACTTACCACCGGGTCTGCCACCACTTCGTGGCATTGAGCACCAGATCGACCTCATTCCCGGCGCACAGCTTCCGAACCACGCACCGTACCAGTACAAATCCGGATGAGACGAAGGAGATTCAGCGCCAGGTACAGGCGTTGCTTGACAAGGGATACATTCGTGAGTCTCTTAGCCCTTGCTCTGTTCCTGTGTTACTTGTTCCCAAGAAAGATGGGTCATGGCGTATGTGTGTAGACTGTCGTGCTATTAATAACATCACTATTCGTTATCGATATCCTATACCACGCCTTGATGATATGCTAGATGAGCTTAGTGGTGCCATTATTTTCACTAAGATTGATTTGCGTAGTGGTTACCACCAGATTAGAATGAAACTGGGTGATGAATGGAAAACGGCTTTTAAAACGAAATTTGGTTTATATGAATGGTTGGTTATGCCGTTTGGATTGACTAATGCTCCCAGCACTTTTATGCGAGTGATGAATGAAGTTCTAAGGCCCTTCATAGGATTGTTTGTGGTTGTTTATTTTGATGATATTCTTATTTACAGCAAATCTAAGAAAGAGCATTTGGAACATTTAAGTGCTGTTTTTGATGCATTGCGTGCTGCCCAGTTATTTGCTAACATGGAAAAATGCATCTTTTGTACACGACGTGTCTCGTTTCTTGGTTATGTTGTTACTCCACAGGGCATTGAGGTGGATAGCAGCAAGATTGCTGCCATTCAGGAGTGGCCTACACCGACGACGGTCACACAAATTCGGAGCTTTCTTGGACTTGCCGGTTTCTACCACAGATTTGTTCGTGATTTTAGCTCCATTGCAGCGCCTCTACATGAGCTTACAAAGAAAGATGTGCCATTTGCTTGGAGTGATTCCCAGGAGGAAGCGTTCAGCACTTTGAAAGATAAGTTAACCCAAGCTCCCCTATTGCAATTGCCTGATTTTAATAAAGTGTTTGAGCTTGAATGCGATGCTAGCGGTATTGGGCTAGGTGCTGTTTTGTTACAAGAAGGAAAACCAGTTGCTTATTTTAGTGAAAAATTAAGCGGTGCTAGTCTGAAATATTCTACTTATGATAAGGAGCTTTACGCTTTAGTGCGCACTTTGCATACATGGCAGCACTATCTTTGGCATCGTGAGTTTATAATCCATTCTGATCATGAGGCTTTAAAACATATTCGTACCCAAATAAATCTGAACCGTCGTCATGCTAAATGGGTAGAATTCATTGAGTCCTTTCCTTACATTATTAAACACAAGAACGGGAAGGACAATGTTATTGCTGATGCTTTGTCTCGTCGCTATACCATGCTGTCACAGTTAGATTTTAAAATCTTTGGTTTGCACACTGTGAAAGATCAATATGTTGATGATGCTGATTTTAAAGATGCTTTCGGCCATTGTATTAATGGGAAACCATGGGGCAAATTTCACATACAGGATGGGTTCCTGTTTCGCGCTAACAAGATGTGTGTTCCAGCTAGCTCGGTTCGTCTTTTGTTGTTACAGGAAGCACATGGAGGCGGTCTCATGGGGCACTTTGGCGTCTACAAGACACATGAGGTGTTGGCTGCCCACTTCTTTTGGCCTCGGATGCGCGCTGATGTTGAGCGCCTTGTTGCACGCTGCACTACTTGTCAGAAAGCTAAGTCATGGTTGAACAACCATGGTTTGTATATGCCTTTGCCTGTTCCTACTTTCCCTTGGATTGATATTTCGATGGATTTTGTTTTGGGATTACCTAGAACTAAGAAGGGGAGGGATAGCATTTTTGTGGTTGTTGATCGATTCTCCAAAATGGCTCATTTCATACCTTGTCATAAGACTGATGATGCTAGCAATGTTGCTGAATTGTTTTTTAGAGAGATTATTCGTTTGCACGGTATTCCCAATACAATAGTCTCGGATCGTGATGCTAAGTTTCTGAGTCATTTTTGGAGATCTCTGTGGAATAAATTGGGAACTAAATTGCTGTTTAGCACCACTTGTCACCCTCAGACTGATGGTCAAACTGAGGTAGTTAATCGAACTTTGTCTAACATGCTTAGGGCTGTTTTAGACAAAAATTTGAAACGTTGGGAGGATTGCTTGCCTCATGTTGAGTTTGCTTATAATCATGCAACCCATTCTTCTACAAAGATGTTGCCTTTTCAAATTGTTTATGGTTACATTCCTAGGGCGCCTATTGCTTTGTTTTCGCTTGATGCTGCTGACGCTCCACACATAGATGCTCTTGCACATGTTGAACAAATGATTAATCTCCATGAACAAACTCAACAAAATATTGCTGCTGCTAATGCTAAATATCAGATTACTAGTAGTAAAGGCCGGAAACTAGTTACTTTTGAACCTGGTGATATGGTTTGGTTGCATTTGAGAAAGGATCGTTTTCCTACTTTGCGCCGTTCTAAATTGATGCCTCATGCTGCTGGTCCTTTTAAGATACTAACCAAGATTAATGTTAATGCTTATACCCTTGACCTGCCTGCGGAGTTTGGTGTTTCCACTAGTTTTAATGTTGCAGATTTGAAACCGTATGCGGGAGAAGACGAGGAGTTGCCGTCAAGGACGACTTCAGTTCAAGAAGGGGAGGATGATGAGGACATCAACACCAACACGAGCACATCTACACCAGCAGCACCTTCTCCAGCCCAGGCACCATCTTCCCCAGTCCAGGCGCCACCCCTTCCACCTGGGCCAGTGACTCGGGCCCGTGCAAGAGAATTGAACTACATCATGCTGTTAAAGAACGAAGGCCCGGAAGAATAGACGACCAGCCCAACTGCGTCCCATAATGGACGACCTAGGGTTGGCCGCCCCTAGGGGCTGCGCCACCTCTCTATTTATCCAGGAGCTGCGCCTCCTTTATTTCTTGAGTTTTGTTTTACGTTAGCTTTAGCTACTCTCGAACACGCGCAAATCTGTGCTGTCTTCGTGTATTCAGAACTCCACCCTCGAGTAATAGATTAGATTGCTCGCATCTTTTTCTTGTTCGTTCTTCGATTGCGCACAGGAAACGATCTTCGTGATCAGGCCGATCTCGCATCAGCAAGGTCGGTAACCACAGGGAGTTGGTTCAGCGATTGCATTGGCGCCTTCGGGCTTGCTCGTCGTAGTCAGATCGCAAGGGTCATCTTCCGTCAAATCGAAATTATCTCTACTCGACGAAAGATCGGGCACCTCGGCTACATCACTTCTAACTTCGATGGTCAATACCAAGAAGGGAAGATTATCAGGCAACAACAAACAAAAATGAATCCTCCAGATCCTCCACCGGTTGGAATCAATCAAGTGGTTGCCACCCAAATGATGGTAATACAACAAATGGCAAACATGGTTACTGAATTGCAAAATCAGATAAGACAAGAACGCGAGGAAATACGTCAGGACTGGCTGGAGATACATCGAGAAATAAGACAAGCACAGTTAGAAAGACAACGACAACAACAACCTCCACCACCACCACCAGCTCCACCAAGCTACATATATATATATATAAATAAATAAATAAATTACTACTATTTGTAAGATCTAAATGTTACTTTTGTTAGTAAATGGTACGATACTATTTCAGGAGGAATAATAAGGTCTAATTGACCCCATGTGTTGTTAATAAAGTATGCATCATGCTGAGATTTTGTTTGTGCATATGTTTTGAGATAACATGGTTATACACCCTTTCCTTACAAATCTCGAGGACAAGATTTGTGTTAAGGGGTGTAGGATTTGTAAAGCCCAAAATCTGTATAGAAAAAAATAATAATAGGATAAATAAATAAGTACACTTAGGTGTTATTGTTTTGAGAATCATTTGATTTCCTCTTCTTTGTGTATGATCAACTAAAGGAAATGAAGTAGTCAAATAGCAAATAAATAGCACTATAAAAACTTGTGTAGTTCAAAAACTTTGATGTAAATCTTGAAACTAAAAAAAGTAAGTTGAAATCGATAATTAGCAGAAAGATTTTTTCTTCTATTATTCCCTTCTATAAACTATATTAATCTTTAAAAACATTTAAAGTAGAATGATATCTAGTAAAGATTATATCTTACTTTTCCCTAAGTAAGTGAAATAAATGTTATTCACTTTTATTAACTTCAAATTTGATCACATACTCAAAAGTAATATTTTTTTCTTAAAAATAAAATGAATGTGGGCATGGCACATTTTGAGCCTTTAACTAAACAAGGGAATAATATGGGAGTATTTCATTTGGCTAAGTAAATAATGGATATATAAAATAAAATAAACTAGATATAATAGGATTAGAGCTTTTGTTTGAGCACTTAAATACACTTTAAATTTGAACTTTGTTTGCATTTAATTCAAAATTTGAATTTGAATTTGAAATGGAAATACAAAATATAAAAGAAAAGGAAAATATTGGGGACAACTCGCTTGGGCTAAAACCTAGGTTACGGCCCAAAGACGACATTCCCCTGCGTGGCCCAGCAACTCCACATTTATCCCACGCCAGCCCACC
Source organism: Zea luxurians (assembly GCA_029449295.1). Lineage (NCBI taxonomy): Eukaryota > Viridiplantae > Streptophyta > Magnoliopsida > Poales > Poaceae > Zea > Zea luxurians. The sequence continues at coordinate 4,022,473 of JAOPSE010000010.1, read as the reverse complement.
TTCCTTCACCGGCCGACCTACGGGTCCCGCCCCATTAGCCACTCAGCTCACGTTCGCTGACTCGTTCCGGTGCCGATGGCGCGTGGGGCCCGACCGCCAGTCTCCTTTTCCCTTGTTCCACGCTCGTGCCGGTACCTCTATGACTGGTGGACCCTCTACGTTGAGCAAACGTGAGCTGGATCCGGGGCTACCTCCTGAGGATAAATAATAGGTTATGCATAAAACCGGAGCTTGCCTTCCAAAGCTGTGGCAGGCAGATCCTCTGGTGCAGGCTCTGGTGCTGGATCCGGGGCTACCTCCTGAGCAGCTCCTTGCTCCGGCACGAGGACGTACTCTCCGTCAGCGAGGTTGCAATCTATCGAATGCAATGAATATGTGTGTCATGATTATGCAGGATTTAACAACTTTATGTTGTAGGAAGGAAAACTAAGTTAGTTTGTAACTTAGGGTTTCTTGGTCATACGTGGCTTTTAGTAGTTTATGCTTATCATTCTAAGTTTAGGTTTTGTTAAGGATAAGCATAGTGGATTTGTAATTCCCCTTATATACTTCAGTGGACAATTTACAAAGGGTTTTAGGGTCACACTAATTTCCATCATTTCCTTTTTCCCTTCTTTATTTTCTATTTATGAATTTTAGTGTGGGTTTGAACTACAACAGTGATTTCAAAATTTTCAAAAATCTGGTAAAAATTACAGTGGCTTGCCATTGGTCAATATAGTCTATTCTAGGAGTTTGAGGTTCAAAATAAAAAAGGTTATGCTTTAGACAAAAATAACAAAAGTTGTGTAAATGGGCCACTTTACACTACAACTCTTAACTAGGGGTAGGTTCTGCCCTAAGGGTTATTTTTGTTGGCATCTAACAGTAATAATAAGCTTCTGTGCCAAAAATCACAGAAGGTTAATTGGTGGTTATTTAGTTGTGATTTTCTAAAGTTTTATGCCAAAAAGGTGCTTATAACTAACTTGTTATTTGAAAATATCAAACAACAGATTTTAAATTTTTCTTATGTTCTTAATAACAACTCATTAGTTATCCCAAGGTTTGGGGTGTTTTTGCCTTGGGGTTATTTTTCTAGGGTTTTTCTAAGTTTTCCTTGTTTTCTTAAAATAACAGGTATCCTATTTATTTTATACTAAATCAGGGTATAATCAATTTTTCTAGTAAACTATACTGAATAGGTATACCAACAAAAATATGGGGGCTCCCTGGTTCTTTATTTAAATCACATTTCCTATTTTCTTTAATCTTAAGCATAATGTAAAAGAAATGGTAAAATCTACCTTAATGGAGTGTACAGAGGGGTTTAGCATTTTTAAATGGGTCAATAGGTGGTCATGTACTTCTCCAAATTTTCTTAACCTTAGTTAAATAGTGCAACTATTTTTCTTCCTATTATTCATCTTTTGGCCAAATCAGTATTTAATTCAGAACCCTAATGTTTTCTGTAGCACAAAGGGGTTTTATATTTTTCTTCAGTAGTTTATATTATTTAAGATCTGACAAAATTGGTTTGACTCAATTTGGATAAGTACAACCAAAAATATGAATTATTCAAGTTCTGTTTAAATTTTAAATCAGATTTATTAAAAGGTTTCCTGGAAAACCACTTTGCACCGAAGTCCTCGGGTTATTTCCAAACTAACCCTCTCAGTTATACCCCCGCGCTACTATTTCTCTGAGTCACTGACAGTGCAAAAATCCCCCCGACCTTTCTTTCTTCTTCCCCAAGGTCCCTCCCCTAATGCAAACAGTACCCGCGAGAAAGAAAAGGGCGGCGCGGCTTACCGGCGGCGAGAGAGGTCCGGCGAGGGGCGAGGTTAGCTTCAGGAGGCTCTGGCGGTCACAACGGTGTACGGCTCGACGGCGGGGATGGCCGGAATCGCTCGGTCCACGTACGCAGGCGGGTGCTCTCGTCGGCGGCGCGTGTGCCGGCCAAACCACGGCGGCCTGGTTCAATCCAATGGCACGGTGAGCTTCGCGGGGTGACGTAGAGGCCGTGTGGACAAGGAATCGAAGAATGGCGCAGAGGATTACCCGGTCTACGCTCGTCGGCGGTCGGGTGGAGTCCGGCGACCGTGGACTGGCCTCTCCGGCGATGCAAACTCCGATTCCTCGCTCGGGGAGATTCGCTGAGGTGTGCTCAGTCTTCTCCGAGGGTCGGACGGGGTTGGGAAAGGCTTGGCTGGCCGGTCTACGGTGGCAGGGAGATCAGGCGGCCGCGGACACGCCGTGTACGGGCAAACGCTGGTGGGTTTGGGCTCCGGTGAGGTCGAGAGTGCGCGGATGAGTACGGTCGATGCCTGAGGGTGATTTATAGGCGCGGGTGCGAGGAGGAGACACAGGCATGGCCTGGCGTGGCGCGGGCGTGCTCTGGCGCGCGCAGAGCGCGTCGAACACGTGGAGGTGTTCTTCTGCCCATGTTCAAAAGCTTGCTGAGATCGAATACGTGCGAATCTTGGCAAAAATCCGGTGCAGACCTCTTCCTGGCACCTATGGCTATCTCTTGTATGTGAGTTCTAAGGGAAGATAAGCCCTAGGTCAGAAGATATGCGGACGCCAAATCTGGCTTGTCTCCCTGTCCGCTGCGCGAGAAAAGTGATGCCAAGACATGTCAAACGTCCAGGGCTCGGTCTCAACTTTTTCCAGGGGGTGCCTTAGGTGGTATGCCACATTTTTGGTATAGAACTTAGGTGGTTTTGGTGCCATCTTCAAGGTGAACACGGTGGATCTTTAGATTAGGTGTAGATTTTGACTTAGGGAGAATTAGAGAGCTCTAGCTCTTTCTCTACTTAAAGAATGGATTCGGGGTTTCTCAAGTGGTTCTTTTGCAATGTTTCCTCTCTATATTTGTTGATTAATATGTTACTTAACTTTGGCCAAAGGTTAGGTCATGGTTTGCACATTTGCTTAATCTCTCCCCCCTTCAACCATGGTTTTAGGAGATAGGGTTCAAGAGAGGTCCAGGGTTTACTCCCTTCTTGCTCAAGGTGGTAAGTGCACAAAAGCTTGAGTAATGCTTTTAGGTCATTAACTCTTGGTTAATACATGGTCTCCAAGATTTTTATGCTCTTCTCCTTAAGTTCCTTCCACATGTGATGACAGTCATTAGTGCATAGAGGTGCCATAGCCATGGTAACACTTGGGGTGTTACATCAATTAATTTTTTAGCAAACACATACGGACTTCGGAAATCCATAACTTCCTCATTTTAACTCTGATTTGATCCGTCCAAGTTGCGTTAGTCTCGTACAAATATTTACTACACAGTAACAACATCAATTATACCATGCCCCATACTTTTCTATTTATTTATTCTATGTCTACTAGATTAGCTTTTCTAAATCAAATTTAGCATGTCCATAATACTAACTTGAATAAAGTATGATCTCTAGTTAAGTTATAATTAAGATTAAAGTTGAACCAATTATTAATGGAATATCCTCTCATATGATGCATACTAACCAAATTATAATATAGTTTGACATTTAAATCACATAGATCTTTTATAAACCATAACTCCTTAACCATGACTCCGATTTTAGTGGTTCTCGAACCCGCAATCTCATAGCGACGCGTAGATTATTATTATTTAGTTTGTATTTATGTTTGGTGTGATGTTAATTCTGTCTATACCATGTTTGTTTGTATTGCTACGACTAGCAGTGGGGTCACGAGGATCTGAAGAATCAACCTGGTACCTGGAATCTCAAGTGCCAGGCAAGTTGTGCCCTTGACCACTTTTGTTACCCAATAATGTTCTTTATATTCATGTACCATGCATAGGCTTAATTTTGATGGGACCAAATAGGTCACCCTAGACTGTTTATCACTTTACCATGTTATCCCTGAATCACTTGGGTAGTTTGCTATTGCTTTACGTGGTTTTGAGATAATATTTTATTATATCCATGTTCCAATTATTTTGTTATTCTATTTATGTTCATGTCAAGATCATTAATGTTAATTGGAACATGGAGCTTAACTTGAGAAACACGTGCCACCATAAGGGTGGAATGGGACACACTTGGCTAACTAATTAGGAAAGCTAGTGGAAGACTACCTTACCCGAAAGGGGCAAGGGCAGTAGGGGAGTTGCATGCAAGGAGGTTCTCGGGTTGATTTTGCTGCGATGGTGGTCAGACGGGGGATTCTTGCAAGTGCTCTTCCCATAAACTGTAGCGGGTTTTCGGAAGCTAGTGGAACTTTGTAAAGGCCTCATAGTATTGCCCTGCCTCGCTTCCTTGGTAGAGGTGTATGGGAGTCACGATCCCTCGGTAGATGGGTATTATGACTTGTGGGTATAGGGTACAACCTCTGCAGAGTATAAAACTGGTATACTAGCCGAGCTCACGGTCATGAGCAGCACAAGACTCTCGCATGATTAATTTATGGAACTTAAATTCAATTTGTCATTTGCATTGCATGGGATTTGTTATTAATTTTGTTCTATTATTTTTATTATGGTTTGGTATTTACTTACATCTAGTAACTGCTAATAAAATTTTGACCAACTGATTAAAAGCAATGCTCAGCTTTAACCCCTATTGTTGATCAGCCTTACACATCACATGAACTCCCACCTTTGGTGAGTTCATGCCCATTGGTTTCCCCACAACTTGTTGAGCTATGATCATGTGTGAGCTCACCCTTGCTGTCTCACACCCCCCACAAGAGAAGAACAGGTGTTTCAGGAGGAGCCACTCAACGAGGAGTTTGATCTGATTTAGGTGACGTTTCCCAGTTGACTTCCTAGCGCCAAGGATGGTTTTTAGTTCGATCTATATTTATATTTTATTTTGTAAGACTTCCGCTATGTAATAAGTACTCTGATTATATTGTGACATTTATCTCTATACACTCTGTTATTATATATGTTGTCTTCTTTGGCGCATGTATGAGATGCACTCGGCCTTGTCCCTTAAAGCCCGGGTGTGACACATCAGTGTTTAGTCTTTTAATCAAAATTGTACCCCTAACATAGCTCTTCAAATTTTCTATATTGACCTAGGGCAAAATCTTCATGAATTGAGGAATACATAGCTCCAAAGTTTGCTTCAATGCACTGAATTTCAGACTTAGTCACATAGTGTTCATGTGACCCTTTTGCAAATAAGTCCAAATTTCATCACTCCACTTGAAAATTCTCCAATGTGAAAGTTACATGGTTTGTGATGTTTTATCACTTTGATATTTGCACTTTGGTCCAAAAGTGCTTAGAATTTGCATTAACCCCCCTAGTGTTCCAATTAGGGTTTTATAGGGTTCTTTTTAGGGTTTTGAGTACTTTAAGGTTTTTGTGCCACTAAAGTTCACCAAATTTGATATCTTGTAAACATTCCCATGACTTTTGAGATTTTTACTCATTTAGGCTACTACTACCCTCATGCCCTAATCCTAGGGTTAAGTACCTATCCTAGGGTTAATCACTCATCAAGTCATATCAGCACAACTTGTTTGAAGATTTTACCTAGTGAATGCATTCTAGGTGTAACAACCACATGAAATGTCAATGCATATGATGTTATGCTCAAGTTTTAGTGCCAGTAACACCAGGGGTGTTACATCCTTCCCCCCATAAAAGAATCTCGTCCCGAGATTTAAGGTCCTAGGGTAAGTAATGGAAAAGGAAACGTGTCACATCTTTATTTCCTTACTTGTCTTTCAGAGCAGGGGTGGTATGGGGTTTATTCCACTTTACAATCAAACATACATATTTTACAGGTTACATGAAGCTAAAAACCTAGGAAAATTCTTTTCAAAAAAGTCTTGAGTCTCCCAGGTAGCTTCATCTTCAGTATGCTGGTTCCATTGTACCTTATAGAATTTAAGAGTCCTTTTTCTGGTGACCCTGTCCTTCTGATCCAAAACTCGAATGGGATGTTCGGAATAAGTCAAATCTGGTTCTAAGACAACATCCACCACATCGATGGTTCGATCAGGAACCCGAAGGGTTGAGATACATGGAACACATTATGTACTACGGACAAGGTTTTTGGCAATTGAAGTCGATATGCCACTGGTCCACATTGTTCAAGAATGGGAAATGGGCCAATATATCGGGGTGCTAGCTTTCCTTTTACACCGAATCGATTAACACCCTTCATTGGTGATACTTTCAAGTACACATGATCTTTGACTTGAAAGAACAAGGGTCGGTGTCGTTTGTCTGCATAACTTTTATGTCGAGCTTGAGCTTCTTTCAAGTGGTGCCTTATCCATTGAACCTTTGCTTCTATTTCCTTGACTAAGTTAGGCCTGAAATACCACCATTCTCCAGGTTCTGACCAATTTAAGGGTGTCCGACATCGTCGTCCATACAGTGCTTCGAATGGTGCCATCTTAATGTCTTCTTGATAGCTATTATTATAAGAAAATTCTGCCAAGGGCAGACAGTCATCCCGTTTCTACGGAAACTCCTGGACACATGCCTGTAACAAATCTTCAAGTATCTGATTTACTCTTTCAGTTTGCCCACTTGTTTGAGGATGATATGCCGAACTGTGGAGCAGTTTAGTACCCAAGAATTTATGCAGTTCACTCCAAAATTTGGATACAAATTGTGGTCCACGATCTGACACTATCGTTTTTGGAACTACATGTAAACTAAGAATACGGGCAATGTAAAGTTCCACGTATGCAACCACTGGATATTTTGTCTTGACGGGCAGGAAGTGAGCAATCTTCGTAAGCCGATCAATTATGACCCATATGGAGTCAAAACCTTTGGCTGTTTTGGGTAATCCCACAATGAAATCCATACTAATATCCTCCTATTTCCAGTTGGGAAGGGCAAAGATTGCAATGGTCCAGCGGTCTTCATGTGCACTGCCTTGACACGTCTACAGGTGTCTCATCTTGCCACATAGCGTGCAATCTCAATCTTCATTTTCGTCCACCAATAGTGTTGCTTTAAGTCTTGATACATCTTAGTACTTCTAGGATGAATGGAATATCGACTAAGATGAGCTTCATCCAAAATTTGTTGGCAGACTTTAGCAACTTTAGGCACAACTATGCAATCATTGAACCATATTATTCCTTGATCATCTTTTCTGATGCAATTAGCTTTGCCAACTTCTATTTTCTCATGAATATGTCTCATATCCTTGTCAGTTCTTTGGGCATCAATAATTCTCTATAGAAGAACTGACTCAAGCTTTAATTGTGTCAAAGTTCCGTGTTGTATCATACCTAGGTTTAACTTTTCCATTTCTTGACATAGTGTGGTGTCAGAGGCCCTTACGGTAAGACAATGACAAGAAGCTTTACGACTCAGTGCATCTGCCACTGCATTGGCTTTTCCTGGGTGATAGTGGATTTCTAAGTCATAATCTTTAATTAGCTCAAGCCATCTTCGTTGCCTCATGTTCAGTTCTGACTGGGTAAAGATATATTTCAGACTTTTATGATCTGTATATATATGACATATATTCCCTAGCAGATAATGACGCCATAACTTGAGGGCATGAACAACTGCAGCTAACTCCAAGTCATGAGTTGGATAGTGCTCCTCATGCCGGCGTAGTTGTCTTGAAGCATAAGCTATGACTCGGTCCCTCTTGCATTAAGACACATCCGAGTCCACTACCTGATGCGTCACAATACACATCAAAAGGTTTTTCAATGTCCGGTTGAGCCAATATCAGAGCAGTGGTTAATAACACCTTCAATTGCTCGAAGGCTTCATTGCATTTTGAGGACCAGTCAAACTTGGTATCATTCTTTAATAAACCCGTAATAGGTTTAACAATCTTGGAGAAATCTGGAATAAACCTGCGGTAATATCCAGCTAGTCCAAGGAAGCTTCGAACTTGATGTACTGTAGTTGGCGGTTTCCATTCTAGAATATCCTTGACTTTGCTGGGATCGACCACAATTCCTTTTGTGGATAATACATGCCCCAAAAACTAGATTTCTTCCAACCAAAACGCGCATTTGCTGAACTTAGCATATAACTGGTGCTCCCTTAAGCGCGTTAGCACGATCCGTCAGTGCTTAGCATGCTCCTCTTCACTTTTGGAATAAATCAGAATGTCATCAATGAAGACCACCACAAATTTATCCTACTCGGGCATGAATACCGAGTTCATTAAGTATGTGAAGTGGGCTGGAGCATTTGTCAATCCGAAAGACATGACCAAATATTCAAATAATCCATACCGCATAGTGAATGCGGTCTTAGCTATATCTTCGGGTCGAATACGGATCTGATGATAACCTGGCCTTAGGTCAATCTTGGAGAATACCCGAGCTCCAGTAAGTTGATCGAACAAGATATCGATCCGAGGAAGAGGGTACATGTTCTTGATGGTGACCTCATTAAGGGGTGTGTAGTCCACGCACATTCGGAGTGTCTGAGCCTTGATGAAAATTGTGGGACATCCCCAAGGTGAAGAACTAGGCCTAATCAACCCATTCTTAAGCAAGTCTTGGAGCTGAGTCTTGAGTTCTGCCAATTCATTAGGTGGCATTCAGTACGACCTTCTGGAAATAGGAGTCGTATCGGGCTTTAGTTCAATCACAAACTCTACATCCCTTTCTGGAGGCAATCCAGACAAATCTTCAGGGAAGACATCCGGAAATTCACACACCACCAAAATATCCTGGATTTCTAGTACGATAGCTTCATAAACTCGTCCAGATGGTTTGGCTGGGACATCTACAGGGATGGACAATTGAATTTCTTCATGACCATAACTCAATTTGATGGTCCTTAAGTCTGTATTTATGATGGCTTTATGCTGGGCTAACCAATTCATGCCCAGAATTACATCTATGTCTTGACCTTTTAAAACAATCATGTTGGTAGGAAATTCCTGTCTCGCCAACGTTACTGGTATGTGGAAGGCTACTTCCTTAGTAAATATTTGTCGCCCAGGTGAGTGGATAATAAATCCTTCCCTTGATTCAGTGCAAGGAATGCAATGCTTTTCCACAAAATTCTTGCTTATGAAGGTGTGTGATGCACCAGAATCAAAGAGAATAACTGTTGGGTAATTGGCAACAAGGAACATACCCATCATTACCGGCTCGCCCTTCAGTGTTGAAGCCACTTGGGTATAATAAATTCGTCATGTTTTCTTGAAATTCTTGCCTGTTGGATTATTAGCCATGTTCCCCTTTCCTTGGTTGGAGTTACTAGAGTTCTGTTGGAAATTGGTTTTATTTTGCTTCGGGTATGGACAGTCCTTGATGAAGTGTCCGGACTTTCCATAATTGAAGCAACCAGTGGAAGAACTAGGGAGAGCAGGGAAATGAGCACTAGGGGCACTCGGCTGATTGGTAGGAGCGGGGGCAGTAGTGGGACGAATAAAGACAGGCTGCTTAAATGGATATGAAGGTGGGCGAGGTGAAGAACGATTTTGATTAAAAGGTTGGATCACCAACCTGGTTCTCTTCTCAGGCCCTTGATTTGACCTTTCACCTCCAAACCCCTTGGATTTTCCATGTCCTGCATTTTTGGCTTCCACTGCGAGTGCTATACTAACAGCCCTACTGTAGGTGAGGTCCATACATGTTGCCATTTTTCGCTGAAGCATGTCATTATGTCCTCTCATAAAACAATCCTTTTTCTTCAGATCAGTATTCACTTGATCAATGGCATACTGGGAGAGATGATTGAACGTATTGAGATACTGCATTACAGTATCTTCCCCTTGCTTTAACCGGATGAACTCTTCTTGTTTCATATGGAGCATTCCCTCTGGAACATAATGCTCTCGAAATGCTAGCTTTGTCGGGTACCATAATTAGGGGTACCCCCAATGCTCCTAATCACGGCTGGTTAACACCCTCAGACCAACTGACGGGTGCGGTTCAAGCCAAGACTTCGTCTACCCGAAGGACGCGATCTTACCCGAGCCCAGCCTCGGGTTGGAACAGTGGTCCCAGACAAATTCACGCCTCGCCCCCTCGGCTCTACCGAGGCCCCGCTCGAGCAGGCTTCGACGTGAAGAAACCTTGGCCATACCGCCTCACCAACCGACCGCTTCACAGGCGCATTAAATGCGGGGCATGCCTGATGCCGTATCCTAACACACGTGCCTCAGTCAGCCAGGACGAAGTGACCGCAGTCACTTCACCCCTCCTCCTTACTGTCCGATATGATAGGAAAACAGCGCCGCCCGCTCCGCTCCGACTGCCGTGTTAGCCACCCCGGCAACAACTGACAACAAGTCACGATCAACCACTGAGCTCAAGCCTCAAGCGCAACAGGAATCTCCGCCTCGCCCGACCTCAGACTCCGGCCTCGGGAGGAGGTCTCCGCCTCGCCCGACCCCTGGACTCGGCCTCGACCCCGGTCTCGGGAGGAATCGCGTCCTCGCCCGACCCCAGCCTCGGCCACAAGAGAAGTCTCAGCCTCGACCGACCCTGGGCTCGGACTGACCATGCTGATAGGGGATGCATCATTCCCCTACTCCTAGCCTGCTCAGGCTACAAGGAACAAGACCGGCGTCCCATCCGGCTTACCCTGGCGACGGGTAATGATGGTGCCCCGCGTGCGCCATGACGCCGGTGGCTCTCAGCCCCTTACGATAGCAAGGAGATGTCAGTAGGGTCCTCGCCGCGCTGCCAGCTGTGCTCCTACAGGACTCAGGCGCTCCTCCGGCGGCCACGCCATCACATGTACAGTGCCCAAGCTCTCCCCCGACGGCCACGTTGGCATGTACACAGGGCTTAGGCACTCCACTGCCGGACACGTTAGCGCATAGCTACACCCCCCGTTGTACACCTGGACTCTCTCCTTGCCTCTATAAAAGGGGAGTCCAGGGCCACCCTGAGGAGGGTTCGGGTTCGCGTGAGGGAAGCAGCGCACGAGCCTGTCTCTCTCTCTCCCTCACGCGACGCGCTTGTAACCCCTACTGCGAGCGGCACCCCTGGTGCAGGATAATACAAGGCTTGTCCCACATCTTGTGTTCCATCCCGCACCAACCCATCTAGGTAGGGACACGCAGCGACAATTTACTTGTCGGTCTAGGGACCCCCCCGGGGTCGAAACGCCGACAGTTGGCGCGCCAGGTAGGGGCCTGCTGCGTGTTAACGAACACCTTCCCGTTGAGATCCAGATGGGGAGTCTTCAGCAACCTCTCCAGCCCAGGACGGTGCTCCGCTTCGGGAGTCTTGAGTTCATGTCCCTCGACGGCAGCTACGACATGGTACTCCTCCCCCGCAGCGCGACGACAACGACGGTCTCCGACTCGCACGGCAACGACGAGCTCTACAACAGCATCCCCCCGCGGCAGAAGAGGAGCACTCCGGTCGTCCCCGTCACCGTCCTCGTCGAAGGAGGCAGAGACGGGGCAACCATGGCCACGCAAGAGGCGGCACCTTGTCGGCTGTCGCACCAGAGCGAGTCGACGATGCCGACATTCCCCCGCGGGACATGTCAGACATTGCCATCGCATCTGAGGCGACGGTAGGTGTCACTTCCATGCAATGTGTCAGCCCCAAGCGGACTAATGACGCCAGCACCCTCGCGAAGGATCTGCTGGGCGTTACCCTCGTACCTGAGATGACGGGGTGCACCGCCCCCGACGCGACTTCACCACCGTCCAACGACAAAGAGGTACCGTCCATTTTCCATCCCATACCTTTTCGGTTCAGCTTCGATCCACCTAGCGACCCCGCAATGGTGAGCGCCTTCGTAAAGGCGTATCCAAACCTTCCGGGGTACCACATGTGGTCGACCTAGGACCGCCTGACAGCCGTCTCGACCTTTGGACCGGTGAGTTCTGAGGAGGAGGACATCCCCGACTCTGGTTGGGATTTCTCTGCCCTCAATGACCCCGGTGCCATGTGGGGCTTCATGTCCGCATGTGACCACTGCCTCTCCGGTTGTTCTGACGATGGCCATGACGTTGACGGCGAGGGTTACGGCCCAAGTCGCGAATGCTTCCACGTCGATCTGGGAGATCACAACGAAGGCAACCACCTCGGTATGCCAGAGGTTGACGATCCCCCTGGGCCCTCATCTCGCATTGACATCCTGCGGGAGCTAGCTGTCGTCCAAGTCCCTGCGGGGGGTCAGGACATACAACTCGAGCAAATCCGTGAGATGCAGGCCTGGGTCGACGGGGAAGCAGGCCAGCTTGTACAGCTCTGACAGAACATCGAACAGGAGTGGGCAGGCCGATCACTCGCCAGAGAAGCCTGTCACCGGGCCCAAGACATCCGGCACCGCATCGTCGACAATGCCAGGGCAGCGCTGCCTCCGGCCGTCAGCGGGTCCGGCCAGGACCTAGCTGCAGCGGCGATGCTGCTTCGGGCCATGCCGGAGCCATCCACCACCGCACCGAGGGACGACGCATCCAGGGCAAACTCAAGAATCTTCTAGAGGGCGCCGCGGTTCGACGAGCCGAGAGCTCCGCCTCCCGTAGGCAAGCTGACCCCTCGGAGCATCACGCGGTGTCCTCCCGGCGCGTCCGGGAAGCCTCGGTCCATCCCGAGCATAAATGGGACGAGGCGCCCACCGCCAGGAAACGCCTCGACAACGAGCACCACCATCTCGACCATCGAGCTCGCCTCGACGAGAAGGTGCGCCGAGGCTACCATCCCAGGCGCGAGGGACGCTGCAACAGCGAGGAGGACCGCAGTCCTTCACTCGAACCACCTGGCCCGCGAGTCTTCAGCCGGGCTATACGACGAGCACCGTTCCCTGCCCGTTTCCGAGCCCCGACTACTATCACCAAGTACTCGCGGGAGACGAGGCCGGAGCTGTGGCTCGCGGACTACCGACTGGCCTGCCAGCTGGGAGGGGCGGATGATGACAACCTCATCATCCGTAATCTACCCCTTTTCCTCTCCGACGCCGCCCGAGCCTGGCTGGAGCATCTGCCTCCTGCGCAGATCTCCGACTGGGACGATCTGGTCAAAGCTTTCGCGGGGAACTTCCAAGGCACGTATGTGCGCCCTGGGAACTCGTGGGACCTCCGAAGCTGCCGCCAGCAGCCAGGGGAGTCCCTCTGAGAGTACATCCGGCAGTTTTCGAAGCAGCGCACCGAGCTGCCCAATGTTACCGACTCGGATGTCATCGGGGCTTTCCTTGCCGGCACCACTTGTCGGGACCTGGTGAGCAAACTGGGGCGCAAGACTCCCACCCGCGCGAGCGAACTGATGGATGTCGCCACCAAGTTTGCCTCGGGTCAAGAGGCGGTCGAAGCCATCTTCCGGAAGGACAAGCAGCCTCAGGTCGAGCCGAAGACAGATGCCCCTGAGGTGTCCGCCCAGTGGGGCACGAAGATGGCCAAAAACAATTCGCGAGCGAAGCGCGACGCCGCAGACACGAATCTCGTCGCTGCGGCCGAGCACAGGAACCCTCGGAAACCACCTGGAGGGGCCGGCGCGTTCGACAAGATGCTCAAAGAGCCGTGCCCCTATCACCAGGGGCCCGTCAAGCACACCCTCGAAGAATGTATCATGCTCCGACACCACTTCCATAAGACCGGGCCCCCAGCGGAGGATAGCAAGGGCCATGACAACGACAAGAAGGAGGGCGGCAAGGAAGAGGGATTCCCGGAAGTTCATAACTGCTTCATGATCTACGGCGGGCAGGCGGCGAACGCCTCGGCTCGGCACCGCAAGCAGGAGCGCCGGGAAGTCTGCTTGGTGAAGGTGGCGGCGCTAGTCTACCTAGACTGGTCCGACAAGCCTATCACCATCGACCAAGGCGACCACCCCGACTTCGTGCCAAGCCCGGGAAGGTACCCGCTCGTCGTCGATCTGATCATCAGCAATGTTAGGCTCTCCAAGGTCCTCATGGACGGAGGCAGCAGCCTTAACATCATCTACGCGGAGACCCTGGAACTCCTAGGGGTTGATCGATCTGAAGTCCGGGTCGGTGCGGCACCCTTCCACGGGATCACGCCCGGGAAGCGAATCCAACCCCTCGGACGAATCGACTTACCCGTCTGCTTCGGAACTCCCTCAAACTTCTGAAAGGAAGCCCTCACCTTTGAGGTCGTCGGGTTCTGAGGAACCTACCATGCGGTGTTGGGAAGATCATGCTACGCCAAGTTCATGGCCGTCCCCAACTACACCTACCTCAAGCTCAAGATGCCAGGCCCAAATGGGATCATCACTGTCGGGTCCACGTACCACCACGCGTACGAATGCGACATGGAGTGCGTGGAGTACGCCGAGGCTCTCACCGAGTCCGAGGCCCTCATCACCGACCTTGAACGCCTCTCCAAGGAGGCGCCCGACACGAAGCGGTACGCCAGCAACATCGAACCAGTTGAGGCGGTCAAGTCCGTCTCTCTCGACCCCAGCAACGACGGCAGCAAGCAAGTTCGGATTGGCTCCGAGCTCGACCCCAAATAGGAAGCAGTGCTCGTCGACTTTATCCGCGCAAACGACGAAGTCTTTGCGTGGAGTCCCTCAGACATGCCTGGCATACCGAGGGATGTCACCGAGCACTCACTGTATATTAGAGCTGGAGCCCGACCCGTGAAGCAAGCCCTGCGCCGCTTCGACGAGGAAAAGCACAGGGCCATAGGCGAGGAGATCCACAAGCTACTCGCGGCAGGGTTAATCAAAGAGGTATTCCATCCCGAATGGTTAGCTAACCCTGTTCTTGTAAGGAAGAAGGATGGGAAATGGAGGATGTGTGTAGACTACACTGGTCTAAACAAAGCATGTCCGAAAGTACCCTACCCTCTACCTCGCATCGATCAAATCGTGGACTCCACAGCTGGGTGCGAAACCCTGTCATTCCTTGATGCCTACTCAGGCTATCACCAAATCAAGATGAAAGAGTCCGACCAGCTCAGCGACTTCTTTCATCACACCTTTTGGCATGTACTGTTACACCACAATGCCATTCGGGTTGAGGAATGCAGGCGCAACTTACCAGAGGTGCATGAACCACGTGTTTGGAGGACACATCGGCAGAACGGTCGAGGCTTACATCGACGACATTGTTGTCAAGACGAAGAGAGCCTCCGACCTCCTCTCTGACCTTGAAACGACATTCAAGTGTCTGAGAGCGAAAGGCGTGAAACTCAATCCTAAGAAGTATGTCTTCGGAGTCCCCCGAGGCATGCTCCTTGGGTTCATCGTCTCCAAGCGGGGCATCGAGGCCAACCCGTAGAAAATTGCTGTTGTCACCAGCATGGGACCGATCAAAGATTTGAAAGGAGTACATAGGGTCATGGGATGCCTTGCGGCTCTAAGCCGCTTCATCTCACGCCTCGGCGAGAAAGGCTTGCCTCTGTACCGCCTCTTAAGGAAGGCCGAGTGCTTCACTTGGACCCCCGAGGCCGAGGAAGCTCTCGAGAACCTTAAGGCGCTCCTTATGAAGACACCCATCCTGGTGCCCCCCGCCGCAGGAGAAGCCCTCTTGATCTACGTAGCCGCGACTACTCAGGTGGTCAGCGCCACGATCGTAGTCGAGAGACGAGAAGAAGGGCATGCACTGCCCATCCAGAGGCTAGTCTACTTCATCAGTGAAGTACTTTCTGAGACCAAAGCTTGCTACCCACAGATCCAGAAGCTGCTCTACGCAGTGGTCCTGACACGACGAAAGTTGTGACACTACTTCGAGTCTCATCCGGTAACTGTGGTGTCATCCTTCCCTCTGGGGGAGATCATCCAGTGCCTCGAGGCCTCGGGTAGGATAGCAAAGTGGGCGGTAGAGTTTATGGGCGAAACGCTATCATTCGCTCCTCGGAAGGCCATAAAATCCTAGGTCTTGGCAGACTTCCTGGCTGAGTGGACCGACACCTAGTTACCGACAACTCCAATCTAGCCCAAGCTCTGGACCATGTACTTCGATGGGTCACTCATGAAAACAGGAGCGGGCGCTGGCCTGCTCTTCATTTCACCCCTTAGAAAGCATCTCCGCTACATCATTCGCCTCCATTTTCCAGCGTCAAACAACGTGGCCGAGTACGAAGCACTGGTTAACGGGCTACGCATCGCCGTCGAGCTAGGGGTCCGACGCCTCGACGCTCGAGGCGACTCGCAGCTTGTCATTGACCAAGTCATGAAGAACTCTCACTGTCGTGACCGGAGGATGGAAGCCTACTGCGACGAAGTCCGGTGCCTGGAGAACAAGTTCTACGGGCTGGAGCTCAACCACATCGCCCGACAGTACAACGAGACTGCGGACGAGCTGGCAAAAATAGCCTTGGGGCGAACGACAGTTCCCCCCTGACGTCTTCTCCAGAGACATGCATCAACCATCCGTCAAGATCGACGACACGCCCCAGCCTGAGGCACCCTCGGTCGAGCCCGAGGCACCCTCGGCCACACCCGAGGCACCCTCGGACGTCGAGGAAGAGGCATTGCCCGTCGAAGAGGAACAGAATGGGGTCATGCCAGATCCGAACTGGAAGGCCCCGTACCTGGAATATCTCCTCTAAGGAGAGCTTCCCATCGACAAGACCAAAGCTCGGTGGCTGGCTCGGCGTGCCAAGTCATTTGTCCTGCTGGGTGATGAAAAAGAGCTCTACCACCGCAGCCCCTCGGGCATCCTTCAGCGATGCATATCTATCGCCCAAGGACAAGAGTTGTTGCAAGAAATACACTCGGGGGCTTGCGGCCACCATGTAGCACCTCGAGCCCTCATGGGGAATGCCTTTCGACAAGGTTTCTACTGGCCAACCGCGGTGGCCGACGCCACTAGGATTGTACGCTCCTGTCGGGAGTGTCAATTCTACGCAAAGCAGATGCATCTACCCGCTCAGGCCTTGCAGACGATACCCATCACCTGGCCATTTGTTGTGTGGGGTCTAGACCTCGTCGGACCCTTGCAGAAGGCACCTGGGGGCTTCACGCACCTGCTGGTCGCTATCGACAAATTCTCCAAGTGGATCGAGGTCCGACCCCTAAACAGCATCAGGTTCCGAGCAGGCGGTGGCATTCTCCACCAACATTATTCATCGGTTCGGGGTCCCAAACTCAATCATCACCGACAATGGCACGCAGTTCACCGGAAAAAAGTTCCTAGGACTTCTGCGACGACCACCACATCCGTGTGGACTGGGCCGCCGTAGCTCATCCCATGACGAATGGGCAGGTGGAGCGTGCCAACGGTATGATTCTGCAAGGGCTCAAAGCAAGGATCCACAACGACCTCAACAAGTTCGGCAAGCGGTGGATGAAAGAGCTAACCTTGGTAGTCTGGAGTCTGAGGACGACGCCGAGCGGCCCCACGGGTTTTACGCCATTCTTTCTAGTCTATGGGGTCGAGGCTGTCCTCCCCATGGACTTAGAATATGGCTCCCCGAGGACCAAGGCGTACGACGACCGAAGCAACCAGACCAGCCGAGAAGACGCGCTAGACCAACTCGAGGAGGCTCGAGACGTCGCCTTACTACATTCGGCACGGTACCAGCAGTCACTGCGGCGCTACCATGCCCGAAGCGTTCGGGCCCGAGGCTTCCAAGTGGGAGACTTGGTGCTTCGCCTGCGACAGGACGCCCGAGGGCACCACAACCTCACTCCTCCCCGGGAAGGGCCCTTCATCATCACCAAGATCTTGAAGCCCGGAACATACAAGCTAGCCAACGACCAAGGCGAGGTCTACAGCAACGCTTGGAACATCCAACAGCTATGTTGCTTCTACCCTTAAGATGTTTTAAGTTGTTCACGTACCTCGTTTACGTACACAAAGTCTGGCCATCAGGAAGGGTTGGCCTTGCCTCAGCAAAGCCCGACCCTCCCTCGGGGGCTAGAAGGGGGGAACCCCTGCACGTCCCCCCTGCACGTCAAAATTTTCCTTGGAAAAGTTTTCCACCAAAACGACTTTCGTGTTTTCCGACTATATCGGTAACAGAACCCTGCAAAATGAATAAGAGCGCGTGTAAGCGGCAAGGCCGACCGAGCCGAGGGACTCCTACGCCTCCGGGATATGGATACCTCACTCGTCACCTTCCGCGAAAAATAACTCTTACTCGGATAAGCAACTCTGCTACTGACGAACGAGTCCGGATACTCGAAACAAGAGGAAAAGAAATGCAGCTTCATAACACGATGACAAAGTGTTTAGGCCTCGGCGGCCGCGAAAGACACACGCATGTTCTGAAACAAACGGCTCTGGCAGAATCAGGCATCGCCTGGGGGAGGAGTGGCACCCTCGGCTTCGTCTCCACCCTCGGCGCCGTCTCCACCCTCGGCGAGATCCGCCTCGGCCTTGGACGGCGACGCAAGCGGAAGGATCTCCACCTCGAAGGAGGACGCCAGCACTGTGCTTGGGCCCGCGACGGCCGCGTCAAGCCTCTGAACTTCGGCTAGGGCGGCTTCATCTTCGTCGGGTAGACAGTAACCCTCGCTGACCCACTCTAGATCCACATCGTAGTGGGAAGCGAGCACGGCGAAGGCCCGCCTAACACCGTGATGCAGCGCCTCGCGGATTCTGCTGCGCACATGGCCGCCCAAGGCCTGCAGGCGACTCCAGGGGGAGCTTCCCGAGGGAACGTCGTCAAGACCAAAGACCTGGTAGAAGGCCGAGATAGCTTCAGACATGGCCACGCTGTCGGCTTCCTCCCGCTCAGCCGCCAGGGCAAGTACCTTGGCGGACTCGTTGAGGGCTGACTCAAACTCTACAAACAGCCAAAAAGAATTCTTCAAACATGAGTTGAAGAATGAAGATCGAAGTCACAAAGCGGCCAAAACATACCTTCTGCCTGGACACACTGCTCCGAGGCTGCGGCTTGGGCGGACTAAGCAGACCCGACGGTCGCGGCTAGGTACTCCGCCAGGGCTCTGGCCCGAGCGGACACCTCGGCTAGCTGGCCCCCAAGGGCCTCAGCCCAGCTTTCGGCCTCGGCAGCCTGGTTCCGAGATTGGTCCCGCTCACCGACAACCTGGCCAAGCTCCAGCTACCGCTGCTGCGCCTCTGCGCGTGCCGCCGCTGCCTCCACCCTTAGCTCATCGCAGAGCAACCGAAAGTCCACCCCTCGGCACTCCGTTGGGCGAGGCGCTCGGTAGCCTCGGTAAGCGCGGCCCTCAGGAACCGCAGCAAACCCCAGACGTCGGCCTCGCGGCTGATGAACGACGACTTGGCGGTGCTCAGATCCATCAGATCCTGAAAAAGGGAAGCAGGGCGTCACAAAGAATACCCTAGCCATGCGAAAGGTGCGCTTGAAATCCTTACTTGGAGGATCCTGGGAACGTCCCTAGAAAAGATCTCCATGGTCGCCCGAAGCGACCCCATCGCCGCCTCGGCATACTCACGGAGCTCACCCCAAGACTGCTCCTCCCGCTCATCGTCAAGGACGAAGAGGGGTTTCGAGGCGCCGCGGGTCCAGAACCGGAGCGCTTGCGCGTGCCGCTCATTAGGATCGCGCGCGTGGGGATGAGGTCGTCGCTCCCCAAGATGGGCCGAGGCTCTGCACGGGGTCCCGACGCCTTGGAGGTGGGCTCCCGATCTGCGACCTCGAGCAGCGGCACCTCAACCATCTCAGCATCAGCGGCGACGGGTGGCTCCACTGGCAGAACGGCAACAGCCTCGGCAGAAGCTGGTGCCGGCGCCGACAGCATGTCAGATGGGCACAAGGCCGCGGCCGCGACAGCAGCCTCCCCCGGCACGACGGCCACCTCGACGGAGGGGTCAGCCTGGGGAGCTCGCCCCATGGCAACTCGCGCCGCCTGAGCCCCCCGCTTGGGGGCATCTGGTGCGGAGGCCAGCTGACCGGCGTGGCGCGGTGCGGCACTGGCTGCAGAAGCCGGCGCCGTCTTAAGGGCCTTCCTGGGAGCCAGATCGACCGAACCGTGCCTCCGTTTGCTGGGAGGAAAATATAAAGCAGGATCAGGACACACGAAGAAGGAGCCAGGACATAGGTATCCTCAGATACTTACCCGCTCCGGACTAGAGCCAATCGCGTCTGAGGGGAGGCCCCTCGGGCCTCGGTTCCCGCAGGTGTCGCCAAGGTTCGGCCCGCCCGCGCAACGTCACGATGGCCCGAGGATCAACCTCCTGTACGGCCGGCACGGGCGACTGCTTGTGGGGGACAGGCGGGTCGGCCTGACCCCCCGGGGGCACCTCAACTACCTAGGCCGAGGGGTCAAGTACCCCCTCGGCTTGCCCCTGCTCTTCGGACCGGGACCCTGATGTCCCGGCCCCGGACACTGACGGCACCAGCCCACTCGGGGGGTGGCTCGACGACCCTTGGCCCAGCCTCAGATCCGGGCTGAGGCCAAGGCCGGTCGCCATGCCGTCGTCTTCGTCATCATCATCGTCATCATCGTCGTTGGGCGTCTCCGGCGATGGCTCCCTCGGGAGCCCGTCCCTCTCCTGCCTTCGACGGTGCCTCTCCAAGGCGTCCCGAGCCCTGCATCCGCTCGCGGGCCCAAGCCTTTTCCACGTCCTTCTTTTCCTTCTTCTTCTCCGCAGCGACCCTCCGCGCGGGTCGGTCCACCGCGTCCTCCGGGACCGGTGGCAGGGAAGGCTTGTAACACCCCAACTCCTGGAGACGAGCGAAAATCCCGACTAAGAGAATCGAAGGCAACCTGACGCAAAATAGGAGAAGGAGCGGATACTCACCAAGGACACGCACCCACGTTCGGGACGCATCAAGGGCTGGGTAAGGGCGCCAGCCTCTAGCTTCCCCATTGTGCCTGCTACCCGCCTGCGAAGGTCGTCGGCAGAGAGGGGGACCGAGGACATCTGCGAACCCTCCAAGTCGACTACCGGCATCATCTTCGAAAGCGGCAACCGCTGCTCTGCCAAGGGGAGCACCCTCCGGCGATGAATGGCGTCAACCACCCCCGCGGCGGTAAGCCCCCCATCTCGTAGCTCCTGCAAGGCCTCCAAAAGGGGCTGGAGTCTCTCCTGTCTCTCGCGCGTGGCCCCATAGCACCAATTGCTGCCGGGAGTGGTCACCACTCGTTGAAAAAACGACGGGAGCCTTCCATCGTCGTTCCGGAGGTAAAACCACCGGCGCTGCCACCCCTTGTTCGAAGACACAAGGATGGCGGGGAAGTACTACTGCGCGCGCGCTTGCCTCAACTGGAGGGTGCAGCCGCCGGCTCGCACCGCCATACGAACCTTCTTCTCCCCCGTCGTCAAGACAAAAAGCTCCGCGGAGAAGAGATGGGTCCACAGATCCCAGTGGGGGTCAATCCCCAAAAAGCCTTCGCAAACCGCCACGAAAATGGCCGCTTGCGCGATGGAGTTGGGGTTGAGGTTGTGTAGCTCCACCCCATAGTAATGCAGGAGCGCCCGCATGAAACAGCTTGCTGGCACTCCGAACCCTCGCTCATGGAAGGAGACGAAGCTCAGCACGTACCCCAGCGGCGGGGTCGGGTCAGCCGCACTCGGAGGGACCATCCACTCCGGCTGCGGGTCACCGGAGAGGGGACGGAGCAAACCGTCGGCGACAAGGGCCTCCAGATCGTCCACCGTGACGATGGAAAAAGGCCACGGGTCGCGCGGAGGAACGACGGTCACCCGGTCGGCCATCATCAAGCGAAGGGGGTGGCGGCGGAGCGGACGAGGTTTGAGGTTTTCTTTCTCTGGCTATTCCCTTAGGTTGCAAAAACCCAAGCAGGAGGCAAGCAGCAGAGTAAGGGACCGCAACCGGTCTCTCTTCCGGGTATATAAAGGCCCGGGCAAGACCCGTTCAACACTTCACCCGAACACGCCGCGAAGTTCAAACCCAGAGGCGAAACGCCCGTTCCTCGAACGGCTCGCACGCGCAATGGGCGCCACGCGAATCGCCCGTCCCATCACATTAACTCCCCGGCGGAGCAGGCAACACCTTTTAGCAGGCGAGGCGGGCGTCTCTTCGCCTTCGCCATAATGACCGCGTCAAAAAAGGATGCGCCACTTTATTTAAAATTCATATCCTTCCCCTCCTCCTCTCTCTCTCTTTTGCCACAGGGACCGGAAAAAGGGGACGTTGTGGAAAGGGATCCTTCCCGGCGAAGGAAGCGGGCCCCGAGCCCTCCTACTGATCAGGGGTTCAAAGGCTAGCCCCTCGGAAGAGTTCGACAGCCGCCCTAGAGTGCCCGGGCTCCGCACCCACTACTGATCAGGGGTTCGTAGGCTGGCCCCTCGGAAGGGTTCGACAGTCGCCCCAGAGCATGCAGAGTGAGGGATGACTCTGGGTACGTTCGATACATAACCAAGGCTTGGGCTACGCTCCCGAGGTACCCTAGGACATTTCCGAGACCGGCGGGAACGATTTGTAACGGAATCTCACCGGAGGGAGGCATCGAGCCCTCGGACCCTGTCGAAGGGGTCTGGGTCCGGCGAATCACCCGCAGGTACTTTTGGAGCGCGCCTCCGGGCTACAGCCAACCCCTAACAAACGGGGCACGGGCGTCCACTCGGATCACCCATTAGCAGCTCACTGGAAACACCATGTTCGGCGCCTTCCGAGGGCAACATGGCGCTTTCCCCCCTCCTCCTTGCGGAAAGGCGATGCAGGGGCATAAATAAAAGTAGAGAAAGTCCTTGATCGTCCTCTCGCTCCATGCAGAGGCTCGGGGGCTACTCTCGCACTCGGCTATAGCCAAAACTGTTGACAGCGTCAACAAACCAGCCTGATAACTTGGAACCCGACCACGCACCCGGGCTACTGCCAGGCCACAAGAGGGAACGACCAGACCGACCGAAGCACCACGAAAAGCATTCAGACCTCAGAGGAGTCAAACCACTCCTCCGAGGCCTCGGGGGCTACAGCCGGCGGGTGCGCTCGCGCGCACCCACCAGAACAAGGCAAAAAACCAAGAAAGGCCGGTCCCCTCACCGAAAACGTGGCAAAAGCCTCCAAGCGAGTACCATCACTCCCTTCGAGGCTCGGGGGCTACTGTCGGGTACCATAATTAGGGGTACCCCCAACGCTCCTAATCACAGCTAGTTAACACCCTCAGACCAACTGACGGGTGCGGTTCAAGCCAAGACTTCGTCTACCCGAAGGACGCGATCTTACCCGAGCCCAGCCTCAGGTTGGAACAGTGGTCCTAGACGAATTCATGCCTCGCCCGAGGGCCTCCTCAGACGGCAGGCGCCTCCTCGGCTCTCCCGAGGCCCCGCTCGAGCAGGCTTTGTCGTGAAGCAACCTTGGCCATACTGCCTCACCAACCGATCCGCTTCGCAGGCGCATTAAATGCGGGGGATGCCTGACGCCGTATCCTGACACACGCGCCTCAGTCGGCCAGGACGAAGTGACCGCAGTCACTTCGCCCCTCCTCCTTACTGTCTGATATGACAGGAAAACAGTGCCACCCGCTCCGCTCCGACTGCCGTGTCAGCCACCCCGGCAACAACTGACAACAAGTCACGATCAACCACCGAGCTCGAGCCTCGGGCGCAACAGGAAGCTCCGCCTCGCCCGACCTCAGACTCCAGGCCTTGGGAGGAGGTCTCCGCCTCGCCCGACCCCCGGACTCGGCCTCAACCCTAGTATCGGGAGGAATCGCGTCCTCGCTCGACCTCGGCCTCAGCCATAAGAGAAGTCTCCGCCTCGACCGACCCTGGGCTCGGACTGACCGTGCTGATAGGGGATGCATCATTCCCCTACTCCTAGCCTGCTCAGGCTACAAGGAACAAGACCGGCGTCCCATCTGGCTTACCCCGACGATGGGTAATGATGGTGCCCCGCGTGCGCCATGACGCCGGTGGCTCTTAGCCCCTTAGGACAGCAAGGAGACGTCAGCAGGGTCCTCGTCGCGCTGCCAGTTGTGCTCCTATAGGACTCAGGCGCTCCTCTGGCAGCCATGCCATCACATGTACAGCGCCCAAGCTCTCCCCCGACGACCACGTTGGCATGTACACAGGGCTTAGGCACTCCACTACCGGACACGTTAGTGCATAGCTACGCCCCCCGTTGTACACCTGGACTCTCTCCTTGCCTCTATAAAAGGGGAGTCTAGGGCCACCCTGAGAAGGGTTCGGGTTCGCGTGAGGGAAGCGACGCACGAGCCTCTCTCTCCCTCACGCGACGCGCTTGTAACCCCTACTACGAGCAGCACCCCTGGTGCAGGATAATACAAGGCTTGTCCCACATCTTGTGTTCCATCCCGCGCCAACCCATCTAGGCAGGGACACGCAACGACAATTTACTCATCGGTCCAGGGACCCCCCCGGGGTCGAAACGCCGACAAGCTTGAATTCCTCCGAGGTCATCTGATGTCCAGCCGGTTGAATTGCTACAAAATTTGCCCACCAAGTGCTGGCAGGCCCTCTTAGTTGTTGTGCGGCAAATCACGGCTTCTGCGTCTCCATGCATCGAATCAACCCAAACTTATGTTTCATAACTCTCACCCATTCATCAGCTTCTAAAGGTTCTTCTGCTTTGATGAAGAGCAGGGGTCGAGTCTCAGAAAATTCTAGATATGTAGTCTCACGCGGTCCTTGAAGAGGAGCTCTCCCACCATGCTGTTGGAACTGATTGTCTTCCATTTCGCTTAGGAAGCGCGTATTATCAGCGGTGGCATTGACCAGGGTAGCGATAGCCTCGGCCAAATTTGGTGGTACTGGTGGCGGGTTAGGAGTATCTTCCCTACCGCGGGAAGTTCCCCCACCATCATGTGCGCGAGTCCATGATGGCATCTGAGGCAAAGAAACATTTGGAAAAAATATAACATGCCAGCATACACCATGATATTACATTACCAAAATGTAATAATTATACAGACTCCAGTGTACAACTTGACTTCATTACTTATTCTACATAAGTATAACTAGATGAGTGCCCGTGCGTTGCGACGGGAGTTAAAAATTTGTATGAAACATATATGTTACATTGCAAGAAAGGGACTAAATCAATCTACATGAGCTCCATCTTTGTTGAAGAAAAGGTAGTTCATCCAAGGCGCCCAACAGCATGAATGGCTCTGTTATTATGAATAGCATATATACGTAGTGTCAACATAAGGCAATTTTGAATGATAACATAGACCATTAAATTGGTTTCACAAAAATAAGGGTATATAAGAAAATCAATGTTGTTATAAGTGCTAATTGCATATCGAAGAAAACTGTTGGACTGATATCTATCTGGATATATAAAAAAGTACTAATTAACTATCAGTTATGTAACACCTTAGTTGTAACCCGTGAAACCCATTTTAGATATACACACCAGAGCCGTGTAATTATTATGTTGGTTGGACTTTGAAACAAGGCACCAGAAAATCTTGCAAAAGACCATATACAAATTTTACAGAAAATCTTGCACTAAAAAACAAGCCACGGTCCATTTATGTACATGCAAAACGGCAAAAGTATGATGAGCATAACTGTAGCTCTTCAGAGATTAATCTGATAACAGCTCATCAACCAATATTGCCTTGTGTTCCCTATTTTTTAGCCTACTTGAGTAGAACTCATATGTAGGCTCAACGACCGTACCGACCTAAAGCCAACATTCAAATATTCAGTACACATCAGCCACATATAAAGCTATCCACAGATTAGGATGTGATAACAAAATTGCTGAATAAGTATGCCCGATGGCGATTAGGCTACTTATTTGGAAGTATTTGGGAAGGGCCTTGGATTCTCCTGCCTACTTGAAGTGCCTTTTTAGGTCAATTATATGCCTCAACTGGAAAAACACATTGCAAATATATTATCACATAAGCATCCCAAAGGATAAACCAGAATCACTAAACACACAACACAATACCAATCGAGTTGAGACAAGCACATTGGACACTGTGCATTACAAGTTACATGGTATATCGAAACTAAAGTAAAACAATTCTGAGTCTTCTTTGTAGAAAGTAAAATAGCTTCAATCAGATGGTAACACTGTCGGATTGTTGCAGTAAACTGCTCTCTGTGTTTGCCCTACTACACACTGATCCAGTGGTAGCTGCACAAACATGTTTTGCTTGCTTTATTACTCGTTGGTCTAAAAAATTCTTGACGTCATATTATCCGCTTTACAGCCTAACTACATCATGAACGGCTGCCTGGCCATGAACCATTGCATGTTCGACGGCATCGGCGCCATGGAGTTCGTCAACTCGTGGGCCAAGACGGCGCGTGGCGTCGCTGAGCTCACCGTGCCGCTGTTCCTGGACCGCAGCGTCCTGAAGGCGCGCGACCCGTCGGTGCACACCTTCCAGCACCACGAGTTCGCCGAGAACCCCGACGTCTCCTACATGGCGGCGCTCTATGACATGCAGGAGCTATAGTATCGCTCCTTCTGCTTCCACCCGGACCGGCTGGAGCATGTCCGCGGGCTGGCGCTTGCCGACGGCGCCCTCGACAGCTGCACCACCTTCGAGGCGCTATCGGGGCTCATGTGGCGCGCGCGCACCAAGGCACTCGGGCTGGCGCCCGGGCAGCGCACGAAGCTTCTGTTCGCCGTGGACGGACGGAGCCGGTTCGTGCCGCCGCTCCCGTGGGGCTACTTCGGCAATGGCATCGTGCTGACCAACGACCTGGCCACGGCCGGCGAGCTGCTGTCCGCGCCCGTGTCGCGTGCAGCCGGGCTCGTGTAGGAGGCCGTGCGGATGGTGACTGATGACTACATGCGGTCGGTGGTGGACTACATCGAGGCGATGCGGGCCCGGTCGTCGCTGGTGTGCTCGCTGCTCATCACCACGTGGTCGCGCCTCAAGTTCCATGGCGCCGACTTCGGGTGGGGCGAGCCCGTCATGTCGGGCCCAGTCACGCTGCTGGAGAAGGAGGTCATCCTCTTCCATGTTCCACGCGAGAGCAGGGGAGAGCACGGATCGAGGCCTCAATCCCATCCGCGAGCAGTGATTCCGCTCGATTTGGGCGCCAGATTGCATTCCTGCACCACGAGTTCGCCGAGATCCCCGATGTCTCCGACACGGCGACGCTCTACGGCACGCAGGAGCTGCAGTACCGCTCCTTTTGCTTCGACCCGGACCGGTTGGAGCACGTTCGCGGGCTAGCGCTTGCCGACGGCGCCCTGGGCCGCTGCACCACCTTTGAGGCGCTGTCGAGCGCCGAGAGCTGCTTGCAAGCGGGGATTGAACCATATGTGGGTGCGTCAGCGGGGTGTGGGTTGATTTAGAAAAATGAGGAGGAAGAAGCACGGATGTGGAGGCGGGGGCGGAGGAAGAAGCGGGTGGAGGTTGCATGCATCCCTATCCAGGTACGTGAGAAAGGGGCGATCGAGATGAGGACGGCGGAGGTTGCTAGCGACTTGGCGCCATTGCGATGTTTGCGGTCGGAGCAGCCTGTGCGCGGAGTGGAGGCGGGGGCACAGTATCAGTCTACACTATTAACTTAATAGATAGTACAGATATCTAAACTATACTATTCTAGTCTTCGTCATCCTTTGTTGCTTCATTTCCTCCTGCAGGAGACCGTTCGTCAGCAAGGTTCATGGAAGGAGGGGGCCTAAAAAGGTCCAACTCCCACATAAGGTCCTCCATTTACTGTACCCGATGGTCCAGCTCCCACTGTAGTAGCATCTGAAGGCACGTCCGGGTGCAGTCGAGCATACAGTACATGTACTTCTTCATGTAAAGTATTACAGTACACTTGCAGGCTATGGAGGGTGTGACGGAACCTCCCAAGTCATTAGGCCCACCTACAGTTGTCCTTGTCCAATGGACCTCAGACAACCCTGTAGATGCCCCTGAATCACTTGACAAGTTCGGTATCTGCTTTTCTCACCTTTCCCAAGAGCGTTTTACCCGTCACACAAACATTACAGAACATCGGAGATACAGAAATGCGGAAGCGATTACATAACTTACATTTATTTGAAAGTAAGATAAAGTTAGTTATTACAGACCAGCATATAAACATGAGTGTAGAGTACTTATTATTACAATACCAAGGGAGGTAAAAACTCCTCCCGATAAGTTCTTACATAAAAGTTTTTATGGAGGACTAGGTCCTCCCGCAGCTTCATTCTTGCTTTTCTTCATTTGGCACCACCTTGGTACAAAAGCAACAAAAGTTTGTTGATTTCTCACCTAAAAACAATAGGGAATAAAACCCTGAGTATGGAATTACTCAGCAAGTCTTACCCGACTAAAGAAAAGACTCTCAAGGTATGCTAGTTATAAGGGAGTCAAGGTAAGGTTTCTCAATGATCAAAGACTCTGTTTTGCGTAAATGCTTACTAAAAGTGGATCCTTAAAAATCCAATTTTATTGTCAAGTTAGGTAAAATTACCAGCATCTAGAGTTCTTTCTAACCTAGTTCAATCACTTATCCTGCACTAGCCAATTTCTTAACAACTCCTTCATCTTTACTGGAGTTCTACGTATAGGTCAGTGACCAAGTCTTCATAACCGTGATGGTACGGTGATACGAATCAATTATACTCAGCTGAGGATCTCCAATCACACGACATATGTAGCACTTAACCCTTGCATATGTCAACCCGCCACCGGGGTTCTTAAGACCAGATCAGGTTCAGGTTCACGCGAACCGTGAGCACAGATACACCACCGTCCAGCCTCTTGCCACAGAGGGTACACTCTACTCTCACCACCGCTCCACGCCCATTCCGTGTTATCTTATTCTGGCCTTAGTCTGCCCGAGGCAAGGCTTACCCATGACGAGGCATGTGACCAGTTAAAGGGTCCTCGGTCATCAAGCCTACATCGACATGGTCCTTAATCGACTCAGACGGAGACACTACACCGAGACTCTCTTCTCGTGCAAGTCACCCATTTGGTCTCAGCTTAATCATTTAAAACCCAAAGTTTGGTACCTGGCAGAGGTACATCTTTTCCGATGTTGAACCCGTCACGGCCATGATGGATCCACCATCAAGTTTTATTTTCAAAAACATCCTTCCCACTTTGCCAATCATCTTTTGCAAAACAAAACCTTTTGTTTTGCTAGAGCAATACTAAGCATAGTAAAACCTTTGTAAAAACAGGGTTTCAAGGAAGGTAATCAAGTTCAAGGAAGGTATTGCAGGAATTGTTTAAGCATTCAACTCCTATTACCTAATGCATCAATCAAGTGAGAAAGATTTTTAAAAACATCAAGGAAGGTGGCAAATGCACCGGGGCTTGCCTTCATTGATAGGTGAGTCAGGCTCGGACCTGTAGATATCAAGGTAGAAACAGTTTCCTGCCTGAGATTCCGAAGGTGGTGGTGTCTTATCTTCGATTACTTCGACTTCTTCTTCGTTTTCTAAACAGAACCATATATTTGTGTATATAATAATGAATGCCATGTAATGCTCATGAGAGGGCAAAGATAATAAGAATTTATTATCTAAAGTTCTTGAATACAATTTTCCTTCACGGTTCTCTGGGAAACTAGTTTTTTCGGAGTCAGTAAAGGAATTCAAAGGGCAGAGGGTAGGGTTTTGGGTTCTAGTTATCAAACAAGGTCCAAATCAAACCAAACTCTACCCAAGGCTTCTTAATAATGTGTAGAGCTCATATAAAAAGTTTGGGGATTTTTGGACTTAGTATCTATTTTCTAAAAATCCAGAACTAATGTTTTAAGCTATTTTAAATACTCCAAAATTCCTTATTTAATCTAAAAATCATGAAACTATTTTTATTGAATACTATGGAAAATAAGGAATCTAGGAAAATTGGTTTGACATTTTTAGGATTTTTCTACCATTTTCTAGAATTTATTTGGCTCTCGAAGAAAAAGAAAAAGAAAAACTTGCAACAATACTGGACCCAATCTAATCCAGGACGGCCCACTAACAGCAGAAACGTGCATGCGCCCGCACCCGCGAGGGAGACTTTGCAGAAGGGCCCTCGGGGTTCTGGCTAACTGGAAACGGGTTCAATTACTATTGCACTGAGTCGCTGACGGTTTGCAGAAAAGACCCCCGGTTTCTATTCCTTTACAGACTAAGGTCCTCGACGGACCTCCGCACGGGAAGCCGAACTCCGCCGAGCTAGACTGGCCGGCGGGGGCCAAGACCGGCGCTAATCTTTGGTCCACACCTGATTCTACCCCTGAGGAGTATTTCCCCTAAGTTAATTTCATAAACGACTATACCGATATCTCTGGCCACGGTGACAATGCGGGTGATCAAGTGGACCAATGTGTTCCGGATAACCGAAGGCTTGGCTGGCCAAATTGAAGCTGGGGAAAGGTTCATGGGTTCACCAGAGATGACGCACATGCTAAATTTTGGACTAGGCACGAATAGAAATATGGGGCGACGGAGAGGGTGCCACGGCGGCATTCTACAGAGCAACAGCGTGTTCCGGTGAAAGGCTTCGACAAAACTTAGATTAGTCAGTACTGGAAGCAATAAGAGGTCGAAGACAAACTAGAACAGGAAGCAATTTGGTAGATACTGACCCGAGGAGCGCTAGCCACGAAGGAGTTCTTCACAGCGGAGCAAGAACAGAAGGGAGAGGGATTTGTGGGTTCTTCGGTGGAATTGAGCCGAGTGCTCGATCGCGGAGGTGCGGGATGTGATAAAGAAGTAGAACCCGGGCGCAATTTATAGGCCAATGGCCGGAATTGGATGAGGACCATGGATTTTAGATTGCGCACGTGAGCTCACCGCGCGGCGGAATCCGGTGACGGTACGGTGGCCGCCGTTTAATCGGGGCTTGCCACCTCAGTAACTTTTTGCCACGTCGCCAAGAACCTTTACCGTGGCCGCCGACGACCCATCCCGACCGCCGTGGCATTCTTATCTCTGGTGAGGTCCGGATCCTTATCCCCCTCGGCACTATACCATCACAATGCGTATTCAGTGGTTCTGATAGAGCAACTTACAGGGAGATTTGCTTCCAGTTTCTTGTAGGAACACGATCATCACCCTGTATAAGAGTTATAGCCCTATGATCAGGCTATAATCTTGTTATGGGGACCATGTTCAATCTCCCACTGGATCATGGTCAAATCTTGATTCAAAGGCTGCCTAATCACACTGTCAGACCAAGTTTCAGTCATCAGTCAGCCTGACAGCCTGACTTTGAGTGTGTTTTTCTCCAATTTTTGTATAACAACAACAGGAGATGTCTGCATAAAAGTTGCTCTCCTATAATAGGTTTACAAAATTTATGTGGTAGCCTAGGGCAAATTCTTACTGATTTGAAAGTTAATAAGCTCCTAAAGTTGAGCTTATAACCTGAAATTCAGACTTAGTATAGAACTCAATTGAGGTCCATTTTGCAATTAAGTCCAAAATCCAAGGTTTGGCTTACAAGTCCACACATTTGTGAACCAAATGACTTTATATGCTTTAACATTGTAGTTTTTTTACACTTTAGTCCAAATGTGCACTGTTTTTGCACATAGGCCCCTAGGGTTTAGATTTAGGGTTTTCCAGAGTTTCAATTAGGGTTTCTAGTATCTCAGGGGTATAAATGTAATTCAAATTCATTCTTGGGAGCATTTTATGACTATTCCACTAAAGCTTTTGGGTTTTTCTTAATTTGGGTTATGTTTTACCCCCTTAATCCCTATTTAGGGCTAAATATCATATTCCAGGGTCTTATTTGCAAATCACTGAAACAATACAACTTGTTTGAAATTTTTACCTAGTGAATGCACTCTAGGTATGTCAAACATATGCAATGCCAATTTATAATGTCATGCTCAAGTTTTAGTAATAGTAACACCAGGGGTGTTACATCCTTCCCCCCATAAAAGAATCTTGTCCCGAGATTAAAAGTCCTAGGGTAAGTAATGGAAAAGGAAATGCTTCACATTTTTATTTCCTTATTTTCGGTACAAGGCAGGGGTGGTTTGGGACTCACTCCATTATTACAACAATGTTTTACACTTTACAAATTACAAGAGGCTAAAAAGCCTGGGAAATTCTTATCTAAAAAGTCTTGAGTTTCCCATGTAGCCTCATCTTCGGAATGTTGGTTCCACTGTATCTTGTAAAACTTGAGAGTTTTTCTCTAGGTAATCTTGTCCTTTTGATCCAAGACTCGAATGGGATGTTCAGAATATGTCAAGTCTGGTTCAAGGACAACATCTGTTACTTCAATAGTCCGATCTGGAACCCGAAGACACTTCTTTAACTGAGACACGTGGAACACATTATGCACAGCAGACAAGGTTTCGGGTAATTGGAGTCGGTATGCCACTGGTCCACATTGCTCAAGTATAGGGAATGGACCAATGTACTGGGGTGCAAGCTTTCCTTTAACCCCGAAACGCGATACACCCTTCATTGGAGAAACTTTCAAGTAGACATAATCTCCTACTAGAAAGTATAAGGGTTGTCGTCGCCGGTCTACATAACTCTTTTGACGGGTTTGAGCTTTCTTCAAATTATGTATTATTCTCTGAACTTTCTCTTCAGTTTCTTTTACCAGGTCAGGCCTGAAGAAGTACCTTTCACCTGGTTTAGACCAACTTAGCGGAGTACGACATCGTCGTCCATATAAAGCTTCAAAGGGTGCCATTTTGATGCTTTCTTGGTAGCTATTATTATATGAGAATTCCGCTAATGGCAAACATTCATCCCATTTCTGTGGGAATTCCAGCACACATGCCCACAGCATATCTTCCAGTATTTGATTGACCCTCTTAGTTTGTCCACTTGTTTGAGGATTGTAGGCCGAACTGTGGAGCAATTGAGAACCCAGGGATTTATGAAGTTCTTCCCAAAATTTGGATACGAATTGAGGTCCACGATCCGACACTATAGTCTTCGGAATACCGTGCAAACTGAGAATACGAGCAATGTATAATTCCGCATAGGTAAGAACCGAGTAATATGTTTTAACTGGTAGAAAGTGAGCAATTTTCGTGAGCCTATCAACAATAACTCAGATAGAGTCATACCCCTTTGTGGTCCTGGGCAATCCCACAATAAAGTCCATACTTATATCTTCCCATTTCCATGTTGGTATTGGTAGAGACTGTAATGGACCGACAGCTTTTAGGTGTATGGCATTGACACGCTTGCAAGTGTCACATCTAGCCACATAGCGTGTAATCTCGATTTTCATCTTCGTCCACCAATAATGCTGTTTCAGATCTTGATACATCTTAGTGCTTCCGGGATGAATAGAATAGCGACTAAGATGTGCTTCATCTAAAATTTGTTGGCGGAGCTCTTCATTCTTCGGCACCACTATGCGGTTATTAAACCATACCACACCTTGATTATCTTCTTGGAAGCAATTGGCTTTTCCAGCCTTTATCTTTTCACATATGTGTTTATACCCTCATCATTTTTCTGTGCGTCAATTATCCTTTGTAAGATGACTGACTCCAGCTTCAAGTGATTTGAAGTCCCATGCTGAATCATACCCAGGTTCAAATTCTCCATCTCCTGGCACAACGTAATGTCAGAAGTCTCCATAGTTAGACAATGGCAGGAGGCCTTGCGACTGAGTGCATCTGCCACTACATTAGCCTTGCCTGGGTGATAATGGATCTCCAGTTCATAATCCTTAATAAGCTCAAGCCATCTCCTTTGTCTCATGTTGAGTTCAGACTGGGTAAAGATATATTTCAAACTTTTGTGGTCTGTATAAATATGACAGACATTTCCCAGTAGATAATGACGCCATATCTTTAGATCATGAACTACTGCAGCTAGCTGTAGATCATGAGTAGGATAATGCTCCTCATGCCGGCGTAACTGCCTTGAAGCATATGCGATTACTCGGCCTTCTTGCATTAACACACAGCCGAGACCACTGCCTGATGCGTCACAATACACATCAAACGGCTTGTTGATATCCGGTTGAGCCAATACCAGAGCAGTGGTTAATAATGTCTTCAATTTCTCAAAAGCTTCATTACACTTTAAAGACCAATTGAATTTAGTCTCATTCTTCAATAGACTTGTGATTGGCTTCACAAGTTTCGAAAAATCTGGTATAAATCGGCGATAATAACCAGCTAGTCCAAGGAAACTTCGGACTTGGTAAACAGTGGTTGGGGGTTTCCACTCCAAAATGTCCTTGACTTTGCTGGGATCCACCGCAATCCCCTTTGCAGATAACACATGTCCCAGAAATTGAATTTCTTCCAGCCAAAACGCGCACTTACTGAACTTGGCATTTAATTTGTGTTCTCTTAAGCGCGTCAATACGACCCGTAAATGTTGAGCATGCTCCTCTTCATTCTTTAAATATATCAAAATATCATCTATGAAGACCACCACAAATTTGTCCAACTCGGGCATGAATACCGAATTCATCAGATAAGTGAAGTGGGCAGGAGCATTCGTCAGTCCGAAAGACATTACCAGGTATTCAAATAATCCGTACCGCGTAGTGAATGCAGTCTTTGGTATATCCTCGGGCCGAATACAGATCTGATGGTAGCCCGATCTGAGATCAATCTTGGAGAATACCCTCGCCCTAGTCAGTTGATCAAATAAAATGTCAATCCGCGGAAGAGGGTACTTGTTCTTGATAGTGACCTCATTCAGGAGTCGATAATCCACACACTTCCGTAAAGTTTGATCCTTCTTCTTGACGAATATGGCTGGACAACCCCATGGTGACGAGCTTGGCCGGATGAATCCTTTTGATAGTAGATCTTGTAACTGAATCTTCAGTTCTGCCAGCTCATTTGGAGGCATGCGGTACGATCTTCTAGAAATGGGAGCCGTACCGGGCTTCAATTCAATTACAAACTCTACATCTCTCTCGGGTGGCAATCCAGGCAAATCCTCTAGAAAGACATCTGGGAACTCGCATACTACCGGAATATCCTTGACCTCCGGTATAATGGCTTCATAAACTCTGCCATTAATTTTGGTTGGAATGGGGATAGACAAGAGAATTTCTTCTTGATTATGACTCAACCTGATAGTTCTCTGATCAGCGTTGAGGGTTGCTTTATGTTTGGCCAACCAATTCATGCCCAAAATCACATATATGTCTTGGCCTTTCAGAACAATCATATTAGTAGGAAAGTCCCGTCCGGCCAATGTTACGGGCACTTGATAGGCCACTTCTCTAGTAAAAATTTGTCCCCCAAGTGAGTGAATTTTAAACCCTTCCTTTGATTCATGGTATGAAATGCAGTGTTGCTCCACAAATTTCTTGCTGATAAATGTATGCGAAGCACCAGAATCAAAGAGAATAATTGCGGGATGATTGGCCACAAGGAACATACCCATCATGACCGGTTCACCATCCGGTGTGGTGGCCACTTGCATATAATATATGCGTCCCGTCTTCTTTGCATTTTTGCCCATAGTATTTCCCTTGGCTTGAGATGAATTCCCAGATCCTTGTGGATTGTTTGAGTTGTTCTGCTTCGGATAAGGGCAATCCTTGATAAAGTGCCCAGATTTTCCACAATTGAAGCATCCTGTGGATGAACTGGGAAGAGCAGGGAATCGAGTGCCAGGGGCACCCGGCTGACTTGTTGTTGTAGGGGCAGTATTGGGACGGATGAATACTGGCTGTTTAAACGGGAAGGAGGATGAACGTGCTGAAGAACGACCCTGATTAAAAGGCCGGATGACTAACCGTTGCCTTTTCTCGGGGCCCTGCGTAGGCCTGTTACCTCCATTTCCCCTGGACTTGCCAGAACTTGCATATTTAGATTCGACTGCCAGCGCTGTGCTGACAGCCCTTCCGTAGGTAAGGTCGATGCAAGTAGCCATTTTCCTTTGCATCCTATCATTCAGTCCTTGCATGAAACAATTCTTCTTCTTCAGATCGGTGTTAACTTGGTCGATTGCATATTGTGACAAATGATTAAATTTATTGAGATACTGATTAACAGTATCCCCTCCTTGCCTCAGCTTCATAAATTCTTCTTGTTTCATGTGAAGTACACCTTCCGGTATGTAATGTTCGCGGAAGGCAAGCTTAAATTCTTCCCATGTTATCTGATGATTGGCCGGCTGAACGGCCACAAAGTTTTCCCACCAAGTGCTGGCAGGGCCACACAGTTGCTGGGCTGCGAACAAGGGCTTCTGGGTTTCAGAACACCGAAGAAGTCCAAACTTCTGCTCGATGACACGGATCCATTCGTCCTGCCTCTAAAGGGTCTTTGGCCTAGATAAACAGCGGTGGACGCGTTTCGGAGAAGTCTAAATAAGAGGTCTCACGGGGCCCTTGCGGATAGCCCCGTCCGCCTTGTTGTTAAAGCTGCTGACTCGCCATCTCTCCGTAGGAAACAGGTGTTATCCGCTATCGCATTTACCAAGGCGGCGATAGCCTCGGCATGTGTGGGAGGGACTGGAGGTGGATTCGGGGTGGACTCCCTCCCACTGGAGGTTCCGGCTGCATCCTATGATCGGGTCTTGGACGACATCTGTGGCAACAAACATTTGGAAACAAATATAATATGCCAAAGAAAAGCCATCCATTTTACATTACTAAAAAGAGTAATGTTACAGACTCGAATTTTTACAACAGGAGTACAGTACCCATTATACAATAACACTACTAATTCTACAACTATACTATTCCTACTTCCTGTCACTCTTAGTAGCCTCGCTGTCGGGCGTAGGAGACCACTCATCGACCAACTTCATGGAGGGAGGGGGCCTGAAAAGGTCCAATTCGCCACCAAAAGCTTCTCCCGCTGCATGAGAAGGTCCGGCTTCTGTCCCGACAGGATTTGCAGGTACGCTGGGGTGCAATTGCGAATACAGTACATGAACTTCTTCATATAGTGTATTGCAATATGCCTGCAGATTATCAATAGCTGAGCTAAGTTCTTCGACTCGGGCTCGAGCTTTTGCCTCCTTAGCCCAGGCAAGCGAACGAGACTGAACCGCCCAGTCGAGCGCTAAATCTCGATCAGCGAGCTGATCTTGCAAGCGGCGGATGTGGCTTCTCAATTCATTTATTCTGTCGCCATCCGCGACCCATATGTTAGTGCTGCGTTGAAGTTCCGCTTGAAGCTGATTTACTTGGGCTTCAAGATCCTCGATCGGATCATTACTCCCATTACTACTATCCTCATGTCTGGGAGCGAGTTGATGACGGGGAACACCAATTGGGCCAGTTGACTTGCGCGCGGTTTTCCTTGTGCGCAGCGGCATTTTTCTAAGGGGGAAATTTTATTAGTATAGTTCTTAGCATGATGCATGTGTAATTACAGAATCAACCTTAGTTGATTCACACCTTCTATACATTGCACTCTTCCTATCTGGTCTTTAAGATAAACTCTTCAGAATTACTTAGATAAGAAAGAAAGAAATTTTCTAGAAAGTCAGTTAGAAAAATTCTTTTGAAGATGCCTCATAATATCTGCAGAAAAGGGCTTCGCTCCGATACCATCTGTGACGGAACCTCCCAAGTCATTAGGCCCACCTACAGTTGTCCTTGTCCAACGGACCTCAGACAACCCTATAGATGCCCCTGAATCACTTGACAAGTTCGGTATCTGCTTTTCTCACCTTTCCCAAGAGCAGTTTTACCCATCATGCAGACATTACAGAACATCGGAGATACAGAAATGCGGAAGCGATTACATAACTTACATTTATTTGAAAGTAAGATAAAGTTAGTTATTATAGACCAGCATATAAACACGAGTGCAGAGTACTTATTATTACAATACCAAGGGAGGTAAAAACTCCTCCGGATAAGTTCTTACATAAAAGTTTTTATGGAGAACTAGGTCCTCCCGCAGCTTCATTCTTGCTTTTCTTCATTTGACACCACCTTTGTACAAAAGCAACAAAAGTTTGTTGATTTCTCACCTAAAAAAATAGGGAATAAAACCCTGAGTATGGAATTACTCATCAAGTCTTACCCGACTAAAGAAAAGACTCTCAAGGTATGCTGGTTATAAGGGAGTCAAGGTAAGGTTTCTCAATGATCAAAGACTCTGTTTTGCGTAAATGCTTACTAAAAGTGGATCCTTAAAAATCCAATTTTATTGTCAAGTTAGGTAAAATTACCAGCATCTAGAGTTCTTTCTAACCTAGTTCAATCACTTATCCTGCACTAGCCAATTTCTTAACAAGTCCTTCAAGTTTACTAGAGTTCTACGTATAGGTCAGTGACCAAGTCTTCATAACCGCGAAGGTACGACGATCCGAATCGATTATACTCAGCTGAGGATCTCCAATCACACGACATATGTAGCACTGAAACCTTGCATATGTCAACCCGCCACCGGGGTTCTTAAGACCAGATCAGGTTCACGCGAACCGAGAGCACAGATACACCACCGTCCAGCCTCTTGCCACGGAGGGTACACACTACTCTCACCACCGCTCCACGCCCATTTCGTGTTATCTTATTCTGGCCTTAGTCTGCCTGAGGCAAGGCTTACCCATGACGAGGCATGTGACCAGTTAAAGGGTCCTCGGTCATCAAGCCTACATCGACACGGTCCTTAATTGACTCAGACGGAGACACTACACCGAGACTCTCTTCTCGTGCAAGTCACCCATCTGGTCTCAGCTTAATCATTTAAAACCCAAAGTTTGGTAC
The DNA here is from genome assembly GCA_029449295.1 of Zea luxurians. Classification (NCBI taxonomy): domain Eukaryota; kingdom Viridiplantae; phylum Streptophyta; class Magnoliopsida; order Poales; family Poaceae; genus Zea; species Zea luxurians. The sequence continues at coordinate 3,984,253 of JAOPSE010000010.1, read as the reverse complement.
CTGGCAGAGGTACATCTTTTCCGATGTTGAACCCATCATGGCCATGATGGATCCACCATCAAGTTTTATTTTCAAAAACATCCTTCCCACTTTGCCAATCATCTTTTGTAAAACAAAACCTTTTGTTTTGCTAGAGCAATACTAAGCATAGTAAAACCTTTTGTAAAAACAGGGTTTCAAGGAAGGTAATCAAGTTCAAGGAAGGTAATGCAGGAATTGTTTAAGCATTCAACTCCTATTACCTAATGCATCAATCAAGTGAGAAAGATTTTTAAAAACATCAAGGAAGGTGGCAAATGCACCGGGGCTTGCCTTCGTTGATAGGTGAGTCAGGCTCGGACCCACAGATATCAAGGTAGAAACAGTTTCCTGCCTGAGATTCCGAAGGTGGTGGTGTCTTCTCTTCGATTACTTCGACTTCTTCTTCGTTTTCTAAACAGAACCATATATTTGTGTATATAAGAATGAATGCCATGTAATGCTCATGAGAGGGCACAGATAATAATAATTTATTATCTAAAGTTCTTGAATACAATTTTCCTTCACGGTTCTCTGGGAAACTAGGTTTTCTGGAGTCAGTAAAGGAATTCAAAGGGCAGGGGGTAGGGTTTTGGGTTCTAGTTATCAAACAAGGCCCAAATCAAACCAAACTCTACCCAAGGCTTCTTAATAATGTGTAGAGCTCATATAAAAAGTTTGGGGATTTTTGGACTTAGTATCTATTTTCTAAAAATCTAGAACTAATGTTTTAATACTCCAAAATTACTTATTTAATCTAAAAATCATGAAACTATTTTTATTAAATACTATGGAAAATAAGGAATCTAGGAAAATTGGTTTGACATTTTTAGGATTTTTCTACCATTTTCTAGAATTTATTTGGCTCTCGAAGAAAAAGAAAAAGAAAAACTTGCAACAGTACTGGACCCAATCTAATCCAGGACGGCCCAGTAACAGCAGAAACGTGCGCGTGCCCGCGCCCACGAGGGAGACTTTGCAGAAGGGCCCTCGGGTTTCTGGCTAACTGGAAACGGGTTCAATTACTATTGCACTGAGTCGCTGACGGTTTGCAGAAAAGACCCCCGGTTTCTATTCCTTTACAGACTAAGGTCCTCGACGGACCTCCGCACGGGAAGCCGAAACTCCGGCGAGCTAGACTGGCCGGCGGGGGCCAAGACCGGCGCTAATCTTTGGTCCACACCTGATTCTACCCCTGAGGAGTATTTCCCCTAAGTTAATTTCATAAACGACTATACTGATATCTCTGGCCACGGTGACAGTGCGGGTGATCAAGTGGACCAATGTGTTCCGGATAACCGAAGGCTTGGCTGGCCAAATTGAAGCTGGGGAAAGGTTCATGGGTTCACCAGAGATGACGCACATGCTAAATTTTGGACTAGGCACGAATAGAAATATGGGGCGACGGAGAGGGTGTCACGGCGGCATTCTACAGAGCAACAGCGTGTTTCGGTGAAAGGCTTCGACCAAACTTAGATTAGTCGGTACTAGGAAGCAATAATAGGTCGAAGACAAACTAGAACAGGAAGCAATTTGGTAGATACTGACCCGAGGAGCGCTAGCCACGAAGGAGTTCTTCACAGCGGAGCAAGAACAGAAGGGAGAGGGATTTGTGGGTTCTTTGGTGGAATTGAGCCGAGTGCTCGATCGCGGAGGTGCGGGATGTGATAAAGAAGTAGAACCCGAGCGCAATTTATAGGCCAATGGCTGGAATTGGATGAGGACCATGGATTTTAGATTGCGCACGTGAGCTCACCGCGCGGCGGAATCCGGTGACGGTACGGTGGCCGCCGTTTAACCGGGGCTTGCCACCTCAGTAACTTTCTGCCACGTCGCCAAGAACCTTTACCGTGGCCGCCGACGACCCATCCCGACCGCCGTGGCATTCTTATCTCTGGTGAGGTCTGGATCCTTATCCCCCTCGGCACTGTACCATCACAATGCGTATTCAGTGGTTCTGATAGAGCAACTTACAGGGAGATTTGCTTCCAGTTTCTTGTAGGAACACGATCATCACCCTGTATAAGAGTTATAGCCCTATGATCAGGCTATAATCTTGTTATGGGGACCATGTTCAATCTCCCACTGGATCATGGTCAAATCTTGATTCAAAGGCTGCCTAATCACACTGTCAGACCAAGTTTCAGTCATCAGTCAGCCTGACAGCCTGACTTTGAGTGTGTTTTTCTCCAATTTTTGTATAACAACAACAGGAGATGTATGCATAAAAGTTGCTCTCCTATAATAGGTTTACAAAATTTATGTGGTAGCCTAGGGCAAATTCTTACTGATTTGAAAGTTAATAAGCTCCTAAAGTTGAGCTTATAACCTGAAATTCAGACTTAGTATAGAACTCAATTGAGGTCCTTTTTGCAATTAAGTCCAAAATCCAAGGTTTGGCTTACAAGTCCACACATTTGTGAACCAAATGACTTTATATGCTTTAACATTGTAGTTTTTTTACACTTTAGTCCAAATGTGCACTGTTTTTGCACATAGGCCCCTAGGGTTTAGATTTAGGGTTTTCCAGAGTTTCAATTAGGGTTTCTAGTATCTCAGGGGTATAAATGTAATTCAAATTCATTCTTGGGAGCATTTTATGACTATTCCACTAAAGCTTTTGGGTTTTTCTTAATTTGGGTTATGTTTTACCCCCTTAATCCCTATGTAGGGCTAAATATCCTATTCCAGGGTATTTGCAAATCACCGAAACAATACAACTTGTTTGAAATTTTTACCTAGTGAATGCACTCTAGGTATGTCAAACATATGCAATGCCAATGTTTATGATGTCATGCTCAAGTTTTAGTAATAGTAACACCAGGGGTGTTACAGAGGGCCGCACTAAGCTCTGCCACACAAGCTCGAGCTTTTGCTTCGCAGTCCCAAGCGATTGAACGCGATTTGATGGCTCAATCAATGGTCGAATCCCGTTCTGAAATCTCATATTGCAAGCGGCTAACGTCAGCTGACAATTCAGCTATACGCTAGATGTCCTGCTCCCGTGCTTGTTCCTGTGACGTAGCTCTAACCGAAGTTGTTCCACCCTAGCTTCTAGGTCTCCAATTGGGTCATTACTACCACTAGTACTCCCTTAATGTCTGGGGGCTAGCTGATGTCATGGCACGCCAAAAGGTCCAGTAGATTTGCGTGTTGTTTTCCTTGTACGCGCCATGTCTCCATAAGAGGGGAATATTTATTAGTATATTCTTAACATGATGCATCTGTATTCTAATAATTATGGAATCAACTTTCGTTGATCTCCAACTTCCTATATATTGCACTCTGTTACCCTGACTTTACAAGATAAGGGACTACCAGAAAGTGATGAGGTAAGAATGAAAGAATACTTCTAGGTAAGTGTTTAAAGATCCTTTTGAAGTACTACATAATATCTGAAGGGATGGGTTTTGCTCTGATACCAGCTGTGATGGAACTGAAAGGGAAATGTGCTCTTGGGCCATTTCTAAGTATTTTGGTGATTGAGTGCCAACACAAATGCTTTTGTGCTAATCTATGCAAAGGTGTGGACAAAGTGCAAATCATGTCAAAAGGTATGTTTCTAGATTTAGTACATTATTTTATGGACTAATGTATTGTGTCTAAGTGCTGGAAACAGAAAAAATCGAGTTGGAGAAGAGATGGCTAAGTTCAGCCAAAGACTGCTCAGTCTGGGTTCACCGGACTGTCAGGTGGCGCACCGGACAGTGTCCGGTGGCGCACCGGATAGTGTCTGGTGCGCCAGGCTGGCTCTGGCGAACAGGCTGCTCTCGGGACTTCGACGGTGGTGTACGGCAAAAATTCACCGGTCTGTCCGGTGGTGCACCGGACTGTCCGGTGAGCCGTTCATAGGCGAACTCGTTGCTCTCGGGAAACCATCAACGGCCTACGGCTAAAATTCACCGGTCTGTCCGGTGGCACACCGGACTGTCCGGTGAGTCAACGGTCAGCCGGGGCAACGGTCGGCCGAGGATTCCGCGCGTGACGCATGGTCGAGCCAACGGTCACATTGGTGCACCGGACTGTCCGGTGTGCACCGGACAGTGTCCGGTGCGCCAACGGCTCTCAGACTCCAACAGTCGGCTTCGCCAAATAAGGAAGGATATCTGCACCGGACAGTGTCCGGTGGTGCACCGGACTATCCGGTGCGCCAGTCGACAGAAGGCAAGATCTGCCTTCCAGGAATGTTCTCAACGGCTCCTAGCTGCCTTGGGGCTATAAAAGGGACCCCTAGGCGCATGGAGGAGAACACCAAGTATTCTTACAACATTCCTAAGCACCAAGACCCCGATTCCGCAGCATTTGTTTCTTTGTGATAGCATATAGAGCTCTAGTGGAGTTGTGAACTCATTGGGTTGTGTTGCGAGCTCTTGTTGCGACTTGTGTGCGTGTCGACACTTTCAATTTTGTGTCTTGTGTGCGTTGCTAATCCCTCCCTTGCTCCGTGCTTCTTTGTGAACTTCAAGTGTAAGGGCGAGAGGCTCCAAGTTGTGGAGATTCCTCGCAAAAGGGATTAAGAAAAGCAAGCAAAACACAGTGGTATTCAAGTGGGTCTTTGGACCGCTTGAGAGGGGTTGATTGCAACCCTCGTCCGTTGGGACGCCACAACGTGGAGTAGGCAAGCGTTGGTCTTGGCCGAACCACGGGATAACCACTGTGCCATCTCTGTGATTGATCTCTTGTGGTTATTGTGTTTTGACTCCTCTCTAGCTACTTGGCGATTATTGTGCTAACACTTAAACAAGTTTTTGTGGCTTAAGTTTCAAGTTTTACAGGATCACCTATTCACCCCCCCTCTAGGTGCTCTCAATTGGTATCAGAGTCGTTCTCTTCACAAATGGACTAACCGCCCGAAGAGATGTATCCTAAGGGGAAGGGTATCGTGATCAACGATAAAGAGAAGGAATCTTTCATCAATGAGCCGAAGGATGACAAGCCTACCGACTCGGGCTTCGGGCCATAGACGGAAAGATGGGAAGAAGAAGAAGAAGACAAGGCGCATCAAGGGGATTGTCTACTACGACGATAGCGACGAGTCATCTTCTTCCCAAAAGGACAACGACGACAACGACTACGAGAGAAGGAAACCGGTTAATTCAAACTTTTCTTTTGACTACTCTCGTATTCCGCAAAGTACAAATACTCATTTGCTCTCCATTCCACTTGGCAAACCTCCTCACTTTGATGGAGAGGACTACGGATTTTGGAGCCACAAAATGCGTAGTCACCTGTTCTCTCTCCATCCGAGCATATGGGAGATTGTGGAAAGTGGAATGAAGTTCGATAGCTCGGATAGTCCTATTTTTATTAACGAACAAATTCATAGAAATGCACAAGCCACTACTGTGTTGTTAGCCTCCTTGTGCAGGGACGAGTACCATAAAGTGAGCGGCTTGGACAATGCCAAGCAGATCTGGGACACCCTCAAGATTTCTCATGAGGGGAACGACGTCACCTTGCTCACCAAGATGGAATTGGTGGAGGGCGAGCTTGGACGATTCGCGATGATAAGGGGCGAGGAGCCGACCCAAACATACAACCGGCTCAAGACCCTTATCAACAAAATAAGGAGCTACGGAAGCACGCGATGGACGGACCACGACGTCGTCCGACTGATGCTAAGGTCCTTTACCGTTCTTGATCCTCATTTGGTGAATAATATTCGTGAGAATCCTAGGTACACCAAAATGTCGTCCGAAGAAGTTCTTGGAAAATTCGTAAGCGGGCGAATGATGATCAAGGAGGCGAGGTACGTGGACGACGCACTGAATGGTCCAATCAATGAGTCTCAACCCGTTGCTCTCAAGGCAACGAGATGCAAGGAGGCGTTACCTAGCAAGGTGGCGCAAGTTGAGGCGGCAGGTCTCAATGATGAAGAGATGGCCCTCATCATCAAGCGTTTCAAGACGGCGCTTAAGGGTCGCAAGGGACAGCCAAGCAAGACCAAGTCAAAGGGGAAGCGCTCATGCTTCAAATGTGGTAAGCTTGGTCATTTTATCGCTAACTGTCCCGACAATGATAGTGACCAGGAAAAGGGAAACAAGAAGGAGAAGAAGAAGAGTTACAAGAAGGCCAAGGGCGAGGCACATATCGGAAAGGAGTGGGATTCAGATTGCTCCTCCTCCGACTCCGACAATGAAGGACTCGCCGCCACTGCCTTCAACAAGTCATCCCTCTTCCCAAACGAGCATCACACATGCCTCATGGCGAAGGAGAAGAAGGTATGTACTCGGGATACCACTTACTCTTCTTCAAGTGATGATAATTCTAGCGATGAAAAAATAGATTACTCTAGCTTGTTCAAGGGATTGGATAGAAATAAAATTGATAAAATCAATGAATTGATTGATGCCTTGAATGAAAAGGATAGGCTTTTAGAAAAGCAAGAGGATTTGTTGTATGAAGAACATGATAAATTTGTAGAGGCACAAAAATCCTATGCTTTAGAAGTTAGAAGAAATGAAATGCTTTCTTATGAACTATCTACTTGTCATGAAACCATTTCTACTTTTAAAGGTGTTAACAATGATTTAAATGCTAAATTAGAAGTAGCAAATAAATCTAATTCTTGTGTAGAACATGTTATGATTTGCACTAGGTGTAAGGATGTTGATATTGATGCTTGTAGTGAACACCTAGTTTCAATTTCTAGATTAAATGATGAAGTAGCTAGTCTTAATGCCCAACTTAAGACTAGCAAAAGTGATTTCGATAAGCTAAAATTTGCAAGGGATGCCTACACGATTGGTAGACACCCCTCAATTAAGGATGGACTTGGCTTCAAGAGGGAAGCCAAGGACTTAACAAGCCATAAGGCTCCCATCTCCACCAAGGAGAAAGGGAAGGCCCCTATGGCTATTAGTGCTAAAAAGAACCATGCTTTTATGTATCATGACAAGAGACAATATAGAAATGCTTATAGGAGTTATAATGCATATGATGCTTTTGATTCTCATGCCATGTTTGCTTCTAGTTCTTCCTATGTGCATGATAGAAATGTTGGTAGGAGAAATGTTGTTCATAATATGCCTAGGAGAAATGTTGTTAATGTTCCTAGGAAAGTTAATGAACCATCTACAATATATCATGCTTGCAATGCTTCATTTGCCATTTGTAGAAAGGGTAAGAAGGTATTGGCTAGGAAGTTAGGGGCAAAATGCAAGGGTGACAAAACTTGCATTTGGGTCCCTAAGACAATTGTGACTAACCTTGTAGGACCCAACAAGAGTTGGGTACCTAAGACCCAAGCCTAAATTTGCCTTGCAGGTTTATGCATCCGGGGGTTCAAGCTGGATTATCGACAGCGGATGCACAAACCATATGACGGGGGAGAAGAAGATGTTCACCTCCTACGTCAAAAATGAGGATTCCCATGATTCAATAATATTCGGTGATGGGAACCAAGGCAAGGTAAAAGTGTTAGGTAAAATTGCTATTTCATCTGAGCAGTCTATTTCTAATGTGTTTTTAGTTGAGTCGCTTGGATATAATTTGTTGTCTGTTAGTCAATTATGCAAAATGGGATATAATTGTCTATTTACAAATGTAGATGTGTCTGTCTTTAGAAGATGTGATGGTTCACTAGCTTTTAAGGGTGTACTAGACGACAAACTTTATTTGGTTGATTTTGCAAAAGAAGAGGCCGGTCTAGATGCATGCTTAATGGCTAAGACTTGCATGGGCTGGTTGTGGCATCGCCGCTTAGCACATGTGGGGATGAAGAACCTCCACAAGCTTCTAAAGGGAGAACACGTGATAGGTCTAACTAATGTACATTTCGAAAAAGATAGACCTTGTGCAGCTTGTCAAGCAGGGAAATAGGTGGGAGGCTCTCATCACACCAAAAATGTGATGACAACATCAAGACCCTTGGAGATGCTTCATATGGACCTCTTCGGACCCGTCGCCTATCTAAGTATAGGAGGAAGTAAGTATGGTCTTGTTATAGTTGATGATTTTTCCCGCTTCACTTGGGTATTCTTTTTGCAGGATAAAACTGAAACCCAAGGGACCCTCAAGCGCTTCCTCAGGAGAGCTCAAAATGAGTTTGAGCTCAAGGTGAAGAAGATAAGGAGCGACAATGGGTTCGAATTCAAGAATCTTCAAGTGGAGGAGTTCCTTGAGGAGGAGGGGATCAAGCATGAGTTCTCCGCTCCCTACACACCTCAGCAAAATGGTGTGGTAGAGAGAAAGAATAGGACGCTCATCGATATGGCGAGGACTATGCTTGGAGAGTTCAAGACCCCCGAGCGTTTTTGGTCGGAAGTCGTGAACACGGCTTGCCACGCCATCAACAGGGTCTATCTTCACCGCCTCCTCAAGAAGACTTCATACGAGCTGCTAACTGGTAACAAACCCAATGTGTCTTATTTTCGTGTATTTGGGAGCAAGTGTTATATTCTTGTGAAGAAAGGTAGAACCTCTAAATTTGCTCCCAAAGCTGTAGAAGGGTTTTTATTAGGTTATGATTCAAATACAAAGGCGTATAGGGTCTTCAACAAATCATCGGGTTTGGTTGAAGTCTCTAGCGACGTTGTATTTGATGAGACTAATGGCTCTCCAAGAGAGCAAGTTGTTGATCTTGATGATGTAGATGAAGAAGACGTTCCAACGGCCGCGATACGCACCATGGCGATTGGAGATGTGCGGCCTCAGGAACAATTGGAGCAAGATCAACCGTCTTCCTCAACTATGGTGCATCCCCCAACCCAAGATGACGAACAGGTACCTCAAGTGGAGGCGCATGATCAAGGGGGAGCACAGGATGATCGAGTTGAAGAGGAAGAAGCACCTCAGGCACCTCCAACCCAAGTTCGAGCGACGATTCAAAGGAATCATCCCGTCGACCAAATTTTGGGTGATATTAGCAAGGGAGTAACTACTCGTTCAAGATTAGTTAATTTTTGTGAGCATTACACCTTTGTCTCTTCTATTGAGCCTTTCAGGGTAGAAGAGGCCTTACTGGATCCGGACTGGGTGTTGGCCATGCAGGAGGAACTAAACAACTTCAAGCGCAATGAAGTTTGGACACTGGTGCCTCGCCCCAAGCAAAATGTTGTGGGAACCAAGTGGGTGTTCCGCAACAAATAGGACGAGCACGGGGTGGTGACAAGGAACAAGGCTCGACTTGTGGCAAAAGTTTATGCCCAAGTCGTAGGTTTGGACTTTGAGGAGACTTTCGCTCCTGTGGCTAGGCTAGAATCAATTCGTATTTTGCTAGCATATGCCGCTCACCATTCTTTCAGGTTGTATCAAATGGATGTGAAGAGCGCTTTCCTCAATGGGCCGATCAAGGAGGAGGTGTACGTGGAGCAACCCCCTGGCTTCGAGGATGAACAGTACCCCGACCACGTGTGTAAGCTCTCTAAGGCGCTCTATGGACTTAAGCAAGCCCCAAGAGCATGGTATGAATGCCTTAGAGACTTCTTAATTGCTAATGCTTTCAAGGTTGGGAAAGCCGATCCAACTCTTTTCACTAAGACTTGCGATGGTGATCTTTTTGTGTGTCAAATTTATGTCGATGACATAATATTTGGTTCTATTAACCAAAAGTCTTGTGAAGAGTTTAGCAGGGTGATGACGCAGAAATTCGAGATGTCGATGATGGGCGAGTTGAACTACTTCCTTGGGTTCCAAGTGAAGCAACTCAAGGACGGCACCTTCATCTCCCAAACGAAGTACACGCAAGATTTGCTAAAGCGGTTTGGGATGAAGGACGCCAAGCCCGCCAAGACGCCGATGGGAACCGACGGACACACCGACCTCAACAAAGGTGGTAAGTCCGTTGATCAAAAAGCATACCGGTCCATGATAGGTTCTTTGCTTTATTTATGTGCTAGTAGACCAGATATTATGCTTAGGGTATGCATGTGTGCTAGATTTCAATCCGATCCTAAGGAGTGTCACTTAGTGGCTGTGAAGCGAATTCTTAGATATTTAGTCGCTACGCCTTGCTTCGGGATCTGGTATCCAAAAGGGTCTAACTTTGACTTGATTGGATATTCAGATTCCGACTATGCTGGATGTAAGGTCGATAGGAAGAGTACATCAGGGACGTGCCAATTCTTAGGAAGGTCCCTGGTGTCGTGGAACTCTAAGAAACAAACTTCTGTTGCCCTATCCACCGCTGAGGCCGAGTACGTTGCCGCAGGACAGTGTTGTGCACAACTACTTTGGATGAGGCAAACTCTCCGGGACTTTGGCTACAATCTGAGCAAAGTCCCACTCCTATGTGACAATGAGAGTGCTATCCAAATAGCGGAAAATCCTGTTGAGCATAGCCGCACAAAGCACATTGACATCCGGCATCACTTTTTGAGAGACCACCAGCAAAAGGGAGATATCGAAGTGTTTCATGTTAGCACCGAGAACCAGCTAGTCGATATCTTCACTAAGCCTTTAGATGAAAAGACCTTTTGCAGGCTGCGTAGTGAGCTAAATATCCTAGATTCGCGGAACTTGGATTGATTTATAGCATACATGTGTTTATGCCTTTGATCATGTTCCTTATGCATTTTGTTGCTTACTATGGTGCTCACGTTGTACAATCACTCCCCGAACCTCACAAGTCCTTGTGCAAGTGATGCACATATTTAGGGGGAGTTGTGCTACAACTTGACCCTTTGAGACTAACCGTTTGCTTGAGTTTGCTAGATTTAGTCTCAAAGGAGTTTTGAAAGGGAAAAGGTGGACTTGGACCATGAAAGACTTCCATTTCACTCCGATGAGAGGGTAACTTATTCCAAGTTCATCTCATGTACTCTTATTGCCTTTGTGTTCTCATTTGAAGATTTTGGTGAGGCAATGGGGTTAAGGGGCCAAGATTGATCCCGTTTTGGTGCTTGATGCCAAAGGGGGAGAAAATAAAGGCCAAAGCAATAGATGGATCAGCTACCACTTGAGAAATTTTGAAAATACTAGAATAGAGGTAGAATAGAGCTTTTGGTTTGTCAAAACTCTTTCATTGTCTCTTTTGTCAAAAGTTGGCCTCTTGTGGGGAGAAGTATTGATTATGGGAAAAAGGGGGAGTTTTTGGTTTCCTTGATCAATTTTCTTTGGAATACCTCTCTTTATGTCTCTACAAGTGGATTTGACTTAGAGATAGGAATTTGAGTTTGATTTGCAAAAACAAACCAAGTGGTGGCAAAGTATGATCCATATATGCCAAAATTGAAACAAAACAATATTGAGTGTTCATCTGCTTTGATTTTGCACTTGTTCTAGTTGCTTTATGTTGTGTTGGCATAAATCACCAAAAAGGGGGAGATTGAAAGGGAAATGTGCCCTTGGGCCATTTCTAAGTATTTTGGTGATTGAGTGCCAACACAAATGCTTTTGTGCTAATCTATGCAAAGGTGTGGACAAAGTGCAAATCATGTCAAAAGGTATGTTTCTAGACTTAGTACATTATTTTATGGACTAATGTATTGTGTCTAAGTGCTGGAAACAGAAAAAATCGAGTTGGAGAAGAGATGGCTAAGTTCAGCCAAAGACTGCTCAGTCTGGGTTCACCGAACTGTCCGGTGGCGCACCGGACAGTGTCCGGTGGTGCACCAGACAGTGTCCGGTGCGCCAGGCTGGCTCTGGCGAACAGGCTGCTCTCGGGACTTCGACGGTGGTGTACGGCTAAAATTCACCGGTCTGTCCGGTGGTGCACCGGACTGTCCGGTGAGCCGTTCATAGGCGAACTCGTCGCTCTCGGGAAACCATCAACGGCCTACAGCTAAAATTCACCGGTCTGTCCGGTGGCACACTGGACTGTCCGGTGAGTCAACGGTCAGCCGGCGCAATGGTCGGCCGAGGATTCCGCGCGTGACGCGTGGGCGAGCCAACAGTCACATTGGTGCACCGGACTGTCCGGTGTGCACCAGACAGTGTCCGGTGCGCCAACGGCTCTCAGACTCCAACGGTCGGCTTCGCCAAATAAGGAAGGATATCTGCACCGGACAGTGTTCGATGGTGCACCGGACTGTCCGGTGCGCCAGTCGACAGAAGGCAAGATCTGCCTTCCAGGAATGTTCTCAACGGCTCCTAGCTGCCTTGGGGCTATAAAAGGGACCCCTAGGCGCATGGAGGAGAACACCAAGCATTCTTACAACATTCCTAAGCACCAAGACCCCGATTCCGCGCATTTGTTTCTTTGTGATAGCATATAGAGCTATAGTAGAGTTGTGAACTCATTGGGTTGTGTTGTGAGCTCTTGTTGCGACTTGTGTGCGTGTCGACACTCTGATTTTTGTGTCTTGTGTGCGTTGCTAATCCCTCCCTTGCTCCGTGCTTCTTTGTGAACTTCAAGTGTAAGGGCGAGAGGCTCCAAGTTGTGGAGATTCCTCGCAAACGGGATTAAGAAAAGCAAGCAAAACACAGTGGTATTCAAGTGTGTCTTTGGACCGCTTGAGAGGGGTTGATTGCAACCCTCGTCCGTTGGGACGCCACAACGTGGAGTAGGCAAGCATTGGTCTTGGCCGAACCACGAGATAACCACCGTGCCATCTCTGTGATTGATCTCTTGTGGTTATTGTGTTTTGACTCCTCTCTAGCCACTTGGCGATTATTGTGCTAACACTTAACCAAGTTTTTGTGGCTTAAGTTTCAAGTTTTACAGGATCACCTATTCACCCCCCCCCCCTCTAGGTGCTCTCAGGAACCTCCCAAGGTATTAGGCCCACCTATAGTTGTCCTTTTTCTAAGGACCTTGGACAACCCTGTAGATGCACATAGGGCCTATTCGGTTCAGCTTTTTTCTGACCAGCTATTCTGAAAATCTAGCTGTGGGAGGAATCTGGCTGTGGGGAAAATCTGAGTATCATTACGATTACGTGTGGAGGAAGATAAAGTTTTTCATAGGGCTCAAGATCTAGGAAGTGATGGATTCCTACTATTACAACGACTCAACCGATCATGTCTTTATATTGATTTTGGATGGTTTTTACCCCAACGAATTTTATAGAAGTTGGCTGAAAAGCTGAGCGTTTGGCAGTCTGCAGTAGCTTTTGGTGGCCAGAAGCTGCCAGAAGCCGAAACAAACAGGGCCATAATCACTTAACAAGTTCGGTAACTGTATCTTCATCATTTCACCCAAGAGCGCTTCACCCGTCACGCAGATATTATATCACATTGGAGGAAAGAATAAGCGGAAGCAAATTACAATAACTTAATTTACATTCATCAAATATAGAGAGAGAGTATTATTATTATAATACTAGGGTATTACGAGTGCATAGAGTATTATTACAGACCAGGGAGGTAAAACACCCTCCTGCACAAAAGTTTATTGTTTCCAAAGTGGGAGGCCAACATCCTATCGCGACCATCTCACTGCTGGGGCTCTTCTTTGGGTACCACCTTTGAACACAAACAGCAAAACTCTGTTGTTTCCTCTCCTACAACAACATGGGTTCGAAAACCCTGAGTACGGAGTGTACTTTCGCAAGTCTTACCCGACAAAAGAAAAGACTCTTAAGGATATGCTGGCCTGAGGGAGTCAAGGTAAGGCTATTAAAAAATCAAAGACTCTGTTTGCAGAAATTCTTACTAATGGTGGATCCTTAAAAATCTAGTTTTATTATCAAGTTAAGTCATTACCTTTAGCTAGAGTTCTTTCTACCCTAATTCAAGCAATTGGCCTGCACTAGCCGTCTTTTATCACCCTTTTTCTTTACTGGATTACTACGTGTAGGGTAGTGACCAAGTCTTCATATCCGAGAAGTAACGGCGATTCAAATCGATTAATACCCAGCTAGGGATCTCCAATCACATGACATATGTAGCACTTAACCCTTGCATATGTCAACTCGCCACCGGGGTTCTCAAGACCAGGTCGGGTTCACGCCAACCGAGAGCACAGATACACCACCATCCAGCCTCTTGCCACGGAGGGTACACGCTACCCTCGCCATCTCTCCACTCCCATTGCGTGTTGGCCTTTCTGGTATTGGTCTGCCCGAGGCAAAGCTTACCCATGACGAGGCATGTGACCAGTTAAAAGGCCCTCAATCATCAAGCCTACATCGACATGGTCCTTAATCGACTCAGACGGAGACACTACACCGAGACTCTCTTCTCGTGCAAGTCACTCGCCCGGTCTCAGCTTTATCATTTAAAATCCCAAAGTTTGGTACCTGACAGAGGTACATCTTGTCTGATGTTGAACCAATCATAGCCATTATGGATCCACCATCAAGTTTTATGTAACACCCTAAAGTCCTATTTTGGTATTTAAGGAAATCTTCTAAAGATTTAAAAATTTCAAGTGTCTGGAATAAAGATTTTTCTCACCTTTTAGATTATTCTCCTAAGACAAATAAAAGGAAAAGCTAGATGGTTCAAATGTAGATTTGAATTCAAAACACTGGATTTGAATTTAAGCAAACAAAGATATTATCTTCCTTTATTAGAATGTATTATTGGTTACATAAAAAACACTACTAAATTACATACAAAGTTAGACACATTTATATACATGAGAAGAACAATAAATAAAAATTATATTTTTGCATTCATATTGAAGCTTTTGTTTGTGCATTTAGATGTAGTTTGTATTTCAAAACCAAACTTAAAATTTAATTAGACTTTGAAAACAGGAAATAAGAAAAGAACTAAGCCTACCTGCTGGGTCATGCGCCATGCACATGCACATGCACGTCGAGCTGGTGGTAACAAACTTTGCTTCTTGCTCGGCCTCTCCCTCCATTGCCATTGCATGTGGACCGGCCATTTTGCATGTGGATACAGAGGTCAGCACCGCCTCCATCGCAACAAACCGAAACGCATCTCGGGCCTCTACTTGATTCATAGACACAGATGAATCCAAAGCCAACACTTGGGAAACATAAAAAAAATCACTCGTGAGTTGGAACTCAGGTGTTCGCCATCGGCCCATCGCCACCAGTTGCCTTCTCCCGCCTCGTCCCCGTCCACCACATGAACGTAAACGCGAGTGCCGCGATGGAGAAGATCCGTGCTGCAGGTCTGCTCAAGACGCGGGGGCTCTAGGCAATCCACGTCCAGCCGGGAGAAAAGAAAAATAGAGAGCCGCCACCGCCAAGATCACAGTTCATCGGTGCGTTGGGATTCTGCATGGAGCTCGGCATGGCCTGATGTGAGTACCGAACTCGCTTCTCTCTCTCTCCGGTTAGCTTTTGTTGTTTAGTGTGCGCTCGCATAGGTTCCGAATCCACGTGGTCGCGGAAGCGTGCCACCTCGAGAGCCATGGAATTTCTTATCGATGTGAAACTCTGCCTTAAATCCATTCCCTATCGCGGACTGGCATCCTTATGAGGCGATTGACGGTAAGTATCTCAGCTGCGGGCTCAACTTGTCCTATGCTTCGGGTCATAGCGTTCGAGTTGGCGCGGTCTGGCCATAGCCTCCACCGTGCGGGCGCCGCCGCCGCTGCCTGGGAGAAACACGAGATGTATGAGAGGTAGGAGAAGGGCTCCTGGGTCGTTGATCACGATTTGTGCGGCTGTGATTAGAGCGCACGTACCCTTTCGCGCAAGTTGATCTAGACCGTTCGATTTCATACATGTGATCGAGATTTGGTTGGGGTGTTTTAAAATCGCGACAGCTAAATTTTGATCCTACGGCCATTAGAGCGTACCAGATCGCATAACTTGCGATCTAATCGTGGCTACTGATGTAAATCGGGCGGATGAGATTGAAACATACCTCTTCGCCATTGCCTTTTTACTAAAGAGCCCCTACAGATCGTATGAATTAGCCGCAGACCAGATATAGTGTTAATATATTAAATTTAAGTCCTAACATTTTCAAAAAAGCCCCTGTGCTCTTTGAATTTTATTTCCGCTGTCCAAACTCGTTGGGAATTACAAAATAAAAATCACGAAATTGTTTTAGGGTATAAAGTGATTCAATAAACTTAGAAAATCCATAACTTTTGCGATCTAACTATAATATGATTTATAAACAAGTTATAATCTAGATTAAAGTTAAATTAATTATTTAGAGTATATTTTTCTCATATGGTGAATACTAATCAATTTATAATATAGTCTAATATTTAAATCACATTTATCTTCCATAAATCATAACTCCTTAACCATAGCTCTGATTTTAGAGATTCTCGAATCCACGATCTCGTAGTGATGCGTAGACTATTATTATGAAGTTTATTCTTATGTTTGGTGTGATGTTAATTTTTTCTATACCATGTTTGCCTGGTTTGCTGCGTTCAGCAGTGAGGACACATGTCATCTGAAGAGCAAGTTGGTACCTGTCTCAAGTGCCTGGCAAGTTATGCCCTTGATCCACTTTTGTTACCCAATAATATTCTTTATTATCACTATTCAATGCATATGTTCAATTTTGATGGGACCCAATAGGTCACCCTAGTCTGTTTATCCTGTTTACCCCTGATTCACATGGGTAGTTTTGCTATTTCTTTACATGGTTTTGGGTTTATATTTCATTATATTCATGTTCCAATTATTTTGTTATTCTATTTATGTTCATATCAAGATCATTAATGTTAATTAGAACATGGAGCTTAACTTGAGAAACACGTGCCACCACAAGAGTGGAATGGGACGCCCTTGGCTAACTAATTATGAAAGCTAGTGGAAGACTACCTTACCCGAAAGGGGCAAGGGCAGTAGGGGAGTTGCATGCAGGGAGGTTCTCGGGTTGATTTTGCTGTGATGGCGGACAGACGAGGGATTCTTGCAAGTGCTGTTCCCATAAAGTGTAGCGGGTTTTCAGGAAGCTAGTGGAACTTTGTAAAAGCCTCGTAGTGGATCCCTAGCCATTCACCTCGGTAGTGTCTAAGGGTCTAGCTAACCCTGGCGATATGGGATACACGACTTGTGGGTACAGGGTACAACCTCTGCAGAGTGTAAAACTGGTATACTAGCCGAGCTCACGGTCATGAGCAGCTCAGGACTCTCGCATCATTAAATTATGGAATCTAAATTCAATTTGTCATTTGCATTTGCATGGGTTTATTATTAATTTTGTTCTATTATTATTTATTATGGTTTGTATTTACTTACATCTAGTAATTGCTAATAAAATTTTGACCAACTTATTAAAAACAATGCTTAGCTTTAACCCCTATTGTTGATCAGCCTTACACATCACATGAACTCCCACCTTTGGTGAGTTCATGCCACATTATTCCCCACAACTTGTTGAGCGATGAACATGTGTGAGCTCACCCTTGCTATCTCACACCCCCACAGGAGAAGAATAGGTGGTTCAAGAGGAGCCACACAACGAGGAGTTCGATTCGATCTAGGTGGCATCTCCGAGTTGACTTTTGGCGCCAACGACGATCCTTAGTCCGTTTTATATTTATCTTTTATTTTGTAAGACTTCCGCTATGTAATAAATACTATGATTATATTGTGACATTTATCTCTATACACTCTGTTATTATATATGTTATCTTCTTTGGCGCATGTATGAGATGGACCCGACTTTGTCCTTTAAAGCCCAGGGTGTGACAGAAGTGGTATCAGAGAAATGTTGACTGTAGGACGAAACCTAGATAGAACTGGACAACCAATGTCTACTTACCTTTGCTACTCTGATCCTTTCTACACTTTTCTTAATCTTTTCTTTATTTCCGCTTTACTCTGATTAGTCTTACCTTTTTCTTCTAAAGACAAATGTGGATTTCACACTTTGAAATCATGTGTCTAAAGTGACCTTTAGGAATAGGAGACCTAATCTTAGGAATAAAAAATAAAACTATTTTTATAGGTATCTATGTGCTTGAATGCTTGCTCTTATGATACTTGTTTGATTTGGATCTTTGATTGAGTGTGATGAGTTGTGTAGTAATGTCCACAATTACATCTGCATATACATATAGGCATAAATATGAATAAATAAAATTCATAAGATAACTAACAACCTAGATTATCCTCCACTACAGTGTATCTGTTTTAAATAGATCCCTCTTACCTTAAAAGACTCTCTATTATCTTAATAGATTCATCTTATCTTAAAATATTCTCCCTTATCTTAATAGATTCATCTTATCTTGAAAGATTTGTCTTATCCTCTTATCTCATTATAGTGTAACAACCAGGATCTAATACAAAATAAAAAGATCTTATCTAGTCTAATCTAGTCACACAAATATAACTTAGATCCGATCTAATGTGATAGATTAATCTAACCTAATAAAGGCTAACCTTAAGTTGAGTTAATCGAATGTGGCTTACTTAAATAGATTAGTTAATACTAGATAAATAAATTAGATCTTACTCGTATAAATAGGTGTTAACCTAAATTGATGCCCTATACTAACCTGACCATATGCAACTACCTTAACCATCCGACCGTTGCAAAACCCCTCTGTTTTAACCTAACAGGGACTCTAACCTACCTATACCCTAATAATATTCATTCTACCCTAGTAGATCCATCTAACCTAAACTAGTCTAATCTAGTCATATCTAATCTCACCTAGACTCTATCTAATTTAATATGACCTAATCTATAGTGAGTTACTTAATGCTGGAACAAAGGATAAGGCCATACTCCTAATTCACTAGAGCCTAAATAGGTGACTTAGATCAACTCGGCCATGAACAACAATTCGGCCTACATAATAGGTTACAAAACCTATCCAACAAATCTAGAAGCAAACAACAAAACTAGATCATGCCTAATCTCATTTAGCTTATAGCCAGCTACTAAGCTATCTCCTCTACCTACTAAGCTATCTGGTTCACCTACATGTGTCCTATCTATGTGTCCCTAACTCGGATGAAGGCACCAAGCACCAAAACATAAGAAGACCAAACCTCGTCAATGAGGATAAAAGTCAAGGCCAGATCTTCAGACAAGTTGGGATTCACCATATGGGATCAAAACATTCCTTGCCCTAACTTCCTCTTGCCACAATAGTCTCTCTCACACCCCAACCTTTTCTAGCCATAAGCTAATTAGTAAAAAAATCTTGATCTTGGAACCAATTAGAAACTAAAAGCTAATTTACAAACCAATTTTTCTATATCCCTTTTCTACTAATCTCGAGGGCAAGATTATTTTTAAGGGGGTAGAATTTCTAACACCCTAAAGTCCTATTTTGGTATTTAAGGAAATCTTCTAAAGATTTAAAAATTTCAAGTGTCTAGAATAAAGATTTTTCTCACCTTTTAGATTATTCTCCTAAGACAAATAAAAGGAAAAGCTAGATGGTTCAAATGTAGATTTGAATTCAAAACACTTAATTTGAATTTAAGCAAACAAAGATATTCTCTTCCTTTATTAGAGTGGATTATTGGTTACATAAAAAAACACTACTAAATTACATACAAAGTTAGAAGCATTTATATACATGAGAAGAACAATAAATAAAAATTATATTTTTGCATTCATATTGAAGCTTTTGTTTGTGCATTTAGATGTAGTTTCTATTTCAAAACCAAACTTAAAATTTAATTATTCTTTGAAAACAGGAAATAAAAAAAAGAACTAAGCCTACCTGCTGGGTCATGCGCCATGCACATGCACATGCACGTCGAGCTGGTGGTAACAAACTTTGCTTCCTGCTCGGCCTCTCCCTCCGTTGCGTGTGGACCGGCCATTTTGCATTTGGATACGGAGGTCAGCACCGCCTCCATGGCAACAAATCAAAACGCATCTCGGGCCTCTACTTGATTCATAGACACGGATGAATCCAAAGCCAACACTTGGGAAACATAAAAAAATCACTCGTGAGTTGGAACTCAGGTGTCCGCCATCGGCCCATTGCCACTCGTTGCCTTCTCCCACCTCGTCCCCGTCCACCACATGAACGTAAACGAGAGTGCCACGATGGAGAAGATCCGTGCTGCGGGTCTGCTCAAGACGCGGGGGCTCTAGGCAATCCACGTCCAACTGGGAGAAAAGAAAATTAGAGAGCCGCCACCATCGAGATCACAGTTCATCGGTGCGTTGGGATTCTGCATGGAGCTCAGCATGGTCTGGTGTGAGTACCGATCTCCCTTCTCTCTCTGGTTAGCTTTTGTTGTTTAGCGCGCGCTCGCATAGGTTCTGAATCCACGTGGTCGTGGGAGCGTGCCGCCTCGGGAGCCATGTAATTTCTTGTCGATGTGAAACTCTGCCTCAAATCCATTCCCTATCGCGGACTGGCTTCCTTATGAGGTGATTGACGGTAAGTATCTTAGCTGTGGGCTCAACTTGTCCTATGCTTCGGGTCACAGCGTTTGAGTTGGCGAGGTCTGGCCATGGCCTCCGCCGTGCGGGCACCGCCGCCGCTGCCTGGGAGAAACGCGAGATGTATGAGAGGTAGGAGAAGGGCTCCTGGGTCGTTGATCATGATTTGTGCGCCTGTGATTAGAGCGCACGTACCCTTTCGCGCAAGTTGATCTAGACCGTTCGATTTCAGACGTATGATCGAGATTCGGTTATGGTGTTTTAAAATCGCGACCGCTAAGTTTTGATCCAACGGCCATTAGAGCGTACCAGATCGCATAACTTGCGATCTAATCATGGCCGCTGATGTAAATCGGGCGGCTAGGATTGAAACATTCCTCTTCGCCATTGCCTTTTTACTAAAAAGCCCCTACAGATCGTACGAATTAGCCGCACACCAGATGTAGTGTTAATATATTAAACTTAAGTCCTAACATTTTTAGAAAAGCCCCTGTGCTCTCTGAATTTTATTTCTGCTGTCCAAACTCGTTGGGAATTGTAAAATAAAAATCAAGAAATTGTTTTAGGGTATAAAGTGATTCAATAAACTTAGAAAATCCATAACTTTTGTGATCTAACTCTGTTTTAGTCCGTTCCAGTTGTTTTGATTTTGTAATAAAATTTTCTACACACTAGCGAACCTTATTTTGATATCTCCCATACTGTCATAATTAGATATTTGTTTACCCCTTGAGTAGTAGATTTTTTTTACTAATTAAGGTTGACATGTTTATAATTATAATTTGACTATAATATGATTTCTAAACAAGTTATAATCTAGATTAAAGTTAAATTAATTATTTAGAGTATATTTTCTCATATGGTGAATACTAATCAATTTATAATATAGTCTAATATTTAAATCACATTTATCTTCTATAAATCATAACTCCTTAACCATAGCTCCGATTTTAGAGATTCTCGAATCCACGATCTCGTAGCGACGCGTAGACTATTATTATGAAGTTTATTCTTATGTTTGGTGTGATGTTAATTTTTCCTATACCATGTTTGCCTATATTGCTACGTTTAGCAGTGAGGACACATGTCATTTGAAGAGCATGTTGGTTCCTGTCTCAAGTGCCAGGCAAGTTGTGCCCTTCATCCACTTTTGTTACCCAATAATATTCTTTATTATCACTATTCAATGCATAGGTTTAATTTTGATGGGACCCAATAGGTCACCCTAGTCTGTTTATCCTATTTACCTTGTTTACCCCTGATTCACATGGGTAGTTTTGCTATTGCTTTACATGGTTTTAGGATTATATTTCATTATATTCATGTTCCAATTATTTTGTTATTCTGTTTATGGTCATGTCAAGATCATTAATGTTAATTAGAACATGGAGCTTAACTTGAGAAACACGTGCCACCACAAGGGTGGAATGGGACGCCCTTGGCTGACTAATTAGGAAAGCTAGTGGAAGACTACCTTACCCGAAAGGGGCAAGGGCAGTAGGGGAGTTGCATGCAGGGAGGTTCTCAGGTTGATTTTGCTGCGATGGCGGTCAGACGAGGGATTCTTGCAAGTGCTCTTCCCATAAACTATAGCGGGTTTTCGGAAGCTAATGGAACTTTGTAAAGGTCTCGTAGTGGATCCCTAGCCATTCACCTCAGTAGTTCTAAGGGTCTAGCTAACCCTGGCGACATGGGATACACGACTTGTGGGTACAGGGTACAACCTCTGCAAAGTGTAAAACTGGTATACTAGCCGAGCTCACGGTCATGAGTAGCTCAGGACTTTCGCATGATTAAATTATGGAACCTAAATTCAATTTGTCATTTGCATTTGCATGGGTTTATTATTAATTTTGTTCTATTATTATTTATTATGGTTTGGTATTTACTTACATCTAGTAAATGCTAATAAAATTTTGACCAACTTATTAAAAGCAATGCTCAGCTTTAACCCCTATTGTTGATCAGCCTTACACATCACATGAACTCCCACCTTTGGTGAGTTCATGCCACATTATTCCCCACAACTTGCTGAGCGATGAACATGTGTGAGCTCACCGTTGCTGTCTCACACCCCCCACAGGAGAAGAATAGGTGGTTTAAGAGGAGCCACACAACGAGGAGTTCGATTCGATCTAGGTGGCGTCTCCCAGTTGACTTTTGGCGCCAAGGACGATCCTTAGTCCGTTTTATATTTATCTTTTATTTTTTAAGACTTCTGCTATGTAATAAATACTCTGATTATATTGTGACATTTATCTCTATACACTCTGTTATTATATATGTTGTCTTATTTGGCGCATATATGAGATGCACCCAGCTTTGTCCTTTAAACCCTGGGGTGTGACATTTTATTTTTGGAAACATCCCATTCCTTCTGAAGCATCATCTTTTGTTAAAACCAAAACATTTTTGTTTTCTAAAGCAATGTTAAGCATCAGAAAACTTTCCAAGTAAATGTAACACCCCGTCCAATCCCTGGACCGGCGGTACTTACTCCTGGCAGCTCGCTAGGATCATATATTGTCCCCACAGACCAACACAAGTCTTTTGTGCGCACTTTGTCCACTAATGCGCACCCAAGAAAAACATCTTGGTCGGTCACCCATCCCAAATTGCTCCAAGCCAACCACACTTAACTTGAAGGTTCTTTTGAGATAGGCTTCTGAAAAAGAAGATGCACCTTGTTGTTATGGATACTCTATTAATTCTATTAAGCCTTGGGCCAAGATATCACAATCCACCCCAATTAGAAAACCGACATTCTCGTCGGTCACCCCCAATCCAGGAACCTCCCCTCTTAGCCACTTTTGTGTGTCTAGTGTCGCCATATGCCATGCCATGTGACCACTTCGGGCCCACATGCGCCATGCGCCATATACCCGAACCCCCTAGCCCACACACGCCCGTGAAACCTCGAGGGTCGGCTCTGATACCACTTGTAACACCCCATCCAATCCTTGGACCGGCGGTACTTACTCCTAGCAGCTCGCTAGGATCATATATTGTCCCCACAGACCAACACGAGTCTTTTGTGTGCACTTTGTCCTCACTCATGCGCACCCGCGAAAAACTTCCCGGTCGGTCACCCATCCCAAATTGCTCCAAGCCAAGCACACTTAACTTGAAGGTTCTTTCGAGATAGGCTTCCAAAAAATAAGATGCACCTTGTTGGTATAGATACTCTATTAATTCTATTAAGCCTTGGGCCAGGATATCCCATCCCAGGGGCTAGTATATCACAGTAAAATAGGTATCAAGAAATGGTAATCAATTCCAAGGAAGGAATGTAGCAATTGTTTATCACCCAACTCCTATCACCTAATGCATCATTTCAAGTGATAAAGAGTTTAAAACAGCAAGGAAGGGGTAAATGCACTGGGGCTTGCCTTGTGTTGTAGGGGAGTCGGGATCTGTTCCATAGATGTCAAAATAAAAACAATTCTCGACAGATGGAGTCTCAATTGGTGGTGCAGTCTCTTCTTCTTCGACACTTACTTCTTCTTCGTTTTCTATATATAACCATACATATACATGAATGCTCATATGATGCTATGAATATGCAATTATAATAGAGATACATCAAGTTGTATCTTGAATACAACTTTCCTTCATGGTACACCAGGGAAACTAGGGTCTTCTAGGTTAACACCCTAGTAGGGTTAGGCAGTTTTATTCTAAGAAACTAGGGTTTTGGGGTTTTGGGATCAAACAATGTTCAAAACATGTCAAACTTCACCCAACACTACAAGAGCTACAGGCATTTTCGGCGGCCAGAAGCCGCCGAAAATAAGCCCTTTGCCGCCGAAAATAAGTTATTTTCGGCGGCAAAGGGTTTATTTTCGGCGGCTTCTCGCCGCCAAAAAAACTAGCCGAAAATAAGGCTCTATTTTCGGCGGCCAGGCCCTGGCCGCCGAAAATAGCTTATTTTCGGCGGCTGGCTCCCTGGCCGCCGAAAATAACTAATAATGTCCGGCGGCCACTGAGTTAGCTGCCGAAAATTAAAACTGTCGAAAATACTATTCCTATTTTCGGCGGCCGG
This sequence comes from Zea luxurians, assembly GCA_029449295.1. Lineage (NCBI taxonomy): Eukaryota > Viridiplantae > Streptophyta > Magnoliopsida > Poales > Poaceae > Zea > Zea luxurians. The sequence continues at coordinate 3,960,063 of JAOPSE010000010.1, read as the reverse complement.
GGAGGCCGTCGAAAATTAATAATTTCAGAGCAAAAAAAATTGAAAAAAATGCGAAAAATAACAG